>CM069433.1:29336741-31736741 GCA_035610365.1 Aquatica leii | reverse complement strand
ATTAAAAGAAAATAATCAATGAAATAATAATAAACAAGACAAAAAAAAATGAACAATCTGAATACAAAATTAATATATATAAAAGAAAAATATAACAAAAAAAAAATAGCGTTAACTCGTTTTTCAATAATACACAGCAATAATAAAATTCAAGGCCTTGTCCGCATACAACAACAAACAAAAATAATAAAATACAAAAGTCATAAAATATACGTCCGAAACTTTGCTTCGAACTAAACGTTCAAACAAATTATAGTTTATATATCGTTACATTTCGTTACATTATCTTTTATGCATGAATAAGATTTACTTTTACATACACACATAACAAAATTAATTAAATCGAACTTCACGCAAACACCATCAAGTGTTTCTTGAAATAATTAAAGTTAACCGTAATTCAATCGGCTCAAATCAAAGCTTTTAAATCATATCGATCGCGGTTCACTTCACGATAATAACATATTCGATAAATACCTTTACCCAGATGAACTGTCGGCACAGCGTTTCCAGAAGCTACGTATTTAGATTGAACTCCGGTCGGTCCAGGTGTTCAGTAGTCGAATACAAGCTCGGTGGAACCCCCAAACAATAGAATACCGTCGGAAGAATTATTTCTCTATTTAATTGAAATCCGCAAAAAAGCGAAGATAGGATTTTCACACAACACATCGAAATTAAATCCAACTCGGACGTGAGTTTTTTTTTTTGGAAACCATGAAGTCTACTTAAACCGTAAATTACGAAATTTGGAAAATCAAACTTTTCCACCACTACTCTTAATTTTCACGGTTCCAACTAACTTCCGCGGTATTACATAACGATAGGGTAAAAGTACCCTAACCACTCAACTACATCACGGTACCCGGTATTTCTTAATTGCCACCGAAACATTAATCATCCCCAAAAACAAAATTTTACCTCTTTTAACACCTCGTATTCCCACTTAATTTAATGAACTTGCGCCGTAAAATCTTTGTAAAAGATAGAACACTAAACGAACTAAATTAACAAAGATGAAAACTATAATTGGCTACGTGAATTCTGTCACGTAGACCTACGACAGAAACAAAAATTTTCCCATAGAAAACGCTTACGTCGCTAAATTATCCTGTGGTTCGTAATCGCGCTCATAAAAGAACCCAACATAAACAAAGTATAGATACCAAGAAAAATGGATCAAATTACATTCCAAAAGGAAGTCGTAAATTATCCAGCATTGTTATTTTACTGAGATAAACAAGTAAAACACTAAATCAAAATCAAAACCACTGAACTTTATGCATTTAAAAAAAAAATAATCGGTAATAATTGTGAAATAACTTGAAATACAAATAAACTTAAATCACACGTAATAAAATAACGAGCGAAACGTTTTTGATGCTAACATCGAACTAATCAAACGTACAAAAAAAAAGAAAACCGCAAATTCAGCCAGTTGAATCTACTTACGGGGTCTTACATAAAAGATCCGCTGCTAAAAATTTCAACGCAGGTTACACTATTCACAAGCGTACTATGGGGCCTAACAAATCCATTGGTACTTACCACTATGCGATATCTCTTCCTTCAGTTAGCAGAACCGGTCTCAGAGCAAATACAGCTCAAGGTCATTTGCCGGAATATAACGCCGTTCTATTGACTTCCTTTAGCATTGATTGAGATTAATATCATTAGGTAAGCGTTTGGAGTCAAACATCAATTCTTGTGATTCTTTTAACTTCTCAACTACAGAGTTTGGTGACAAAATTTAAGAGTCATCTGTAGTCTTTGCTAGTAAAATTTCTACTTCCGTTTTTTCTGCTATTCCTGCTACTTGCTTTATTAATGCTTCTACACTTTCTTCTTTTGTATCTACTTTTACTTCGAATACTTGTGTTCGTTGTCGTTCTCAAGGTGATAAACCTTTACGTACTGTTCGTTCTCTTCTTTCTCTTTCTTTTAATTTCTTTTCAGTTTCTAGGATTATTGGGCCTACTACTAACTCTTGGTATTAAAGTATAATATCTAAAGTTGCACGTGTATACAATCTTTTATAATCAATGCTTAACACTTAATTATGAATTGTGCTAAAATTTATGTTATTCGCGCAAATACAAAATAAAAATTAGGGTAGCGTGCAGTGAGGGTATATAGCCTACTGCGCATTGGTAGGCGGTTCTTTAGTCGCTAATCTGAAATGTTTTCCCATATTTCTCAAACTGTACTATGTTTGTATGTGTAACTATGTCTATAAAAATCTACTTTACATTAGACTTCTAAAATTTTATTATTTCTTTATGGTACTTATTAAATACAAATATTCTTTACAACAATAGTAAAATTAAATATTAGTTTTTAAGTTTAGATGAGAATTTATTACAATTTTGAATTTTCTTAATTTTTACTGGTTTTTACTGGTTTCTAATCGTTAAAATAAAATAGGATTTGTATACTATACTTTCTTAATAGTATTATTTTTCAAATTTACAATCAGACACGTTTCTCCTACAATAAAAAATAAGGATTTTTTTGTATAAAACTTTTAATAAATAAGAATTTTTAAAAAATCTATTTGTCAACCTATTTCGATAAATTTTCATTTTTTCTGATAAATTTACATTTAGAGTAATTATTTTAACAAAGTTTATTGACTCCTTGAACTTGAAAGATATATGTCACAACGTTTCTCATTGATCAATGTTAAAAATAGTTTGTATTCTAATCAAAAATAAATCAAAACCATTATTTAAAAAAAGCTTGTTATAACTAGTTATAACATCATGCATGCAATTTAACACAAGAAGCCGTTTTGAAAAAAAATGTATGCAAACGTATCACATTCAACATTAATGAAAAACATTTAAAGAGTTTATCTTTATACACAACCTACCAGCAATTTTTTTCTTACAATATCAGTATGAACCACTGATTTTTATTACTTAACGTACTTCAGCACGAAATGATATCTCTATAATGTATTTATAATTATTCTATTGGTATTAATAAAATTGATTATACATACAACATGGTTAATGAACATTAAATACTCACATAAAGTGAATCTTAAATAGAACATATTGTTTATTATCGTAGTTATTATTCATTCAAAATTTACAAAGTACAAAGTACTTATAGTACAATGACTAAATATGTTAGTTTATTTGTAGTTTTAGTATATTTAAATTTTTGTAATTGCAGTGACGATAATTCAACCCTAAAACTTGTACATGTGGTAGGTTCTACTTATTAAATCTATTATTTTTATTTAATTTTATTACTTGAAGTTTTTTCGACATGGAAGTCAACTACCTGATGAACATGAAATGTATCCGAACGATCCTTATAAAAATATATTTAACGAAAAGTTTAGACAATTAACGAATGTAAGTTATTTATACAATTAAATATTTTTGAAACCAATTTACCCATCATTTGTAGAGAGGAAAACAAGAATCGTATCAGCTTGGAAAAATATTAACTCGGTATAACGACTTTCTTGGTGAACATTTTCACCCAAACATGGTATATGTTAAATGAACAGATACCGATAGAACAAAAATGACGGCTTTATTAGTATTAGCAGGATTATTCCCTCCTCATAATAATGACAAATGGGCCGATGAGTTAAATTGGTTGCCGATTCCAGTTACATATGACAAATCCGAAACAGATTATGTACTTTTATTTTACTTAAATTTTAATGATATATTAAATTTTGTTTAGGAACTAAATAGACCTGACATGTATTGCCCTTTATATTTGCAAGAATTAAATCGGGTACTAAATTCTGAAGAAGCTTTAAACATTTTAAAAAGTTATAATAACACGTTAGAAATACTCTCGAGTAAAACCGGAAAAGTTTATAAGACGTTTAGAGATGTATTTCTATTGCATCAACTTCTTTCTACGGAGAAGCATATGAATTTAGCATTGCCAAATTGGGCTGCCGATGAATACAAATCTATACAGTATTTAACTAATATGCAATGCTATTTTGAAAATTATAATGCACTTCTCAAAAAACTAAACGGAGGTACGTATTGCTTAAAGCGTGTTATTAAGTAACATAGTTATTATTTGAAGGTAGAATGTTGGCAAGAGTTATTAACAACATTAAAGACAAAATTCTAAATATGTTACGTCCACCGGAGAAAAAAATATTTTTGTATTCTGGTCACGACAACAACATTATAAATATATTATCATCGCTAAACTTATACAAGTTTAACTTTCCTAACTATAATTCAGCTATTTTTATTGAGTTACATCAGGATACGTCAAAGGAGTATTTTGTCAAGGTAAATAAGTACAAAAATTTACTTAAAATGCACTCAATTACGTTATAGGTATTTTATCTCAAAGATGTGCACAGTCAACCTAAAGAACAATTTTTAAAAGATTGCGAGTATTCATGCAGTTTTAAAAAATTTGAAGAAATTGTAAGGCCTCGTCTTCCTTTAAATTATACAAAAGAATGTGAATCTCATGTATTTTTAAATTAGATCAATGAAATAAAACGATAATTAAAACAATCAATAATAAAATCAACTTTTTAACCAATGCAAAATTATTATTGTTGTATTCAAACAATAATAAAAAATTGGGTTTAATTATTTATTTTAGCTTTAATAATGCTCATACGTATAAACGATGCTTAAGACAGTGCTAGCACTTACGTACAAAATTACAAACAATTGCATTTTACGGCGACATTTAAAAAAAAACGGGGACTCTGAGCAGAACCTAAAATTGTTAACTGATGTTCAGAGCAAACCTAAAAAACGTAAAAAGTTTTCGGGGGTGGTAAAACTAAAATTTAAAAAAAAAAGATCCACTTAATCCACCTACAAGAAGCAAAAACGAACATTTCAGGAACACAACAGCGACACCAAACAGCGCACGCAATTGCATCAATTGCCGAAAAAACAGGAGCGCAAAAGCGGAATCTTTTCAGCAGTATCACAGTTGCGTCACAAGAACAACCGGTAAAGCAAAGCCGAGGGGTCAAAGAAATCCCAAAAGACGATCAAAGATAATCTGACAAAAATTGGTTTTGCATTCATACCAACAGGATTTCCTGAAAACACCATCAGTCTTAAAGAATCAGAAGTCGTAAAGACTTTGATACTCGAATGGATTAACAAACTGGACAAATGACAAGCTTCTCCGCGTTTTCAAGAATGTACCCATAAAAGGAGATTCCTGAAAATAACGTGCCCAGACGAGGCAACCAGAAAGTGGTCAGTCGGTACGTCAAAGAAAGGCAAAACCACTGGGGGAGAAGGAAAATGTGAACCCACCAAACTACCCAAACTTGCTTGGTACAAATTTGCCACAAGAAGGATAGGTTAAGTTAAGAATATGTGTCAAAATATAATGGAAGACACAGTTGGATGAGTTAGGTATCGGAGACGTGCGGTTTAGCGAGGCACCTGCCTTACGACTTATTCTTGTTTGTACGGAATAAAACCAAGTTGTTAAAAAAGGACTTTGACAAACATGAAAGAGTTGAGAGAGGTATAGTTTTCGAGTAGCGACGAAAAAAAATATACTGAAAAATGTTATTCAACTAAAATAATAAAAACTAACTTAGACTCCTTCGCTTAGGAATGGCATGCAAAAACACTTTAATCTATTTTTGTGGCAACGTTTCGTGCTACCAGTGAGCAATTTATCAGGTCACTGTAAAACTCGTAAGTCAACAACAACACAATGAACTAACAGATAATTACATAAAACAACATAAAACTTAGTAAATAGAGTCAAGTGGAATTTACTTTACGAATTGTAACCACAAAAAATTTTGAATGTTAATGGAAAGATAAGACTTCTGAGATAATACAGAAAACCTGAACAACAATAGTTTGAACCTATATAGTTATCTCACAATTTTTGATATCAAATTATTATAAAGACTACTCAAATTGTTGGTGTCATTGTTAATATTAATATTATTTTTATATGTATTAATGTATATCATTTCAGAAACCAAACCCTTTTTTAGATTGTTTTCCACATCTAAAATTGAGGAATTGTTAAAATCGAAATTGTGTCAAGTGCCTATATGATGTACTGCTAACGCCGTGTATCGGCTTTTCTTGTGCCACAGTCATATGTATTATTACCAAACCGATTTTTTACCTTCTGTTTGGTTTTACCAATATAACACACATTAAACCCAGTACAATCCAGCTTATACACTACGCCGTGGTTTTCTATAGTGTTAGTTCTATCTTTAGTATTACTGTAGTTCTATCTTTAGTATTACTCTACAGCATGTTGTAAATAGTGTTAGTGTTATGCATAGTTATTTTGATGTTACATGTTGTTAGTATCGGAATGATCCTTTGTGTTAGATTTGAGACGTTTATGATTTTGGTGTAAGTGGTGTCAGTATTAAGGTTTCCGTTAAGGGTAGTGTTAAAGTTAGTAATAAGCAGGTTAAAGTTGCTCATGTCCTTGTTCTGTGAATTATTCCAGTTAATTCAATTCTGTAAGTTTCATGTTTTAAAAATTATCTGTTAATTCATTGTGTTGTTGTTACCATGTTGACTTACGTGATTGTACACTGGCCTCGTGTGGTTGTTGGTAACACGAAACGTTGCCACAAAAATAAATTAAGGTGGTTTTGCATGTATTTCCTAAGCAAAGAAGTCTAAATTAGTTTCTTGTAATACCCAGAGGAGGAAAAATAATCTTTACCAAATCAAATGACTAAACTAAATACATGCAGTTAATAAATTTAAAAACTAAATACCACTCTGTCATTGCATACTTGTACCAAAATAAATAAAACTAAAAACCATGCATCTATGCTAGTAAACTAAAACTACTGTGGGTTCTGATGTCTCTTATTTATATCAAAGACCTTTTTGCACTAAAAAAGGTTATCACTTAGGTCCCGAGAACAGTAGTGAATCCAACCACCGTACTCAAAAAATATCGGTAAAGAACAACATTAGTATCAAAACGTGGCGGGTGCTTGACACTAAACCCGATACAAAAAAACCAATACGTTCTGCTTATAGACAAGAAGTCCTAGAAGAAGGTGGAAGCATTGGCCAACCAACTGCACCTTTGCTTTGCTCACTCACCGGGCGCTGGCCGATTCTATAAAAGACAGAAAAGAACCGGATGCTACCAGCCATGTCTGCGAAGCAATGGAGGAAAAAAGCCGAAAAGAACGAACTCACGGGAAATTTAATGTTTAAACTCGTTTAGAGAAGTATTTATCACTGCAGGATAGCCTCAGCGGCTCTTAGTGCACTAAAGTTAGTGCCATTGCGGGTTTTATGTTTTAGAAACCAAGTGGCAGCTAAAATATCTGTAGTAAGAAAAGGAAGTTCATTATTGGATTCGTTTACCTTTCTTGCGACTAGACAAGATCACGGGAGGAAATACAATGATTGATTAACAGTGGAACCAACAAACCGCTGATTCTTGGATGCAATGCCAATGCACACCACACTTTGTGAAAAAACACAAATCCAATAGGTGAAAAACTTATAGAGTTTATTCTAAAACCTTTTAAAAAAGCTCTTAATAAGGGAAATTCAAAACAATTGATTAAGGTATAACAAAATTGGCGACCTTTTCAATGCGTCCCTTTTTCCTTTCTGAAGCGCATAACAAATTAAAAAAATACTTTCAACTTTCAAACTTTGATAAAACAATTTTTATTTTTATAACAAAGTGATCAGAAGAATAAGCCAGCTAATAACCACCGAAAATGTTCAAACTATTTGCTGTTGGCGATTTGACACTGGTCAAAACGGGCGTAGATGCTTTTCATGGTACGTTGGATGGTTTGCTAATCTAAGTGTCGCATTTCCACACGGATCCGGTTTTTAAGCGCATATAAGTCATGAGGCTTACTTAAATAGACTTTTGAGGTTACTTATAGAAAAAAATCAAGCAGTGTAGGGTCTGGTGAGTGGACAGGTCATTGAATTGTTTCTTTTTATTCTATCCATCTGCTCGAAAAAAGTTCTTTGAGGTACCTTCTAACATCTTAAAAAAAATATGAACGAACGCAATCTTGTTGAAACCAAATTCTTGAATAATGTATGTCTGAACTGCTTTTATCTGGAAACAACTCTGCTAATGCCAGTACTAACTCGAATCTAAGAAAATCTAAATATTTTTCCCCATTCAAATGCTTCTTCAAAAATGCAGGTCTCAAAACGCAGTTTCTTAATGGTCTACCCCACACATTAACTTTTTGCTGGTGTGGGTATGATTGTATCAAAGATTTTTGCTTGACCAGTATCTACAATTAGCACGATTTACTTAACCATTGATTGTAAAAGTTGCTTCGTCAATAAATAGCACGCATTGTTTGAAAACCTGGATTCTCATTGTTTGCAGCATCAATTCTTTAGAGAACTTAAGTCAACGACCAAAATCGTCTCTACTCAACTCCTGAACAAGTTTTATTTTGTAAAGATAAAGCCGCTATTTTTTAAGTAATGTCCCTTGTTGAAATGTGGGGTTTGTTTTCAACTCCGACGTTCAACTTATCTTTTTCAATTGTTGGACGACCTTGATAAAGGCTGTCACCCACAATGCCTGTTTTCTGCAAATTTGGCCCCAACTTTTCTTACTGTTGCGCGACATTGGTGCATGCTTTGGATTTTACGTGTTGAACAATTGGCAAATTTCCGCGTAGGTACGCATATGATCACTAAAACCGACTATAATAAGAACTTAAATTCTCTTTTTTTTTCACTTAAATAAACCATTCTTGCAATGCACTTTCAACTGTTATTGTCTTCATAGTGGATGGAATGCAAACATCTTCAAACCTATTGGATTTCTCAAAGGTGTCAAAACAAGTAAATAACATCCAATACAGACTTTACTTAACTTTGTCGACCACTGAAAGAAACAATTAGCAAAACACAGATTCCAATCATAATTTATTTATTTCCGACAAGAGAGAATAGGTGTTAAAATAAAAAGAGAAAGAGGTAGATCAATAACAATATTGTAGATTTGTTGACTAATATCACAGCTATAATATCGATGTAGACTCTTTCGATAAGGTAACGGTATGTTACCTTATCGAAAAACCTTGACGGATGTTGCGTGAATCTACTCAAACGACAATTCATAAAATTAAAGTTGTTTCGAAGTTTGCGACTGAAAATAAAATAGAGTCAGTTTCATCGATGTTGTGTTGAATTGAATACAATGAATTAAAAGCAAAATTATACGATACATAATTAATTATCGAATGCAATACAATTAGAAATAAAAACGCTATGCTACATAAAGTGCATAAAACTGATGCAGTCCCCCCAAATTGATTGCCTTCATACCTGGAACGTTGAGCAATCAACCTTGTTTAATAAATTTGTTTAATCCGTTGAATACTTGAATAAGTCTTTTCCAGCACATCTTCTGAAAGCGTAGAAGAAATAACTAACGAAGAAAATTCAGCAGAGAGAAAAGCTATTTATAATTAACGGACTAGCACTGATGCGACGTTTAACAGCAATTTCTAAAAAGGTAAAAAACTAGTAATAGACGTTCAACAGCAGTATTGCGCTTATCTCTGCTAGTAAAAAAATTATTTGACAATCAGTAGTGGCGTGTAACAGTTCAACCGGTAATCTTAAGTTAAAATAATGTTTTTGTTAAGTACCAAATAACGACATGTAACAAACAGTTATCTTTCGATTCGTAAAGCCTGAAGATGCTACAAAATAAATAGATTTAATTATTCAACATGGCTACTCCGAATGTTAATTTTCTGTAACATGTTATCGAAATAGTTTTTCAATTTTCAGATTCTGTTTAAAACAACTCCTATCTAATTGAAATAGGGTTCGTTAAGAAGTACTACATTATTTATATAAACCATTAGCTCACCGTTTCAAATGTTGTTGGACAAAAGCAACTAATTTTTGTTTTTGGTGAGCTTTTATTTAATCTTTATTTACTGAAATAAACATGTTATATTGTTAATATGGACAAGTGTTAACGTTGCAGCAAATTTAAACTGTTTATTTTGTGTGAAAAAAACTAGACTGTTGACAAAGCAAACTCTTTGAGTTTGTCCATAGTATATGTAAAGACTTTTTGTTTGCTCAGTACATTGACATAAATAACTTTGAAGTATTTGTATAAAAGTTATTGATCAATCTCGATGCAGTTTGATAAAGTATTGTAAAAAAGTTACCTAAAAGCAATTTTTTTCTTCTTGAATCTTTTAATTGATGCCGAAATGGCAGAGCAGAGCGTTTAATAAACTTTTAAATAAATTATTTATTAACTTTCAATTACAAAATGTTTGATGTTATATTAACCATGTTTAATTGAAGAAATAATTTTTGCATTCAAAACCTGCCTTTTATGGTAGGTAAAAATAAAAATGGTAAAATACACGGTTTTCCCATTTCTTGTCGCGTGTGCGCGCCGTCCACTTACTTAAATCATGATCATCATGAGGGGGTTGTGAATGACATCAAGTGCGCTTGATTTTTTTAAATATTTTCTCATACAAAAGCGATACAAAAATGGACTAACGACTATGCTAAGTGCAGATATTAATAAAAAATTGTTTCCGACACGCATCCTCTTCCTTGTCCGTTTCTTGACGTGCTTTGACTTTGCCACGATGAGTTGAAAGTGCCGATCGATGTTCTTGTAGCCAAATCTTCACGTATGGCCGCGGATTGAAGTCGGAAACTAAAGGGCTATTAATGGAGATAAACATCAAATCTGACACATTTTCAATAGTTAGGAGAGTTCTTAAATCGGTTATTGTAAGATTCATATCGGAAAACCCCCGTTCACACTTAGCTGTTGTTGTTGAAAGTATGTTCAGCGTTTTTAAAAGACTAGAAGAGGCATTTCGCGTGCGGAAGTCTATTACACTTTCAAATTCAGGTAGACCAAATCGGCGTGCCACTCATTTAACTTCATCTTCTCCCTTGGTGTCATTAGTGACTGTTTTGAATACTTCGTCAATCACCTACAAAACAAAAAATCTTATAAATGTTTACCCATTATCTCTCCTGTCATCAATGTTGAAATTATAGTTCGTAATCTCCTTAACATTCAGGTCTTCCAAAATTGTGTTGTTTGTAGGGTCATTAAACAAATGCTGTCGCATCCTGTCAACCAGATTTTGCAAGAATTGCAACCTGTTGATCCCTCCTCCTGACTTTGTTATTGTGACATTTGTAACTTCGACACTTTTGAAAGCTCCGATTTGTATTGCCTCAGCCACTTCCTTTTCTTTTTCACCAGGTTCAGCTTTCAGGCTCTCTAGAATTCTAATGGTTCGACACATCTGGGATTGAGCACGCATGAGTGTGGTTTTTCTTGATTGCAGTATGCAGGATAACATTCCCAGTTCACAAAGAACGTCGTAGAAAAGTCCAAATTCTTGTAGAAATGATGAAGATTCTAATTTTCTTTTTAGTCCCAATTACTTCCAATTTGATAATAAGTTTTACGAACAAGTTTCTGGTGTTGCTATGGGTTCTCCTCTATCACCTGTTGTAGCTAACATTTTTATAGAATCCTTTGAAACGGTTGCTTTGGAATCATCAATATTAAAACCTAAAGTGTGGTTTAGATATGTTGACGGCACGTTTATTGTTTGGTCTTTGGTCTATCGTGCCTTTTCTATTTGTCAACCTGAGAATCTAGACTCAGAACTCTGTCATCTTACTAGAACCTTAGTGAACAATGTTTATGTAAAGCGAGATATTCATAGAGTTATTAATCGTCGTTTACATCCACGTACTAGATTACCTAAGGACATTTCTACTGCCGAATCCAACCCGAAATTGGCCTTTTTACCCTACATTCACAAGGTTACAGATCAAATAGGGAAACTCCTTCGTAAGAATGGTATTAAACCCATATTCAACTCGACAGGCAAAATCTCTCAGATTCTTCCTTCTCCCAAAGACAAATTTCCTACACTTTCATCTCAAGGTGTATACCAAATTCCCTGTTCTTGTGGTTTAGTCTACATTGGTAAAACCGGTCGTTCCGTCATTACTCGCATTTCAGAACATGATCGTTGTATAAAGAAAAGGTATATTTCCAAGTCTGCGGTCGCTGAACATCATTTTACTACAGGTCACAAGATAGATTTTGATAATGTTTCGTTGATTGCCAAATCTCCATTCTTTTTCAACAGGAAATTCCGAGAAAGCATAGAAATCATCAAACACCGCAATAACTTCAATCGCGATCTTGGTTTCGAACTATCCCCTCTTTGGTTCCCGGTTATTAGTCATTTATCAAAAACACGCCCCCTAGCAACCGTAACCCAATCAGGGTCGAGCTTAATCATCCGTGACGACCCTTTTCCTTTAAATACGGAGACTATTTCTTCTTAAGTCACTTCTACGGAGTTTAGAATCTGGCTTGGTTCACAAGTTGATTAGCTAACTCGGTAATGGTTCTTTGTTAGATTTTCGTTTGCTTTTTCAGGTTATCGTTTTCTTTCTGGAAAGGAAAGATTTGGGTTTAAATGTGAGAAAGGGATTGGATTGGATGAAAGCAGTTAAGAAAAGAAGGATAAGAGGGGAGGGTTAGGACTATCGATTTAGAATAATAAGATGGTGATAGGAAGATTTTAGGGGATAAAGTTTTTTTTTTGTTTTTGTTTTTTTTTTAGTTTACAAATTTCTGTACAAATTATATTAGTATGATAAGAGAAAAAGTAAGGGTAACGTAACCCATTGTAGAGCCGAATTGCTAGACAATTAACAATGAATAATAATAATAAACAGTGTATTGAAAAAGACAGATTTTGTATAAAACAGAAGGAATAATAAACTCAAGCGACAACTTACGAATACAACGTAAAGTAAATAAAGCTAATGACTTTATAAGTTGAATAGTAGCATATTTGTCAAGCAGTTTCGACGCGTTTGAATCATATGCGCATGGAGGGCGAGTGCCAGGACATTTTGTAATTACTCTATCATATTCACATAACAGCAAAGCTTATCATTGTAGCAAGCTCAAACATCAAAGCAAACCTCTATTTGGCAGCATTTTTGTATGTGATTTTTTTTCTACACGCACACATATTACTTTCTATGTGCTTCTCGCTTCCAACATTTGAAATTATCGTATTATTCAAATTCGTTACAATGCTCTTAAAAATTTTACTAAATTATAGTATTAATATTACTGCTAAAATCATTACATTAAACAACCGGAATAATGTTGTAAAGATAATGACTAAATTTGGATTTTTTAACGTTCTTTTAAACGTATAAAAATGTAATGACTGCAATATAAATAAACCTTACTTTTAAAATACTTAACTTTATTATACTTGTTTTTGATAAATAAATCTACTTTTTACATACAGCTTACAAAAAGTATAGGATTTTTTTCTATTAAAACTCCAGTTCTGTTTTTCTATATTAATTCGAAAAAATAAACTATTTTGTCGTGAAACGTCAAAATATAGGCTGTCAGTTTGAAGCAAGCTAAATTGACACTTTTTTGAGAGTTTATGTATTGTTTATTCAAGCGGTAGCAAAAGTATTTTAGTGCCTCCGGCAGCAAAGTTTGCGGAAGTTAACATTTATAATGGAGGAGGAAAGTATAGCGATCGCAATTTTTTTTCAAAAAATTTTTATTGCATAGTTTTACATTTCAAGGTCTCCTGAATGAGAAAAATGTATTTTTGACAAAAAAAAATTTAATTGTCTGTGTGTGTGTGTGTGTCTGTGTGTTTGTGTCTGTGTGTCTGTGTATAACGATGTACCCACGATAACTCTCGAACCAAAAATCCTAGCAACTTGAAATTTGGTACGAAGCTAACTTTTCATATTCTCTCGATTCTATGGGTCTGATAAAGAAACCGAAAGTAGGTGTATTCGTCAGGTTTTCTTATAATTTTGTACGTATGTAAATTATTTGTATTATTTTTACAGTTTCTTGTACAGTGAATTCTTCCTAACAATGTATTCAAATAATTTTTTTTCTAACATTAACAGTTTAATAGATATTGGATTTATAATTTAAAGTGAATTCCATATATAATCCTAGGTTCGAATCCTGCCTACGACGTTTTTTTTAGAAAAAACTTTCATATCTTGAAGGGAAAACAAGATACGTTAAAAGCAAACAATTTTTCTCGATATTCTTTTGACTTGTTTATATACGGAGTGCGGCATCTTATTTAAATTATCTTTGGATGTACCCACGATAACTCTCGAACCAAAAGTCCTAGTAACTTGAAATTTGATATGAAACTAGCTTTTTATGTTCTCTCTGGTTTGTCAGAAGATGGGTTTGATAAAGAAACCGGAAATGCCATTTTTAACAGTTTTTTTATATAATTTTGTACATATGTAAATTATTCGAATTATTTTTGAAGTTTTTTATAAAGATAATTTCTTCAAATAAAAAAAATTTTAATGTTAACAGTTTATCAGATATTTAATTTGTGATTTAAAATAAATTCACAAATATAATACAGTTTTGAATCCTTCCTGCAAAGATTTTTTTTTATTGATTTAAGAGGTAAGTAATACCGAGGCGCACAAATATAAGAGTTAGTCGATATTATGTCAGAGAAAGCACCCGTGCGAGTCTTATTGGGCAAAGACGTAATTCTGCCTGCAAGGACTGAAAGTGTGGTGATGGCAAGCCTGAATGCAAATCTCTGGGAAAGCTATATTTGCGACTTAAAGTTGAAAAAGGAGTACTCGCTGACAGAACTTTAGTACGAACAAAAAACACGATGCCACTTAGGATCTTAAATGTCAATTCAGATCCATTAACGTTGAAAAAGAAGATTGTGGTAGGCCAATGCACGGCAGTATCTCAAATTGTGAGATGCGTGAATGTTAACAAAGATACGTTGCCGAAGAAGTATTCACAACATCTATTGGACATTTTTACCTCTAATGCCAAAATCTCAACCAAGACCAGCTGGCTAAAGTTAAAGTGTTGATCCAGCAGTATCAAGATGTATTCGCGCCGGATAGTGGTTTCGAAAGAACTAACGTGGTGACGCATAAAATTATTACCAAAGACGCTCGGCCGATACAACATCCACGCCGACTTCCTTTGGCGAAAGGAGAAGAAGCAAAACAAATAATAATGGATATGGAGAAAAAAGTTTAATTGAACCTTCAAATAGCCTATGGGCGTCCCCAGTAGCACTCTTAAAAATTAAAAATGAATCAACGAATTTTTGTGTAGACTACAAATAGTTTAACGACGTGACCAAAAAGGAGAGCTACCTTTTATCGAGAATTAACGATACGATAGACACCCTGTAAGGATACCAGTGGTTTTCCACGTTGGATTTAAAAATTGGTTACTAGCAGGTTGAATTAGAACCCAAGGATCGTGAAAAAACGAATTTTACGATTGGAACTGGTTTGTGACAGTTCACTGTGATGCCCTTCTGCCTGTGTAACGCTCCTACAACGTTTGAGCGTTTGAATAAGACTATCTTGAGCGGACTGCTTTGGAAGACGTGCTTGGTTTACCTAGACTACGTGATTGTGGTTGGAAGGTCGTTTGAAGAATAATTGAACAACTGTATATTCATTACCTTAAAGTTTCTACTTACGACGCCCTCTAACGAATTTAGTATTACTTCATTTCCTGTTAAGATGTTAAACCGCCAACCGCTTGTGATGGTTAAATTTTAATAATCTACGATCTTAAATTATAGTTGTTATACATATTTATCTTTCTTTTTTTTCCGCTTAGGATTACAAACCTGATTTTGTTACAAGCTTAAACCTTCTGTAATGATCGAAACAGAAGCTTTATTCAGTAAGATCTGTCGCTCTTTAAATTTTATATTTTTTAACCTCCCTTATCTCCAACTAGTGTGAGTTGGCCGTGCAAGGTTTGTAAGACCTATAAGCTTGTAGTAAAAAAAATAGCTTGGTCACGTTGTAACTAGAGATGAAGTAAAGGCTGACTTACACAAAAACCAGAGCAAGCAATCTGGCCATAGGCGCGGTTCTTTTGCAGGTGAGAGATGAACAAGAAATAGTCATCGCGTATTTTAGTAAAATTTTGTCCAGGCCAGAAAAAAATTATTGCGTGACCAGGAGGGAGCTGTTAGCAGTCGTCAAGTCCGTAGAATGCTTCTACAAATATTTGTATGAACAAAAATTGGTACTACTACTTTCCGGTTTAAAATGGCTATTCAGTAACTCGGAAGGAGAAGTAGCAAAATGGATTAAAAGACTACAAGAGTGTGACTTTGACACAGAACACTGTCCCGGAAGTGGTCATTGGAACGCTGATGCCTTGTTCAAAAGACCATGTCCGGCGGACTGCAGCCATTGTTCTCGATTTGAAGAAAAAATTGAATGCCTCCGGAGAACTGCTATGGTTGATGACGAGTGGAAATCTGAGTAGCTGCGCCGCGAACAAGAAAGCGATTTCAAAATAAGATTACTCTTAAACTAGAAAGAAAACGGGCGACAACCAACCTAGGAAAAAGTCAATGTTTTGAACAAAAACATCAAAGCGTACTGGGCGCAGTGGGACTCTTTGATAGTAATAAACAGTATTTTTAAACAATCCTTAGAAAGTGTCAAGGACACAAAAAGCAAACTACAGTTGGTATTTCCAAAAAGCCGGGTGTTAAAAGTGTTGAAGCATCTCTACGATAGAAAATCCAGAGGACACTTTGGCATAAAGCAGACATTGAGGAAGGTTTGAGAAAGATTCTACTGGGTGAACTGCGAAGAAGACGTCATAAAATAGTGTCGTAAGTGCACGGTCTGCGCATCAGGAAATGATCCAGCGCAAAGCACCAAAGAAGCAGTACAACATAGAATTTTGTCAACTGTTGGGAATTAAGAAAACTAAGACGACGTCTCCCCATCTTCAATCCGATCGCATGATTGAGGGGATGAATCGAACTATGGAAAAATACTTAGCCAAAGTAGTTTCCGAACACCAAAGAGACTGGAATCAGTACTTGCACCTTTTCTTAATAGCATACCGATCATTCGTTCTCGAAATCACAGGCCAAACACCATCATGCGTTATGCTTGGACGCGAAATACGACTGCCATGCGACCTCCAATTTTAACAAAAACCGGAAGAAAAAGTTGCTGGAGAAGATCACGTCAGCAAGCTGACTAGGAGGCTAGACGAAGTACACGACGAGATCCGTAAAAACACACAAACTGCCAGCGACAGAATAAAGATTAGATATAACGTCAAGACACAAAATGGTGGGTTTAAATAAATAAATAAATTAGTTTTAAAATTCGTTACAATATTTTGACTCGTACCGAAAAGCCTATAATACATTAACCAAACGATTTAAACAGGTGTTTTTATATTATGTGTACAGATAATTATCCGTACACATAACATAAAAACAAAACATAATTATTAGGATTTGTCTGCTGTCCTTTCAATTTTATTTCTTTTTTGTAAGTTACACAGCTGAGATTTTTTAAATTGACAATGTACATTTACAACTAAAAAAATAAATAAATGTAGTTTTAAATTAGATTTTGTTGAGAAATTATCATTTAGGTAGTTTAAGGGTAAGTGTTTCAATTTCAATTCATTGTGATAAAAATACAAAAGTATGTATGTTTATCATTTTAATATAGTCACAAGTTTGATTTTTAGATAGTAATTTAAGTACTTAAGGCCGGTTGCACAAAGCAAATCAAAAATGTAGCAAGTGATTATTTTGAAATCAATTGTTACATCACCAATAAACGTGGTTTCATTGGCTATGTAGCAATTGCTTTAAAAAATAATCAGTTGTTACATTTTTGATTTGCTTTGTGCAACCCGCCTTTTGTTTTCGAAATAGTTTCCGGATATGCTTCATGTATTTTTCTCACAACTACAAAAACTTTAAACAAAAAAGTTATTGCCAATAATACTAGAAAAAGCCAAGAATTATTTTGCAAAGTAATTTTTTTGACACTCAATATATGTATGTTCATTTACAATCTCAAGTTATTTAAATTGTACGTAGCAAAAAATTAGTAGTGGGAAATAAACAAAAAATATTTCAATTTGAAGTAAATACAGTTTAGTATTTAAAGTTGTAAGCGCAGTTTGTGGTTACTAATTAATATAAAAACATGAAAACGCGAATCTTGCTAATTCTTTTTGTTTCTTTTATGAAATGTAATTCATCAAACTTTAAATTAAAATATGTACATGTGGTAAGTTTAAATTACAATTAGTTAAAAAAAAAGTAACAGTTACTTAACAAAAATTTAAATAAATCAACTAGTAAACTTTATATTATAAGTTTATTGTATTTATTTAAGTTTTTCCGTCATGGAATTCGAACTCCAGATTTGGAAGAAATGTATGTAAATGATCCATATGCAGAGATATTTAAAAATACACCATCAGGAGAATTAACCGAGGTTAGTATGCAAATTGTTTTAACATACTTTTAGGTAAAATTTTGCTAGATTTTTGTTAAAATGAGAAACGGTGTTGTAAGTTAGCTTAGTAACAAACTAATCATCGCTTTTACCATAGATTAGTGAGCATTAACTTATAATATTTTAACAATACTTGATATATACTAAACTTTTATTAACAATTAAGTTCTTTAATTTTTTATTGTTTATATTGATTAAATGCCATTAAATTATTTAACTTAAGGTCTTCTCCACAAAAAAGATTTTATTTTAATTTATCTTATTTAATTATAATTTAAAAAATTCATATCAAGTGTTAGATAAAATCAATAACGTAACAGTACCTACAGATTACATACTCTTTTCGTTTGATGTCATTTCTTTATGTAATAACATCACAAAAGAATTATGTGTTAGCTTAATTATTAAACTTTGGTTTTACGTAAGCAGTTTTACCACACGTAATATGAGTGAGTTTGTTTCAATCATTGAGTTTTCATTTATGTCGACTATTTTCACTTATAAAGATGACCAATTCCTACAAATTTTTGGAACAGCTATGGGAGATCTGATATCCCCAATACTAGCAAATATAGCAATGCATAATTTATTAACTTTTGTAAACTCGGAACTAACATTTAACCCTGTTTTTATGTATGTATATGTTGACGATATTATTGCATGCATACCGCAAAGTGTGTTATGTTAAAAATATGGTATATTAAAAATTTCGAGTATAAAATTTGTCTTCGACAGGCCCACTTTTTGTGGTCGACTGTCAAATGTTTAAGGCACGACGTCGTTCTTCTTTCGGTAACGTTTTGTGCATCACACGGCCTGTTTGGCGGTGTCTGCATCATTAAGTTTTTTGTGAATTTTGTGTTCCCCTCCACCTGTGTTCCTTATCTGTAGAACTGATAAAATACCTGTAATAATTGGACAGTTTCCATGACGTTACGTCGCTGAAGTTTAAGGAGTTGAATACAATCTTATTGGAATTGGAAGAAATATTTACATAAGTGCAAGTTTAATAAGAGAGAAGCTCGGCGCATTCGATTAATTCAATTATCGTTTGAATTAAAGACACGATTTACTTGTGATAACGCCGTGTGTACGTTTTTGTGTCAGATTTCATATTACGTTTTAGGTCATACTGGTACGGAATAAGCTAACTCCCTACTGGATAATACATAATTGTAATTGCATTTTCTATTTATATGAGTACTACTTCCTTGGTCATGTCGATTGTTAAAACGGCGATATATACATACTAAGTTATATTCACAATTAATGTTGAAAGTATTTTTTTTTGTTTGTCATATTTTTATCTGGTGGCTTGAATTCTCCAGACTTTTGATTTTCGTATTCTTGTAATTTAACTTAAGAAAGTAAAGCTTTTCCTTAATTAAGTGTAAAAGTTAGACCGATATTTAAAAAAAAAGATTAATCTCAGAAATAGCTTTTATTAATTTCTACTAAAATAATGTAAATTTTACAACAGACACGGACAAACTAAGTTCCATCTCCAATAACATCAGTAGCACAATTAAAAATTAATATGAAACCATAACTAACAAAATAAATAATAATTCCATAATATAATAAAAATTAAGTTTTACATATTTTTATGGTATTCCAAAATTGACAACCGTTGCTAATTCTTTTACTTATATCTATCAGGGTTTTTAATAATTGTGTATATTTCCTTATTTATAAAGCTCGATTTTATTTTGTAA
Source organism: Aquatica leii (assembly GCA_035610365.1). Taxonomy (NCBI): domain Eukaryota; kingdom Metazoa; phylum Arthropoda; class Insecta; order Coleoptera; family Lampyridae; genus Aquatica; species Aquatica leii. Next base: position 31,716,649 of record CM069433.1, on the reverse strand, counting down.
TGTTTAAAATAATTTGTTAATCGGCGACAAATAATCTCGACAATATTAACGCGTTCGCTCGCTACACTCGCTCACGGCGTTAAAATGTCTCAATTATTAATCGCTATCATTAACAACCTTGTTTGTTAAATAACTATTATATTATATTATTATTATATCAAATAAGTTTACAGTAGTATTCAGGTAGTTTTTGTTTACAATTTTCTATTAAAAACCAACAAAACGTTGCCTTAACAACAGATAAAGATTGTTTTTATTGTTGGAGTTCCTCTACTCCCAAGGATCCTATCCATAAAATAGGAAAACTTTTGACTAATTAGAAACTGTTATAAGGATTATTATAATGAATTCAATTATTATAAAGTAGTTTTAGAGTAACATATTTTTTAAAATAAACTATCAGTTTTTTTAAACAAATTTTTAATGAATGAAAAAAGATTTGTTTATTTAAATTAAAAGTGAGTTTATGAAAAACAAATCAAAAATTTAATCACACTTACATCTTTGATTGAGATTTAAATTTTGCGTTTCCATCGTAAATATAGATAATCAAACAAAGTAAAATCACATAGTTACAGTTTGAATAGTGATTTGTTGCACCTATAAAAATTACAAAAGATGTCCATCTAGTCACTTCCTTAAAACTACAAAAAAAATTAATATTCGTAACTGCAACAAAACTGCGAAAAATATATATAAAAATACACAAACAACCGGCATACGATTTCAAAAAATTGTTTTAGATTACTTGAGTGTTTTTTTTTACAAAATGTGCTGAGTGTGAATATTAGAAATTTATTAAAAATTGTTAATTGTTAAAACAGTGATCTAAAATTACACATATATATTTAACTTGACCGGAACTATTCAATACTCTTGTCAAAAAGAGTAATTTTCAACGCGTTTTAGTACTTTAGAGAGGAGGTTGAGCTAGGTTTGCAAAGTTAGTACAACATTTTTACAATTTCGTTGCTTTAAAGATAGAAATTTGGAGCTTTTTTAATGTTTATCAGGGACTGTAGAACTATAAAAAGTGCTATTGGAACTCATTATTTTTTTGTATTTATGAAATGTCGTGCCAACTTCACAGACACGATACTCGAATATTTGCGTAACAATTTTTTATGTTAGCGAAAAGTTGCTCTAGCTGGAGATATTTAAAATTGTGTATCGCATAATTTCTGCGACTCACTACAACGTAAGCAACAGTGTGTTCTATAGAGAAACAATCTTAAGTAAAATAGTTAGTTGCGGAAGAAATAGTTAACTATATTTGGCGGATTTGCATACTGATCAATTTCCAAAGGTGCGTCAGTTAACTAGAAGCGCCATTATGAGACTTAATTTTTCTGTAACTTTTCAACGGGGTGCACAAGACTGTTGAGTATTTTTGACTTTTCCTGTACATGACTGATAAATACAAATTTCAAAGATAATCCTAACTTAGTGTTTTATTACCTTAAGCAGGTATATTATACCGAGAAGCGCCAAGGGGTCATTTTGACCCTATGGGTTAAAGTGCCTTTATTTTTAGAATAGTACTAAGAAATGAAGTAATTCTTAGAAGTTATAATCTATTGCAAAATATAACATCTGTAAAAACACACTATCCGCGTCGCATTCCATCTTTATTTATACCTGGCTTACCGCTGATGCTTCGAAAGTCCAGATCTTATATCTTACAACGCATTTATAGTGGGGAGCGCTATTCGCTGTGCGGCAATCTATTTTAACAATCAATTGAGGCAGTATTGTAGCAGCGTCCGTGCATTACATACGTTTGTTGTGTTAGTAATTATTTGTGCAAGTCGAAGTGTCACAATGTGGAAGAGAAAAATTCTAACTGCAGAAGAAATTGAGCATGAAGCGAATGTGGCAGCAATGGAATCAAACCTGGCCAATTCTGGTGATTCTGACGACTATCACAACAGTGACTTCGAAGATGATGATCTATTATTCTCCCCGAATGAAGATAATGTTTCATAATCTTCAGATTTTGAAGAAGGTGTGGTGACAAAAAAAATTTTGAAGGATCTCCTGCAGCAACGATAGGTAAGTAAAATTTTGTTTTACGTTAGTTGTTCAATGATTCTAAGTTTTTTTTTGCTCTAACAACTTTCATAATTTTTATATAATTCCCACCCCACGGTACTTTCTTGTAATTCTAAAACTGTAAGCTGTGATTACTCTTTTTCAAATAAATTGATATAATTTCATTGTTAAAAAAGAGCCATCTACATCTCACACATCCGTAACTCAACATGCAGAGTGTGTTGGCATTCAGGATACTACAAATAAAACTCGCGGCCGTCGACGACCATCGAAAATACAGAAAACGTCGACCGAAGGAGCAAATAATACTTTTACTTCTGGAACCATTTTCTTTGGGAACGATAAATATACTGCATGGAAAGTTATTGACTGTGGAAGCAAAACTTCTGGAAGAACACAAATTCAAAGAGACTCCAGGGCCTACACCATATCCTACGCGATATATTATGGATGAGAACATAATGAGTTTATGGCTGTTCCTTATTTCTGACCCAATGTTGAAGCACATACAGTCCTGCACTGAAACTAAGGCTCAATGAAGAGGCGAAGAAAACTGGGCTATCCCATTAGAAGAACTTGAAGCATTTATTGCGTTGTTATACGTTCGCGGATCATATAAATGTGGAGGAATGGACTATGATCTCTTATGGTCCAAAGATTGGGAAATTGGTTTTTTTGGAAATTCAATGAGTCGTAACCGGTTCCGAAATATCATGTGACAAATTTGCATTGATTTCATCTATATGGAACATATTTATTGAAAACTGCATCTTATTTTACAAACCCAGCGAATGAGCAACTTTTTCCAACAAAAACACGCCGTGAATTTAATTTAATTTAACAAACCGGATAAATTTGGAATAAAATTCTGGATGCTGGGAGACACTAGTAGTTATGTAGTGAGGATGCTGGCTCACTCGGGTACGATCGGTAGGAGATCGTGAAATTTCGTTGCTATCGTTTCGTTTCGGGTATGCTCGAGTTGCATTCGGATTTTGTAAGTCGGGATACATCGTATTGTGGTGGGGGAATCGTAAAATATCGTAAAAATCATTTCGTTTCGGGTATGCTCGGATGTAGGTCAGTCGATAATAAAAATGAAAATAAAATATATTTTGGTATGGATACTATTATGTGTATATAAGGATGTTTTTAATGCTTCAATATTAGTTTGTTAATAACTCTCTTATCACTTATGTGCAGTACAAATTATCTAAATAAGTTAATATAAATAAATTAATTTCCATTGATATTTTTATCTATTTATATGTATCTAAATAATATTAATTAATTAATATTAATGAATATATAAAATTTCGGTTTTGCAAATTACTATAATTATGTATTTATGTAAAGAAAAAATTTTCTGTTTTTTTTTTAAGATTAATTATAGGTATTTGTATACAAAAAAAGGTTACTTACATTTTTTCAATGTTACGGTGTAGACATTACAAAGAATGTGCTTATTTGACAATTTCTTCACCTACTTTTATGTTGCAATACGGTAAAATTTCGGTTTTGCAAATTACTATAAATATTATTAAATATATAAGTAATATGTATCATAATATATATAAAAATAATAATCCAGTGTCCCGTAAAATTTCGGTTTTGCAAATTACTATAATTATGTAATTTATGTAAAGAAAAAAAATTTACTGCTTTATTTTTAAGAATAATTATAAGTATTTGTATACGAAAAGTGCGTACTATTACATTTAAATATTGTGTTTATATATAAAGAAATTTTAGATATCAGTAATGTTTGCAGAAGTAACTTTGATCCTAATAGTTACATACAAAAAACGCGATGTGACATATATAAATCTATTATTGCTCTCATATATTTTGTTATAGCCTGGGTATTGTTTAATGTAATGTTTAAAGAAGTTAACAATCATCATACCGAATATGTTTATTAAGATAATGCAAACGAATTATTTGACAGGTTGAGGTTGTTAGTAGCATCTAAAATAGCAGGCCATACAGGTCACACAAACGAAATTGTCTCTATTATAGAAAAACTACAGAAAGCGCCAATAATTAAATATGACAATGACTTTAGACAAATTTGGTCGCCACATAAATAAACATATTCAAATAACTTTGGAAAAAGTACGGGACGATACACATAAAACAATAGCTAATATACATATATGTATGTTCTACAACCATATTTTGTTATTTCACACAAACAGACTTCTAGATAATAAATATCTGATATGGTCAGGCAAAAGTTCATATTCAGTCCCATAGGAAAAAGCTTTAATCGATATATTATCTATAAATCTTGAATAATAGGTTATACTAAAGATAAATGGAAAATCTTATACAAGCAAGCAGGTTATTGTTATCTATGCATGGTTGTATATTAAAAATGTTGGTTAAAAACAACAACAAATTTTTATTAAGACCACATTCTTGATTTATGTTAATTACATTACATTACGTTATGCGTCTTATGTCTTGCACCTTGTCGTCACAAATGCCGTTGCATTTCCTTTGATCGTGCGCTAACATCTCCTTCTTGCATTTTCTTTGTTAGGCGCGCGTCATATGATTGTTCATACATTACAGTTACTGATTGTCGACTTAAGTTAGGAGACAAGATATCGTTTGAAGTACGCGGTCACGAAACTGCAACAAAATATTTCAAAACGTTATATGTAAAAATAATAGTTAAAAATGTCCTATCAAATTAAGAAGTGATTCAGTGTAAGAATGCTGTATGTAAACGGGATAGGCATTGATGAATTTTACAACAGCTAGATAAATGGAAACAGTATTGCATAAACAACAACAAATCAAACTCAAACAGAAACCGATCATACACAAAAAGATTTTTACCTCCACCAAGTGCCGAAACCTCAGCCAAGACTAGCTGATTAAAGTTAAAGCGTTGATCGAGCAGTATCAAAATGTGTTTACGTTGGAAAGTGGTTTCAAAACAAGAACTGATGCAGTAACACCAGAGACCTATACGACAACATCTACGGCGGCTTCCTTTGGCCGAATTAGAAAAAGCCAAACAAATAATTATGCATATGAAAATAGAAGGTGTGATTAAACCTTAAAATAATTGTCTATGAAGGTCCCTAGTGGTATTAGTAAAGAAGAAAGATGGATTAACGAGGTTTTACGTGGACTACAGACAGCTTAACGAAGTGAATAAAAAAGACAGTTATCTTTTACTAAGAATTGATGATACTCTAGACATTTTTCAGGATCCCATTGGTTTTCCATGTTGGATTTGAAGAGTGGTTACTGGCAGGTAGAATTAGAACCTAAAGATCATGAAAAGACATCTTTTACGATTGAAACTGGATTATGTCAATCCACTGTGATGTCCTTCGGTTTGTGTAACGGTCTAGGAACATTCGAATGTTTGATGGAGACCATCTTGCAAAGACTGTCTTAGAAGACGTACTTGGCTTATCTAGATGACGTCACTGCGGTTGTAAGGTCGTTTGAAAAACATTTGAACAACCTAAAGGGAGTGTTGCAACGACTACTTGAGAAAAAATTAAAACTAAACTCAACGAAATGCCACGTATTTAAGAAAAAATGCAATACCTTGGCCACATTGTATCTTGGAATGAAGTAAAGGCTGATCCACCAAAGTTCGAGCAGTGCAAGCATGATCAAAACAAATCTACAAACATCAAGTTTGTAGTTTTCTTGGGTTGTGTACTTATTATAATCAATTTGTACTCGAAAAAGAATGCTTAAAAGTTGATTTTTTTTAATTTAAGTTCTTTAAACTTTTAATTAAATTTTTTAAATGTATTACTTATTTATTTTAATTTCCATCGTTTTGTATTGATTTTAGTTATTATTTTAATCGGTATTATATAAATTTACAGGGTGAGTCAAAATGATTGAAGTTAAGTTACTTTTCTCATTAGAAAAAACTTATTAAGTGCAATCTCTAGTATAAATTTTTTTATTTTTTGAATTTTTTTAATTGGTTTAAATGAAGCAAAAACATGTTAAGAATATTGTTGAAAAAAATTTTTAATGCACGTAAAAAACGAATTTTTGAAGCAAATCCGAGCTTTTCTAAACGACAAATTAAATTTGAGGGCGAGTTTGCCTTATTTTATTCATCACCGACGTTACGAATTTACACTGCATAATTTTTTCTAAATAAGATGCATAAAGAGTTACTTGGTACTTTGAAGCAAATATTGAACATATATTGCCTGTGTAGTAAATACATTGTAAATGCGTTTTTCTCGAAACCATATTTTTAAAAACGGCAAGCAGTAGAATTCGAGTAATTTTTATCCAATTAACTTGAAATTTTGGTTGTAGCTTCTTAGATAGATTATCTACAGAAGTATACATGATTTTTAAGTTTTATAAAGAATTACGATTTTTATAGACAAATGAAGACCGATTTGTTAGTCGAAAAATCGACTTTTCTTTTCAAACTGCCCCCGAGTTTCCAAAAAATCATTATTTTTGTATATCCACATGTACTTCTGTAGTTATACCCGAGTATATCAGAAAAAAATGTCTATTGTTTTAAATACGTTAGTTTGAGACTTGTGGTTCTAGCCGCGGGACGCCTAAAAAATCAACCTTTTTTTATGCATTGCTAAGCCGCCATTTTGTCATAAAAACTAAAAAAAATCAAATCAAAAAGATCAAAAAAAATCTCATTTTTTGATTCAGACTAGGTATTATCCCTTAAACTTTGTTATTTTAATTCGGTGGCAGTGTATTTAACGGTAAATAAATGTAATCATTAAGAGTTTCCGTCCTATAATCCTTTATAATCTGAAGTGTGATTTTAAAGAGGTCTTAAAAATTTTTGATAGAAACCACCCAAGATATTTTAGAAAGAACGGGTTAGCCAAACTACTTTATTGTTAACTGTAGTTTTATTCTATCTATTCAAGTTACTTTAATCTAATCATCTAATAATTTTAAATGCATGATTTTTATTAAAGAAATGAATAAATACTTTATAACCGTGCCAATAACCCGTACGTTAATATGTAATTTAACACCGAAAGAAAAAATAGACGTTGCTACCTTTACCTCCTCCCGAAACCTTGAACTAACTCGATCTTACGACCGAATATGAACTTAGACGAAATTCAAATTAGAAAAATTCCGGGCGTACCCGAGCTTCCACAAACGCACCCGAAATTCAAATTAAAAAAAAAATATTTTAGGAAAGAACGGTATTAAAATGTATGTAAAGTAGTTAGGCTTTGATGAAACTCACAACAGCTGGATAAATAAAAACAGTATTGCATAAATAACAATAAATCAAACCAAAATACAAAAAAATACACGAAAATAATATAAAATTCAATTCAAATCGAAATTTTATAATCTTTTCCTCCCTCCCTTACTATCACCGACTTCCTAATATGTTTACTAATGTATGATAAAACCTATAATAGTAAAATAAAAAATGTATCATTATTTCCAACATTTATTGCTCATTTTAGCTTGATATTTTTTAAATCGCTACACAACTCATAGATTTTTAACTCTAGTTGAATATTTTTCTTAGTCGCACTCATTGTTGTTTCATTATTGAATAAATTCAATATTTGTTGTTTTACTAAAAACTTCTGGACTAACAAGATAGATGTCTTTTCCCGAACTAATCACGATATTAATTTTGTTTATATCTTCAATCGTCAATTTGTTGATAAAGACAGACTTTAAAATCATGATAGTTCACAATCACTTGCTCCCGAAATGGTAAATTTTACTAAAACGCTTAATTTTATACTAATAGTCTATTAATAGACTTCTTGCACTCACATAAGTAATGCTGTAAATGGATTATTTTTAAATTATTTAGAAATTGTTCAATAATGAACAAACAAAAGTTATTTTTATTAGAGATGACAAATATTTTCAAGCGTAATAAATCATTTCATGGGTATTTAAGAATGATTAGTATAATTTTATATCTAAAACACATTATAATACAAACATAAATAATGTAATCAAAAGCACATAATTGCAAAATTAATAATGTCATTGGAATGTATACAACTGCAACATAAAAGTAGGTGAATAAATTGTCAAATAAGCACATTCTTTGTAATGTCTACAATTATAACATTGAAAAAAATGTAAGTGAAGACACAGTATTTCAATGTAATAGTAAGCATTTTTTGTATACAAATATTTATAATTAATGTTAAAAATAAGCAGTAAATTTTTTTCTTTACATAAATTACATAATTATAGTAATTTGCAAAACCGAAATTTTACTGGACACTGGATTTATATATAATATTGTATATATTCAGATACATATTACATATATATTTATTAATATTATTTAGATACATACAAATAGATAAAAAATATCAATGGAAATTCATTTATTTATATTAACCTATATAGATAATTTGTACTGCACGTAAGGGATGAGAGTTATTATTTAAGAATGATTTAGTATAATTTTATATCTTTAACACATTATAATACAAACATAAATATTGTAATCAAAAGCACAGAATTGTAAAATTAATAATTTCATTGGAATGTCTATAATTGCAGCATAAATGTAGGTGAAGAAATTGTTAAATAAGCACATTCTTTGTAATGTCTACAACTATAACATTGAAAAAAATGTTAGTGAAAACACAGGATTTAAAGGGAATAGTAGGCACTTTTCGTAAACAAACACTTACAATTGTTCTAAAAAAGAAAACAGGAAAGTTTGTTTCTTTACATAAATTACTTTATTATAGTAATTGGCAAAACCGAAATTTTACGGGACACTGGATTATTATTTTTATATATATTATGATACATATTACTTATATATTTAATAATATTTATAGTAATTTGCAAAACCGAAATTTTACCGTATTGCAACATAAAAGTAGGTGAAGAAATTGTCAAATAAGCACATTCTTTGTAATGTCTACACCGTAACATTGAAAAAATGTAAGTAACCTTTTTTTGTATACAAATACCTATAATTAATCTTAAAAAAAAAACAGAAAATTTTTTCTTTACATAAATACATAATTATAGTAATTTGCAAAACCGAAATTTTATATATTCATTAATATTAATTAATTAATATTATTTAGATACATATAAATAGATAAAAAATATCAATGGAAATTAATTTATTTATATTAACTTATTTAGATAATTTGTACTGCACATAAGTGATAAGAGAGTTATTAACAAACTAATATTGAAGCATTAAAAACATCCTTATATACACATAATAGTATCCATACCAAAATATATTTTATTTTCATTTTTATTATCGACTGACCTACATCCGAGCATACCCGAAACGAAATGATTTTTACGATATTTTACGATTCCCCCACCACAATACGATGTATCCCAACTTACAAAATCCGAATGCAACTCGAGCATACCCGAAACGAAACGATAGCAACGAAATTTCACGATCTCCTACCGATCGTACCCGAGTGAGCCAGCATCCTCACTACATAACTACTGACACTAAATCAAAGTATATGTGCAACGCGTTACCATATTTAGAAAAAGATGATCATCGTCCAGCAAATAAAAGTCTGACCGAGAATGTTGTCATATAGAAGCATTTATTATTAAGGATAGGAATATCACTACTGATAATTTTTTTACTTCAGTGAAATTGGTAAAACGTTTGAAGGCAGCCAATACAACGATTGTAGGAACAATAAATAAAAAACGGAGGGAGATTCTAGTCGAAGCAAAAAATAGAAGAGCACAACTTTAGGACAGAAAAGTATTGCAGCATGAAAGCTGCACTTTGACGGTATACCAAAGAAAAAAACGTGATCATTTTGAGCACTATGCATTCTGACATTAAGATTGGATCTACAGAAAAGAAAGAAAAGACCTATAAAGTCTGATGAAGAATAGTCTGCAAACGTTTCCAAAATAAGGCATAGTTGCCAAATACTCAAAAAATGCAAGGGAAACAAGACGATCGACAAATGTAAAGTTTGCCTCAAATTTACTTGCGGAAAATGTACTCAAAAAACTGTCAAATTTGTGACTTGTGCCAACCATTAGCTTTTTATAAAAATGTTTATTTTGTTAAAAATGAAATAAATTAAAATTATATTTATATTATTATATTTATATAAAAACACTATTTAAATTAATAATAAAAAACAAATGGCCAAAATGACCCCTGACTGCTCTACTAGGTATATAAAATAGCTTCTAGTGTTAAATATAAATAATTTTAATATAAACGATCTTTTATTTACTACAGATATTTGTTTCAAACTATGGTCATATTATCTTTAAAAGCGATGCTTCTAGTTCTTCATAGCACAGGATTTCTTTAATAAAATGAGTTAACGTTAAAACGTTAGACACACGTTAAAATTGAAAGTACAATAAAACTTTCTATTTTACTAACAATGCCTTTAAATGGCTAAATTTTAAAAAACAACTAAAATTAATTAATAAGTTTAAAGTATCCTTTTGCTAAAACCTTTGCTTACGAAACTCTATGGGTTTGCTGACAGCAGTTTTATCATAAGCTTTTTCGATAAATTTACTACCATAATTTTTTTAATTTTGGATAACTCTATTACATTCGAATTGAATTCCTCACTTAGTGTTGTGCGTTTGTGTGTTATTGTCGCAATAAATGAAAAAGGTTTAAGCTTTCTTAAACATTAGCAAAAATCGTGCATATTTGTGGACAGACTCCACCGTTGCGTTAAGCTGAATTAGTTTAGGAACAGATAGATTTAAAACTTTTGTTGCCAGCCTTGTAGTTTTTATACAAAAAATTGACTTTTATGTTTGGCATTAAATGAAATTGTAGCGAAACCTAGCTCTGTAACGTTTCCTTTTATTTGATTAAGAACGAAATATGCGTGGATTATAAACTCATGTACCACGATTCTGTTATGTGCCTAATTTTGGCTTTGACTGCGTTCAAATCATCGAGAAACTGTAACAAATGTTACATCAATGTACTCAAACATCGATACATAAAGATAAAGCTAATTTAGAGATAGCGACTTAAAGTAAAATTGAGTCAGTATGATCTAAATTGTAGTTACTAATTAATTGATTGATTGACTAATTACAGAAGTAACAAAACAATAAATAAATTATACAGTTCTAAAATTTTAGAAGATGGCGTGACTCATCTTTTGTCACTTCTGATTTTCTGAATGAGGTAGACTCCAGACTAATAAATTAATATAGAAATAAAGGATAACGTGACAACGTCATTTTTAATTGTTTATATACCTGGAACGTCAAGTGATTAACAAATTCGTTTGATCTGCTTAATACTTGAATTTATAGGTGACATTGTATCTAGTGATAATAGAGCATCCAGTAACGATTCTACTATGCAACGTAATTTATCCGTGTAAGCTTCGTATACATTTTTTGTACTACTGTTCAAGCCATTTTCAATTTGACACATTATGCAGCAAGAATTTTCAGAATTGATGGTGTTAGTAACGCTTTTTTTCATTATATTCATATATGCAGTACAGTGTGATGCCAGACGTTAAAAATGGATGTAGTAAATCTTTAAGCTTAGAACATGCTAAACTATACCGACAATTTACATCTTCTAACAGCATAAATAGTACATTCAACTGGTTTTCTAAATCCACGGTGATTGCTGAAGAAGACATTTGCTCTTGGTCAACTCCTATTTCTTTTAGTAACACTATGAGATGGCCATAAAAATATCCAAAAAGTGTTCTACATCTATTCATAAACATACCATTACGACCCACAGCAGTAATCTTTAAATATCTACAAAATGGACACGGTTGCAAATCGTTTAACATTAAATTCTAAACAAATAGACACTAGAGTCTATTCTATATTTCTTTATACAATTCTCTTGTAGGTGATCACAGGTTTTGTAATGAAACCAAAAGCAAAACACAAATGCAGTCAGAAGGGTGAAATATTTATCTAAAAGCAATCTTCTACAGTATATAAAACGAAAACATCAGACGGGAGAAGACACCAGTGGGCCGCTGGTTATAGCATAATCTTCGTAGATAGTAATTTTATATTGTTTTAAGTTCAAAAATAGGGTCCGCGTGAAGGCCCTAATCTGTGTCTTTTACAAAACTCCCAAATTTGTAAAATGTCTGCTCCACTAGAAGCGAAGAAGGAAGGTCCCCGCGTCGACTCAAATTCACATGAGTATTGCAAACAAACCAATTAAACGCTTCGATGAGTGACCAATTTACTAGATTCAACAGTATTTGCAAGCGCAATCTTCAATTTTAAATTTTGTGATGTTACACATATACTGTAGTGAAGAAGGTGATCTTTATAATCTGTTTTTGTACGTAAAAAATCTAATAATAAATTTTCTTGTCATGACATGACATGTACTAGTATTTATGCAGACTTTTTTAGGATCTTGTGAACTGTGACACTGTAGTCCGTATATGTCAAAATGTCGCTATTAACCGTCTTACAAACATTCGCCAGTACATTGTTTTTACTAACTTATCTTTGATTTTGTCGTATTTGTTATTAATAAGTTTTTACGTATTATAAGTAAACTTACTTTTATATAATATATAAATATGTGATTATTTTTAATATTTGTTGACGTAAGTGTCTTGTAAATACACTGACGTTTTTGATATTTACATAAAACTTGTCAAATTTTTAATTTATTAGGTCTGATTTGTAACTGAAAGTCACATATCACGACTAGTACTTTACGAATCAAATACTCAATTATAAAAGTGTTAAAGTATTACGGTAATACATGTTTCTTATACCAGTTCTAGTATATGCGCCTCACCCCTAGTACACATCATATAGACAATTGTAATTCATTTACTTTTACTCAAATATTTAATGCAATAAAATTGACGTTATTATATAATACAAGATTTGTTTTAGGAAGGAAAACAAAACTCTTGCAAGTTTGGACGTTTACTAAGAAATCGTTATAAAAATTTTTTACCAGATACTTACAGTGAAGATGTTGTATATACTCAGAGTTCAGAAAAAGAAAGAACTAATGTAACAGCTAAATTAGTTTTAAATGGGTTGTTCTTTGAATCCTGTAATCAGTCTTCTATCAATTATTATATCACAACTAAACCTTACGTAAGTGTAAAATATTTTTAAAAAAATGTGTGTAAGTTATGATTTTCTATTTTAGGAATTAAGTCGTGTTAAATTATATTGTCCAAAGTATGTAAAAGAGTTACAACACGTACTTAATTCAAAAAAAACTAAAAGCATATTAAATAAATACAGAAATTTATTTCGCTATATTTCATTCAAAGCAAAACAAAATTATACATCCTTTGAAGAAATTTATTCTTTGTACGAAACTTTAACTTCAGAACAAAATTGTAATTTAACTTTGCCATTATGGGCTGATAAAGTATATAAACAGGTTACACATATTGCTATTCTACAACTAGAATATAATAGTGCCAATGAAATTTTAAAAAGACTAAATGGAGGTACAAGTATGCATTAAACTTATAAAAGTAATAAACAATTCTTTATTTTTAGGAAGAATGTTGAAGAAAGTAGTGGACACCATGCAAAGAAAAATTGACGAAGCATCTGACTACAAAAATAAAAAGATGACTTTATACTCTGGTCATGGCTATAACATAGCCAATATTCAAAGCACGTTAAATGTTTTTAAACCGCACATGCCTGAATATAATTCAGCAATTAGTCTTGAATTATACCAACATTCAATATCTAAAAGATATTACGTAAAAGTAAGATTAATTTTAACGTACCTACTGTTTTGATATATTATTTTTTTTAATTTTAGATAGTGTACTTTAAAAGCATCTATGCCAAACCCGAAAAATTAAGAATGCCAAATTGTTTTACAATGTGTGAATTTACAAGATTTAAAAAAAACCTATCTCCATATCTTCCATTAAATTATACTAAAGAGTGTGATTCCCAAATATTATTAGACTAATTGTTTAAATTTTTTAAATTTAGTTTAAACTAATATGTATATTAAAAACAATTATTAAATCATTTTTGTTATTAAACCAATAATATACTTAATTATAATCGATTTTAAAATTAACATTAATTTCATTATTCACTTTTATTTAAAAAACTGTAGTGTAACAAATAAACCATAGATTTTGTAATATTTTAGCAATATTATCAAAGTAATTAATTGTTAGAAGCGAATAAACACAATCAATTATTTTGGTCTTTGTATTATCAAAATTTAAATAGGTAGATAGAATCAAAGACGGCATTAATGTATTTAGAACACTAAAATGTTTGGCCGCTCCTCCTACTTTTTTAAACAAGTTGTCGTTATAACTAAAATAAGCGTTTTTAATGCAGAGTTCGATGAGCAGAACTTCTTCTTCGGTAATTTTCTTCTTGAGCAAAAACAAGACTTCGTCGACCGGGACTTTAGTAAAAAGAGATACCACTTCAAAGCTGACTAGAATATCTTCTTTTTTTATGCGCAAGTTCTTAATTTTCTCTACAACGTCTGTAGAATCTTTAATGTGAGTTTCTGTATTTCCTGTCAACGGCAAGAGTTTTGCAGCTAGATAACGTGCTAACGATTGGGTTGGTGAATTGATGGAGCTCACTATCGGTCGAGGGGGTCTCCTTCTTTGTGTATCTTGGGAAGACTGTAGATTCGTGGCATAACCGGATTTTTGACAATCAAAGTTTGTTTCATGTTAATATCTATAGTAGTGGAGTTTTTGATGGCGGAGTTTACCTTAGTGCACAGAAGTTTAAAGGGTTTCTCTGTAGACGCATGTAGCAATTTTCTGAGTGTAAGGTCATCATTTTGTCGTTGTAATCTTGTATGTTTATAACGACTGTAGCGTTTTCTTTATCTGCTCTCAATACTAAAATGTCCTTATTCACACGTAACCGCTTAGATGCATCTCTCTCAAGTCTATTAATATTAGAGCGTGGCGGTTTTGCTTTTCTTACAATATTGCAAACATCTTGTCAAATAGTTTTAGAGATCTCCTTAGGTAGAGTGCGTATTGCAGCTTCTACTCCACATACTATATCTTCTATTGGAGCTGTCTTAGGCGTAACGGCGTAGTCAAAACCTTACTTCAACAAGGATGTGGTCTGTGCATCCAAAACCGTGTCTGTTAGGTTGACAATTACTTTATGGTCGTCTAACGTTTTCTTAGACTGTGCAGGATGTAATGGCTCGAATTTCTTAATTTGTTTTATTTTTGATTGTTCTAAAATTTTGTTAGCTTGTATCGTAGTGATAGCATCTATTTTTACCTATATCGAGTATTCTAATTTGTTAGACAAAGTTAAATCTAGCTTGTATAACTGTTTGCTGGCAGAATCCAGTACTTTGCGTTTATTGTGAATTTCCGAACGTAACAGTTTACAAATCAGTTCTTTCAACATCTAAACTCTGCACATAACCGCAATAAATTTACTATGGAGTTAGAACATAACAACAGTCTAGCCTTTATTGATGTACTTGTGATAAGGAAAAATAACGGAACATTGGGGCATTCCGTTTATAGAAAGAAAACGCACACTAATAGATACTTAAACGCCGAATCTCACCACCATCCAGTACAGAAGAATACTGTTTTGCATGCTTTAGCCAAAAGAGCTATACGTGTGTCAGATAATGAAAATCTACAAAAGGAAAAGGAAACACTGTTGGAGTCCCTACAACAAAATGGATACGGGTTCAAAGAATTCCAAAACGCATGGAAAAGAGCAATAAATCCAAAAGTCAAAGAAGACTTATCACCTCCTACTAGCACCGCTTATTTACTAAAGACAAACAAGGGGCACTAAAACATGCCGGAGTTTACAAAATTCCTTGTTCCTGTGGATCAAGTTATATAGGACGGACGGGACGCTCTATTGAAGTTAGAGTAAAAAAACATATGACTGACTGCAAACACCGCAGAGTTACTAAATCAGCAGTGGCAGAAGACGTGTGGAACCAAGGACACACGCTGAATTTTGACCAAACTAAAGTGTTGGTTAGAACTCCTTTCTACTTTCTCGGACTAATCCGCGAAGCTGTGGAAATAAAAAAACATCCATGAAATATGAACCGAGAAGACGGTTTAAGACTCAGCAAATCTTGACTACTAGTATTATATCCTCTAAGACAAAGATCGACTTTCTTGGAAAAGACACAAACACTTACTCCGAGTAATAACGAAGTCAGTCAAGCGGTAACGGAAAGATAAGGTTCGTTAATTACGCTAATCGCTATTCTGTATCGTCATTTACACTTTTCCTTTCAGTGACATTTACCACTCTGAAGACGAAGGCTAAAATGTCTTGCGAAACGTCAGTTTGTTTGGGTTCACCAACGACAATACGGCAAAAGCCAAGTTCCACTTGTTGTTTTGGCTCTCAAGAAGAGACTATGACCAAGACTAAGTCTGGGTGTTTTACTATGACGCGGTCTAAGCCGAAAGTCTCTTATAATCATAAATATAATAACCGCGAAAGCTTAAGATTTTATATTGTTGGTGTAGTTACGTAATAACAAAAAAAGCTCTACAGCTAGAGAAGTGTACGCAAAAAACTATGTTTTCAAGATTTGTTATGTTAAAAAGTTGGTAGGTTAAAATCTTTCGAGTATAAAATTTGTCTTCGACACGCCCACTTTTTGTAGATGATTGTCAAATGATTCTTGCGGTAACGTCTTGTGCAAAACGAACCGTTTTGGAGAGTTTGCGCCCAACCAGGCTTTCATCATCAAGTTGTTTCACGCAATTCCACGTGATAACGCAAACCGATTTTGTGGCTCAGTGAAAGCTTATTTGGGCGGGTCGCCACCCCTCCACCTGTAACTTTTATCGGTGGCGCTGATAAAACACCTGTAATATTGGAAAGTTTCTATGACTTGACGTCGCTGAAATCCAAGGGTGGAACACCGTTTTATTGAAAGAAATACTTATACAAGTGCGAAGTTAATTAGAAAGAAGCTTTGCGCATGCATTTACTTTAATTATCATATCAATTAAAGACAGGATTTACTTGTGATAACGCCGTATGTACGTTTTTGTGTCAGATTTTATATTCGTTATAGGTCATACTGGTACGGAATTAGCTAACCCCTACTGGATAATACACAACTATAACTATTGCATTTTCTATTTATACGAGTACTACTTTGTTGGTTATGTCAATTGTTAGAGAGGCCATACGTACATACTAGGTTGTCACATACTTATCTGGTGCGCTTTTATTCTCTAGATTTTTGATTTTTGTATTCTTGTAATTTAACTTAATAAAGTCATTTCTTTGTTAAATGTAAAAGTTAGAGCGATTAAGTCACTTTGTTGTGCGACGTGTTGCTTAGTCAAGTGCGTAACTTATACTTGGCTTGTGATATCAACCCATGTAGTATTGTTTGCAACGTTTATATAACTATACTTATGTACTGTCTTTGTCTTCTTCAACTGCTTCAATGATAAAATAAATATATATTTTGTGTTAACACTTGTGTCGTCTTATTTGTTCTTTTCCAGTTGCGCGTATAGTTAAACGATATCTTCCTAATTTATTCTTTTAATCATTTTAGCGCCTTTTTAGATTTAATTTGTAATCTAGCATCACAAAGCCTGCGACTCACTTTCCGGTAACAACTGTGTTAGTCTTTCGTTTATTTTTTTTATTACACGAAAACCAGCGTAACAAATTTGGCTCCCAACTGTCTGGGCACCATTTTGTGTTTCCGATTATAATTCCTTCTTTTTTTATTGGTTCTTTTACCTTTTCTTTGTCTGTAGTGGGTTTGATTTGCTCAAAGTTTTTCTTTGCTTGTTTAGGTGTTGTTGCAAAATCGACGTTGGAGTTACTTCACTGACTTTTATTTCTTTGATTTTAGTGCTGTGGTTTGACTTTACATTAGTTATTTACTTACTTTCATTTTAATTATATTTTTGGTCAGACACGTGTTGACGGACTTCTGCTTTGATTTTTGGATTAACTCGGCTACGTCGCTTAACTCTTTCTGCTTATTAGATTAGTTATTAGTGATACTACTTGTACTTACTGTTATTTACTGGTTTACTGTTTAGTTTCTTGTTTTAGGTGTTATTGTGTGTTAAGTGAGTTAGCTATGTATTCTTCAGATAAAGAACCACTATTTCTTACTTCTTTGGGCTCTGATTCAGAAATGAGCCTTGCAAATTGGAATGTGGCTTTTTCTGGCGAAAATCCTTCTTTACTTATAGTATTATTTTTTTATTCGTATTAACGAGTTTTGTTTGTGTTGTGACGTTTCACAGCATCAACTCTTTCTCTCAGCGTTTGAGTTTTTATATGGCAAAGATTTTTTGTTTTTAGAACGAATCGCAGATTGTTACGTTTGTGTAATGATGTTGCTGCTTTGTTGAAGTTAGAGTTTTTGCCTTTAGATTACGACGATCGTCTGATGTAGACTATTCGCAAGCGTACTATGGGGCCTAACAATTCCATTGGTACTTACCACTATGCGATATCTCTTCCTTCAGCTAGCAGAACCGGTCTCAGAGCAAATGCAGCTCAAGGTCATTTGCCGGAATCTAACGCCGTTCTACCGACTTCCTTTAGCATTGATTGAGATCACATCTATAGTTAATTAATATCATTAGGTAAGCGTTTGGAGTCAAACATCAATTCTTGTGATTCTTTTAACTTCTCAACAACAGAGTTTGGTGACAAACTGTAGTCTTTGCTAGTAAAATTTCTACTTCCGTTTTTTCTGTTATTCCTGCTACTTGCTTTATTAATGCTTCTACACTTTCTTCTTTTGTATCTACTTTTACTTCGAATACTTGTGTTCGTTGTCGTTCTCAAGGTGATAAACCTTTACGTACTGTTCGTTCTCTTCTTTCTCTTCCTTCTAATTTCTTTTCAGTTTTTAGGATTATTGGGCCTACTACTAACTCTTGGTATTAAAGTATAATATCTAAAATTGCACGTGTATACAATCTTTTATAATCAATGCTTAACACTTAATTATGAATTGTGCTAAAATTTGTTATTCGCGCAAATACAAAATAAAAATTGGGGTAGCGTGCAGTGAGGGTATATAGCCTACTGCGCATTGGTAGGCGGTTCTTTCGTCGCTAATCTGAAATGTTTTCCCATATTTCTCAAACTGTACTATGTTTGTATGTGTAACTATGTTTATAAAAATCTACTTTACATTAGACTTCTAAAATTTTATTATTTCTTTATGGTACTTATTAAATACAAATATTCTTTACAACAATAGTAAAATTAAATATTAATTTTTAAGTTTAGATGAGAATTTATTACAATTTTGAATATTCTTAATTTTTACTGGTTTTTACTGGTTTCTTATCGTTAAAATAAAATAGGATTTGTGTACTATACTTTCTTAATAGTATTATTTTTCAAATTTACAATCAGACACATTTCTCCTACAATAAAAAATAAGGATTTTTTTGCATAAAACTTTTAATAAACAAAAATTTTAAAAAAATTTATTTGTCAACCTATTTCGATAAATTTTCATTTTTTCTGATAAATTTACATTTAGAGTAATTATTTGCGTACAACTTTTAACAAAGTTTATTGACTCTTTGAACTTGAAAGATATATATCACAACGTTTCTCATTGATCAATATTAAAAATAGTTTGTATTCTAATCAAAAATAAATCAAAACCATTATTTAAAAAAAGCTTGTTATAACTAGTTATAACATCATGCATGCAATTTAACACAAGAAGCCGTTTTGAAAAAAAATGTATGCAAACGTATCACATTCAACATTAATGAAAAACATTTAAAGAGTTTATCTTTATACACAACCTACCAGCAATTTTTTTCTTACAATATCAGTATGAACAACTGATTTCTATTACTTAACGTACTTCAGTACGAAATGATATCTTTATAATCTATTTATAATTATTCTATTGGTATTAATAAAATTGATTATACATAAAACATGGTTAATGAACATTGAATACTCACATAAAGTCTTAAATAGAACATATTGTTTATTATCGTAAAATTCATTCAAAATTTACAAAGTACAAAGTACTTATAGTACAATGACTAAATATGTTAGTTTATTTGTAGTTTTAGTATATTTGAATTTTTGTAATAGCAGTGACGATAATTCCACCCTAAAACTTGTACATGTGGTAGGTTCTACTTATTAATTTTTTTTTAATTTGAAGTTTTTTCGACATGGAAGTCGACTACCTGATGAACATGAAATGTATCCGAACGATCCTTATAAAAATATATTTAAAGAAAAGTTTGGACAATTAACAAATGTAAGTTATTTATACAATTAAATATTTTTGAAACCAATTTACCCATCATTTGTAGAGAGGAAAACAAGAATCGTATCACTTTGGAAAAATATTAAGAACTCGGTATAACGACTTTCTTGGTGAACATTTTCACCCAAACATGGTATATGTTAAATCAACAGATACCGATAGAACAAAAATGACGGCTTTGTTAGTATTAGCAGGATTATTCCCTCCTCATAATAATGACAAATGGTCCGATGAATTAAATTGGTTACCGATTCCAGTTACATACGACAAATCCGAAACAGATTAGGTACTTTAATTTTACTTAAATTTTAATGATATTGAAACGTCCGAGAAATTACTTGCAAATGCAAGAGCCTTCTAGAACTGTTATCTAGTTTCTAGAAGATATAGCTAAAAGTGAGGAACGATCGAGAAGAATTCGCCGATGTCTATAAAAGCCGAAGATGGAACTCGTAGGTCAGTTATTGCTGGAATGTGAATACATGCAGTATTAAGAAGATTATCAAGTTGAAATAAATACGTATCGTTAGCACGCGCGACGTTTTAAATAAATAACAGTGTACATCGAATCGAGTGAACGTGACTTATAGTGTAAACAAATCCGAGGACGTTATCTTATCTCGTGTTAGTTATCTTAAGTGTTATACAACGGTTATACATAAATTATAGTGTAAGTGTTTTTATTATTAGATTTAATTAGTTCCGTTAATTTAAAAGTATACATATTTCTATAAAAGTAAACGTAGTTTTAGTCGTTATAAATAAATTAGTTTTTAATAATAAAAGACGTAACAATATATTAAATTTTGTTTAGGAACTAAATAGACCTGACATGTATTGCCCTTTATATTTGCAAGAATTAAATCGGGTACTAAATTCTGAAGAAGCTTTAAACATTTTAAAAAGTTATAATAACACGTTAGAAATACTCTCGAGTAAAACCGGAAAAGTTTATAAGACGTTTAGAGATGTATTTCTATTCCATCAACTTCTTTCTACGGAGAAGCATATGAATTTAGCATTGCCAAATTGGGCTGCCGATGAATACAAATCTATACAGTATTTAACTAATATGCAATGCTATTTTGAAAATTATAATGCACTTCTGAAAAAACTAAACGGAGGTACGTATTGCTGAAAACATGTTATTAAGTAACATAGTTCATTATTTGAAGGTAGAATGTTGGCAAAAGTTATTAACAACATTAAAGACAAAATTCTAAATACGTTACATCCACCGGAGAAAAAAATATTTTTGTATTCTGGTCACGACAACAACATTATAAATATATTATCATCGCTAAACCTATACAAGTTTAACTTTCCTAATTATAATTCAGCTATTTTTATTGAGTTACATCAAAATATATCAAAGGAGTACATTGTCAAGGTAAATAAATAAAGAAATTCGCTTAAAATACATTAAATTACGTTATAGGTATTTTATCTCGAAGATGTGCACAGTCAACCCAAAGAACAGTTTTTAAAAAATTTCGAATATCCATGCAATTTTAAAAAAATTGAAGAAATTTTTATACCTCATCTTCCTTCAAATTATACAGAAGAATGCAAATCCCACATATTTTTAAATTAGATCAGTGAAATAAAGCTATAATTAATGAATCATTATTAAAAACATATTATTATGCTTTAAGTTGTATTTAAACAATATTCAAAAATTGGGTTTCATTGTCTATTTTTGCTATAATAAATGCTCATATTTATAAACGATGCTAAAGACAGTACTACTAAAGTACCAAATTACAAAACATTAGTATTTTACAAACTAACCTCAAACAGCAACAGGTGCTTAAGATCAGCAAAAGTAGTGAGTTACGCTGACTAGATTTTTTTATGGAAATATAGTCTTTGTTAGGACTTATTTATGTTAATAATTATTAAAATGTACATTAAAATGTGTGCGTATCATAACCATGCACTTATGCATGTTTTTTTTAATAAGGGTTAGCATCCCTAAAAGTAGTTGTAGTAGGTAAGTAACATGTACAGAGCGCAACGCTTTGTGTACAATTAGCAATAAATTAAATAAAAGTGAATTAATTGTATTAAACAAACAAAGATACTAACAATCAAACAACATATAGGCCTTTGAAAACGGATGATAACCAAGAAATTAATTAAAAAACCATCAAGCGAACAACGATCCACCATTTTGCAACCATCGGCGTCACTTTAGTCAATCAAGTTTATAGTGAGTTTATTCCTTTTACTACATTCCTATAAGCAATTCACAATAGTTAACAATTTAAAAAAATAAAAAAAACAAAAGACGATCTCGTAAAGAACGGTTAGTTCTTTTTGAAAAATACTTTGATGAAATAATTGCAAATACAGAATCTGAAAAAAATGGTGATTTAGAGATGCGTCTAGACAGATTAAATAAATTACTTTTTAACGAATTGGATGAAATAGAAACAGAAATTAAATCTTTATCTGACGATTTAATCAAAATTGAAAAGCGCGAATCATTTGAAAATTCTTATTTTTGATATTTTAGTAATGCAAAAAAAATATGTATTAGAAAGTTCCAGTGCAAGCAAGGTCGATAATGCTTCGGATCAGGTAGATTCAGGTAGTGCAATTTCGGTGCTGCACACAAACAACATTAAATTACCAACTATTAGTATGCCTAAATTTAATGGTAATTACAAACAATAGTTACCCGAATAACAAAATTCTCGTAAAAAAATATCTTTTTAACACTATTTCTCAAGTATCAATTAGACAACATTTTAGCCACTTTTTTCATACAAAATTTGTGTCGATTCCGAATAAAATCGGTATCTATAAACTGTCACTATCATTTTTGAGGCATCAAAATAATAAAATACTATAAGAAAGCTGAATGTTACTGTGATGCCAAAATCATATCACATAACATGATTATTCCACTATTCTGTTATCAAATTTGTATTAGTTAAATTATACGCTCCAATGTTGATTAATACAAATATGCACAGTATACATAATGATTATATTTTTTAACTTTATTATGTTTAGAGAAGATCTGAACTTACAAATACAATATTTTAAACTTTTATATAGTAGTAGACATCGTTTAAACAAGCATATAAAGTAATAAAAAACTGAGCTTATACGTTATACTTCATCGGACAAAAACGGACATTCTTTGTAACGCTTCGGTGCGTAGAAAGATGTAGTGTATAATACCGGCAAAGTAAAATTAGATTATATCTTAATTTTTTTTTATGTACACCATTTACCGTAAAAAATTATTGTTCTATGGTGAAACTTTTATGTCTAAAATTATATCTATTTACCTTTAATAATTATTATTATTATTCCATGACGTTGAATTATTATTTCATTATTTTATTATTATTTTGTCTACTTTATCTTTTTTTGCAAATTATCTTTTGCGTAAAATACACAATATATTAAATGGATAACTACACATATTTGATTCCTGTTTTAGTAGTATATAAATTGCCATCTTCAGATTAATAATTGCCGAAAAAAATATTATGCAACGTTTGCAAAATGACCAATATGAAAAAGTATGTACATATAACGCTTTCACGCATTTTGTATGAACTAAATTGATGCTTAGAACGTTTAAACTTTTGCGTTGAATTTATAACAAAATGATGCATTGACAACGATAGCAGCGTATACAAATTACCAAGCTATATATTAGCTATAAAAACCGTACCAATAATTTTGTATCAAAATATTTACATTAAAGTGACACTCAGATGTCAATAAATTGATACTAATGCTGATTGGGTAGAATTTCGTAATACATATAAATTATTAAAACACGACAATTGTAAGCTAAACATAATGCAGAAATATCATTATTTAAAATTTTTCCTAGAAGGAGATGCTGCACGGGTAATCCAATGTTTATCGGTAAGTGCAAGTAATTATACATTAGCATATAATCTTGTTTGTGAACGTTATGATAAAAATAATTTATTCATACATCATCATGTAAAATTACTCATTAAGAAAATTACATAACAAGGTATCAAAGCATTTGCGATCCTTGGAATCTTTAAATAAATCTACCGATAATTGGAATGTAATTCTTATTTTTCTTATTTCAAAAAAGGTTGATGCTCAAACCACTAAAGAACGAGAAATGCAGACGCCTAATAAAAATCCCACACGGAAACACATTTTTTGATTTTTAAAAACAAGAGCAATATTACTAAAAAAAAACCAAAAGGCAAAAAACTAAAGGGCAAAGGGGGGGGTGGTAAAGGAGGGAAAGTTGACGAAACGGCAAAGAAAAGGAATAATGAGAGATGGAAATGGAAAAGAAAAAGAAGGGAGAAAAAAAGAAAGTAAGGAAGAAGCACGGGGGGAGGTGAGTGAGCTGAGAGTATTGTTTTGGAACGTAGCAGGAATAAAAAACAAGGAACATGATTTCTGGAAGTACATCAAGGAACAGGATGTAGTAGGATTACAGGAAACATGGATGGAAGAAAAAGAATGGGAGTGGTGGGAAAAAGAGTTGCCGGAGGAATTTGAGTGGGTGGTGCAACATGCAGAAAGAGAAAAGAAAAAAGGGAGAGCAAAGGGGGTATAATAACGGGAATAAGAAAAAAATGGTTGAACCAGGAAAAGAAGGAGAAAGTGCAACAGAGAAGAGGAGTTGTAGAAAGGAACATGCAGTGGGGAAAAACAAAAATAAAAGTAGTGACAGTTTATAGCAGTAGAATGAAGGAGACACGGAAAAACATAGAAGAGAGGGAAGAGGGATTGATAATAGTAGGAGGGGACTTCAACGCAAGAATAGGGGAAGAGGGGGGAATACAAGAAAGAAAAGGGACGGGAAAGAGACAAACAAAGGACAAGGTGATAAATAAAGAGGGAGAGGAACTGCTGGAATTGTGCAACGAAATAATGAACGGGAACAGAGAAGAAGATGGAAAGGGGGAATTTACGTACATAGGTGGAAGGGGAGAATCAATAATAGATTTTGTAATGACAAATAAAGAGGCCGAGGAAAAGGTAAAGTCATTTAAGGTGGGAGAAAGGGTAGAGTCAGACCATCAACCACTGGAATTGACATTGGAAGGAAGGGAAAGAGAAGAGAGAGAGGAAGAGGAGAAGTACATAACTAAAAAAAAGTGAACAGAAGAGAGTATAAAAAGATATAAAGAGAGAATGGGGAAAACGGTATGGATAGGGAAGGAATTACAAGAAAGTGTAGAGGAAATGAGAGAGATGATGGAGAAAGCAACAGAGAGAGTCAGATTTAGAAGATAGAAGGGGGAGGAAACTGGATGGAAGAAATGGTGGGATAAGGAATGCAAGGAAGCAAAGAAAAATGCAAGAAGAGCATTAAGACAGTGGAAAAAGGGAAGAAAGAAAAAAGAATACAAAGAAGCAGTAAAAATATACAAAAAAAC
Organism: Aquatica leii; assembly: GCA_035610365.1. Lineage (NCBI taxonomy): Eukaryota > Metazoa > Arthropoda > Insecta > Coleoptera > Lampyridae > Aquatica > Aquatica leii. The sequence goes on along the minus strand of CM069433.1, from coordinate 31,690,945 downwards.
ATGCGACACAAAGAAGGAGGAAAACAAAAAGAAACAAGAGGAGCAGATTAAAGGATTAAAAACGGAGGAAGATGTATGGAAGTACCTAAAGAAGCAGAGGAAAAAAAACAAGACGACAAAGGGAATAAAAATGAAAGAATGGGAGACATATTTTCGGAACCTGATGGGAGGGGAAGAACAAAAGCAGGAAAAAAAAAAGGAAAGACGCGGTAGTAAGTCAAGAAGAAGGAGATAGGGATAGAATAAGGGAGGAAGAAGTAATAGAGGCGATAAAGAATATAAAAAAGGAAAGGCGACAGGAGAAGACGGGACACAAGGAGAGGAGTGGATATACGGGGAGAAAATGTAGCAAAAAGGATGACGGAAATAATAAACAAAATATGGAAAGGGGAAGGATTCCCAGAGAGATGGAGAGAGGGGATAATATGCCCAATACATAAAAAAGGCGAAAAATAAAGTCGAGAATTATAGAGGGGTAACATTATTGAGCTCGGCATACAAATTGTACGCGACAATACTGCAAGAAAGATTACAGAAGGAAATAGAGGAAAAAAGTTTGGTACCAGACGGACAAGCGGGATTCAGAAAAGGAATAAGGGCGATAGACAACATATATATAATGAAACACTTAGCAAATAAAGAACTAGAAAAAAAAAGAGGGAAAATGGTAGCACTATTCGTAGACCTAAAAGCTGCTTTTGACAAAGTGAATAGAGAAAAGCTGTAAGAATATATGAAAAGAAAAAAAATCAATGACAGATTAATACAAAGAATAGAGGAAATATACGAAGAAACGAGAAGCAGGGTTAAAGTGAATGGGGAAGAGAGTGAGAAATTCATAACAAAGAGAGGGTTGAGGCAGGGATGTCCACTGAGCCCAAGCCTGTTCTCGTTATATACGGGGGATCTGGAAGAGACAATGAGAGGACAACAGACAGGAGGGATAGTGGTAGGGAAAGCTAAGGTATGGTCGTTGGCGTATGCGGATGACATAGTGCTGGTGGCTAAGGAGGAAAAGGAAATGAAAGAGATGATGAAGACGCTAGAGAAATATATGAAAAAAAAGAAATGGAAGTAAACACGGCGAAAACAAAGATAATGATATTTAGAAAAGGAGGGGGAAAAGAAAAAGAGAGGAGTGGAGATGGAGTGATGAGAAAGTGCAACAAGTGAAGGAATTTACATACCTGGGCTACACGATGAAACAGGATAATAAAGACGGAGAACACTTAAAGGAAAGTGTGAAGAAAGGAAACAGGCTAATAGGACAAGTCTGGGGTGTGGGGAAAAGAGTATTCAAGATGGATATAAAAAAAAGAAAATTGCTGTTCGAAAAATTAATAAAGGGGGTGGTAATGTATGGAGCGGAAATATGGGGCTGGAAGGAGTGGAGGGAGGTAGAGAGGCTACAGGAAAAATACTGGAGATGGGTGTTAGGATTGGACAGGGATACACCGGGGTATATTGTGATAGAGGAGGTACAGATAGAAAAATAAGGATTGAGACAGGAAAAAGAGCAATAAAATACGAGGAAGAAATGAGGGAGAGAACAAATTGCAAAATTCTGCAAGAATGTTGGAAAGAGATAAAGGGAGGGAAAGTGAAGTACGGGCAGGAGGGCAGAGAAGAGTATTACAAAAGAAACGGGTACGCGAGTGAAGAAGTGGAGAGATTAAGAGAAGAGGGGGTAGGGACAAGAGAAGAAATAATAAGGAGAGATAGAGACATCGAAAAACAAAAGAGATGGACAAAGATAAAAGAGAGCAGATATAATAGGAATTATAAAGGTATCAAGGGTGAAGGGGTGCCGGAATATTTAAAAGACAGTGAGACAAAAAGCAACAACAGGAAAAAAATGGTGGCAAGGTTCAGATGTGGCAATGAGGAGCTAGGGAACAAATATTGGAGAGAAGAACCAGAAAAGTTGTGCAGGCTATGTGGAGAAGAAAGGGAAGACATTAACCACATGAGAAAGAGATGCAGGGAATTAAGAGAAGAGGGGATGAAAATAGTGGATATTTTAGATGAAAACGGAAAAGGAGCCGAATGGATGGAGGAAGTATGGAACAGGAGGAAAAAGTTAAGGGGGGAGAAGGGATAAGAAAATGTAATATATATGTAATGTAATAACACGACCAAAATTTGTAAGCCAAATGGCAATGAATAAAGTTAAACTTATATATATTACTAAAAAAAATTAAAGATAAAATTCACAGATATCGCAAATCTTGCAATTATCGGAATGTGTTGAAAACAAACACAATATTACCTACTTAATATAATGAACAAGTTTTATTACAATTTTCAAAAATAAGATTGCATACATAAATAATAAAAAATAAAATAAAACAAATAACTAGTATACTTGGTCCATCAAATGCATGAGAATTGTTTCCCATAAGCCTTTCATTGTTGGAAAATGATGAATCAGCAACACCAATAACTTATAGAGATTTTTTTAAGATAACATATATTATGTGCAAAACCGTTCATTATCAAGAATTCCTGCGCGCTGATAAAACATAGCTTCCAGTGACAAATCTAAAGAGAAACCCAATCGCGTTATCTTAAATCTATGTACTTGAACAAACATCATAGCATGTAAATGGGCCGGCGTCACTAATTATTTCTGTTTTTGTAGTTTAATTTGTTTGCCCTTTATCTCTCCAGGAAGAATGGAAATTGTGGTGGGCATTGAATTAGTATTAAAAACTTTAAATCCAAACACTCCCGGCTGTTGTTTCCTATTTATAGCTTTAGTAGTATGTAATAGTTTAGTGTGAAATAATTACAAAATGGAGGGTACATCTTTTATAGTCAGCTTTTGTAAAGAAGCACAATAATGGGTATTTTGGACTAATCTTTTCAAGTTCTACTAGTAGTCCACTGTTGGCACCAACATAAAGACGCAATGTTTTGGTTGTAAAGCATTAATGTCGTAAATGACCGTACTTATTTACTTTCTCAAATCTAAGTTTTGTTTAGGCAACAAGTATTAGGAAATATTCGGGTTGTGTTGGTAACCCTAAGGTTCTATTTTCTAAATGATGTACGGTAAAAAACACAAAGCAATTAAAAAAATCTCAAAACATCAAACTTTATTTGACACAAAATATTTTCAAGGTATAAAGTCACCTTCGCAAAGTTTAAATCATAATATTGCGCAAACAAGCATGTTATGCGAAGAAAAGTTAAAAAATTGAGATTTACGTCCACTGACTGTCATTTTCTGCTGACTTGTTGAAAACATTCGGATAAATGTAAAATTTTCTCTAGACACAATAAGGTTTAGAGCCAAATTGAAACTTTCAGAAATTTAGCCAGACTTTGTTTGAATACGCTTGGATTAAATAAATCATTCAATGATTAAATAAACTATTTATATCGCGTGATCCCTGACAATTGTTTCACTACACTCTAATTAATTGATTGAACTAAATGATTACTGGATTTTACTCGATTTTTATAGCGGTTTACAGTTCAATAGCTTCTAAGATTATGACACTATTTGAGCTACGTTGCCACATTCTTTCAGATGTAAAAGTTGCAAAGTGGAGATTTTACTTTGAAAATGTGCATTCACAGTTTAAAAACTAAATTTCTTTCAACAGTTTGTCGCGTTCGCGATTCCCTGTTATATCTAAAAAAGACTTACAGCAGATCGGACTCGCAATAAAAACATTTCGCGACTCAAAATAATTGACATGCCTTTTAATTAAATTCTCTAGGTGTCCTTAGCGTGATCTTTCGGCGCAAAAAAAGTAAAACTAATCTTATAAGCGGCTTGTCAATAGCCAAAGACAAAGAAAAGAAAATATTAAATTTGCTCTCTCCGTTTAAAAAAAAAAAACAAACAAATCCTCGTTTAAGTGATAGAATTAAATTTGAATAATCATTCTCAATTTTCTCGCGTTAGACAGTATCTCAGTTCATCGCATCTCTCGTACAGTAATCAAATAAAAAACTTACAAAAGCAATTTAAAATAAATGTAACTAATTTCTGACCTTATTATGTATATACCGCCTAGTCTTCAAATTGAAGATTGCAGTTTGTTGGGTCTTGACTTGACGCAGGTTGCAACCACGTAACAGTTTGTCACTAACTAATAACTTTATACAACACGTACATTCAAAGAAAAATAATAATAATAAATGTACGTAAACGAAACTAGCTCGTCAGTAACTCTATTTTCGCGAGTACGAAAAAAAACACCATCCGTCAGTAACTTTTCTTTGGATAAGTGAAAAAAACCAACGTGTAAATAACTTTTTCGAGTAGGTAACAGCGCGTAAATTAACTTTCTTGCGCAAGTACGTTAAAAAATACAGTCCGACAGTAACTTCTTTTTGACGAATAAGTCAAAACAAGATTTCCGGTTTGCAACTTTTTTCGTTTTTGCACCGCGTCAAAGTTCTTAAAACCTTCGTTTAGAACTCTCCTCCTTCTTGGTACGCAATTTTGACTTTGTTTCCTAAAACGCTATTTTCTGATTGGTTAAGTTCACGAATCCTCTAAGTACTAAATCGGCCAATTGACTTTTCCTTTTTTTACTCAATCTGCTAAAAGCGGCGTTATTTCTTTTTACCCTTAAGATGTTACGACGTTTTGTTACTGGGCGGTGCTCCGTGTCTCAAATGAAATAAAAATTTACCAATTCTACAATGTTTTCTTTTGTTAATATTAAACAAATGCGCTACTGACTTTAAAAAAGCATTAAAAAGATTAACTTTACTTTAACATGAATTCTTCTCTAATATTAACATATTTATAACGTTATTAATCTTTTCCGTCGATCGTTTATTAATACTTGTATTAACGTATAATAATGTATCAAAAGTAGTGCGGTAATAGCCCCTATTACCGCACTACTTTTAAACCAATGAAATCAACGAATTTCTATTAACGCTCTATTTTTTCTAACCAATAAAATCGTAGAAAAGAATTAAGATTTTTATGAGGTTACGTATATTGTATTAGTTAACGTTTTTAAATAAAAAATAAATTAAAAAATTCACCCGTGCATTATTATAAGTAAACATTTCCAATAATTGTAGGTTAAGTAACCTGATCACTAAAATGAAAACAAAATGATATACTTTGGAGTTACCAAGATGCTAAAAGAAGCTGATAAATAAAATCCTTAACAATAATTGTGGTCTACATCATCTGACTATTTTATGAGCACACAAATTGTCAATTGGTTTTTATCGATGATTTTCCGTTGCTTTTGCGGAGCCTTTTGATATCAAAGTTGTGATGTTTGTATGTTATATGAAATGGTATATAAAAATAATCATAAATAGATTTTAGTTTATTACATAAATAACAACGTATATTTTGTATAAACCAATACTTATTATAACTGTGTTGTAGTGATACTCGTGTACTTCTTTTGCATACATACCGAAAACATTACGTATTTATAAAAATAAGACAAAGAGCATTGAGTTATCGTTACTTTCTTCGACATTACCTTCTTCATCTAAGCAACTACTTCTCTGCCATTTGCACTAATTTGTAAAACATTGCTCACTATGCTTTGCTAAACTACAAATGAACTTTTATCAGATTCAAATTGTATCGATAAGTTAGTGAACAGCATTTTTATAGTAAATCATAAACTAAAAAGATTTACTAAACAATTGTGTTACTAAAATTCAGCTTTTTGCATGCTGTTCATTTAAAAACTACAATGTGGCACATTATGTTATGGTTAATATGACAAATCTATAATACGAACAAACGATTATAAATTTCTCGTGTGTACATACCAGATTTTTTTCTTTAAATTGCCATTACGTAAATATTGTTATAAACAAAAGTAACACAACAATCAATATAGAAAATATATATTTAATTTATAAGTAGGTGAACTAGTTTCTTCTCTCTAAAACCATCATTCAGTAGCGACATCACTAAACTATAATTCGTGGCATTTTTTGTACTCAAACCCAATCTGTCGTAAGAATTTGTTTATGACATCTGGTTCACCGTTGTAATTAACATTCACTTACATTTTCCAAACTAAAATGTTTATTGTTAAAACTTTCTTATCTACAGAAGTAAATATGTATTAAAATTACCATTGTTTTTACCGTAGATTTTTAATGTTTCCTGGTTTTATTCCTAATAACAATATTCGTCATTTATGAACCATTTTCAAACGTATAAACACTATTTGCTTTATAAATAATTTTGATTTGCTTTTGACATCAAGTGCAGCTTCTGTGTACAAAGAAAACAATCCCACGATTATCTTTCGGCTGATAAAGAAAACTTTTTAATGTTTCGAGATGTAATTTTCTTCGATTTTCTAACATACTGTTAATCACATAAAACTAAAAAAATTTTGCAATCATTGATATTTTGAAAACTAATTATAATCAATCCGATTAAAATTTAATTGACGCGTTGAGGTTATACAGCATTCCCATTACTTAAAAATCCCACTACCGTTGATACAAAAATAAAACAATTGTACAGTAGATAAAATTATAAAATTATAAGTAAATGCAAAAAATTAATAAGATACGATCGACGGAAAAACTTAAAAACCAACTTGTTTGATAATATGCAATTAATAATCTCGACAACATTAACGCTCTCGCTCGCTGCGCTCGCTCGCGCGTGAAAATGTCTCGATTATTAATTGCCTTCATTACCAACCTTGTTGGTTAAATAACTATTACAATTGCTTGACTATTGGTACAATTGTTTATGACTTAAACTAGTAATTACTGATAGTTTTTATTATAAAACTTTATAAATCCGATTTATTAAATTATTAACTCGTTTACACGTTTTAAAAGAACATAAATTATTGGTTTAGTAGAACATGTGTTTTTCAGTCGAGTTGCTTTTGATGACGACTGCGACTTTTTTTGCGGCTAAGGGTAGCTTTGTCGATGTCGTAATATTACACCAGGTATCTGGAATCGAAACCGCCACAACTTTTGTATTGAAATGATTTGCGTAATAACTAAAAATAACCAATAAACTACCCTAAAACGGTGCGAAATAGAGGAAAGTTGCACATAAACATTTTTATAGAAAACAAAATTTACTATAACTGTTTAAAATCAAGTCATCTTACAAAATTTTGTCGGTCTCACAATTGTAAAGTATGTGGTGGAAAGCACAATACGGTTTTGCATCTTAGGAATAATCCTAATGTCAATTCAAGAAATTCAAATTATAATTCTAATCAGGAAATTGTAGGCGAACAATCAACAGTTTATGCACATTCTCAAACAGCACAAGATGTTCTTGTATTGACCGCAATAGTCGACGTGTTTGATTCTAATGGTAAGTGTCATACATGCCGAGCAGTATTAGATTCCGGTTCACATTCAAATTTTATAACAACAGATATGTGCAAAAAATTACAAATACCATTATCTCAAATTAAAATAGCGATTATGGGAGTAGGACAAAACATATCAAATCTTAATAAAAATGTGTAATCTACAGTTTCTCGTTGTAGAAAAAAATTCTGAATCTTTACCAATTAGATCTCTTCATAAATCATTAATTAATATTCCACGTCATATTACATTGGCGGATCATCAGTTCAATCAAGCAGAGCCTATTGACATTATACTTGGCGCTAATTGTATTTGGTCTCTTCTGCACAATGGACAAGTTAGATCGGGAAAGAATCTTCCAATTGCCCAAAACACTGTGTTAGGTTGGATATTATCGGGACCTACTTACAAAATACAATTGTTTCTAACTTTGTACATTCATTTAACATAATTGAGTTGCAACATCAATTGAGTAAGTTCTGGGAACTTACTAAAACAAAAATATATTGAAACGAAGAAAACCTATGTGAAGAACATTTCATTAATAATTTGTCTCGAGATTCTAACGGAATATTTATGGTTTCAATTCCCTTTAAAGAATCTTTTTCTAAACTTGGAAATTCACAATATTCCGCTCTTAAACAATTTTATAATTTAGAACATTAATTACAGTCTAACTCTTTGCCTAAACAACATTATTACAAGTTTATGGATGAATATGAAAATCTCGGTCATATGACCAAAGCGTTTATTATTAAACAACCAAATTTGTGGTTTGTCCAAGACTACACTTCAAAACGGTCATAACAAAACTTAACATTCAGGAAAAAATTAACATGCAAAATAAGAATATGACAAAACACTAACAAACTTAAACGTGACAATTTATAATTTCTCAGTCAAGGTGATAAAGATTGATAAAAATTTTGTTGACGAAACTGGGAAATCCTTACATTACCTTATTTTAGTAATTAAATTTGTATTAATTGTGCTTAAATTTTGAGTGTCATTATTTCAGCTATCAATTTTTTTTGTAGCTAGGTTCAATATCTAGAATTAGAGGGTTGTTATAATCAAACTTGGGTCCTATTTCAACATGATGTAAAGCTAGTGCCGATTCAGATTTTTTATTGGCGGAATCGTGTTTATGATTTTTTTATGCCGTTCTTTTATTTTTGTTTAGTTTGGCCCACATAACAATTATTGCAATTGATACAGTTGATTTTGTAATTAACATTATGTTGGTCAAGTATGTTAATTTTATATTTAATCTTGGTGTACATGGCATCCGTGTTCGAAACAACATCGTACCCACAACCAACATGGCACAGCAAAATCCATTTGAACTACAATGAAGATACGTATAATAAATTAATCGCTTTAGAAAAGTCGACAAACAAAGTAGCCAATCTCTACAATCGGAAGACATACCTTAAAAAATGAAAGTATAAATGGCTATATACATTCCATTGCGGAATTGATGCCGCTTCTATTAGAGCTCTTCAGACTGTGCTAGTGGGTTGGTTCGTCACTCCTCTCCGCTTTTCTTTCTTTTCTTTTACTTTACAGGTCGTTGTGTTTCCTTGCCTCTTCCACTGTTTTTCTCCATATCTTCCTATCTTTCATTTTTCCTCTCCATTCATCAATTCTCATGGTTTTTATCTCATTTATTACTTGACCTTTCCATCTTATTTTCGGTCTCTCCTTTGCTCTCGTTTCTTGTGGTTTCCATTTCATTATCTTTTTCACAATTGTTTTTTCTCATTTTCTAATTACATGTCCGTAGCAATGTATTTTCATGGCTTTAATTTCCTTTACTATGTTTTCTCCTTTTAGTATTTCTTCTATCTTTTATTTTGTTAATCTTATATGTAATTCTTCATTTATCTTATTTGGTTCATATATTCTTCTAAATATTTTTCGTTCAAATACTTTAAATTTCTCTGCATCTTGTCCTGATTTTATTCTTTGTGCTATTTCTCTGTTTATCTCGTTTTTTGCTACTTATAATTGTTCCATGATATTTGAAGGTTTGAACATGCTCGAATTTGTTTTTTCCTATCACGATTTCCGGTTTATTTTTTGACGTCTGTTCTTTAGTAATTTTCATATAGTTAGTTTTCTTTTGATTTAATTCCAATCCACGTCATCTTGTCTCTTTCTCTATTTTCTGTGTTATTTCCTTGTCTCTTGTCACTACTACGATGTCGTCTGCATACACAATTACTTCTATTGACTTTTGTATTATGGATCCGGTTATTTTACAATTTCTTATTACACCTTCTAATGCTATGTTAAATAGACCTGCGGACAGTCTATCTCCTTGTCTTACTCCTTTAGTTTGTTTCACTGGGTTTGCTAATCGTTCTTGTATTATTACAGCCGTTTTATCTTGGTTGGTATTCCTAATGTTGATATGTCTTTCAGTATCGTTTTTTTCTCTAAGTTGTCAAATGCTTGTTTAAAGTTTATGTACAAAATATGCAGATCAATCTCTCTTTCATAACATTTTTCTATCACCTGATTGAGCATGTATTGCATCAACTGTAAATTTCCCTTGACTGAATCCATTTTAGTATTCTCCTACCTTTTTTCGTGTGTATTTATTCAATTTTTTCAATATTATTGATGATAGCACTTTATACACTGTATTTAGTAGCATTATTCTTCTATAGTTGTCACATTTTGATAGATCTCCAAGTTTTTTGTATAGGCATTATCATCCCTAGTCGCCATTTTTCAGGCACTACTTCTGTTTCCCATACTGCCACTAGTAATACTTATATTCTTATTTTTATCTTGTTTCTTCCGTTTTTTAATATTTCATTGTATGTACCGTCTGTCCCTGGTGTTTTTTCATTTTTTTATTGAGTATTTTTCTTTATCTAATGGGTTTTTACCTCTCCATCTCACCTCTTGAAGTGCTAATATATATATTTTATATCTTTGCATTTCCTTATTTACTTCTTCCATGTAATGTTTTTATGTTCTATGTTCCTAATCTCACCTTAATTCGATTCTTACTTGTCTTTTTGCTCTTTCTCCATTTCCTTGCTATTGTCGTCATACTGTTATTTTTTGCTTGCGTATCTAGTTTATTGGTTTGGTTTCGTTCACCGTCCTTGGAAACCCCGCTAGTAGACCTTGTCCCCATACAGTCTTGCTTCCTGATAGCTGTGATTTTTCTGCTCCTTAAGCTTTTCTTCTATTGCTGTTTTCTCTGAGCTTTCTTTGTTCGTCCGGTAATCTTTCTGTCGCTGATCGTTTCTTGCTTTTCACCTCTTCGTTTTCATTTTCTAAAGTGTTTTTTTTGCTGTTGTAATTGTTTGAGTGTGTAGTATTTTTCATTTATTATTAGTTTATTGCCGATAAGATTTGCCTTGCATTGTTTTGTTCTCGCTTCTTTCATATAGGTTATTAATGTTCTTTTTTGTTGCCGTACCTATTTTGTATAATCTTCTGAAATCCAGATCTCCGTCCCTTTTAATTTAATGGTTGCTTTAAACAATTCTATTTTCGTATTCCATGAGTTAAATTTTATAATAACTGGTCTATTTTGTGATTTCTTACTTATTCAACAACAATCATTATAGTAATATTCAAATTATTAATTTAGAAAAAGTTTTACAGTGATTATTCTTTACGTTTACTATGCTAACAGACAGTTTTCACTTCAGGTCTACGGCCGGGAAGTAATTTTACAGTTATATTTTCTTTGTAAAATACTGTAGAATTAGAATCGACGTAATAGCATTTCGCTTTTTATTAGAATTTGGCCTGCTGTCTTAAAATTTTACCAGTAACTTCAAAATACACTTTCGATAAGCATGTTACTGTAAATGTTGATTAAAGAATTCTGCATTAACACATTAATAATTTGAATAAAAAAGTAAAATCATTTCTGCCAATTGTGCAATCGAGTAAACCATAATGTTGAATAACTGCACAAGCAAAAATATTAAAAAAAAAGAAATTAAAATCGTGGTAATGCACTAAGATTTCATCACAAATAGAAGAATAGAAATAAAAGAGCACAATCTAATTATATCAGCAACCACAAAACGTAACAATTCTTCTAGAAAAATAAAAATAAAATTGATTATATTTATACGTCCTTTACTGTTCTAAATTTAAAAAATAAGGCACCGTTGCATTGAATTAACTTTAAAATAATGTGTTACTTAATCATTACCATTTAAGTATTTTTGATTCAAAGTAACCCGACAACTACAATAATTAAAACGGTTTTAGTATCAGTTCGCTGAGGATGACAGCGTAGCTGTCGAAATATGTGTACCACAAGTATTCAAATTATTGTAATTTCTGAGTTATTGTGAATCAAATAGATTCAACGCTACAGTGTTTAGTGTTTCTTTTATTTATTACCATTTAGGTATGTAGAGATGGATCACGGCCAGTGGTGTTGTCGAGCCGGAACGCTCCGGAACGTCGTTCCGGTACTTTCCTTTTTGGACAGGAACACGTTCCGGAACTAAAGATGATTTCTGATAACGAGAATTGGCAGACGTATTGAAAAAAAAATTAAAAAGAATTGCTGATTTTTTTTCTTCTAATTTTTGACGAATTTTTATATGTATTATTATAAACAACCGAACCCATACCGAAACAAAAACCGGAACGAACCTGCTTGTTTTTCCGAACCGTGAACCGGAGTCCGGAAGGTTTTTTTTCTGCTGAACCGGAACTCGAACCGAACCGAAACAAATACGTGAACCGGTTTTTGAACCGGTTCAACGGAAATTACACTTTATTTATAATAAACATTAGAAGAAAAAAATATAGAATTTTAATAAAAGTAAAGATTTCATACATAAATTTTAATGCAAGCGGCCCACGAACCGTACGTTACTCATCCCTGGCATAGTTTATTGTCATACCCAAATGGGCCTGCGGCTAATGCTAAGAATTTATATTATACATTTGTTGTGAACTAGAATTTGCAGATGTTGGTTTCCAGTATTGGTAAATGTTTTAAACTTTATTAGTTTATTACAGTGATGCTAAAAAAAATGCCGACAAACGTACTGATTTTCATCTGAAATGTGCATTGCTGGGAAACCCCTCCCCCTACCGTCGTTTGAGACATGAAAAAAACGTCGCCGCCAGGATTATCATGAAAAACCACCCCCCTCGTTAAATTTTGGACATGAGACCGCACAGAGCGACCGCCTACCCAAGATCAGCCCTGTCTATATAATTATATATACGCGTTCCGGTAAAAAAAAAATTAGCACAACACCACTGATCACGGCTCCATCGTGTTGTGATGTTGCAAATAAGCTTCAACATCTTTCTTCTTGAAAGCCAAATTTACTTCCTTAAGAGATTTTTAACAAAAGTGTGTTTCGTTTTCAAGTGGCTACCCTATATAATAATATGTAAAATTACATAGTCCACAGAAATGAAATTTAATAAAGAAACGACAGTCAAAAACTAAGCTAGGAGTTACAATAAATGGTTTTGCATATAAAAACTTTTAATTTATTTAAACTCTGACGGCGTTCATTACGGTTGAGTAAATAGCAGAAAATCTTATCAGTTCCGTACCTACTTATGTAATAAAAAATTAAGCACATCAATTATATATTTAATAGCGATTTTAATTATACCTAAATTACGTTGTATAGAAAATAAACCTAATCTAAAATTATATAACTCAGCACAATTTTAATCTTATTGTGTCTTATTGTGTCCACGTTTATACCGTTGAAAGCGTAGGTAATTTAGATGGTGCCAATAAAGAATGTTTTATTATTAACAGTCTACAATTAACCCTTTATAATTTATTGCAATATATCATTGTTTAATAAGCAAGCTTGGGAATTTACGAAGAAATCATTATACAAATTTTTATCAAGTGCTTACAGTCAAGATGTGTATACTCAGACTTCAGAAAAAGAAAGGGTTAGTGTAACCGCTAAATTAATTTAAATGGGTTATTCTTTCAATCCTGTAATACTGTGTCTGCAATAACTTATAACATTACGAGCAAACCTTACGTACTAAGTGTAGAATATTTAAAAATATGTCTACCGTTAGTATTGATTTTGTATTTTTAGGAATTACGTATTGTAAATTTATAGTGTCCAAATTATGTAAAAGAATATCAACACATATGCAATACAGTCAAAACTAAAAGCATATTAAGAAAAAACAGAAACGTATTTCGTTATATTTCATTGCAAGCAAACAAAATTATACATCGTTTAGAGACATTTTGTTTTTACACTTTTGCTTCAGAAGAAGTCTGTAATTTAATAGATACGATGAAATTATTTAACCTCCTAATTGGTATATTTGAGAAAAGTGTTTGAATCCTTTAAATGTAGGAGATGGCGAAAGAAAACACAACTTACGGTGATTTTTGTAGGCGACGTTTCGTGAACCTGTGTGTCCACTTCATCAGGCTTAAAAAACTAAACAAGTAGTGATGGTCCGCCAACACAAAATATACGTACGATATTCAAATGATCTTGGCACAATATTTAAAATCGGCTAAATATTGCTTCGTGTAATAGATATATTCTTGATATTGTTAATGTGCATAATACTAATATACTAAAAATATATACTTACAATATCATTGATATATTTTAAAACCTTACAAATGTTTTCAAAGTTTACATGACATCAAGTAAATATTTTAATTCTAGATACTTATTGCAAGATGTATAAAATATATTCTAAATATTGTAAAACTAAATAAAAACAATGTTATAAAAATATTTACCAACAATATCGTTTGTGTATTCTAAAGTCACAAATGTTTTTCAAAGTTTGACGTACATAAAATATATATTATAATTATACAGGGTAATTTTTTTAATTTGAAACACGTAAATATATTGACAAGAACCCATCCGACAAAAAATGTCTCTAATAGAAGGCTCATAGTTTGGAAGGGGAAGTTTATTTTAACTATTTAAAATTCCTCCCTCGACCCCCTAGAAGATGAAACAGAGAGCATCTTTGAAATTTTAAACAGGAACCGTTATTTTATTACATGTTCAGATTTTACTGGAAAGAGTACGTACGTTTTATCTAAAAAAAGTGTTTTGATTTGTGACAGATGGCGCTGTAATCAACTAATTTTCTGTTCTTTTCTAAATCACGCGTTTGCGGTATTAATTGTTGTTGCGCCATTTTGTTAGAAGTTTTCATTAATTTTAGATACATTATATGATGTCTCATTAAGCTGGTAAGTAACTTATTTACACAAATTTAATTACAGTTAAATTAATATTTGATATTTTTGAATTATTATTGTTGTTACTGTTAAGGATAGTTTGCATGTAAAGCACGTGGGTTTTCCCGTGTGCTATACATAATTTGTTTTCCAATAATATTACCTGTAGTAACCTAGGACGGTAACTAACAATGATATTCGAATGTTTTAAATAGAAAAAACTAATGTATGTGTATTTTTAAGTGTATTTCTGTTCAACAAGAATAAAAATGGACGTTAACTGTAGAAGAAAAAATTGATATGGTCCTTGTTTTTGGAGAATGTGGCAGAAATCTCCGTTAGGTTGTTGGTGTTTACGCTGAGCGTTTTCCAGACTTTCACTTGCTTCATTTCAACGTGTACTCCATCAGCTTACTACTGAAAAAAGTGTGAAACCTAATCAAAGGACCGTCGAAGAACAGCTACTGAAGAAGAAAATCAAATTAATGTATTAGCTGCTGTAGCTCATAACCCTCATATTAGTTCACGGGATCGAGGCTCTGGATTGTGCCAGAGCAGTGTACTAACAATTCTAAAGCGTCATAAATATCATCCATATCATGTGTCTTTGCATCACAAACTTCATCACGTTGATTTTCAAAATCAAGTAGTATTTCGTCAGTAGGAACGCCAACAAATACAAATAAGACCAAACTTCTTTTATCAGGTGTTGTTTTGTGATGAGTTATCTTTTACAAACCACGGAGTGTTCAAAATCCGCAGTGGCTGCGTCAAGTTGAACATCAACGACTATGGTCTGTAAACGTGTGGTGTAGAATTATTAGTGACAGTCTCATCGCTTCCTACTTCATTAATGGACATTTAAATGGTCAACGCTATCGAGATTTTTTGCAAAATTACTGCCAATATTACTTGAAAATGTTAACCTGGAATTGCGACAAACGTATCAACACGACGGCTGTCCAGCTCACTATTGGATAGCAGCACGCGAAATACTCGACAATGACTTCAATGGCCGATGGATTGAGAGAGCCGACCCTGTAAATTGGCCTGCTAGATCACCAGATCTTACTTCACCAGATTTCTTTTCATGGGGGTTGTTACGAGCAAAAGTTAGAACAATGTCACTGCCTGAAATGAGGTAACACTAACGATGTTGTGCCGCTGCTCAGTGGAGACGGGGTGGGTTATATTTTAAAATTCCGTGATAACTTGGAAACGAGATTGACAATACAATCCAAATAAAAGGCTAAAAACTCAAAATCGGTTAGGGCGCCAATCAACGATGACAATAGCTTTTGGACCCCTGATAACCCAGAAGCTCATCTGGTTGGTTACAACCCCTGGACTTACCTTGAGTTGTAACTTGCTAGACTCTGAAATGTACTTTAAAAAAAAATTACGTTCGCGGCGGCTGAATCAGTAAAAGCTCTTTACAGTTTAAATAAAAAAATAAATAAAAAATTAAAATACAAAAAAAAATAATAATAAACAAAACAAAAATTCACAAACCGATTATAAAAATTAGAATTAAAAAAAAAATTTAGCGTTAACTTGTTCAAAAACAAATAAAAATAAAATTCAAGGCCTTGTCCGCATAACTTAATCCGTAAATTTAACAAAAACAAAAAAAAATACAAAAGACATAAAATAAACGTCCGAAACTTTGTTTTCGAACTCAGCGTTAAAAAGAATTACATGTTATATTTCGTTACGTTATCTTTCATGCATGAATACGGCTTACTTTTACAAAACACAAAACAAAATTAATTAATTAAAGCGAAATTCACGCAATCTTAACACCTTCAAGTGTTTCTTGATACATGTAAACTTAGCCGTAAATAAGTCGGCTCAGATTCAAAGCTTTTAAATCATATCGATCGTGGTTCACTTCACGATAATATCAAATTCAATAAATACCTTGACTCAACTGCTTAAACCAGGTAAACTGCTGGGCACAGCGGTACCAGAAGCTTTTCGAGATACGGTAGGACCCCCAAACAATGGAATGACGGCGGAAGATTTGTTTTACTTCTGAATTGAAATGCGAAAACTGGATTCTCAGCACAACACATTGTAAATAAATCCAACTCGAACGTGAGCTTTATTATGGATACCATGAAGTTCATTAAACCGTAAAATTACGAATTTGGAAAACCAATATTTCCACCACACCACTTAACTTTCACGGTACCATTTAACTTTCGCGGTATTGCATAACGGTAGGGTAAAACACCCCGAACACTTGACTACATTACGGAACCCGCTATTCTTAATTGCAACAAAAAAGATCCCTCAAAATCAAAACTTTACTCCTTATAACACCTGGTAATCCCACTTAATTCAATAAACTTGCGCCGTAAAACCCTTGTAAAAGATGGAACACTAAACGTGACCAAACACAGTAAATTAACAAAGATGAAAAATATTTTTACCACACGCGTCATGTCACGTATGCACACGGAAGAAAGAGAATCTTCTCACGGAAAATGCTTACTTTGTTAAATTATCAGATGGTCCGAATCGCGCTCGTAAATGAACTCAACATAAACAAAAGTATAGATACCAAGAAAATTGATCGAATTACATTCCAAAAAGGAAATCGTAAATTAGATAGAGTTGTTATTCTAATGAGATAACCAGAAGTAAAAACATTAAATCAAAATCAAAACCACGGAACTTTATGCGTTTAAAAAAAACAATAATAATTATGAAATAACTATTAAATACAAATCAACTTAAATTAAACGTAATAAAATAACGAGTAAAACGTTTTCGATGCTTACAAAGAACTAATCAATCGTTAAAATAAAAGGAAACTCAGCCCAATAAATCTGAATACGGGGTCCTTCACAAAAGAATTACGACCAAATTTCAACGCCGGTTACAGGGTATCTGAAAGAAAAGGTGTATCGAGATGTGCCAAGTACTCGTGAAAATATGATTGAGCGAATCCGAAACGTTTGTGTTCAAATTAAACCCGATGTACTTTTAAGCTGTGTACAGTCACTATAAATCCTTTAACTAAGATCAATTGCAAGGCAAGTCTGGTGCCAGCAGCCGCGGTAATTCCAGCTCCAATGGCGTATATTAAAGTTGCTGCAGTTAAAAAGCTTGTAGTCAAAATTGTGTCCCGGACCGCCGGTTCGTCGCTTGCTATGCCAACTGGCGCGCACGCAGGACGTCTTGCCAGTACCACGAACCCGCCGACGGTGTTCTTAACGGAGTGTCCAGCTAAGAATTTAGAAATAATTCTGTAATTTACAAAACAAATCAATTTAGTTCCATAACTTTACCTCATGAGTTCTCTTTAACAGTAAAATGTTGATTTGTTTCATGTGAATGAATTTCCAAATGCAATGCAGAAGTTCAAAAGTGAAATAATTTAATAAATAAAGATTTGTCGATTACAGCACCATCTATCACGAATCAAATCAAATGTTTCAGATAAACGTATATACTTTTTTCAGTAGAATCTAAATATGTAATAAAAATAGGGATTTCTATTTAAAATTTCAAAGTTGCTTTCCGTTTCGTCTCCTAGGGGGGCGAGAGAAAAATTTTGAATAGTAAAAATGAACTTCCCCCTCCAAGCTATAGACTTTTTATTAAAGACATTTTTTGTCAGATGGGTTTTTATTTAAGTGTTTCAAGTTAAAAAAATCACCCGGTATATAAAGATAATATTTATGTTTAATCGGTATCTAACTTTTTTATGCTCATTGTTAACTGTACTTTTAAATTTATATATTTATAGATGTTAAACGTTTTTTTTTATTTTTTCTAAATTGCTAAAAACCCTAACACAACGTTCTAACTATTTAAATATGCTTAAAAATTATTTTAAGTGCGTATATTTTAATAAAAAGTAATCCAAAATCATAGTACGTAATCTGTTAAAAATTATATAAGGAACACAATTTAATTAGAAAATTACTCATGGAGAATATGAAATCGGGACATCTGCGTTTAAATTGATTTAAAAGAACCTAACTAACTAAATTATAGTAATGTTACAATAATAAACTACATTTGCTGCAAAGAAATTTTAGACAGGGTCAGGGGCGTCGCCAGAAACTTTTCCAGGGGAGGGCCAAAAAATTATAAGTTATTTTTTTAGTTAGGTACATTTATTTTGATATAGGTGTATATACAAAAAAATGAACACAAATTTTTAAAAGAAATAAAGACCTTTTCAATAGATATAAATTGAAAGAAAAAAAAATTAAAAACATTATTCACTAAATAACAATAATAATCTTCGAGAACCCTTCTTCGCAAATCTATTACATACTTCTTCAATAAACTCAGTTTTGTTTGCTAACAGTCTTTGTTTATGAAGGCTCATCATGCAAAGTCCGTTTAGGCGGTCGTTGGACATGGTAGAGCGAAGCCATGTCTTAGTTCGTCTCAGCGTACTGAATGAACGCTCTACAGTACAAGTAGTACATGGAAGAGTCAAGAATACTTGAATTGCTGTGTGAACACTGGGATAAAAGTCCTTACTTTGCTTCAATAGATCGAAAAAGTTGGCTTCCTCAATACTGTTATTTTGTTTGCAGTAGTAGGACCATGTTTTTATTTCTTCTTTAAAATTTGGAAAATTATAGAAACTCCCAATAATTTTTGACATTTCTAAAATTTTTTCTTTGGGCATTTTATTTAAAACCTTAGGAAGTAGGTTAGCAAGGGAATATACTGGAGTAGTATCTTCAGTGAATCGGCATTTAATAGACGATATAATAGAATCTAAATAAGGGATGAAAATGCTTCTTCTGTAATAATCTTCAACACAAACCGCATTATAATTCGGCCGATTAACTTGCTTACCAGGTATTCTAGGCATTGTGATCTCGGTGTCTAATTTCGTGGCTGATTCTTCTGTTTTAAGCCAAATAGGCCCAAAAAATTCAGTTGCATTTTCACGGTGTTCTTCAAACATTTTCAGAAGTAGAGATATATGTTTTTTTACTTCACTGAGATTTATTTGTGTACCTTGAAGAATATTAACTACAGGCTCGAGGTTTGCCGAATATGTTGCAATTACTTGAAGTGAAATGAGAAAACTACTTGAAGACATGGTTGTATACAGTTGTGTTGCTTTGGATCGTGTAGCTGAATTATTACTTGTTTTAGATATATTATCCAGACCTCCCATAATATCTTTAAAATGCAATGAAAAAATTCTAATTGATTTATATTTTTTTGACCACCGGGTTTCAGATAGCAAAGGAAGATTCAATAATTTACTTCTTCTCAGCGTACTTTCTCGGAAAAAAATTATCACAGATTTTATGGAGCCTGTTGCGTTACGTATATCTCCAACATCATTTAAATCATTAATGACAAGATTCAGTTTATGGGAAGCACAGTGGAAGAATAATGCCTTTGGATAATGTTTACGAATTCGCGCTTGAACACCATTTTCTTTTCCTGCCATAGCAGAACATCCATCGTAGCCTTGCCCTATCAAACCTGCTGGATCCAAGCCTAATTCTTATATAAAACCTAAAATTTTCTCTGCCAAAGAATTTGCGTCAAGTTCTTGAAGTGGTATGAATCCAAGTGATTCTTCACATATTTTGCCTAAATTTAAATTCACGTAGCAAACTCCCACAGACATTTGCTCTGTTCCAGCTATATCGGCTGTTTCGTCAGCAAGAATTGCAAAATATTTTGCTTGTTTTACATCCTGAATTATTTTATTCTATATGGTTTCTCTACAAAGTTCAATTATTTCGTTTTGTGTTTGTACAGATATGTATTTAGCGTTTTTTGGGCACGTTTTAAAGTGATTCAAAAGAATATCATCACCACTTTCAATTCTTAATTGCAACAAATCTATGAAATTTCCTTCTGACGCCTTTTTACCTCTTAAGGCAATTTCATGAGTTCCACAAAAACAAACAGTTGGTACTATTGCTTTCAAAATGTTTCTGTTTTTTTCAATTTGTGCATTTTTTGCTTCATCTAACAACACATCAACAGGTTTTTCTTTATTGGTCATACTATTAACAAATCGTTGAGATTTCTCTATCGATTTTATGTGCCATGATGATTTGACGTAGACTTGCATTTGTTCTACAAAATGTTTATATCTTTTGAATGGTGTAGTTATGAAGGCGCCCTGATTACCTCTATCAACATTTGATTTGAAGACAACACAATGTCGACAAAATGCACCTTTGAGTTTCTCAGAATAAGCCAGCCAAGAACTGTATGTTGTAAGCCAATGTTTAGAAAAGGTACGTTTTCCTGGTTCTATGTCTGCTTTGAAATTGTAACTAAAAGAAGGGTACCATGGATTCGTAATCAACATGAATTTAATTTCGTCAGGAATCTGTCTTTCTGATACATATATGCCTATATCTAATCGATTAGCAGTGTTACTGGGTTGAGAAGGAAAATGAGATGACGAGTGTCCGGAAACAGCTGATGACGTTGCCGAAACTGGCGCTGAATATAGTTTCGCGGGTGAATTTGATGAACTTGCAACTTCAGATTCCTTCTTATCTTCATCTGCTCCACTAAAACTTTTATCCAGTCTAGGTTTTTTTGTCAAATATTGTCTAATGTCCATCTTGATTTTTAAAAAAATATCAATTAAATTATTTAAAAATAATTTAAAAATACCAGTACCTTAGAATTTGGATTCGTTTTAGAAGATTAATAGAAATAAAATAACGTATTCACTTTGACACTACTTCTAGGTTCAAGAAGGTACTGCATAAATCACAAAGGTAAATACTCTGTTTAAGCTTAGAACCACTAACGTTTTATGCCAAACCAACTATTACAAACTTCACACTCGTTATCTCCAAATGAAACAAACGAAATTCGAATGGAAAATAATTGAAAACTGTACCTACGCCTGCCGCCTGCGCAAGCAACTGCACATGCAATTATTGCAATTCAGTATTCATTTATTGAGTAATCATAATCAGTACTACATATTTTGATATTTAGTTACATATCGTAATCGTAATCTTGAAGAAATGTAACGAAACACGCTGAAGTAGCAGTTTTATTTGTAGCTTTAATGACTTTAAGAGGCCATTTCACGTTGGAATTTAAACTGATTTTATAGGTGTCGGCGAACACATAAAATTTAAATAAAACATTGTTCTATAAACACAAAAAAGGTGTCAATTGATAAAGGAAGGTTTGTTGTAGGTCCCTTGTGTAATGGATTTTTAAATTTTCTGCAAAGTTTTTGATAAAATTTGTTTGAAGTTCGTTAATATTTATTCAATTTCACGAATATTTTACAAGAAATGCGAACAAAAATTGAAAATTTCAACACACGAGGGACTTACAAAAAACTTTGTTCTTTGCAATGACATATTTTGTATTTCAATAAAACTATTTATTATTCAAATTTTATGTACTCTTCTAAACCCTTGTAAGCGCTAAAATTTGCATTGTGCGTTGGTAAATTTTGAAAAAAATTAACAAATTCCTATCAGAAGGGCCTTACAATTTTGTTTGGTTATACAAAAATGTTTTATTTATATTTTATGTATAGATTGAAGCACTTTCAGTCAGTTTAAATTCCAACGGAAAATAGCCTCTTAATAACTGAAAAGTACAGTACCGAACCGAAAACTAATTATTTATTAAAGAATATAAAACCGCAAATAGCACAAGTTTTAATTTAAATTTTCAAAACAGAACGAGCCGCGAATTTATTAGAGGCAGCCAGGGAGGAGCCATGACCCCCCCTGCCCCCCCCTACTGACGCCGTTGGACAGGGTATTGTAATTCTGCTATAAAATTACTAGTATGTGTTTATGATTTTAGAGTTCATCTTTTCGAAATATTTTTGTGGCATTCTAAATGGGTTTACACAAAGTACCTTTCAGTAAATTTCGTAGAATTCTTTGCAACATTAAACATCTTCAAAAGTACCTATATTATTTGCTTGCTTTGGGGTACTGAGGTCAGAAACAGTTATATAGACACTGAACAAGAATAAAGAAAGTTTTCTTTACTACTATGCATTTGAACTTCGTGTTTGCAGTTTGCGAAGTTTAAATTTTTATACCCAGTTGTCTAATCAGATAAGTGCTAATTAATTTTCTTATTTTTGCATCATGTTTTCTAAATATAGAAAAGCAAAAAATCGTTTTATAAATAATTTATTTTAATGCAGCTAGTACACCCTAGCTTAGTTGGATGTTTAACGTTTACAGAAAATAATTCAAAGAAATTTCAACGGTCATCACTAATAAGAAACATAAGTTAATGAAATGCTTTTATTTACGTAACTATAGTCAATAATTAATAAACAATACATTTTAAAAAATATATAAGTAAGTATATGCAAAAAACAGTTTATTTGATTATTGTTCTTACTTTTTGAATAGCAATCCCAAGAAAATTCTTTTTTGCACTTTTAAAACTTGTGTCTTCATAGAGTTTCTTTATTAAAAAATTCAAACTAAAACTTTGATACATTTTAATGCATTTCAAATTATCATTATAAAATGTAGATATTTTAATTCAACTTGGTAAAATAAATCTTAATTCTATGTTTTTTTTTCAGATGCCATCACAAGACGACAAATGTAACGAATGTTACATACACAGAGAGAAATGCTGTATCACAATTTTGTACAAGATTGTGCATAACTGTATTGTTGATGATATTACTACAATTGTTTATATTTATACCATAGGCTTGCACGCTTTTATTTAATACGTTTGGATAAATAGGTTATGACAAATTGTTTGAAAAATATTATAAACTTTAGTATGTTGGGACAATGTGTAATTATGATGTTATACCTAGATCGCTTTTACATCATGGCCCAACATAGCAACGTAATATGGAAGACATATTGTAGTCACATATTTTCTCAATCTTGGCCAATTCTGTCGTTCGCAATATTTGACCAATATGTGTTACCTATATTTTTCCAATATGTGTGTGCTACAGGGGATATTTACGATTAATATTTTGAACAGATTTACTTTATATAGATTATTGATATAACATTACAATCAATGACCGATATAAAAAAGTGTGACATTTAAATATTTACCAGATGTTATTAACTAATATATTACGTATATTTTGTGCTACTAACAAATATTTTAGCAATATTGTCAATGTAATTAATTGTTAAAAACAACTAAAATTAATTTATTTTTATTTAACAGTTTACGTTTATTTTTCTTAATTAAAATCATCACGTGTATTTTAATAATTTAAAATTTGGTGAACACAAAAATTTAATGACAAGGTTAATTGCCTGTACACCTTTAATGTGAAGATTATTTGAATTAACTTAACGTCGTTTCTGAAGCGAACATTTAAATTTAAAATATTTTCAATTATGAATGAAGCACCATATATATGCATCCCGCATAATCCTTTAAGCTGGTAACACTACCTTCAATTTCGTTACTTTCTTGGAAAAGTCATGATTACCATTCAGTATTTTGAAAAGGCATTGAAGACCTCGTGCTAGTGGTTGACAAATGTTTAAAAATTTATTAACCTATGGGTATTCTGCTTTGTTCTAATTGTAGAATTGATGGAACGTTAATTCTGTTTTTACAGGCTTTCGTCGGAGTAATTGCAACTTTTCTTTATAGAACGTACACCTTTTTCGTTAAGTCATCGAAATAGCCAAAGAAAGATATCATCTTCGGATATACATCTTAAGAAGTCGTAGCATTACGTTTTATATTCTGTATGAATCATTTATTGTTCTTTAGTTAACTTTACTTTACTAATAACATAATTTTAGCCATATCTATCGTTTAGATCAAATCGAGTGAGTATCGCTCAATAACTCAATAATATGATTGTAGAGCTGCCGCTCAATCAATTCTTCTTTGTTTTGTAATCGTGTTAGTTTCTCAGCCGGAAGTACGTAACAACCATATTATTGAGTTAGATCAAATTATTTTTTTAAAACTAATTACAATGTAGACTTTACTTTGTCGTTAAATAAAATTTTTGTACTTTATTTGTGCTTTGTGAATTAGGCAGTTTTATTTAAGCCCATACTAATAAACTTAACTAGCAATGTAATATAGACTTAGTTATCTTTTTGTTGACTTTACTTTTTTATGAAGCGTCTTTGGTATGTTTTAGTTTTACGCTATTTATTACAATTTAGATTAAAAGTTTTATTTTTATTACACTTTATTATTTTTAACGAATTAAAAATAATTTTAACAAAAATAGATAGTTTTCATAGAGTTTCTTAAAATAAATTGATAGGAATTTACCATCTTTATCGCTGTAGTACATACCAATGCGGTAAACGTAAAAATTTGAGTAATAGAAGTATTTTTCAATTTTTATATTTATATGGATAAAATTTTTGTGAAAATGTAAAGCAGTTTTACTTGTCGGTGAGGGTTCTACTAAAGATACCCAACATTTTTAATCATGTCATTGTTCGACATCTTTCACCCAGTGAGTTCCTATCACGCAAAAATGTTTCCTTAGAAAAGTAAATTATAAGATTTAGAAGTATTTAATATGTTTAATTGAAAAAATTGTAGCTACTTGTTGCGCTACGATTAAAAAAAAATATTATATATTATATCAAAATTGACATACCCAATTACCTACTTTGTTTAATCATAATTTTATAATTTATTAATTAATCTCTTTTAAATTTATGTTTATTTTTTTATTAGTAATTTGCACTAAAACCCAATTAGGAAAGGAGGTAGAACTAACATTAGAATGTCTTCCGGGTTTGGACCGTGTCATTGTTGTTGCCAACGTTTCGCCTACTTAACTGGTCGTAAGACGATCCAAACCCGGAAGACATTCTAATGTTAGTATAGATTCCGGCCGTGGAAGCCTTCGCTATTACAAAAGGTAGAACGGCCATTTTAACATTAAAACTTAAAAAATGGATTTTGATTAATAAAAAATTTATATTTAAGGTCAATTTATCTATCTTTTCCCCGATGAATGCACAACAACAGGTCAACAAACAAAATTGTGGTTATTGGAATAATGAAAATCCGTGTGTTGTACGAGAAGACCACGCCCAGTATCCACAGAAACTAAATGTTTAAGATGGCATTTTAAAAGATAAAATTGTTAGAACTTTGTTTCTGAATGGATACCTTACAGATGATCCTTCAAATTTTAGAATATTAAATAGAGCGCGATTAGAGGCAAATCTGCAGTACTTTCAACTGAATGGTGTTCCACCGCATAAGGCCGTGCAAACTAGATTGTGACTACATGAATATTAACCAGAAAAATTGATTTGTTGTAGAGGAACAATCGAGTGGCCATTGCGATTGCTTGATTTTACACCACTAGATTTCTTTTAACAGGACCACAACGTTTATAAAACAAACCCAGCAAATCTACAAGACCTACAACAACAAATTACCGACGTGTATCGTTCCATCACTCCTAAGACATTCCAAAAAATGAAGCAAAAAGTTGAATTTCAACTATTTTACAGTTTAGAAGAAAACGGTAAACATATTGAACAGTTCTTGTAATTACTTTTCCAAATCAGATTTTGCAAACAGTCTATTTTTAAAGCGTTAACAGCATCTCCCGAAATTTTTTTATTTGCTAATTATTTTATAACTGTCAAGTGGAATGTCACTGTTTTTGATATGTCTGAATAGAATTTTTAAAGACTTTTTCAACCATTTATTAGAAGTAAGAGATTGAAAATTAGATTTTTGAAGTTGGGTAGCCGAGTGTAATAGAGTAGGTGGGGGTGTTCCACTAATCTATTAAATTTGTTTCCCTCTCCGTATTATCAAAATGGGTTTTTGTAATTTTTTGTATTATTTTTTGTTTTTAATATATTCCCAATACAAAGTTTTTAAATTGACACACTGTATAATTTGAAACTTTACAGTTTGCTAAACTGATTACATATCTTACGCTGTTGTTTAGATAAAGGAGGTTTGTTAACGTGGTTCAGACATCCTAGCAAACCGTAATGTACATAACAAAAGAACGGTACACAGCGGTAGTTTTTCTTGACTAGTTTTTGTTAAACGTTTATGTTCTTTGTTATATTTAAGAATTTTAATTATTGGCATTTTTATGTATTGCTGTTTTATAATTAAAAAACTGACGTGAAGTTGCCTATGTTCTTGATTTGATAAATTGTTTTACTTTAAACTGTTCTTTGACCTAATGAAGTGCTCGCTCAAAATACGAAACATTGCGATAAAAATAGACTACCGTAGTTTGCTTTGTTATAAATTACTTACCGTAGTACAATAAAGGGAGACACAAAGTTTTACCAAATAACGAAACAACTTTTTTTAGTATGTATATATGTATGTATGTATGTATGTATGTATGTATGTATGTATGTATGTATGTATGTATGTATGTAACCGAATCTTTGAGCTTAATTTTCAGCCGTTTCCAGGTGTTTGATTAACTTGAAACTTTGCATGCGTTTCACGGACCGATGACAATGCAATAATTCATTAAAAAGTTTTTATTATCCTAATTAGGATCGTCAAGATTAATTGATTTCTTTAGGGATCCTCTGCATAAGAGTGACAAAGACAGAGCGCGTGAACTGCGCAGGCGTGCATCTCGACAAAGCCTATCGCGTTTAAATCGTTCCAGTGTATTTCACTATTACCACTTCGTGTCGGAGCAGGTAATTTGCGCGCCCGCTGCCTGCCTTGGATGTGATAGCTGTTTCTCAGGTTCCCTCCCCGAGAAATAAGGTCTTACTGTCGATAACTACTGTTTCCAATACATTTTTAGTTCGTAAGATATTTCATAATCACATGTCCGCAAAAATTGATTATTGATAAATCGAAATAAAATACGGAAAATAACTGTAGCTTAAAAAATTGAAATAAAAACACGCTTTTATAGGTACCCGAACTAAAAAATAGAAAATAAATAATAGTTTAAAAAAACTAAAAAAACACGCTTTTATAAATAACCGAACTAAAAAGAAGAAAATATTTATAATTACAAACAAAATTATTAAATGCAGAGCAATAATATATAATTATAAACAAAATCACTAAATTTAGAGTTAAAAGCGTGTAAAAACTTTGATGGAACACTAACAGTCAAATCAACAATGGAGACAAAAATATGTGCGGGATTCTTAAAAACAAAATGGCTTTTTTGTAGTCATGGAAAGCTTTGATACAAACGTTAACAGAATATGTTTTCCCAGTTTGTTAAGTGTTATCAATCGGGTTTGCTCAAAAGTCGCATAAAACAGAATGATACTGCCATAAAACTCCAACCACAGATACAAATTCTACCATGAATATAATTCCCAAAACAAATAAAACTAAAGTAGAAAGAAAAAAACTAAGTGTAGATACCTAGCAGATTTAGAATGTTGATATGTAAATTCATGAAAGAGTAGTCAAGAAAAAAACTAATACAATGGTGCCAAAAAGTTTTCAATAGACGGTATCAGATTATTTGCTAAAAAAACTAAGCAGGCCCTAAAGATCTAAAAAAGCAAAATCAACAAAGAAATTTCATATAAAATAAGATTTTCATTAAAAAACGGATACACGTCGGACTACTTAAAAGTTAACGAAACAAACCAGCAATTTAAAGGTTACAACCACAAAATTTTAAAACATACTATTAACATGTACCAACAGATTTAAAATACAAACCAGCATAACACAAAACAAAAACCGAAAAAAAAAGAAGTAATAATAAGTAAGAAAAGATAAAAAACATCAAACATCGTTAGTCAGTGCTCGTCGTATTGGAATGTCACATTGGAACTTAAAAGGCGTAGAACGGATTAGAATGTTTCAACAGCAAAAAAAAAAACAAAAGAAAAGAGAATATCTTAACGGTGACTGAGAACATCAAAAATAGCGACTAAGCGGAAATACGTAGAGTACAAGAAGTTGCAGTCTCAAGTTTTAACCTAAGCACAACAAACAAACAAACAAACTAACTGAACCCGAGCTGTAAAATAATTTACTTTCTGTTTTATGTGTTACAAACAATTGTTATACGGTTACTTTTATAAAAGATAAATCGAAAGGATGGTTCGATAGTTGTTACGGCAAAAAAACGTGATCACATTTGCATTTGAAAATAAGAGAATTATACTGTGAAATGTACGCAAAAAATCAAATTTATGTGCAACCGTTTAAACAATCGACAAATCGTAAAAAGTAAAATTCGGGTTTAGTGCACTCGTACATATGTAGAGCAATGAGCAATAGCGCAAAATGTTTGGTAACGTTTATTGATGATTATTTACGTTTTACGAAAGTTATTATGCTTTGAAATAAATCAGATAGTTAGATTTTAAGAATTACAAAACGAGTAGATAAACAAAGTTTAAGAGTTTCCTTGACGATGATGGAATAGTACATCAACTAAGTGTTGAGTATACACCTCAACAAAACGGCGTTCCAGAGCGAGCTAACCGGACGTTGATCGAAATGGCACATTGCATAATGTTAGAAAACTAACTTTCCAGATTTTTTATTAGCCGAAGCAGTAAATACAGCAACCTTTTTATGAAACAGGCGTGCTACTAAATGTTTAAATGAGACCACTTTCTTTGAGGCAGGAAGAAAACCGCACGTTAGTTTTCTGAGAATTATAGTGCATTAAATAAAAAACAAATAAGAAGAAAAATTCAAACGAAAGGTGACGAATACGTGTTGCTAGGTTATTCAGATGAATCCATTATTGCTTATGGAAACCAAGAATAAAGCTAGTCATCAAAGTTCAAGATGTAAAACTTATCGAGAGCAACCAAATCAAAGAGTCAACATGACGCATAAAGATGATAATGAAATGTGCGAAGATACTACAGAACATAACTTTAAAACAGATAAAGAAGAAGCAAGTCAAAGTACCGGCAGAGGATTAAGACGTCCAAAACTTTTAAAATATGGTCGGCTAGTCAAAAATCTACAAATCCAAAAACAAAGAACGAATAGATTCTGAATCAGTAACAGATGCTTTAATACATGCTTGACGAAGATCGCAGAATCGCGGAACACAAAGAAAGGCTAGTGACCTGCGGAAGCAGTCAAAAATATGTGATGGATTATGAAGATATTTTTGCACCAGTAACATAATACGAAACAATCCGTACGTTATTAGCAGCCTGTGTAAATGAAAAATGCACGTGCATCAAATGGATGTA
This sequence comes from Aquatica leii, assembly GCA_035610365.1. Classification (NCBI taxonomy): domain Eukaryota; kingdom Metazoa; phylum Arthropoda; class Insecta; order Coleoptera; family Lampyridae; genus Aquatica; species Aquatica leii. The sequence goes on along the minus strand of CM069433.1, from coordinate 31,661,305 downwards.
CTTTCTGCTTATGTACAGAAGTATATAAGGAAAACCCGAAATGTTTGTTGAACATGGTTACGAAGGAAAGGTCTGCAAGTTATTGAAACCATTATATTGACTTAAGCAATCAGCTCGGGAATGTTACAATAAACTGGATAGTTATTTGATCACCATTGGAGGTAAACGTACCCCAGAAGATCCTTGTGATCCGTGTTTACCTATTTAGCAAAAACGATAAATTGGTTGTTGTCTTAGTTTACGTTAACGATTTAATTTTTGCAGCAAAAAGGATTTAAAATCTCATATAATAAAATTGAATCACCGTACAACGAGACGAAACTACAGGAAGAATTTATCTTTTACAGAAAAAGTATGTTGAGGAATTGATCGAAAAGATCGATATGGAAATTGCAAAGACAGTGTCAACTCCGATTGAACCAAACTCAAAAATTAAAAAAAAATGTGTATTGGAACAAAAAACGAAAGCCACGAGATGAAGGACAGACTGTACAGAGAATTAATTAGAGGTCTAATTTATTTAGCAAATGCAACTCGTCCAGAACCCAGATTTGCAGCTAGCTCATAAGGTCGTTCTTGTTCCGATCTAGGAAACGGGTAAGAACGAAACGTGTATTGAAATATTTAAAAGCTACATCTCATTGTGGCATTATTACGTATGTTAAAAATGAAGAAAATTTCAAGGCATACTCAGACTCTCATTGAGCAAAAGACATGTATGATCTAAAATTATGTACGGGTAATGTCCTAATATTGACTGGAGGTCTAATTAGCTGGAAATTGAAGAAGCTACTTTCAATGGCGTTATCATCAATGCAAGCCGAATAGGCAGCGATTTATAAAGTTTTGCTGAACTACTAGTGAACGTCCTTTGCGAAAATCAAATCAAATTATCAAAAAATCTGTGTTTTGCAATTACTTTACTCGGGAATTAGTAGAAAATAAATATATTGTCATTAACTATGTACAAACGGACTATATGCATGCTGACCTTTTACCAAAATCTCTAACTAAATATGAACGCAATCAATATGCAGAGATGTTAAACTTAAATTGATTATGTAATTAGTAAGTAGGGCACATATCGATAGGAGGAGTGTTGGAATAAGCAATTTTGATTACATTTCATTTCTTGTCAATAAGTTACCCGATTTTTCATAAAAATTAAAAAATCAAAATCAATCAGCATCGTAAAGAATGATCCCTAAGAACCGTCTCCTTTTCGTCGGTAAAAAAATAAGTGAATCTGTGAAAAATTAACATCTTCATGGGTTTTTTTCGGGCTTTAGTTTTTGCAAACTTTTTGGCGTCTTTTCGATTTAATGTCTCATACACTTGATGTTTGATAAATAACATGGCTTACTCCAAAAGATCCGAACAGTGAATGTCCGCTGCTTTACTGAAAAGAAAACAGTCTACATGATGTACAAAATACACTATTTAGTGATAATGAATAAAGTAGTCAAGGACGATAAACTATATCTTCATTGATTAATGTGCGATAGTAGTAGACTTTTAAAAATCTTTTGTTATTTGTATCTCTTAGGAAATTAATGTTCTTAATTTGAAAAAGAAAATTTTCAACAATAAATCGAACTTCACTTGGGTTCATTTTATCAAACCATTTTCCAGGATCGTTCAAAACCAAGTATGAACAAGAATTTGCATTTGCATGCCAAATCTGGAACAGTTGCGGCATTTTTATTCGCAGAACCAGTACTCTCAATTTGAGTGTCATCAGAGCTCTCGTCATTGCAGGTTTTTTCTTCGCTTTCATGGAAAACTTCTTTCGACGTTGATAGACCTAATTTTATATCTTAAATTTCTTTTTTGACTAAAAATTGTTCGAGTGCCCCGCTAAGTCTTTTCTCTGCCTATATTGAAAACCCAATAGCCGCATTTTTTTTCTTTCCGACATTTTTAAGTAATTCTGTGATTTCAATTTAAAAAATATATAGTTTCGTCTTAATCAAAATCCGCTTCATAACTTTAAACAGCAAAAATAAATAAAAGATAAGGATTTATCTTTCTCAAAACATTCGTCAAAATAATCTAATCAAAATTTCTAGAATTTCACTTGCTAAGCAAATCTACCGGTATTCCACTATAATGTCGGTGGCTTTGTGCAAATTTCAAAGGATTAAATAGTTTAAAAACAAGGTTGGCAATCGCGGTAACGTTCTTATATTTCATTATAAAGATATGAGATAAATGGTCAAATTATCTTATATTTATTTTAATGTTTCTGAGGCGGCAATTCATATAATATACTTCAGCATTTTTTTATTTAGATTATACGAAAAGACATATAGGTAAATAAAAGATATAGAGTAGGTACTTAAGTTCTGTTATTCTTATCACGGAACATCCAAATAGTGCTGTCATGAATTTTATTTTCTATTAAATAATTTTTATAGTTAATTACTAGTCCCAAGTACCATTTGACCGCCCTTAATTTCGGCCACCTGTGTGTGGTGCACACATCGCTCACTGTTGTAATATTTTGTGCAATGGATTGAAGAAGAGAACACTAAACGATTATGTGATTTTATATTAATACTAAATACACAGACCTGGTAACACAACGTATTATATTACCTATCTTAGTGTCTAACATACCTACTACTTATACACCGGGTTGACAAATATTTTCAACACCCTGCCTTAATTGTCAATCCTGACTATTAAAGAATTTGAACTCTGATTGCGAACTATTAAATTGTATCAACTAAGCCTAGAGCTAGACAGTGTTTGTGGTGTAATCCTGAATAAAGTCCCTTTGCCAATACGTCGGTAGTCATTTCATTAGAGTCACAATAAGTCAATTTAATTTGTCCCGATTCGACGCACTCTTTCACAAAATGATGTTTTATGTCAATATGTTTGCTTCTAGCACTTAGTTTTAGATTTTTCCCAATTTCTATTGCACCTGTATTATCACACATGATGATTAGTAGTTCTTCAGGTTTTGCTGTTAGTTCGGTTAAAAGACCTCGTACCCAAATTGCCTCCTGAGTAGCAGCACTAAGAGCCATGTACTCCGCTTCAGTCGAGGACAAAGCTACCGTTGGTTGTTTCTTTGAATTCCAGGATATGGCAGCTCCGGAAAACATAAAAACGTATCCTGTAGTTGCGATCATCCTGACAACCTGCCCAGTCAGAATTACTATACGCATATGTCGCCTTCTCTTCCTTGCAATACGTTAACCCCCAAGTAAGAGTTCCTTTTATGTATCGGAAAAGTCTCTTTACAGCAGACCAATGAGCTAGTCCTGGGTTTTCATTAAATCTGCTTAACGTACCAACTGCAAATGCTAAGTCAGGTCTCGTACTATAAGCAGCATACATTATACTTCCCAGTGCTGCGCGATATGGGATCTTACTCAATTCTTCTATTTCTTCTTTTGTTTTTGGTTCCGTATCCTTTAAAAGTTTTGTATTCGGGTCTAAAGGAATTAGAGCCGACTTACAATTACTCATATTGAATATTTCAGAAACATGTCTTAAACAGTTTTCTTGATCAAGGATTATCTACCCATTTTGTTTTCTGACACGTATACCCAAGCAGTAGTACAGTGGTCCTAAATCTTTCATAGAAAACGTATGCATTAGTTTTTTCTTTTAAACGGCATTTTCCTTCTCGACGGTTGCTGAGAATAATCAAATCGTCTACATAGTAGTAATTCCCCAGCCTGAATTCGCGTGTAGACGCAGGTATCATGACATGATGATTTAAAGTCGAGTTGCTTCAATACTTTATCCAATTCCAGATACCAGACACGACTGGCTTGTTTAAGACCATAAACCGATTTTTGAAGTCGGCAAATTTCACCATCTGGAAGTTTTATATATATTTCTTCTGCAAGTTCTGGATGTAAAAAAGCTGTAGTAACGTCATTTGATCTATTGACAGTTCTAGATTTACCGCAAGTGCTATTAAGGCACAGATCGAGCTTGAACGGATGACAGGAGAAAACGTTTCTTCATATTCTGTATGCTTTGTTTGAGAGCATCCTCTGGCTAGCAACATTACTTTGTGGCGGATTACAGTTCCATCAGGACCTAGTTTGGGCTGAAAAACCCATTTCATAGTTATGGCTTTACGACCAGGTGGAAGTTCGGCAGGAGTCCATGATTTATTCAGACGATGAGACTCTATTTCTTCTTCCATAGCTCTTTGCTATTTTACTGCATCTTCTCCTGCAAGTGCTTCGTGTTCTGTCGTGGGACTTGATGTACATAACATGGCTTGGTTAATTATAAAATCTTCATTAAAAATCAGTTTATTGGGTTTACTTGCTCGTTTCGGATAGCGATTTTCTTCATCAACTTGTATATTAGTTGTAACTGGTGCTGATGAAGTCGCATTAAGTCTTGTATCGGCAGATGTGCTCTGTAGTAAGTTATATGGCAACGTATCGATTGAAGTAGAACGAACTTCGTTTAATGATTGAGGTACTTCAGCATCACTAGACAAGGGACTTCCAAGTGACTGTATCAACATTCCCATCTGGTTTTCAATGAAGCTTACATCACGGGCCAAACGACAATTTCCAGTTTTGGGATTGTAAATTCTGTAGCCTTTGGTTTGATCACTGCACCCTACGAAAATTCTTTCCCAGGTCTTTGCCTGGAGCTTATCTCTTCGTGATTGTGGAGTGTGAAAGAATGCTCTACAACCAAATGTACGCAAGTGATTGAGATTCGGTCGCTCGTCGCTCCATGCTTCCTCTGAAGGGTGCGATTCATGCGCTCTGCCACACCGTTCCGCTGGGGTGCATCTGGCACAGTCCTTTCAGGATGCATACATTTCTGGCGTAAATAATTCGTCATTGACCTGTTGACATATTCTGTACCGTTGTCAGTACAGATGCATTTTAGTTTTTGTTCCGTTTGATTTTCTACAAAATTAACAAAGGCAATAAATTGTTCAAACACTTCATTTTTTTATTTCAAAAAATATGTAAAACATGTACGCGAATAATCGTCTACAAAGGTTTAAATATATTTGGCACCACCCTTGGATTCAATAGACATCGGTTCACATAAGTCAGAGCGAACTAAACCTAGTATGCGTGATTCTCTGCGATTGGCATGTTTAGGAAATGGGCTCCGGTGTGCTTTTCGCTGTATGCAATATATGCAAAAAATATTAGATTCTTATTGAAATACAGTCCGTGACTTAAAGTTTGTAATTTACGCATTAAGAATGAGTTTAAATGTCCTAATTGATTATGCCACAAACTAAAGTTATTTGATTCAGAAGTAACCATACTCACAATTTCTAGATCTGGAGCACGATCTAATCGATAAAGTCCATTAGTTACCGTTCCTGTTCCTGACACTATCGATTCAGTAACATTAACTGCCCCTTTTATAATTCTACATTGTTTACTGTCAAAAATAATAGATAAGTCTAACGGTTTTTTAAGTATTTAGCTAACACTTAACAAATTCAACTTTAAGTCTGGTACACAAGCAACATTTTCAGCAATCAACGTATGGTTAGTTGATAATAGTATTGCGATATCGCCAGTTGCAGAGTTACTCATAGTTTGTCCATTGGCCGGCCGAATCAATTGTGTTTCATTTTTCTCAAATGTATCATATAACTGTTTTGTAAGATGAACAGTGGCACCTGAGTCAAGATTCCAATCATCATTATCTAAAATAGATTTGTCGCGCACAAAAAAACAAGATCCTGCAGTAGATGTTGACAAAGTCTGCTTGTTCTGCATTTTATTTCTTTGTTGATCTCTTTTCTTTGGTTTCTTGCAGTTATTTTCCATATGACTACGACCATTGTAATTGTAACACTTTATACCAATAGATGGCTTCCTATTACTACGGACTGACAGTGCAGTATTCTCATTGTGTTTTGCAGAATTTGCTTTAATATCTTGCTAAAGTAGTAAGCTTTTAACAAAATATACAGTGGTATTTTGGTTCGATTCTCTAATTCCGAGTACTAAAAGTTTAAATTCTTCAGGTAACTTTGCTAAAATAAATTCTCCCACGGCAGTGTCTTGTAGAGGTTCACCAGCATTTTCTAACTGTTCTGCTATACTTAGAAATTTGTTGATAAATTCTTCCATTGAGTTACAATTTTCATATTTTAACTGTAAAATACTTGACAACAAACCTACAATTCTAATTAAACCTTTATCTTCATACATGTTAATTAGAGCATCCCATGATTCTTTTGCAGTTGCTGCTCTTTTAGTAATTGATGCAACGTGCTTTTAACGGACAAATTTATCTTAGCCAGAGCACGACAATCCAACTCGGTATCTACTAACTCAGTTTCATCAGATTCGATACAGATCCACAGACCGGAGTCTACAAGAAAGTTTTTCATCCAAAATTTCCACTCACCAAAATTTGAATGTCCATCTAAATGCTTAGCATCGGGTAATCTTCCGATTGTGATGTTGTAGTGATGTTGGTTCGCCGGTTGCTTGCTAAATTTGCTAAACTGTTTCTTAGTTGATCTAACTGTTCCCGAAGAAGTTCCAATTCTGTGTTTTCTTCATGAGGATTCGCCATTTTCCTCTTTGTTTCTTATGCGTGTAAAATAATAATCAGACTTATACGGATCTCTGTAGTATCTCTCTATTTATGTTAATACGCCTGGGCTCAGAACCTGTTGTAATATTTTGTGCAATGGATTGAAGAAGAGAATACTAAACGATTATTTGATTTTATATTAATACTAAATACACAGACCTGGATATACAACGTATTACATTACCTATCTTACTGTCTAACATACCTACTTCTTATATACCGCGTTGACAAATAGTTTCAACACACATGGCACCGACGGCACCTGGGTACATATATGAAGGCAAAACTCATTAGTAGAATCTGTTCTTACAGAAACTCTAGACAAACTCGATGTTGGACAAAAAATGACGACGAAATGAATGCTGATTCAGAAAGCGATAATGAGGTTAGCGGAAACAAAAAATGTAGTGTCCAGCCGATCCCTGACAAACTTTAAGATATTTCTCATCTGGTTGACTTTATGAAATCTAAACAAAAGTCATCGCGATTTCCTGGATGTAATAAATTAATTTTTGCTAAATGTAAAGTCTATGACATTTTTTATGTTGCAGTCTTAAAAAAATTGTTTTTCAGAATTTCATTAATAAAAAAAAATAATTATTGGCCTCCATAGGTCATGTGATACCTCAGATTAAAAAAAAGCAAAATAAATAGATATGATTACGACGTTGTACATCTCCATAGCTATTTACAGTTTACTATTTCTACATAGTAAATGTACGTTACGTAAGTATGAATACGCCAATAACAAAATTTTGCTGCTTGAGTCATATTACTTACATCTCAAGATAATGTTCATAAACAAAAAAATAGATTTAAAGCAGACACTTTTACTTGATCGTGTAGCACTGCAATCAGAGAAGGTCTAAAAACCATACAAAAAATAGCATTGCACATATCTATGGATACAAACGAATAAGGTAAACGTGAGACTCGATAAAATGTAACAAAAGCAAAAAACGGTAACTGGCCCGAAAACAATCAATAAATTCAAAAGATTTTTAGTTACTGTTATACCGCTAAAAATTGTTTTGTCTGAATTTTGGTAAAACTGAAATTTACTTTAGATGTTTGCATTTATTGCAATCACAGTTTTTTCGTTTTCATAAATTGACCTCAAATTATTAGTAAACGTAATGTGGCGATTCGTAAAAAAATGTGCATTTTTTTCAACTATTGCGTTTTGAATTACTAAATGATTAGAATAGTATACTAAAACACAAGTTACAGAATGAACGCGCTTCAATCACGAGACCGGGTTTCAAACACGAGCCGCGCAGCGGCGAATTTATGAAACGGTAGAGTGATTGAAACGTATTCTATGACGTATATTTTATAGTATTTTCTCTGTTTTTATTCAATTTTAATATATTCTGTACAATATTAATTTTAAAACAATATTAGGAAACTTTTGTATTTTATTGAATTGGCAACACTTACACTTTCACACTAAAATTGGTGTAAGAATTTACTAAATCTTACACGGATTTTAATATGAAAATTGCTAATTCTTATGGCAAAATAGAGAATAATATTTACCGTAGTTGTCGAATGTATTGTTTGGAAACGTATTCACTGTTAAGTTCTGGTAATAATTTTTTTTTTCTTGTTCTGACGCTTTAAATAGTTGTTACATGACTACAGACCATTGTCGTGTGCTACAGTTAACAACATACGCTAAGTAATATTAATTAATTTTTTTTATACTTTGAGCTCGTTTTACTCGACAAAAAAGGTCGCAACAACAAAAAACCGGTAACACATTAGCCAATCGAGTTAAGCAGGCGTTTTTATGCTATTTGTATAGGTTGATATAGTTTGTTATAATACTTTTTAATTTTAATTTTATTAAAAACATGTAGTTTTAATTACACTTTGTTGACAAAGCTTTCATAAAAGTAGCTTAAATGTAAGCTCTTTAATTTAAAATCATTGTGATAAAAGTACAAATGTATGTTCATCATTTTGATACAACCACAAGTTTGACTTTCACATAAAAAGTGTCTTCTGCATTCCGCATATCTTACGTATACAACATTTTTCTAACAACAGCATAATACCGAAAAACTATAAAAATTTTTATTGCCAATAACATTGTAAAACGACAAAAATTATTTAGCAAAGTGATTATTTTAGCTTATAATATAGTGCGTTCATTTACAACTTCAGTTTATTAAAACTGTACGCATCAAAAAATTGGTAGTGGGAAGTACACAAAAAAGTAAACTTAGGTTGTGGTTAATAATTTAACAAAAAAACATGAAAACTGTAATTTTGCTAATTCTTTTTGCACCTTTAGTGAATTGCAAATCTTCAAGCTTTAAGTTAAAATATGTACATGTAGTAAGTATAAAATACAATTAATTATAAAATAAAAGTTTCTACGTATTTTCCAACATTTAATTAACATGAATTAAAATTTATCAGCTAGTAAATTGGGTATTATGCGATTTTTGTATTTAAGTTCTTTCGTCACGGAATTAGAACTCCATTGTTAAAGGAAATGTATCCAAGTGATCCATATAATGAGATATTTAAAAAAATAGGATTAGGACAATTAACAAAGGTTAGTATACAAGTTTTTTTGTGTATTTCTAAGTAAAATCTTACAAGGTCTTTTTGTTTATGTCAAACAGTGTTTCTAATTTTTTTGCAAATTCATTTAACTTAGTCACACACTAATTGTTGCGTTTAATATAGATAATGAAAATTATCTTCATGTAGGAAACTATGAAGTTGTTAGTTAGATAGTAAATATTACAACCGTGAATTTCAGAAAATGTTTGAATTATACGCGGCATAATATTTCTAACTGTACTATGCAAGTGCAAAAATTTGTTTATATAGTTGCAGAAATCATCTTAGAGACCAGTGGACAGCTGTTTGGTCCTACTTGGACTCCTCGGAACTGGAAGGAGGAGTCCAAATAGGACTCTTGTACCAAAATAAGGTCTTCCGTAAATATGGATAATATGCCATCATCTGGTCTTGCCATTAAAATATTTGGCTGTGGTTTTACCAATTTTCAATTTGGTACCCTCAACTTCTTTTGGAACACACTTTCGATTGACTTGTAATGTTCCCGTGCAATGTGTTTTATTATTTAGCAACGTTCTAGATAATTCCGGGCTGTTATAGTAATTATTAATAAAAACTGAATGTCCTTTATTTAGATTGTTGTTTATCAAATGCAGGACAACTTTTTGGGCATGTCCCTTACCCCCAAGTTCATCCAATTGTCCAGTATACACCGCAAAATCAATATCGGGTCATTTGGTTCTGTCAGCATGTATAGTTTTAGACCATATTGATGCCTCTTGTTTAAAATGTACTGTCTAAAGACGAGTCGCCTACGCCACAGCATCAACTACTTATCAAGGAATAAACTTTTACCCGGATAATATATTTCTCGCATTTTGTTATTAAAATAGTTTATAACTATTATGGGTTCATTTTGCCTAGGATTTCTAGCAAAGTGAAGGCATCTCAAAATATCCAGAAATCAATCGCAAAGCATTTGCTTGAAAAAACACTTTAAATTGAATAGACGATGAGTCTTCCAATAATCTTGCAATCTACTTAGTTTTATTGTCCCCATGTGGTACACTAATCCTATAAACTTGAGTAGTTTTTTCTGGGTGAGGTTTTTCCATAAGGAAATCCTGGCCCTCTCTGATCCACCCTTTTTTATAAACAACTTAACAGCATACTCATTCGATTCTTTCGCTATGTTATTGAGGAACTCATCGTCAACAAGAAACCTGAAATATTATATATTATTATTTGTTTCATCAAAGTCAAGGTTTCTCATACTGGTTGCGTAATCCTGTCACGTGCCAATGCTGTCCTCAATTTGAGCTTGCTCTGCCTAATCAATTTGTTCCTCCATAGGAATTATATCTACTACATATCAAACAATTAACAAAATAAAAAAAATAGATAAAGGCAATACTATCACTTACCGTCATCCTCCGGTTCACTTTCTGAAGTGTCTTGTTTGTAGTCTTCATCTTCATCATAATCAAAATTATATAAAAAATGTAACATTTCCTGCTTAATAAAATTTCGCGAATTTTTTACAATGATTTTAGGTCTTTTTGTGCCAGAAGGACCAGGCTCACTATCACACACGTGACTTATCATTGAATTTTCCGTAACAGATAAAAAAACCGACAAAACTTCAAACGGCTGGTTATGCATGTGTATTCAACCTTTAAGTATATGCGTATAAAATTACGTGCACTCAGACTCACTGCGTATTGAATACTGACTTAGTAAAATTGTAATAACGGCATAGATAACGGTTAACGCCAAATGGCGGCATGCGCATACGCGTAGAAACTACTATGCCACTATCTGGCGTCATGCGCACGGAATGGGTTAATAATAAACTTTACATTGGTAATAGGTGCGTGGTATCGAATTGGCTAGCCCGCGATTTTAGTGTAAATATTATTAAGTAATCTAACATCGCTCCCGTAATAAAAACATTGATTGCTTAAATAACTGTTTAGTTCGCGATAGGCGAATTTATTTAGAAAGTGTAATCATAACTATTTCAGTTCGTTAAAATAGTGTATTTAAATTTTATTGCTGTTATATATAATTTATGCCGGTGACGCGTTTGCAAGCAGTTAAAATGGATTTAAAAATATTAGAAATTCTCGAATCGATGAATAGAAAAATGGGCGAAAATTCTCAGAAAATTGAAGAAAAATTATCTGAACATTCTCAGAAAATGAAAGAAAATTCTAGAAAAATGAAAGAAAAGTTTTACGAAAATTCGCAAAAAATAGAAGAAAACTCGAGAAAAATTGAAGAAAAGTTTTGCGAAAATTCTTAAAAAATTGAAAAAAAAACTACTTAAAAATACCCAGAAGATAGAAGAAAAATTGATGGATAATTCTAGACATTTAAAAGAAGAAATACAAACGAGCATAGAAAATCAAATTAAAATTGTTCAAGAGGAAACCCAAACAGATATGTTAAATTTAAAAGAAGAAATTTGCGAATCTATGAGTGACAAAATAAAAGCAGTAGGGGATAGAATAAAACTACTTGAAGAAAGAATGAACCAAATGATTTGCCATGGTAAAAGAAGCGCCACGAGCGAAGATTTAATAATAGACCATCGGGAAGAAACCACTCGCAAGTTTAAAGTTGTACTGCCAAATTTTGATGGCAAAGTTCCATGGTCAACTTACTACAAGCAGTTTGAAGCCGCAGCTACAGCTAATGGTTGGAGCAACAAGCAGAAAGCGACGTCTTTAATAGTGTCTTTACGTGGAGAAACGCTTGGAGTTTTATAAACTGTATCTGACCACCTGCAAGAAAATTACGAACTTCTAATTTCACGATTAGAAATGAGATGTGGAGATGCTCATCTTCAACAAGTGTACCAAGGTCAAATTAAAAATTAGGGTCAGAAAGCTGCTGAAAGTCTTCAAAAGTTTGAGACTGACATCGCCAGATTAACACGGCTTGCGTATCTTACAGCACCAGATACCTGTTTGGAGGATTTGGCTATTCAAAACTTCTGGTTAGCTCGACCGAAAACGTTGGATGACGCTTTAACCCATGCTTTGGAGTTCGAAGCAGCAAAACAGGCATAGCACCAAGGCAGCTATAAGCTCCGTTGTGCTGCAGAAATACCGTCGCACACAGAGGAAAGAATTGAAGAAATAGTGCGACGTGTATTTGAGGAACGAGTAGCCCAGAAAGAGAACTGACGTGCTGTAACTGTAAAAAGTGGGCCACGTACGACGACGCTGTACTAAGCCTAGAAGAAAACCAGAAGAACGTCCGGAAAACTAGAACGGGTCGACCGAATGGAGCAAAAGTCGACCAGCTGGCTAAAGTTAAGGTGTTGATCCAAGAGTATTAAGACGTGGTGAAACATAAAATTAATACCGAAAACTCTCGGTCATACGACAACCTCCACGCAGATTTCCTTTGGCAAAAAGAGAAGAAGCCAAACAAATAGTTACGGATATGGAGAGAGAAGGCGTGATGGAACCTTTAAGTAGCTTATGGGCACCCCCCTCACTTGTAAAGAAGAAGGATGAATCAACGAGGTTTTGCATAGACTACAGACAGCTAAACGACGTGACCAAAAAGGACAGCTACCCTTTACCCAGAATTGACGATACGTTAGACACGCTGTCAGGATCCCAGTGGTTTTTTACGTTAGACTTAAAGAGTGGTTACTGGCAGATTGGAACGCAAGGATCGTGAAAAAAGAGCTTTTACGATTGGAACTGGTTTGTGGCAGTTCACTATAATGCCTGTGTAATGCTTCAACTAAAACAGGCTCTAGTCACTTCGCCGATTTTGAGTTATTCAAGAGAATATGGAAAATTTGTTTTGGATACTGACGCAAGCAATCTGGCCATAGGCGCGGTCCTTTCGCAGGTTCAAGATGGATAAGAAAAAGTTATCGCGATTTTTAGCAATTCTGAAATTTAAAGCAACATGACCAAGAACTGCCACATTTGTCGGTTTAGTTTTTTTAGCATTTTGTTTATTATTAGAAATCAACCCGGTCTCTTGAAGTGATGCCAGTTACTGTTTCTAAATGTTAATTAAATAATTCTGCTGTTCTATTCAAAAAAAAGTTTCATCGTAAATAAAGAAATAGAAGAGCACAATCTAATGATATCCGTAACAACAAAAGCAATTACTACTCTCACAAATCTAGCAAAATTTAAAAAAAGTTTGATTATTTTTATACATCAATTACTTAGAACATACTGACTCAAATTTAAAAAAACAATTAAAAACAGATAGCTATAAAATGATGTGCTACTTGACCATTGCCATTTAAGATTTTAAGGGTGGACCTTTATACAGTGGGTCAGGGTTGCGATGTTGAAAATTAGCTTGAAAGCAAAATTTATCTTTTCATGAGTTTTTTAACAAAATTGCTCTACACCCCGCCTGTTTCGTTTTCAAGTGGCAACCGCGGGCGTTGTATAACAATATTGGAAAGTTACATAGTCCACAAAAATCAAATTTAATAAATACACGAAAGTCATGAAGAAACTATGTATTACAGTACGTACATTGTTGTGTATAAAAAAGCTAGTACATATTCAGAAGCTTTTAATTTATTTAAATTCTGATTATGTTCATTACAGTTGAGTAAATAGCAGAAAAACTTAAATAACTTATCAGTTACGCACTAATGTAATAATAATAATAATAATAATAATAATAATAATAATATAAAATTAAGCATTGTCAATTATATTTTTAATAGCGATTTTAATTATACCTAAATTACGTTATGGTGAAAATAAATCTTATCTAAAATTATATAACACAATTTTAATCTTAGCTTATTGTATCCACGTTTATACCGTTGAAAGCGTGGGTAATTTAGATAGTGTCAATAAAGATTGTTTTGTTAATAACAGTACACAATCAATAAAAAATTATTATTAATTTACTTCTAGTAAAATATTTATTGCAATTTAACATTATATATAGAGATCTGTTTTAGGAAGGAAAACTTAACTCCTGCAAACTTGGGCATTTACTCCGAAAACGTTATAAATTTTTTTTACCAAATACTTACAGTGAAGATGTTGTGTATACTCAGACTTCAGGAAAAGAAAGGACTAATCTAACCGCTAAATTAGTTTTAAATGGGTTATTCTTTGAATCCTGTACTAATGAATCTGCAATAACTTATAACATCACAAGCAAACCTTACGTAAGTGTAGCGTAGAAATTTTTTTAATATTTTTATCGTAAGTATTGATTTTGTATTTTTAGGAATTACGTTTTGCAGATTCATATTGTCCGAACTATGTAAAAGAATATCAACACATATACAATACAGTCAAAACTAAAAACATATTAAGAAAAAACAGAAACGTATTTCGTTATATTTCATTGCAAGCAAAACAAAATTATACATCGTTTAAAGATATTTTGTTTTTATATAACACCTTTTCTTCAGAAGAAGCCTGTAATTTGCCATTATGGGTTAATAAAGTATATGATCAAATTAAAAGTATAGCTATTACAGAATTGAAATATGACAATGCCAATCGAATTTTAAAAAGATTAAATGGAGGTACGGGTACACATTAATAGTTATAAATGTAAAAAAACTATTTTTGATTTTTAGGAAGAATGTTAAGGAAAGTAGTCGATACAATGCAAAGAAAAATTTACGATACATCTGACTACAAAACTAAAAAGATGACATTATATTCTGGTCAGGACTTAAACATTGTCAATATTCTAAGCACTTTAAATGTATTTAAACCTCACATACCTGATTTTAACTCAGCAATTGCTCTCGAATTATATCAACATTTTATATCTAAAAAGCATTACGTAAAAGTAAGATAAATTAATTTTAACGTGTTGTTCTGATATATTTTTTTTTAAATTTTAGATAGTGTATTTTAAAAACATCTTTGTTAAGCCTGAAGAACTTAGAATGCCAAATTGTCATACCATGTGCAAGTTTTTACAGTTTAAAAGAAATTTGGATCCTTATCTTCCATCTAATTATACTAAAGAGTGTGGTTCCGAAATATTTTTAGACTAATTTTTCCAACTTTCCTTATTTAATTTAAACTAATGTTTATACTATAACAATTATCAGATCATTTAACTTATTAAATTAGAAAATTATTTAATTGCATTAGTTTTTAAGATTAAGATTAGTTTTATTATACACAACTCGTTGTTAGTTTTTAAAAATTGTTAGAGCAAGAAATAATCTATAGGTTTTGTAACAATACTTTATCAATATTGTTAAGGTAATTAAAATCACCACTTGCATTTAATATTTGTTTGATATATATTTTAATAATTTAAAATTTGGTTAACAAAATATCATTAGTAATTTAACCTTTTTGGTATTATTGTGTGTATTATTTTTGGACTTTAGGTATAATAGTATATTATATACCAAGGTTGAGAATTGTATGATTATAACCTAAGGGACAAATGATATCGTGAGCGTGAAGGCATATAAGTCGCTCAGGTTATAATCATAATCTCAAGCATGGTCGATATACATTTTTTTTTTCAAACTTTCTTACCTGTTACTAAATCAATATTAAAATTTAAGAGTTTAAGTTCAAATTAATAATCGAGTGCGTGATTGCGACAGTTATCATTAGTTTAATAGTAATTCTATTAATTCTAACGTAATTTTGTAATTTTGATTTATAACACAGAAATAAATAGATGACGTAAGTTTTTTTTGATAATCTTACTAAAATTGTTTAAAAAAATTATTACTTTAAGCATTGATTATATCGCCGTTGCGCATTCAAAATGCGACATGTGCGTATTTTCTGCAAAATGTGTCGAATTTTTTATTGAAGGCCGTAAGATTAAAAAGCAACATGTGCTTAACAAAAATCTGTGCATTTAAAGCCGCATTTTCATATTGTGAATATGTAAAAATTTTATTCATTAGTATAGTCTATTATATAACAACAAAAGACAAGACTCATGTAAGCAAAGTTCATTTTTAAAAAATATGTAGCTTGTAGAAGGAGAAAACGCAATTAAACTGCGATTTGTTTATAGTAATTCTTGGTGCTATTGTTGACATTCGGAATATCATAAGCGTACCTTTTAAGAAACAAAAAAAATCTAAATTTTATTTTGGATTTTTTAAGAATGAGTTTTCACATAAGGAAATTTCCGTATGGCAGTTCATATATAATTTTTTTTCAATTATAAATTTAATCTAAAATAAAACATACTGAATTCTAAACACGTTATTTAATGGATCACCAAGTGTATAGTAAATAATAGAAAATTATGAATAGGTATGGTTTTCTTCGTTATTGTTTAGTTTCTAATTTTTTATAGTAATCAATGTTATAAGTAAAAGTACTATCAATTGTAATTTGCAATATTAATTAGCTACTCCTTAACGTTGCAATAAGAAACAGCTCGATGAAGCATATATTAAGAATACAAAAAGTTGTTAAATAGGCAATTTTTTTCTATCACTTGCAAGATTTCTTTTTGATATAAAAAAGTATAACTTGTAAATATGACTTAAGAAAAACATCTAGAATAAATTAATTCAATTGTAAAAATTAATTTTTGTAATATAGTTAAAACAGGGCATATATGTTTCGTAAAATTACATTAGAAAACAGAAAATGAATTTGGATTTTTTTGTTGCATCCAGGATTAATGTCCAACATTAACCAGCAAGCAATCATTTGTCTCGGTCTCGTTTTTTCATGGTTTAGTTGCGTCATTCTGGCAAGTAGTAGACATAAATAAATTTGTATTAACACTGTATATTGTAACAATTTAAAATCATCTTTGCTATATTTTAAGTATCGTTTAGATAACTTTGCCAACGTCGTTGCGCAAGGACACCATTTTTTAAGCTTATTTATTAACTGATTGAGTTCGGATTTTTTGCATTGAATTTTGTATATAAATGCAAATGGAACGCCCAAACTCAATTGTTTATTTTTGTAAATTAAATATTTTAAAAAATAAACTAAACATTTTTCGAAAAATCGGGCTAGGGCGTTCCATTAAAATATTTATTCTAGAAATTTTAAAATTTGTTTGAAAAAGAAATATTTAAAAACAACCCTAAAAAATAGTTTACAAGTTTTACCAGTTTGGTTTTTAAATCACTAAAATTTCTTTATGATATCTGGTATGAATAGCGTAAGCGTAGGTGGCAGGAGTAACAATTTCAGCCTGTGCATTGATTTATCTTTAGTTTGTGCTGGAAAACATAACAAGACATAACTGAACCCCAACGTAAATTATCTTGTTATCAAAGTAAAAATTGTTTTTACAAATGTATTCCAAAACGTTTAAACGGATTTGATACATTTTAATAGTTTTTATATTTTTTATATATAAATATTTTATCTTTAAAAATTACTATAAACCGTAACTATGGAAAGTGTGAACATATTCTAAATAGAATTTATTTTGTTTCTTATCAGTAGTCAGCATTGAAATTATTATCCGTTTTAAAATGTGAAATGTTTTTTATTATTGTTAATTGTAGTTTAGAGTAGCATCAATTTGATAACAATAAGCCACAAGTGCACGTATTCTTTCAAAAAATTAAAAATCTTTTATTAGAAATATAAACAAAATACAGCAATTGAAAAAATAATCACAGAAAAAAACCTACTAGAAAATAAGACCTAAAAAATTGTTTCGTTTGCGATCCACTAAACTAATAAAAACCTTTTTTATGACAACGTGTAAAAATGTTTTTATTTAAGATAACAAATTTAGTTAATTTGCAAAATATTGACTCATTCTATAAAAATAAAAATTCTGGAAATCATTAAACTTTTATCCAAAATATGATTTCTTAGGTACATATAACAATATTGACAAGTTATTTTAGTTACTTCCGCATCTATTCATAACATAGTACGACTTTTTAAAATTTCAGTTCTTCAATAGGAGAGGTGCACTACTAAGCGCATATTTTACTGTATTACAGTTAATTTACTGACAATATCAATCATGGTAAAGTAGTTTATCCTCCTGTTATTCAAGTTGTAGTTAGTTCTAGATTTTTATCTTCTTTAGGAGGGGCAATAAAAACCACTCTAAACTGTTTTTATGGCTACGTTTCGTGCCTCTAGTGTGCACTTCTTGAGGCCACTGAAAATTTATTTACGGTAAGTGAACAACATTACACAACGTATATAACAACTAACTGAATTTGTTAACAGGTACAGCATACAACAAAAAACTTACAAGAAAAGGTTACGAGTGGTGGTAGTCCACTGGTCCAACAAGCATACAGTCTAATAAGTTACTTATTCTAGTTAACATGAAATTAAGTCAATGATTAAAAGAATTTAAATATATATACAAAGAAAACGACGGACATTAAAGTTAAACAAACAATATACACTGAATGCAAATTCAAAAATAATTGTAAATATGATAAGGCTAATAGATAGAAATGACCATGAAATCGCATACAACTATAAAGCTTATCTTGCAATTTTTGAAATTAAATTATTGTAAATATTACTTAAATTGTTGGTGTCGTTATTGAAATTAATGTTGTTTTTATATATGTTGATGTATATCATTTCCGAGACTAACCTTTTTTTGTAATTATTTTCAACATCTAAAGTTGTAGGATTGTTGAAATCGAAGGTATGTCCAGTGTTAATGTGATGGACTGCTAATGCGGTGTCTGCTTTTTTTGTTTTGCAATCATAACGATGGTTATTAATCCGATTTTTTACTTTTTGTTTGGTTTGGCCGATATAACATACATTGCAATTGGTACAGTCCAGTTTGTATATTACATCGTGCTTTTCTATTGTGTTTGTTTTGTCTTTAGTTTTGCTGTACAGTGTATTATAGATGGTGTTATTATTGTATGTTGCTATTTTGATGGTATTTGTTTTTAAAATCGGAATAATTCTATTTGTTAAATTTGGGACGTTAATTATTTTCATATAAGTGATGTTAGTATTAAGGTTAGTGGTAGGATTGGTGTTAGGGGTCGTATTAAGATTAGTTGTAGGTAGGTTAGTTAGTGGCGGGATCACGATAGTTATGTTAGTATTAGAAAGTATTTTGTTTAATATATTTTTTGGATAGTTATTCTTCCTTAATATGTTATTTAAAATGTTAAGGTTTTCTTTGTGAAATTGAGGGCTACTCAAATTTATAATTTTATTTTTCATGAGTAGTTATATGAGGCCGGTTCTAGACCACAATTTCCCGCGTTTTTTAAAAAATTTGAATTTCGTGTAAGTTCGGTCGAGATCGTATTTTCTTTGACTGTGTTCGTGTGCGCTCGTAATTTTCAGACCGGTGTCGAATTCCAACTTCCGGTTTCGAATTTTAACTTCCGGTATCGAATTACAGCTTCCGGTGTCAGATTACAGCTTCCGGTATCGAATTTCAACTTCCGGTGTCAAATCTCAACTTCCGGTTTCGAATTTTAACTTCCGGTATCGAATTACAGCTTCCGGTGTCAGATTACAGCTTCCGGTATCGAATTTCAACTTCCGGTTTCAAATTTCAACTTCCGGTTTCGAATTTCAACTTCCGGTATCGAATTACAGCTTCCGGTGTCAGATTACAGCTTCCGGTCTCAAATTTCAACTTTCGGTGTCAGATTACAGCTTCCGGTGTCAGATTTCAACTTCCGGTATCGAATTACAACTTCCGGTTTCGAATTTCAACTTCCGGTATCGAATTTCAACTTTCGGTACCAGATTACAGCTTCCGGTGTCAAATTTCAACTTCCGGTGTCAGATTGCAACTTCCGGTGTCGGATTGCAGCTTCCGGTGACCTATTTCGACTTCCGGTGTCGGATTTCATTGCTGTGCATTGTCAGCAAATTTTTTCGAGTTCATTAGCTATGATGAATCAACAAATTTTCTATAATGAACTTACGGTGTCTACTTTGTTTCCGCTTAAGTTCAATGATCTGCAAAAACGCTGAATTATCTACAAAGTTCATATACCTCGGTTTTTTAAAAATATGACTTCTTGCAGATTCATAAATTTAGCATTTATAAAATCAAATCAATGAAAATCACTAATTTATTTAAGTAATTATTGTATGCAATTCAAATAGTATTACAGTTAACTCTATTATGTTACAATTTAAATTATTTTTTATAAAGACTAACAAAACAATGTTTTTTTCCTGCAGATTGTATTATATTTTATATTACATTTAGCAATTATTTTTGTTTTAAAGCTTATAAAATATTAATGTCATGAATGAAAAAATTATCAATTTATTTAATTTATAGTATATGCATGCGTTTGGTTTGAGATTGCAATTTTTAAAATATCTTTTTAAATAATTTCGTTGCGTTAATGGCGGCATCAGTCGAATGAACTCCTTGATTATGTTACATTTAATATATTATATGCATTTAAAAGTGTTTAGTTAATTTTCATTTAGAATGTAAATTTAAAAAATGAGCAATTAGTTCTTAATATAAATTCCATTCATAGCTATTACTATTTATATACACAAACAAAATACTGATTTAACTATTGAGTAAATTTCATGTTACAAATCTAGACATTGCGAAGAATGTAGTTATATAATTTCTTCAATGAAAAATGAATCCATTTATTTAATTTAGATTATAGTATTAGAACTATTTTAACTTTACTTACTTACATTATTATAGTAACATAAAGAAACAGTGTTTTTTCCACATATGTTATATTATACGAGGGTCGTTAGCATATATTTTTTTATTGACTAAATTTACTAAGTTTATAAGGTCCACCCGGAAAATTTGATTAAAAGAATAACTGAAATCTATACAAAACGGTGCATATTAAAATTAAAAGTGTTTTCCCAGCATATAACGAGTCGTTGACACTCATAATTCTGTTGATTTGCATTATTCAGCTTTGATTATAAATGTTTATAATATAAATTGTTTTATTACATGTTAAAAAACTCGATTTGTATTATTAGCCCTTATAAAATTAAATCAATGAAAATCACTAATTTATTTAAGTAATTATTGTATGCAATTCAAATAGTATTACAGTTAACTTCATTTAAATTACAATTAAAACTTATAAATCATTTTTTACAAAGACTAACATGTTTTTATTCCCGCAGTTGATATATTTTATATTACATGCAGCAGATAAAATATTAATTTCATGAATGAAAGAATTATTAATTTATTTAATTTATATTATACACTTATGCGTTTGGTTTGAGATTGCAATTTTAAGAATACGTTTTCAAAGCATTTCGTTGCGTTAATGGCTGCATCAGTCAAATAAACTCAAAAATAGGACCCCAGATATTGTTGTATTTGCATCAGTGTTTCCAATAATTTTTTTATAGGTGTTAAGTTACATATTAACATACGAATCATTGACGCTCTTATAATATGTAAATTATTTATTTGTTTAATTATGCATTTCAAGTTAATACACCATTAAACTAAACTAACTGGAATATATAGAAATAAATCTATCATAAGCAATAAAGGACTAACTTGTTTATCCAAAATATCAGGAATGGTTCCTATCAAATTTTTTAGGGCCATTCTAAAATCACATTATTAAGGATAAAATATACGTATGCATATTTAGTCTTTGAAAAAATTAATTTTTTGAATGTAAATTTAGAATGGTCAATGAATATTCGAGATAATGATGCCTAACTGTTGTCAACTTAAGATAACAAAATTTAATGATTTTTATAGTATAAAATATAAGTTCACTTCAATAATTTTGACTCACTGAAATCAATACAAAAAGGATGGAAATTCTAATAAATAAAGTCTTGTTATACGTTGCTAAATATTTTTCAATTAAACTCCATTCATCGTTTTAGCATTTATTATTATTTATATACAATGTTACATTTAACTAATATTTAATATTCAAAAAATAAAACAATTAAAATTTAGAATGTAAAAAAATAGACAATAAATATTTGAAATCATGATCTCTTATTCATTTTTTTTTTTTTAATTTTTACAAGTCAAAAACCTTTAATGATTAAATTTATTTTCTATTAAATATAGTTTCATCAACTTAAGATAACAAAATTTAGTCTTTTTGTAGCGGAAAATATAACTTAACCTCAATAATTTTGACTCACTGAAATCAACACAAAACGATGGAAATAAGTAAGCAATTTAAATAGTAAATTTTTATTACACGTTGCTAAATATATAAATACTTTATTTACAAAGTTTAAAAAAACCTAAATTAAAAAAAATTAAGATTTAAACATTTAAACAACCGTATGATAAACTAATAATCTGTAACACTAGACATAATATACCCGGGTCGATGATGTAGTATTTCCATTACACACAACACATTATGAGAATTAATGTTATTTTCACAATTTAAAAAATGTTCAAATGCTTCAAAACTTTGCATTTCATCATCTTCTTTACAGTTTTCGTTCACATAGTCGTCGTTGTTGTCTTTATAACCATTGGCAATTTGTTTAATTCTGTTTTTTTCAGTTTTCTGTTTAAGCACACTTTCTACTATATTATTGTAGTATTCTTTTAATTTATACGATTTCATTAAATCCAATCGATAGTTAATTGTAGGTTTTAAATTAAAAATGTTGTACATATCATATTTATCCAAAGTACACGATCGATAATCACGACACAACGTAATTGTTTTTAAAAAATTCGAATTTTTATCTAACGGAGATAATCCTGGTTCAGAATACTTCCAATTGTAGAATAATTTTAAATCTTTGGATATATTGACTGATTTACTTAGGTTTTGAATAGAAACATTGATGTTTAACAATTTCGCTTCTTCAAAAATAGGCATGATTTCGGTGGAATTATAGAAAAAATCGTTCATTAAATAAGATTGAAGTTTCATAAATTCGGTCCATTCTTCTACAGTTAGTAGTACGTTATTTTTATCATAATGATTACAAACAACAACATTGCATCTGGTATTTCTACATATACCACCATTTTCACACGTGTCACTGTTTACATCACTCCAAATTCGTATAACAGAATTAAGATGCAAATACGTGCTATACCCAATTTCAATATACTTGTAACCGTCATGATCGATTCTGTAGCAAGTTGAGTTTACAAGTGTTTCATTTGAAGCGTTATCATATTGCAAAAGACGAGTTTCTTCGATTAAATTGTATTCTGTACACATCGATCGTAGCGAATCAGATCCTTCTATTCTTTCATCATCATTTTCAACATCAATATTATTATGACTCATACAATGCGTCGTAGGTGAATCCAAATATAATGGAACACTTTTAGATTTTGCTTTTCCTATAAACCATTTTATATCATTATCTAACCGATCACTCATTTTGAAATTAAATTAGCTTATACACAAAACGCACAAATACGTCTGTATCGTACTGTCTTCGATAATGCAGAATTAGAACTGATCGTAATCTACAATCACAACTCTCATAGAGTACAGATAACTTCACGTAATTGAATGAGATCGAACTACCCTGCTTTTTTTTTAAACTTAAATTTTAGGTAAGATGACCGTTCTGACTCAACATTTTTAGCGTTTGAAAATCATGCATTTAAAATTAATACACAATTAAATTAAAGTAACTTGAATAAGTAGAAGTAAAACTATGTCGTCAACAATAAAGTAGTCTAGCTGACCCACTCATCACAAAATATAGGAAATGGTTTCTATAAAATTTTTTAAAGACTACTTAATCACTTTATAGAGGATTATATATCCAATTACATATTTAGTGTTTGAAAATAGCAAAACAGTTTACAAGGTCCACTCCAGCAAATTTGATTAAAATAAAATAATAATTGAAGTTATCGATATTACTATTTATTAATATTTCGAGGTTTTCATCAATTAAAAACAAAACTTTGCTTTTTAATTCATTTTTCTACGTGGTTTGATAACGCCGGTTTTTCATATACCCTATAACTACCTATTTTACTCTTAAAGATCTGTTTTAAAATCATTACATCATTTTTTAGTTTAAGTTTACATTTCTTTTATTGTGTGATGGGTTGAATAAAAAAAAATCAAAACTTTTTCTGTATCTACTTGAATTAATATCTCTTTCTATATTGATTATTAAAAAACCATAATTATTTATCCATTCGTCAAATGATAAGTTGGCGCTTACATTATTGTTAGAAATATGTTGTAGATTTAATACATCCTGTTTGTAGACTATTATAAAGTTAGCATTATCATGAATTATTTGTTTTGGAATGCAATCATAGGTTTGACATAAGTAAAAACAATTTATGCTATTATGGTAACCCATACTAAAATGCTCGCTCATTACATTTTGTTTATCACACGCGACATCTACAAACAGCTTTGCAAACCGACCGCTTTGCAGACCGCTTTACAAACAGGTGGTTTGTTTGCAGACAACTTTACGAACAGGTAGTTTGTTTGAAAACAGCTTTACGAACAGGTAGTTTGTTTGAAAACAGCTTTACGAACAGGTAGTTTGTTTACTAACAGCTAGTCAGTTTGCAAAGCGGTCGGTTTTCGAATTTCGGTTTTTGAACGCTTAATTAGTTTTTAGAATGTTTGTTTGCTAATAGTTGTAAAAAGGTTTAAAATAAAACAAAATATATGTGATATATTTTTTTTTTATTGTCATTAATATTATATTTACAATACATAAGATAATAATTTTTTTTTTGTGTCTCCATATTAGTAGAAGGCCATCTTACTGAATCTGAGCCGGATGTTCAACCTACTATAGCATCTCGATGGTGTGTTCCTGCAATGAATATAGAATTTATACCGCTCCAAACGGTTGATATTGATAACCCCACGGTCTTGTTTCAGTACTATTAAAACTGAGCATGCGTTTATCGTCATAAGGACTAAGAACTATTTTACTTTGTTTAACGGAAAACACGTTGTGTTTTTTAGATTTGATGAGTCGTTGATCAGCTTCAAAAATTTTTTTATCAAACAAACACTTTTTGTAGTCGTCAAAGGTAATTGATTTGATTGAAGACTTTTTAGAGCCCTTGGATTTTTTAATTAATTTTTTAGAAGAATCATCATCCACAATATATGAGTACATTTTTGATCTAAGTCCTACAAACTCCAGCATTATCTTTCCATTATTTTCGTCTTTCATTAATCCCGGTTGTTTTTTGTTTTTTGGTTGTATTCCATAAATGTTATCAATATCATAGTCGGAAGTATCAAAACGATCACTATCTTGTTTAATATAACTATAAATATCTATATTTTGGAAACTATAAATTAAACTATCGGTATCTGTATATAATAATTGCGCATTTTTGCCAAAAGTTTTTATAACATAATCATAATGAAATTCATATAAAAAAATTTTTGAAATATCCAATATGCTAAATCCCGCATAAATAGGTTTATTCATACGTATTTCCAATTTGTTCATCTCTATGATAACCATATCTTCATCAAATATAACAGAGCTATGAAAATTTGGTTTTGAGATAAAGGCTCGTGCTCCCCATTGTCCATCCCATTGTGTTATTAAACGGATATCTCTATGCTTCCTTACATTTTCCATACATTTGCCATAAATCGCATTGATCATTAACTTATAGAAATCTTTTTCAAACTCATTTTTAGATTGTTGACGTAATTTTGTATTTAAATCTATGTACTGTTTTAACCAAGGAGATTGATGAAATTTAAGCACTCTGTGAACTTTTTTTAATAGCATACCTAATCTTAAATACATTTTTAAGTTCCTATAGTGAATGATATAACGTTCTTTTGGAAACAACGTTAATAACAATTTTTTAAGTTTAGTGTTTGAAGTCGGAGGAATCATATGTTCTGGTGCTAATGGCAAATCGCTATGTAAATTATGTAATTGAATTGGATAATCTAAATCACATTCAACAATATATCCAAACATAAAGTCATCAGGTGTATTTAAAATTTCTTGAACATCAAAATTTTCTATAAATTCAAAATTTCCGTATGGCAAATATTGTGACATGGCCGCTCCATATAAATTATTTACATCAAAATACATTAAATATGTACTATCTTTAGTTAAATCAAAGCTATTTTCTATATATTTATTATTTGCTTTAGCATATCTATTAGAACATTGAGAAACGCCTCCTCTAATTCCTTTTTCAATAAACATAAGCATATCGATATCGGTGATAAGTTCTAATGAAACGTTTGTAGTCTTCAGCATTGCGTCAAACGTTAACCCTGGCGCAGTATAATAGTGTAACGGATCTAAAGTATAAGTTTTCAAACAAGTTTGACGGAAAGCTTCAAACACGTCGGCTAGTAAAAGTACATCAGTTTTTAAATACAAATCTGAATATTCACCTAAATTTCGAATTTTGAAAACTTTCCAAACATTTAGTGCATGAGCATAATCTTCATCGCTAACATTTTCATCAAGCAACTGACTATAGAAGTTTTGTTTACTTGGTAAACATGTTTCTTCTAATTTTGTCCAGGAATCTACATAGTCATAAGGAAAAATTCCTTTCCTATTTAATAGATGAAACTCCTCTAAACTATTACAATAAGACTTTGTAATCTTTTTTTCATCATCCAACAAATTAGAAGAAAGACGATCTAAACTTTGTGACATAAAACGAAATGAATCTATAAACCTAAGAGAAATATTTGTATTTGGTATTGACTTTGTAAATGAAATGTATTTTTCCTTATTTATTGGTAATAGTTTAATATTTCCTTCAAATAATGTAGATAATTTTCGAATAATAAAATGCGCGTCATACCCACTCATATTATGAAAAACTACAGGTATACAATGTTCGTCTTTATAGTTTAAATTGCAAGCCTGATGCGCAGCTCCTCTAAATAACCCCGTTTGATGATTATGATCTCGAACTCTAACTTCGTCTTTGTCAAAGGGTTTTTTGCAAATGTGACATACTTTAGAAGTATAAAAAATTTGCTGTTGTTGCTGACTTAGTTTTTCCATAGGAACAATCTTATTAAGTTTTTGATAACACACATCAGCAATATTTTTCAATTCATATACAAACCAATCGATGCAATCTATTCCTCGATATGTGCAAAATTTTGATAATGTATCATCATATGAACATTTAAGATAATATGCTATACTGAACGGTATATGTTTTTGATATGTTTTAGATTTAGTATTGAGTAAATTTGAATCGGCATCATTACACCTTTCCAAAATACATTCCAAATCTGCATATATAACAAAAGGAACTTTTTCTTGATAACGATAATTTTTAAATGATAAGTATTTTTCCGATTGTTTTGGTAACCTCACGCAACATTCATTAGAATTCATACAGTAACTTTTATGTTTGTTAAGTATATTTTGAGTTCTAAAGTAATTTAAACATCGTTCACAAATAAAAATCTTATGATTACGGGTGGATAGTTGTTTCGATAAAAGCGCCGACAAATTTTTGATCCATGCAAAATGAAAGAGTAGTTGGGCATCAGATGGGTTGTTTATTACTATCTGAGATATAGAGTTCAAAGGAAGCATTAAAAGATTTATAACTTTGGCATTTGTATCGGAAACAGCACTAAGTGAACAAGGTAAAATTTTTTTATTTTCGATACAAAACAAATTAATTGATAATTTGTTAAGTTTTTCAAATGTTCTTATATTTTTTATAGTTACCGGAAATTCAATGCCATCACAATTTAAAACATCATTGAAATGAGGATATGAAGAAGGTCTATCAGAATGATGCTTAGCGGGATATAAAGCTGATATTACAGACCAAAGAAAGCAGTATGGATCATCATTATTAACGTTCACAACAGCATGTTTCTTTTTTATATAATCAGGAACCGACACAAAAGTTGAATAACCTACTTTAAGAGGATCATATTTGTTAATGTTCACTTTAAGTCCTAAAAGTTCTTCTAAAGCCCAGCCACTATCTTTTTCAGCAAACTCCTCTAATTTTGTTGCAATTTTATCAAACACGTGTTCTTGATACCACTGTTTCAAATTAGTTGTACGATCAATGACATTATTTTTAGTGCAAAACGTTCTCAAATCTATTTCGGCAGTTTGAGGTTTAATAAAATTAGCGCTTAAAATTACGTTTACTTTAAGAAGAGATTCTCCGAGAGCCTTTTTAATTTTCATATTAAAACATTTAAAAGATTTTTTCAAAAAAATAATGGGATCTTTTATATTAATGCTTGATATAAAACCAGTGCGAATTCTGTTGTTGAAACACGATTCGGCATCTTCCCAACTAACTTTACACTTGTTTCGTTTTAAGTTTGTTGATAGACCTTCACCCGATTTTACCACTAAAACTTTTTTAAGTTCTCTAAGTTTTAAACGATAAAATTTTAGATATGATAAACTTGTTTCAATAGAAAAAGGAGATTCCAATATATTATCTTCGTGTATTTTATTTTTGATTGCTTTACGAACAATTTGTATTGCACGATTAATATAAAGTTTGAGATTATTAACTTCATTCACCGTTTTTATGTTATCAAAGTAAACACGCGTCACTGCCAAGTACTGTTTGCACATGCGAGAGAGTGTATTCATTTTGCACGAATTAAGTATTTCGTTTAACTAATGTTGCAAACTATGCGAGGTTTATTTATAAACTTTTAAAGATTTACGAGGTTGCACGAGTATGTACGAACTGTCGAAGGTTTACGCTTCAACTCGAACTTCACCGACCGTTATCGAACTTAAGTAGTGCTTTCCCGACCATCACATCGAACGCAATTAGATTATATGCGATATTATATGTTTTAGTGTACATTTATTTTCTTTATGTTTGTACATATTTGTTTAATGAATTTAAAATAAAATTAGTGGTATTAGTTTGGAACGATGAATGGATTTTATTGTAGATTTACTATCTAACTAACAACTTCATAGTTTCCTACATATCGATGTAAAAAAATATATATTAACGCAACGAAATGATTTAAAAAGCTATTCTTAAAATTCAATCTCAAACCAAACACATAAGTATATATGCTATAAATTAAATAAATTAATAATTTTTTCATTCATGAAATTTATATTTTATCTGCTGCATGTAATATAAAATATATCAACTGCGGGAATAAAAACATGTTAGTCTTTGTAAAAAATGATTTATAAGTTTTAATTGTAATTTAAATGAAGTTAACTGTAATACTATTTGAATTGCATACAATAATTACTTAAATAAATTAGTGATTTTCATTGATTTAATTTTATAAGGGCTAATAATACAAATCGAGTTTTTTAACATGTAATAAAACAATTTATATTATAAACATTTATAATCAAAGCTGAATAATGCAAATCAACAGAATTATGAGTGTCAACGACTCGTTATATGCTGGGAAAACACTTTTAATTTTAATATGCACCGTTTTGTATAGATTTCAGTTATTCTTTTAATCAAATTTTCCGGGTGGACCTTATAAACTTAGTAAATTTAGTCAATAAAAAATATATGCTAACGACCTCGTATAATATAACATATGTGGAAAAAACACTGTTTCTTTATGTTACTATAATAATGTAAGTAAGTAAAGTTAAAATAGTTCTAATACTATAATCTAAATTAAATAAATGGATTCATTTTTCATTGAAGAAATTATATAACTACATTCTTCGCAATGTCTAGATTTGTAACATGAAATTTACTCAATAGTTAAATCAGTATTTTGTTTGTGTATATAAATAGTAATAGCTATGAATGGAATTTATATTAAGAACTAATTGCTCATTTTTTAAATTTACATTCTAAATGAAAATTAACTAAACACTTTTAAATGCATATAATATATTAAATGTAACATAATCAAGGAGTTCATTCGACTGATGCCGCCATTAACGCAACGAAATTATTTAAAAAGATATTTTAAAAATTGCAATCTCAAACCAAACGCATGCATATACTATAAATTAAATAAATTGATAATTTTTTCATTCATGACATTAATATTTTATAAGCTTTAAAACAAAAATAATTGCTAAATGTAATATAAAATATAATACAATCTGCAGGAAAAAAACATTGTTTTGTTAGTCTTTATAAAAAATAATTTAAATTGTAACATAATAGAGTTAACTGTAATACTATTTGAATTGCATACAATAATTACTTAAATAAATTAGTGATTTTCATTGATTTGATTTTATAAGTGCTAAATTTATGAATCTGCAAGAAGTCATATTTTTAAAAAACCGAGGTATATGAACTTTGTAGATAATTCAGCGTTTTTGCAGATCATTGAACTTAAGCGGAAACAAAGTAGACACCGTAAGTTCATTATAGAAAATTTGTTGATTCATCATAGCTAATGAACTCGAAAAAATTTGCTGACAATGCACAGCAATGAAATCCGACACCGGAAGTCGAAATAGGTCACCGGAAGCTGCAATCCGACACCGGAAGTTGCAATCTGACACCGGAAGTTGAAATTTGACACCGGAAGCTGTAATCTGGTACCGGAAGTTGAAATTCGATACCGGAAGTTGAAATTCGAAACCGGAAAGATTTCAGTTATTCTTTTAATCAAATTTTCCGGGTGGACCTTATAAACTTAGTAAATTTAGTCAATAAAAAAATATATGCTAACGACCCTCGTATAATATAACATATGTGGAAAAAACACTGTTTCTTTATGTTACTATAATAATGTAAGTAAGTAAAGTTAAAATAGTTCTAATACTATAATCTAAATTAAATAAATGGATTCATTTTTCATTGAAGAAATTATATAACTACATTCTTCGCAATGTCTAGATTTGTAACATGAAATTTACTCAATAGTTAAATCAGTATTTTGTTTGTGTATATAAATAGTAATAGCTATGAATGGAATTTATATTAAGAACTAATTGCTCATTTTTTAAATTTACATCCTAAATGAAAATTAACTAAACACTTTTAAATGCATATAATATATTAAATGTAACATAATCAAGGAGTTCATTCGACTGATGCCGCCATTAACGCAACGAAATTATTTAAAAAGATATTTTAAAAATTGCAATCTCAAACCAAACGCATGCATATACTATAAATTAAATAAATTGATAATTTTTTCATTCATGACATTAATATTTTATAAGCTTTAAAACAAAAATAATTGCTAAATGTAATATAAAATATAATACAATCTGCAGGAAAAAAACATTGTTTTGTTAGTCTTTATAAAAAATAATTTAAATTGTAACATAATAGAGTTAACTGTAATACTATTTGAATTGCATACAATAATTACTTAAATAAATTAGTGATTTTCATTGATTTGATTTTATAAGTGCTATAAAAAAATTTATGAATCTGCAAGAAGTCATATTTTTAAAAAACCGAGGTATATGAACTTTGTAGATAATTCAGCGTTTTTGCAGATCATTGAACTTAAGCGGAAACAAAGTAGACACCGTAAGTTCATTATAGAAAATTTGTTGATTCATCATAGCTAATGAACTCGAAAAAATTTGCTGACAATGCACAGCAATGAAATCCGACACCGGAAGTCGAAATAGGTCACCGGAAGCTGCAATCCGACACCGGAAGTTGCAATCTGACACCGAAAGTTAAAATTTGACACCGGAAGCTGTAATCTGGTACCGGAAGTTGAAATTCGATACCGGAAGTTGAAATCTGACACCGGAAGCTGTAATCTGACACCGGAAGTTGAAATATGAGACCGGAAGCTGTAATCTGACACCGGAAGCTGTAATTCGATACCGGAAGTTGAAATTCGAAACCGGAAGTTGAAATTTGAAACCGGAAGTTGAAATTCGATACCGGAAGCTGTAATCTGACACCGGAAGCTGTAATTCGATACCGGAAGTTAAAATTCGAAACCGGAAGTTGAGATTTGACACCGGAAGTTGAAATTCGATACCGGAAGCTGTAATTCGATACCGGAAGTTAAAATTCGAAACCGGAAGTTGAGATTTGACACCGGAAGTTGAAATTCGATACCGGAAGCTGTAATCTGACACCGGAAGCTGTAATTCGATACCGGAAGTTAAAATTCGAAACCGGAAGTTGGAATTCGACACCGGTCTGAAAATTACGAGCGCACACGAACACAGTCAAAGAAAATACGATCTCGACCGAACTTACACGAAATTCAAATTTTTTAAAAAACGCGGGAAATTGTGGTCTAGAACCGGCCTCATATAACTACTTTCATGGCCTTGATGACATTAATTTTTTGATGGTGTGGGTGTCTCGATAAAAAGTTAATTGTTCTATTAGAGGCAATTGGTTTAGTATACCATTCTGTGACTAACATACTAGTGTTAACATCCTTACTGAGTCTAACATCTTGAAATGGTAATGAACCCTCTTTTTCAATTTCAACCGTGAATTTTAGATGTTGATTGTAACTGTTAAAAATATTTAAAGTGTTTTCAATTTCTGTGTCGGGAATGCATGTAATGATATCGTCAACATAACATAACAAAAAGGTCGGTGTAAATGTCATTTTGTTTTTTTACATAATTAAGCAAATCATGCATTGCAAGACTGGCTAGTATAGGTGATGCTGGGTTGCCCATTGCAGTGCCAAATTTTTGAACATACATTCTGCCATTGTACGTAAAATAACTAGAATCAAATAAGAACTCAATAATATTGACAACATTAATTAGTTCCAATGTAGTGTGGCTCTTTAACTCATTCCAATATTCTTTTAACAGTTTTACAAAGAGCTCTTTTGTAATGTTGGTGAACAAAGATGACACATCAAATGAAATAAGCAAATGCGGCATTAATGTGTTTTTAGTTTTAGCTATTAATTCGTATGAGTTTTTTATATTATGTATAAATAAATATGAGATGTTCTGTATTATATTAGATATGTATTTTGATAATTCATACGTAGGGGTTCCTATACAAGATACAATATCAATCATGTTTAAAAATATCAATACGTTCACTTATGCCTGCACAGGTTTCGTACACTCATCTCTTGCACTTGTCGCATCTGAACCACTCGCATACCGTTTTCTGATTTTTAAGTATGTAGGACAAGAATAATAGTAATTTAGGTAGCAAAGCATAGCATAACAAACTCTACGCTATGAAACTTTTGAAGGGAGTAATTATTTTTACTGTTGATTTTGGTAAAATCACATTCTTTTCTGAGAACGAAAAAATTGAAATCACTAGAAATATAATGTTGGTGCTACATTTATTACTGAATTTATCAAATTTGATAGTAACTGTTGCATACTAATTCTAATACAATAATTGACTTGAAATAGTTTTATGTGGATTTCTACTTTTCACTCTGCCGCATTAGAGCATAGATAAAATCGAATCGTCGAATTGAAAGAAAAACCCAGTAAGTTTGATTTATATTATACTTTCTTTTATTTATTATCTTTTTCAAAAGTTGTTTGAATAACTTGTATCCTAGAAGTAGAGTTTGTAAGCAAATTTGGGCATGCTTCTGCAATACATATCATTTGTAAAGACATGTTAATTTACCCGATGCATTCCTATTTTTTCAATTCTTAATCGAAGTTGGTTGTGCATTATGATCTCCTTCATTAGCACTGTAGGAATACAGCTACCTGACAATTCATATTACTGCAGTACACAATGTTTCCCGTTCAACTGAAATCAGTATATTAATTTGTTTTTGTCTTTTAAACGGCCGTGATTCCCATTTTATCAACGTTGTAGGCTTTTTATAGTGGAACCATTTTGTAACCTTGTTTTTTTTCTTGAAAATTCAAAATAAGGATTTACATTTGTTCTATTAAAATTGTTCGTATCGTTATGTATCTTCAAGAACTAATAGAAAAATTATATATTTAAAAAAAAAATGTGAATTTTGCTCATATTGCTATTATCGTTGTCATTATCCGAGGGGTTGATCACCTAATATATATGGTGTACCGCGATTGGTAAATGTAGTAAGTATTTTTGAAAAAATTGGTAATTATTTGGTAAATATTTTAAGTGTGGTGTACCAAATTTAAGTCAGTGATCAACCCCTCCTCATTACCTTATTGCGATTAAACGATGTTTTAGATTGTCTTTTTTTGGCAACCTCCGTTGCAAGACGCCGCCAAACTGAATTTATTGTTAAACCAAATAAGAATTCTAACATATTTTTAACGTAATTGTCCAATTGTTGCTCAACTGCGATGGAAGTGTCAGTTCTATATTACCTAAACATTTTGTGGTTCTAACTGCTCTTTATTTTTGCCGTATTTTCTTTACTATAAAAACGAATAAGAAGAAACATCTACAAGTAAAATTGTGCTATTTCTTACTATTCATTTTTGTTTTAAAAATTTACATCTTTATTTGTTAGTCAAATTTTTTGTATAGTTGCGTTTTTTGTTGTAAATTTAGCATTTATAGTTGTCTGACTAAGTGCAAGAAAACTTTCTTTCCAAGTAATGTGTAAATAGAATTAAAAATCAAATTAGTATTCGACAATATAAAAAAAATTGAGAAATCCGGACTCATCAAATCGTAAATTGTTTGAACTGAGACATCATGGCTTATGCCAAGCTTATACTAATATGATTGTTTAAAATATTTAGTTGTTTTGTTATATTATTTTGATGAATTGGCTTCGTTTAAAAATTGTCCGATTGTCCGACTGAAAGATAGTATGTACGAATTAATCATATCGTCATTTTATCTCTCAGAAACAAAACGTGACATTGTTAGGATCAGCTTACATAACAAACCAAAGTTTGTTTTTGATTACACCGCAAAGTCTTGCTAGTACCAACTGTTTGCAAATGAGCAAAATGTATCTTATGATTATAGAGCGTAGTAAAATATGATATAACACGTACAATTTTAATGTACTTTCCTGTTCTTCACATACGTTTAATATAGAACGGTCGTCTTTGATTATAAATTATGCAAGAATACAGTACACGCCCACAAGAAATTTTAATTCTCACGTAGTACGAAAACAACCTTAAGCCAGTTACTATCGTACTGCAATAAAATCTTTATGTAATGGAATTAAAACCCCAAACTATTGCATCTCACTCATACATTTAACATCAAGGGGTTGCAGGGAAATTTTGATCTATAATCATAATGTATCGCAAACGCGTTTAGCTTTTACTACTACCGTTTTTTTTAATTGGTTAATACGTTAGATTAAGGCAGGGACTAGTGCTTTCAGATTTACGATAATTTTAATTTGATACTATAGGATTACGATTTAGGCGCAATTTGCCTGTTATTAGATTAACACAACAAGTATTAGTGGTTTAGCTACAAGCTTATGTCGATTGTATTTAATAATTATCTTAGGGGTGTACCGACGACTACAATTTTAGTCGAAACTTTTCAGTTGATACTTGTCTCTTTCCTTCTCTTCTCTACTATTAATTGTTCAATATTACGTTAAGTACGGGGTCTATTTTGGAATATATTCTTATAATGCGATTCTTACCCCTCAGGTAAGGTGATAAGACATTTTTATTGAAACGATTCTTGACTTTGGCGTCAAGAAAACGGTTTTATTATTAAACAGTTACTGCTTCTTAGTAGAAACCTTTATAGGCTGTGTGTTTACGCTAAATCATTCTTAATATTTGTCAATAGATGGCGTTTAAGCCGTAACAGAATCTTGCAACTATGGGAAAAGAAAAAAAATATAAATTGGTACTTTATCATATAGTTCTTTTGTTACAAATGCGATAAACCAAAATACATTCTAAGAATACATTTCCATTTGTTTGAGAGTTTTACTAAAACTTGCCTTCTGATTGCCATTAAAACATGGTAGACAATAACCTGTTTGTTCCTCACAGTCATTACAATAACTGAAAACCTTTTTTGCTTTTTTGTCATATTCTTTGCTTGATAAGGTTTGATGATATTTTGCATAACAGCAAACGCATATCTTTCGTTTTTTTCTACTTACGGCTTCTGGTCGTATTAAGGTGTGTATACGTTTTAAACTACTTCTCGCTACTTCTTCTTCAGATTATTCTGCAATGGGTAACAGCACTATACAAAACTATGTTATTGAATATTTGGTTAGAAATTCGGTTACAGTCGTGCCACAAATTATTTCAAATATCAGTTTCGTATATCATTTTGTAAACCGTCTGAGAACTGTATGATATAAAGACATTTGATCACTCAGATCAACGCCTTTCTTTGCGTGGTTATAATTTAAAATGCGTTGAGGCTTTCTAATGGCTTCAGATTTTCGACTTTTCTTAACTGTTTCTACTAAGGAAGCATCATATAACAGCTCCGTTGTCAATATAAGCACTGAAGGTTTATCTTTCCATTTAATAATTTTTTTATTTCTATGTTGCACTTCACAAACTTCACTTTTTTTAATTTTTTTTAACTGTGTTGAATTCCCTTCCAGTTTGCTCTCAAAGTATAACACTATATCATTTTCAGTTTATAAAGGTCTTTTGCGAAAGCAATACTCGAATAGAAATTGTCGGCGTATAATTTTTGATCTTCTGTTTGTTTCAGGTAATTTAAAAGCTTGAAATTTTTTTAATATCAAATTTAGTACGCGTTCTATTTTCCATAATCTGTTAGTCTTTTCAGGTTGTTTATTATTGAAAAAATGAATACACCGTAACAAAACCTGAAATTGATCCCGTGACATAACAATAACGATGAATTTGTTTCGAAACATAAGTTTTTTGGGGGACATAACAATTAAGAAACTGTAACTGAGTGCCATATTACTGTTTCGGTTGCTGTTTCTGAAATTACTTTAGCTTTCTCTGAATTATCACCCAAACCATTGTCTTCATCAACTTCTTCTAAAACACTATTATCACTTGAACTGAATTTAAAATTTTTATGTAAAATTGAATCATCGCTATCAAACGGATCACAGTCTTACTTCTTTTTCTACTGTGTTTTCATTTGCCAATTTAATTAATAATTTACCTCTACTACACACCTTATTGACGCTTAATGTCTCAGTTACGATAGTTAGTGTTTGTTACAAGCTTTAGGTCTTACGAACCTTGCACGGCCAATTCACACAGTCGGAGATAGGAAAGGTTCAAGGGAATCATAATTAAGAGCGCCAGATCAATCCTAATTAACCCTTCTTCCTCGATCACGACAGACGGTCCAAACTTGTAACGAATTTTTAGATTCGTAATCCTTGTTACTCTGGTGTTCGGGTAACCACAATTTAAAGAGAAAGGTATGTTACCATAATGGAAAGATTAACAGGTATAAAAACTTTAATTTAGCAACGTAGAAGATTAACAGGAGTATGTTTAATTTCTCAATTTATAAATGCAAGAAATATCGACAACACACAATGCATAAGTTAAGTTGCATCGAAATAGCGAAGAAAATTTCGTAATAAATATTGTTTGTACACAGCATGCGATACACACAAAATGATAATTGAAATTACCTTAATGGTATTGTAACAGTAAACGTAATTACGGAAATTAACGTAGGCCAAAGTTCCGTGAGTGACTTTTATGACAGCGAAGAAAAATAATCAAACAGACTTACCCAAAATCCAGTGCCTACTTGCGCGAAGAAAACGTTTTCCCCGGTAGTAGCCTAGAATAGATATTGAATAGCAAATCGTGTCACACAATAACTCACGAAGATAGGAACCTACAAAATCGTTAATAATAATAAATTAAATGAGATATAAAAACCCGTTGTATCGAATGCTGTTAGTTGTAATTACGAACTGGTGGGTGGTAACGCAATCGACTGGTGTACAAGAAATAACATCTCCAAAGTAATGCTTGTCAAGACTTCGTTTTCGTTGTGGGTAATATGCCTTCCCAAAATCTTACGCCTTCGGTAACGGTATTTATCAATAGTAATTATTCTTCATTGTTCTTTATTGAATCGAACATGTGATTGAAGCGTGGCGAAACGGCTATCAAATTAATACAGAAATTACAAAGGAATCCTAATAAATTGGATGCAAAATATCTTACCCTGTGCCGAATACATTACAATAAATTCGTAATCGACTTATAAATTCGTACTCATCACAATGGATGCACTTAGAATCTTAGGAATTAGGTCAAATTTTTACGACACAGACCGTCTCACGTAGTTGACAGCTTCAAAATGGCTCCGCAACCTCTCAGTAACCAAAAAGATCGGCAGAGGGCGTCAAAACCATAATCTAATTTTAAGTCAATATACAGGGTATTACGTTATGAAAATTTCGTACGTAACATGTTACATAAATGCTTAAGTACATAATATTGATTAGCTGCAAGTTACAAAATGCAGGAATTAACTTGTCGGTATTCTTGACGCCGGAGGCAAGTGCCGCATAGAAATAAGAAAATATTAGTTGTAATCGGTGATGAATTTGCAATAAAAAGCTACTTGTAACACTATTGTGAAACAAGCGGTAAGTAAGATACGAGTGCCTTACGCAAGTAATATATGAAGAAATAAGATGCCGTGTCCAAATTATTACATGTTACTTGACTTCGGGGACAAGTGCCGTAGTTAACCTGGTATACTAGTCAACAATAAACGAATTTTGGAATCTGTGATAACTGTGGCTAGTTTTATTTTTTTACGTGCAATTGAGGTTGCGAGTTCTAGGGATTTCCTTTCTCTACCTCAGACAATATTTCTTTTTCTACATGCATGGAAAGGTGATGCAGGGCACCGTCTCACCCGAATACATTGAATATCTACAATATGACTTACAACTATCTACGACGGAAGGTAGCCAAAGGTGAGTTAACTTTCTACAAAATCATATTTCTTTTTATCACCTCCACAAATTGTGCGTCTCTTTGATTTGGTTTTATACGTCGGTTCGTATGTGGCTAAATTAGAGTTTTCTTAGCTATTTTTTTGTGAGTAAGGAAAGCAGTTTAAACATTTTTGAACCTCCTCGTAATTTTAATAATATATACATCAGCTTTATAGCGTTGGGTGAGCTTCAGCTTGCTCTGTGATTTTGATCTTGTTTTTACATTTCTGGTTGCCATGCTTTGTATTCGTTATTCTTAAATTTTCTTTAATACAGTCGATCCATTTTTGGTTGGCCTATTTACTCTTCTGTTCAACAAAGTGTGCCATTCAGTTACCTGATTGATCATTTTAGTCTGGTTGACTTTATTGTTTTTATTATGCTTTCATTTTCTAAGAGATCTTCGAATTTGTAGTTTATCACGGGTTTTTAACCATATTGTTCTTTAATTGGTCCGTATATTTGTCTTATAACTTTGTTTTCCGATCGAAGTAATTTTTCTTCATTTATAAAATCTTAAGCTTTCGCGGCTGTTCGTATATTTGTCTTATAACTTTGTTTTCCCATCGAAGTAATTTTTCTTTATTTATAAAATCTTAAGTTTTCGCGGCTGTTATGTTTATGATTATAAGCGACTTTCGGCTTAGACCGCGTCATAGTAAAACACTCAGACTTAGGCTTGGTCATAGTCTCTTCTTGAAAGCCAAAACAAGAAGTAGAACTTGGCCTTTGCCGTATAGTCGTTCGTGAACCCAAACAAACTGACGTTTCGCAAGACATTGCAGCTTGCATCTTTAGAGTGGTAAATGTCACTGAGCCACATTTACCATTATACCATTATATTTCTTAAAATAAATTTACATTTGTTCCGTTGTTAGTTACAATGTCATCAACATAGGCTAACATTTTGATTCTCTTTATGTGCAACGGTTTTGTTGTAGTAAGTTTTCTCCTTATCAATTTTAGCGATAAATTGAACTATGTTGCCGAAAGAGTGTCTCCCTAGCGACCTCCTGATTTTATTTGAAATTCTGGTGTATTGTTTGTTGTTATTCTTTTGCAATTTATTGTCGGTTTATTTCTTCTAAGACCATTTTGATATTCTCAGATGATGCCTTGACTGTAATTAGTTAGTTTTGATTTGGAACTGTAGAATAAATTTCATATGATAATTTATCAATGTAATCGGTCAATAATTTTAGCACCCGTATTTATTTCCTTTCTTAAATGTTGGTTTGATAACGCCTTGATACCATTTTTCTATCATTTCTTCGTTTTTCCATACAAGTTTAATTAAGTTGTACATCTTCTTTGTCTTCTCCTGGTTTTATAAGTTCTGTTGTTATATTGTCACACCCTGAGGCTTTATTGTTTCTTTGGTTTTTAATAGCGGACTTAGAATTAGTGATTCTGCTGTATAAGTTCTCGCTACTTTTGGTTGTATTATTGGTTCTGTTTTATTCAATGTTTTATTGTAATACTCTTTCCATCTTTTTATTCTTGCCTTTTGAGTTTCTGTTGTTATTAGTTTTTTGTTTTTGCATTGTTCGAGGTTGTGCTTTTTACTACTTATTTTTGGTTTCTTTGTAGAATTTTTTTTTCATTTCGGTGCTTTTCGGTGTCTTCTAATTTTTGTTCTAACGCTTCTTTGTGCTTTCCTTTGTTTGTTTTACGTGCTATTTTGTGTTTGAATATTATTATTACTGTAAAGTGATTCATTCCATAATTTACTTCTTTGCTTGCTT
This sequence comes from Aquatica leii, assembly GCA_035610365.1. Taxonomy (NCBI): domain Eukaryota; kingdom Metazoa; phylum Arthropoda; class Insecta; order Coleoptera; family Lampyridae; genus Aquatica; species Aquatica leii. Next base: position 31,620,814 of record CM069433.1, on the reverse strand, counting down.
TTATATTTTGCATATTTTTAGATCTTCTTTTGTTTATTTAGATATAATCTATCTAGTTATATTGTTTAGATTTGGATCGGTTCCAAGTTACTTTTTGTGAGAGTTTATGTTCATATTTAATACTGTTTATTATCATACTATTTTATATTGCAAAGTAACATATTTTTTTCATATTTGAGCGTCCCATTATTATTCATACGTTTTTTGTACCATATATTATCATAATGTTTTTCAATGTTTCTTCAATTATGTCATTTTCTGTGGGGGAATATATATTTATGAAGGTTGTTTTGTAGCATTCTCCTCTGATACGTAGTTGGCATATCCTTTCATTGATTTTGGCGAAATTTGTTACTACGTCTTGTATTCCTTTTTTTTATGATAAATCCCTTTCCATGCAATCCCTGTTTTTTACTTACGCTTTAGTAAAATGTATAGTTTTTTGTTGATCCCGGTTCTTATACATCTTATTTCCTGTAGTGTTGTCACGTCGATTCTTGTCTTTTCTATTTCTATTGTAATTTCTTAAAAATTTTCTAGTTGAAATAGTGCCTGTATATTCCAAGTTGTACTTTTTATTATTTTTTTTGTTTTGTTTCTTTTTTTTACTTTTGATTTATTTTGGTAATTGGAGCTATTTATTCTTTTGCTATGGAGTTACTTCTGCATCTTAATGTATATGCGCCAATTGCTATTTTTTTGACCATTTTTCGCTTGTGTTGCCAAAACTCGATATGGTATGTGATAGCGGTGTGGTTTGTATTGGGGCTAACATGCTTTGTATCCAGCCGGGTTTTAGTTTTTTAGAATCTGTATTTCTTTGTTTGTTATGTGTTAATGTTGCATTGTCTCTTTCTTTTTTATTACGACACACTTATCAGTAGTGTGTTATATTTATGTATTACTTGTTTTCCTTGACTTCTTGTTGTTTATTTAATTTATGAACAAGATTCTTTCTTTCTTTTAAGATTTTTTAGGTATTTTCATGTAAATAAATATATTTTTATTTTAAATATTTATTTTCCGGCAAAAGCTTGATTTTATTATATTATTGCAAAAATTTAAAATTGTAGGTATCTGTGGAATAGCTAATTCTTTAATACAAGATTATTTAAATAAAAGATTACAGGTAGTAACTTTATTTATTATTTTAATTAATAATCTTTGAAAAACACTCAAGGTCAGATTTCCTCATATCCGTAAGATACAACAATCAACACATGATTTACAACATAATGTAAATATAATAAATAAATGGATAACTAAAACAAATTAAGTATTAATATTAAAAAACACATTATATTATTTTAAAAAACAATCATATTTAAAAAAAATAATGTCGTAAAAATTAGAAGCTAGATAATAACTAGAACAAATGCTACAAAAGTTCTGGGGTTAATGATAAATGAAAATATGAACTGCAAAGAATAAATCCATGAAAACGTTCATTCTCATATTAAATGCATTGTTTATTATGTTAAAAATTTGGTTTATTAAAAATTTTCCAGTATAAGATTTATCCTCGACACCCCCACTTTTTGTGGTTGACTGTCAAATTTCAAAAACGCGAAATCATTTTTCTTTCGGTAACGTTTTGTGCAACGCAAACCTCCGTTTAGCGGTGTCTACGCCTAACAAGGCTTTTATCATTAAGTTGTTTCACGCAATTTCACGTGAATATGCGATCGAATTTTATGTCTTTTGATTGAAAGCTTATTGGGGGTAAGTCGTTAGATTTTCTTTGTATTAATGGTTTAAATTGATTCTTTAGCGGGTCTTTACACTTCCACCTGTGTCCCTTATCTGTGGAACTGATAAACACCTGTTACAATTGAAAAATTTCTATGATGTTACGTCGCTGAAGTTTAAAGGATTGAATACAATCTTATTGGAAGAAATAGTTACCGAAATAGCAAAGTTAATTAGAGGGAAGCTCGGCGCATTTTCTTATTTCAATGATCGTATGAATTAAAGACAAGATTTACTTGTGATAACGCCGTATGTACGTTAATACGATAAATACATATTCTGTGTTATCACTTCTGTTGTATTATTTGTTCTTTTTTAGCTGCGGGTAGATTTAAACGATATCTTCCTAATTTAATCTTTCATTGTTTTGGCGCCTCTTTAGATTTAGTTTATAATCGATCATTGCGAAGCCTGCGACTCCATCTCCGAAAACAACTGTGTTAGCCGTCATCCTTTTTTTTTACCCAGTAAACCAGCGTAACATGTTTATTTAATGGTAACGATATCCTACGACATCCTATGGATGCAGATGTAGAAATTGAAGTTATCACAATACTCACGAGTCCTTAAAGAAGAAAACTGCCGTCTACTGTTTGTTTTTGTTTTTACAATTGTAGCAACTACTTATATAACTTTACAGTTATTAGTTTGATTCTACATGTTTGTTAGTTTTGATTAAATTTGTACAAAAAAGTATGCAGTGTCTTAGTTTAATGATAATAACAGTTTTTTATGACAGAATAATTACTAGCAACAATAGCATTACATAAGTATTTATTAATACAACAAAATTACTAAAAAGCGCATTTTAATTAGACTATTACCTATATATCAAATAATTATCTGTAAATTTTAATTAATTTTTTTAATGAAGTTTTACACACTACATTGACTCTCGTAATGAGGTTGCCATAAAATTAATAATTAAAATGTATACATACTGAAAGATTAAGACCATGTGTTCATTTTTTACATGCAATTTTAAAATTAAAACTTTTGCTATAAGCTGATGTAACATAAAACCAACCAATTATTGCTTTAAATGTACATTGCAACCTAAAACTAATAATTAAACATGAATGAACACATTCATAATCACTTTACAGAGTTCAAATTTAATTTTATAGAACTAAAACAAAAAGCATTAGAGGTTTAATAAATCTTTTTAAGAAATTATAAATTTATTTTTTGTAGGTACCATCGTTGTTTACTTGTAACTTATACAAGCCTGAACACACATAAATTATTTTTATTAAAAACGATGTGTTATTTAACAATAAAGGAATAGAAACTAATTCAACACAAGTTTCATTTTTAACAGGGTTTTAAACAAATTCAACGAAACTGAAAGAAATTACTTTTGAGAAATGTTCAGGATGTTTTCTACATGTAAATTATATTTTTGTGCAATAGGTGCTGCATTACGTATTTATTTAAAATTTATGTGATAAGGATAGCCAATTTCATTTTTCCATAGTACAAAATTAGTTTTATGCTTGTAAATGTCGTTGCTAGTAAAAGGTTTATGATCTTTTGTATCCTCATAGCCACATGCCGAACGACGACTAGACGGGGTAAGTACCGTTTCTTTTTTGTCTCTATTTGTATAGTAATTCCAAACCAAGATTAAAGTTTTTTCATACAGTCCACTTACATACATTTCGGTCATACGAACCGGATTTTAGATACCTAATTAGCATTTGATTCTTAATTGATTTCCACTTATAATTCCTATTGTTCTTAGAGTAGCATATTTGCATTTTAGTTCTACAACTTAGATAGTTGACTGCACGACTTTTGTGATAAAGGAAATACGTTCATTTATTGCATAGTTTCGTTTAAATTGTTAAATTGACCATATTCAAGCGTTTTTTTGGACTTCAGGTTTAACATTTTTGGGTTGGTAAAACTGATGAATTTTAAATCGCCCTCAAAAAATAAAAACTTTTATTGGTTGTCAACAACGACCTCTCTGATTGATGGCTCATAATTAATTCCAGTGATTTGTCAAATCGGGTTGGTAGCAAATATGGACAAAAAGATTTGGTTGTTATCATGAGGTTATTGTTGTTTTCAGACGCTTATAAAAATTGATAGAAGTTGGTTTAAATTACTTGGCACTACAGTATATATACTGCGCTTTTGTAAAATTCTGGAAAATAATCTTTATATAGTTTTTTCTGATTTACAAAAAACAGAAGAATATTTAGTATCTTTGATTCAATAATTTAATTCCTTAGCTAAAAATTAAAAATACTTTCAGTGTGCGTAAATTTTAAATTTTTCCTACACCACAGTTTGCTACGGGTAGGTGGCAAATTGTCTAACTCAAATTTAGAGTTTAATCAGCAGAATTTTTTACTACTTCCAAAAAAGGATCACTTTGTTAATCTGCTAGATTATGTTTACGCAAAAAACTTTTACACAAGTACTACGACTGTTTTAGCTTTGCTAAGACAATGGTATTGGATTTTAGTCAGAGGTTTAGGTAGAAACCGTCTTCAATCTTCTAATATATGCTTTAAATTTTGTCCAAGACCTACATTTCTTCTTATGGCTGATTTGCTTGTTTGTCGGATTAGAGAAACAAAACCATTTCTACACACGGTAACCGATTATGTTGGTCCCATACATATTTCAACGCTTTAGGCCTTACATCTGCTCTCAGTACAAATTCCTTTTTGTTGGCTTTCAAATAGTCTTTAAATCGTCGTGGGCCATGTTCAATATTTTATTTTGATTGTGGTACTAATTATATTGGAGTTAAATCCCGTTTACACGATATATACAAATTACTGAATTCAAACGAATATCTGGAACTTTTTCATTGTAAACTTTTGGAAAGAATAATTAAATGGCGTTTTAATCCGCCCTCTAGTCTACATTTTGGTGGTATATAGGAGGCCAATATAAAAGCTATTAAACACACTATTATAAATCGATATGATTTGCAAACCGTTCTTTGTGCCATCGAAGCACTTTTAAATTTATGATCCGTTTCTGTCCTAAGCAACAATCCAAACGATCTTCAGGTTTTGACCCCTTCATATTTTATCAATTTGACTCTATTGAAATTTATGCCGGTTAAAACATTAGATGACGTTCTCATTAGTCGGCTAGATAAACATCAATTAATTATTCAAATGATTCAGACATTCTGGCGTCGTTGGCGTATAGACTATCTTTCCTCTCTTCAAATCAGAGAAAAGTGTAATACAAAATCTGATAATATAATTCCGGGAACAGTAGTTGTAGTTAAACAAGAGAACGTTTAACCTTTTGTCACGGACTGTGGAAAAACCCAGTAGTAGTATGTCTTCTTTTCAATTATAGTTAGTTATGTTTTATCTGTAATGTAATATGGTACTATTATAAGTAACTCACATGGTTTTTTTTTTAATTTATTATTACTTTTGCGTTTGTTCTGAAAATTAATGTTTCTTCAGGGGGAGTGTGTTCTGGCCGTTTTGTACATGTAAATTATATTTTTGTGCAATAGGTATATGATAAAGAAAGACAATTTACATTTTCTATAGTACAAAATTAGTTTTATGTCTGTAAACGTTGTTCCTAGCGAAAGGTTTATGATCCTTTGTATCCTTTCTCATTAATTCATAGCTACATGCCAAACGACGACTGGACGGGGTAAGTACCGCAAGTATTGAATCACTTCATTACCCATTTACACATCTCCAATGAAAATCTATCTTTATTGATATTTGACAATCCGGAGGTTCACGTTTCAATTCAAGTAGTAAAGAAAGCGTGCATAACAGGTTGCACCATTGTGACACTACCACTTCACCGTAGCTATAAGCTGCAGCCGCTAGATAAAGCGGTCTTCTCCTCGTTTAAAGCAGCATATAACGCTGTTTGTGACGACTGGTTGCTAAATCAGGAATACTCTAGACTGCACAGCATTTGATGCAGCATTCACTCCAAAGAATATAAAGCCTGGATAGGAATTTACTCTTTAAATGAGAACATTTTCACATCTGTCGACTTTATAAAATCATACGTGACAGATAAACCTCCGCCAATCAAAATCCCTATCCAAGACAAAACTGAAGAACTAACTCCATCCGTAAATAATGACAATGCCAAAATTCAACCCATCACACTAGCCCCAAACCCGTCTGAAACCTGGTGTGTTCTTTCTACATAGGAACTTTAAGGTTATCCGCCAGTACACAGTGGAACAATTGCAAGCCCTTTTTAAAGTAGTTACCACGTCTAACAGCAAAAAACTAGAAACAATGTGAGTTATTCTTTATATGTATGTTGGATCATTATATAGTACCAGAAACCAAAACCTTAGAAAAACGCAACATGTTGGGAAAAATCAAGAATTTAGTGTTTTTTGTCTCATTGCTAACTTGGAAATATTACTTAAAAATTTATCAATAATTAGCAAATCTATAGACGGTAAATTGTCCGCTTGCGCCTTTACGTAAACTTTTTCAGTCATTAACAAACTTGGTTTTATTAATTTATCAACTAAACTTCTATAAAACTATAGAAATCAAGTAAACACAAAACTATACAAACTATAGCACGTAATAAAAAAAATTACGCTTCAGTTATATAAAAAAATTAATTTGTCACCTTAGCCTGCTAGTCAAGTGCGTTGAGTAGCCATAAAAACGAATACGTCGATGTCATTTTGACAAATCAAATGAATAAATGCTACATTTATGCATTTTATCTTTATAAATAAAAGTGTTTGTAAAAAAAGTATAGTACATAATAAGAGTTGTATAAGCTTATAAGCTTAAAGTTGCGCTTTCTGTACATTCTATAATAACTGTTCTAATAGAAACAAGTCGTAATGTTTTATGATGTTTTTTCCATGAATTAATACTTTGTGAGCAGAGGCAGGCATATACTACCATCCCTATTTTTGTACATATATGTTTGTAAGTTGATGTAAAATTTTTTGATAAGATGTTCATTCATCTCAGTTTATTTTCTTTTTTTTCTCCTTTTTGATTTTTTTCTTTTGTTTTGAGCAGACCACTTTTTAAAGTGTTTGAGTTGCCTGAAAAGTAGGTCTTCTCGACCTGAAACAATTTTCTCGTGTTTGATGGAGTTTCCTTAGTAAACTCATTTAATATTGAACAACAATCTCTGTTGGACAAGGGTGCTGCATTTTCCTATAATATTCGTTCATTTTTAGTATCAAGAAACTTTAACGGAACTAAAGAAACAATAAAAAGATTTGAGTCTGAAATCATGTATCCCACTCTCATTTTACGTATAGTAGCATTTAAATGACATCTAATATATCAACCGAATATACCGTATGATTTAGATCTTGAAGTATAACATTTGCTTTTATATATAAGTTTAACTTTATTTGTTGCCTTTGGCTTACAAATTAGTTCGTGCTATACTACATTTACAACCTACATTCTATATTTACATTTACATTCTATTTACTTTTTTTTTTTTGAAATACATTTTCTTATCCCTCCTCTCCCCTTAACTTTTTCCTCCTTCTCCATACTTCTTCCATCCATTCCGCTCCTTTTCCGTTTTCATCTAAGATTTCCTCTATTTTCATCACCTCTTCTCTTAGTTCCCTGCATTTCTGTCTCATGTGGTTAAGGTTCTCCGTTTCTTCTCCACATAGCCTGCACACCTTTTTTGGTTTTTCTTTCCAATATTTGTTCCTCCTCGTTGTCACATCTGAACCTTGCTATCATTTTTTTTGTTGCTTTTATTCTCTCTATCTTTTAAATATTCCGGCACTCCTTCACCCTTGATATCTTCATAATTCCTATTATACCTGCCCTCTATTATATTTGTCCATCTTTCTTGTTTTTCGATGTCTCTATCTCTCCTTATTATTTTTTCTCTTACTCCTACTCCCTTTTCTCTGAATCTCTCCACTTCTTCTCTTGCGTACCCGTTTCTTTTGTAATACTCTTTTCTGCTCTCCTGTCCGTACTTCACTTTTCCTCCCTTTATTTCTTTTTAACATTCTTGCAGTATTTTGCAATCTGTTCTTTCCCTCAGTTCTTCCTCATATTTTATGGCTTTTTTTCCTGTCTCTACTCTTATTGTTTCTGTCTGTACCTCCTCTCTCACAATATACCCCGGTGTATCTCTGTCCAGTCCTAAAACCCATCTCCAGTATTTTTTCTGTAGCCCCTCTACCTCCCTCCACTCCTTCCAGCCACATATTTCCGCTCCATACATTACCACCCTCTTTATTAATTTTTCAAACAACAACTTTCTTTTTTCTATATCCATCTCAAATACTCTTTCCCCCACACCCCACACTTGTCCTATTAACCTGTTTCCTTTCTTCACCCTTTCCTTTATGTGTTCTCCCTCTTTATTATCCTGTTTCATCCACTCCTCTCTTTTTCTTTTCCCCCCTCCTTTTCTAACAATCATTACCTTTGTTTTCTCCGTGTTTACTTCCATTTCTTTTTTTTTACATGTATTTTTCCAGCGTTTTCATCATCTCTTTCATTTCCTTTTCCTCCTTAGCCACCAACACTATGTCATCCGCATACGCCAACGACCATACCTTCACTTTCCCTACCACTATCCCTCCTGTCTGTTGTCCTCTCATTGTCTCTTCCAGATCCCCTGTATATACTGAGAACAAGCTTGGGCTCAGTGGGCATCCCTGTCTCAACCCTCTCTTTGTGATGAATTTCTCGCTCTCTTCCCCATTCACTTTAACCCTGCTCCTCGTTTCTTCGTAGATTTCCTCTATTCTTTGTATTAATCTTTCATTGATTTTTTTTTCTCCTCATGTATTCCCACAGCTTTTCCCTATTCACTTTGTCAAAAGCAGCTTTTAGATCTACGAATAGTGCCATCATTTTCCCTCTTTTTTTTTCTAGTTCTTTATTTGCTAAGTGTTTCAGTATATATATGTTGTCTATCGCTCTTTTTCTTTTTCTGAATTCGCGCTTGTCCGTCTAGTACCAAACTTCTTTTCTCTATTTCCTTCTGTAGTCTTCCTTATAGTACTGTCGCATATAATTTGTAGGCCGTGCTCAATAATGTTACCCCTCTATAATTCTTGACTTTATTTTTTTCGCCTTTTTTATGGATTGGGCATATTATTCCCTCTCTCCATCTCTCCGGAAACCGTTCCCCTTTCCATATTTTGTTTAGTATTTCCGTCATCCTTTTTGCTACACTTTTTCCCCCGTATATCCAGTCTTCTCCTTGTATCCCATCTTCTCCTGCCGCTTTTTTTTATATTCTTTAGCGCCTCTTTTACTTCTTCGTTTATTCTATCTTATCTCCTTTTTCCTGTCTTACTACCGCGTCTTTCCTTTTTTCTTCTTTCTGCTTTTGTTCTTTTCCCCTCTCAACAGGTTCCGAAAATATATCTCCCATTCTTTAATTTGTATTCCCTTTGTCGTCATGTTTTTTTCCCTCTCTTTCTTTAGGTACTTCCATACATCTTCTTCCGTTTTTATTCCTTTGATCTGCTCCACTTGTTTCTTTTTTGTTTTCTTCCTTCTTTCTGTCGCATGTTTTTTTGTATATTTTTACTGCTTTTTTGTATTCGTCTTTTTCTTTCCTCCCTTTTTTCCACTGTCTTAATGCTCTTCTTGCATTTTTCTTTGCTTCCTTGCATTCCCTTTTCCCCTATTCTTGCGTTGAAGTCCCCTCCTACTATTATCAATCCCTCTTCCCTCTCTTCTATCATCTCTTCTATGTTTTTCCTTGTCTCTTTCATTCTACTGCTATAAACCGTCACTACTTTTATTTTTGTTTTTCCCCACTGTATGTTCCTTTCTACCACTCCTCTTCTCTGTTGCACTTTCTCTTTCTTTTCCTGGCTCAACCATTTTTTCTTATTCCCGTTATTATACCCCCTTTGCTCTCCTTTTTTCTTCTCTCTTTCTGCATGGTGCACCACCCACTCAAATTCCTCCGGCAACTCTTTTTCCCATCACTCCCATTCTTTTTCTTCCATCCATGTCTCTTGTAATCCCACTACATCCTGTTCCTTGATGTACTTCCAGAAATCCTGTTCCTTGTTTTTTGTTCCCGCTACGTTCCAAAACAATACTCTCAGCTCACTCACCTCCCCCTGTGCTTCTTCCTTGTTTTCTTTTTTTCCTCCTTCTTTTTCTTTTCCATTTCGATTTCTCATTATTCCTTTTCTTTGCCATTTCGTCAACTTTCTCTCCTTTATCGCCCCCCCTTTGCCGTTATTTATTTTTTTTTTCTTAATTCCTCCTTACCTTCTTTTCTTATTTTTCGTGTTTTAAAACGTCACCCTTGTAGCTATTTCGCTTTAAATGTAATAATTTCTATGAATGTAGGAGGTTATCTTTTGTCGCTGACCTTTTCGATCACCCTGCTTATTCACCTTAATCTCACTTGTTTGTCAGTTTTATAATTTTCTACCACAGTTTCTATTCTTCACTTAATTTATTTATTATTTTACACCCTTCCTCCTTTACCCACTCTTTTTCTCTCCTGCTTCCCTCTTACTACCACTACTAACACCCGTACCTTCACTAACTATCTTCTCCAACTTCTACTTTTGTATTTCTTTTTTACGTTTGTAAATGTAAATACGACCTTCTACGTCGAATGTTACCGCACGAATCACATTTGCTTTTATATACCTAAAAATTATTCCACTAAAGTATTGTTTTGCTTTGGCTTTAGTCTCTTATAAGATAGTAGTGTTGCACACATCTTCTTATCTAAGACATTCTTTATTGGTTGATATTCTTAGATATGTTTAATTCTATGTAAATGATTACAGCTTTATCTTTTGAAAAAGTTAATACATTTTTACATTTGTTTTTAAGAATTGTCTGTAAACTATCTTTTAATTCGGGTGGATAACGTTTTAATTTTTTAATAATACTTAAATGTTTTGTTTTACTACTACGACCTTGATGCTTGTATAATTAATTGCGTCTAGTCTAGAATCTTGTATTAATTTTGTAGTTTTTCTTTATGTGGTTACCTGGAAAGACTCATTATATACTTTAAAAGTTTTATCTTTTTTTGATCCTAAAAGTGTAGATACTTTAGATGTAGATCTTACCGTATTACCAAAATCAACGACAAACACCGTTTTTAACCGATCTTGGTTATTGAATGTAAATCGATCTCTCTTTCTTGATACTACCGTCCATTTTAATTTAAATTTAGGCATTAATGTTTTTTGTATATTAGTTTTGATGGTAATATGTTTCTACTGTAATTTACATTCCTTTATATATATTTTGAAACAATAATTATAAAAAAAACAAGTGCAAAACCTGTTAATAGAAAAATATAGAGAAATAAAAATGAATAACTAATTTGGGATATTATTGCGGTTAACACCTTACTTTATTTATTCATTTTTATAAACTACATTTAGTCAAGTATTTCTTTAGATCAGTACCGCAATTTAAAACAATAAATTTTTATATTGTGACTGTAGTATTTAACATACACTTATAAATAATAAGACTATATTTATTCATTATTTTGATTAATTCACTATTATGAATGAAACTATACATCAATGCTGGTTTTTTCCATAGCATTTATTCTACAAGTTATAAGTGTAGCTATAATAGTAATACCTGTAATAATACCTAAAATGACAGTTAAAAAACTATTATGTCAAAACTTTGTATCAATTATATGTCAATTTGTTAGCGTTTATTCTAGAAATTATAAGTGTGACTATTCGTTGTAAGTATAAGTAAAGTATATACATAAGTAGTTTTAAAAAAAACTGGCTTAACACAAGCATAAATAATAAAGTACATATGGCATGTTTGAAAAAAACATTGCTACCTTGCAACTATCGATGTATACCAAAAGATAATTAGTCTTTTCTAAATTGTTATAAACCACGTAACAACATTAAAGTAAAAACGTGTTTAACTTTTGGAGATAAATCAAACAAAAAAGCTATGAAATTGTTGCCAATCAGTGCTTTCGTTTGAACCGTTGGAGTAACTCAGAGCTGCACACAGGTGCAACTTGTTTGTTCTTTTCAATTTCTCTGAACTGAACTGATCTTAAACTATTTTTTTTACCTCTCCTCTTACCGATCAAGCGCCTGTAATTTATAAGTGTAGTTAAACCACTGATCTCTATAATAATATGGATAGCTGATACTGTAGTATGACATTGACACCTTTAGAGAAATCATCAGCGCCACTCATTACTGAGACAGGAACTAAAATGTAGCGCTAACCATACTTTTTTGTGACAGTCATAGGTGACAGTTTAATTGTCAGTGCATTTGTCATAAATATTAATATTTTTGTAAGATATTTTCTAAATAGATTAGTATGTTTAAAAATATTTTGAAAATTGTTTGGGCGCATCAGTACTAGCTTGTGCTTTGGATTCTATATTTCAACACGTATGTTATATTCTTTAATTTTCTTGATTTCTTGCGTTTGATGGTTAAATCTACAATTGTGTTAAGCATGTGTGATTAATTCTTAAGCGAGTTAGAATGACTGTTTAACTGCGTGGTTTTTGTATAATCTTATTGAAACTAAATATAATTTGATTAAAGTCATTAAATTTCACAAAGTTTTATACAATTTTATGCAATTTCGTAAATTGCTATGCAATTTAAACAAATTGAATGATTATAAAATTTTTTTGGTTAGAAAAATACCGGTACTGTTGTCAAGTAAAATTCGTTTAATTTAGTTCTAATCTCAGTATTGTGTGGCGCTGTCTTCCACGCAGTCTAATCCCATATTTAAATTTTTTTCTCATAAGTATCAGCTATCCATATTATTATAGAGATCAGTGAGTTAAACTAAAGTTAAACGTCACTAGGAAAACTAAGGTTGTGTTACTTATGTTGTATATTTTTGTACAAGTTTTCTTTAAATCTTGGGTTAGTAGATATAATGTTTAAAGATGCTTCTTCGATTGTGGGACGAGTTAACCAATAATAGATATTGTGTTGATACATCTGAAGCAGATTGTTTGAAAGCACAAACCGGTACGTATAAATTGTTAATGCAAACAATTCTGTATTTTAGTATTTAAGATGAAGTATTTGCACAATCATTACTAGATTATGCAAAACTTATGAAGAAGTGTAAATTATTTACCCAATCTGTCCCTGCCCAAAATTCTACAACAATTTATTGTATTGCTAGTACCTCGTATGACCAACGGACTTCAATTTGTAATGAAGAAGAAAGGGAATCTAACTATAACGATGAAGAATTTCTTTATGAATCAGAATCCACGTAAACAAATACAAAATTGGCTACAAAGAAACAATTGTATTAATTACAACTGTCGAGAATTATTTGGAAGACTTAAGTCACCCAAAAAAACAAATAACAGTTTGGGACTATGTCAGTACAGAATTGGAAAGTCAACATCTTTCTGTAAGAGTTGATATAATCATAGAAATTCAATTTTACAATTTAGTGTATTCATTTTTAGAAGATGCTGATTTGTGCAAATTAAAATGGGAGAATCTAATCCATTCGTATTCGAATACAAAATATAACAATAAAAAAAGCGGTAGGCGACCATCACGGTTTATGTATTACGATGAGATGGATCGTTTTTTAAGTGATAACCTAATGTTGCATCACCACATTCAATTGAGCTAACAAGAGTTGAACAGTTGAGAAACCTACAATCATCCGAGAGCAGCTCCATTTCAGAAACGAATGTAGCTAAACCAACATCATCTAAAGTTGCAACCCCTATGAAGAAAAATAGTAGCATGACCTATTTACAGATAAAGAGGAAGTTTTTAAAGGAAAAAATTGAAGAAAGATATAATAAAGAAAGTAAGCAGTTAGAAATGCACAAGGAAGAAATGAAATTATTTAAAAAAATAGCATTAGATGAAAGGAAATGCGACTTACTCGAAAAATGTTTAAAATTAAAACATACCAATTAAAATAACTTTAATTGTGTATTCATAAAAAGTATATAGTATTAAAATAAAGTATTAATTTTTTTTATTAAATACCGCATATACATATAAAATTTATAAATTTGTAAAAATGAAAACTGAAACACAAAAAAGCTTAAAATTTTATTAAATCATATCTGCTAATAGTTGATTTCTCCTACTTTGAACATCATCAACCTCTAAATTTAATGTACAACTTTCATAACCTTCTTCTGTATCTTCAGTACTAACATCAAAGCCTTGATCATTCATGCTGATATTGTGTAAAACACAAGCTGTTATAACACATTTTACAATAAATTTTATGTTAATATTATCAAAACATCAAAGTGTCCTGAACCTGCATTTTAATAGGCCGAATGCATTTTCTACTACCATTCTTGTTGACGATAATTCAAAATTAAAATTTTTTTTGATTTTGAGTGAGGTTTCCATTGTCCCTAAATGGACGTATAAGAAATGAAAGACATGGATATGCAGAATTGCCTATTATGTAATTACTCCCTAATTGTAAATCGCCATTCATAAGTTTGTTATAAATTTGAGACTTTTTCAGCAATCGGGCATCACGAATAGAGTCTGCTCCACCACAAAAGACGTCTATAAATCGTTTTTTGTGATCCACTATCCTTTGCAATAAGATACTGTGATATCCTTTTCTATTACAATATGCTTCTTGGTGCTGTTTGCTCCCACAACATCTTTCATTCTTTGTTTGGAAAAAAAACCCTTATTAATTGAGGAAATTGTTGATTCTGCAGTAGGCCGTTTTATAAATTGTAGATTTACTGATACAAAGTATTTTACTACATTATTTATGGCTTTGTGTACAGTACTCTTGCTTTTATTAAACCTATCAGAGAGTTCCCAAAACGTTAACATTGTTTGCTAAATACCATATTGTCATATATATTGCCTCTTTCGGTGTAACCTTCTCACGTCCTGATGGATCAGTTGATAGTTCAAATTTACCTTTACTGTATTCTACACAAAACATTATTAACTGTTACAGTATCCTTGAAAACTTTATTTTACTTACCTGTTAAATATTCTCCTGTTTGTCTACAAATTCTGAAGTGACTCTTGAACTCTGCTTCACTATACAAATCAGCAACTTCTAAAGAATAATTTATTCTTATAGCAGCAATAGGTGCACAAAATGAGTCGTCACTTGAATTTGAGGATGTAGATAAACTGCTTGTTTCTAGCCTGATTTCCATCAATTCCTCCAATGTTTCATCATCGGGTTCAAGTAAAATCTCTTCCTAAAACCCACACAATGGTGAAAAATAATTAAAAAGGTTAAACAACTTTGACATCTTGCAATGATCCCTAGAGAAATCTTTACTTTTCAAGGTTAATAAAATTTCTGTGGTTATGTATGTTTTGTGGATTATGTAGTGTTTAGTTACGCCTACACCCACTTTAGTCGTTCTTTTCAAAATGCTATAAATTAAGTTCGGGGTATTAGTATTAGTTCAGTTTAAGTGTAGCTAAGTGTTGAAACGAAAGCACTAAATGGAACATACATAAATTTATATGTAAAATATCAATATCAGATCAATTTGACGTATCGCCTTTTTAGAAATGTTTATTACTTGAATTATTCTTGTAAAGATTACTCTCTACGTTTATAGTAATTAAATATAAGAGCATCTAGCATGTCGTTGTCATCCACAAATCAAATTGTAAAAATTGTTGTCATTTTAAGCTTAGATTTGGTTAAAAAATGTATTTTGCTTGCTGGATCTTGCTTTTCTAAATTGATTTACAAAAACAGATAATATATTAATACCTTCTTTTAATTGTGACTTTGCCTAATTTTAATATATTTAAACAAATAATTGTATGTTTTGAACAAAAAACCTATTGCTTTATTTACCTACTGCTAAAGTTAATTCAAAGTTTAAACAAGTTCATTACAATTATTAAAGTAAGTAAAATCATTAAATAACCTAGTCAAATCAATGTTTCTAATAATGTTTGTTGTGTTTACATATAAATTTTTAAAATATACGATTAAATAAGTTGTCATTATGTTGTAATCGTTGTTTTTGTAGTCTAATTACACTTTATGTTTTACGTAATTCTAATATATTAAATTTATTTACGTTGACACTTTTAAAATTGTACAAAAATTATTATTTAGTCAATAAGTCTTTATTTACAACTTTTACTAAAACTGTACACATAAAAAAAATGGTAGTGGGAATCACACAAGAATGGTGCAATTTGAGACATTACTAAAGTTATCTGTATAAGTAAGCTTAATGCCGTCACAGTTCAGTAATAAAAGGAAACAAGTAATAAAGTCGTTATTAAGCTACTATGAAATTATGAAAACTGTGGTCTTGTTGATTCTGTCAGTTATCCTAATTAAATGTGAAATTTCAAACTTTAAATTAAAATATGTGCATGTGGTAAGTTTAAATTATAATTAATTTTAAAGTTATTTTTTTATAGAAACTGTAAAGTTTATTTAACATAAATTTTAATTTATTTAAAAACTAGTACGTTTTAAAACATAAATAATATGTATTAAAGTTCTTTCGCCACGGAAGTCGAACTCCAGATTTGCACGAATTATATCCAAAAGATCCATATATTGACGTATTAACAAAGGCAGGATTAGGACAATTAACTGAGGTCAGTATACCAGTTTTTTCACGTATTTCAAAATAAAATATGATTACTTAACTGTTTTTAATTTTTCCGTTAATTAACTTGGCTTTATAACATACCAATCATTGCTTTTATTGTAGATACTTATGGTTATCTTATATTAATTTAAGATAATTATAAACACAGTTTTAATGCGGCTACATATAATTTTATATAAATGTATGTTTGTTAATGTCAAAATTTAGTTAATAATGAATTCCACTAATCTTTCGTTTTTGTATTGATTAACTGCTGTTTATTTAAAGTATTTTGCAACAGATATATTTTTATTACGTTTGATATGTGGATGTTTATATTACGTAGAAATCGTGTATGAATGTGAAAGAATTAACATCTAAAAACAATTTTTTATTAACAACAAATTCTTTAAACTTTGAGGTTAACATTATTTTAAAAAATATACATATTTATTCATAATCAATTTTATACAAACATTAATTTATTTAATTTAAGTCGCAACTTATGTACAATTTTGTTACTTTACTACATTC
Source organism: Aquatica leii (assembly GCA_035610365.1). Lineage (NCBI taxonomy): Eukaryota > Metazoa > Arthropoda > Insecta > Coleoptera > Lampyridae > Aquatica > Aquatica leii. The sequence goes on along the minus strand of CM069433.1, from coordinate 31,603,987 downwards.
TTAACAAAAAAAAACTACATAAAATTTAAATATAGTTTTTTGTCTTGCATTCTAAAACTTGGTTTAATAAAATTGTAAGGTTTGTTTTAGAAGATTTTAGAGATGTGTTTAAAGGTCAAACAACACGTTTACTATTAGACTGCAAATATTTAGAAAATGTTGATGAAATAAAATTAATTCTTGCCGTAAGTAAAATTATTCTTAGAAAATGTTTTAATCCCAATAATATAAGTAAATCCTTTAGTAGTAGGAAACGCAAAGAAAACTACTGCAAGTGCTTTCTTAAGGCGACGTTTTGTAGAAATCGAGTGTTTACTGTATTTATTAAAAGAAAAACAACCTAGTATGAAAAGCAGTGACAATGGTAAAAATATTAAACTATCATTGCTTTTTTTAAATAAACACTACTTAATAGCACTGTATAGATAACCAAAAGCCTAACAAGGTCAGGAAATTTTTGTGATTAGATTATTATACACTCTACTAGGATTATTGGTATTAGTGTTAAAATTAACATTGTGTTTATATTTTGTAATGAATATCATCTCACAGATTAATCTTTTCTTAAATTTTGGTTCCACATCACGTATCCTAGGATTTCTAAAATGAAAATCATGATGCATATTAGTGTTGGGCGATTATGAATGATATAATCGAGATATATCGATTATAGCCAAATGATCGATCATTCGATTATACTTTCGAAATATCGAAATTTAATTCATTCGAAACAACCGAGAAGCGATATTAATGAATGCAACGAACAAAACAAAATATAAAATTTTAATTATATCGAAATCGACACGACTCGTTACGAGTCGAAACGAACTCGAGACCATGTCTCGAATCATTCAAAATAATCGAAATATCATTCATTTGAAATAACCGAGAAGCGATGTTAATGAATGAAACGAAATATGAAATATATCGAAATAATCGAAATCGACACGACTCGACACGAACTTGAGACCATGTCTCGAATCATTCGAAATAATCGAAATATCATTCATTTGAAATAACCAAGAAGCGATGCTAATGAATGAAACGAAATATGAAATATATCGAAATTGATACGACTCGACACGATGTCTCGAATCATTCGAACGATTGTTATAAGGTCTGCAATTAAGCTAGTCACGCGGCGCAATATTCAAAATATTGGAAACTTTCATTATAAATTACTTTTTGATGAATAATCATACGTTTAATTATGACCGAAATTTTTAATAATTAAAGTGAAAATGTTAAACTAACCACTTTACGAAAAATTAGTAGTTGAATGAAATAAATTTATTAAATCTAAAGAACATTAACGTTAAATTGATTAATATATTAATTATAATTATATAAATATAATAATATAAAAATAATTTCCAGCTCATTATTATCTATAATAAGATGTAGATATTGTAGATGTAGTAAAGTGTTGTAATCAGAAAACCTTTTTTAATTAAATAAAAAAAACTAAAAATGGAAGAAATTAAACGCGATAAATTTAAATGACTACTCCTACAAATTAGTTTTTCACTCGGATTCAAATCGAAGCATGATCGATAATACTGCGCATGCGCCATTATTCCTAATCGAAACAACGAATGATCATTCGATTATGCAAAACGAGATATTTCAATTAATTCGATTATTGAAATATATCGATTATGCCCAACACTAATGCATATTATAATGGTGGAGGCCAGAGCTGATAAGGAGCTTGATTCGAAGGTTCGCGTAACGAAATCATGAAACGCTCGGATGAAACAAATATGGAACTTGCGGTGGATCCCAATTTCACTTCGTTTTTTGTATTTTTCGAATGCAGTGTTTATTATTATTAAACAAGATATTCCTTATGATTCGTTTTATGTTTTAAAAGTATAATCAGTCTTAATTTCACTCAGCAGTAATGAAAAATAATTATAGTAATTGCTGAATTAGATCCGCGCGAGCTTTCGCCTTGTACGCTGCAAAAACGGTACAATATAGATGAAAATTGCACATAAACAATTTTTTAAGCACCAAATTTACTACAACAAAGTCCGCGGAAGTGTATAATGATATTAAATAGTTTAAGAGTTACAGAATTTTAATGTAATTTTTGTGTAACTTTGCACACGTGTATCTTCTAAACTATTGAAAGTAATTGTACCCTTTCGTCGACTTTTTTATAGTGTCGCGTTGCACCGGCGCTCAGTTGTGCAGTTGGCGGGCGTGAGTCAATTTAACAAAAAAAGTTTGTCAAATAAAAAATTAATTTTAATTACTATACATATAGAATAAAAATGATTACATTGACTTTTAACATATTATTAATTCCTAATATTAATAACAATAAAATTAATTTGCTCTAGCATAAAAAATAAAAAACTTAACAAAAACTAAGGGCGCCACAAATTTTCCGCAGTTATAGTCCTTGTAACCCGTTGCAGATCGGTATATTTGCATTTATATATATATAAATAGGTTTCAAACAAAACGTAATAAAATTTATATCAAAAGTCACTTATCTGAACTGCTTGAACCTTATGCCTGGCCATAGAAGATATCTTGCATTTTATGTAATTTAGGTCACATCCAATTGTAATGATTTTCCATCCCAAAAAACTACACAAAAGTATTTTGTCGAAGATTTCTTTTGCCTTAATTATAGTTCTTGCAGGGAAGTTGTGTTTCGTTAACTTAATCTTTCTTTTAATCACAACACAACCAAATGTTATCACCACGTTTGTATATTTATAAATTCGTAGGTTGAGCGTCACTATAAAATTACTTAAGTCCAATTGAAACATAAACTAATACTTTCGCGCTAATTAAAATCCGTAAAATTACGTTTATTAGCACTCCAAAATTTGAGACCGTGTCCCCAAAAAATTAACAACGTCCTTTCTCTTTGACGTTTACGCGCTATCCTCCTCCAAAAATTCCTTTAGTATCATTTGCTATCGCGCCTTATCGACCACGGCCTTTTACAAATATTCTAAAGTGCATTTTAACATTTATATTTAATATATACGAGGGAGTACAAGAAAGTTAATTTGGAACGTTACAATAGTAAATTTTGTCCTCTATAAAAATGTTTATGTGCAACTTTCCTCTATCTTGCACCGTTTTAGGGTAATAGTTTATTGGTTAAGTTTATTAAGCAAATAATTTCAATACAAAAATTGTGGCGGTTTTGATGCAGGCATGGTATACAAGAAAAACAACTCTTACGACACCAACAAAGCTACCCTTAGTCGCAAAAAAGCCGCGGTGGTCACCAAAAACAACTCGACCGAAACACACATGTTCCACTAAACCGATAATTTATTTATGTTCAAATTTTAAAATGCGTGAACGAAATAATTTAATAAAACTGATTTATAAAGTTTTATAATAAAAACTATCAGCAATTACTGGTTGAAGTCATAAACGATTTCACTGTAAAGTTATCAACACGAAAGTATGTAAAATAAAATTTGAGTAAATTTTGAATGTTGAAATTGTATCAACAGTCAAGCAATTGTAAATATTGTTAGCGTTATAAATCAGTTAAGACTAGAAAGAGGATTCATATTATAGTAAAGTTCATTTTTGTAATGTTTTTTTTATAGTCAGTAGCGCATTTTTTTCGTATGTTTCGGGCTTTAAAATAATGAAACTCATCTTCAGAAAAGTCTATAAAAAATATTTACAACTTATAAAAAGTTAAGATTACTAAAAAATTTTTATAACTTACATTTTTTAAAGAATGTCAAATATAAAAATTTGTAACTAGATAATTAAAAAATCTAAGTTTTATAAAATGTTACATGTAAATTATTTAAAAAAAAGAAGATGGTGCAATTTAGAAACAAATCTAAAAAAAATTAAGTTCAAAATCATAATTGAAATTGGTTTGATCGTTCAACAAAAAATTTTTATTTAATATTTTAATATAAATCAACTCTATTAATTCAAGAATTTGTTTGTTATTGATGTTATTTAAAGGATGAAACAATTTGTAAGAAAAAAGAGTATGACGATTATCCAAAACATGTTGTGCAAAAGTAGATTTTACTGAATTTGGATTAAAAAATAGTTTAAAATACATTTATAGTATACATTCTAATTTTTGAAAATTGTAATAAACTTTGTTCATTATATTACGTAGGTAATATTATGTTTGTTTTCAACACCTTCCGATAATTGCAAGATTTGCGATATCTGTGAATTTTTTTTATGTTTACAATCATATTGGTAATTCTTAATTTGATTGACAGTTTTTTGCTTTTTTTGACCAATATAGCATTTATTGCAATCAATTTTATATGTAACGTTATGTTTGTCAAATAACTTGGTCTGGTCTTTAACCTTGGAATAAATGATGTTATATGTGTATATATTATTGTTATTGTACGTCGCTATTTTAAGGTCAGGTGTTTTTAAAATCAAAATGAGCTTCTTAGTGAGAACAGGAATAAAATTGTATTCATTAGCTTATTGGGATAATTGTTGTTTTTAAGCATGTTTTTTAGTATGTTAAGATTTTGAATGTGAAATTAAGAACTACTTAATCTTATGATTTTGTTTTTAAAGGCTTTAATAATATTTATTTTTTGGTGGTGAAAGTGTTTGGAAAAGTAGTTGATGGTATGGGTTTAGTAAACCAATTCGTTATTATAGTGTTATCAATTTTATTAAGCTGATGTCTAAAAACGGTAACGAGCCTTAATTTTTGATTTCATAAGTAAAACAAAGATGTGAATCAAAACTGTTAAATGTATTAACGTGTTCATAATTTCATAATTAGGAATATAAGTGATATCATCTACATAAGTGGATAAAAACGTGGGTTGAAAAAGAAGTACTAGAGTCAAAAAAAAATTTAACAATGTCAAAAAATCTGACAGTCCAATAGTAGTATGACTTTTAGGATCCCTCCAATATTTCTATATTCATTTCAACACAAGCTCTATTGTGATGTTAGTAAATAACGATGTAACGTCAAAAGAAACTATAAAATAATTAGACGGAACAATAATGTTTTTAATTTTATCAACCAGTTCGTAAAAGTTAGAAATATTATACTTAAATAAGTAAGAGTTGTTATTAATAATAACTAGTGATAAACTTAGATAAATAATAACTAGGAGCACCTATGCACATGTTACAAGCTTTTGGTATTTTACGAACCTGCACGGCCAACTCACAATAGTCGGGAGTAGGGGGGGTTCATAGAAACAGTAAATATGCTTAAGGGCGCCAGAGCTTATCCAAAGTCACTTCTGTCCCGTTCAAGACAGACGGTATAAACTTGTAACACGATGTTAGGTTCGTAATCCTTCTACTCGGCTGTTCGAGTAGCCAAAAATAATTAATAGGTAACGATAATCACAGGAGCAGGGAAGATAAAAAGAAAGATTAACAAGTACAATCGATTTAATGGTTTAACGTTGGAATAATAATAGAAGATATGAGATTTAATGTTTTCCAGGTAGAATTAATACCTATCACAGTTTGCCTATGCGCCAACCTTAACTTCTAAAATGAGTAACAATTTGCATTAATAATTCGAGGAAACTTTGATTAATTTTCTACCTAAATGCCTGTAGTATCGGCAGCACACATCACACCAATAAAGTACTGTGAAATAAGTAGCGAAGAATAGTTCGTAGTAAATATCGTTTGTATGCAATATGCGGAATCCACAAAAAAAATTAGTAATATGGCATTACTGACAATAAAACAGTGATAACAATTATGGCATTAACATTAAATTATCCTAGTAATTATGGGTAGTACACAGCATACGTAACACAGAATAAGCAAACTTACTACCTAAATGGTAATACTCTTACGTTAATCGTTACGGAATTACTATTAGCAACAGTTTCGTGAGTGACCCTTTTTGACAACGAATAAGATACATAAAATCACTTACCAAAAACACAGGAACTTCCACTTGTGCGAAGAAAGTACTTTCCTCGGCAAGCGATCCTGTAAACACCCTGAAATAGCAAGTCGTGTCAAACTAATTCCTCACGAAAGTGAAATCTACAAAATGATTAGGTATATTTAACACAAATACACAAGGCCGAACCCGGTCGTCGTGTGCTGGTATACCCTGACGAAAACGGTGGTTACGCAGGTATCTGCCGCCTGAGTAGAATCTCGACAATCGTAGTTCGCTTCGGTACCTTAAATGTTTGCCATATGTCGTATGCCTCAGAGTATATTTATCCGACGAAATTATTATTCGAAATTGATTCTTCATTAATAGTTAACGACTAGGAACACATGCCCACACGTGGCGAAACGGCTATCAAATTACGAGAAATTACAACAGAGTTTTAATAAATGACAGTTATTATCTTACCCGGTGACGACTCAAATGTATTAAAAGCGTAATACCCTTATAAATTGGTCCCCATTATGGTGGATGATTTTAGAAAATTTAAATTGCTAGTTCACCGGCCATTTTATGCAGTTTCCAAGTTAAAGAATTCGTGGTAAATGACAGTCACGCGTAAAAGATTGGTAGGGGGCGTCCAAACCGTAAGCTAATTTCACGTCAAAATACATAGGCGTACGCAATGAAAATTTCGTCCGTAACACACAATAGGTCTATCTAGATTGTCGTCTTTATAAATTTTAATTAGGCCATAAAATTTTGGAGGTATGCTGGTGTAAGTAACTAGTTTTTTATATGTCATTACGTCAATATGTCCATTTTTAAACAATTTTTTAGTTAATTGATTGTTTTTGTTTTAAAATTTGGTTGTAGGGTCTATGTGTTGATATTTGTATTTAGATTTTCATCTTTAAGTAATTTATAGTTTTTGTATTTGTCTTTTTGCATTGTAACCGTAGCGTTACCTTTGTCAAATTTAAGTATCAATAGAATATTGTTAACTTTTAGAAAACGTTTTGTAGAATATATCAAAGTTTGAACAAATGAATCGTGTCCATTTAAATTAGTTATGGTATTTCTGTTGATAAAATTAGTAATAACGTTAAGTATTTTTCCCCTTAGTTTTTCTTGATCTTCTGGTTTACGGTAACTGAGTATATCCTCAGCGTCTTTGCTATACGTGCAGAGATTACTCGGATAGAAAATCTGCATTATCGTAAAGCAATAATCTTCCCTCTAGTTTTTACTGATAAATTTTGCACAAAATTGACACACAAAACAACACTAAATATTATACATTACAAAATGAATTTTTGGTAACCCTTTATATACTCTACTTATCAATGGCGGTTCTAAACTTTGCAAAGTTTAAACAAAAGGGTGCATTACTAGGGGTATGGAATACGCCCTAAGAGAACGGGGGTCCGGGTCTCTGGAAACACAGTTTTAAGCGTAATTTTGATGCAAATTTTTGTGTTCTTCCTTCTCAAATTTCAATTTAATATTTGACTTTGGTTTCAATACGATAAGTACTAGTAATAAAAGTAAAAAAACATTTGTAAGTTTTTGTTTAATAGGTAATTATACTAGTTTTATAATCAACAATACTATGTTTTCCAAAATAATTGAGATGCAATGAACCAAATCCAAATGATTACAAAATTTATTACGTTTGCCAGATGTAATGTTTTGCACCCTTTGTAGATTTATTAACATTGTCAAAAAAAGCAAAATAACGATTAAAAGCAAAAGAAAAAAGTATAAAACAATATAAAAAGAGTTTAAACACTATAAATTGTTAACGTTTTGTAATTAGGTGAAAAAGTTATACTTTTTTGTATTATTATATTTTGTTGAGGAGTTATTGTACTTGTCTTATTATCATTTATTGTTTAATGCAAGAGGCAATATGATTCCTTTATTTTGGCCTATTTGCATTTTCTCATCTTATTTTTACACGATGTTTCCCGCCCGCGCCCGAAACCGCCACGTTTACTTAAAATTTGAGCATTGCCTCGAAATTTGATGGGGCAACTATTGCGACACATAATTTTTTTTCTAATAGTATGGAACAACAATTAAAATTTTGGCATTTTTTTAAATTTTTATTGAACATTCTTAACCCCAAATAAAAAATTTTATACTTTTCCATTGGCCCAATAATTTTTGTTTGCCATTGCGTACTTTGCATGGCGTATAATTATAAATAAAAGTTTAAGAAAAAAATAATAAAAAAACTATTCAAATTGCAAAAATATAAAAAATCATGGTACTTGTGTGCGGTCCATAAACCCGTTCTCGGTTCAAGAGAAAGATGATTATAGAATAGTTTAGTGTTCAAGAAAACAAATAACAATGTTTGAAAACATTTAATGAAAGTTCTATGTTTCAAATTTTGTCATTTTTCTTATATTCAAATTTTAAAAAATTAGAAGCAATGTATACAAAGCACAAAAAATGCAAACTACGAATAAATGTTAAGAATTTGTAATGGAAATTAAGATGGCAATTGTTCAACCACTAATTACGTTCTAATCATGATAATACTTTCTTTACAAACAAAATTGAAATATTGACTATAATTTAATCCGGATATATTAAAAATTTTAGGCTAATTAAAACAGCAATTTAAATTTATTATAGCTATTAATAAAACTTGTTTAATTATAAATAACAGTTGGATTTTCTTTAAATTAAGGACTATAACATTCTTTTAAAACTTAAGCAAAGAACAATAAATACATTAATAGAAAATTCTGCGAAAAAAAAATTTAAACCTTAGGGTACAATTTAGATATATATTTGCAGGTAAGAAACAGGTTCTTCTAACTCTTATGAAGAATGGTTAGTAACCTGGTAATATCGTTGCAAGTAATGTCTACAACACCAATGTTGCCAAATTTAAATAGCTGTTTTGTTATAACATAAGTTTGGTTGCTTATCTTGCAGGTCGCGATTAAAAACGTCCAAAAAGTTTTTTGAGGCAGTGTACATCTGTCAAATTGTAAATGCAACCTACTTTAGACACACTTAAGTTGTAATTTTTTTTTTGACAAATAACTTTTCAATTTTTTTTAAATCTACATTTGGTTTTTGTGAATTCCCTTTGAAATTTGTTGTCAAGTGTGTTTGTAAGTATTTAGAAATCTACGTTGTTGAGAGTGGTACTTAATCTGTTTTTTAAACTACTAATAACTGTTTTGAGGTTATTAAATTTTTAATACGAAATTTTCACCTCTATTTTGAGGCACAAAAATTTCCGGACTATGTTATGTTTTTGGTTCTCTATTCAGTGCTATGAATTTTAACTACACGACCTTGTTTGAATTTTTAGTTTAATAGTTTAGTTCATGTTTGTTCTTAATTTATTATGTCTTTATCGATATTTATTGGTTTTTATTGAATGACGTTGTTTGACGGATCACTCTACTTGTTTCTTGTTTTCCGTCAGTTATTGTCGATTTGCTGTTAAGTAGTGTTTATTTAGAAAAAGTAATGATAGTTTAATATTTTTACCATTGTCACTGCCTTTTCTACTGTGTTGTTTTTCTTTTAATAAATACAGTTGGCCTGATGATGTGGACACTCAATTTCTACGAAACGTTGCCTTAAGAAGGCACGTGCAGTAGTCTTCTTTGCCTTTTCTACTACTAAAGGATTTATGTTTATGTAAAGTATTTCTGAGATATGATACATCTATACGTTTTGCGATTAAATTTGATTTTCTTTTTTCGTTTGTAGCATTTTTTCACAAGCAAATTGTGGTACTTATGTTACCTTGTGCTAGACACCTACTGCACGTGTATTGTACACGTAACTAATACGTGTGGTGTTTTTTTCTTGGTGTGTATGTTATGTTCGTGTTGTGTTACATTAAGCATGGGAAAATTTCTCGATTCATTAGTGCTGGCTTTGGATACTTTCTACGTTCTTAGAAAAACTTATAAGAGAATATCAAGTGGACTTGTCATGTACTATATTTATATGATAAACGCTTTATGGTGACAATGATAATCGATTGAATCTTTGCAAAGTAATGGAAAGTTTGACGCTTTGATTTTATATGATTTTAGAAATGTACGTTTGTATTATTTTATTTGTGGTATCTATCCGATTGCGTTCTGCTAAGTTTTTAGGTATGTGTGTTTATCAGCCTCCTTAGATCTGGTAAGGACGAGTACCGATTGTAAGTGCCCTTATTGTATTTTACTTTATTACGTTATTGCCGGTTTCATTGCAATCAGTTTGTATCGGGTATTCTTGTTATCACAAATAATGTGTAGTTATTGCTATACAATTGTTTATTGCAATTTAATTTAATTTCTGTCGTTTTTAAAATACTATGCTTTTCTATTGTTAAAAAAAGTAAAATACTAAAATTGTTTTTTTTAACGTAAAGAAATCTTTATACATCTTTTTTAATGTTACGTCGTGGTGCAGTGTGTTGCCTATACTAGCAGATTTTTTCTTTAAAATTTTGAATCCTTTTTAGATATAGTGCTTTTATTAACGTACCAATATAACTTATATATAGACCACCGCCTACTCTCCTTCAAAGCGAGCTAGTCCAAGTGAGGCCACACTAACTAGAAGCTTGCAACAGTTTGCATATGTTTTTTGTATGAAATTAACTAAGTGGCTAGTTCCTCTTTGAAAATAATATGAGACCACGTGTGAATAGCTGATTTGTTTCTCAGAAACCCATGACTTCCACCCTGGTCTATATTTTTTTAGTTTAAAACTAAACAATCTTAACCTTACAGTAGACGTGCAGACGTTTACATTTGTTGCTTCGGACCGCATTTATGTATATTCTTTATAATTTTAGGATACTTTTAGTCACTTCTAGCGTTGCCCATATTTTGCAGGAATGATACGGTTATAATCGAATCGAATATTTTGTAAAAATCTACAAATGCTACTCGGTGAGTATTCATTCTTCTTGTAGACATTTACTTAAAAATCTTTTAATTGCGTCTTCTATAGCGCGTGTACTCATTTTTAGCATTTCCACTGTTATATGGTCCTCTTCAGATTTTTTTCGATTTTTTAAAAGCGTTGTATTCTTTCTATTGTTATTTCAGCTAAATATAATTTACCGTAAAATTTTTTAATGAAATATAACAATTTCATGACTACTACAATTTTTTTATTCTCTTTTTTTGTGTTAATTCTGGTTTTTCTTTTGATAGTTTAAATTTTAACAATTATATTTCTATTTTTTATGTTTGTTTTTATTTTTTAGTGTTGAATGTTCTGATATTCTTCTGAATTGCTTTTTGTTCGTATTAAAAATGTTCTTACTAATTATATGTACATGTGATTTTATTGCATTGCTCAGTTTGTTTATGCATATGTTAAGTATACTTCGCATATTTAGTAGTTAAGATAAGCACGTGCATTATCATAAATTTGTTTCAACAAACAACAAGTTCATGTTACAAAAAAACTTCTTATTAAAAATCATAATATTCGAATTATTCATATGTATGTATCTAGTTATTATGTTAGCTTATTCGAGATCGTACCAAAATATGAATAGTACCCGTACAGGACTTCAAAAAGAGTCTTTCCCGTAATTTTACTTTTGGTACAATTTAATTTGCGCTCAATTCTTTTAATTTTCTTGTCCTAGTCGTTTTCTTCTTCCATTTGAAAAATTGTAACAGCAATGATCACTCTTTCACATTGTTCATTCGCCTAGGGGCGCTTGCTGCTATTCAATGCATGGTGTATCTTTACAGACTCACATAAACGTTTGACCTTTTGCCCTGTTTAACGCATTCCAATAAGATCGTTTAGTATCTTTCATGCAGTACAAACGTACACACTTTGTTATTGCACACACTAGCATCAAAATATATTGATTTCCCTTCCGACTCTTAATAGACGGACCTAAGTGATCACAATGTACTCGTCCCACAGGCCTCTTCGGCTGTGGATTTGGCGGTAATTCTTCCGGTCATTTACTTCCTAGTATTTTATTGGATAAACTTTCAAAACAACGGTTAATATAGTTATTGATAAACGTTTGCATTTCTTTAAATTAGTAGTTTCTGAGTATTGCAGAGGCAGTTCGATCTACGGAAAAATGTTCTTGTACATAATGAAACTGTACCATTAAACTCTTACGCATACTGTCAAAAATTTCGTACAACTTTTTAGGATTTCCATTTAAGCTGACAAATTTATACACTCTCTTATTCTCTAAAATGTAATTTTTTACACGGTACTTTTCTTCCGGGTTTCTTCCATTTTTACCTTTCTTCAAAATTTTTTATTTATCATTCTGTTATATTATTAAAATCCAATCCTCCTCAATATTCACCGTGAGTACCGATAACCGCTCTCCAAGTTGATCGCTTACGACATTTTCTTTAATGGGCGCTTGGTTTAAGGCTGGATTTGGCCTATGTATTTTATATAGCACTCGCGCTTGCACGGCGCACAGGAAATCTCAAAAAATATTACTTATAAGAACACAAAAATGTGAAGAGGAATATTGTCAGCATCATGTAAGGTATTTTAAAATCTTGAAAAAATTATTTTTTTGCATAAAAAAAGTTACAAAGTAAGCAATATTATTTATTGATAATTTTCTACTTCTTCTGTAAACTATACTTATACTATTGAAAATAAGAAACTATAAAATAGCTTAGGGTAAGATGGAAATTTTGTCCTTTCATTTGAAGGTTTACCTTTTTAATTACGTTAGGTAGTTTTCAAGTGGTCCTGTTCCCAGTGAAATGTGTCAACAATTATCCTGCAATGTCATTAAGGTCGAAAATTGAATATATAAAACGCAAATTAGAGTTAAATAGTAGATACCGACACACAAAATTTTAATTTAGCAGCAATAACAAGTTTATCCATTAAAACGCAGATGGCGCTGTAAACAGTCAATGACGCGCCTTGAATATTACTTATCTTTATTAGGAAAAATGGACTTTAATCCGTAAGCCGTATGTTATCATACAAGATCTCAATTTATTTTGTGTCTACATTTTTAACAATTTATAATACGCGCATTTACTAAATACGTCACAATCGAGTTAGGTCAAGATCTTGGATGCAAACAAAGCTAAATCGTATCGTGATTTTGAAGAAATTGATTACAGTTTATTTCGAGTTAGCATTTTTAACAATTAACATCTGTTTCAACCTTGACGGTCACAATTTTATTACTAGTCAACAGTATTATATTATTACCGAATCCGTAAAGATTTTACACGTTTTTACGATAAAGTTTTTATTTAATACCGCACTTACTCTCAAGTACAAATAGCACTTTCTGGATCAATTAACTACTTGACTATCAATATCTATTGTTTTAAAAAGGTATTCTATAGTTTGTCTGATTGTCACTAATTTCCAGAATGTTGCTAGCTTCGGCCTGTCGCGTTTTTGTCTTTGAGGCAATCAGTTCTTTTGTAATGGTAATCACGACACAAGTAACAAACAAGCCGGTTCTTATACGGACATTCTGTTCCGGTGTGCCCAAGTGTATAGCACTTAAAACACTTTTAGTGATGTTCACTCTCTTTGCTCGATGCACAAACCTTATTCAGTCTTTCAACTAGCTTCTTTCGGCGTGCATTTTTGGAGTCACTCGGAAAAATTCTATTAGAAACCACTCGGTCAAAATCGACTATATCATACAGATACTCGTTAAGCCGTACAGTATCTCCTGCAACAAAAGTCCAGGCAATAACTTTTTTTTGCTTCTTTAAAGCATTCACTCAAATGTAATTTATTATAAAGATATGTTGAAATTGGTTCTCTTGGACGTTGTCTTCTCGCTCGCACCCTTTCTCATTTCTGTGTTAGACAATATTCGAAGCCTTCTTGAATTCGTATTTACAGTCCTTCCACGATTCAATACTCCAGCATAAATTTCACGGGCCAAGTGCCTAATACCGCCGTATGCTTCAAACGTTTTAACCATTTCATGCCTTTGTTCTCCCTAATATCCCAGTTCCAGTCCTCGATTTTCACCTTCAGGTTTGGCACAATAGTAATTAAATTACAATCATGATTTCTTCTTGGTTTGGTCAGAGGTTCCACCAAAGTCAACAGCTTTTCTTCGAAAGCGTTTCCATTTGTTTCTATCAACGTCACTAAGTTTGTAAGCATCGCTGTTATTTTTGTGATTGGATCTTTGTAAATTGTTTTTGCTGTTCGTCGTTCCCTGTCGTTGTCTTAAGTGCGCGCAGATCATAACCAGCCAACGCCTTCATCTGCCGACATATTTATGATCCTTTGACTAGACTATTTCGTTCTTCAATCGCCATATTTGATTTTACTTTTTACAAGATCTCATTTCTCAGATATTAGTTCTCGCTTTCTAATTAAACGCATTCGCAGTTATGTTCTATACTTTATTCATAATACATTAACTAAATTTTAGATATATCATTTAGATGTCACTTTCTAAAAATATAATCTGAGTCGCGGTACCTAGGACTTATTCTTCTCACTACAAGTACTCGACGGCCTTCTAACTTTTTTTTTACTCCACCGCAAAGTAATTTCATTTGGAGATAAAAGTTGCAATGCAATTTTAGTTCTATATCACTTAGCATTTCTTTTACAATGCGGTTTACTATAATTATCAAACGTGTGGTTTTCAATACATATTATAACGATAAGTATGTTACATCGCAAACAAAAATGTTGGTACTACATTAGATGCGCAAAAAGTGATTGACGTTCTCAAGTTTACGTGAGACGAGTTCTAGTGTTGCATGGATTTAGTACAGTAACATCTGAAAAAATGTATTTCTTGTTTGATACCATGTGATTAATCATGTTTTTATTTTTGTTGTTTGGGTTTCTCATTTTTTTTGTACAGATTGTCTGTTTGGACCATATCGTTGTCAGTTGCTTTAGGTACCAGTTTAAATTGAAATTACCCATACTTATTGTGATTTGTGCTTTCTCTAATACCCTTGCTATTGTCAAATGCTCGTAAAGCGATTTTGTTTGTATATGATCTGAGTAATTGCTTGGTGCATATCCAATAAGAACTTGTATTTTGTACTGTTTATTTAGTGCAATTGTGGTATAAAGTACACAATCCTAGCTTGTGCTAGGTTTTCTATATTATTATTTATCGGGAAAACTACTTTTCTTTCATTGAGTTTTGTCATAGTTATTTACATACTAAGTGCGGGAAAGTTATGTTCCTGAATGAACGAGCTTGCGAGTGCTGCCTTGAGTGAATTCGGGAACAATCTTTCCGCAAGAAGTTTGTACAATATTTTTTGTACGAATACTATTAAACTTGTTTAATTTATATTTTTATTCATGTATTAATTCTAAAACATAAATATGTATAAACAAAATTTATATAAATATTAAATCAAATCACCATAAAAATGAAATTTGAGAGTTGGCACGTTTTTTGTTTTGTCGATTTACGTACTTATTCAATTAAAGCTTTTGTTGTA
Source organism: Aquatica leii (assembly GCA_035610365.1). Lineage (NCBI taxonomy): Eukaryota > Metazoa > Arthropoda > Insecta > Coleoptera > Lampyridae > Aquatica > Aquatica leii. Next base: position 31,588,669 of record CM069433.1, on the reverse strand, counting down.
ACGTGAATAGTGCGTGATTTCGGTTATATATTGTCATTAATTTAGGGGTTAAATAACTTGAATTATGAGCGATAGTGAAAATATTATGGATTGCACACCGCCGGAAGCACGCAAGACGCTAGTGAGGCATTGGTAAATTTACTAGCAAAGAAATCTAAAGCAAGATATGAATTGGCATACTTAAAATTTGTCAATTGAGCCCAAACAAAGAAAGTTTCCAATTTTACCGAAAATGTTTTATTAGCATATTTTCAAACGTATCCTAATAAAAAGTTTTTGTGGTCTACGTATTCGATGTTAAAGGCGTGCTTAATTTTACACGACAACGTCAATATTTCGAATTATTCAAAATATCCAATAGCGGAACTTAAAATATAAACAGTATAAATGTTAACATTTGTAATTCAAGCAATCATCTGTGAAATAATTGTTCCATTGTATGTAATTATAATTACTCTAGTCCCTGTTGTTTTGTTACAGATTATTAAACATTCCGTTTCCTTGTTCTTAACTTGTAAAATATTTAAATAAAAATTACGGAGTAGGTCAACAGATGAGAACAGTCAGATTACTGCTGCAATCAGAGTAGCCAGATACAAACTGTTAAAAATCTCATTCGACTTATAGTAAAAAAATTCCTCCACCAATGTTAGGTTATGGTATTTCGATATCTACGAAAATAAGAATAATCGTCTAATATTATTACATTTATTTAAATACTTACATTTTCTGATTATATAGTAGCAAATTTAATAACAACGATCTACTAACACAAATATTTATCAATTACTTATCTGCAGTTTTCACACAAAACATATGTTTACCAAATGTTTACCACCCATAATTAATTGGTGTTGCCAACTTCATTAATCAAATGCACTAACCTTATTATTTACAATATCAAATATTATTACAATTTCGCCACTTTATCTTAGTATTTTTGCGGGAAGTACACTTCAACAAATCATATTTTTGTACTCATATACTGTTCGATGCCATTTACCGCCTTCTACGCATAATTAGGAACATCTGAATCCCGAATGACATTTATTTCCCGCACTCAAACGTCAAACAGCGTGCGGGAGAATAGAAAAAAACACTGGCATTTCTACAGTATTAATTTAAAAACTATATTCAAAATAAGAAAAAATAATTACGTTTTCATAAAGTTTTTGTTTTTTTGGGCATAGCAAGAGCAGATTAAGTACATAAAATAAGTTTTTAAGCCTCTTAAGATTGCTGGACGACGTAACATTTTTAGTCGTACTAACAACCAACATATTTTATACCGATAGAACAAACAAATATTATTAAATAGTAAAACTTAAAGTGGTGGAATAAATACGATTTAAACTGCTTTTATTCAAATTTGCAAATTAATTGTATAATTGATAGTGATGGCTTTTTACGATTACTTTACTGCTAACAGAAAAAATCTATACAATATCCGAATTAGTAAATAAATTACAAAAATGTCATCAATACAGAGAGTATACTAATCATTGGTTATCTCAATTATATTATTTTTTAAAGTACTTATTAAAACTTGTTTACTTAACAGAACCACATTGTACGCCGCTTGTTAGAATCACGGATAATGTTATCAATCGGGTAATGTTTTTATTTTATTAAATAAAGAACGGGCTGGATGTATGCTACCACATAAACGATAACCTATTTTGTATGATTTTTTTGCTAAATTTTTAGAATACACTTGTAAAGTGAGTAAAAATTAAATCACTGCACTTTAAAACACTTGTTTTGCAAATTTTATTTTTTGCAGTGTACTTTAAAAAAATATCTAATTATTTGAATAACAACTTAATTTAACTAATTTTTAGGTGATAAAACTATTTTGTTTTTAATATTATTTTTAGTGTCAGCAAATTACTGAGAAGAAATTTCTAGTTCAGCAAATTAAAAATCATAACATTATTTTTGATTTTTTTCTTTCTTCTTTTGTCTCAACAAACTATCTAATGCATAGTAGTTTACGATCGCCTCAAAATTTTTTTGTTACAACTTTTATTTTAATATTATTTGTTTGTACTGATGCTATAATTACATATTTTAAACTAATAACTTGTTAATCAGAAACACACTGTACCTATTTGCTGCTTTCTAACCAATAAACATTTATTTTTTGATTAATGTTATCATTCGGTTATTGCTACCAAAAACTCCAAGTCTGTATGTGATTCTATTAAGTAGCGTGCACTGTATAATGATTGCCTTTTAAAAAAACTAATAATTATTTCTTAATTTTTCTAGTAACTGGAGTTGATTTTTACATGCTAAATCGCATATTTCATTAGAGGTATTAATAGAAACTACTTTTCACATGACGTTATATTTGTATTACTTTTTATTTAGAAACAGTATTTCGTCTTCCTATGAATAAAAATCATTGTTTATATTTTTTTTGATTTGATTAATAAAAAAACTGCAAATTATAATATATCGTTCTGTTATTTTGCCTGCTGCAATTTTAAGATTGTAAAACAGAAAATTTGTATAATTGATAGAAAAGCCAAAAAACTGCGCTTTTTTTAATTGTCTTTCAATAATAGTTTTAATTATACCTAAATTAATGTTAATACAGCTTGAAAGGCTTGCCTCCTGGTATAAATACTTTAGTAACCAATCAAATTATGATCTCCATATCTCTCCATATAGGAGAAAACAACGAATTAATATTCCAGTTAATTTGCGACGTTTCGTGCTTATAAATTAGCAAAAATCAAAAAAAAAAATTATGATAATTGAATTACGTTTAGAAATTAATTTTCATAACTTCATTAAGAAAGAAATTAATTTTAAACCCTTTTTTTTTAAATCGTAATTTGTGACATCATGTTGTGTCTTTAAATGTTTAAAATAAATTTTTTAATGTCACTTAATTATGATAGTAATTTTTTTTGACTCGGTGGAGCGTGCTGATGAAGTGCTAAATTATAAGCACGAAACGTCGAAAATTAACTGGACTAGTAATTCCTTGTTTCCTCCTATATGAAGAGATCATTAATTTGATCGGTTACTAAAGTTAATACAGCTGAAATTGTAAGTAAATGTGATAGTGGTAATAACAAATTGTTGTATTATTAACAATACACAGCAATTCTTGTTGAATATTTAGAAAAAATAGTAATATAGTTAATATTTAGTTAAATGTAATAGTTTGCATAATAAAATATTGGTTTTAGGAAGGAAAACAAAATTCGTGCAAGCTTGGACATATCTTAAAAAATCGTTATAAAAATTTTTTAGAAGATCAGTACAGTGCAGATGTTATATCTACTCAGACGACAGAATCGGAAAGAGCTAACCTAACCGCTCAATTAGTTTTAAATGGTATGTTCCTTGAGTCTTGTACTATTCAACCTGGTATAAGTTATAATATAACGAGGAAACCTTACGTAAGTATAAAATGTTAAAAATATGTTATGAATAATCTATTTGTATTGTAATTTTAGGAATTAAGTCTTGTAAATTTATATTGTCCAAATTATATGAAGGAATTGCGACGCATACACAATACAACAAAAACTAAAAGCATATTAAGGAAAACTGAAAACTTGTTTCGGTATATTTCATTGAATGCAGAACAAAATTACACATCGTTTAGGGAAGTTTTCTTTTTATATGAAACGTTAGCTTCAGAAAAAGCTTGTAATTTAACTTTGCCGTTATGGGCTGATAAAGTGTATGAAGAAATTAAAAATATTGCTATTACACAGCTAAAGTATGAAAGTGGCAGTAAACTTTTAAAAAGATTGAATGGGGGTATTAAATTAAACTTTATAAAAACTAAGAAACAATTTTTGATTTTTAGGAAGAATGTTAAGAAAAGTAGTCGACACAATGCAAAAAAAAATTGATGATGTACCCGAATACAAAAATAAAAAGATGACTTTATATTCTGGTCATGATTTTAACATAGCCAATATCTTAAGTTCATTAAATGTATATAAACCGCATTTGCCAAATTTTAATTCAGCAGTTGCTCTTGAACTTTATCAAAATTCTACATCTAATAAACACTATGTAAAGGTAATGTAAATTAAATATAACATATTGCTTCAATATACGCTTTTTTTTAAATTTTAGATAGTGTACTTCAAAAATATTAATTTAAAGGCTAAGGAGTTGAAACTGCCAAAGTGTTCTACAATGTGTAATTTTTTAAAGTTTAAAAGGAATATGTTACCTTATCTTCCATTTAATTATACTAAAGAGTGCGATTCTCAAATATTATTAGACTAATTATAATTTTCTAAGAAAATTGTAATCATAATTTAATTAACTCAATCTATTATTTATATACAAAATAATTATAAGATTGTTTTGTTCAATAAATTATTAAAAATTAAAATATTAATTATACTTGTTTTTCAGATTAACGTGATGTGACACAACGATAAATTAATTTTTAGAAACAAATGAACTTTAGACTTTGAGATAATAATTTAACAAATTCGTCAACGTATTTAATCTTTAGAAGCAAATAAACATGCCAAAAATTCTTTTTTTGTTTTATTTAATATTTGTTTTAAATTATTATGAGGTGAATTCTACTTTGGAACTAGTACACGTGGTAAGAAACATTAAAAAACTGTAAATAAATTGAATCGCAATTTATATTTTGTGTTTGTTAATTAAAATCATCACGTTGCACGTACATGTTTATTTTGTTCTAGTTTTTTAGACATGGGAGCAGAGCTCCCAGTGAGGCAGAAATGTACCCAAACAATCCACATATAAATTTTTGGAAAAATATCGGTTTTGGAGAACTAACTAGAGTAAGTAATATTAGTCCTTAGTACTTAATAGTTTAGGATGTTCATAAAATATTTTTATTGTAAGTGCTATCGCCTATATGTCAATAACGCGTAGGATCTTATTGATTTATCTTCATCACGTATGTTGAGTAGGTATATAAATTTATTTTACTTTTCATTATATATTTTATGAAACATTTACTGTTGTACTTAATTTTATCAATTTGAGGTCAATGTCTTCTTTACAATAAATATTTTTAGTCAATATTTTATTTACAAAAATAGTATCATTTTTAATAGCGATATCAGCAATTTAAATAGCATTTACAACAATTTAATTCATAAAACTACAAGGTAGTTTTACATAGGGCGATTGTTAGCGGGTATTCTTTCAATTTAACTTCTATAGATTGATAACATACATAATTTCTGTGTCATTGTGTTAACCTGCATTTGTTGTTTATTACATAATTTTAATTTTTAGATTTGTATTATTTCATTAATTAATGTGGATTTGTTCATGTTCGTTGTTGTACTGGATTCACCTATTCAATTTTTCGTGATGTTTTATCTTAAAATTATTTAAACCTTTGTAATTGTGTTCTAATTGTGCAATACTTACGTTATTAAATTGTAGTGGATTAAAGAAGTGTGCAGTTTGTACACAAAACGTTGCTTTTAAAAAAACTGAGCATGCCCTTACTGAACGAAGAAGTACAAAAATTAACAATTAAATTAAAAAAGAAAGACAAAAAACTTTACCGGTTAATATTTTATATTTATTTCTTACATTTTATTATTATTTAATATAAAAGTTTATATTAGTTTGTAGCGTTCTGATTCAGTATAATTTTCAACATCTTGCATAAAATTAATACCTAAACATTTACATTCAACTAACTATAGTTTTATTAAAATTAACGTTGTACAATAAACATAAGATGATATTCACAAAAATATAATTAACTTGAAAACGTTTTGTAACGTGTAAATTTCAACTTCGAGTAAAAATCCGCCTGAGAGTTAGGCAACTTACAGTAATACCTTTGACCTCGAGTCGTGGTTCTAAGTCACACTTATGAGGGCGCGCGAAGGTTGTTTGTCATCTACAAATTTCAAAAAAACCAAAAGGTAAGCGACAACATCTGGTTATTTACGTTGAAGTTATACTATTCTTCATTCTTTCTTTCTTTCTCCACCTTCCCCATTAGATCACAATAAATATTGTAACAGTTTCGTACACATTTACGTTGTCTACCACACCGTTTCTTCTCGAAAGCTTGCTTTCCCAGGGAGTTCCATCAGACGAGCACGCTTTGTATTTACATTAAATGTTACATTCTCCCCCTTTGGTTTTCGGGAAAAGTCCCGGATGGAAACCAAGAAAATTGATCGTGTAACGGGGTAACGTTTCATGACGTCTTTATAGACGCCAGCTTCGACGTAATGGTTGAAAATGTGAGGGAATAACAGGAACGCCATTGATTACTTGGCTTTGTTTAGAAGTATTTCTTTTCTCACTGTGTACAACATAATGATTAATATTCATGGCAAGATGAGAGCTTGCCGCAGCAGACTTTTTCGGTTTTCCTTGCCGGCGGATAGGGCACCTAGGAGTTTTAGCCCTTTTCTTAGAATACGGCGTGAGAGCGGATACATAATAATTGCCGAAGACTACACCCGGTTAGTGAATATAAGCCACCTGGTAGTAGACGAGTTCCGCTTGGTGATTAAATACGGCCCGTCGCGTCTAGGAGCGAACTTGGGCGTAAACAGCTTGACTGAGTTACTCAAATGGTGTACATCGACAAGGATCAAATCAGCTGCGTTATACGGAGTAACTTTACGTTAGTTTTGTCAAAATGTTTCTTTACAGCATCCTGTTTTGGCTCATGGGTTTTTCTCAAAGCGCCAAACCCAGCTACACGTTTGTAAGAACGAGATAACATTTTTGACGTTACTAGGTTGTAGCATATTTATTATTGCGCGTGTTTGTTTGGGATCCGCTTGTATTCCACCTGGCGTTATTAAACGTCCGAGATAAGTAACCAAATCAAACGCAAACTTACACTTTGAACGATTTACACCTAGTTTATACAAAATAAGTTCTTTAAAAACTTTTTGTAGATCTCTTAAATGTTCGTCAAATGAACGTGATTAAACAATAAAATCATCTATATATGGCAATACCGTGATACCAGTTAGTCCAGCGCAAAACTTGTTGATCAATCTTTGAAATGTCGCAGATGCATTATATAAACCTAAGGACTTGTAACGAAAGCGAAAAGTGCCAAAAAAAGTGATGAATCCTGTTTTATCACAGTCTTCACGTTTGACAGGTACCTAGTAATAACCGCACCGAAGGTCAATAGTAAACATATAAAGTGTTAGTTTAACGTTATGCACAAGGTCGTCAATCCTAGGTAACCGGTATTTGTGAAGGAATTTAAGCGACAATAATCGATACACATTCTTATGTTTCCAGGTTATTTTTTAGGAACAAGCACTACTGGAACGGCGTAAACAGAGTCACATTTTTCAATGATATTAGAATTAGATATGTGTACAACTTTTATCCAGCAATACTAGATTTTACTGCGGTATCGACACAGGCCAATCCTTCAAAGTCGGCAATTTTTGTATAAAACATGGAACGATTGAAATAGGAATGAACTTCAGTCATCAATAGATCAAAAGATGACGTTGAGCTTGTAGCAAGAGACCTAAAAATCTATTGCTAGGCTGACGTTGAATAAATTGAATGTCCTGGTTTACCACATCCAAAACAGACAAGTTTGTTAATAGAAGTCAAAAAATTATTAAAATAATGGGTTTTCGTGAACGTGCTAGCAAGGCAGCATATTTTCTATAACCGTTTTATGATTACGTGCATTTAAACTTAAGTTTTAAAAACTTATCAGTAGCAATTAAATGATTTTTTTGTAGTAAGCAAATATCATGTTTGTTCATAAAATTTTGTTCAATAGATCGAGCTTTGTCAACAAGAGTAGAAAAATCAATAATTTCTTCTCTTGGTAACCGTGTTCTAGTTATAGAATTCAAAAAAACATAAATCATATTCAATTTACAAATTTCGTGTAATTCAATGTAGACAGGGAAGCGCGATAAGAGTGAGCGAGCATTGGCAATGAAAATATCTGTTGGTTCCTTATCACCTTGTTCTTTAGGAAACCGCTCTCGAAATATTTAGTAAGACGGTTTGTTATAACCAAAAGCATGACGCAAGGACTTTAAAGCTTCAAGACGCAGCCGTAGCTTTTGTACCATGACATCAAGTTGCAGGGTGACCATCAAGTAGCACTGACAATTCTTTAATTGCATTTTCAACTGTATTCAGACAATGTTTAAACACTGTAATAACATTTTTAATTGCATCATAATCTTCTATTTTTTTACCAAAAAATTTAGAAAAGCACTTAGAAAAGTTTCCAAAATTTTGTTGAACTGTTAAATCAGGTGTGGAGTAGCACTTTCGATAAGCGCAAGAATATTCGCAATGAGCGTTTGCAATTGTTGTCAGTCATATTAATGGTAGGGCGTTTCATAACTTGATTTGAACTTTCCGTATCAGACTTCGTCAGGAGGACGGATGGTACGGCTCCGTAAGTTTTGCGGCACATACAATACCATTTGATTCTTCAATTTAATAAATCAACTGTTTTTTTAAGTTTATATTACGCAAGATTGAAAAACAACAAGATTACGTTTAATCACTGCACAAAATTATAAAAAGTTTTTAAACTTTCATATTATTTTTTAATAAATGTCAATAAACAGATAAGCAACACGCATTTGTATGATTGTACGAATGTATCGCGTAAATACAATAGCACTGCGTAAAGCGATACATTATGCGCGAAACTTCTCACCAAACCGCATCTTCAAATAACATGAAATTTTACCTACGTTTCTTCCGAAGGTTCTCTTAATTTTACTGCACCGTCCAAGCTTTCTATATTCTTTAATGGGTTTCTGGCACCGTTTGCAGAATTTGTTACTTTTAAAATTGCGTTGAAACAGCACTAAAGTTAGGCGCCATTAGATGTAGCGTTCTTATTTAGTAAAATTTTACACAGTTTAAATAAAAATCCATGAACCGGATTTCTATGCAATAAAAAGTGACTTTTCTGTTGCGGTTTATTAGCAATATTACGGCAATGTTTATGTTTTATCATTATAATTATCATAATTTTTATTTAAATTTTGCCTATTTGTAAAATTTAGAAGTTATGATTAATGAAACTAATTATGTTTATATAAAATAATTTACGTAAACACAACTATTTTCAAGTATCAAGTTATTGACTATTTGAGTTCTTGAGCTTTTAACCGTTATTACTGCCAGACTAAATGCTGGTAAATTTTTAGATTGGAAAAGAAGAATCGATGCAACTTGGCAAAACTTTAAGAAACCGTTACCAGTTTTTCTTGTCAGAAGACTATAACTCAGAAGAGGTTATGACCAAATCTACCGATTATAACAGAACTCGACAAACTGCATCATTGGTATTAGACGGTTTATTTGTATCAACAAAAACTAATAACAAATCATACATTATTAATTATAAGGAACATCCTACCGATTTTGTAAGTAAACAATTACAATAAAAACAAATTTAAAAAACGTTTTTACAGGTATTACGAGGTGTTTTCCTATATTGCAAATCGTTCAGAAACGAGGTGAAGCGTCTCCAAAATACAATTGAATATCAAAATCTTGAATCTCAATATAAACATATTTTTGATCTAATTACCAAAAAAACAACTAGAAAATATAGTTCTATATTAGACGCATTCTTTTTATTCCAAGTCTTTTATTCTGAAAAATACATGAATTTAACTTTACCAGTTTGGGCTGAGCAAGTCTATGAAACACTACACAAATTAGCTGTTTTAGAATGTTATATAGAAAATTATACTACAAAATTAAAACGATTAAATGGAGGTAAACAAAAAATCAATTTGAATATAACAACACTATAAAAGTTTTAGGTAGAATGCTAAAAACTGTTCTTAAAAACATGAAAAAAAAATCAAAAAATGCTTTAATTCCTCATAATAGAAAAATGTTTTTGTATTCTGCTCATGATGTCAACGTAATAAACATCTTAGCTACAATGAACGTTTTTACACCTCATTTTCCTAATTATAACGCAGCTACTCTTATTGAGCTCCATCATAACGTTACCTTAGGAAAACATTATGTAAAGGTAAGTACGTAACTTACAGACTTTGTATTTATTAACGTTTTTTATTTAGGTATTTTACATAAGTCGCTTTAATGCAGAACCAACTGAATTGATTATTAATGAATGTGGTAATCCTTGTGAATTAAACAATTTAGAAGAAATAATGTATCAGTATTTACCGGTAAACTATACTCAAGAATGCGAAGCTGACGTACCTATAGACGATGTAGATTAATAGAATAATCTACTGTTAACTTTAGTTGTTCTATAAATCTTTAATTTAAGATTTAGTTAATCTTGGTAACTTAACTAAACTGTATATTATTGTAAAAAAAAACAAACAAAAAATGCAAATGTAAAAATGTAAAAAATAATTTAAAATTTATTTATAATATTAAAGTAATTCATATCCTAAATAATACTTTTACATGTCTTTACATAATCTTTGCTAAAATCTAACGACGACGAGAATTTTTTAAATAGATAAATGCGACATCAAAAATAACAAACACAATATGATGGCAAAACCATTTCATAGTGTAAATTAACTATATAATTAAAAATACTGTTAATTGTATTGTATTCAAAAACTGTTATTTAATTATACCTCAAAAAGTTAACGTTGTACAAAAATATGCACAAATTGGCAGAATACGTAAAAATAAGATTTAACATATCAATTTTTTATGTTTTGTACAAACTACACAGCACTACATTACACTACACTGTTTTAGAATAAAATTTAATTTTCCAATCCGAGAACTTTGCAATGCTCTCATGATTTGTCTGCTTAACTAATGAGATTATTTCATGTATAAAACTGTCTACGAACTGAGCTTTAGTTACGCGTCGCAGTGGGCACCTTCAGTCTTAGTAAATTTTTACGCTATACACTAGTTTTTTAAATATATATGTACGACTACAAGAACAAAAAATACAATCAACGCTATTGAATTCAAAAGGCATAACGTCTTTCATGGCATTTAGAAATTAGTCTAATTTAGAAAGACTAAGAAGTCTACTAACAACCACAATTTTGATTTTAAAAAAATCCCTCGAGCTGCAACCAAACCATGGTACGTACGCATTTATAACTAACCCACAACGGTAAAAGTTTACTTCCATTTTGGTTGTGTACGCATTGAAGGCATATTTTTTTTATTGAAGTTCGTAATTTGTGGCAAAACGGTCGTCCTGTGGTGCACTCTGGTGGTTTTTTTACTGCATTGACATTGTTACCTTATAATGTTTATACGTTAAAATTTTAGCTCGTGGTTTATTCAAAACTTATTTGAATTACGCGGGTATAAAATCAGCTTTCAACCTTTCCATCTCTATAGTCATTTATATGCTATTATTAATACATACTAAATTTATACTATGAGATGGCTCTGCCACCAAATTTCTCTCATGTTAATTAAATCATTTGATAATTTTAAGCTATAGGACTGTCATTACATTTCTGGAAGTACAGTAGAGTGTTCTCCTACTGCCGAAAAACTCCAAAAAGGCAAAACGATTGTTTAGTGGTTTACTCTGGTGGCATTTTCACATTTGCGTTGACATTGTTACCTTACAATGTTTATACGTTATGATTTTCGCCTACGTTATTTACTACAATCAATTTACATAAACGCTGCAACAGATGCGTATTGTTGACTACCGGACGACTTAACCACGAGTGATGTTTTTTGTTTCTTTTTACTACTACTGCGCGTCGTATGGCGATTAAGATGTTTTCGTAACTAAATTTTAGAGGTTGCTACATTACCCCCTTCTCTAGTGAGAACGGTACGAATAATAATAATTACATATAGGATAGAAAAAGCTTACAAATTAATTTACAAAAAATACTAAACTGACAAAGTAATTTTTCAACCGATACCAAGTTGTTAAATTTTTTCGTCCTGATTTCGTAGTTTTCTTGGTGTCCGGAGTGGAAGTTGTGTCGCCGCCACTGCTATCAAGTCGCGTAGCACGCCCCTGGTGATCGTTATTTGTTGATTGTTGGTTAACCTCACTTCTTTGCTCACTTCCAATTTCTTCCTCTTGATCTACGTGTGCGATTTTCAAACGAGTTATTGATATTTGTTCTTTCTTTCCCTCAATTAGAAGAGTAAAATACTTGTCTGAAGTGTGTATCACTTCGCACAGTCTATCACATGGCGGCTTTAATGGTTTCTGTACCCCTTCTGCACGAACAAACACAAATTTGGAAGAATGTCAATCTTTGGGTATGTATGTGTAACGGTTATTGTTGTAAGGTGTGGTCCTTGAGTATTGCATTTTCCGCATATAGGTTTGCAATTGCGTAACAAAATTTGTGTCTGCGGTACTTGTTGTTTTGACAATTGATGGCTGATCGATGAGGTTACTCGGGAGTCTTAAGGTGGTTCCAAACAACAGTTGTGCAAATGTTGAACCGATGTCAGCTTTAATATCACTTCTTATGCCAAGTAGATCTGTGCTTTCCGGCAACTGATGCATTCTTTAACCCATCTGGGTCTGGGACTGCATTTATCCGTTTTCTTATAAAAGGCATACAATAAAGATTTGTGGTCGCAAAATATTATAAAATTTCTACCTTCTAGATAATGTTGAAAATGAGATACTGTCCTGTAAATTGCCAACAAGTCACGATCATTCGTACTGTAATTTTGTTCCGTTGGTGTCAGCTTTTGAAAATCAAATGCTATGGGTTTAACTGCACCTTATTCTACTTGCTGTAGAACCCCTCCAATGGCTGTCTTGATGCGTCTGTAGCAATGCTGAACTGTGCATATATTTTCGGATATGTTAAAGTTGGCGCCTTTGCCAGATCTTCTTTGCACTTTTTAAATGCCTGCAGTGCTTGCTCATTCGGGGTGATTGGTATGTTTCTTTTTGTACAGCCATTTAAGAAGGCATTTAGCGGTTTTTAGGTTTTAACTGCTTTAGGTAACCATCTGCGATAGAAATAAATTTAGCATTCCAAAAAATCTCTGCAATTCCTTCAATGTCTTATAAAAGAGTAAGCTTTGTATTACAGCAACTTTCTCGTTTAGGGGAGTTATACCTTCTGCTGATACTCATACTCCCAAGAAATTCATTTCTGTCACTCTAAATATGCATTAATTTAGATTAATAACGATGCGATGTTGATTTAACCGTGCTAGCACTTGGTCTACGTCTTCTAGATGTTCTGCATTTGTTGTCGAAACAATAAGTATAATATCCAGGTATGCATATACGAAGTGTAGTCCATGCAAGACTTGATCGATAAAACGCTGAAACGTTTGTGCTGCGTTTCTTAACCCGAATAGGGCCCGTAGAAAGTCAAATAGACCGAATGGAGTGCATGTAGCTGTTTTCGGCCGGTCAGATGGGTTCACTAGTATCTGATAGTATGCTTTAACCAGGTCTAGCGACAAAAATATTTTCTTCCCATTTAGGTTATGGGTGAAATCCTGTATATGTGCAATCGGGTATTCTATTTAATAACCGAAAATTACTGGAAGCTGTCTAGATTCCACTTCTTTTGGACCAAATGCCATGGACTCTATTATTGGGAAAAGAAAGTTGTACTATTTCGGTTTCTAGCATCTCCTTGAATTCTTGAGGTGCTATTTGATATTTTTCTGGTGCTAGTCTGTGCGGTTTGCTGTGTGTACGTAGACAGGTTGTTTCTATATAGTGAGCAACACTATGTAGGGGGGCCCAAAGCTTGTTGGTAGGCCTAACGAAGTCAGGGTAATTTTTTACCAACATTTGAGATGCTGCATCGGTTTCCACTAATGCGTGAATACCTGTTTCCTTTATTTGTTTCACGGGGCACCGTACACTCAGGCTTGCTTGAATGTCAAGGAGTTTTTGGTTAGATATGTCCACCAATAACTTGCAATACTTTAAAAAATCTGCACCGATAATAGCATTTGTCACATCTGCTATCACAAAAGTTCAAGAATATCCCTTACGTAACCCTAAATCTAATAGTATTGTTTTTTCACCGTAAATCTTGATTCGCACAGGACTAGCCGATTGTAATTAAAACCGAGAGGTGTTGCCAGAGCATTTATCACGGAACTTAGATAGTAACACACTTAAGTCTGCACTAGTATCTATTAAATATATAATTTTTGATTTTTTATCGCTAATAAAAAGTCTATGATGTGAATTACATACAGAAGCCGTTATTGCCTCTGTATCGGCGTCAGGTTATTTGAATTGTAGGAACAAGGTGGGTTACATCTTCTGGCCTTGTGTTTGTAGCGTCTGTGGTACCAGCAATAGTCATATCTATTACTGCTTTTGCTCCTGGTTCTGTGTTGATGGTACTTGTACTCAAGCTTCGTTGACGGATCATCTTTGTTTCTAATACGTCAATTTCTTTTATCAATTGACGAATAAGATCGTTTGACGTATTGTCGGTAGATGGCAATTTTGACGCTGCCGCTAGTGGTATGTTGACGCTTGTTGATGTTGTTTCCGGAAATGCGCTTACCGGTGCAATTGAGGATGGCGTGGTTTCTATAATTTTGTCGGCAACCTTTGCAAGCTGATCCAAACCTAACGTCAGGGATACTAAAATTGGTTGTGTGGCAACTGGCATCTGCTGTAGGAACAGTTCTTTCAGGACCTTTTCATCTATTGCTTGTGGGGTACTTATTAACGACCTCATGTGTCGCAATAATTGCTATGGCTTACGCTTTCCTAATTCCAGACCTGCTAATAGTTGTTTTAACTTTTAAGTATCTGTGAGAGATCTACCAGATATTATAGCATTCTTTAGGTCGGAATAGGGTGTGTCGCCTGTCGACTTGGTGATAATATCGGAAATTTCACTTGCAATTTCCGGTGGCAACACTGAAATAACGTAGTAAAATTTTGTATTTTTACGTGTTATTTTCTGGGAACTTAAATTGAATTTAGCCTCTGCCATGGAAAACCATAATTCGGCTTTGTTCCCCCAGAATGGAGGTAGCGACACTGTGGCTGAAGTTACTTGACTGGGTTGTGCTTTTTTTGCCATCTTGTACATTAAATACACGCCGCTTTTCGTTAACGAAAATTCACTTTTTTTCCCATCACGTCGGGGTCACCAATTTTAGCGATAAAGGACGTATTATTAAGTATTAACGAAAACATATTTTATTAACTAATACTACGTTATTTGCAACAATTAATTTACATAAACGCTGCAACAGATGCGTAATGTTGACTACCGGACGACTTAACCGCGAGTTATGTTTTTTGTTTCTTTTTACTACTCACGCGCATCGTGTGGCGGTTAAAATGTTTTTGTAACTAAATGTTAGAGGTCGGTACAGTACTTTAAATACAATGCATATGAGCATCATTAGTAAGTATTTGCCGATTTTCCAACCTCCTAAAACAACGAAGATCACTGCGACATTAACGTTGTTTCAGGAAGAGATTGGAGAATCGGCAAATAAGTGCAAAAGTTGCATTGCTGTTACTAAGGTTCTAAGATGGCCTAATAAAGGTAACGTCCGCGCAATTGTTATTGTTGCAGGAGATAATTAAAAATGCTATTAATGTCAAGTAACTTTTGCACACATAGCCTGCACAATTAGTATTGTCGCAGGAAGTAATCAGAAATGCAATCAACTTTCGCACACAATAGTTATTGTTGTAGGAGGTAATTAGAAATGCAATTTACTTTAAGATGACCGTTGTACACAGTTGTTATTGTTGCAATAGATAATTAGAAATAACTTTATTGAGCTACTACTACACTACCATGTTTATTCTACGACGTAGATACATAATTATCGATGCGCTTTGTACCAAATGTACAAAAGTTATGACAAATGCTATTTACGTTTTACAGTTGTAAGTGTTGCAGCAGGTAATGAAAATACGTTTGACTGTAAGGTGATTTGTGCGCATTGTGCTGAGGTCAATCACCGAGCGTTAACATAACGTTAAAATCTTTGTTTGTGTTTGATTTTATTTTTAATTTATATTTACTTGTAATGTAGTGTATGAGTGTGGTGTTGCTATTTAAGTTCAACAGAATGAGGTATCATTTCATTTGGAGTTGTGGTGTAATAGTGAAACAACGCACTTCTATTTTTGCAAAAATGGAACGTGAAAACGGCATTTACGAGTCGTAATAATTTGAAGAGACATCAGATGTCAGCGAGCCCCACAAAGAAACTCAGAGTAGAAGGTGCTGGTAGTTATAGTTTAAATGACGTGTGGTGCAAATTGCGTGAGAAATACGTAAGAGGACAGTGTTACTCTACGCACTTACGAAGCAACGCTTATAAAAAAAAAAACGTTTACCGTTATCGATAATGGACTAGAAATTGCTGGTGCGTTTGGAAGCAAGATAGTAAATTACAGGATTAGCAATGATTAACAGATTGACGAATTTGATTATGTTATTCGAGAAAAAGCTCAAAGTCTCATTCAAAACACTATTGGTGTGCATGGATCTATAAAAGTGAATATGGAATGTTTTGCGGTTTATTTCTTGGCAACAAAAATGGATACAGAAATATAAACGTTTAACACCAAAAATGAAATTATTACATAGCATCCAACTTATACAATATGGATAGAGTGTTTCTGGAAGAAACTAAACAGAAAATGTCGGAATTTTAAGAAAGAGACTCTGGATGTTTCTAGTGGAAATAACCTTGAACAAATATAATCCAACGAAAGAATCAACTTATATTGATCTTCCGTATGCCATTAAAACAATGCATCTTGTGATTAATGTTCTATATGCCGAAAATGCTTGTTTCGTATTGATCGTAACGTCTGCTCTGTACGAATCAACAGGGTTAGCTCAAAAAGAAAATGTTTGATTAAATGATTTAGACGAATTTATAATAATTTCAGAAAAAGTAATCGTATTTTTGTTGTGGGTTATGTCAGATGCTGGTAGCAGCCAAGTCACCTTACGAAGAAGAGTTTATTTACTCAATCACGGGCTACCATAAGTGGTGTGAATAACTGCCATGATTATTTTGCTAGAAATGTAAAACCTTACCGGATAAACAACCGTAAAAATTAAGCGCCGTTGCACTGACTATACCACCAAGAAATATCCTCGATTACCATACTAGAACAATTAACTAGCATGCATACTTACGCGTTCGATAAATTGATGAATGATTGTCTGACGGTAGGTTTAGTTTAGCTGGGCCCGTATTTAGAGAAACACCAATCAGAATTTATTACAAACAGTGTAGGTTAATGGAAAATGTCTAGTTGAAATGCTGTCTCGTTTATGACAGTGAGAAATGAAAGAAGAAAAGTCAGGAAAAATAGCAAATTGGTCGGTTTAGTATCACAATAGAAATTAAGAGTTGTCCGGTAGATAGCGAAGTCCGTTATTAGAATATACAGAATAAGTCGGTTTAGTTTTAGGTTACGGAGATTCTCAGAACGAGAGAGGTGCTCTGCGTATAGTACAGTCCTTTATATACCCGTTTTGGTTCTGAATAACTAGACATGAAGGAGGAGGAGCAACGCGCACCTGCAGCACAACTAGCGGGGTACAATCGAAGGTTCAAAATTCCCGCGTAATTTATTGAATTACCTTATCAATTTATTATAAATTTTGCTTAGATAACGCAAAATTTGTTTATCTCTTAACCATCTGTTTTTCTTTTTATATAATTAGCTTATTGTTTTCATTTTTGATCTAAAACAACAACAAAACATTTTTTTTACTTATACATTTTAAAAATTCGAAGTTCAAGGTCTCTAAGCTTATGCAGCATTTAGAAGCAATATACTACTAAGCTAAAGTGACAGTAAGTGTAAGTAAGTAAATAAAATACAACAATAAATACAAACAATTTGACGTTATCGGTACCAATTCATTTATAAGAAAAACAGGTTTAACTAGATCGATATCGAGTTTTTCTATAATTCTTGATAGTAAGTTTTTGATTGTACTAGTGTTAATATACATAATATACCCATGATAGTGGCTTGATAACAGTATGTTTTTGGTAGAACGATATGAGTACAAATTTTGAATGCTGGGTATATACAGATTGCAGGGTTTATGTGAGTGGCTGAAGGTGTCTGTTTTAGCATATTCATTGTAGAACGTAGAGTTTGTAGAAAATTATGCGGTTTTATTTCAGTTTGGCTATTAGTATTGATAGTTTTAGAATTAACTTCTTTAGTCCGTCGCTATTGTTGATGAAAGTTCAAACCTTAATATTCACTGATTTATATGGGTCATTTCGTGCAACGATATATACATGTCAATAGGTAAAAATATTCATTCAAAAGTGATAATGCACCTACGACATTCAATTGTAGGCGAAGCAGAAAAAGAACGAGGTACTTAATATTGGATTTTTTTGATAAAATTTACTAACAGACCCTTACGGATTTTTTTTTGAAAATTATATTTGATGTCTAACGTTTGTTACAAAAATATTTCATTAATCATTTTTGCATTTTTTGTTATTTATGTCTTGTCAAAATTTGCTCAATTTCCCATTGTGCCCCACCTATGGAGTACAATGTTGTACATGTGAGATAAATTGAAAAAGTCGTTAGTAACTCCGTAAACTTTCATTGTGCACAATTTAAGGTACGAAATATGTTCATAATACAAAAAAGGGCTTTATTGGCATTGCTGGAAAGAAATGTTTATATATCAACGAATTTTCCGGTTAGCCGATGTAGGAATGCTGCTAACAATCAGTTCTTCGATGACACTTTTCTACATTTGTTGAAGAAAACGATTTAAAGCATAGTTTTTCTCAAGAGACTAGATTGGCAAGACAGAAATAGTAAAAGCTATCCTACATGAGACCCTTTGAAGTAGATCAGCAAAGAGCTTAATCGTCAAATCCGGCCGAGACTCAAAAAGTAAATAAGGTGATTAAAGACGACTATTTTAAGAAATTAAGTTTTGGCTGACATAAACATAACAAATCAGTCAAAGTTTATTTATAACATGGATGAAAAAGGGTGCTCTCTTACTCTTCATCATCAACAACAAGTTCTACTAGAAACGAAAGTAAGAAAAGTTCACTTTATTGTTCCAGAAGACGCAGAAAACGTTACGATTGTTGTATGCAGAAACGCTTTAAGACAAACCATCCCACCAATGGTTCTTTTCAAGGGAACGCGACAAAAATCAGAATGAATCCAATGCCACCAGGAGTGTTCATAGAAATGACAGTCAAAGAAAGTATGGCCAATAGTTGCCGGATCATTATCTTTTATTTTTTAATTTGTATGTAATGTTACTGCGGCAATAAAAATAAACTTACATACTAATAACTCCAGTAATTATTTCTCTTAAGTATTAGGTCATTTTAACACATACTTTTATAGTAAAAAATTTGCAAATCTTAAAATCAGGGTTTTAATACAGTTTTACTTCGTTTTGAAAGAGCGATCGAAAAAAATCTAAAAAAGAATTTGGGATTAGTCATCAACAGCTCGATAACTTTAATTAAATAATTTACTTACAATTTGCATTTTTTCAGACGCTAATAAGCACGATGTTATAAAAACATGGATTTTAATTGTAGCTTAGACCTGTGACAACTTAAAATGATGTAGCAAACTGTTATAAATCGTTATGGCGTTGTAATATTTACGTCATCAGACACAATGAATACCAATGAGCATTGAAAAATTTAATAAATTTGGGATAGATAAGTTTATTGAAATCTATGCTTCACACTAGCAGATAAATTATTTATTGATCTTAAAAACAGCATTTAACAAACACAGTAATGTAAGTAAGTAATGTAAAGACGTTAAACTGAGCTTAACAAAGGTAACACTTAATTGCTTATAATTTGTATTAATTGTTTTTTAATTAATTTAACGTTTTGGTATGCTCTAAACAAGTACTCATTTAAATCTTTCTTAAGTTAAGTTAAATAAAATATTTTATTATAAAATAATTTTTATCACTACTATCCTAATTAAAACTAAAACTATAGTTTTTTAGATAAGCAACTGTAAGGTTTGGTGAACCGAAGTATGAAAAAACATTGTTGCAAAGAGAAAATAAGTGCTATAATTCACCTGTTAGAGAAAGGGATTTTTCGGAAACAGAAAATGACGAGATAGACATAAAAAACGATTTTGAAGCAAATTGTGATTACTTATGCTAGATTTGACAAAAGCTACGATGATCCTAAAAAAACTTTTTTCTAGTGCATTTGCTAATTTTATATATCGAGCCACAACGTCTCTATTTTGATTTAGAGAATATATGAAGATTTATTAGCCTTGACGATAAAAGAACTTTAGAGAAGCGTTTAGAAACTTGATAAATTGATGTCTTACATATAGAATTTGTTTATTTAACAATGTGAAATTCCAATATACCAAATACCAATGCAAGAATTGATAACTTTCTTTTACATCAGTCGCTCAACAGATGGAAATAAGCCCTTCCCACTAAAAAAAAAGTGGCTACATACACAAATAATAAGAATGTACAATGTGTATTCTATATGCATACGTGTATCGATAGTTGTCTACAGTAGTCGGATTGTTTTTTATTAGTTAGGTATGTAAAAGACCATGTATTAAATATTAATGTTGTAATAACTAACAACATACAACGCATTTAATATTGTATATAAAATTTTTAAGTCTGATGTAGAATATTCACTGCCAACTCTAATAATAATAGGTTTAACTATAACTTCTAATGTGGGGTCTGGCTGCCATATTTCTTGTCCTACTTTGATCACATGCTGACCACATTGGCTATTCCTTAAAAAGTAGATTATTAACATCTTGTGTTTTAAATGTTGTAAAATGTTAAAAGTTCTGCTTCAACCATGTTTTCTTCAAATTCAACCAATGTTGTAAATCAGCCTTAATTGCAAAAGTTGGATTTTTTTCTGCTGTTATGCTGTGATATGAAGCATTATCTAACACTATTACAGTGCTTTTTGTTAAAAAATAGATAAACCATTTTTAACAAATTTTGTATTTCATCGTATATGCAGCACAATTAATTCATTGTTTTTACCAAAAATATTTTGAAGTCCAGTATATAAAACAAAGATGAAGGCTTACAGTGCTGTTTAAGTTGTATCTGTTAAAGATTTGGAGTAACCTAACCGGCGTTAACCAAAGTTTTGTCTAAATAATATATTTTCTTGCTCTCTTTTTCATAATTTCTTATTTTGCAAAAGAATCTTTTTTGCGATTTTTTTCTGTACCTATAAAATAAAAATAACGCATATTACATACACATTACACTTGATTAATGTTTGTCACGTAGTTACTTCAAGATTTGGCAAATTGTCAGATTTGAGGATACAATCTATAACTTTCTGTATTGTTAGTGGTTCGTTACGTAAATTAAACTATTGCACAATATGTTTTAGGGCACTTTTCAATCCATCCGTACTAATCCATGTTTCGATTTACGTTCTTTATTGGCAAAATGTTTATAATAACGTATTAGATAACCTATAAAAATTTTATTTTATCAGTTGATATGTGTTTTAAAAAGATAGCCTTTAAAAAAGTCATTTTAAAATACGCGTACTATAAAATAAACCAATTAACAACCTACCTAAGTATATTCAGTTAAGAACCTAAAAAAACGAATGCACTGATGTCGATAAGTGCGCTAAAAGGAAGCTTAAAATATCACATACTACATTAAACCAATAAAACTTTGTCGATGTGGTTGATAAATAGTACCCAGATTTACATCTAAAAAGCAGAGTAAGTTGCGGGTTTAAATCCATTTATTGTTTGTACCAAAGAAGATCTAAATTATAAAGTTAGTATTACTTACAAACACAAAATCTTTCTAAAAAAATTGGCAAAGAAACTAGTGATGGATTATTCAATAGGTCAGGTAGGCACCGGCCTATAGGCCTTAAGTCTTTTAGGGGCACCGTGACAAGAAATCATAATAATATTAAGTTGGGTTTTGAAAAGGATTTACAATATTGACACAGCTTTTACTCCGCCTTGAGATAAATTGATTTGGCTTTCATGCTGATAAATTAGACGTAAATTACCAAGTGTGCATTTTTAGTTTATAAAAGTTTAATATTTGTTTAATAATACAGAGTTTGCCGTAGTCTGGTAATGTTATTACTTATTTAAAGAACGGGTTGGACATATGCTACTACATAGAAAAAACACCGTTTACAGTAATCATATTTTTGGTTTATGTTATCAATTTTCTTTTCAGGTTTGTTTCTATACATGAACTTATTTTGCATGAAGTTTTAAGCTGAATTTGTACAATAGGCTTGTTTCAGTTAATTAATTTTTATTTTTAGTGTCAGCAAATTACTAAGAAGGAATGTGTAGTTCTTAGAACAGTGATTTAAACATCGTAACGTTTTTGATTTTTTTTATTAGCGGTGTCAACAAACTATTTAACGATACAGGTTTGTAATTGACAATTTATTTGACACAAAATTTTGTTTTTTTTACATTTAATAAAATTTTTATTTTGACATTTTTTGCTTGTATTGATGCTATGACATCACCTTCTAAATTAACAACTAGTTAATCAGATACACGCTGTATGTATTTACTGCTTTTCCAGTAATAATAATTTATTTGTTTTTTCTTGAATTTCGGATATTATCATTTGGTTATTGTTATCAAAAACCTCAAGCAAGTGATTCTAATAAGCGGCGTCTACTGTATAACAATGAATTATTTATCAATGTTTGTTTTGTTTAATAAAATCAGTTTATTAAGATTTTGTTTTTGAAAGGGCAAAGGGGCTCTGAAGGCTTAACCGCCTAAGGGCTTGTAGGTAGATTAATCCGACACTGTAATACCCTATATGATTAAAAAGTTGACTAAACCAAACATACAAAATAGCAGCGTGGAGTGTATGAAAAATTGTCTGATCTAACTACAGTTCAAACAAATGAAACGATAAAAAGAAGATGCGTAGTGTGCCTTTAAAATTAATTTTAAAAACAAAATGGTATGCACTAATTGGAAAGATAATATACTATGTGATAAACACCGTATAAGAATATGCACTATTATAGTTTGTAATTTGTTATAAAATAACTGTATTTTTTGTAAATAAATTATATGAAAAACCAAAAACTTAAAAGCTGACATTGACGTAAAAAATATGATAAATTCTGTAAAAACAAAAATACAAAAAAGTATATACTAATACTATAAAATCCTAAAAAAATTTGAATTGTATAACGCGATATAAAAAGTAAAGAGATTTTTAGACAAAGATGATATAATAGGATATAAAAATGCACACAAAATTATTCAAGTTTGTTTCTAGATTTTGTACGTGTTGACATAAATAAAAGTGCACATTTTGCAAAATTTAATTTTATAAATCGACATTTAAATTAATTTCGTATAATTTTCTTAAATTGTTGCGATATGTTATTATAAATTTAGTGATACAAATAAACTGTTCGTTATAATACGTAAATGGAAGCAGTAACGTGTAATGGTAATTAGTGAATCATTAACAAACGGGCTTTCTATAATCAATGCTGACAAAGCACGAAGTGTAAAGCTTTTTTGTTTAGAAGTGTACGTACGGTGTAAAACAATTATCGTCATAACAGAAGATACAAGAAAAGCTTACATAAAATCAATAAAATAATTTATTGTTTAAATTATTGCCTAGCCATTTATATTAGATATTGTTAAATTAAATCACAACTACGTCAACAAATTAAATTAAATAATGGTTTATAAAGTTTCTATTTCAAATAAATTTCCAAAAAATATAGTTGATTTATTATCAAATAAAAAAAAAGAATAATTTTAATGTTACTAAACAATTTGTTTTAGGTTTTAATTTTTTTCAAAAATAATTACACTGTTAGAACGTTGAAAATAATATTAATTGGTAAGTTTATTGTTATATAGAAATCACTTAACTTTTGCCAAATTTATAGTTTGCTGTTTTAGCTTGTTGTAAAATTAAACACGTACTTACATCATTAATTTTTTTCTTGTTTATACTTATTTCATTATTTCTTTCTAAAAACAGTTATCTGTTGTCATCCTTTATTATGAAGCATGGTTATAAAATAAGCAACAACGTATAACAACTTTTAAAACTATCTTATTCTTACATATTAAACATAGTTTAAACATTAACTACAAAACAGTACAATCTAAAAACAGTATGTTCCCCTTTGTGTCCTTTTGGGCAGTCTATAAATAACGCTATATTATTTATTAATTTTTTAACTATTTGC
Organism: Aquatica leii; assembly: GCA_035610365.1. Classification (NCBI taxonomy): domain Eukaryota; kingdom Metazoa; phylum Arthropoda; class Insecta; order Coleoptera; family Lampyridae; genus Aquatica; species Aquatica leii. Next base: position 31,564,495 of record CM069433.1, on the reverse strand, counting down.
TATTTCAAATTTATCTATTTAATTTTATCTATTTCACTTCTTTTAATTAGAGACATTTATTAAATTGTGCTATTCAAATTTAGTTAAATACTTTTTCTACTGCGTGAATTCTACAGAACCACTAAATCCATTACATTACAAGTAAACAACAAACGGTATAAATTTTAAACCAAATTGCTATTTTAATACTAAGGTTTTTGTAAATCAAGTTTGGTGATTTCAAATTACTTTGTTTTAATTTATAGTTTTTTCTTTAATTTTGGCCTTATAAGCATTTTAACAAGAGTTTTTCTGGTTTGTGGACACAGATTTAGTTAAACAAATTTATGTAATACTTATAATTAAGATACTAAGGCAGGTATTTGCGTATTTACAAACTATCCTGAGCCGTCCTTACCCTGTACAAAATAAATGTATTTCAGTTCAATTAAGTTTTACGTTAGCAATCCATGTCCACCACTATTTCATCTTCAACTAGCTTCAAAACACTATCGTTATTATTGTTATTACATAATCAAGTTATGATATGAAAATATATCTAGGATAAGGCAAAAAGTTACTGCGGTGGGTAACGAACAAGTGACGTTGAAAAGTCCGTAACATTTTTGTCGATAGGTACCCGATCGTCGTAAAGTGTTGGCGCTTGCAAAATGATACCCGCAGTTCCTACTAACACAGCTAATGTAAAAATCCACAAAAACAATCGATCCAAAACCATTGCCACATACTTCCAGTCTTCTTTAACCTACAATCACACGTAAATTTATAATAGTTTCTGTTGCAATAGTTGTTGAGTACCTTAGTAGAATCTTCTAACATTTTAGTATGTTCTGCAATAAATCGTACACAAAAACAAGATTTATGAATTTCTGGTGGACATCTCGAGTGTGAAAATGCAACGTTTCTTAATATAGGACTTTTAATTGCGGCGTCCGTGTCGTCAGCAGATACTGTTAGGTCTTCGGATTCTGAATGAGGCATCGTTACTGAACCATGGATTTGACATCGACTACTGAAAGGTCCACCATCTGCCAACCTAGAGAAAATTTGTTAATGTTGATGTTTACAAAAGTATTAATAGATCAAATTTATTATCTTGTAAAATTTTTTTTTACCTAGGCGACAGTTCTTCTTTTGAAGGACTTCTTGCAAAAAAACGTTTTGAAGTACATTCATCAGTATCAGCAGTTGTTTGATAGGGATAGAAGTAGGGCTGTATTTCTCGTCCGCGTATTAGTAGCCGTCTTGATACGTACCTAAACACCACAAAAATAACAATTGTTTAAACTTAATTAAAATTAAAAATTTTATTGGTTTCTGAATTAAATAATATAACTAGTGGTCTAATAAAAATGTTACACTAATAATCAACGCAACTAATTTACTCAAAATACATAAATGCAAATAGCACTTGAAAAATAATTACGTCGTAAATTTTTAATAACAGGAATGTAAAGTGTTTACGTTTACCATAACTCAAATTTCCATTTAGTAAACGAAAACAAGGATTAAGTTTGAATAAATTAGGTACTCTTTGCTACTTGTAGATGAGTAATAAAAATTTACATGCTTCTTAAACATCTGAATATTCAATCGAGGAATAAATTTTTGAATATTATATTTTGTGTTTTAAATTGACTCTTATTTGACTACGTACTCACCTGTGATTTTCAAACACGTATTGAGGTCTTTTCATTGCTAAAAGACGAGGTAATATATGAATAAAAACTCTTTTACCCACGGAGCCATTTTGTGTGTTTGTGGTGAACGAAAATGTACGTTAAGCACCACAACAGTAACGCATATGCTGTAACAAAACAAATAATCAGTTAATACTGTAAAATCTACGTAATTTATAAAAATATTAGATTTTATTTAAATCATGGTACCCTTTTATTTACTTTGTGCAATTTATAATGTAATGAATAAAAATATAAATAAATATTTAATTATTATAAAAGCACTACTTTTTATTTTTGTGTTTATTATTTATTTATATAAAGATACTATCTTTCATTTTTATGTTAAAATGTGCTATTACATAGTTGTCTTAGTCTTAACTATTTATCGCACCTTGCACATCTGATTCTAAGCAAAACGAAAATCCAAAGATCAATTTTTAAGTATTTAATTTTTTTAATTTATCGGTTGTATTATTAACAATTTTGTGTTCCACTTTGATTTTTCACGTCTTTTAATTCTACACTGCTTGAACAATATTAGTTAGACTACAATCCACGAATTAAGTTGTCTGAACAACTCACTAAAACTAAGAAATTTCCCACTTTTAATATGCAATTAATTAGTTGTTCTTAAAATATTAAACTCGAAAACGACTTTGTTTTTAAAGCACTTTTGCATTAATTCTGGTACACAATAAAAAATATCACGGTGTAACCTTAAACACCGAGGTACGATGCAAAAATAATGTAATTTTTGTATTATTTTTAACACCAGTTGTCGGTGAAAAAATTAAAAATAAATTTTGGGTGTAAAATAACACCATTTGTAATGCATTTATGTCAAGAATGGATAAATTTTTGTTTTACGGTGGTGCACGATATTTCTACGCGGATGATATTTAACACCATTCTTGTAATGTACGCGAAGTCCGGCATTAATTAACAGTTTCAATGTGCGTTTGAATCAGCACCTAGAGCTATTTTCGTAAGAACGAGTTAATACTAGTGTGTGAAATATTTATGAAAATCGAATACAAGTGTAAATGCTGTAAAATGTGTCTTATGTAATTGATCACCGTGGGGTAGAATTTAAGCTAGGAAAATAAAAAATCTGTCATTTTTAAAAAAATCTTTTGAAAAATATTTATTATGTTACAATCCTACTATTAGGTGTATTGTTTGATATACAAATAATATTGAGGTTTCATATAAAATTTCAGTAAATTCATTTCTAATTGATTTGTATACTCTAACAACACATAAAAATAATATTTATCGATCAATTTAAAGTAAATTGGTGTATTTTTTGGCTGTCTCCAAATAATTAGTCTTTTAGCTTTGTAAAATTAGTTTTCTACTTTGCGTTTATAATTGCTTCATTGTGACACCGAAAACAGTTTCACAATGCAACTCATTGTAGCAGCGTTTTTAGTAAAATTTTTGTTTTCATAAGTGGCAGCATTGCATTTTTCACACGGATGATGTCAAAATCACAAATTTTATTTGTCAATGCGGTTAAAAATAAGTAGGAATTAAGAGTTATTATTCTTCATGGGATTAGAAGTTGAGACTGAAAAAATTTGAAATAAACTAAATACTGTTAACTAAGTGCGAGGGAAGGAAACCGAAGTTTCTATATGTTTCAACTCAATACGATACAAGGAGAACACTTAAATAACCTTTACAACAATTTACTATTAACTTTGTGAAATTAAGGTATTAACAACAAAGAAAATTTAACGCAAAGGTGAGATGCGCTTGATCGTGTAAAACAGTGTCCGGTGTTGGTTAGTTTGATAGATGACGCTATAGTTTTTGCAACTTGCTCAATTTTATTAACATCAATTAGACTTGGTAAGCAACGTCCATTACGGTATGTTAAAAAAGATCTTTTTGTGGTAGCAGTTGCAGGTCGTAGATTTAAATATTTTTGTATTAAATTAATCTACTGTATCTCATTAATTAAAAACATTCTTGATGAATGGTTTTTTGTTTTAGAAATATTAAAAATGATGATTTCGTCTCTAAATTTCACAAAATCAACAGTCATGTTTAACAGTTCATCTCGACGGTATGCAACATATCCTATTGTCAATATAACCTGAAAGTGTGTACTAGTATACAAAAGATTTTACATATGAGAACTAGAATCACTTTAATTGCCAAATAAGGCTTCATCTGCTTCTTGTATGAAACGATCTATTTCCGAACTTTAAAGAATATTAGATTTTTTAAGTTGATGACATATCGATTGCTGTTTCAGGAATCCCTGCAACCTTTCAAACTTTGAGATGTCCACGTTCTTATACACATTTAAGTAACCACGTAACATGCTATACGACGCCTATAATGTGGATATTTTCTTCGTTTTGCTCATTTCATCGCAATAACCAAATAATACATTTTGGCTAATAGTTTTAACTTACTTTTTCAGGTACCATGAATTAAACGTGTTATATTCTTTATCATAAATTGATTTCGATTTTGCTGGAAGAAATTTATTAACAGAATCAGCAGCTGCTGCTCTAATTTCTGGAGGTGTACACGAAATATTTTCTTGCTGTTCCATATTTTGAATAAATTAGTTTTAAACAGTTTTTAAAAAATTTTCGTCACTTGTTTGAAAGAAAAACAGTAAAGTTTTTTGATTTGTGACATACTATAATTATTAAAAGTCCCTACATGTCAAAAAGACAGATTTTTACAAAAAACTTCATATTTTTAAATACAAAGTAAAAAAAATAATATATTACTTACACACGTTTAATAAAAGGAATGGTAACACTCGTTCTATTGGAGCACTCGATGCTACAATAAGCCCTCTTATTAGACTTGTATAATAGTATACTATTTTCTAGTGCGTCTATAATAGAACCATTACAGCAGTGCGGTAATAGATTATTAGCGTGCTGTAATAGAACAGTATAATTTTCTTTTTTAATGTAGGTAATATAAAAATGTCAAAACTAAAGTAGTAATTCTGACCTGTTCTAAACTATAAATAATAATAACCTGTATAAGATAACGATGATAACTTAAATGTTTGTTTGAATGTATTAAACAATGTTGCTTGATGCGAAGTAATAACATTCTGCTGAACTTTCATTGTTTATTATTTTGAAACGAATATACACAACGTTTCGATTGCTGTGGTATCTGCAATCGTCATCAGGTGAATACTAACTAACTTAGAAACTACTGGAGCTTATATACTAAAGTCATGTTCGATGAAGCGTTCAAGGGTACAAAATCAGCTTAGCGTAACAGATTAATTAACAAAATTACTTAGTGAAGTTTAAGTTGTTTTAGAGGTTCGATTAGTGGTTTCCATATGTAGCTTATCTCGACACTTGGCTGGCTGAAAATTTCTATGTTGTTGTTGATGAATGCCGCTTCTTTAAATTTCCGTTTGTACCAATGTTCCTCTCTGTGGATGATTTTTGCTTCCTACCATTTCATTCGATGTTGGTTATCCCACGAATGTTGCGCGATACCGGACTTAGAAGTCTCTCCTCTCTGTGTGTGCGTCTGATGTTCTTTCAGTCTGATGTCAAGTGGTCTTTTGGTTTCCTCCACGTATGACTTGCCACATTCACATGGAACTTGGTAAATACAGTTTTTGGAATCTAAACTTGTTTGTGGCTTTGTGTTGGAAATTATACTCCTAATGGTGGTCGATGATTTGAACACTGTATTTAAGTTGTAGCTTTTCCCTATACGTTTTATTGATTCTGATAAACCTTTGACATATGGGATGCTCAGCAGTGAATTGGGCAGTTCTTCTTTTTTAGGTTGTTCCTTGGTGTTCAATTGCTTTTTTTCCGTAAAAGCTCTCCTACAATCTTTTCTGGATAACCATTCTGCCTTAGATCGTTTCTAATGTTTTTGATTTCTTCTCGGAGCCCTTTCTCTGTGTTGCACAACCTGTACGCTCTGTAGATTAAAGATTTTACTACTCCCCTCTTCGTAGATGTGGAATGGTTGGATTTAAAGTTAAGATATCGACCGGTGTGTGTCGGTTTCCTGTAGACAGTAGTTTCCATAATTACCTTGTACTTTGTTACGTGAACGTCTAAAAAACGAAGTAAGTTTTCCTTTTCCTTTTCCATAGTGAATTTGATGGATGGTTTGATGTTGTTCAGATATTGTAGAAAAAGGTCTAGTTGCCGATTACTGTGGTTCCAAATTATGAAGGTATCGTCAACATATCTAAGCCATGTTTTGGGTTTGAATTTTGATTTCTCTATGGCCTGGGATTCAAACCAGTTCATGTAGATGTTGGCGGCTACTGGTGATAAAGATAAACCCATTGGTAGTCCTTCGTTTTGAGTGAAGAATCTGTCTTTCTCCTGAAAGTATGAGTTCTTAAGACAACATTCTAGGAGCTTCATTATTCCTTCTACCGGCAGCTTGGTCCTTTCCTGGAGTTTTTCATCTTCTTGGAGCTTCGTTTGGATGATTTTCAATGCTTCTTCAACTGGCACATTAGTATAAAGATTTTCTACGTCGAAGCTGACTAATTGATCTCGTGGTTGTGGCTTTATTGTTTTCAGAATTTCAACGAAATGTTTGGAGTTTTTGACAAAAGATGAGCTGTTCTTCTGTAGTGGTTGCACAATTGGTAGTAGAAATCTGGATAGCTGGTATGTAGGTCTATTACGAGAGCTGGTTATCGGTCGAAGCGGCATGTTGTTTTTATGTATCTTCGGTAGTCCATATAGATGCGGCGGTTTGCTGTAGTGTGGTGTTAGCATCGTTCTCATCCTTGGTGTTAGATGTCTTTCGTAGAGTTTTAGGACTTGATGGATCTTCCTCTCCAAGCTTGCTGTGGGATCTTTCTTCAGTCTGCGGTAATTCCCTTGATTTAAGACGTCTTCAATTTTTTGGTCGTAGGCGGTGGCATCCATGATAACAGTTGCGGCCCCTTTGTCGGCTGGAAGTATTTTAATGCATTTGTTCTTCCGTTAATTTGTGAGAGCTTTCTCCTCATGTTTAGTGATGTTGGTGTGTTGTTTTCTTTTCTTTTCTAGAGCACTTTTGCTTTTCCACTTAAATTCTTCTGCTTGTGTTGGATTCAAACGTGTTGTCTCGACGGCACCAATGATGTCTAGTACAGGCACGTGTTTTGGTGTTATCGAAAAATTGAGCCCTTTCCCTAATAGAGTCGTTTTTTTACAGAAAAAGCAATTGAACATCAAGGAACAACCTAAAACAGAAGAACTGTCCAATTCACTGCTGAGCATCCCATATGTCAAAAGTTTATCAGAATCAATAAAACGTATAGGGAAAAGCAATCGAAACGTTGTGTATATTCGTTTCAAAATAATAAACAATGAAAGTTCAGGAGAATGGTATTACTTCGCATAACTGAAATGTGCTGTCAAAGAGAATCATTTTGTACAAATTTATTAATATCCGTTTCTTCTAGAATTTTAGACTTTTTTACACCAAAACGGGTATACAGATACAGAAAGAGCTATGGTGTTATTTGGTATGCTGTGAATTATTAGTGTTGAAAACACTTATAGGGAGCTTGATTTGAAGGCTTGTGTAACGAAACGATGAAACGCTCAGATAAAACAAATCTGAAACTTGGCGTGGTGCCCAATTTCACTTCATTTTTTGTGTTTTTTGGATGTAGTGTTTATTATTATTAAACAAGATATTATATATTAATTGTTAAGGAAACTCATTGTTATTGGTCAATTTTTAAATTATTCAAATCACCAGTCCACCAATAATAAATTCGTTAACTTTTAAAATGTATTTTTACATATGTTTTGAGCTTTAAAATAATGAAGCTCTACTACACAAGAAAGATTTTGATAATGTTTCGTTGATTGACAAATCTCCATTCTTTTTCAACAGGAAATTCCGAGAAAGCATAGAAATCATCAAACACCCCAATAACTTCAATCGCGATCATGGTTTCGAACTGTCCCCTCTTTGGTTCCTGGTTATTAGTCATTTATCGAAAACACGCCCCCTAGCAACCGTAACCCAATCAAGGTCGAGCTTAACCATCACGATCAAATAACACATATAAAAATAATTTTGCTAGTTGCCAATTATTTGCTTGCACAACTCAATGCTTTGGATAAAGCAGTTTAATAAAAAAAACGGCAGAGTAAAATAGTTACAAGTATAATACATTCTATACGTAAATAAAAACTGAAAACAGCTGTTACTAACCAACTAATGACATGCCTGCATTCTAGCTCATATCACAAGTTGGTTACGTTTTCAAAACACGCATCCGGGACGATGCTTTTCCTTTAAATACGGAGACTATTTCTTCTTAAGTCACTTCTACGGAGTTTAGAATCTGGCTTGGTTTACAAGTTGATTACCTAACTCGGTAGTGGTTCTTTGTTAGATTTGCGTTTGCTTTTTCAAGTTATCGTTTCCTTTCTTACCTTTTCATAGTTTAGATTATGGCTTGTTTCACAAGTGGATAACCTAACTTTTGAGAAGTTCTTAGTTAGGTTTTGATAGCTTGTTTGAGTTTTGCGATTTATCTCACGCCCTGATGAAGCCTCTTACGAAAGTGGGCGAAACGTTGGCAGCTTCGGTTGCAACAACAATGACACGGTCCAAACCCGGAAGACATTCTAATGTTATTATAAATTGCGGCTGTGGAAACCTTCGCTATTACCCCTATTGTTCATTACTTTATTGCGTTATTGTGGGTTTATTTATGACCAGTTTCTATCGGGTGTTTATGTAATCAGAAATAACAAATTTGTTGTGTAATTACTGCAGTTTGATTTATTATGCGTCTTACTTAAAACATTACGCTTTTTTATTGGTAAAGTTTAACATTAAATTGTTTGTTTTTAACGTAAACAAATTCTCATACTTGTATTTGATCTGATGTTACTTTGTAGAGCAGTGTGCTGCCTGTTTAAACTCTATTAAACGTTACTGTAATATTTGTACTGTGTATAATTTGTCGTTGTTAAATTAATTTCTTCTCTTTGGTTAACTTATTGACTTTCAATTATCTTTGTTTCTCGTTGTGGATCCTTTTTAGTTATAATCTCGCATGTATCTGTCGAGACTTACTACTTACTTTATAATATAAGTTATATCTAGAGTCTTTGACAAAGTGAGCTAGTTCAGAAAGGGTCCACACCAGCTAGAAGCTTTCAACAAAATAAACGCAGACATTTAGTTTCAAAAGAATTAAGATTTACATATTTCTTATACAACATACAAAACTGAAAACTACATTTATGATTTGTTATAGTAAATCTACTAGTTGTATAATTGTTGTTGTTTTCTACGTTGTTCAAAATTTAAAAAAAAAAACGCTTTTGCATTTATTGCTGCTAAATCTAATTTGTTATAAAAACCTGTAATGGATAACGATTAGAACTAGTCTTTACGGTATATTTATAATTTATTTAGTCAATGACATCTACTCCAAATTGAGTTGAATTGTTTTATTATTTTTGGTTTTCGTTTTATTCTTTCTTACTACAAGCGTATGAAGAGTTCAAACCTAATGAAACTTTTATTTTATTTCGTTTGGTAGTTTTTTTAAAAAAGATCGTCGTTTTTACAAACTTTGGTCAAATGAAAGATACTTTTTTTATTTGCTTAATTTTGGTAATTGTCGTCGGTTCCGATCCAACAGTTGTTGTATCTTTCTTTAGTAACTCATGTGCCAACAACAAAGATGTAAAAAAATTATCAGTAGTATTTTATCTCCCATTACATAAAAGATGTTACATTAGTTTTAGTACAATATGGTTTGTTAGTTTTTGACTCGACAACTAGCTAGAATTTGATTTTAAATTTGTCTGGGTTGGTTGCAATATATTGTATGAAACATCTAAGTTTTGTGGAAAACCGTTGTTTATCAATGTGGCAAAGAGTAATACTATTCGAGGTTTTTGAAACCAATGTAAATTTGTAATTCTTGAGTCTCTTTCTGATACCAAAACAAATATATCTTATTATTTTGATAAAACAACCTTGCAAAATTGTTATTGAAAAGAATAGAGGTGCCCATTTTTGCAACCACACACTTTTGACGTCAAAATGTTTCTGACCTAGATTTCTACAAACGTAAAGTAAAATCAATAAATAAATCTAATTATTCCAGTGAAATAGTCCAGTCGTCAACTTAAAGGTTCTCCTTTGGGTTAAAATTTTATGTGACGTAACATTAAATTGTTAATAAATAACCAAAAAAACAGGCTAAACTGGATTGGTACGAATAAATGTATTATTTATGCAAAGTTTTAGATAAGCAAAAAGTGTCGGTTTGTTTGTATCTTTTTGGATATCAGTCTGGTCTAAGTAACATTTCTCTTTAAATAGCGTTCTCTCTATACAAGTTGTGTAAAGTTTAAAAAACATGTTGTTAAACGTTTATTTTTGTTTGACTTTGACTCCTCAATTTTTCTTAATTGGTTAAAATGTACACTTAACCCTTATGAAATTTGTTTGATAACATAAGAAATATTTCCTATAAGGGTATAGCGATCGCACTTTATTGCAGAATTTTACGTTTTAGGGTCTACTGAATCAGAAAAATGTATTTTTGACAAAAAGATTTATCGGTGTGTGTGTGTGTGTGTGTGTGTGTGTGTGTGTGTGTGTGTGTGTGTGTGTGTGTGTGTGTGCGTGTGCGTGTGCGTGTAGGTGCGCGCTTGCGTGCGTGCGTTATTTTTACGGTTTCTTGTAGAGATAATTCTTCCTAACAATTTATTCAAATAAAAAAAAAATCTAATATTACCACTTTACATATTTCATTTATAATTTAAGATGAATTCACAAATATAATCTTAGTTCGAATCCTGCCTGCGACGATTTTTTTGAGAAAAAATTCCATATCTTTGAGGATGCTGTCAGATCTTGTCCAGTCCAACAATGTTATTATCATTTATAGAAATATTAAAGCAAACAATCATTTACAAACGTCATCAACAAAATGTAAGACGTAAACGTAATTTTTATTATTAAACTAATAAGTTACTTGTAATCACAATAATTTACACGCAGCATATGCAGATAGTATAAATAGTTAAACTCTTAAAAAAAAATAGTGTTTTCAAAGTGTCTTCAGTATTATTGTAGCGGGAATATTTTTTAGTTTTAGTACATACTATACAATACAGGAACATTTTTGAAGTTTAAAATTTCTCACTTTCACTTTCTTTATTTCATAGTTGACTATATAAAGCAAATCATGGTTTTGTCTACCTAGCAATCGTTAAAAGTTATTTAAAGAAGTTGGTTTTGACACCTTTCTGCATAAATAAATAAGTTTAGAAATTTTTATATGTTTATTGTTTTTAATAATAATATTTGTGTTTTAAAAATCACAACAACTACAAATATTTAATTAAACAACGTTTAAAAGTAAAAGTAAAAAAATGAAAAAATTATTGGCCAGGATAATTTTTATAATGGTCACACTATACATGTATTCATAATCTTTATATTTTTTTATTCACACGTCAATTTTCATATTTTATAGCAACTAATATAATTAACTAAAAAGTAAATGAATAAGGAGCTAATTTAGTTTAATGCTGTTAATGTTGATTTGTTAACAAGAAAATTACAGATAAGATAAAAGTGCAACGTCATTTTAAAAAAATTATTCATAAACTTAAACCAAGTTTAAACAAAATTAAATTTGATTTAATGAGTGGGAATGGCTATTACGTCATTTCTGAATCTGTGTGTACATATACGAAATGCTTAAATTGGCACGTTTCTACACACAGTTCATTATTGTTTCTATTTCGTGTTCTAAATAAAATTTTATAATATTGTATAAATTTGAAATAACTAAGCAGTTTTGGACCTTGTTTAAATATTTGTGCTTACACTTTTGTTATTATAATTTGGATTGACAATTGTGACTTCAAGTCATAGTCTTTGATAACTACTTTATCATAAAATGTTTCTGTTACCCTAATCTTTCTTCTATGTTAAAAAGTCTTCAAACATAACCGTATTCAACGAATAATTTTTTAAATATAATAAGTGGCTCATAAAAGCTTTTTTTAAATATAATTTAAAACTTACAAGAAGATGTCACAAACAAAACTGAAAGTTACAATAAATGATAATTAATTTAGCAACATAGTGTGTTATTGACGTACGCAGGTGAAAAAAGCCAATCGTTGGAAAATGCTGTTTAGAACTACAATTTCATGACAGTTAACTGAATAAACTGAAATTTTTCTACTAAACCTTGTACATAAAATAACATAGGGATGTTTTTTAACAATGAACAAAAGCAAATGTTTATTAAAACACGCGTGTAGTCTGTAAACATAAATAACAGTGTTATGAAACACATCACGTTTTGTGGTAACAATTGATAAAAGCGTGTTTTCGAGTTTGTTTTACATGCGCATAATTTACAGACTTTTTAAATTTGGAAAAATAAACATGATGATTTTTTAATAACGTTTAAACTCAAATAATATTAGTTTGCATTGCTTACATTTTATTGTATGTGTAACTTTACTACATATACACGTTTGTAAATTTCTAAGTAATGTAGTACCTAAAATATGTACATATATAAGCAATTATTTATGGAATTAATTTTGTGCTTTATTGTTCAGTTTTTTTTTTTGTAATTGATATAACTTGTTTTTTATTTATGTTTTACAATAAACGTAAAAGTAAATGCTGCATTAAATTTTGAATAAAGCACAGTTACGATACTCTAGCAAAAACATAAAGTTTACATTTTGTAATTTACGACGGTTTTGTCAATATATTTCCAATTTCTTTTGTTGTCTTGATATATTTAAAGTCTATAAAGGTATAATTTTTTAAAGACAATTCCTTAAAATAATTATTTTTTTAGTACGTTATGTTAAAAACGTTTCGTTGTGATTTACGTACCGTATAAGTTTCGTCCTGGAACGCCCACTTTTCGCGGCTGTTAATTCGGAATTATCCGAGGGTGAAAAAGCATTTTTCCATGGACTGTGGTACGGTAATCATCTATCGTACGCACCCGGTAAGGCTTTCATCTCTAAATATTTACACGCATCTACGTTGTAATTAGGTGTAGTACTTTTGCTGTTTATATGAAAGTCTTTCTGGGGTAAGAATTGATTCTATTGTTGGGATTTAATTTAATTTTTTCGCCTATGATGACGTTACAATTCACGATGTAGTAAAAAGAGTGTTGCATTATACATTGATTAAGAATATTGAAACTTTCAATTAATTACTACAATTATAACCGTATTGTATGGTCCACTTACCAAAATATCAATATTAATCTAGGGAAAACTAATTTGTTATTGTGAAAACTGATCTTATTAGCGTTGATATAGCATAAATGTTTTTCAAATGATTATATTTTAAATTTTTATTTTTCTTCTGTTTCACAAATAGTGTTGCAAAAAAAGTTTTTTTTTATTTAAAAACAGAATCTTTGTTTTGAAAAAAAATCTACAGCCAAAGCGTTTTATAAAATGCTTATAAGTTAGTGATGGAAATATTAGCTCTTTTTGGTGATTCAGTTCGCTGTATCCGACTCATGCGTACGAGCTGCTTCAATAATTAGTTTAACAGAACTACTTACTACGTGACTCATAGTAAAAAAAAACTAATGTATTATGAGGAAAAGTTTAAAAAAATAATAAAAACAGTAAAGCACTTGGATACGTTGTTTCACTTTCAAAAAAGAATAGCAGTGTACAAACACAATATAAGTTACAAAAACGTATAGTCTAGAAACACATTTTTATGGTATTTATCTTAATTTTGATTTTGCAAATTATGCAGTTGTCATATTCAAAAGCTTCGCTAATTGGTTATTATTTTTTTTTAAAAAACTGGCATAGCAAATAAAAAAATTATGTTTGTGTAGTATACAAATTTAATAGATTTTATAAAAACAAAGATTTTAAACCACATTTTTTAGTATGCAGTACTTTTAACCATTTCTTATGTGTATTTCTTAATCGATTAAGTTTGAGTTTTTTTTAGTATTTATCAGTAATTTAATAATTCAAAGTTATTTTATTAAACATTTATTTTTAAATCAGGATTGAGTGTTCTATTAAGATATTACTACTCTATAGATTTGTTTAAAAAAATAATTAAAACAATCTTAAAGAACGGTGTAAAAGTTTTACAAGTCTTTAATATCACTGTAATCGTTTTACGTTTTCTGGTACGTACCGAATTTTTCTGATTAGCGCTACTTGTATACGTATTGGAAATTGTAATAATTTTGAGAACGTAAAAAATATAAAATAATGAAACTGAATTATGGGATGTCAATTTGTCATAAATAGTTGCGTCAATCTCTTTATTTGTTTCTTTATTACTGTCCTTAAAATGCTGAATTTAGAAAATATAAGCGGATACTACCGCATTCTTTGTCCAAATACCTAACACAAATACAAATATTCTTGACAGTACTTATATCTGACGACTCGTTAACTAAAATGCTAAATTTTTTGTTTACTCAGTGTTTACAATTTTTTTAGATTGATACTTCGGTATAACGTTAGTGATACTTTTTGGTGGTCTTTGCTCTATCCATAATTTCTTTTGTTATTTTAGACGTTGGCAACATAGATTGTAAAAATGGTATCAAATAGTCGTACAGTTTTTTACACAGTGCGAAACCAGCTTTACCGCATCTGTTATTTTAGTTGTCAAGTATAAACAAAACATCAAAATAATGCTTATTTAAACAAAACCACAGTTATTTTTATATGTAACCGTCGCAATTATGATCATATTAATTGTTACCTTTTGGAAAAAAGTAAAAAAACTGTTGCGAATTTATTTATTAAAAACTAATTTATTTAAAACGACTAAAAATACGTTTACTTATTCTAGAAATATGTACACTTTTAAATTAACCGAACTAATTAAATTTAAATATCTAAGGATAAAAACTTACAGTAATGTATATAAAACAATAATATGCTATCACTTACGCGAAGATAAGATAACGTCCGCGGATAGCTCCACACTTGTTTACACTAAAAATCACGTACACGATTATTCTCGGTATATTTATCTAGACACACGCGTGCTAACGACTTATTTATTTCCACTTTAATAATCTTCTTAACACTGTTGTATTCGCATTCCATCAATAACTGACCTACGAATTGTTCCGTCGGTATATATACACATAAGGAAATCCTTCTGGAGTGTTCCCTATTTTTCGGTATATCTTCTAGAAGATGGATAACAGCTTCTAGAAGGCTCTTGCTTTTGCAAATAACTTCTCGAACGTGTCAGAACGTTTTTTTAAATTTGAACTTTACAACGCTGTTAGAATCGTGAAAAGTGTATACTAATGATTCATTACAAAATTTTCAGAATGTTCTCTTTCAAAAATAATTTTGTTAGAATCAACAATTATGTTACTTCATAACTTACTATCAGAATATAACAAAAATTATTTTAAAATCTGATAATTATGTGGCATTACTGTAAAAGCCTGTTACATGCCGTTATTTTATTATTATTATTTGTCAAAAATATTTATTCTAAATTAAAATTAACAGTTGTACTGGTTTACTGATACTGATTGTCAAATAATCTTACAAGTGGAGATAAACGCGATACACGAAATAACGACTATTTTACTCGCTTTTTAAACTTTAGAAATCGCTGCTAACGTTTGTAGACCTAAGTATCAATTCACGACATATAAGTAGTTTTTCTGCAAAATTTTCTTTGTTAGTGATTCATATTACGCTTATAGCGAATGTGCTGGGGGAAACATATTCCAGGCATTGGTCGAATTTTCCAATCGGGTTAATTACGTGACGTTTCAGGTAAAAAAGCAACTAGAAAAACGCCGTTGTCTTTTTTTTAGCAAGTTTTGTAAAGTTGCCGTGCTGTTCTTGTACCCGGCTATTTCCGGTATATAAAATCTGTGGAGTTCACCTCGTTTTATGTAATCGGAAGGGAAGAGGACTCACACCTGTTTGTGAAATATCAGTATCGTATTAATTCGTTAATTTATTTCTGTAACTAATCAATCAACTTTGTGCATTATACTTAGTATGGCGTATATCTTCTCGGATTTATATTTACTACTTTAATTAAAAAAAATACTTTTACATTCTTGTAGTTTGATGAATCTACCGATATTGCAAGTTGTGTGCAGTTTGTAGCTTTCGATTAAAGATTAATGAATAAAATACAGTTTGGTACAACTCTTTATACGAATACAATAGGTCAGTGTTTATATGACGTGTTTCTTAAAGCTACAGATTTTAATGTCGTTTGGTGTATAAAACCCATAGCTATATGTACGGACGGAACAAAACGAAAAACGGAATTATTATCAGACTAAAAAAACTGATGCCAAACGTTTCTTCACCAAGTTCTTGCGGTCAAGACCTTGGTACGAGAATATAGTGAAGTTCTGAGTATAATAAATTCAAACAGTAAATTTTATTGATGGAAAAACGTTAGACGTTTTTTAGGATCTCGTGAACTGTGGCGCTGTAGTCTGTATATGTCAAAATATTGTTATTATCCGTTTTACAAACATACGCCGGTACATTATTTTTAACCTATCTTTGCTTTTATGGTTGTATTTGTTGTTAATAGGTCTTTAGGTATTATTATAAGTAAATTATTTTTTATTTAATAAATAAATATCCAATTATTTTTAATTTTTATTGACGTGAGTGTTTTTTAAATAGACTAACGTTTTTGGAATTCAGATAGACTTGTCAAACTTTTGACTTTTAGCTTATTAATTCCGATTTTCGACTCAAGGTCACAGTTCACGACATAATGAAACGCCTCTACGTACATAATTGTTTCAAAGGATTTGTGAAGATATGTGTTCACTGCACTAAAATATTCTTTACCACACAGAGATTAGGTAGTTATCAAAAGACAAAGTACTCACTATAGTTTTCGAACTCCGAGCTGATCTTTTTGTTTATTTACAACAGCTTAAGTCAAAATATTGCAATTTCGTTTGTTACCCGGAATTCCTTCTGACTTATTCGATCATTTAATTATTGTTAAGTTTTAATTTATACTTAACTTTCTGATTACCAGGCAATTTTACAACCGTTGTTCCCGGGTGGGTTGTAAACACACCTCAGTATTATTTTGTTCATTAATATAAATATCTTCATGCAATATATATTTATATCAACTTTGTTCAAAACATACCATAAAACAACAGTTAAGAACAACACTTTTATTATCATAAAAAAAATTAATTTACTTACACTAAGTAATATGTCCTAAAAAGAGCTTAAGTAGTTTTCTTATTCTCATCATCAAAAGAGTCAGCAGTGTTTAATATATTTGTCGCATTTTGTTCAAACTTTTCTATCCCAGAACCTGCCACATAGTACCCAGGTGCTTGAACTGGATAGTCTTGATTGGGTAGTTGCACTTTCATTGAACTAATTTCATTATTTTTTACAAAGATTTGCGTTATATCTGATTTGGTCTTGTTACATAATGTTGCATGATTTTGTAACGGGATTTTTATTTGTGGAATCGCCAATTCTTTTCCCAACTCCAATAAAACCGGTTTTCTCCGCCATGTATTACGATTTTGGTAGTCTGTGAGAATTAGTGTAGTACAAAATGCGTTTATCCTAGCCGTGTCAATTACATCCATAGAAAGTACGAAAGGATATCTAAGACTTCTTGCGGTATACTCTGCAAACATCTTATCTAAGCTTTATTGAAACGAAGCATAATATACGGTTTAAAATTTTCATCTGGTATTGCAGTATAATATTCACGATGTTTATTGAATAGTAGTACCATATATTTTCCTATCTTAGAAACACAATGTACCTACGCAATTTTGTCGTAAATCTAAAAATTAAAGAAAATATTGGTCGAACTTTCCTAGGCAAAAAGAAAGACGGAATAAAGGTTTTTTTTTTTTACAGTACTGCAGGGTTTAAAATTTTGAGATGGCAGATTTTCTGCAAGAGCAATACTTCGTTCTTGGTTTTTTTTGGAACTTTTCCCACTTTGTTTTCCCGTATACACTTGAAAATTATGGCAATAAGCATTCTCATTGTCAGCGAGAACCCACAGCTTGATACCGTATCTATGTGGTTTAGACTTTATATAAACTGTAAAAAGGCATCCGTTCTTGGTAGGTACGAGTTTTTCATCGACTGTGAGATATGTGCTTGAAAATTAACGATTTTTACACTGTGTACCAAAGACTTCAAAAGTATCTGTGATAGCGGTTAATTCTGCGAGTACCACGTGTAGTTAGATCGTTAAATTGTATGTATTTCAATAGATCCAAAAATCTATTGCACCCTATCTGGTAAACAAAAGGTTAAAACAATTTTCTTATTCCTTCCGTTTATTGTATATAAGATCGTATCGTATTATTTTTTTATTGTCTTCGATTTACTATCGGATTCATCATCATATAAATTTTTGTAATTCTAAATCAAAGCAGTTTTTTATACATTTTGACCTTGGCTTACTAACCCGAGTAGGATTTTTTTATTGTATAGGTCTTGAAATTAGAAACTGAAGTAGTTTTCATTTAGTTTTTATATTATATTTGTTTTGTAATTGGGTTAGTAGTCTTTCGAATTGTTAATTATTTTGTATTTAGATAGTAACCATTTTCTGTCTCAAAGTGAACTCAGTTTGGATTGTATCGCATTATGCTATCATATAAGTCGTTTGCCAAACGAATGCGCGTTTGCATTGTTTTTCGTTTTGCATTCATTATTGTTTCGGTTGTAATCTCACTGTTTTATTCTTTTCTTTCATGTTTTACTGCTTTTTATTAATTGTTTCTAATCAATTCTAATGATCAACTTTGCTAGACACTGTGATGGTGTTTTTACTGTTCTAATCAAATCCTTGGTTTTGATGTGAAGTTAGCAAGCACATGGTTCATCTTCTAAGGCAAATGTTGAATGTTTAAATTACTAGTTTCTGAATTAATCAGGATTCTCGAGTCATTGTGTTATTATACTCTTACTAATCGGTAGTAATCGTTGTGAATAAAAACAAGTAACCCGTTTGATTGAAGTTTAATGAGCCGCAACCATGGCGCCATTTATTACTTTATTGAGGTCTACAAAGGCTCTCAAAGTAGGCCTTAGAATGTTTCAATTTTTGAGACCGGTTTCTTCATAATTTTTTTTATTTTTTGAGTTTTTTCTCAGGGTGTAGAATCTTCATTGTCACCATTACTGTTAGTAGTAATATTAAGTAGTCGCCATTTGATAACATTTGTAATAAAACATTGTATTCTGATCACACAGTAGTAAACAATATTGTTTACATTTTTGCAGATTTTATTACATCAAGAATTTGTTATTACTCTTCGTTTAAGTTCATTTTTTTTAAATCTAGTTTTTAAAAAAAATAATCATCTCTTCATGACTCGTAGCCGCGCTTAAGTGCTCGTTTACCTAAGAAATGAAACAATTATTTATTTATTATTTTTGTGTTGTTTAGTAATGTTAACAAATATGTATTTGTAGTTCAATTTTTTTCTCATTATAATTATTTGTTCGATCGTATTGTGTTACATGACGTTAATTTATATTCATTAAAAATGTTTATTCTAAATTAAAATTAACGGCTGTACTGTTTAAAGAAGCTACTGATTGTCATTTCACTTTACTGGTAGAGATAAACGCGGTACAATAACTTTTACTTGCTCTTTACACGTAGTTTTGTTTTGTGTAATAATTCCTACGCATACTGCTATTAATTAGAATGTTGTGCTGCTAGTTTAGTTTGGTTATTGAAACATTTGGACTATAGTTTTAGTTTTTGTGATTTTTACTAAAATAAAATAAATTTAATAATAGTAATGGAGAGGTGGTTAACGAAACTATTTACAAAGGTGGTAGATTCTACCGCTATACAAACGCTAATGATTGAAAAATGTACCTGTTATTATTATTGTTATTCTTAAATAATAAAAAATAATTAAAAAAAATAAATAAAAAAAAAATGCAGATACAAATTCCGAAGACGGGGAGGAAGTAATTCTTGAATCAAATATTGTACGTATTTACATAATTATTAGTCAATAAAATAAGTAATTGTGATGAAAATCCTTTTACTTTTTATAGGAAACA
This sequence comes from Aquatica leii, assembly GCA_035610365.1. NCBI lineage: Eukaryota > Metazoa > Arthropoda > Insecta > Coleoptera > Lampyridae > Aquatica > Aquatica leii. Next base: position 31,544,733 of record CM069433.1, on the reverse strand, counting down.
AGTAAAAATGCAATTGAAAGAAAGCCAAACCGTAAGTTAAGGTCAAATGCTCAGCTAAAATATAATGCAAAACAAGCTCTTCGTTTTAATTCTATTTGGTTAGATATGCCTCAATTTAAAGATTGGTTGCAAAAGCATATTTTAACAAATAAAAGAAATGAATATGGTTACTGGAAAGTTTGCGATCAAAAAGTAATTGCTCATAGAACAGATTTGTATCGCCAATCGGCAAATAAAAAAAAATATGTAGAGAATTTTACAACAATATCAAACACTCGGTAACTTCCTGAAATGGTTCATAATCCCCTGAAATATAGTACCTACTAAGCGGGAAAAACTTAAACTTTGTGGTATACTTGCCACCAACAATTTACCGGTTTTTTTAATGGATAAATTAACCATAGCACACAATTCAAAAAATGTTAAAGGTTATTACGAATCAATTTACTACAGTATACTTAGAATTTATGTCTTACAATTTAGGACTGTTAACATATTTCAACTTATTATTTTAAAATAAAACTTCTTTGTTGCACAGAGTTAAACGAAAAAAAGATTGCCTTCTTAAACATTTGTATTGCAATTGTATGGAACTGTATTCATTTAAATCTAAAAATCTGTTTAAAGTTAATCATACTGATCCACGGAATTTTTTACTTTTGGATAAACTTTATTTAAGAATACAAGCCCCTGAAAGTTTATATCAGATCAAGGTAGTACATAAAAATGATGAATCGTATAAAAGAAAATTAAATTTGTTTTTAATAAGTTGTCTTAGCTTTAATATATAACTGCGTTCCCAAATAAAAATTAGATTTAAATATTGAAGATTCAGTTTTTTAGATTATAGACATTTGAAATCCACAAATGACACAATCATTTAAAATTAAATCTTTTTTTAAGATATTAAATAATTACAAGATATTGTCCAAGTTTGTTTTGTCTCAAAATTTAGACAACCAATGGAGAAAACATGCTTGTCTTGACCACTATGAATTTTAGATTGATCCTTCTAAAGAAGCAGCAGAATATTATAAACAGATGTTTAGTTTAAAAATGCAGCAGGTTTGGACCGGGTTCTGCCAAAGTTGAATTCTTTGAACGCAGTCATAGCTAAAGACAAAATAACATTAACCGTCGTACATAAGCTTATATACCAGGATTTTCGTTTTAAATCAGATAAATATGAGTAGTGAAAGCCACTACGACTGACGAAGAATTGTCAGGAGAAGTTTTTGTACTCACATTTTACTTTTTTGCGAACACAATGTTCTACCTTGTTTTACTCTATATGCTAAAAAGATAATTACTTTTAGGTCGATACCTCGTATGGAACATTGCAGTTGTTTTTTAAGTGTCGTGATTAGATTCAATTTGAATATCTACGGTTTATCATAGTAAAATCATAACGTTCAACGCTTATTAAATTGTAAGAAAACATCTTATTTACTAATTCTCGTTTAAAAAAATATTCTAAAATATCCTAATTACTTTTACAATAAAATTTGAACAATGAAATGTTGACTTTTAATATAGTCTTTAATACAACCTAAATAGTTTGAAAATTTACGAAATGAAATTTTTGTGTCAACTTAATGAAACTAAAAAGTTTGAGTAAGACAACATTTTGCAATTTAGTTATACATAGTAAGCTAGTCGCGTATTACATTGTCTAGTAGATTTATTACTTCCACAAATTCCAGAAAGTTTAACAATTGTGCTTTTAGAAATTTGTAGTTTAGAAAATTAATTTTAATTACGCATTTTTTTAAAATAAAAATGCTTTTTATCAATTTTTTGTCAAACATAACCACAATTTAAAAAAAATTATTATTTAATATGTTAAGTATACATTTTTGTTTAATTGTGAATATTAAATAGTTTTTTTTTAATACTTTTTCCCAATCGACTTATATATTCCACTGTTAAAATACTTTACAAAAATTATTTGAAAATTAAAATACAACAACTAATGAAAATTCTTTTAATTTTGTAATAACTTATGACCTCAAACTAAAAAATATTTTTTTAGCGCCGATTTCATTAAATTTTTGCATGTTGGCTTGAAATCTGTGGTTATAACATTATTTAATTCAAACGCAAAGATAAAGTCATTCTTTAGAAGTAGATACATTAAGCTTTTACAAAATAAAAACAGGTAAATATTTATAATAAAAAAGGTGTTTTTAAAATATTGGATGCAACTTGCTAGTACACTAAACAATTCATGCAATGTAGTTCTTACCTTATTGAAACAAGAATCATAGCAAATATTAAATATTTTCCTAGTAAAGGTATTACTAAAGATGTTGGAGGTATAATTTCAACGACGAGCAGAAAGAATACGTGAAGACTGATGAGAATTGATATTGACAACGTCACCTGTAACAAAATAATATTACATTACTTTAAAATGTGATTTTATTAAAAATATTGCTTTATTATTAAGTAACAAAATCTGTCTCTCTTTCATCTCTCAATTTTACGTGAATATTAATATATTTATTGCATATTATATTTGATAAAGCATTAAGTAAAGTTGCGTAATAAGATAAATTGGGTTTGCAGAATAAATTATAAAAATTTTATGTATTGATCTTGAAAATACATTGAGACTTATAAATTCTCATCACAGTTGCACAATTGGTAGGACTTTTAGAATTTAGCACCGAAATATAAAAATTGATTTAAGATCTAACTTTGTGATAGGAACTAGTTTTTAGGACGCTTATGTTTGCTTATGGAAATATTGGTAAATGTTAGAGTACCATTCTCTGCTTTAACCGTAACGGCGCCGATTTCGAACGCTTTTATATGTGATGAATGCATTCATACACCGCAAGCAGAAATATGGGTTCAGTTTGTTATACGCAGTATCTGGCGCGAATCAATATCGTTTTTCTTTCACGATTAAATTAAGTTTACTTATGTTTTGTTGATAGCCAAAATAGATTTTAAAGTCAGTGCTTTATTGAGTTACAAATATATTAACTTAAACAATGCATACATTTCCGCAAATTTTATATGTATGTACTATATGCATGTAACAACCAATCTATCAACTAACGGGAAATTAATGTTTGCGGAAGTTACCTATGTACATCATTTCACAAATATTTTTAGTATAATTTATATTTAATCCTATAAGTTGCAATTAAATTTAATTACATTTTAAAGTTTGGTTATATCTTTCTTTATCTTTTCTGTATAATCTTTGCTAACACAACTGTATTTGCCACTTCAATATTTTTTCATTATAAAAATTTTTGACAGTTTATTGTATTGTAGAATTATTTTTTATATTGTATTGTACATTTCAATAAAAACTGACTTAAATATGTCTAATATAGAATAAGGCTTAACAGAGATATGGAACCAGCAGAAATAGATTTCTACGTAAATTATACGCTTTTTTTGAATTGTTCTTGTTTTTTTTGTTTTTTTTTTGTTACTTAAAAACTACATCATAATTGACTCACTGATTTTATTTATATGCTATGAAATTGCCGACGTTGCTAACTTGTCATCATTGCTCAAAGCTGTTTGTATGTATGCTTAATGATTATTTGTTACTAGGTCGAATGCAATGACATTTCTTAATTCTTTTTTTTTTACACTACTCTTCTTTGCAAGGTGAATCTCGTACTTTCAAAATTGAGATCGGCTCAAATGTGAGTTGGCAAAAATACCCTGAAAGAAAAATTGTACATAAAGTCAATGTACGGTATACATCGACTTATAGTACATTAAAACAATGTACGTTTTCATTGAATTTATGCAATTTACATTATAAGTACATAGTTTTTTTATGTACTTTACATTGACTCAATGTATGAAGTTGTATTTGTTATCTTTCAAAAGAATTTGTTATGGGATCATGCAAGTAAACCTTTAAATGTACCATTACGTTAATGTATCGTATGATGTACATTAATTTAACATTTGAAATACATAGGGTTAATGTAATCGTACGTTGTATGCGCAGAGTTTTTATAGAACCATATACAGTTTAAGATTTCAACGTATTTTTACATTAAAACTATCAATGCATACGTTAATTTTAGGTAAGAGATACATTGATTCAATGTAACATACACAGAATCAAGACTTATCACTATCACACGTAGTACCATGCATTATCTTACTAAGAAATTTGAGTATATGTGAACCTCAGTGTCAGCAATAAATTAATTTTTATATAGCATGTTAAGTGGCGTCAGTGCATTTAGTTTGTATATTTTTCTTGATGCAATTTCATAGTGCAGTAGAACAGAAGCATAAATATGTTTAATACGCTGTCAACGTTTTAGTTACTAAAGTTTGTTCAATAGGTGATTGCGACGTTATTCCCTACGTTATCAAATTTAAAACAAAAAAAAACTTAACCAAATAGTTATTCATATCTTTAATTATTTTAGCCTCAAAAGATGATGGCGAAACATGCATCAAGTCGATGAAATTTGATAAATTGTCAACGGATGAGTTGGATTCCTACTGGACAGCATGCATAAAATTAGAAATGTATTCAAGTCTATCAACGAAATATTTGATCAATGGCCATTCTACAAAAACCATTTAATTTTGGTTTAGTAAAAACATTGTATAAGACAATGTTTTTAATTGTAAATGCAATATTTTTTAGATTGACGTGGACTTTACCTATCTATACCCACTAAGAGATGGATTACCAAAAATTACCAATACGAATAACAAGTTAATTTTTTTTTAACTTTAGTTGTTTGATTGATGTTTACTTTCAAAGCGTAATAAAATTGGATCGTTGTGTATAATATCTAAATATATATTTTTTCATACTAATAATGTTTATTATTATTACATTAAATTGATGTAGTGCATTTATTAGATTAATGTAATTGTAAGTATTGTTGATGTACAGTTTACACCGATTCATGAAATCTGGTAGATCAAAATTATGAAATACATACATATAATCAATGTAATTGTACATCAAATTAATGACGCACACAAATTGCGCCAATGTAATTGTACATTGTGTTTATAAACTTTTACATTGATTCATGAATGTTTGGTACACGAAATTGATGTACATTCAATTATAGTAATAATACATTGTCTTGATATACACATTCTTGTTCAGATTCAATGTTTTAGTACATTAATCTAATGTAACAGATTCATTGTGCTGATTCACCCAATCGTCGGATGAAAAATATCTGCATTTTTCATTGATCCAATATACATTTTTCATTAATTCAACGTAGATTTACATTGATTCTACGTCACTTCTTCTTTAAGTGTAAATACATGTTACCAGTTGAGCAAATAGAATTAGACATAAAAATGATAATTTTACATTAAAACAATAATATCTCAAATGAGAAAACGATGTTGCAAAATTAACAGAAAGGTCTAGTAAAGGTCGGTTAGTAAAGAAAACATAATAGTAGAGTTCAGATTTCCACGGGTTGCATTATTAATACAATTTTCCATTCTGGATAATTCCCGTGTTGTTCTTACACAAGTTAGGCTTCCGTCACACGTCACAGTAGACATATTCAGAGCCCAGAACAAACTGTCAGTTCCGGGCTCTGAAGATGTCTATAGATCTATATCGTCTAAACAAATAAATCTAGATGTCATTTTACAAGCTTTACTATTTTTCTTTGTGTGCATTTTTAACTTATAATATAATGTCTTCATAGATAGAATGGCAAAAATGAGAATTTTTTTGCAGATTTTAATAATTTTTTGCATATAAAACACAATAGTTTGATGTATCATCTTGTTAGTGCTAACCTATTTTATATTCTTCGTATGAATAATTGCCTAAAATACTAATTTATAAAAACTCAAAGTGTAAATAAATGAAACAAAAATTGTTAGACAGAACAGAGATGAACAAATTATAAAGTTAAAACAATAGTTTAAAAAAAAGCATTTATATACACCTGACTTAAATAGTGTATGATTATAACCTAAGTGACCGATTAGATCGCGGGACGCGAAGCGTCGTAGGATATAAGTCGCGCATGTTATAATCATCTTCTTATGCGTAGTCTATATACAATTTTTCTGCTACTAGAATTATAAAAAGCTTTTTACCTATTACTAAATCAAATGTAAAATTTAAGATGTTAATTTCAAATTAAAAATCAAGTAAGTGATTATGACAGTTGTAATTAGTTTAATAGAATTAAGTTTGAAACTAATCTGTAACTTGCGGTGGTGCCCAATTTCACTTCATTTTTTGTATTTTTTGGATGCAGCGTTTATTATTATTAAACAGGATATACCTTATGATTTGTTTTATGTTTTAAAAACATATTAAGTCTTTATTTCACTCAGCAGTGATGAAAAATTATAGTAATTGCAGAATTATATCGGCACGAGCTGCCGCTTTGTATGCTGCAAAAACGGTACAATACAGAATAAAATTGCACATAAACAATTTATTGAGCACAAAATTTACTACAAAAAAGTTCACGGGAGTGTATAATGGTATCTAATAATTTTAATGTAATGTGACACATTTTCGTGCAACATTGCACATTTCTATCTTCTTGAAGGTAATTGTACCCTTCCGCCCACTTTTAATAGTAAATTTTGTCCCCTATATATAAATATGTATGTGCAACTTTTTTCTATCTTGCACCGTTTTAGTGTAATAGTTTATTAGTTATTCTACATTATTAAGCAATTTATTTGAATACAAAAGTTGTGGCGGTTTCGATGCTGGTGTAATATTACGTCACCAACAAAACTACCCTTAGCCGCAAAAAAAAGCCGCAGTGGTCACCAAAAGCAACTCGACCGAAACACACATGTTCTACTAAACCGATAATTTATGTTCAAATTTTAAAATGCGTAAATGAAATAATGTATTAAACTTTAAGAAGACAGATTATTTTTTTGTTATTGTTTGTCAAACTCAGCCAATTTGAAAAACTGTTTTGTGCACATATTTCTCATACAAAAAAGTCTTGTTATATAATGTAACTTCACTCATCCCAAAAACATTTTGTTCAGTATCATGTCAAGATAGAATATGTCAGAACTATACAAGGTTTTGAGAATGTGCAAGACTTCACTGTTCCAAAAAATTATTTTGATGCATATTATCATACAGAACTAATTTTGTTGAACTTAACGTTACACTACCTGTAACTAAGGAAAAGCTTAAAACATTAAAAAAAATATGTTTTTTTTTCAAAGCTGGGTTTCCGCGCTGCATGGTCGGTGTAACATATTATTCTAATCTCCCATTTTGTAACCGTGTCTATTCCTGATAATTTCAATTATTTTATTCATTACTATGTTAAATAGCATCGGACCATCATAATATTCTTGTCTAATGCCCATTATATTTAGCTAGTATCTTTAGGACGTAATAGAGGTGAATATTGTCAAATGCTTTAGTAACAACTACAAAGCAAGAAAAGTAAGCGTATTAAACTCCAATATTTTTTAAGATATTGTCTAATGACAAATATGGCGTCGTTGCATTATCTTCCAACCCTGAATCCGGGTTGTTCATCTCTAAGACCTATAATTTCTCCTAGTTGTGGTGTTACATTTTTTATTAAAAATTTTAGTAGACTAGAATAGATTTATCTTTTTGTAATTGTTACAAATTTGTTTTTGTACGTTCGGAAGTATGGGGATTATTATATCAGTTTTCCAGCAGTGTGAAATTGTTGAGTCTTGGAATATGGTCTGTATCATTACAGATCTTCCATATTTTAACATTTTATTTATTACATCATTATCGCCCCGTACTTTTCTATTTCTGAATTTTCGTAGAGCTGTTTTTTCTTTCTCGTCAATTTCGAGTCTGGTGCATACTGTTCTTAGCCTTTTGTTGTCCTGCTTTTTGTCTCTCGTGTTTTTCGCGTAGAGATTTTTAAAATATACAAAACATACATTCACTTTTATTTTATTTGTTCCGAAATACTCTTTTTCTTCTTTTTTTTTCTCCATATTTGTTCTTGTTGGCCGTACAAAATGTTTTTGAAGATTGTTTGTATACTTTTCCTAATCCACCTTTATCCTTTATCCACCTGTGTAAATGAGATGGACTTTCAATTTTAAAAGTAACGTACACCTCTGTTTCTCGTAGGTAATATTAGTCAAAGTATTAGTAACTAAAAGCAGCCGCTTGTAAGGTTTGTGTCATTTAAAGCCAATGACAGGAAATTTGTGTAAAAAAGAACATATAAAATTTTTGCTGCCGTTTATCTTAAACCAACTGCGGTAAGTTTCAACTTATTATTTACACACAAACATAAACACATGTTTTAGACTTATCATAACCTACATATATTGTGCTATTCATCTATAATCCGTAGTATGCCCACAGTTCACATTAAGAAAAAAAGTACGCCAATGATAATGGCGAAGAAACCATATATGAGGAAAACAAATGTATAGGTTGTAAAGAAAATTACCAAAAAATTACTAAGACAGATAGATAAAGATAAAATGTATTATTTGTGGTCGATGGATGCGCGAAGGATGTATTTTCTATGTAGATTTGTGTCCACAATGTGAGAAACACAGTCGAAAGAAAACTCATCAACCATAAACTTATTATTTAGAGGAGTCCATCTCTCCTCTCATCTTTGGTCTAACTCACCTGCAAGTAGAGGAGAAATCAGCTTTTACAAATCAGAGAATTTTGAGTGTAAATAAATTTGACTTTGTTTTCTTGTGTTTAGAAGTAGGTTTAAAATATATATAATTATAAATAAATTTTAGTGTATAAAATTTCTCAAAACAATAATTTTACAGCAAAATGTGGCCCATCTCTCTCCCACTTACCCAATAATTTCTATATGCTGCTTTTTTCTTTTCTGCTAAGTTTAATAAAAATTATATAAAAAGTTTAAAAATATTATTCGTAGTTTCAAAACAAAAGCTTCTAAAAATTTATTGATTGAATTTATTTTTTTATTTTTGTTAAGTAAAATTTGGTTTTTTGTTTTAACTTTTTTGCATGAGTTTCAGGTTTCTTGACAAGAAAATACGGAAAATTTTAAAAAACGAAAACACGCAAAGAAATCAATGCACTTCTCACTACGTCACTTTCAACACTACTGAACTATGACGCTGAAATTTAGAAAGAAATGTGAGTAACAGATGTGGAAAATTCAAATCGGGGCACTGAGAACACCGCACAGGAGTAATTCCGGAAACTTTTTCATCAAAGTATATGTCAAATTTTGAAGGTCATCATGCAACTTAGCGATCAACAAAATTTATCAAGCACTACAAAAACCCTACTGTTTTAAATATAATTCATCTAGAGTATTGATCATAGCACGATAATTTTCTCATAAAACTTGTTGTATGCGTATTAGTCTGGTGATATTATTTTTAAGCAACGCGCTCGAAAAATTTTCTACGACTAAGCCTTACTTACGTATTTATCAATGTTTGAGGTATATTTGGTAACTATTTTTTACATATACTATTCTCTTTTACTTTAATAGTAACAGTTTTATTAAAAACGTTTTTGTAAAGCGCTAGAGGCTTGAAGTAATAGCGAAGGCTATAGAGCTTGAAGTTCGATTTTTAATCAGTAATTTTGAATAAAACACACTTGATTGATTGATGTAATCTACTTGGGTAGCGATGACTTAATAAAGAATCTTGTAAATAGGTAATGATGTCCTTATGATGATTTAAAAATACGTGAAAATAAGTGCTGCGGTTGCAAATCAAGTGAGAGAGAGGACAATTGCCTTTATTGTTTTTCCACTATATTTGCATCTAAATCAATGAGCGCTAAAATACACAGAGTTTCTAAATCACACACTTGTAGTAAAGTAGTAAACGATGTGGAAATACTAACAAACAATAGTATTATAATAAGTAAGGAAATGATTGTCATTGCTAACGAGTATGAAAATTTGCAATTCATACGAGTTGAAAATAGTTTTAAATACTTGAGTTGATAGTACTTGAAATAATACCTAAAATAACATTTAAAAATTAAATTTCAAAACTTTGTGTATCTGTCAGTGTTTTTTTCTATTAGATATAACTATTATTTGACTTTTAGCTATTTACCTTTATTTAGAAAAGTTGTAAATATAACATAACATAAAAATAAATTATAACGTACAGATATCAGGTATTTGCGAAAGAAACATCTTGGTATTTTCTATCCATAAATGCCAAAAGATAATTAAACGTTTCTAAATTGTCATGCAGTTTATATAACGATTGTTGTTAATAAATACTGACTTCTTTAGAATAATATGAGCAAATTACAATAACAAGTTTCTAAACACCTGATTCTTACAACTTCTTTATAAAACTGCAAAGGTCCAATAAATTACTGTAGACATTTCTTTCATTTAAAAAAAAATCTGTAAGCAAACAAGTACTGAGGTTGCAAATTAAGTATTTTAATTTATTCTAATTACCTTACACTTAGTTTTTTCAAAACATGTTGCCATTTAATTACAAAAAAGTCGTCACTGAATACAAAAGTTTACATACATAACCTAAAATATTTTATTTAGAAACCAAACGTATCTTACTCTATACGTACCGTTAAAACTAATGCAGTAGATTCCACACGGTCCTAAATAATTTTGTTTTTCAATTTTATAATTTTAGTGCACGCAATATTTGTGCACGTCTTTTAAATTATGTTTTTGTAATTCATTATCCTGTACGATAATAGTTTTCACTTGCATTAAATGACTTTGACTTGTATGGAAAAGAAGTTGGCTCATTGTGTTGTCTAATTGCAAATAAACATATAATGTATCGTATTATCTGTTAGTCATAGAAAAAAGCATTTCCAAAATGGTACGCCTTTTACGTTGCAAAAACTCAAATTAAAGCTTTGTAACATTGGTACATTACAACAATACCAAGCGAGAAATCTTAAATTTTCGAAATTTGCGTTGATAAATTTATTAGTAAGCAAATTGGTCTACAATAATAATACATGTTTTCAATCATCTCAGTTACTAATTAATAAAAGATGCTTAGAGTAAATACAAAAAATATTGATTTTTACAAAGATACTTTAGAAGTATAGGTAGATAGAAGATTTAACGAATAACACTTTTGAAAAATTTTATTTTTAAAAGTTACTAAACTACTTGATTGCAACCGCTTACTATAAAAAAAAAGTGGCAGAAATATGCTACCTGCAATACAAAATGATCAAGTAAACGTTTTCTTGTAATAATTTCTAATAATCTTTTGTGAAAGTAAGTAAATTTAGAACGAAAAGATTATAATTTACAGTTTACTAATCATATCAATTTTTTAATTTTCAGATAGATAATCAACAGCCTACTATTAAAAAAACAACTTTTCCAGAACAGCAACAATAGTCATCTGGTATCACCAATGTAAACAGATTGTAGATGATAGAAATTACTGTTCGCTGTTAATGTAATTTTAAAGTTTTACAAAGAATTTCTTTTTCAATTTCATTTAAAGATTACTATTACAATTGCTTTACCGTGCATCTATCAAATTTAACCGTTTAAGCTCTCACGTTTAATTAAAAACCCTCAATAAAATAAAATCGTAATTGGTATATTTTAGTTTTCTAAAAGAATGCTTATATCAATTTGTAATCGAAACTGCTAGAATGTTTCATTATTGTGATGTAGCACAATGCATTCTTTGTTATACGAAAGCTTTTTAGACGAATGCTTGTATTAACAATGAATTATGACAAGCAAAGGTAGCAAGCACGCGTTAACGTTAAGTATTAATAGAAACGTCAAAGTCGTTTAAAGTAAAATATGAGGCCAATCGATTACTTAAGTGGTCTTGCACAAATACCTAAACAGAATTTTTCCAAAGCTTTGAATAACTCGGTGTATTGTCAGAATTAGATTTACTGCTATTTAATACATTGTACATTTTAAATACTTGATTTAAATTGCTAAAAAATAAAACCGCATTTTTACATATTTGATAACGTATTCATATTTTCTTATGCATAACCGTATAGAATACATTTTTGTCTATTCAACAGTTTTAACTTTGTAAGCTCTTATGCTTCTTTTAAACTGTTTCTTGTGTTTTGCATTATAAAAAACATATAAATAATACTTTGTTAAATAAATAATCAAGAACTATATACTAATCATGTAACATTAACATACCAGATTTTAGGTATTCTATATCAATCTATAAATTTCTAAATTATAAACAAAATCAATGTTCAAGTGTTGTTTTGTGATGGTCACTATTTTTTATGCTAGAAATAAATGATATTGTATTGCTGGAAAGGAAAAGAGAGTAAAATATTATTTTTTAAATAAGTTTTATAAAGTACAAAAAAAGTTTTATGCAATAATTTTTATTTGGTAATTATTATTTACAGAAGTCATTTTATCTGACGTAGTTTATAAAGTTAACAATGTTTTGTAAAAACATTCCTTGGACTATGATTTTGTATTTTATTTATTAAATATAATAATTTATTGCTGCAGTTGTGATTGTCTAAATTTGCAAAAAAATAATTTAACAAAATAAATATGTATAAATATATAATTTTTTTACTTGTATCAAAATAAATATTGTTTTGAAACATTAATTTGTTTTCTGGAACAAACACATATAGATACTCAAGCGTATCTGGTTGCTCTGAATTTTTAAGGAATACCAATGTTTCATAATTAAAAAATAATAATAAAATTGCATGTTTGTAATAAATCACTTTTTTCAAGAAGATTTAATTTAATAAAAACGGTACAAATATATTGAAACTGTAAAGAACTTTCTATGCCGGTTAATTGCTTGAATTCGTTTTTGTATAAATGAGTCCAAGAGACTTGATTGAGTTAACTCTGAAACATTAATCAAATGTAAATGCAAAAACTGTTTTGTATACTATAATTTGTTTTATGTCTCGTAGTGTAAAAAAATCGTTTAATTATATTTAAACTATAATAATTAATGTTGAATTATAATATATTTAATAAAATTTCTACTTAAAAATTAACTAATATCATAATTTTCAACTATAATGCATCCAAAGAACGTACCGTTGCACGTCATTACTTGTGTATTAATATTGTAATTTTGACTTGACTAAAAAACCACAAATTTATATTTAAACAAATCTAACAATAGCATAAAATGTTGGCAATAAATAAGCATAACATATTAGCATGGTTCGTTAATTAAAAAATAGTTTTTGTCTTTATCGCACCGAAATTAAGCGTACGTCGCGCATTAACAACTTTAAACTGAAAAATATTGAAATCAGGTAACGAGGAAAATTTCAAGACGATATATTTTGAGATATACTATACCTACAGGTATTTTAGGTTCTTTGTTTTGCGTAATCCTTTGTTAAATGGTATCTGTCAATCATAATTTAATAGATTTATGTTTAAAAAGCAAAAGTGAATTACTTTAGTTTGGTTTCACATCACGTGTAGTGAACATCGTTGACTAAAAGCATTGAATAATAAATGTAAGTAGAAATGCAACTTAAGGGGCGATATCGTATCGACTGATTGGATCGAGATGTAGAGGTCGCCACGTTTGTATTGGATCGAGATTTTTCAGTTCTTGCGTGTCTGTCGACTTGTAAACTTCGGTATTGAATTGAAAGTTTTTCTTGGGTTAACATTGCGATACGATTTTTTAAATTCTGGTAGTATTAATGTTTGTTTGAACTTTTGTTTAGTTTAAGTGTAAATATGTTTTTGATTTATTTTTAAAATGGGAAAAGTTACAAATCACGGTTGTGTTTATATTAATTGTGAAAATAATAATACCGAAAACAAAGGTACTAGTTTTCTTAAGTTTTTTATTAGTGATAAAGTGCGTGCTAAAGAATGTTAGAAAAACTGTGGAAATATAAACATTGCCACAATGGACTTGGAAGATTTAAAACAAAAGAAGATTTGTGAGAAGCATCTTCGGAGATAATGTATAACAAAATCAGGTAAATATTTAAAAAAAAAATTTTTCTACTAAACGTTTAAAAATGGTTTAAATTAGCATCGGAGAATCTCCTTGTCCGGATTCTTCTTCTTCTTGTTGCACTTAATTGTACAATAACTTAAAATAATTATTGTAAATCAGTGGCTGAGATCGCTATTACTTTCCACAATCAATGATCGCAATCATGGTATTTAGAATTAATTAGTAATCGACTGTTGCTAAAAAGTCGCTCGTGTAAAGTTAGTCATAAATCTAGCCATAAACATTCGATTTTCGTTTTCCGGGATACAATAACGTTTGGAGTATTGAAAATCAACATACCTAAGTATTTTTTAATATTGTTTCTAAACAATAAATTAATTAAAATTTGTTCATATTTAGATTAAAAAAAAATATTTACAAAAATTCACAGAAAATAGATACTACTGTGATGTTTTTTTTTTTCGATTTGAATTCTGATGCAAACTTACGAACAAATAGTTTAAAGCATTAATAAACAACATATTAAAAAATAAGTGTCGTTTCTTTTGTAAATTAAATGTTTTATTTGAAATTGACCCTGAAAAGATTGTTGAGTAATTAGTCATAACTCGTGTTGATATTTGTCTCAAACATAAGATTTATGTATTAAAAATAAATTTGCAATCCTTTTCAAATACGTATTTGTAGTTAATGCTTATTGTTTTTAACTTCCTTTGTTTTTTTGATTTACCTTAGTGTTTATATAAAGCTAGGTTTTTCCCAAAATGCTGAATGTGTTACACAAATTTTACAAACGTTCTCTCCTAGAAGAGTTTTCTAATTCTCTTTGAAAAGAATGCATTGTTAAATTTCTGTAAACAAAAAAAATATAATTCAATGTTTAAATCCATGTTACTTTTTTATTAAAAAATCTGTATGTGGTTTAAAATTCTTACGAGGAAAAGAGCAAAGGGGTTATTTACCTACTTACACAAAATTACGATTTTCCGTAAACTATTACTGTTATATTAATCTTATTTGTTTATGCGATAATTAAAAGTATTAATTTCTTTTCCACAACCGCAATTGTTATTTTATAAGCGATCAATGATTGCGATCGTTATTGTACAGACGCTCGATATCGCGATCATTATTTTGCATAATGATCGATTCATCGTAATTGCATAATCGTTCTGGCCATTGCTTTAAATGTTTTTTGTTGATGTTGGCATATGTCGAATAAAAATATCGTTTTTGTAAATGTTAGGGCCGCATTTCTTTAGCACCTTGTCTAATAAATACTAAGTTTTTTAAAAAATAAAAAAAAATATAAACAAAATTCTTTTATGTTTATTTTAGCATGCTGAAAGCACTTCAATACAAATCCAATAATACATAAAATATTTTTACAATTATTTTTAAAATACTAACAGCTTATTTTTTTTTTTTTACTTTTTGGGCTTATTTAGTATAATTTTTTACAGAAGCTGTAATTGTTGATATGAACATCAACCTAAGATACTCAAATGTAGTAGTTTCTCAAACATACGGAAGAAAACGTGCATTGTTATTTATTGATGATGATCGTGATGACGAATAAATTTATTCTTTCTACAACTCCAGTTCACTAAACGAAGGTATAAGTAGACAAGCAATAATAAGTAATTTTTTTTAATATATATGTTTTATAGTTGAAGATACGTCCTATAATATTTTGAAGACACTGGAACGACCACAGTGTGTTCTCAAATTCGTCAAGCCGTTAAGTTTTGACTAAACTACGCAACATAGTGATACAAATGGATTCTCCGTCAAATCTCCTTTTAAAGGATGAATTGGTCGATTATTCTTTCAGAAATTTAACATTACTTTTAATTTAAAATTATTTAAATTACCAGTCCACTAATAACAAATTTGTTTACATATGTTTCGAGCTTTGAAATAATGATGCTCATCTTCAGAAAAATCTACAAAAAATATTTACAACTTTTTTGAATACAAAAAATGTCATAAACATATCTTTTCCAAAATATTATTTTTTGTAAGAAAATTTGGTGTTCAGAAATATATTTACTTTCTAAATTGTTTAAGAAAATTTCAGTAAAAATAAGTGATAAATTTGATAATCAATTTTTTAAACAAAATCTAGGTCTTTCAATGGGTTCTCCTTTATCACTTTTCTCAATTTTTTTAAGAAATTAAGTAAAGGTAACAATTTCAAGATTTCTTTTTCTAATGAAATATTTATTTAATTTTTAAGCTACTTAAAGGTAGTAAAAATAAAGCTATTTAAGCTGTATAGTTGTTTCTGAAAGGTGCGGTTTACGGTTCCTTTAGAGCTTCTTTAAAGCTTTCCTAGTACCACAAAGAGCTGTATAAGCCCGATTTTAATGCATTAAAGGAGCTACCTAACAGCAACCTAACTGCGGAATTTTTAGCTACTTAAACGCTTCATGGAAGCTTCAGTTTTTTCACAAGCCACTTAAAAGTGTTCTAAAGAGTAACTCTAAAAGCTAAAGTAGTTATAAAAAAGCTGGTTTTAGCTGCAATTTGCTCACTGGAAAATTCTTGAATTACTAGAGTTCATTTATATTAAAATATCAAATACAAATTTTTTGTTGAACGAGTAAACCAATTTCAATTTATTATGATTTTAAATTAAATTATTACTCAATGCTAAAAGCATAAGTAATTGTTTAAACTGTGGTTATAGGTAGTGCTTTGGTACCAAAGTGTAAAATGGCTAACAGTAACATTATTTCTTGGATAAAACCTTATCGAGAACTTACGTTAGAGAGCGATACTGTGTTTTGTAAACCTTGCGGAAAATCTGTAAGTATTTACTACCATATCATCTTATTTTTTTTTAAATTCATACCAAGCAGAATTTTATTTTTTTCGTGCATTAAATATGTTTCGCGTTTCGTTTTCATGAAAAAGTACCCTACCAAAATTTAAGCTAAATTAAAATAATATAATATGAAGTTTATTGAATACAATTTGTTTAAATGCAGGTATCTTGCGGAAAAAAATTTTGGTTGATCAGCATTGTGGTACCCAGCTGCACAAGAGGAACTGCAAAAAATCAAAATCTGCCGGAATGTACCAAATATCAATGCGCCAATCCATTGCAGTAAAAAAAACAAAATCAGAAGAGGAGCACATTAAATTTGATTTGTGTAAATGCTTGATTTCGTCCAATATCCCATTAAATAAATTAAGTAATCCAGCTTTTAAAGGATTTTTGGAAAAATATTGTAACAAAATTATTCCTGACCAAACCACACTGCGAAAAAAGTACATCGAGGACTGCTACACAGAAACAATGGCCAATATCCAAGAAATTGTAAAAAATCGATATATATATTTTTTATAGTTGATAAAACGACTGATGTTTGTGGTAGATACATTGCAAATTTAATGGTAGGCGTTTTGAGCGAAAATTGTTCTAACAAATCATTTTTAATTAGTTGTAAACAGTTAGATAAAACGAATAATGCAACAATCTCCAGATTTATTCAATAGGGGTTAACAAATTTATTTTTGCCAGGTGCACTTCCAATCAACAAAGTGCTTCTCATGCTTTCCGACGCAGCACCTTACATGGTGAAAGCTGCTCACAATTTACGTATTTTTTATCCAAATTTAATCCATAACACGTGCTTGGCACATGAAGTAAATAGAATTGCGGAAGAAATTAAGAATCAAAAAAAGGTATTTGTAAAAGCGCCCTTAAGGGTACAGTTTTATAGGGAAACACTACCTAACACTCCTGTTCCGCCTAAACCGGTATTAACTAGATGGGGTACATGGCTAGAAGCGGCTTTGTTTTATTCAGAGCATTTTGAGGGTATAAAAAAAGTATTATCCGAATTATCCGATGACTCGTCTGCTGCAATTATCGACTCAAAGAAAATACTTGCTAATTCTCAGTTGAGCCAACAATTAGCTTACATTTCATGTGATTTTAGTGTATTATCAAAATTATTTCTGAATTTAGAAAAGCAAGGCACTTTACTAGTCGATTCTGTAGCGCTAATAGACAATTTTGGGAAAAAAATTAAAAATTTAAAGGATAAAAAGGGAAATTGCATTTCACAATAATGGCATGAAGTTTTGCGTAAAAATGAAGGTTTTCAAATTTTTAAAAATGTTGCAATGGTTTTGAATGGCGAATTTGTTGAAGATCTGACAATGACTCCGGATATTATATCAGCCCTCTCCAATGCGCCCATCACATTTGTTGATGTAGAGAGAAGCTTCTCAGCTTATAAATTAATTTTAACTGACAGGAGGATAATCTTGCGGATAATATAGAGAAGCACCTTATTGTTAGTTTGTATCAAAGTTGTAATAACACTAATAACTAGAAATAAAATAAAAATCATTTGTAAAAATACATTATTAAATGATATAACTTCAAACTTGTCCATGCTGTGCAAATTATGTTTAGATTGTTGTGCATATATGTGAAAATCTTTGCATATTTTACTCTGATTTAATGCACATATATGCGCATATTTTCTTCTTTTTTCGTGCATATAATTGACAGCTTTAGTGATGGTGTTAGTGTGAAACAAAATTCTATTAATCAAGTTATTAGGATAATTTTTGAGTAATTTTTTTAGTATATTAAGGTTTTTTATATAATTTATATAATTTAAAACTACTTCATCTTATTAATTTGTTTTTAATAGTTTCACACTAACACCAGCAACGGTACACCATCACCATCTATTCAAAATGATTCTATATGTAAATTTTCTAAAATCATTAACGTTCCTGGTCTTACTAAGAAGCTGATTCCTATTTTAACAACATCGGACCTTAAAATAACAACTTATAATAACAATACTATTTACAACATTATTTATTTTAACATTAAAGATAAGACCAAGTTATTAGACAAACATAACGTTGTATATAAAATCGATTGTATGGATTGTAATAAATCTTATATTGGTCAAACGAAACAAAAAACTATTAACAGAATTAAGAACCACCAATATGATTGTAAAAATAAAAAGGCAGAATCAGCTGTTGCTCTCCACCATATTAATGTACAGCATAATTTTGATTTTAGTAATCCTTCAATACTAGATGTGGAACCCAAATTGTATAAAAGATTAGTTGCAGAACTGATATTTATTACACAACATAAGAAAAATGTTAATTTCAACACTGACACTAACAACCTTAGTACAGTTATCTCAAAAATTTCCTAGATCTTGGGTATGTTTTGGGTTATCTTTTCATTGCTCATATTTTGTATCACACGACCATAAAAATGTAATGTTAGTGAATTAGTTTGTAGTGGTTTTCGTGTATTTTTACATTAATTGTTTTTTGTTATTTATTAATTTTGTATTAATTACGTTGTTTGCGGAACATTCTAATGTGTATTTGTTTTCTGTAAGTAATCATCTATAATTATCAAACAGCATTTATAATAAGTAGAAGATAAACTTGTTGCTCTTATCGAATGGTAACTGCCTTTTTACTTTTGTTGTTTTTTTTTAATAAATTCAGTTGGCCTGAAGAAGTGGACACAACCGTTCCACGAAACGTCGCCCTAAGAAAACTTGTAAAATAGTTTTTATCGCCTCTCCTACAAAATAAAGGGTTTACCAATCTTAGTTTAATCAAGCATTAGGAGGTCTAAAACGCTCTTCTTAGTAGCAATTGTCCTAAGAACCTTCTTATACATCTCCTGTAATTAATAATGTTTTAGGCTTTTAATTACGACTAGAGTAGAATAATTTCTTAATACTATTGCTTAATTTCTTTAAACAACAAAAGCGACAGTTTTTTTGATGAATCGGAATTTTCCTTTTACGACAAATGCCGTAAGTTTCTTTACACAAACGCGGCAATTCTTCTTTACAACGAATGCAGTGTCACAACAAACAAAGTTACAACGTTAACTATTACGACAAAATGCAGTACAAACCAACTAACATTATGGCAAAAGTGCAATAACGATATTTGATTAATGGCCGTGTTCGTTAAACATAAATTTAATAAGAGAATATAATGTTTTGTAAATCTAATTACAAAATAAATACGGAAAGTACATACTTTATAGTCAATTAAAATTAATCTAACTTAGCACATATTTTTTTACACATGGAAAACTCATAAAAGCTTTCCTAAAGCACAAGTATGTGCTGGAAAACATCTTCTAATGCATCTCCTAAAAAATAAAAAAAATTGCGCGTTGTTTTTGATGTGACTTGTTAGATGTGATAATTTTATCGCCTCATACAATGCAAGGAAAACTGCTTATCAAAAGAAAACTAAAAATTTGATAGAGAATTCGAAACATTAAGCTTGAAGTACTCATTGTGCACAAAAAGAAAAATTTATATACTTGAGCATTTTATATTACTAAAGATATAAACGTTGTATTGTGTATACAATAAAAGACTAAAAACTTTATTCTTATGAGTATTATCCATCACGATCAAAAAATTAGCAACAGAGAAGACAAAAAATTAAAAATTATTTTTGATTAATGCGCTACAAAAGATGCAGTTGATAGATTAGATCAAGTATGTTGTTGCAACATTCACTAGCAAGCATAAAACAAATTGTTGGACAATGATTATATTTTACAACTAACTTGATATAAGAAATTTTGTTTTAAAGAAAGGAAGAAAAATTTACTTAGAAAAATTAGGAAAATTGCTGGTAATTATTTATATAAATATAGAGAACAATTGCTACGGAATAAAGAAATAATCGCCGTTATTAAAAATAAGCAGAAAAAAGATATAACCCGCTCCAGTACAAGCGAAACGAATTCAAGAAGCACTAAACGTGCGCGATAGAAATTTTGTTTATCTAGCGGTGACAGTAGTATAGTGGTGCTGATTCTGTCTCACTCGGGTAAGATCAGTAAGAGATCGTGAAGTTTCGTTGTTATCGTTTCGTTTTGGTTATGCTCGAGATGCATTCGTATTTGGTAAGTTGAGGTAGATTCTCTTGGTGATGGGGGAATCGTAAAACGTCGTAAGAGTCGTTTCGTTTCGGTTATGCTCGGATCTAAGTCTGTGGGAAAAGTTCGTCGTGATAGTCGGAATGCTATTGTGTGTATATAAAGGTAACATTTGTGATGATTTAATATTAGTATTTTTATAACTCATAACTCGTTTTAATGAATTTAAGAAATAAATTAAGATGGAATCATTTTTTGCAAACTTGAACGAAATTTCTTATTTGGTTCCTTATTTGAGTGCAAGAAATCTATCAATAAATGAGCAGTATAAAATTAAGTGTTTTAGTAAAACGATGGAAAATTTAGAGAACAAGTGATGGTGGAATGTGGAATCCTACGACGATTTACGATTCCCGCACCACCAATACCTCAACTTACCAAATACAAATGCATCTCAAGCATACCCGAAACAAAACGATAGCAACGAAACTTCACGATCTCTTAACCGATCTTACCCGAGTGAGCCAGAATCAGCACTACTATACTACTGGTGACAACAAAACTGCTATTACATGTTTTACCTGTAAAAATTGTGTGTAGTTTATGTGACCTATGTTTGTCCAGCTTGTAATACTTTTGTCATACCAGGTGATGGTATGGAACACACGGCTTAGGGATTTCAATGCTAAATCTTAAATGTTTAATTATTTGCTTCCCTAACAATTTTAGTATTGTAGAAAAAAAGCAATTTCTAATTTCCCAGAACCAAAAAAATTAAAGAAATAAAAATGATATATTTAAAGTTTTGGATGCTATGGAATAAAAGTAAACATTAGCATTTATTTACATACAATGTCATTTTTGTTTTACGTTTATAATTGATTATTAACTTCTGTTTTCTTTAAAATATATCTAACAAAAATAGTGCGCGCCAAGTAAATTTATTTGTTTAGTGTAAATACCTCAATCGGTACAAAAGTAGTACAACAATCAGAACTAGAAAAATGACAACACCTTCAATGTGTTGGCGGCAGTGACTGAAAATCGTAATACAAGACAAATGGCGAAAAACTTTTGTTTGCATTACACTGCCAATAATTTTTTTCTTTAAATTAATAACCGCGAAACAAAACGTACATTAAGAAAAATATATGCTACAAAAAGAAATTCAAGAAGGAAATGACAAATAAATACAACATACGTGTTTATTAAAATGTTTGTGATAATAATTACTACATTAAATGACTTAGAAAATACTTAAATTAACAATTGATTTTCTTTAATGGTAAAGTTTTATGTATAGTACATCTAATAATAGTATAATGGTTTAATAATCTGTGAAAGTATATTTATTCTTTTAATTATTTGAAATTAAACACAAAACTGTTATTATCATACGAAAATAGTGAAAAACAGGAATACATTTAACTGATAGCTCTACTTTAAATAATGTTATGTATGTTCGGTTTAATGCGAATCGGGATGGGATATGCATTATACTACGGTGGTACGTAATGATAATTAACGATTATTTACAATATAAATCATTCAATGTCACTGACATTAAAATTTACATAAAATAGTTTAAAACCGTAACGAATACCTAAGTCTTAATTAAACAAACCAAAAAAAACTGTAAGTAATACTTTTTTTTTTACATTTAATCTAAAGAAACGTCGATAAAAAGAAAAACGCAAATATTTAGGTAAAACGATTTTCTGTTTTTTTCGGTTAATTATAAATTACTATAGCTAGTAAATATTTACGTAAGTTATCAACAAAATCAATTTTGAGTCGTCCATTATGTGTTCAAATTTTAATTTAGCTGCGGAAATTTAAGTCTACTTCCCGTAACGTGTTTATCGAAATGAAAGTTTAATGAAAATATGCTTAAAATCCTAATAACCCACTTCTGATTTTTAGAAACGTTCATTATCAGTGTTACTTATCGTTATAAAAAAATATTGTATTTGTTGTAATGCCGTACTATTGTTAGCATTTCTACAAACTGCTACTTAATTTACAACTCAACTACACATGATATATCTACAAAATAACATCAAATTTCGTCTCAAGTAAGTTTTTCTACCGTAATAATAAATCAATCTAAACGTTTTTTATATCAAAATAAAAATCGTTATATAGAAACGTTGAATGTTTTTTTACTGTTGCATAAAATAAAAAAATACGAAAATGTTGAAAAATTATATCATATTATTTATTGTGAAATTGTTTTAACTAAACATATTTGCAATAAATGTTACACCGCCCAATCACAATATTTAAGTTAAAAATTGTTGTACAGTGCACGCTGCTTATTGAAATCACGTTTAATGTTATCAAAGAGTAAAGTTATCATTTTATTAAAGAACAAGCCGGACGGAGCTACTACATAGAACCAACGTCGTTTATAGCACTCATAATTTTGATTTATGTTATCAATTTTTTTCTCAGGTTTGTTTATATACATCAAAAATAACCTATCTTGCTTAAATGTTTTAATCTGCTGCGCAACTAAAAACTAACTACCTATGCATCAATAATTAGAATAATTAAAAACAGTCCTTTGTGCGGTGTATTTATTTACGTTATCTTCAAGTTACTTTGTATTTTTAGCGTACTTTGAAACAATAAGCGGCTTTTAAAGAAAACAACTTAATTTAACTACGTCTCATATCATAGCATTATTTTATTTTTAGTGCCAGCAAATAACTGAATTCTTGAATATCGGGTTTTGCCTTAATGTGATTCTATTAAGCAATCTGTTCTGAAATGATTTATAACAATTATCCTTGGTCTAAAACTTACTTGAAAAGTTGTAAATATGGTAAATAAACTATAAAAATACAACCAACCATACACTATTACAAAGAGATATGCGCGAAACCTATACCTGTAGTTTAGTATGATGGCAGTTAAGTCTTGGCTGTAGTTTTCGTTAGAAATTAAAATGCTGTAATATAAAACTGCAAATTGGCAAATGGTAAAAAAATCTCTATGAAATATATTGTCTTACTTTTTCTTAACTGCATTTGAAAATAATCAAAAATAATCATAATAGTATTGTAAATATTAAATTAGTTTGATTATTTACTTAAATATTTTTTTTAAATAACCTACATATATACCTAAGTACCTAAGTATACATATATTGCAATTACTAAAATTATTTTTTTAGTGAAGTAATTCGTAGATCTATATCATAACGTAAAATGATCACAACCTCCAACTATCGTATCGTCCAAACTCGGTGATTGCAATGCCTGATCAATTATACTGTTCAGATCTCACAGTTGATCACAACGTTTAGCTTAATCACAACGCTCAAATTATATAGTGGATCACAACGTCTATCTTAATCACAACTTTTAAATTTCACAATTGATCACGACGTACAACTTAACCCTTTGTCTACGGAGCGGGTTCAATGGACCCGAATGAAACTTTAATGTTTCCTCATATCAATGGTTATGAAATCTGTACCTGCTTGACTTTGTTTATTTACATTTTTTTGTAAATTTTTGATGGAGTTCATTTATAACAATAATTTGTTTTCTATATATACATTTTCTATCGGAAACTACCGTCTGAGTTCAATGGACTCATAGTGTTAACCTTGTGGAATTTCCCAGTCCTTTGTGTAAAGTGCTTAGTGTTTGTACGTTTATGAAAATAGTAAATGTATTTACTGAAGGTAAATATTTTATTACATAATTTAGAATAGTTTTGTTAGTTCATATAATTATTTTAGTGCGTAATATTCTAATAAAATGGATATGCGATAATCATTGAACCCCGAAAAACTGGAGGCAATCATAAATGAGATGAGTGATGTTGAATACGACAGTGAATATGTCTCCTCGAATGTGGTGAAATGGATAATGAAGTTTGTGAAAGTGAAAAAAATTCTGATATAAAGAATTCTACTGATTCCGGCGCAGATGCAATTGACAACGATGAAATAAACCCCATTAGCAAACCAAATTCTTTTATTTCCAAAAATCAACAAGTATGGCTTGAAAATCCTATTAACCCTTTGCAAGGGCGACGTGGTCAGCATAATATTTTGCGACAAAAATCAGGACCTACGCGATATGCTTCGCGAGAAGTTGATAGTATAACTTCTGCGTTTTTGATTTATTTTAGAAGACCGTTTTTAGAAACCATTATCAAATGGACGAATGAAGAAGAACACAATGTCTTTGAAAATAAATGGGAACCACTGAATCAAAATAAATTTCAAAAATTTATTGGAGTACTGATACTTATTAGAGTTTTCAAATCGAAAAACAAAGAAATATCCCAATTGTGGAGTAACAAAGATGGACGAAAAATTTTTAACGATATTATGAGCCGTACTAAGTTTTAAACTATACTTCGAGTAATTAGATTTGATAATGCAGCTGCAAGAAGGAATGAAAGATCTGCTGACAAACTACAACCGATTTGCGAGTGTTTCAAAATTTAGAACGATTACCTACAAGACGGATTTATTCCAGGTTGGAGTATGACCGTAGATGAACAATTGGTAACATATAGAGGAAGATGCCGGACTTGCCAAGTTGTTTTACAAATCTCAAAAACCCCGAAATATTTTCTGCATTGTTTGGTTTTCAAAGTAATAAAAAGATAATTTCAAACTGCCCCAAATTAGGAAAAATTGCGACATTACTTAGTATCTTACATATTGACAAAAAAATCGAACATGGATCCAAGAAGAAACCTAAAATAATTCTAGATTATAACAAAACTAAAGCTGAAGTCGACACTATGGACCAAATGACAAAAACATACAGTGTGAAAAGGATAACAAGAGGATGGCTTTTGACGGTTTTTGACAATATGATGGATATTAGTGCTAAAAATGCATTCATACTGTGGTCATGTCTCAATGGAAATTGTGGCAAAAAGTTGCGTAAGAGAATTATTATAGAAATGGGAAAACAGCTAGCACAGTATAACGAAAATTTTGTAGTTTGGGTACCTAGCACCAGTACAACATCCGAACCTCCAAAAAAGAAGAAACGTTGTGGCATATGCACAGCTAAACAAAATCGAAAAACTGAAACAACGTGTTATAAATATAATCAACATGTAGGCGGAGAACATTGTGTTACATTATGAAATATTAAAAAAAAATCTTTTGAAGAGATTATAATAACTTTACAGAAATATTTTTTATTCCCCTGATCGCACTTTTATCCCAGCAAACACACAATGGTTGGCCATCGGTTGGCTACAGGTTGAAAATGATGGGCCAATTAAATACGTTGGTTAAATCATGGTGAGACAACATATTCTTTTTATAAATTGCCGTTACAGTGGTAACGCCGGTAACACTATGTTAGGCTAAAATATGATTACTTTAAGTTTGCCGTGCCATTAAAGCAAACGCTATTATTAAGTTGGTCACACGTTGGTATATTTATTTACTATAATTTTAACCGTTATAACATCGACTGTTTTAATATTATAAAGATCGATTGCAACGACACTAATGTTACGTTTTTATTAACTGATTTTTTTTTGTTTGAATAAATATAAAAATTAGTTTTTATTGGTAGTTAGTATTAGTACTTTTTTGTTTTGTAACTTTTCTGTTGGCTATACCTACACTATTTCTCAATGTTTCATACATAGCATACGTCGAGTTTCATATTTTCTTTAGGTATTTTTATATGGTTTCATAATTTTAACTTTAATTTGCGTGTTTTTATCAGTTTTTATAGTCGCAGATTATAAATTTCTATAATAAATTATCATGTCGTCAAATTCGGAGAAGTGGAGCGAAGATAGGTAAGTCAAATTAAATTAAATTTCAAAAATCCTAATAACATAAAAATCTTAGAAGGCGCCAACAGCTGTAGATACAGATGGGAGAAGAATGAGGAGAGCGATTAAAGCGCAAAATATATCTACTACTTACTAAACAGTTTCAGTTTGAAGATTTTATACTGTCTTTATTACTTATATTAAAAACTTTTTATATTTTATAATAAATAATCTTGGTTTGATGTTGGTATTAGTTCATAGCCCAAACAATTATTTTTGTATATTAGACCTTTGTAGTCATATCACTGTTGGCCGAAGATAGGTGGCCATCTTGTGGCCAGCGCATATTAGTTCCTGTGTACAATACAGAACTGACATAGTTACAAACAATAGTCAACATCTACCTAACGTGGGCCCAATTTATGTTGGTTTGTTGGGATATATACTGACTGCCAGAAAAATTGGAACACCTAAAAGGCGTTGAACGATTTTATTGAAATTTTCAGGAAACGTCTATTTTCATGAAACAAAGTGATGATTAAATCTTAAAAACAAAAGAACAAAAGCTTAAAAAGTTTCAATAATGAATTGCTCCGCCACAATTTGTAATGCACTCATTTGGACGTCTTGGCATGCTATCAATCATGTGATCTATAACTGCTTGTGGTATATCGTCCCAAGCTTTTTGAATCGTGTAAGTTATCTGTGTGTGGTAAATTACCCAGTTGCCTACCAATCATACCCCATACATGTTCAACGGGCGACAAATCAGGCGACCGAGCAGGCCATGGGAGAAAGGCAATGTGAGCTTGTTTCAAAAACCGTGTTGTAGCCCTTGCTGTATGAGGGCGCGCATTATCTTGCTGAAAAATGGGATTTTGCAGCCGCTGAAGATATGGCAGCCCAACTGGTTGTAGCTCATTAGCAATGTAACCAGCTGCGTTTAGGTTGCCGTCAATAAAGACCAAGGGTGATCTGCTACCATAACATATTGCACCCCATATCATAACTCCTTGAGTGAGGGCTGTGTTGCGTTCCACAAAAAATGTTGGATTTTTACGTTCTACGCGCATCCGTCTGACCCTTCTACCACTATCGTGGGCCCACAATCAAAATCGGGACTTGTCACTAAACACAACTTGATGCCATTCTTGCGCCTAATTAACCCTTTCGTTAGTCCACTCTAGTTTGCGTAGACGGTGAAGTGGTGTAAGGGGAAGACATAAAAATGGACCTTATGAACGCAACCCATAACATCTTATCCGGCGATAAACAGATGACATTGACATTCTGAGTCTTATACCGTTCATCCAATCATTTGCAATTGATCGAGTTGTTGAAAATCTGTCTCTTGCGGCCAAAAATCTTAACCGACGTTCTTTGCAATCTGTAGTCCTCCGAGGACGTCCAGATCCACAGCGAAGATGTTGAACCTCTTCCTCGGACCATTTGGACCAACACCTCAATACCGATGAAACATTTCGGTTTACATGACGAGCAATTTCTTTTCCGGCCTCTCTCATACCAATAATACGGCCACGTTCAAAATCACTTAATTAGAAAAAATGTTGATGTTGACGTACTCTCGGCATTGTTATCAAGTAGAATGAAATTGTGAACAAACAATAACAGTTTGCAAACTTGAGAATAATTAAATGGTCTACTACTTCAAACAAACAACAGGAAAAAAACAAAAAGCTACTAGCTAGCTTTTATTCAAATTTTAATCATCCCTTTGTTTCATAAAAATAGACGTTTCCTAAAAATTTCAATTAAAGTTCTAGGTGTTGCAATTTTTCTGGAAGTCAGAATGAATGTCCTTTATTTGAACTATTACAACTATTTAACATTCTATGTTGGTGTAAGTGGTAAAAGTAGGTGGTATTCGATAGATCGACATAAAACAATAACAGAAAAAAATTACAGAATTACTTATTACAACACAGTTGCTAAAATTACACATCTCTTCGGCAGTGGGAGAACACTTTACTTTACTTCAAAAAAAGCATTGATAGTCCTTTAGCTTTATATTAATGAATGATGTTAGTAACATGAGTAAAATTTTATGGCAAAGTTAAAAAACTTGAATTTACATATCCCACAAAATGCAAGTGAAACTTAAATATCACTGCTAACAAATTCTAATTTTACTTATTTAGTTTTCAAAGTTTATTTAAGTTTAATTATAAATTTAAATTATTTGACTGTAGGTAATCGTTTATTTATGCTTCCCTAAACTTACCACATAAGATAAAATTTGTTAGAAAAACATTTAGTTTATTTGATTTTTACTAGAAATTAAAAACTTTATCTTCTGATCTACAGCATGTAGACATGTTTTCATATTATAGTTTTATGTATTAGTATGCAATATTTAAAAAATACTATTTTAATAATGTAAAAATTATTAAGCAAAGTTTTATTGATCGTTGTTAAGTGTTCAAAACTTAGTATTCAACGATATAACCACAGCAATCTTTCGTACCTATATCTAACTTCAACTTTTGATACAATTTTTTTAAAAGTAAAACATTTACTTAAAATCAGTGACATAAAAATTTTACTCGTTCATGAAGAGCGATAAAAATTATCATTTGTCAGACTCTACATTTAAAGTACTTTTGAAACCGGTTTTATAACGAAATAAAGAATTTGCTGTGCATACCAATGATCGCTGATACAGCATTAGAATCGTTGTGGACATAAATAAATTGAGTAATGCAACGTCAAAAGAATAGTATAAGCAAAAGTAATGTAGAAATATGTTTTTAATTAATGTTTAAAGTTAAATTTGCAAAATTTATTGTGATTACTGTTTCAATGAATTTGTTTTAAATAATCTTTACAAAAAACGTAAAATGTTAGTATATACAAACCTTTTCTCCGCTATCCGATGGTAAATAAAATGTGACGACAGTGAGAAATGATATTCCCATGCATGGAATAATGATGTTGACAGTATAAAACAACGTTTTTCTTCGCATCGTAATATTGAACGTAATGTCTAGATAGGGTTCATCACAGCACGTGTAGAATTTTTCATTCCTGAAAGAGAAAATGTACGAATTACAATTTACTCTGAAATCAAATTTTAAATCTATGAATATTAAATTCCTTAGACGTTTTATTATTGCTTTTTGGTAATTTGATGTGTATGTAAAAAAATCATTTAAAGAATCTTTCTTATAAAACTTATATATATACTTATATACGGTCCTTCTTCTTTTCTTAAAACTAAAAAATATATAAATAAGTAATATGAAAACATTTCAAGTCGTGGATCCTGATAAAGATGTTACTGAAAATAAGCTTCGTGAAGCAAATATAAGTATGAAACAAAATGCTTTCACCTAAAGAAGGTTAAAAATAATCCTACACTTTATAGTACTCAATATTTATTAAACACATTATGATGTATTTAAAAAAATGCATCAACTACAGTTCAAATATATCAAATTTCAAAAAAAGATTACTTTGCAATCTTTTGAGCTTCCCAAGCTCGATGTAGTTTTACATAAGTAAGAAACCCGCGGCGGAACGGGGCAGCTAAGCTTTGGTCACATTTTGTGACAGTTTCAATAGGACAACACCGTCATTTGGCAATTTATATATGTATTCACTTCTTTTTCTACAAAGAAACTAAAGCTAAACTTATCTAAATTACTAATCACTATGAAAAATTATTGTTTGAAAAACTAAAGAGAAATTTCCTATTATGCCCCTTCCCCAGGGTACAATGGGAAATGCGCCCCGACACGATGGGGTACTGATTATTGGCATAGTTTACAGATGAGAACACTCTCATCGTCGTCACTATCTAGACCAGCACACGATAAATTAGTTAACTTTTTACAAATGCTACAAGAATACCGGCTTTTAGTAGACTTGGAGTATAAATCAAGGTAATATAAGCAGATCGCGTCTTCATCTTCCGAGCTTTCTTCAGATTCACTTCCCATTCTTTTCTTTTTCTTTGGCTTAGTTTTCGGTTCAATTATTTTTCTTTCTTTTTTGAAATTGGATTTTGTTCCATTATTTTTACGTCTTTTGAGTGTTCTTCAGGTTTAATTTGGGTTCTGTTTTGTTTCTTTGGCTTAGTTTTCATTCCTTCAGGCGTGTTTTCTGTACCTTCAAACATCAGTCTTTGTTTATTTTTTTCTATTTGCGCTTACTTGATCTTCTGTGTCTTTTTAGTAGATTTTTCCTATTCAGTCTTGTAAGGTATCGTAACAGGTATCGGGTGAATTTGAAGTGTTTTGGTAGATGGCAGAGTATCTACGCATATTTCTTCAGATGGCACAGTATCTTCGGGTATTTCACTACCTGGCAGGGAATTTATAGCTGATATAGCAAGATCTTTAAGAGTTTCAATGAACGAAATAGGGGCGGCTGCTGCAATCGGCGTTTCCTGTGTTGTTCTCTCAGCAGGGTTCTCCAAAGGAATATTTCTGCCGGTAGAAAGTCTTCATCCGTGAATACATTGAAATTAGGTGGCCAGACACCAGATTTCTTAAAGCCTTCAATAACTGTTCTCATTAAGAAAGCTTGGCCAAAAAGTGCAGATACGTCGAAAAGCTGTACCATTTTTCCTGGGTGTGACCTGAGCCATTTCCTTATTTCATCTTCATAGTATAAATTCAGAGGTCTCATGAAAGCCACGTCTAATGGTTGGAGTCTGTGTGAGCAGTGAGGTGGGTAGCATAATATTACCACGCCACTGTCACGAACTAGATCTATGACGGCCAAGTTCTTTGTGTGTGACTCATGCCCGTCGAGAAGTAATAGGATAGAATTTTCCTTCGTCGCTTTGGAAAAAAAATGAACTCTTGAAACCATTTCAAAAAATTTTCCACGGTTATCCAACGAGAATCGCTAACCTCAGCCCAACCCCCTGGAGAAAGACCAATTTTAAATTTCTGTTGTTTCTTCTTTCGCGGAAATACCAGCATTGGTAGCATATATGATCTAGCAGCTGAGCAACATATATCGACTGTAACAGTGGTGCCTCTTTCAGCAGAAGTTAAGACACCTACTTGGCGTTGCCCTTTATTCGCAATTATTTTAAAAAACTGCTTCGAAACCACGCTACTGCCCGTCTCATCACAGTTGAAAATTCTAGTGGCATTCATTTTGTGTTTGTCCAGAACTTCGTTGAAAGAGTGAAATTATTTGATATTGAAGCCCATGGCCCGTGCTCCAGATAATGCTTCTGGTTTTCTTAGACTTAAATTACGGTGACGCGTCAGAAAGCTTTTAAACCAGTCTTTTCTAAACATTTCTAATTTTGTGTTGAAATTATGGCTGCAATTATTCTTTTCGGCTAGCTGATATGCTAGTGAACAAAATTCTTTCATAGCCATTTCGAAGAGTTGTCTCTGCATATTTTTGAGGTAGGTTACAAGTTCAATCTCTTGCTCAGCTGTGAAAACGGTGTGGTACTTGCCTAAAGTTTTATTAACCACAGCTTCTGGATTTTGTCGTCTTTTCTTAACATACCTTTCCAGTGTTGATGATAGTACTTCAAACTGATTAGATGCCGCCACGTATCCCATTTCTCCACCATCAACAGCTTAGTTCATAGCATCTGTAGACCAGGACTACCGGGTGGTTTTTCTTCTATATGTACGCACCATCTGCAGATGAAACAAAAATGCCTATCCATATCAAAAGTTCAAACATTAGGGGTGGAACGGAACCCCATTCTTCCCCACTCATTGTGCTCCAAAATACCGTTCACGTGAAAACGTCTGTTATGCAGGTTATGTTTGTTAGAGTTAAATTATCAATTGACTTTTAGTTAGTCAAAAGTATACTTAAACGTACATGTAATGATAATATCCGAACAAAGAATAGTGTATAGTGCAATTACCTTGACGTTGTGGAGCAAGAATTAGAATTTGCAAGCTTCTTTGTAGACCTTCGATGAAATCCAAACAAAAAAATTAAGAACGTCTACTGCGTATGACGTGGCACAGCGAACTGAACGTTGTGCGCGATGTGCATGCGTTTCTGTCGCCTGTAGCAAGCACCTTACCAATTTCCGGTTCCGCCCTGGTACCCCGTTCTAGCACGGGTTTCCCTACCTAAGCTACGAGAAGCTAAATATTCGTTTTTCTTAAAATTAGAAAACTTTCTACCAGACATAAACCGTTTTCTTCCGGTGCACCTAGTTTGTCTTCTAGCCACATTAGTTGATATACATTTTTACATTTTTTTGTTGTATAAACCATTTGTTTTTTTAGAACAAGTTTTGAATGCTGTTGTAATGTAAAACTTGCATTTAATCTATTTAGTCATTTGCGACAAGGAATTTCTTATTTGAATTACATTTTAAGACCTGTTGTAACTTACATTACATTTCTTTTTCTTTGATTTTTCTAACTCTATATATTCTAATGTCTTACTTTATTTGCTTTTTTGGATTTTGTAAAATTGGTCATACTGTTTTACCACCATGAATAACGTAAGTTGGTAAGAGATTTTGACGCTAAAATAAATTGGTTTTTGCTTATAACGTTCTTTCCATTTGAAAGCGCTAATAAAAACCACAAAAGGTTAACAAATTTGCTACTTATCAGCACTTGTTCGCTTGAAACTAGTTGTAAGGTAAGAATGTATTCTGTAAATTTAAGGTTTATTAAATTTTGTCTTTTAGAAGTACTCACTCAAGAATTTATCTGCATTACGACTATTTACACACAAATTTTTGTTGAGTTCATAAGATTAAACACCTTTTGGTAGGTTTCACAAAATGGCGATTTTAATTTATTTAGTGCTTTTTTGCGTTTTTGGCAATGTTTTCCTTTTTATTCGGTGTCTATTACTTAGCTTTACTGCTATAGTTATGAACTCATCTGGGAATTACTGTTTCGGCTATCACTAGAAGTAACAACATTTTGATTTACGCTATCACCAACGTGAATGGTTATAGACACCCGGATGCCAGTGTACTCACTTACACGGCATGTACAAAACACAGGTCAGATTCGTCCGTTTATTTATTAACGAAGATAAAGTTATGTTGTACTGTGACCCGCGTAAGCACCACTTCGATTAATAACAATCTCGTAATCTATTTGTTTTTATTATTTCTACATGTCATGTACGGTAGTTAAAAAGAAAAAAAAATTCATAATTAATAATTAAGCTGATTGGACCTTTATGTAATAATTTTAGGTATGGTATTACTTTTCAAATAGTAACTTACTGAGACAGGTCAATTAAATCTGAAACCTAAATTGATTATTAGAAGGTAGTACTATCAACGTTTATCTGTTAACACGCGTTACGTTACTTTTTGCATATTGCCATAACTGCAGGTAATTTAAATTAGGGGCCCTTACTAAATTTCATCTAACTTCACTTTATTATGTAGCATCTTTAAGATTAGTGACGTACTGTCAATAATAACATTCTTGTATATTATAACCGTACAATGACGTAATACTCGTAATTTATATAGCTACTTAATTATCGTAATACATGCTAAGCTATTTTCTTTAAGGTGATAATAAAATTGCTGTATTGTTATTTCTTTGTATTTGTGTATCTAGGTTTTCTTTTCCTAAACTATCATGTGCTCTTACAGTTTTATCAAGTGCGTGAGAAGTACCTGCTGCTGACTGTTAGTTCCGGTCAGTTATCGCTTATAGCAGCACTTTTCGACTTCTAGCGAGTGTATTCCTTAATTTGTTTACCTCCATGTAACACTCTGTACAGTCCAGTGCGTAGTTTTAAATATAGATTTTGGCTCCACTTTAAAATATTATAATTATTTTTCTCTCTCGTGTTATTAATCTAGATTGGTTTGATTTGACTCTGTCGTTTTTCATTTTACTCTGTCTCCTGCTCGTTTTTTTATTTTTTTATATGTTTTGTAGTCTTTCATAATTTGACCTATATAATGCATTTATGGACGTCCTTGTGCAATTTCCCTTCTATTCTCCCCTCGCTGGATTTCAGCAATCCGTCATATCTTTTATAAGCATTCGTTCACCCTGGGTTCTTTCTAATACTTCTTCATGCTCCACTCTGTCGACTCAGATTATTTTCACCATTCGTCTGTAGCATCCTCAAATGTTTTCAGCCTTTTTTGTTCGTTTTCAGCGATGGGATAGTTCAAAACTGTTGTCACGATTAAAATTATTGGAAATTTTGCAATAATCAAGACATTATTAAAATCTATATTGTGGTTTGTAGTAAAATAATGTTCAGCAACAGCAGACTTAGAAATATGTCTTTTCCTTAAAAACGATTATGTTTAGAAATACGTTGCATGACGAAACGATTAGTTTTATCGATGTATCTAACCACATAAACTAGGAATTTGGTATATACCTTGACATAAAAATGTAGAAAATTTCTTAGTAAAGAAAAATTTTAAAGATTTGGTAAAGTCTATGTAATGTATGTAAGATAAAAATGTCAATTTCGGATTTAAATTAGTAGAAATGTCTTTAGGTACTCGAGTGCGGGGATGTAGACTACGATTTATACTATCTAAATATCCTACTTCATATAACCATTGTTCAATAAAGTTCTAGTAAGATGACGGAGTTCCGGGTCTAAGTTCTTAGGTTCTCAAACAGAAAAAACTCGATGAATCAAAGATTCAACAAAAGAATGTTTTTGTGACAGATGATGATAATGAGAAATGGGTTAAAAACGTTTTCTTTTTTTTTGATTTCCATAATGAATTTAAAATCAAAGTGTTGATTTTTTAGATGATCAAGAAACCTAGACAATTTAAGACGATTATGGGATCAAACAATATAGGTATCGTCAACATAGACATTAGGTTTAAATATGATTCCAAAACTCCGTATGAGAAGATATCAAATTGAAAATAATAAAAAAAAACTAACCCGTATCATTAAATGGAACCAAACTCAAATCTTTGTCTTAATGAAACACAACTTCCTCGATGATAATAAGTGAATCTTTATTAGGAGCTTTGGTAAAAAGTAGAGTGACCAAAAATCATAGAAAGATTATGTAAGAAGAGGTTTAACTTGTACATTCAAAAAAAATCTTAAACAAAAACATGGTTGTAATTAAGTAGTTGCAAAGTACTGACAATAAATCTAAAAAGGATGCCTTGTTTGTAGACTTTAGGAAGTCCTTGTAGACGAGGTGCTTTAGAATCTGACAACTTTTGATTTCAAGTATTTGAGTACTTAACTATGTAGTGGTTTTTTCTTAGATTATTGTTTACTTTTTTAAGTTTTTGATTTTTTCAAACATTTGATAAAACCCCTTCTAAAAGTGATCGAAACGTTGGCAGTTTTGGATACATCATCAAGACGATCTAAACCCAGAAGCCGTAATCTTATTATAGAGCCATGAAAACTTTTACGATTACATTTTCAAGAGTTGTTTACGTTTTTCTAGTGATATCAGGTCTATTTTTTTAAAGAAAGCGGTTTCTGCTTGTTTTACTCCGCTTAAAAATTTTTGACAATTGCTTACGTGTTTGGTTACTTTGGTTTCGAGGTTATAAAGTTCTTTTACTTCTTGTACAGTTTTATTTTGTAAAGCTATGTTTGTCGGAAGTTTTGTTGTTTTGTTGCACGTTTTTTGCGTTTATTATCTTGTTGTAGTCTTTTAGAATAGAATTCATTTTTCTGCTCTTTAAAGCTGTCGCTATGTCATCCGCATACTTGGTCGTTGTTTTTCGTTCTGCATGTATTTTTATTCCCGTTTCTATTCTTTCGTATAGTTTGTCTAAAGGCTTTTGAATAAACATATTAAATAGAGGGCAGCTTTGTCTTGAAACTTTAATCATTTTTACTCTTTTATGTGATTCTTCGGTGTTAATTAATGTTTTTTGTTTTTTATATAAAGCTGTGATGATTTGTTCCTCTTTGTATTGTATACCTATGTTTTCAATTATTTCAAATAGTTGGTTCTATTTTACGTTATTGATAGCCTTTTTTAAATGTTGTATATGTTGTTTTCTTTTTGCTATTTTTTTTTCTAATATTGTTCTCAGTGTCAATGTTGCCTCCTTTGTTTCAGATTTGTTTTTGAAGTCAAACTGATCCTCTGTCAACTGTATTGTATTTTATATTCTTTGGTAAATTATTTTAATTAATATTTTAAAGGCGTGTCCTATCGACGTTATTGTGCGATAGTTTTTACATTTATTCTTGTTGATTTTTTTATGTATGGAGACTACTATTATTGGTTGAAAAGTCCTTTTACAGTTTCATACATCCAGCATATAAGTTTGAAACATGTTTCGTGATTTCTTTCGGATTTTTATAAGTTCAACTAAAATTTAGTCTATTCTTGGCGTTTTATTTATTTTAAGCTCTTGGACTTCTTGGAGTATTTTGACCAAATCAGTAGGTTTCTCATTTTGTCATGTCTTACCTGATGTTTCGGTTCTGAGTAAATTTTGAGGTTTTCTTTTGCCCTTATATAGTTATTTTATATATTTTATTATTTTCATATCTGTCTAATTATGCTCAATATTATCGTTTTGGATTCTGTAAAACATTTTTTAATTATTGTGTAAGTATGCCTGTTTATATTTTCTTTCTTTAAACAAGTCGTTCATTTTTTTACGCTTTTGTTTCATGTATCTCTCTTTGACTGTTCTGTGTTTGAGGTCTTGAATGTTCTTTTTTTTCATTATTTTAATGATATTATCAGTAATCAAAGGTTTTCTCTTTTCTTTTGTTTGCAATCGTAATCCTTTGT
Source organism: Aquatica leii (assembly GCA_035610365.1). NCBI lineage: Eukaryota > Metazoa > Arthropoda > Insecta > Coleoptera > Lampyridae > Aquatica > Aquatica leii. The sequence continues at coordinate 31,507,442 of CM069433.1, read as the reverse complement.
CTATCGCAGTGATTACATTCTTTCGTTCCTTTTCCTCTAACCGTAATGTCCTACTATCTTACCATTCTAATCAGAATTACCGTATTGCTCTGTAGAATATATCCCTTTGACTTTTTGTTTAATTTGCTTTTTTATGATAATTCCTACGTACGCTTGGTCTTTAACTGCGACAGTATTATCTTTAGGATTTCCTTTAAAGATCTTTATTACTTTGTCTAGATCAGTTACTAAATGTTTCTAGTCACTCAATAATTTTGTATTTGCGTTGTCAATATTATTATGATTACTTAATTTTATAGTACCGTTAGTTTTAAAATCCGCACCACTTGTATTATCAACAACATTATCTGCAATAAGATTTGACTGACTATTAGATTTATTTTTATCTCATTAAATACTTCATCCGGTGTATTTTAAAAGTTGAAGAAAAGTAGTAGCTCACTACTTGTAGGGATTTCGTATAATGCTGTTCTGACAAAATATTGCAAGGACTATTATTGTTATTTTTTTTGCCTATAGATTGATGCTTGCACATTTGTCCCGTTTGAACATGAAGACCAAAACATACAGAAATTTTTGTATCGTAAATAAGAGTTCTTTATTTTTAGGATTTAAAACAGTATTCAGTGCACCTAAGCAAACAAAGGACCCAGAAAATATGTTAAAATTAAAAATGACTATTTTTTTTCAAAATATGAGTAACAGTGCTGGAACCCAGGAACTTTAATGTATTGTAATCTTTATGGCGAGGCAATCATTAAAATATGATTTTCTCAAACGGGCAATGTGTGAAATTAAATAATTATAAATTTTTTTAATTAATAACAAATGTTAAATAAGAAAAAAATAGTACTGCATAACCAACACATAAACTATTTTTTTATAAATATTAAATTTACGCAATATATGTTTTATTAATTTCAGATATTAAAGTTATATAAAAAAAAAGAACAAACAAAAAAAATATTAAAATGTTTGCTTAAATTACATGGTAATTAAAAACCATTGTTATTTTTGTATTAATATTACTTACTTAAACTTCTTTTAAATATTTTTTTGTTATAACAACATATAAATTTTTAAAAACAAAAAAAAATTAAATTTACATTTTTATTATTACAAAATATAAAAACTAATTAATATCTGAAAAATAAAACCTATTTTGTAGTATATAAGCATTTGAGAAAGAAAAGTTATATTTAAAACGTCTAATTTTTTATTAAGTTATATATACTTACTGTAACTTTATTATGTTTATAAACAATATTACTTACCTAACTGCAGGAACTTCTAAGATATCCCATTCCACGGATTTGTAGAATTCCGAAAGATCGACCCCAACATCAACAACGTTGCTGCCGGCCTTTTCATCCATATGTCGAAGATCGACCTGTACAAAAACTCGTTTAAACAAACAGTTAATTTTCTATAAATTTACATAAAAAACGACATAAAATATGTACATATTTTATTTATACAATTACAAAATAAAAACGCTTTTAAATAAGTACATAGCATAATGTATTTTCTAACACCTTCAAATAAGCAAATATATTTGGCCCACTGAAAATTATATATGCGACGTCGAGCACCTACAAATAATATCAATATAGTTTAAACTCAACGTTCTGTTGAGATATATTTTAGACTCCATTTTATGATTTTTATGAGTTAACAATATATAAAAAGTTTATTATTTTTCATGCTTTAAAATGTTGTTATATTTGTATGTGTAATTACAACATATGTTTATTGTTGTGTATTTAATTCTGTAGGTGTTAGTAGGTAATCTTAACAATTACGTCACAGCGTTTAAACTTATTAAGGAAAGTAAGGAAAATACTTATTTTGAAAAAGGCGGAACTGGAAATTGCTAAGATAAAATGTAAGCATTTTTCATTGCGGTGCTATAAAAAAATTTATTAATTCCGCACGCTCCATTATTCATACAAAATTTAACGGTAGTCTAAATTAGTTCGTTTGCAATGCTTATATTTTATTGCCATTTTTCCTTTACAATAACAACGCTTAAAGCCAAGCCATGCTAGCACAAACATATTTATAATTTACGTTTGTTTTTCGGCATCTTTATCATTACTTTTTGCATCGTAAATAGCACTCATTAACTTGTAAAACATAAACAATTTAAAAATTAATTATTGAGTAGAAAATTATAAATACATAATAAGTAATGTATGTACAATATATAGATTGGAAAACTTCTTTTTATTTTAGATAATTTTTTTTAAATATACAATAGTTTAATAATTTTTTTGTCAAGAGTTTTACGAAAATGAAAAGTTAATAATATTTATTATAGGTCAATATTTTTAATTTATTTTAGATATTAAAAACTTGTAACTTTAATGAAACGTATAATTAAAAAAGTATTTAATTTACTTAACAATTTTTCAAAAAATAATTCGCGCAAAATGATTTTTTTAGGTAGTGTTAATTCTTAATAACAATAAAATTTAAGATGAGAGATGTATGGTATAAGACACTATTCCCTTTTTTGAAATTTGTGGTTGAAAAATTAGTTTTCTGTCTGAATATTGCAAGAACCCGTTGGAGGTTTTACACAAAACAGCAACGAAAGTTTTAGTAAAATCATTTGGCAATTCGATCTGAAACACACGTTCTGTAGTTACACTATAATCGAGCTTTCGGCATTTATTGCCGCTTGTATATTGAATAAAGATGTCAAACCACTGTTAAAAATTATGGAGGTGATAGTGATCAGAATTGAACGAGGCTAATCTTCGCATTCAGCACGAATCCTAGAAGCATTTTGAGGAAATGGAGGGAATCGTCTATGAGCCAAAATTACAGATTAAATTTTTACCCAAAAACAAAACTCAAGAAGTTTCACTCCATTGGTCTATAAATTAAACTAGAATTGGGACAATATCTCAACACCTTTATTTTTAATGCATAAAAAAAATCGCCCTTTTTTAATATGTCTGCCATTTTGTTAATTTTACATACACTAAGTCGATTCTAGTTTTTTCTTGTTTCAGATAATTTCAGTGACTTGTGGGAGGGACGGCTGTTCTACGTTTTTGGGTAAAAATATATTAATATATTTTTCAAAAGTGAATAAACATTTTACTGAAAACTCAAAATTGAAAGCTTTTTTATTGTCGAGATAACAAAATGGTAACAAAGTGGTGCTTTTTGAACAAACAAAATAGACTACTTTTTATTATAAACGGTTATATTTTGTTTTATTTTAGAAATTTTAAATCATTTTGCAAACAAAAAATTTTGTTTTATTTATTGTTGTTAAAAATTTGAGATGTAAAAGATTTTAAATAAAAAATTTTAGAATATATAAAATATTTTTATTGTTTGTTTTGTGTTACATTTAGTTAATTAATTGTTAGTCAGATTTGAAAAAAGAATATATTTGCCTAACGTTTTAAAGTTTTACGAAACACAGTACTTTTTACGCCAATTATATTCAACCTAAGGCCCGCGGGCTTTCTGCGGCTAGCCGGGCGTTTGCCGTTGGCCCACCTAATGTTACATTAATTTTGACTATTTTAAATTTCGCATTTATTAGAAAAACTGTCAGCGCATTGAGTAAATAAGTATCTACTATATAATCCTTTAGCAATGCGTTGCACGCATGAGCATTAGTGCAATTCCTGCAATTTATTATTCAAAAAATAGTATAGTATCTACTAATACGTTTTTTTGGTTTTTTGACAATACAAAAATCAAAATATTTAAAGCGGACACCCGTGTCTGCTACCGCCCAGTAGTCGCAGCGGTTATTGCCGGTCATCAGCTAACTTTATAAGAAACTTGTATAATAATCTTTTTAAATGTCGTGTGTATACTTAAAATGTGTTTTATTTATCATTAATATACTCTTCTAATATTTTTGCAAACATAGAAACGCTATGAAGCAAAAATGCGTCTTATTTGGAAAGAATAACTGATACTGAGAACCTAGTTGATGCGCCAGGACCAAGCGAACACAATCTTAAGATAAATGCAACGTAATTGTACCCGTCTAGCCTAGGCGTAAATATAAAGTTGAATATTTCAGAAGGAGTGGGAAATGGAATGTCTTGTAGTGCCTAACAAAAACAATGCTGCTACTTGCTTGATATGGCGTGATAAAGTTATATTAAAAAAATACATTTTTCGTCATTTCACCACAAAACACAAAGGTTTCAAGACAACGTTTTCTCCTAGATCATCAACAGCAAAATGTTATGTTTGTGACATTATCGTCGGTAACTAAAACATTATATAAAAATTAGTTACATTCTTGATAAGCATATGAAACGATTTACTGATGCAGAAATTGTAAAAAAATGCTTGGCCGATAAACTTTTTGATAAATTCACTGACTTAACTTGTCTGTGGCGTGTTAAACAACCTAATAAACTGCAAGGTTTTTAACTTGTCTTTCGATCCCAGCACAGACATTTAATATTTAAAGAGTTTTTGAAATTCTTTCAAATGAAAGTACAAACCTGAGGCACAAGTTACCTTGATACTTTTTGCAATTTTCTATAGTAGAATAAAATTAACAAAACAAAAATTGTGTGTGTGTGTGTGCACGGATAGCTGTAATTTAATGCCTGGATCCAAAAATCGATTTATTATGTTGCAATGTGCTATAAATAACTGAAAAGTGATTATAGCGACGTCGTTTTACATCTTTCAGAGATGGTTTAGCAAAGAAAACGTTTTGAAAAAGGTTTTTTCTTTACGTCATAAAATAATACTGTTTTTTGAGCAAAATAATAAAGTGTACCCTGAATCACAAAATGATAGACGATGGTGTCTTTTAGTCTTTCTATCTGATATTACAGAAAAATTATGTAGTCTTAATCGGAGTTTACAAGATAAAAATAACATAGTCTAACAAATGACAATTAAAGTAGGTATTTGCTTTTAAGGAAAAGCTAAGTATTTATCATGTCAAAAAACAAAATAAACGGCTGCAAAATGTTATAATTATGACAAAGGTTACAAAGGATTGTATCGGCATTTACAAAAAAAACTGCTCTAGATTTCCAAATTATATAACTGCACTATTGGACGAATTCAAAGAAAGGTTCGAAGATCTAAGAAAAATAAAAAAATATTTGTTGCTTATCGAAAATCCACGGCATTTAGAAGGAACGACTATCTCAAAACTAGCTTCAATTTCAAATTGTAATTACTCAGAGTTGTTCGATGAGTTTATTAATTTTAAATAGCTTTGTTTAAAGTAAAAAGAGAAAAAAAAGAAAAGAAAAAGAAACTCTTTTCTGGATGCTGTTATAAGGTTAGCATGCAGCAACAAGCCAGATCGCGATCATTAAACGTATGTTTTCAGAAATTGACCTACATTCAATGTGGCTTCATGTTAACCTTACATCATAAAAGTTACAAGATAGTATATAGCTTGTTTTATTGTGACAACCCTTTTTGTTTTTATTACATTAAATTCATCCTTAATTTAGGTTAAGCTCCTTATTAAAACCTAAATATTCTTTGTTTTTGACCCGCTACACCATGACTGAAACGTGTTTGTGGTCTCTATAAAAAAAAAGTTGAGTGCGGTTTGGTTCTAAACAGAATCGACATAGTAATAAACTAATTTAAAACAACGTTAAAGTAATCCATCCTCAAAGTGGAGTATTAGATATACAATTAAATTATTTATCTCAAAGTTTTTTCTACAAAAAATATTTTAGTTTTAATTTATTTTTAACATGTTTTGACATTATAAAATATCATCGTTAGCATCTCTACAAACAGTACAAAATATTAAAAATTTAGCTAACATATTAAATTATAAAAAAAACATACCTATTAATATTATTAAATGGACAAATGTTAAAAATAACAAATTAAAACTATCAATTAACACAGCCAGAAATTAGAAATGTAAAGTTAGAATTTAGGGTTAAGAAGAGGAGAAGTTTATTAAGACACGTAGAAGAATTATTATTAGAAACACGATAAATTTCTAAAATTTCAAGATTGTTGAGATAATGGCCTTTATTACAAAAATGAAGAAATTTAATATAAAGATCAGGAGAAAAAGAATGACTAGTAGACAATGTGATTAGCGAAGGCAGAACAAGTATTAGAGATATCAGTATTTAAATTTCTATTAATAAAATAAATATGTTCTTTTAATCTAATTTTGAACTTTCTTCCAGTTTGGCCGACATAAGAAGAATTACAAGAAGAACACGAAATTTTGTAAACACCAGATTTATCAAAAGAAGAAATAGGATCTATATTATTAGCAATATAAAATTTTAAATTATTGTGTCCTTTTGTAATTCTCCTGTAGCTAAACTTCTAAATACTTCTAAGATTAAAAATTCTTTATCTTATCTTGTTTCTTTCGATGTTGTCAATCTTTTTCCTTCTATCCCTCCTGAAGAATGTGTATCTCTCATTCGTAATCTACTATTTTCTAACGGTTCTTTAAACAGTTACCAAATCATTTCTGGTTGTGTGTTTATTGATAGAGTTTCAATTAGTTATTTTTGACATTTGTCAATTTAATAATATTAATAGGTATGTTCTTTTATAATTTAATATGTTAGCTATATTTTTAATATTTTGTACTGTTTATAGAGATACTGACGATGACATTAAAACTAATTTTATGGTAAAAATAATGTATTTATAACTACCAACTAAAATGTTTTAGTCGAACCCTTGTAATAAATCGTTTGGATACATTTTAAATTGCATACGTATGTTATACATTTTTTATTTTAAATTAAATGAAAAAATTTATGACGATTAGTCACGATAAATCTTTTGAGTTCATTTTAATAAAAATATTTTGTGTTCGTTTCGTATGCCAGATGCAACGATGCTTTATTTTTACAACTACATAAAACGATTTATAAAATTATGCTGTTGAAGTTAACGCTAGTACAAATAGGTAAATAAACAAAGACGATTTTTTTACAGTTATCTACACAAAACGGCTGAAGCCGAAATAAATTTTGTTTCAGTTCGACCTGTTGCATTTATTTTTTTTTTAATTTTACCTGTAAACTTATCTCCAATCACTCAAAATAGTTAAAACAAAATATAATAAACATTGTTAGCAAACTGATAAAAATTGTTACATTATAATTGTTATTTTATGTAATTTATTTGATGGAGTTTTAATAGTTGTTTAATATAATAATTGTAAGACGATATTAAAGATATTTTGTAACAGTAAGTTTATCTAAAGTGCAGAAAGCCTTTAATCCTCAAGCGTATAACTCTACAAAATGTTATACAACAATACAGTGCATTTTACAGAAACACATAAATATACGTTACACTACACTACAAAATATAAAACGAAAAATAAAAATTCGAATTCAGTTTGTCCTGCAAGTGAAGCCGCAAACAGCGTATGCGAAATGCGACATTAACCTAAACATTAAAACGTACTAACACTAACCTCCCTCATGGAAAAGGTATAAAATTGGTGATAGTGCTTCAAAAATTATTACACCATCAAAAAAAAATAAATAAATAAAAATGAAAATATATGTTTGAAACGAAGCTAAAAAGCAAATACTGCATCGTAGATATATATTAAAAATTTGTCACGAAATTACAGTCGTCTTCAAAATTACCATGCATATGTTAACTGTAATAGATACATTGTATTTGAAAAGAACAAGTGAGTGCTTGATTAAAACCTGACTCAGCACTAATTTCAGCATTAACGATTGCAAAAGGTAGAAATCGGTCTCGGAAAACCATAAATTCAAGTTATTTACCCACATCATAGAGTCAATCGCAAATTCCTTACTTTTATATTACTTTCAATAAAAAAATTAAGTGTTTCTTTATACATATTTAAGACAAAATACAAAACAGTTTTATTATTCTTAATAATCGTTTAAAACTCTCTAACAGTAATAAAGATTTAAATTGAAGTATAAAATTTCGACATTTGAATATATCGAAAATTTGCAAATCAATAATTAAATACAGTTTGCATTTTGATTACAAAACGTAGTAGATAAAATTTAATTAATCCAGAACATCTGCTCTTCAATAATCTTTGCTCGAATAGATTTAGTGAAATACGAAGACATCAAACTTCTTGTCAAAGATTAACTTTATAGTTATGTAAACGCAGTAGAACTTTCGACATAATAAATCATTTCTGTTACTTAAGACTTAATTTATACATGTTGTACAATAATTATACAAGTACAAAACTATAGTACCCATTGTGACATTGTAATATCTAGATTTTCATTTTGTTCTTTATTTCGTAGTGTATCATGTTTTTTTGTATTCAAAACTAATATTATAACAATTAAAAAAAATTAAGATAGATGTATAACAAGTATTTTAAAACACTACCAAAATAATTTCTAATAACTGAACATCAACATTCTTACTTTTGTGATGGGTGATTCATTCTAAAACACTTAGATCTTATGTATTTTATTTTCATTCTATAACAAGTGATAGAATGGATATTTGCATACTGGTCAAACAAAATTAGATAGCCATTGATGTCAAAACTGCATTTTTTAAATTCAATAATTGCACAAACATTACAAATGTTAATAGAATGTAATAAAAATGATGTTTTCGTTCAAATGTCAATCAGAAATAGCAAAAATTGCTTAAGCTGTATTCTATTGGATTCAGCTTACGCCACTGGGTCGTTTTTTCTTGTTCGTACTTTGTTTCAACAACTAAACGTTTTTACTTTACAGATTTAATCAGTAAACTTAATTTTCTTTGTGTAAAGGATTGTTATTTTTATTAGTATTTTATTAGTAGTTAAAGATAAACGATTTTATGTTTTAGTCGTTCAAATGTCTTTAATACAAAAAACAATATATGCCCAAACAACACATTGGTACAAAAAACGTCTAAATGTCCGTCTAATAAACGTTAATAACGCGTTTAAAAACGTTTTAATGTCTAATAAACGTCTATTAGCCGGACATTTAGACGTTTTTTATACCAATGTGTTGCTTGGGTGCTTATTTACAAATGTATTGCTGATTATCCTGCTGAATAGTATATTTTCTACAAAAATATAATAGCACTTGACTAAATTTATATTAACATTAATTTTGCAAAATTTGTTAAAAATTTGCACAAGCATAACAAAATCAATAAATAAAAATGTTATAAAAATTGTTTAAACATAAGTAATTAAATCTGAGAACTTTTTACGACTAGCATGTATGTACAAATGCTAAAATTCGTTAAGCACATCACTGCTCGAGCATTAGTACAGTGTAAAGACCAAAATTTTTATTAACAGTACTAAATTTGAAAATGTCATGTGCAACAGAAGAGTTTAACAACGTTTTAAAAATTCATTACGACTTAAAAAAGAGTCTTTACTAATTTGTTTCCTTATTTTAAATTTAATTAAAAATTTCCAAAATCTCTGTTTAAAAATTTTTGGTTTATCTTCATTACACTAATAGTTAAAAATAATGCTTTTATTTAAAAAAATTAAATTAAACTTAATTCTAATTTAACGGAAATTATTTCATTTTAATTAATTAATAAACCTATTGCCAATAAAAAGTTCTATGGATCTTTTCGAATACTTATTCCATTTTAAATAATTTAATAATGATGCCAGTAATTTAAAAACCTTTTAAAAAGTTATTTTTAAAAATAAAATTTTTTCTATACAGTAATAAGTGGAAAAGTGTATCTTTTCATTTATATTAAACATTTTTAAGAAAATAACTTCAAAGTTAAATCGTACTATATAAAAAGGTGTGGGTTGCTCTATAAAACGTTTTATTAAATGTCAATAACATGTAACAAATATTTTAGTTAAATGGCGTCAATTTAAGAAATATATTTAGACACTGTTAATGCGATGTGACTCTTTGTAAGGGTATTAAAATTGTGTATGTAATTTTAAGGTAAAAACTTTTTTTGTGCAAACTATTTTAAGTTCACATGCCGTAAGCATAAGCTAATGGCGTATAAATTAAAATAAAAAAAGCAGCCTAGGATTACTAGCAATTGTGCAGGTAATATTTGCGGGATCTAATTAAACTTTCATTTACATTTAAACATATTGTCATGCAGGCAGCTTCACGACAAGTCTTCTTATCTGTATGACATTGAATGTGTCAGCGATTGTAATTTTATACCTTTCCCAAGTGTAAACAGTCGGTATGTACAGGGAGCGAGTCTAAACAAATATCACTCAACAAAACACCTCGCGAACCTTGAACCCATCATAAGTCCAACTTCCTAACTTCAAAACGCATGTTTGGACGTCGTACGGAAAGAATTCTACGTCTATAGCACACGAGGACTTATAAACGGCTGGCGGCTGCCAAACCACCAGCCCATTGTAGTAGACTGTGGCCTTCGTCATGAGTGTTACCTCATAGTTTCCATCGGCGCTGCAAGAAAAGATATTGACAGTGCAAGCGCGCCGATTACTGCCGCCGTCCTCGGGGACCCGAATTTTAAAATACACCACTTCGACGCCAACAACTTATCGCGTACGACTGTTTATAGCAATTTAATGAAATTGGTGCTAGCGACGGAGTGGTGTTAATCGTATACAAAAAATAATTTCGACGCCAAATTAATTTTAATAAAGTAATAAAACTGTTAACAGATTTCGCTGTATCGATTTTTAAAACAATCGAAGAAAAGAAACCTGCCAACGCAGCTTTACTATCATGCTCTTACCTTAAATCCATCATATGTCCAACTACCAAATTTCAGTACGCAGGTTTGTTCGTCGAATGGAAAATACTCAACGTCAATCTCACAAGAAGACTTGTAAATGGCAGGCGGTTTCCACTCAACCAGGCCCTGATGATAGATGGTGGCCTTGGTGGCAAGCGTTACCTCAAAGTTGCCGTCCGCGCTGCAAGGGAATCAACAACGACCAGCAACCGGAACAACTCAACAGCTGCAACAGCTGTAATCCGATTGCTGATATGATAACATAGCAAAACAAAACAAAACCGAACCAAAAAGTAAGTGTGATGCCAAATTATTAACCAAACTTTCAAAATCATGCTTGAACTTAAAACTAACAAAAGCATCAAAAGAACGGGTCAAAATTTCATATTTTTGGTACGTACCTAATCCAGTTATTTCTGATATAAATTTGCATATATTTTCAAACAATACACAATCAAAAGACTTTCTAATATAATATAGTATAAAACGTAACTTTTGTTAATAATTAAATAAATGCATTGTTTCGTCAATACATACTAAAAATTGTTTCTTACAAAATTTGCTTAATTAAGAAATATAGTTGGGTCAATTTAATCACCTGTAAAAGTTGTAGGTTGTAAATTCATGTAATTATTGTTCAGGATAATTGCAGGCCCGAGAAAGCAGACACGTTTAGTCTGCAAAACGTCGCCATAAATAATATGCGAAGCAAATAATTTGATTGACCACCAACACGACCTCCTATTGGGATTTAAACAAATTACTAATTAATCAAGATCCTTCAAATGTTATAACCGAATATCTCAAAAAATCTTTGAGATGTTCAAAAATTTCATTTTAGTTTGTCAAATAAAAAGTATAATCAAGCGAAGACCTTAATTTGAAAAATTGGTTCTGCTTAACTAAAGTTTTCAAATTTGGTCTCGTTAAAAACTCAAATTCGATATTTGTAAAATTCAACTTAAAATTTTTTCAAGTCATTAAATATCTAAAAGAAAAAAATAAGAACATAGAGCAACACTCCTCAAAGGAAACACAAAAAATAAGAACAAAAAAACTGATAAAACACAAGAATTAAACAAGAGCACAAAGACACTATGCAATATTAAAATATAATAAATTTATAACAAACGGCAATTATTATTATAAACTTAAAACAGAATCGAAGAATAAAGGAGCACAAAAAAAAGTTGAAGATAAAAATTTACAAGAAAGTCTATTTAAAATAACAAAAACAAACCGAAATACCAGCACAGTTTTAAAAAAACTCTAAAAAAGATTAACCAACCAGTACACAAAAAAAAGATACAAGCAACGAAAGAAGACATGCATAAGGATACAAATATAAACAATACAAAAAAACAATAAGCAAAAGAAACAATAAGTATAGAAATCTAGGACATAGAAACATTCATAGAAAAACAAAAAAATAATAGAAAAAACTAATAAAAATAATATGCAAATTTGAGGAATAAGCAAATCTAAGAAAAAGGGCAAAAGAAATACAAATTTATCAAAAAAATGTATTGTACGTTATTCGGGAGTAGACTCAAAATAAAAACCGAATGAATAATAGCGTAGAAATAATAACCACTGAGAAAATAAATAAAAGAATAATAGAAGTAACCTTAGAGCTAGAAGAAACAATTAGAAACCGTAGAAGATAAAATGGCAAACTTTTATACAGATTTACAACAAATACAACATAAAATGGAAAAAAATAGAAACCGATAGTCATAAGTGACTAAAAAAAATAGAAGGGGAAAATTTTAAAACAAAACAAATGGGTTGCATGGGCGGGTTTAGAGAAAAAACTCAAAACAGAAACGAAATAAAAATGATCAATTTTTGTAGAAGAAACGACTTATTAATAAGAAATACGCTGTGAAATCAACCATTAGAAAACAATTATACATTTATGGATACAACGACGCCAAAATTATAATAGGTTATATATAATACAGAACAAACAAATACAAAAACTAGAAACAAAAGAAGAATCCGAAATTGGAACACCACAAAGACTAGTAACAATTGAATATCAGCCTAAATTAAACAACAACTCAGAAACAAGAAAATATAATAGTTTAGCAATAGACAAACTTAAAACTGCACAAAATAAAAAAAATGCCATAAAGAAACAGATAAAGTATTTCAATAAAAGAGGATTTAAATGTCAACGTGGACTCAAAAGAAAAGACAAAAAGCTTTAAAAAAATACAAGAAACACATAAAAATGATAAACTGGTATACTGAAGATATAAGGGTAATAGAAAAAGAAAAGAAGATGGCATAGAAACGATATATCCAAACAGAAGAATTAGAGAAACATATTAAAAAAAGCAATAAAGATAGCAATAAAGGGATCCTGGAAAAAAAAATTAAAAAGCATAACAAAATTACACAAAACAGATACCAGCAGTTTTTGTACGAAAAAAAAAGAACACAAAAAGATAAAAAAATACAAAAAACAATAAAAAGAAGCTGGGACAAATACAAATAGACACAAAAAAATAGAAACATAGATAGTAATGAAATTGTAAAAAAAACCGCTTCTTATTTTGTAAAACACGCCGCACATTGGAAAATTTTGGTAACAATAACCAAATGATAACAATATCCGATATTCAAACAAAAATAAATGTTTATTGGTTAGAATGCGGTATTTACATAAAGTGTCTATCTGATTGACAGGTCGTTAATTTAGAAGATAAAATTGTAGCATCAATAGCAATACAAGCAAAAAATATCAAAATAAAAGCAATAAAACGTTTAAAAAAAATAAAATTTTGAGCCACATAAATCGAAAATTACGGACATGCTGCATTAAATAGTTTTTTAATAAAAAGAAATCAAAAACAATATTATGATGTTTAGTTCACTATTTTAAGAACTACACATTTCTTCTTGATAATTTGCTGACACTACAAATAAAAATAAATACAAAATAATGTTATCACATAAGACGTAGTTAAATTAGGTTGTTATTCTAAGAACTGTACGTACTTTCCAAGTTTACTACAAAGTAATTTAAAGATAACGTATTTCCAGCTGTTTAAATGAGGTAATGTTACGTAGACAGAATACTTGAATAAATAAATAACACTGAATAAATAAAGCTAAATATGCAAAATCAGTATTTTTAGGATACAATGATTAAATTTTTTACTCACTTTACACGTGTACTATGAAAATTCAGCTAAAATTAATGCAAAATAAGTTACTGTCATTGCATAGAAATAAACCTGAGAAGAAAATTGATAACATAAACCAAAATTATGATTACTATAAACGATGTTTTTTCTATGTAGTAGCATACGTTCTTCAATAAACCGATAACATTATGCGACTGATAACATTATCTGTGATTCTAATAAGCGGCGTGCATTGTAGTATGCAGTTTATTTTAACATGGCAGCAAAGCTTCGTGGTTTTCAAGATTAAGCAAATGTTAAAAATTGTACAATGATTAATAATAGCAAACCATAAAAAGGAAGATTTTATGTTACAAGTTTTTGATGGCGTTAATTGTGACAAATGGAAGTTTCAACTAAATTTATTTCTTGAAATAAAATGTTAAGTAATAACATTCTGCTGAACTTTCATTGTTTATTATTTTGAAATGAATATACACAACGTTACGATTGCTGTGGTATCTGCAATCGTCATCAGGTGAATACTAACAAACTTAGAAACTACTGGAGCTTACTGAGCTGACTGAGCCACGGGATCAATTAGTCAGCTTTGACGTAGAAAGTCTTTATACTAATGTGCCAGTTGAAGAAGCATTGAAAATCATCCAAACGAAGCTCCGAAAGGATGAAAAACTCCAGGAAAGAACCACGCTGCCGGTAGAAGGAATAATGAAGCTCCTGGAATGTTGCCTCAAGAACTCGTACTTTCAGGAGAAAGACAGATTCTTCACTCAAGACGAAGGACTACCAATGGGTTCATCTCTATCACCAGTAGTCGCCAACATATACATACATATTACATACAAATATACATAAACTGGTTTCAATCCCAGGCCATAGAGAAATCAAAATTCAAACCCAAAACATGGCTTAGATATGTTGACGATATCTTCATAATTTGGAACTACAGTAATCGGCAACTAGACCTTTTTCTACAACATCTGAACAACATTAAACCATCCATCAAATTCACTATGGAAAAGGAAAAGGAGAACTCACTTCCTTTTTTAGACGTTCAAGTAACAAAGAACAAGAAAATTATGGAAACGACTGTCTACAGGAAACCGACACACACCGATCGATATCTCAACTTTGAATCCAACCATTCCACATCTACGAAGAGGGGAACAGTAAAATCTCTAATCGACAGAGCATACAGGTTGTGCAACACAGAGAAAGGGCTACAAGAAGAAATCAAAAACATTAGAAACGATCTAAGGCAGAATGGTTATCCAGAAAATATTGTAGGAGAGCTTTTACAGAAAAAGCAATTGAACACCATGGGACAACCTAAAACAGAAGAACTGCCCAATTCATTGCTGAGCATCCCAAGCCTTCCTAGGTTATAAATTGCAACGACCAGGAGACTGGCATGTGCCGAACAACCAAATAGCTGAGCCCCGCCGAGACCGAATCCGCCGAGTTCACCGTAACCAGCACCGATATCGATCTCGCTACGCCAACTACGGCCCGACCGCTACCCACTACGCCGATGACGCGTTAGTAATGGAACGTAACCGAGATACCGCACCCAAATGGATAGGTCCGGCCAAAATCATACAACCTGCTGGCAACAATGCCTATTGGATCGAGCGACCCAATACCGAGTGGGCCAAGGTGCACGTCCACGATCTACGGACGGCACCAATCGCAGGCCCAGCTCCGGCAAACGCCGCTGCTCCAAACCTAGCGCCAACGCCAGCTCCCGCACCGGCCGCCACAGTGCAAATTCCGGCGATCAACAGCGTCGCGGGACCATCCTTAACAGGGGGGGGGGAATTTGTTGTCCTCACCAGGGTCACCAACTTGCCGCAGGGGCCTTCGGTGCGACAACCAACCACGGCGCAATACGCCGATGGAGGCGGTCCCGCAAGAACTACGCAAAAGAGTATAAAACGGCGCTTCCAGCGATCAAGATGGAGAGGTGCTTGACTGGTTGGCACGGAAAGACTCCTTCACTTAATGATGCTCTGAGTCTGGAGGATCACCAACCAGCTTGCGATACTCGAGAGCGCGGTTTATGTACCCTTGTAACGGCGAATGTATATAGTTAATTTTGTAAATATTATTGTTAGTTCACAACGTTATTGTAATATATAGTTAATAAACTTGCATTCTGCTAGACTTGGGTGTTGTGTTTCCTAAATCGCGAAAAAACGGTATTACGCGTACCACATACCGAGTCTGGAAGATAGCGACGCCGATGTCGCGACGCCTTCTCCCGACTCCACAATAACAAATCGACAAGAATCTTGTATACCGTCAAGAAAACAATAAGAAACAGACCCATAAAAAAATAAATTTAAAAAAATGTTGATTTAAGTTTTTAAAAAATTTTTACTCAAGTTAATAGACTTTTTTATTAACTGATTGCATTCAGATATTAATTAATTGGCAAAAAGTAGTTATGCATTTTTTTAATAATATATAACAGTTTTTATGTGTACTTTACTGTATCCAAAGCATAAAATAATCAAAACCTTTAAAAATATACACTTTATTAAATATACCAATATTAGATTCTCACAGAAGTAATAAATATGTAAAACTTTTTAGAGATGTTTCCATTGATATAAATACCTGTCATTTAACAATGTTGTGCAGTTGAATAAACAAATGTTGTTACGTAACCACATGCCGACGTTATTTCAGAAAAATCAATAACCGTTTTTACTGCAATAATTATTTAGATTTGTAAGTTACGTCTAATAATTAAAAAATACCGTTTTTAAAAAATTTTAACATTTGCTTAAAATTCTGTTTACAATCATTTAGAATTTTTGTATTGCACACATATTATTTATCCATTTTAAAGTTTTACAATTTTTAATTTTACATTTTTTGAAACACGTTAAGTATTTGTTGGTTTAAATTTAGAAATATGCTGTTTGATAAAAAACATATAAACCTTGCTTAGACAATAGGTATCAATGTGATAATCAATTCTCAAAGAACTTTAAAGAGATTAAAGATATGCACTTCACAAAAATCTGTAATATTTCAACTACAAACGCTGTTATGTTAAAAAGAAAAAGTGCTTTTGCCAAATCTAGGTCAGAATTTTAATTCCGAAAACTTCACTAAAGTAAAATATGAATCTTACCGTTTACAAATTTATCTCTTATTTGATTTATATCAACTAATGCGAATAGAAAGTTTATGATTTATTAAAAGTGAGAAAATTGGTTTAACACGTCGGGAACGAATTGCAATTACAGATTGCCGTTTGATTTATAAACTATGCAAGTAAAATAATTCATCATTTACGGTTACAACAAAATTAAAAGTGCAATCAACCTTAATTGAATTGCTTAATAACGGTGTATAAATAATGGTTTAAGAAATGTTTGCGTGCCTGCGACAATTTCTTGGAAAATGACAGATTTTAGCCATAAACGTAAAAGAAGATATAGAATGAAATTTTAATGAATTTCTTTGTCCCGGCAGGGAGCGTTACTGAATTCGCTAACTAGAAGTTCTTTTATGTCGCTAGCTGTAGAGCTACGGCGTACTATGCTTAGTGACACATAGTTAAAATTTGTTATACTTCAGAAAATTAATTTTTGTTATTTGTATAACGTACATTTTGTGTTTTAAGTTAATCGATTAAACTATTTTTGCAGGCGACAATTTTAGTATTTATTGAAGTTATTGCATCAAACTTAATGTGTACTAAAATGTCAATATAAGAATTACATAGTTTTTTCTTGTGAATAATTTTTTTATTGTAAAATTAAAAAAAAACATACACTGTTTAACCGTAGCGACTAAACAAAGAAAAAATCAATTTTAATAATCCACACATAAATATATTAATGCACATAATTAAACCGTACATAAAAATCCAACAATAATCATATAATCTGATAATTAATGCCATCTTTTTATGTAAATTTTATACGTAAATTTAATAAAAAAAATATATCATTTCAGCATACCTATAGTAATGAATTTATTAAAAACGCACATATTGAAATAAAAATAATTAAATATAAGTATAAATCATGAATAATACAACAGTATACAGATGGAGTATGATGTAATAATAAAATTATATAAATTCAATGTGTGCAGTATACATATATAAATATAACTCAAAAGACGCTGACAAGTTTGATAGATTAAGCATTTGTGTATTGCACATTTGACAAGACGTGGGAAACGCGTATTGTCAAAGAAGTTTATTTTTGTCTAAAAAAAGTATTAATGTAACAAAAATTTAATTTAATATTCTTTAGTTTTGTGTAAAAACAAACTCGAGTGTAAATGTACTTTATAAATCACGTTGATGGTAAAATTAATAAATTCAGAAAATTTCTGAAAGTTTAATTTTAGTAAATATTTACTTAAACGAGGCCTTCTTTTGATAACAAATGTTATGAAATTTATTAGTTATGTAATAATTAAATGTTATTGTAGTATGTTTCTAAAGACTAATATATACTATATATTTAGAGAACAATTTTAGATGTTTATGTTACTTGTTTAGGTCACTTCTTGTTTAAATAGAATCTATTAAACCCTCGACGCTCTGTTAATTTTTTGCAAAGTAAAATATCGCAGTTATTATATTTCGCAATTTGTAATTATAACAATATTTATAAAAAACAGTTAAATTTATCTAAAATTTGATTATAAAATTGAACAAAATCATTAAGTAAGTGACGTAATTATTTTTGTACATTGTATAAAAACAATATAACAATAACTGTTTTTTATTGATTTAAATAAAAAAAACTTAAAAATAGATTAAACTAAAAAAAACACAAAAGATTTCAAATTACTTATTTATTTATAAATTTTAACTAACAAATCCAGTTATTTTGCAACTATGCTCCTGTTGATTGGTATGGTTAGTAATAACAGCTATGTGAGTTACAATGTAGTTTCGATTAGCAAAAATCTATAGGGATTACTGTAATATCATTGAATATTAATTTAAATTTAAATTAAATTTTAGAGTTGTATGACATAGATTCAATATATTGTCTTGATTAGTTTTATAATAACGTTATTCATTTTAACGTTTATCATGCTGCGATGCAAAAACAAATTATTAAAAATTAGTGACATAAAAAATTATAAATTATGTGAGTTTGAATTTTACAAAATAAGTACACTAAACAAAAATTCACATATGAACCGGAAACGGTAATTCCACAAAAGAATTAAGACGTGCACTAACGTTTGACACTATATGTCAACAAACAGTTAAGATTAGTTAATTATCTATTAGCATCAGATTTAATTTTTTTTAGACTATTTTAAAGTATCGCTATTACTCCGGTATCGGTTTCTTTTGGCTTTGTGTAAATGTCAGTATAAAATGTTCAGTACTCATTTCTATTGAAAAGTTGCATGTTTTAAAAATAGTTTTGTTATACAGTGTTTAGATGAATTATATTTTTAAAATTTGTTTAATTGATTGCGGCGTTCCTATTTTAGAGCCGTTTCTTTAAAAATGCAGCATTAGAAAGAAATGGTCACATTACTAGTGTTTTCTAATAAAATTTTGGAGTTTGTTTTTGTAAATTCGTAGATGAAAGTTAGAATTACTTAAACAGTCTAAATTTTTTTTTAATTCGCCATACTTATTCTGTATGAGAGCGCTAATTTTCAAATTTATCAAGTTGCTAAAACTGATTTTTTTAAATGGCACCCTAGATTTCTTTCAATTCTTTTTAATGTAGTTTTTAATTCTTTATTGATTTGCACTAGTATTTTTTTCTTCTAACATCTACAGTTATGGAGATATTTATAAATATTCAATAAAATCGCAATAAGCATTATTTTAATAAAGCAGTTTTATTTTAGCGGGCTATACTTCTATTAAACAAATATTATAAAGAAGAAGACCATTAAAAAACCAAAAAAAAAAGAATTTAACAAGTGTTTAAAATTTTTCCCATTTTGTTGTAGGTACTACGTCTCAAGTTTATGCCGTAAGGATTCACAAACATTTTGTAACATCTCGTTTGTGACGTTAGAAAATTTGGTTCTTATTCAGTTTTTTTATTGCTTTTTGTGTAGTAGAATCTTCCCAAAATACATAAGTCTTTACAAACACCCATAAGAAGAAATCCATGACAATAAGATCCGGAGATCTTGCCGGTCATGGCACAGGAGCTTATCGATCAATTTACCAATCACAATATTATTGTTCGTTTAAATAATCCAAACCAAAATGAAAAGGCTCACCATCAGTGATACCACATAGTCTTTCTTGTGTTTTCCGGAACATTTTTTAGTAACTGTGGAAAACAATTATTCAACAACTTCAAATATCTGTTGGCATTTAAATGACTATCAAAGAAACAAGGACCTATGATAAAATTATCCACAATTCCTCCCCATGCATTGACCTTCCATCTATGTTGATGATCCAAAACTATTAAAATATGACGATTTACATTATCATACTAATGATAATTACGACAATTTACTCGGCCATTACTATAAAAAAGGTAGCTTTATCAGTAAATAAAACAGCGGATATAAAACCTGACAGCTTAATAAATTTATTTAACATCCACACTCGGTGTTACATTATATGTAAAAATGTTATATTTGACAACCCTTATAATTAGTTACAAATTTTTATGTGTTGGGCATTGTATCGCCATTTTTGTTTTTCTCAATTTATTTAATCATTATATACAGTGAAACGGTATTGTGTACATTTTTTGTTGTGTAACATGGTTATAAGCGCAGTAGTGGCAGCAGATGCACAACATTGTTTTTAAAGAAAAGATTATTAGAACCCCAAAAATTGAAATGAGTCAAGGTCAGTTAAGTAAAAATAAATATGAAATACTTCCGTTTAGTGGAAACAATTTTGATAACTGGAGATTTAAATTGGAATCTGTTTTGAGAGCTGTTGAAGTCCATAAGGTATTAGAGAAAACTAAAGATGACAATAAAGAAAGCAATTGGATAAAGAAAGACAACAAGGCAAAAAATATAATAATAGAGAGTGTAACTGATTTGCATCTTGAATACATTACGGATATTAGATGTGCTGCTGATATGTTAAGCAAGTTGGAAATGGTATTTGCAAAAAAAGGTACATTCTCTAAATTTTTTTTGCTAAAGGAATTGGTTAGTTTGAGATATAATTTGCAAGAAGATTTACAATGTCATTTTAGCAAATATGACAAGATTCATAGAGAATTAAAGGTTTAGGTGCTAACTTTTCGGAATCAGATATTACTTGTTTTATGTTGTTGTCGATGCCTACTGAATATGAGAATGTAGTTACTGCGGTAAGAACTATGTCGGAAGAAAACGATTTGAATCTTTTAATAGTGAAGAAGAGATTACTGGAATTTAAAAATACCCGTTGTAGTTCAAGTAAAATGAAGGAAAATAGCGTTTCTGCATCATTTGTTGCATCAAATTCAAATGTCAAAAGTTTGGCCATAATGTTCAAGCAATTTATTCTAATGAAACAGCTTCAAAAGAAAGTGAAAGTGAAGGTTTAGCTTTTTGTTCAATTATATCGAAGCCTGAAGGTGTTGATGCCAATTATGATGACAAGTATATTTGGTTGTATGCCGATTCAGAGTCAACTCATCATTATATCAATAATGAAAAAATCTTAATAAATAAAAGGTACTTTGATGAACCTAAATCGATACATTTGGCTGAAGAAGGAAAATGTATGCTTGCAACATGCTGTGGCGATGTGAGAGTCATAAGTGCAGTAAAAGAAAAGTAAGTATCCATTACAATTCAGAATGTTTACTGTGTGCCAGGCTTAAGGGTGAATTTGTTGTCAATATCGAGAATTGAAAAAGTGGGTTTTGAAGTAGTTTGGATTTCTGGTACTATTTCTATTAAGAAAAATAAGGTTTTGTATGCTCATGGTAAGCGAATAAATAATTTGTATAAATATAAATTTAGTCTTCCGATTGGCACCAGTAATGCAAGTTTAGCTTTAAGATTAGATATAACTTATGGCATAAGAGATATGGTCTTTTAAACTATGAGTATTTGGTAAGAACGAATAATTTAGATTTAGTGAAATATGTGTAAGGGCTAAGCAACGACATTTTCCATATTATTCTAAAACAATTAGATCAAATCGCGTTCTGCAGTTAATTTACACAGATGTATGTGGCTCTATTAGAACTCTTTCACATAATGGAAAGCGTTATTTTGTGACGTTTGTTGACGATTTTTCAATATTTGTAATGTTCTATGTCATTGCGTCTAAAAATGAAGTTTTTCAATACTTTAAAAATTATGTAGCCAAGGTTGTTCTGTATGAAAAAGGTAACTGCTGTCAGATGTGACAATGAAGGCGAATACAACTAAAAAACGTTTAAAGATTTTTGCGATGAAAAAGGAATACAGCTATTTTATCCTCCTCCATATACCCCACAATTGAATAGAGTAGTAGAGCGTTTAAATCAAACATTGATGATTATGACAAGAGCAATGATAATGCAAGCTGACATGGACAAAAATGTTTGGGTCAAAGCAGTGCTGACAACAGCTTATATTCTGAATAGGACACAAACATATGTAAAAATTAAAACTCCTTTTGAGAGATAGTTAAATAGGAAACCTAATATGAGAATATTTGGATGTATTGTTTTTGTAAGAATACCAGATGCATTACAAACAAAACTAGATGATAAAAGAATGAAATGCAAATATGTGTGTTACGTTGAAAATGGTTACAGGTTCTGGTCTGAGGAAGATAACCGAATGATACATAGTCGAAATTTTATTTTTAATGAAGAAAATTTTTGTATTTCAGGAAAAAGACAAAAAAAGTTTTTGTGTAAAGAAAATAAAGGTCATGAAAACGAAGGTGAACATGAAAATTAAGATAAAGAAGAAGATGAACATGAGTCAAAAAGATGCTGAAGAATGTGTTAAGAATATTGAAGGTAAATCAAGAAAAAATGTACGGTTACCTACATACTTGGAAGGTTGATTATAGTTGTTTGGCATTGTTTACTGATTTAGTGACACACAGAAAAACCTATTCAGAAGCTAAAAACAGTTCAAAATGGAAACATTGGGAAGAAGCTATTGCAGAAGAGTTGAATGCATTAGAAGCCAATTAGACATGGAAATTAGTAGATAAACCTGAAAATGAAAAAAATTATTGACAACAGATGGGTTTTTAAAGAAGAAAAAAATCAAAACAGATTTTCATGTGTTGGGCATTGTATCGCCATTTTTGTTTTTCTGAATTTATTTAATTTCTCACTGAAGTAACACTAATTGTACCAAGAATTTTCTTAAAACCAATTTGTTTACCAAACGTGTTATAGTATTAGTTAATAAATTATTTGCAACATTTAAAGTTTTGATTCATAAAACAAACTTTTTCTGTTTGTTTTTGCTTGAGATACAAATATAAATTGTATTCAAAACCACACAATTGCAAATTAATAACCTCTTTGTAATATAAGCACATTCTTAGCAATGTTTACAATATATAACAAGAAATATGGATCAAGAACGCAATAGTTAAATGTAGTAATAATTATTATAAATTTACAACACTTCTAACTTTTTAGATACAGCACGTTATATTTTTCGCTGACATTGGCCCGTCAGGTAACGGTCCGAAAATAGAAACAATAAACTAAACCAAATGGTTCAACCTTAGTTACGTACCCAACAACGGTCCGAAGAAACAAGTTGTCCAAAAACGTACAACAAAAAAAGGAGAGAAATAACATTGGTCTTTTGAGCGATTGAGTTTTTTGCCCACAACTAAAAAAATTCAAATACATGATAAAGTTTCGTAACGATTTATTTACGACTCAAGAAGATATAGCAGGGTTTATCCAGAGTCTTATAGTCAACATAAAGATTGTGAGTGAAAAAACAACGCTAGAGCAACTATGGAAAGAGTTTAAAGTAACACGCGACATTTTGATGAAACAGGTGAATAACGACCATCCATACTAATAAGAACAACTTTTATCTACATACAAAAAACCCTAAATGACAAGCAGGTAGCATTACTACTAAAATACGGAAAACGGGTATTTATTCTAGATGATACCCCTTACAAATACGAGCAAATGTATTAAGTAAATAGCTATAAGCGGCTGTAAACACGTTGAAATTAGTTTAACACCCGCGAAATTCAAAATCAGCTTTGAATAATTTGTCGGGATAAAACCACAACGTAAAAAGACATTGAGGGTAAGCAATGTCAATGCAATTGTGCAAACGCCACCAGAGTGAACTATTAGATGACCGTTTCGCCTTTTTGGGGCTCATCAGCAGTAGGAGATACACTCTAATGTAGTTCCCTCAATTGCATTGACGCCTCTTATATTTAAGTATGACGATGTTACAATTCAAAAGTGTTTGATGGCAGAGTTGAAAACACGAGTCTCGATGAAAACGATTAAAGATCAAATTGGACATGGCCCACTTTCCACGACATATTTATGAGACCACTCTCAAATAAGTAACGCAAAAGAAATACAATTTGCGAGAAGAAGCTAGCAGACCAATACAACACTTTGAATCAAATGAACCAAACTACAGCTCTGCATGGTAAATAATAACAAGCAAGTATTATAACAAAAGAATAGTTTGGTGTGTTTCTAGACAACCATAGATCTTTCGATGTGGAGGATAGGCACGACTCAGAAATAAAACTCTGTCGTAATTATACTTTAATTCTATCATTGAGATTCAGTGTATGTGTGGGTTATGTTTGTGTCGTATAAGGTTATATGTCTTCGTACTTTCCTACTTTGTCTATGTTTTAATTTTATGTATATTCAGCCAGAAATTAAACATTCCATTGTTAGATTGACCTGATGAAGTTGGCACAATAGCCAACGAAACGTAGCCACAATTACGACAGAGTTTTATTTCTGAGTTGTGCCTATCCTCCACATCGAAGGATCTATGGTTGCATAGAAACACACCAAACTATTAAGTTTTTTGAGGAGTTATATCGTTCTCATAATAACAAAAGAACTTTGTTTGCAAAGTACTTAAACAACATTATATATTTATATATTTACCTAAGTTCAACAATCAGCACGTCAACGATTTAAATAATAAAGTACATGATATGACAGTGGAGTGTTTACGAGCCACAACGAATACGGGAATTAATACTGATAATTGTGAAGGCATTGTAGCTCATATAGTTACTAGAAAACTGGACAGATAAACGCATCAACTTTATAAACAATCACTAACGGCAGTACGTAAAATACAGACGTTCAAAAATTTATTAAAATTTAAATAAACAGAATTCTGGTGTTTATAATCACGAGAAGAATTGACAAAACCTGGAAGTACCAAAAATTAAAACGACAAATTTCAAGATCGTTATAAAGTAAATACTTTTTATTCAAATGAAATTACATACAACATTTATTGTAAAAGACCACACCAAATATATTATTGTCCAAAATTTGCCTACTTAAAACCACGAGGACAATTCATTATAACCACCTGACAACAACACTATTTATTCCCGTTCTAATTACAAGTTTTAAGCGTTTTTTACGTGATTTAATTGATCAATTAACGAATTAATTAATTAGAATATAAAAAAAATTACTGCTTGTGCTCTACGTTTATTAAAAAAAAAATTTTAAGAAAATTGGCGCCAGCTGCCTTTAATCACAGCACTTAAAACCAAACTAAAATTAAACTTTCTATAATGGGAAACCTTCAAAATGTATGCTACCGAAATCTGACGCGTGGCGTTCTCAAAGATTAGAAAGTTTTTTATACAAAAGTCGATGGTTGCGCCATAGTACCTAAAATAGAAAAAATAATAACATAGGTTACTAACTGGATAGTAAGCTCTTGTTTTCTTTACTAGGTACCAGTGGTGTCTGGATACCGTTTCGGCAAGTCACAACAATTGTCGAGAACTTAACGTTTTTAAATAACTAAAAATTTCTGTCCGGTATTAATTACCTAATAAAATTGTTCAATATAATTTTTTAAGAAAAACGTGAACTCTAGGTGCGGTTGCTTTCATTAATTTCTTATTTTAATAAACAAATTAATTAATTTCTAACGTTCTAACACTAAGATTGACGCAAAATATATAATAATTGTACAATTCGTTGACTCTTAGAAGGTAAAAATAGCAGGTGTCTGCGAATATATCTGTGCGATATACAACCATGGTACAATGCTTGACCTCTAAACTGTTTATCGCAATAAAAAAAGAAGGAACTGGTTATAAACAAAAAAAAATTAAAGTGTTATCAAAAGAAGATTTTGATAAGATTATGCTAGATGCTCACGACGAGAAGTACTTGAGGAAGAAGGTAAATATTGACATATTTCATTTTGTACAATTTATTAAAAATTGTTTATTTAAATCGTTCTAATATTTGGCATATTTGAGCAACGTACGTGCAAAGAACTAGTCAAAATGAGATTTGATGTTATTGAAGACCGCGATTTCTTTGTTTTTGTGAAAATTCATACAACGAAGATTCACAAGCTTAGAAATGTAGCACAGGAAGGTAGCATCTTATTTACATCTTCTGAATTGAAAAGAATATATTACGTAGGTATCTTTGAGACGTTGCTTGCGGACAAAGAAGGAGATATTACCATGCTAAAACTTCATGTACGCTGGTAATCCAGTTTCTGAAGAATAACAATCTAATTTTTTACTGTCATCTATTTCAGATTCAATTGGGTTGAGTTCTGGATGGTAAAGAGGTAATATTAAAACAACATGGTCTATGTTCCGATAGTAATTTATCAACTACATAATTTTTATCCAAATTGAAGCTGAACTGAAATAACGTTTAACGAATTGACAACGATTATAACTATAAAATAATCAGATATTTGTAGGTCGCTTAGTATCGAATTTTCGGCAAAATACGAATACCATGGTCCATGACAAAATGTAATAGCTAGAAATCGTAACATTTTTGGTTTTTGTTGTGAAACAAAGTATAGTAATTACGTAGTAATTAAAAAAACATAAAGTTTGTATTTAGATTGTTAAAATCGAAATCGATTTTTGGAAAAGTTTCATAACATGTGGAAGACAGATCTGATCTTATTTTGAATTTAGAAATATTATCCATTAGTTTATTGATTTAAATAATAATAATAATTTGCTTTTATTGCATGTATATAAACTTTTAAATAATAAATTGTATTTGTGTACATATTTTGAACATTTTGTAGAATTTATTTCTTTCTTTGGCTTATTAAATCTGTGCATTTAGATAATAGATGTATTTACTTAATTGTGTTTATATTTTTGATACCCAAATTAAATGCGTAAGTATTAGTAGAAATAAATAGAGAACTGTTCTCAAAGTTGTGATTTCCTTTATATTTAGTCTAAAAGTGACCGAAATTGTTTAAATGGCTTTTTTTCGTATAGAATAATAGTAACGATATTATCGTTAGTATCGGTTACAGATAATGCAGGTCTACTTTCTACTTACCTATCGAACATGTACTAAGCATGTTCTATTTGATTTATGTCAGAGGAACATAATGATCAATCCATACGGATAATCCTGACTTCTCAAAATATTTGGAATATGCGGTTTGGCATTATAATGCACGAAGATAAAGTTACTGCAAATAAATGTAAAGTAAATAGAACATCATAGCTTCTCAGAACGTTTGTAATGTTTTGATATGATGTTCAGAACCTTATTTCTACACAGATAAGTTGCATGCGAGCTAATTAAATTTAATCGTGAAAGGAATGTACAGAGTGCATATTAGCGTTCGTCGCTTTTTTGCTGCATTAGTTGTCGACTGTCTAAAAAATATAGTCAAAACTAAGATTTTTTGTAAATAAATACAACTCGTTGCTCTATATCTCATACCAAGTGACTACAAGCAAATTACAACCTTGTTATTTGAGGATGTGTAGTAACTTTAGACCATATGCTAGAACACAAGACTACAATGCAGCTTCCGTTAATCTTCGGCGAACTGTCTGAAAACTTACACTTTTTGCTTCAACGGACGTAGAAGTACGGTTTATTAATGTCCGTAATGTGATAAAAGAATCATTACCAGTAGTATTACTTTTCTTACCAAATTCTGGTCTATGCGTGTATCTGCTAGTTTTTCGAAACGTCTTACACTTTATTGAACCGTTTCTTCATTTTTGTGAAAATTCATATAACGAAGATCCAGAAGCTTGGAAATATAGCAAAGGAAGTTAGCATCTTATCTAAATGTTCTGAATTGAAAAGAATGTATTAGCTAGGTATTTTTCGATGTTGGGTGTACATGGTGATTAGAGTTAAGGTCTAAGAAAAAGCACAATACTGAAATTGTTTCTGTGTGTCTGTTCTGAAGTATCTTTTAACGTATTTTATAGATCTTGTTTGTGTACAAAATTTTCAATTTTGTTGTGTTAAAGATCTGTCATTCATTATTTGGGTTTGAGTAAAAGGGAGTATCTGCTAAAATAGTTTAACAAGAATTGAACTTATGGTAGCGTTTATCAGTTCATTTGTTCGTATCAGGTCTATTCTATCTTTATGGTGCTATACAATATGATTTTACATTCTAAAATAATATGTAAACGTTTTAGATTTGCACAAAAATAATTATTAATAAGATCATCGCTGATTTTTTATTTCAATTCACAAATAATCCATTTTAGCTATTGTTTTTTTTAATTTTTGAAAATAACAGTTTTTAATTATAAATAATTCTTTTTAAATTTAGATTTTTTTGGGTGAAAAAAAATCCATTTTGAAATTAGATCTGTGTTGGGCAGGCATGTTTTTTTGTGTTTTTGAGTCTCGTGTTTTCATCTACACTAATATTATAAAGAGGAAAGATTTGTATTTTTGTACTGGACCGATTTTAATAATTCTTTTTTCACTAGAAAGTTACATTATCACTGAGTAACATAGGCTATATTTAGTACTAGATTACTATAGAAATCTTTAGAAATTCCTATTAAAACCAACCGAAGGTGTAAAAAAATTAGCCATAAAATGTCTTTCATCGCATACGCTGCGAAGAGTATTAATGATAGGACAAAAAAATGTTCGACAATATTATAGAATATATCAATATCTACAAAAAAACTTCGCGAGACCATATGTCTAACTATTGTAGTTACGTCACTATATAACTACTTTTTTACATTTAACAAATTGATAGAAATGCCGATCAAAATCAGACCGTGTTATCCATACCATTTATAAATTTTTATCCAAATAAATAATTTAATATTCAAGACTGTCTCAATACCTAATGATTACTTTTTGAATTATTAAAATAGGACATTCCATTCAAAAGATATCATGAAATTAAAATAAAAATACATGCCGGCGGCGGCCGCCACGCAGCGCATCGAGTAACTAACTCGACGAGAGAGGGGCAGTGCGGGAGAAGGGGGTGCACCATTATGAACTAGGTAGCCACGCGGCTCATTCGCGCGGTCGGGTCCTTACGCAGTAGCGACATTGAATATTTCGAATTTTTTTAAACACATTTTTATGCTTCACTTAATATGCAAATATGCAAAATATAGCGCAAAATCCACCAAAAACGACACTTACGGCGTTTTTTGACCTATGCCACAGTGATGATTTTGCTAAAACACTACTCTATCACGAAGTTCCTCATTATTATACATGGGCTAACAATAAATTTTCTAGAAGGAAACGTGGCCAAGAAGTAGTTGGACATCCCGGTATAAAAAAAGATGCGGCACTGGGAAGAGTATACAGCGTTCATCCTTCCCAGTCAGAGTGTTTTTATCTCAGGATACTGCTTCATCATGCACGTGGCCCAACATCGTTCCCAGATTTAAAAACCGTTGACGGAGTTGTTAAAGAAACTTACCAAGCCGCTTGCCAAGATAGGAGTTTGCTAGAAGATGATAACCAATGGGAAACCACTTTGAGAGAAGCTTCGATTTCTCAATGTCCGTTAAGGCTTAGAGAGTTGTTTGTGGTAATATTATTATTTTGTTTTCCCTCGGAACCTATCAAATTATGGGACACGTTTAAAGATGATTTGTGTGAAGACATCAGACATATAGCCCAAGAACGAGGTTCCGATTATGATGTATATAACGAAGCTTTAATACAAATCGAAAACAAACTTTTAGAATTAAATGACAAAAGTTTAAGAGACTTTGGATTACCTTCTCTGAATCGCTCACAAAATGTAGTTGATGCCATACCGTGCCGTACATATGATTGTCACAATATTTATTATGATCTAATGGGGGAGGTGGAGAAAAAGAAAGAACGAAGAATAAATTACCTAAACGTAATTACCGAGATGTTGTTGCTTACCTTTCGGCTAGCCTCACCGTAGATGGTCGTCGGGTAAAAGAAAATCGTAAGACACCAAGTTTTCTTTAGGTAAGCTAAATGCCCAAGTGCGCCACCTCTTCTCGAAATGTTTTTATCGCAGATATCCAGTCTAGGTAGAAGAAAAGGAAAGCCTAGACCCGAGGTCCCCCAAAAGAAACATATTGTGAATTAACAATAACCATTTATTGAAATTATTGACTCATAGCCCCCTTCCGGAACGGAAGAAAAGGCCCCTCGACGGTTACGCCACTGGTATAATCCGCTATTAATTATTTACATAACCCCAACAAGAAATGGTAATAATATACATATAAATTACACATAAAATTAAAGCAGGTCCCAAAAATAGACTCTGGGAGCTAACAGAATTTAAAACGTTGCTATTACACAATTATCTCCGCGGCTACTGTAGATCGTAGCAAATCGCAATCGCGTTAACGTATGCAATACCGCCCGTTGACCTTGATATCAAGTTCGCACGACCGGTAATAAAAATAACATTTAATTAGTTTCCAAGAGACGGCATAGCTCCCAAATTTCTACCCTTGATAGTAGCACAAATTAATTGATATGAAACACAAATTACAAAGTGGAGGTTACGATAAATAATTGTAATAAATCAACCATTACAAATAAGGCGTTTGATAACCTTGTGAATAAATACTATTAATATTATACAGCAAAATGACGTTAGATAATCTTTAACTTAATTCGGCAAGTTACAACAGTGCATTACTATTACTGTGATAAGGCAAAGTGACGTTACATAGTATCAATCGTAGTTATACCAATTACAAACGTTCATTATCTTAATCGGTTAAAAAAATTACTTTAAATATTATTTATCACAATTATGTCCGTTACAAACAGTTCGTTAGTCGTAATCCAAGAAATTTAAAAATAATTGACGTCGACAAGAAAAGAAAGATATACGCGAGCACGATTTCACTGAACACGCACCGTACGTCGCGATAGCCGCAGTCCTCAGCGCGTGGACAAAATGGGCCGACAGCTAGTGCGTCTCCCGCGACTCGAAGTTAAGGAGTTTATAAATACCTTGGTACTTCATTTCCTCACTTGAGCACAGCGCCAACGATCCCCTACGACTACGATTCGCATTAGTTTAGCGATTCCACCATCTTCACCGGATTCATAATAAAATTCCCCCAGCCACGGTAGAAACCCCAACAGTACAGACGACAGATGAAAGAACAATGAACAAAGTAACTAAGGACTAAGGAGCTAAAATAGCGAGAATTAGTTGATACGCCTCCATTTCTAAACCACGTGTGAAATACTAACCCACTTTATGCGTTTGGCCGCAAAACACATTGCGCTGGTCTTATCTGCATCGAACGTTTAGTCGGATTTGTTATTAAATGCTAAAATAAAGCGTCGTTGTAGTAGATGTTCAAAGATGAAAAAGAAATTCCATGTATCTCACCTCTCCGACGTTTTCACGTTCCTACACCACCAAATGACAGCATAAAAATGAGGTTTGTAGATGGCCGACTACCTTCGAGCGCCCTCACGAGCGTGACTTAGAATCACGACGTGAGGTCGAGTATTTATCCGTATTTACGGTAAGTTGCCTACTCTCAGGCGGATTTTTGCTCGAATTTGAATTTACACGTTACATGATGTTAACGAGTTGTCAGAATTTGTCAATTCAAATGTACCCAAGTTAGTGGCAGATCAAAAAATAGCGTACGATGCTATAATTGAAAGTGTGGAAAATAACAGTGGTCAACTATTTTTTTTGACGCGCCCGGTGGCACGGGTAAAACCTTTCTTGCCAATTTAGTATTGTCAAAAATACGATTATACGGAAAAAAAGCACTGGCAGTGGCATCGTCAGGAATTGCTGCAACCCTATTAAATGATGGGAAAACATTTAAATTACCGTTGGCTGTTTCTTTAGATCAACAGTCTGTATGTTCAATCCGTAAAAATGGTCCACTGTGAAAGCTCTTACAGGACACGTCGCTGATTATTTGGGATAAGTGCACCATGACCCATAGAGCTCATGTAGAAGCAGTAGACCGCACATTAAAAGATATAAGAAACTCATGCAATATGATGGGTGGCGTAACTTTTGTTTTTGCTGGAGACTTTTGCCAAACTCTACCAGTTGTAACAAAAGATACACGTGCCGACGTTATTAAAGCGTGCCTCAAATCATCACCTTTGTGGCTATCAATTAAAACTCTCAATTTGCGCACGAATATGAGAGCACATTTATGCAATAACCGCGGTGGTAATTTCTCAGAAAATATACTTAAATTAGGAGACGGAAAATTTCCTACTCCAATTGCAAACAGCTCCCAAGTACTGTTGGATATTGAATTGGCTCAAACTGTTCATAGTTTAGAAATTCTTATAGACACAATCTATCCCGACATCAACAATCTTACAGTAAGAAATTTCCATTGGCTCTGTTTGAGAGCGATATTGTCATCCAGAAACGACTCAGTAAATGAGATAAACAAAATTATTATTGAAAAAGTACCAGGTGATTTTAAATGTTACATATCTGTTGACACCGTGTGCAACATCGAAGATACAGTGCACTACCCATAGGAATTTTTAAATTCCCTTAATCCTGCTGGTTTGCCACCTCATGAACTAAAATTAAAAATAGGTACGCCTGTTATGCTTTTAAGAAACTTAAGCCCTCCCAATATGTGTAATGGTACAAGACTATTGATCAAAGAATTAAGAGATAATGTGATTGTAGCAACTATCATTACGGGTCCCGCGGCCGGTCAGCTCGCACATGTTCCGCGGATCCCGATGATACCAACTGATTTGCCCATATCTTTTAAAAGGTTACAGTTCCCTTTAAAAATATCCTTTGCCCTAACAATAAATAAATCCCAGGGACAAACTTTTTCCATAGTTGGTATCGACTTAAGGAAAGAGTGCTTTTCCCACGGGCAATTGTATGTGGCAGTTTCTCGAGTAGGATCTCCTGAAAATCAATACGTTTTGTTGCCACCTACAAATACCACAGCCAACGTAGTGTATAGGGAGGCTTTAAGATAAGCATACAATTTTTTTTAAATTTAGTGATTCATGGTTGTTTTAATTAGCATGCTTATAACTTAAATATCTGTACCTATTTATGTCTACCCGTGCGAAGCCGGGACGGGCCGCTAGTCTACGATAAATCTCTTCATTATCATCCTTTTTATATATACATTTATATTATCTACTTGATTTTTTTGGTTCATTTTAAGCTACTACAAAATTGTAATTCTATAGCAAAACTAGGTTTTACACAAGTTTCTACACTATGTACTTCAAAATTCGTTTTTTTACAAACACTACCTAATAGGAAATATTTTGTTATACCTTAAAATTTTAATTTAAATATAGATAGTATAATAAAATTAACGTTTGAAAAACTGAAACAGTAAAATAACTTTACTCATAAGAATTTTAATTAAAGTATTAGTATTAATGTTGATTATGTATAGTATATTTGCGCAATAGTGTAGTATACTTGAAATAGCATCTGACACAAGCCGTTAAAGTGTTTTAGTACTAATACGAAGGTAGATACATAATACCGAAAGGACTAAATCGTAATTTAAACTATATAACATATGGATAGATCACTAAGTACCTATTTCATCATTTCAGCGTGTAGTTAATTAATGTGTACATAAACTTACTTAGTAGTTATTGTTAATAGCATTTTTGTACAATTAAACCTTAATAATAATTTAAAAAAATTGATAAACCGTTTTTTAAACTTTACGTCGTTTTTAAAACACTAAACTACTAATAAAATTTACATTAAACGTTTTACAATTAAAACACATATTTGTAAACTTTCTCAAAACTTTAACATATAATATCAAGCAAAAAAATATAGAGATTAAGCCTCAGACGTTTAAGTTGTTGTTCATCTTAAAAATAACAATAAATAGTTTTTGAAATACTTATTTTGGTTAATTTTATAGTATTAGTTTTTGTATGATACTCGTAACTAAAAAATGGGTTATAAATTCCAAGAAATAAAGGAATGTGTAATATAAATTTTTATGTATAGAAAGTTTATACAATTTTCTCTATTGATAGAGAATAAAATCATTTTATTGAAAAAAGAAATATATTTTTTCAATTTATTTTAGTGTCATTTTGATAAGATCTATACATCGAGAGCTGTATAATTCGTGAACCTGAATAATAGTATAGTGACTAGGCAAAACGATCAGATTTGAAGTCAAGTAAAAATGTAAGAAATTGCTTAAATTTATACCTTACATGAAAGGAATGTTTGTGACAATGGCGGTTTATTATAGTTTTCTAACAAGTGCGACTAAAACGTCATATAAAAGTTAGTTAATAGATATATTATACTACTCAAAACTACTTTTATTGAAACGTAAAAAATATTTTTTTACATTTGTTATTATAACAAAAAATAAATAAATGAATTTTATGTAGTCAGAATAAATCTTTGACGCCATCGAAAAGACGCAGATAAATAGTAACCAACCACTTACTTGGTCAAGAAGATTAATTTATTACACAAAAGCTTTTCACGTGTGTGACGTACTTCAACATTTATTTTGTTCGTATTCAGGAGTTTAAAATTTTATAATAAATATAACTTTTTAATTACAATGTTGGTATAAAAATTATTTTAGTGATTGATGCGACTGTAAGTTTTAATAAAAATCACATTGCAACATACAGCATTCATTTTACCAAAATATGTAAACAACATTACTCTAACATTATTTAAATATTTCTAATTTTAAAATAATTTCAATATATTAAATATTGTAGATGAGATAGCTCACCAAGCATTTCGCAGATCGTACAATCATAAATAACAATTTTGCAACACTGCACTTTGTTTTCTGCTGTACGACCCATTTTTAATAGTCTGCCGCTGTGAACTTATTGAATACATTTTAAAGTTAACTTTTATATGTGTGAAAGAAGAGTTTTCTAAATTTAATGGAAAAATTGTTTGAGAACCACTGACTACACCTACGCAGTTTAAGCAACTTTGCTGATCTATCTTATCAGATGCATAAACACAACTGAAATTATATAGATATGAAGTCATTGGTACAGATTTTGTCAATAGATTAATTGTTCAGTTTTGTCACATTAACCTTATCGTATACCTCGTTTCTATGTTTGTTTTTATTTGTTGTTCGTTGTTTGGTATTATTGTTTATTGTTCGCTGTTTACTAATTGTTATTTGTTGTTATTTTATATTATTTTTTATTTATCGTATTGTGATTAATATTATTGCTCAATTCTCGAATCACGAATTAGTAGTCGGTGAAGTGCTTCAAAACGCAACAGAAGCTTCATGTATTCACGCTGAAAGTGTTCCTAGAAGACAACAACCAGTATTTAAAGCATTTGTAAATGCTTTACAACGTGGACATGATACTGCCGACCTAAAGTTAAAACGGGGTCGGAATTCTTGACGCGCTAGAACGAACACGACGTGTTATGGAAACCGAAGAAAAATATTGGATCTTGAACATTTTTTGAGTCAAGTTTTGGTAACAGACAAAGCTATGTTTAGTAGTGTTGAGAAATGACAATTGTGCGTTCACCCTATATATAGAAGTAGTTGATATATAACAACACACAAAAATGGCGAATGCTACCTTTTAAGTTTTTGTTAATAATATGTTAAGTGAATATTAAAACAAGTTGAACTTTCTGGAAATACTTTATTATTCATCCGCAATCACGCTTAACAAATCTCAATAGGTTATGGGCCCAGAGATTAAGTGCTAAAAGGAAAATTAATAAAAAGCAAAAACGTTTTTTTTTTTACATTAATAGCGCAATGGCGGATGAAATTGAAAAGTATAGAATCCTACTGTTTGATGGAACCAATTTCAGCAACTGGAAGTTTAGAATTGAAGCGTTACTGAATGAAATGGATTTACTTTGTTTTATAAACATACCTTATACTCAAATGGTAACAACAGATTCAAATACAACTAAAGACTGCGCAGACAAAGAATTGAAATTATTGGAATTGGAAAGGAAAGACAGGAAATGTAAATCACATATTATACAAAGGATAGCAGATAGCCAACTGGAATATGCAAAAGATAAGGAAACTGCCTATGAATTATGGTCTTGCTTATGCGAAATACTTGAACGGAAAGGTATAGCTAGCCAGCTACTTATACGTAAGTCTCTTTTGACTATGAAATTTAATTCTTTAAAGGAAAGTCTTACTAACCATTTTTTGAGGTTTGACAAATTGATTCGTAATCTACGTTCAACGGGTGCTACTTTAAAGGAAACAGATGTTGTTTGTCATTTGTTATTAACGATGCCTTCTGAATACAGTACAATTGTAACTGGTCTTGAAACGATAACATCGGAAAAGCTAACACTAAATTTTGTTAAAAATAGACTACTTGATGAAGAATCAAAGAGGAATGATGCTAAAGAAAAGGGTTACCGTGATGTGCAGCCATCTAC
Organism: Aquatica leii; assembly: GCA_035610365.1. Classification (NCBI taxonomy): domain Eukaryota; kingdom Metazoa; phylum Arthropoda; class Insecta; order Coleoptera; family Lampyridae; genus Aquatica; species Aquatica leii. Next base: position 31,470,792 of record CM069433.1, on the reverse strand, counting down.
TGCATTTTACTCACATTCAAGTAACTGTAATAATAAGACGTTTAAAAAAAGTGGTAACACAAAAGGTAATTGGAATTCTAACAGCAAATTTAAATTTCAGTGCCATAATTGTGGTCAGAAAGGTCATATGCGAAAAGACTGTCACAGGAAATTTCAACAAATTAAAAAATTTGGAAGTAGTTCTGCCAACCTGGCTTCAGATAGAGAAAGTACAACAAATCGAAACAATGAATACTGCTTCTCTGCTTATACTGGAAATAAAGGTGAAGAAAATTTAAATTGGATTTTAGATTTTGGAGCAACAGAACATTTAGTCAACAGTAGTGTGATGCTACAAAATATTGTAAAAATGGAGCAACCTATAAAAATTAAAGTAGCGAAATCTGGTTCGTACCTTCTAGACAAAGAGAAAGGTGAAGCTAATGTTAAAAGTTTAGTTATGGGAAAGAAACTGGACATACTTATTAAGGACATTCTCGTGGTACCAGGACTTTAATACAATTTGCTATCAGTTGGTAATCTTCAATTGAACAATTATGAAGTGGTTTTTAAAGATTCAAAAGCATTTATAAAGAAATATGATCGCATAATTGCAGTTGCACATAGGAATAAGGCAAATTTGTATGAAATAAACTTTGAATTTAGTAAAGTTGCTACTGCAAATCTTTGTGTGTCTAAAGGAAGTTACTCATTATGGCATAAACGATTAGGTCACTTAAGCTATGATGGAATGGATAGATTAGAACGGCAAATTGACGGTATTTTCATAACTGATAGAAATAAAGAAAATTGTCAAGTGTGTATAGAAGGAAAACAAACGAAACAACCACATAGTCAGACAAGAGTTAGAGCTAAAAGACCATTACAACTTGCACATAGTGATTTATTTGGTCCTATTACACCCACGTCATATGATGGAAAGAAATATGCTTTAACATTCATTGATGATTTTACTCACTTTACAGCTGTGTATACATTGGAATCAAAAAAGGAAGTTTTACACTACTTTAAAGTTTACGAAGCAATGGCAACTGCTCATTTTAACTTAAAGCTAAGTAGATTTCGGTGAGACAATGGACGTGAATACGTTACAAATGACACGAAAAGATTCTTTGAGAATAAAAGAATACAATTTGAATTTACTGTCAGGTACACTCCTCAACAAAATGGGGTGGCAGAAAGAATGAACAGAACCATTATAGAAAAGGCTCGCTGTATGATTTTGAAATCAAGTTTAGGTAAAAGTTTTTGGACAGAAGCAGTTTTATGCGCAGTGTATGTTATAAATCGATGCTTGACATCTGCATTAAATGGAAAAGTACCAGCAGAATTATGGTTTGATGAAAAACCAAATCTGAATAAATTACGGGTATTTGGATGTGTTGCGTTTCTAAAAATCCCAAAGGAATTGATAACAGATAAATTTCAATCTAGATCAAAGAAATGTTACTTTGTAGGATATCAAAAAAATGGATACAAATTATGGTGTCCTGATGATCAAAAAATCTTACATGGAAGAGACATTGTTTTTGAAGAAAATAAGTATGACTTTAAAGGAACAAGTTCGGAAAATTGGATTTACAATAAAGAATTTGGAAATGTTAGAAATACTGAAATGGAAGAAAATCCAGAAGAAAACAAAACACTCAATGAATTAGAAAATGAAGAATCTTTTGAAGAAGACAAAGGAATTGATATCAATTAGTGCAAATTTGAATCAATTCGACGTAGTAACAGAGAGGTAAGAAGACCAACCTATCTTGATGAATATGCTGCTGTAGCTTTGAATGCAGAAGCGTTTGTAGAAGATTTACCACAATCTTATGAAGACATATGTAAACGTTCAGACAAAAGAAAATGGTACGATGCAATTGAAGAAGAAATGGAGTCTCTACTAAAGAATGAAACGTGGGAAATTGTTACTCCTCCACCTGGAAAACAACTAATTGATAGCAAATGGGTATTTAAATTAAAACATGATAAAGATGGAAACATTAATGCATATAAAGCAAGACTTGTAGCAAAAGGGTGTTCTCAAAGAAGAGGAATTGATTATGAAGAAACGTATGCTCCGGTTGCAAGACTAACAACAGTTAGAATCAATAATTGTCAATGAAAATTTGCTTGCGTATCAAATGGACGTAAAAAATACATTTTTACATGGCAACCTTCAGGAAGAAATTTACATGAAATTGCCATCAGGATACATTCAGGACTATGATAGTGTGTAAATTAAAGAAAAGTTTGTATGGTTTAAAACAAGCGTCACGTGCGTGGAATAACACTTTCGACGATTTTATTAAAACTCTAAACCTAGACAATTCTAAAACTGACAAGTGCTTATATATTGGTGTCTTTAAACATTCAAAAGTTTACTTACTGTTATATGTAGATGATATCATCATTGCAGGAAACGACAAAATTTTAATTGAAGACATAAAATGCAAACTTAAAGAAAGATTTAAAGTGAAAGACTTGGGTGAATTGCAATCATTTTTAAATATAAACATCGCAAGAAAAGAAGACGAAATGTTTTTAAGTCAACCAGTGTATTTTAGAAACCTTTTGAAACGTTTTGGAATGGAAGATTGCAAACCAACAAAAACACCTATAGAATTAAAACCTATGATAGAGAATGAAGAAAGTGAAGTCAGTGAACAATGTCCATATCGAGAACTAATTGGATGTCTACTATATGCAACAATGACGACAAGACCTGACATTAGTGCAGCGGTGCATTACTTTAGTCGTCAGCAAAGTTCACCAACAGAAGAATTATGGAAAGGGCTGAAGAGAATTTTACGTTATATCAAAGGAACACTTGATTATGGACTACGGTTTCGAAAAAATATAAATGAGACACTATTGTGGTATGCCGATGCCGATTGGGGAAGTGAAAAGGACAGAAAATCAACATCTGGTTATCTCCTTATGGTGTATGGAAACACGGTGAATTGGTCAACGAAACGACAAGCATGTGAGCTCTTTCCTCGACTGAAGCGAAGTATGTGGCACTCTCCTCAGCAGCAACTGAACTAGTTTGGTTAAAGAAATTGTTAGAAGATTTTGGAATTAACTCTCCAAATCCAATTCCGATGTTTGAAGATAATCAGTCGTGCATTTCTTTGTTAAAGAAGTGGGAACATCGTAGGTTAAAACACATAGACATTAAATATAATTTTGTTAAGGATCTGTTCGAGCGAAACATTATAACTGTTAAATATGTAAACACAAAAGAGCAGATTGCCGACATTTTAACTAAACCACTGTCATGTGAACAGTTTGTCAAGTTACGTAAAGGTTTAGGACTAGAAGTTAAATAGCCTGTCAAGTTTATGTTTTAAGTTTTTGTATGTTATGTAACTGCCATAATATTTTTTTTGTTCGTTTGAACGCATAATTGAGGAGGGATGTTGAGAAATGACAATTGTGCGTTCACCCTATATATAGAAGTAGTTGATATATAACAACACACAAAAATGGCGAATGCTACCTTTTAAGTTTTTGTTAATAATATGTTAAGTGAATATTAAAACAAGTTGAACTTTCTGGAAATACTTTATTATTCATCCGCAATCACGCTTAACAAATCTCAATAAGTAGAAAGGGAATGTCTAACTTCCATAATATCCACGTTTGTAGTTTTGAGAACCCAAATGCGACGAAACGGTTTCATTTTCAACATCGATTTTTGATAAATCGATGGCCAGGTATTGTCGGAGGTCAATTGATTTGCCTTTTTGTGCTACCTGAACGTATGACAAGTCAATCGTATTTGTTATTTTTGCAACATAATTTGCTTGAACTATTAAAAGATGTGCCGTTGAATGTACATCACATGTGGTTTCTTCATGATGGTGCTCCACCACACTTTAGAAGTCTTGTTAGGGTACATCTAAACAATGTTTTTTGAAATAGGTGGATTGGTGGTGAAGGACCAGTATCTTGGCCACCGCGTTCTCCTGATCTAAACCCCATTGATTTTTTCTTATGTGGTCATTTGAAAAAATCTTGTGTATGCCACGGAAATTAACACGAGAACAAATAGAAAATGCCACTGAGATAATTCGTCAACAGAATCGATTACGGAATTGCATAAATTCGTAGTTACGTCAAGTGGTATTGTCTATTCAGAACAGTGGGCAGAACTTATTTGATCATCTTTTATATAATTCGACAAAAATCAATAGTTTTTTATGATACGTTGAAAATTTGGCAGTATTACATAAAAACAATGTTAAAGTATTGTTAATTGAAACTATTTTTAAATGTTATTATCGTGGAAATTAAACAGCATTGATTTATTGGAGTAGTAGTAATTACTTAAATACATGTAGTTTGCAAGCGTCATTATGTTTGTGTAATTTAATTGTACCAAACACGTTTTTGAAGAATTACTGTCATTGTACTTTAATCCAACTTCTCACACTTGTTACACAAATGATGGCCTGTGTACTATCATCTTTTTAATGCTGACAAACACTTGTGATTTCTTATCGATACCAGAACGACATAAGGTCATGGAACTCAGCAAGCGAAAAATTCAAAGAATAAACATATGAACCGGCGGTCCTAAAACTTTTCTCTAAATTTCTTAAAAATTGCTACTACGTTATTTTCAAAATTTTATTATTATTTTTTTTGTAAATCAATTGTACTTGACTTGAACCGCGTCCTGTTAAACTTAATGCTCAAATATCAAAGACATCCTTTGAACCTATTCATATTTTTAATCCGTCTTAGGAATTATGATTTAATGATATTTTTACAATGTTGGTCAATTTCATTATCCCCTTTAAAACGCACTTATAGAATAATTACCGATAATTTAAAAACATATTTAGTAGTAAGAAATATTAAAAAAATATTTATTTTTAATATATATTATATATATATATATGTATGTATAAAATCTACTCTCAGAACGCCAACTTTTTGCATGGGCAGGGATAATATGTCAAATTGTAAAACAGTTGCGTTTACGGTATGTGTGGTTCGCTTCATACATGTGCAAAGTTATCACTTCAAATTATTCACACGCATCTATGGTATACATGGGTGTAGTATTTTTACTGCTTTGTTAAAATTTTTTTGAGCAGCTTTTGGATAATCACATGTCATTCTATTAAGGTGCAGATGTCAAAACCCGTGTTGCTATTCAAGAAATTCCTATAATGAGGTCACACCACGTTGCTTGAAGTTGTCAAAACCTTTGCTAAAACAATACAATTATAAACGCAGTGGGAGCCCACTTACCGAAATAACGTATATAATTTGGGAAAAACTTGGCGCATTTGTTTTTGTTTTTCAGTAACCATAAGAATGAAATGGGTTTCACTTGTGATAACACCGTATGTACGTATTTGTAAAATTTTAGCTAATTTTGGAAAAATGTTGCTAGCTAGTTGCATGATTCGAAAAAAAACTAAATTGTGTTTTATATTTCCTAATTTAATTTTTTGTATCTACGTTGTCAATCGGTTGCACGTACGACTGGTCGTACATAGCAAGTTGTCACAATTAACTATAAAACTTTTTTTTGTGTGTAACATACTATCAGACGCTGCGCTCTGATTCTCTAAAACTTCAAGATTTATATATTTGTGTTATTTTTTTTTAATGTAAAAGTTAGTTTAATTTGTTGTACGTGTTGCCCAACCGAAAGGGGCTTATGCCAACCACTATTGTTTGTGGTATTGACTTACGTTCTAGCGTTTGATGGCACTTATGTAAATTTTTTTTTTTTTCTACAAACTTTAGTGTCGGTAATAAAATAAATATACTCGTTGTTACAACTACTGTTTTGTCATTTGTTCTATTACATATTTGGTTAGATTGTACTCAATAGCTAGTTTTGTACATATAATAACTGCCGTAAGAAGAATCTTAGCCGATTGGATTTATACTTGATCAGAATGTTAAACAGCCCAAAACATGCGAACGACAAACTAATTTAAACTTAAGTGTTAATATCAGTCGCAACACTTGACAAATCACAATTTTTCTAAAACTGAGTGTAATGCACCAAAAAATCTAGAATGCAAAAACCTACACGTACATAGTAAAATTTTTAAGCAAACACCGATATATCCAACATTATAAGCTTGTAAAATATCATGCTTGATGCAAAAATCGACAAATCCTCAGCCTTTTTTTGGAGCAAAAGCAAACATTTTCAATGCGCCAATAAGAGCACTAATTTTCCTCACGTGACTTCATGTGATTTGCAGTTATGTTGCAGTTGTTTAGTATTTTTTACTACTTTGCGTTGAAGTGAGATTTTGTATTAACGTGTTTAGTTTTATTAGTTTACAACTGTGTTTAATGATGAATCAATTGGAAAAATTAGAGCACTTGGAACAACCAACAAAAATCATGCAATGTGAAGTTAACTGGGGTCGAAAAAGATGTACATTAAAGTCCAAACGAGAAGATGCCTAACGAGTAAGGGGTGTATGTTGTATGCAACTAATCGCTTTTTAACATCATATATTAATAATTAGTAAAACTTCTATTTCATGTTATGATTATTTGTTTTAGATATCTTCCTAAGAGTTTGCCTTTATATCCCAGATGTGGCCACCATGAAAAACTATATCAACCATTCCAGTGCATGTCACGTCTTTCTATGAAAGCTGTGAAAGAATTTCATGCAGCATTTTACAAAAACAAGGAGAAAATAATGCAAGATATGTTTATTCTATAACATTGTGACCCAGACAATCCAAGACGGCGTAAAAACCAAAAAGAAAATGGAAGTAGAATGAAATATTGTATTTTGCACTACAAAATGAAAAGAGGTGATTGTTTACTGGTTCCTGTGTGTAGACAAACTTTTCAGGATATTTTAGGTGTTAAAAAATATAGAATTTTAACTATTGTGAAAAGGTATAAAAAAACATCATGTTTACCGTCAGAAAACAGAGGTGGAGACCGAGTTGGGCATAAAGATGAAAATAAAAAACAAGCTAAAGGCCAATACTTTCTATAAACTACTCCAAAACGAGCGAGAAGAATTGGTAACATTCTCGTTTGACTGCCAGAAGAACTTGGTTCTTCCTAAACTCCCGGACCAGTCGGCATACTTCAGTATGCAAATAAATTTTTACCACTTGGCTATATTGTGCGGGTCATCCAAAAGCAAATTAAATGTCAATAAACGTTTGGTCCTACGTAAAGACAGAGCTTGATCATCAAAGGAGTTCTAATGAAATTTCATCCGCTTTACACCATACAATGTCGAATTTTGATTTTAGTAAAAATGTAAAAACTATTCATCTTATTTGTGATGGATGTAAAGTACAAAACAAAAACTCTACAGTAATTGGCTTCACCATTGCAAATTAAAGCAATTGAGTTAGTCTTTCCAGTTGTCGGGCACTACTATATTCCTCCCGACCGTGTTTTTGGTCAAATTGAAAAAATATATAAAAAAGAAACAGTTGTCGTGCACTTTGACAAATACATTAACATGATCAAAGAGTTTGCTACTGTTTTCAAAATTGGCACTGATGTAGTGATTAGAGACTAAAGAAATGAGGTTCAAAAAGTGTTCAAGCAACCAGGTTCTTGGCATTTTAAGTTTCAGCCTTCAAAAAGAATAATTATTTCCAAGAACGTTCATAGCCCTCCTTTTGTTAGAAGTAAAGCCTTTTACGTAAATGACTTGTGCAAAAGAAGAAAAAATGTTTCTCAGATGAATCCAAAACCACTGGACATTGGAGTGCCTATTAAAAAAGATAAAAAACAGAGCATTAGAAACGCACTATAGTAAATAATGGCAAAATGAGGATGCTCTTGAATTTTTCAAAAATGCATTTCAAGCAGTACCGGAAGTGGAGCTCCACTGTGAGGAAGAAAACATGGATTTTGGGATATAGAAATGAGATGATACTAAGATGTATCGATAAATATTAACGAGTAAACAATAAAACTTAATTATAGCATAAATTGGCTTTTTTATTGATAACATTTTGTGTCAGTTAGGTGCAAAACTTGACATGTCCATTTTATTATTTGATTTTTTATATATGCTACCCAACTTTAATTTTTGTGAATGTGCTTATTATTTATATATATATATATATTATATAAATAATGATCAATGCAATGGTATAAAATTTCATTGCTCGATCGAATTGAATACTGATTTTATGAGTTTTCCTACATTATCTAAAATTTTGTTTCTGTGGATCCGTCGCGTTTTGAATCTAGGCGACTGATATATAAAATATTAAATGCATAAACTAAGGATAGACGTTTAGCACTTATAATTGTTACAATATTTCTGATAATTTGTGTTAATTAGGTTCAAACAAAACTTTTTAGAAGTGGATACGCAGGTAAGTAATGTATAAAAAATGTTTAGTAACAGATGGGTTTAAGCTTGATTAATAGTTCCAGTTTCTAATGCATTTTTTTCTCTATTAGAGCCAATTTAGAAACTTTGACAGTTGGGTACTTGTTGAGTAGAAAACGGCCACATTTCTGCGTGATTTTAACTTGCAAGAAATTTTTGAAAATGTTGGTTTTATTATCAATGGTATCAGAAAATGACCCAGGCATTTCCAATAGATGACATAAAACATGATTAACTGAGCTGCATAAATGTCAATAAAAACAAACGTTTTAGAAAAAGTTAACATTTGGTCAAAATTTGACAGTTTTGACTGAGGAGTTACTTTATTAACATATACATATAGTAGACTTAAAAAAAAATATTATCAACTAAAAAAGAACAGAAAATATAATTTTTTTCTTAGAAAAATGAAAAATCATCTTTAGTGGTATCATAACCAATTTACATGAAAACAAGAAATTGAAAAGAACTATTATAACAAACAGTATTTGCACAAACAATTAGAAACATCAATAATTGTTCTATACTGTTATGTGTTAGTTTATTCAATGTATGATATTATTGATTATTGATAAATTGTTGTAATTAGTTGGTAAGTTATTTTATATTTTTTAGGCAATTGAATTTAAAAATATTAATTAAATTTCCTGTGTTTAATTTATGCAATTCATTGTTTTATAATTAAAATGAATACACGGCTGTATAAGAAAAATATTTTATTAGAAACAACAGTAGAACTCGTTACTAATTTAGAACTAATCGTAAACTGTAAGTACAGATTGTGTAAACAGTAAAGATATTTACACTTACCACAAAAATACAACTAAAAAATTAAACAACCAAAAGTTACATAAAACGTAAAAGACTCTTTAATACAGTAGACTAAAACAATGTGTAGTAACATAAAATAATAAAAACTTAAAATATAATAAAAATTTATATTAAAAAAATTGTTTAGTTTTTGTTTTATAAATAAGTAAAATAAAGCTATAATTTTTAATTATTGTCTAAAAAAACAATTTTCACAAAAAATTAAATTTTGCTTTTTGCTGCTACTTAAAAATTGTCGAGGAACAATAAAACTTTAGTTTTGTTCCCTAATATAAATTTTCTGGAAGATTTTTTTAAGCATCTCATTAGATTTTGTTTCTTTGTTATACATAAAATGTGTCACGACTGTTGCTAAATATAAAATATGTTTTAATAACCCTTAAATAAATTTATATCAAGTAACGATTATTATTAAAAGTAAGTTAATAATCTAAATATAATATTAGTATCAAAATATACGTTTTCAAGTAAGCCAAAATCATCTACCAATCATAAAAATTATTTTTATACATGTGTTGAGTTTTACTTTGTTAATACATTTTTAAAGTTTAAGTTTAAAATTATATCAACGAATTTAATTAAATTATTTTTTTTTATTTTTTTATTTATAGAAGATGTATTTATAAAACTTAATTTTTACAAAAACCTGAAAACATAGTTAAATTTATCTATATTTAAGCATCTAATTAAAATAAATACTTTTAAAAAAATGAAGCCAAATGATTTATTATATAGCACTTTGTTTATTTATGTAGACTATTACAAATAAATTGAAGATAAGTATGCATTTAATTATATCCAATAAAAAGATTTTTCAGATACGTATTTTAATTCTAAATTAAAGTAAGTGCTTTAAACTGGAGGGAATAACAAATCATTTTAGTTATTACTTCCCAAAAGTTACTTTGTTTTTATTAATTCAAACACGTTTTAATTAAAATTTAAATAATTGTTTTTTTTATATTTAACGTATTTTCAAAATTAAAAGTATGATGTTTGTGCCGAGAGTACCAAGGAAAATTATACATAGTTTTTTAATCTAGTAAATCGTTAACATATTAATTTTAAATAAATTATAAAAAATCGGTTCTTTATTTATTGTTTTTTAGAGCTTTTGACTGGAAAGTTGAATCGTATTTAGTAAGTATTAACATTTTTTTAAACAATAATACAATACATAAATAATTTTATTTACAACTAAATTAACATGTAAAATAAAAATCAAATCAATCTTTTTAAAAACAAAATAATAATAAACAAACAAAACATAACAAATAATTTTTTTAAAAAAGTCAACAATTATCAAATTGAAAAAATAAAACATTTATTTATTTTGTAAAAAACATTAAAATGTGTTTGGTTTAATTTAATCATATTTTGTCTGTAATACATGTTCTTTTTTGTTTTTATATAAGTGATTTTTAAATTACGTAAACTTTAGTAGTTGTTTTAATTGATTAATAAATTTTATGTTTTTTTTGCAATTTCGACCATTTAATTTACAAATAACATTATTAATTTTTTACGGTTTAATTTTATCTTTGACTTTTTGTAAGGTATTTCTAATGCAGAACGTGTTTCAAACAATTTTTTAAATTTTGGTGTATGTTTTTAAAGAAGAACTTATATATTAACAGTTTCGATAAGCTAGTAACAACCGAGAACCAAAAACAGTATAGCTTAAAAATAAGGACTCGCATGTTCGGCTTGGTTTTTAAAAGCTTAGCGTGAAATCAAACCAAACTTTTGAAAAATTACAGCATTTACCACATGGTTAAAATCAAACAAAATTGTTCTGAAAACTTTTATTGCAAATACCACTTTAGACAAAACCAAAAAAATATTTATTTAACGCCACGAGAAAACTTTTCTTTAAGTTTGAACTCGTTTATTAGAAACACGCTGTATACTAAATTACCTCACTCGGAATCAATCAGAAGTCAAGCTGGAACGCGTCATCAAGTATACACGTTTAAACTTCGCATGGTAAATACTCTCTAAGGGCAGTACTTTGTGTCTATTACTTTGTCTACTACACGTCAATGAATCTTGTATTGTATAACCATAAAATGTTTATTATTATATTTGTTATTATCAAATTAAAAATTTTTTTTAAAATTGCGTTCAAAACGTACATTTAACTCTAAATAAAATTAAAAAGTCGTTCGATTTGCAGAATCGTGCTTAATACGATTTAGTTAATTGTCAATGACTCAACAAGTAGAACAACAACTAAAATTATGGCAAAAAAATACAATCATTAAACGCCGGAAGATGCGGATAGATAGGTGCTTTTTGAAGAGAATAATTTGATTATAATAAATATTGTAAGAGATACGTTATTCTTAAAAATATCAAATACCAATTTTACATAAATCTGGAGTATACAAACTTACTTGTTTTGTTTGTAATTCTTTATATGCTGGTAAAACAAGTAAAACATTTGATATTACACTAAATGTACATTTTATTTGACAAGTAGGTATTTGTAACACTAGATCTGCTTTTGCCAACCATATTTTATCTTCAAGACATTCATTTTCTTCTGATTTGAATATAAAAATTGCAATAAAAGATATCTTTTAAACTTATTAGAGGCTCTTGAAATAAATAAAATTTTTAAGGATTTTTTTTAAAGTGTCTAAAAGAAATAATAACTTTAAATCTTTCTATTCACACCAATAAGGCATTCAAATGTATGGACCAAACTTTGATTCAAATTTTATACAAAATAATTCAGTAGCCAAGGAGTATTTGACGGATTACTTGTTAAAATCGAAATTATCGGTTATATTTCTTAAGAGATTAAGTCGATAATAGTATTGTTTTTGGTTACAACTCTTTTTGGTTTGTGTGTTTAAGTCTGCAAAGTCAAAAGAGAAAAATCGCATTATTAGCTTACGTGAAGGTGGTTTTTCATCTAGAGAAATTGCTAACCGTCTTAACCGTAACCAATCTTCTGTAGTACGGTGTTATCAAACATAGTCTAGAAAAGGTCAAGGACGTCGTAGACGAGAAAGTGGACAGTCAAAACAGATAAATGTGCTCCAGGACCGCTATCTTCAATTAACGGCATTAAGAAACTGATTCACAAGTACAAGATCAATAGTCGATTAATGGTTTCAAAACGAACTAGAGTTTATTGCTTGCAGTTCTATTAACTACATCTTGTGCTTCCGCTGACTTCAGTGACGAGTCTCGATTCTGTTTGGGGATGAACGATGGCCGCATGATAGTCAAAGATAGACGTGGAGAACGTCGCAATGTGCAGTTTTCTGTTGAGCGCCATGTTCACAACACTGTAGGGGGTTGGTATGGGGTGTTATTGTTTATCGAAGCAGGTTGCAGTTGGTATTTATCTGACGCAATATGAATGCCCACCAGTATGTTGATAAAGTGGTAGAAACTCATATCCTTTGATTCCTCCAAGAGCTGAAAGACCCAATTTTCCAACAGGACAATGCACGTTTCCACATTACCAGGCATTTTATAAAGCGCTTTGAAGTGGTTAACGTCAATATTTTGCAGTGGCCTTCCAGATCTCCCGACTTTTCGCGTATTGAGCATGTATAGAACATAATGGGTAGAAGACTCAAGCAATTGGTCAATCCTCCACAAACAGTAGAAGCTTTCCGTCATGACTTACAGATTTCCCGGGAGTCATAAATAATTATTTTCGGGTTTTGAACCGCGTTCCATATTTACACTTTTTACAAAACTTATAAAAATTCGTGACGGTTCCGATTCATTAGTTTGCCGAAACATGTTTTTCCATATAGGTGCTAGATCGATTCCATTATCCCTATTAAAATTATCGTACTTCTGGATTTTAATGGCTTCCTTGTATAGTCTAGGCCAAAAGTTTTTGGATTAAGCCAACATTGTTGCCTCTTCAAATTTTATTTTAATAGGGATAATGGAATCGATCTAGCGCCAATATGGAAAAACATGTTCCGGAAAACTAATGAAACGGAACCGTCACAAACCACAGACCCGAACGGCGTAATATAAAGACTTGTCAGGATTCTATATCTTCAGTTTCAGTTTTTTCTGAAGAACATTGTAAATTTTCAAGGTTTGTAAGTTTTATAAATTTTGTGAAAAGTGTAAATATGGAACGCGGTTCAAAACCCAAAAATAATTATTTGTTAAACAATCATGACCGCGAAAGCCTTAAAACTAAAATCCCGGGAGTCAATACCTTAGGAAGAAATCGACCTGGAGGGATCCATGCCAAAAAAGGTGCAGGACTGTAAAACTAATAAGAGGAGTCAAACACATTATTAATAAAAAATGCTTTTATTTTTTGTTCAATTTTTTTTAAATTTTAGTTAATTTATAACTCTGACCAGTTAAACATTTCTGCCAAGTTTCTAACACCTTCTTGGTGTTGCATTTTTTATGTCACAGTGTATTTGTATTCTTCATTTTTACTTACTTTACTCTAAAATTGACAAATACGTTTAATTGTCATTGATTTATTAACTGTTAACTATTTTAATTTGCTTGGTATTGAATATCAATTTTTTATATTTAGCTTTTAGTTTATGCTGATGATGCTAATTTTTACTAGCGAAACATGTTCATGTATTATTAACTAATTTAAAAAACAAATTATTAAGAACTATATATAATCGTAGAGAAGACTTTAAGAATATTCTAAAATATTATTTTAAACATTATTCACTTTAAGTAATGAATTACGTTACTAATATTAAATGTTTATAATAGTTTTTTGAAGGGTGTTTACGAAACGCAATATTAAAAAGAAGATTGTATAATCTGGTATAAATGGCAGTTTACTGTTTCCGTGTGTGCGTTAAATATTACTCGCGGCAAACAGTATCTGCGTATACCGTCTTGGCGTCAAAACGTTCCACGCCAAAATAATTTTTGACTCAATCTTTTAGACGCGTTAAGGGTTTGCGTCAAAAAGTGCGCAACAAAACCCTTGCTCGATAAAAACTGGAAGAAAGATTGTTTAGTCTCAGTATAAAGTAGTGGCGAAAAATCGATAGCAGTATCGATAACTATTGAAACTTAAATCTATTGTCACTATCGATAGTTTGAAGTTTACTATCAATAGTCAACGATAGTGGTAAAAATGAAAAAAAAAACAACTATTTTCTACAAAGTTCATAATAAAATACGTATTAGAGTTAACTTTGCAATTAAAACTTGTACGATTTGGTCATTATAAAAATCTGATTTCTTAACCAAAATAAATGGATTCTGTAGAATCTGTAAGTTAACTTCAAATTTTAATTATGTTAATTTTCTTACCAAAATTAAAATTTACATTTTAAATATAAATATTTTTTTGTTTATTATTAATTTCGGATAAAGAACAAAAAGCATACACAATTTCTTCAAAAAGTAAAATTTTAACTAAAAGCAAACTATCGACGGTGTCCACCAACGATATTTCTCCACCACTACTATAAACGTCTGGCGTTTAAGTTAACCAATCAAAAAAAAATTCCTCATAATTTAAATAAAAACCAGAAGATGGATGGTAAATAGTGAGTATTGCCAATTTATGAAAAATAAAATTTTGCAATTATTCCAAATTTTTAGGTTTTTGTACGTTATTTATTTGTTCTAAATTTTCAGCAATTGCATAATGATTTGTGTTGTTTAAATAACTTAAATTTACATTAATTTTATTACTAATGTTTCTTATAACTAATTCATTTTGCAATGTCGGCAAAGTAGGCATGTACTTGCTTTGTTTTAACTTTTTAGTTATTCAACTCTTTTCCCTGTTCTTGTTTTTCTTCTTGGTTGACGCAATTACCGTACCTGTTGACCAGTTCAAGTTTGGTTTGATTTATACATACACTTGGAAACTCTGTGATAATGGTTCTTGGTTTTTGATTTCTCTTTTGTTGAAATGCTTTTGGAAGAGATTTTACTTTTAAATTTTCAAGTGGTTTATGATTTGAAACCACCGTAAAATGACCGCCAATCAATAAACGCTGCCAAAACACAATTGCCTTTGTTACAAGCTTTAGGTATTTTACGAACCTGCACGGCCAACTCACAATAGTCGGTGAGAGGGTAGGGTTCCTAGATAATAATGAAAAGATATTTAAGGGCGCCAGAGCTTATCCCAAAAGTGACTTCTGTCCGCTCACAACAGAATGGTAGCACTTTTAACAAGATGTTAGGTTCGTAACTGCTGAAAGAAACGAATAAAAGAGAAAAAATAAATCGTTAATAACAATTGCACTTTAATTACTCGATCAAATATATCTATACTATATTATATATCTAAATATAGTCGAAGTTAAATAGCCACATCTAAGTAGATACTAGTGAGAATATACAACATCGAATCACAGTAGGATCGGCAACTTACACTACATAAGTGAAGAACATGGCGAAGAATAGTTCGCAGTAAATATCGTTTACATAATTAGTAATATGGCATTACTGACAAGAAAACAATGATAATAAGTATGGCATTAACATTAAATTATCACAATAAGTATTGGTGGTACACAGCATGCGTAGTATAAGCAAATTTACTAACTAAATGGTACTACAATTACGGTAATCAGTACGGAAATACTATTAGTGAAAGTTTCGTGAGTAACCTCGTTGACGACAAAAGAAAAGATATAAACACTTACCACAAATACAGGAATTCCCAATGTGCGACGAAAGTACTTTCTCGACACGTACCCTGTAAATAATTTGAATCGCAAATCGTGTCAACCTAATATCTCACGAAATCCAAATCTACAAAATCATTACTTAAATTTTAAAGTATACACATAACACAACCCGAAAATCGGATGCTGTTATACCCCTTTTCTGTGATTTAATTAATTCCAACAGTAGGCCTTAGAAATATTTAGAATCGTTCCAACACAATATTCGCCGAGGGTTATCTCTCGTCTTTCGGTATCGACTAGAATTCATGGGCCGGATGGTGGTAAGAATGGCCGGTGACGATACAAATACCCCACGATCGCAACGAAATCACAACTTTCCCTGGTGGGCTTTAAATTATAACCAGAATGCCCTTAGTTATGAGGTAGCACGTGGCGGCTAACCAAAAAGACATAAAAATTACCTTTAATTAAAGAAAGAAACAAAATCACTTACGCTGCGGGAGCAAATTAGTTATTTAAGGAAACTACATAATTTCCATCGTGTCCCTAACACGTGGATGATTTTAGAGAACGAACTTTCACTCACGCAACCCTAGATACTACCAGGTACGATGTTACAGTCAAAATGCCGGAAATCTCACCGGATGTCGTCTGCTCAATCCAAAGTGACCAACGAACCCGATAGATGGCGTCAAGAAATATAAAAGCAACTTTTAATTAAACTGATATACAGGGTAATGCATTATTTAAATTTATGTACGTAACACCTTTTTTATGGCTAAACATTCCAAATAAATTGGAGCTTTCTTCCTTTGACTATTTGTTAGCCATTAAAAAAAATAAATTACTAGCTGTAACAGTCCATTTTTTAACTCTTCAAAATTGCACCTAATCCTACTTGCATCTCTGTAGATGTAAACTAGCTTATTTGGATTGAGTATTGCTAGAGTAGGTGGGGAACACATATGATTTTATTTTATCAAAGCATTCTTGGCATTTATCCGTCCAATTAAATTCATTGTTGTTTTTCGGTAAATGAAATAACGGTCTTAATTTTGTTTAACAATCTTCAATAAATTTATGGTAAAAGTTAATTTTTCCTAGAAATTAGCTTACATTTTTTTTAGTTAGGAGTGGAGAATCTTTTATTGGCTGTAAATTGTCTGTTAAAGACGTGATTTTATTCTGTTCAATAATATGCCCCAGATATTCGACGGAATCTACATTTTGTTAATTTCATTGTTTTTTATTGCTGTCTTAAAAATAATTTTACATGCTGCAAGTGTTCATCAAATAAGTGAGATAAAATTACAATGCCATCTATAAGATTCATGGTAAAATCACTTAAATTGTGTTTTCTTCTAATATTAGATACAATTTCTTTAAAGATAACAGATGAATTTTTGTATCCATACGGTAAAATATTGAACTGGTAATTTCCTGTTTATGTAACAAAAATTCTATTTTTCTGTATCCTCAATTTCTGCTGAGTTAGCGCCTAATACACTGAAGTATGAGCAATTGAAACATTTTGCCAGCATATCCTCAATTCGAGAAAATGGTTAGGCTTCTTGAACAACTAGTTTTTTTATTTGACGATCATCTATGCATAACCTTGTCTTGCCTTCACTTTTTTAAATACTAGAGTTGCCGGAGCAACAAAAGGTGAACTTGATTCTGATACTAGACCTGCATTCAACAATTCAGTCACCAATTTTTTTTTGTATAAATCTAAGCAACTGTAAAGACGTTGTGAAACATAATTCTTCACAGATAGTTTAACCCGTTTAGTAATTTATATGTGTTTTCCATTTCCTTATTAAACATAGATCTAGAACTAACTTCTTTTTTAACTTTCACAATGTATCTTAAATAGTTATCTTTGTTTTTCTGTAAAAGATTTAAATTTTTGTCCTGCACTAATCTAAATTTCTTTATAGCATCCAACCCAAACTAAATTTTATATTTAAACGAATTATTCTCTATTACATAAAAATCTACTTTGTTCTCAATCTCACCTACTTTTAGTTTTAAGGTCTTCCGTCCAGCTCCTCTAGTGCTACTAGATAAAAAAAATTGATATATCAGAACTTCTTGAAAATTTTGTATTTTATCTATAACATTTTTATTTATCAATGATACAGTTGAGCCATAAACCGTTTCAAAAGGTTTATCTTGTAAATTAATATTAATTTCAAGTAATTGCTCTAGTGCACATTTAGCTAGCAGTAATTGTCAATTTTTTCTGTCACAAACATTCATTACTTGAAAAACGCCATCTCTCTCTGTTTGTTCAATATTTCCTAATTCCAACAAAATTTTTCCGAATGAAACCTATTTAGATCATTTACCTTTTGTGTGATCTTTGTTTGTTCGTCTTATCTTCCGCTACCTCAATTTTGTTTGAATATTAATTAAAATTCCATATTTGCAACTTCTTCAAACGATCTATCCGGTGATATGTCAGATCTTTTTAATTTACTTTGAATGTGTAAAGGCAGTCCAATCACCATCAAATTAACTAAACTAGTCTTGGACATATCTTTTTCAATATCTAAAAATAGTCTCTCTTTAGTGATTAGAGAATCAAAAAAAGCTACACTAAATATCGATATGCAATTGCAGTGCATATCTCACACACGACCAGTTCTTTACAGCAAAAACTGCTTTAAATGATTGCTCTAATATGATCCAGTTCTGAACATTGTCTTTTATATTTGTCAAATACCAATCTATAGCACTATCAGTTGAAAATACACACATAACCTTACATTTATCTTTATCAGTAATATCAAAACCTCCACATTCTGTATTAAATTTCTCAAGATTTAACTTTCGTTTAGCCTCGCTTACTTTAAATTTCTTACATGAAGCTGTTCCTACAAATCTTTATATCATTTGTAATAAGCTTGTTGTTTCACTATGTATTGATGTACATGACGCAAAATGATTTGTGGTAGGCGTTGTCTCTTCATCTAGATATATTTGCTTCAATCCAAAGCTTTCTTCTTCGTCCAGATAAATTGGTTTTAAATTACGTGTCCAATGTAATAACTACATTTTGAAATGTTTTTTTCATTGCAGAAACGTAATTTTGAATTACGTATTTACTAAAAAGTGTTTGTCTAATTTCTTTTAACCAATTTCTTCCTATTTTTATGAAGTATGTTGGATTTTATTTTCTTTCTTAGTGAGCAAATTCAGTTAATATAATATTGTTATTTTACACCATATAGACAAGATTTGAATAGAGTGTAGAAAAGAGTCAGTTTAAGTTAAAACACTGACATAATAAAACATAAAATAACTAAATAATATAAAACTAACAAAATTAATTTCAGCTAATTCTTAGGGTTTAAAACTCACATCAAAATTATAATTCAAATGTACTTTAAGTTGAACATAACTGAATAATCATCTTTTTAGGTTATATAGTTACCCTAGTGGATGCTTTAGGAACTAACAGTAAATACAGGAGGTTAACAATATTACCTGTATTTGCATCAGCTGTTTATTATAGTTTTTGTAAATGCACGTTTAACTAAAATATATCTATGTGACTACTCATTTGCATTCTAAATCTTTTTTTGGTAGTAAGGTGACGTTTTTTCATTTTATAAACGTAAATTTTGATCGTTAATTTTTTTCTTCAAGTGCCATTTCACAATATTTTTCATTTTTCTTCAAAAATGGATTGTTTTGTCAAAATTTTTGTTTTTTAATCAGTTATTCACTGCTTATGTATTTGCCTAAAAGTTTTTGTGCACATTTTTCTGATTTTATGAGTGCTGTTACGTTTGCTTTACCTTATTATTACTATTTGTATGCTTCTTTAAGTGTACGTTAAAATCATTAATTAAAAAGAATAACAAGATAAGATAGATAATTGTTTTAAATTGTAAAACGTTTTGATTTTTATTTAAAAAGTTTAGTTATCATTCTAACATTTTTTTAAATGTTTAAAGCTACGAATAAACATTTTAACAAAATTAAAATTTTGTTATACAATTGATGAAACAAATTGCAGTAAATAGTAGCTGTTTTACAGAGTTACATTTAACACATATGTATATATAACTATACACATGAAGAAAAACTGAATAAAGCATTTACTTGAGTATTGATAAAAATGACATTTTCTTGAATACGTTTTTGAAATGAACGCAAAGTTGTCTTCTTTACTTAGAAAGTTACAATCACGTCATACAGTTTTCAAGCGTTCTCTACACGTACAATTGGATATTCAAACTCAAACTTAAACTAAACTCCGAAATCTCTTACATAATAGTAATGAATGGTTTAATGTCGATTATACTTGAACTTTTAGAAAGTAGGTACGGCTTAGATGTTTGTTTTGTGACATGAAGTATTCATAATTGCACAAATATAAGAAAAGTTTTTATTAAGATATTTAGAAACTTTTTAAGTTTTATGAAAATTTATATTCGACGTGTATTTTTTATAAAATTAAACTTCTAAAAAGATTTAAAAATTTTGACAAAAGCGTTACAGTTGTCTAGAAACGTGCTATCGATTTCGCTTTTATTTGCTCGTAGTCGTGTTGAACAATACTACAGTCGCTTCGCCTTTACTATCAACGAAGGTTGGACGTAGGGTGCAAGAATTTATTTAGGTTATCCCATTTACAACGCCACACCCACGTTCGTGAAAATATAGTGTCAAGAAGTTTTATCAAAATTAAGATAGGTTAAATGCACGGCATCTACATCAAGAATAACTTTTTGCTCTTAAAACGTCTGTTAACTTTTTGTCAGTTATGTAATCTGTGTATATTTACAATGTATATCAAATTTAGATTGTTTTTTTTTACTTGTTTATAAATTAAAATTAAATTTACCTTATTAAAAAGCTGAAATCATAAATCTTTCTTTATCAATTACGTTACAAATGGTTAATATTTTTACTAAATACAAAATTCGATTTACACATTAATTCGTTCACGTTCTAGAAATACAACCGCAGTTAACATAAAAATTAACAAAACCAATATAAAAAGTGGATGAAACAACAAAAGAGTTTTTCAATTTTGCATTAATAAATGTTCGCAAGTTAGGTCAATTTTAATTTCGCGTCTACCCAATTTGTGGGTAGTGTTCAAAATTTGCATGTTATGAACAAGAGTTTGAAACTCGAATCTTAATTAAAAAATGTAACACAATTTTCTCTTTTTAAGGTATAATGCTTTACTCAACCTTTGTTTACTACTGGAGATGTTTTTATACTAGTAACGGATAAAACTAATTATTTTTTGTTAACATTAACCTAGATTAAACTTTTTACTAAAACTAAATAAAACAGAATTGATATAGGGAATTTTTTTATTTCATTAAAAAAATATGTCAATATCAAAAACACGTTTGTTTATTTATTATATAAGGCGTATCAAAAATCCGTGTGTCCCATAAAAGAACTCGTCAAGTTAAGCAATTTTGAGTTATGGCATTTTAAAAAAATTGACAGTTTTTTTGCTCCTAATTTTGAATAAACTAGTCATTAGGTGTTTAAACTGGACCTTTTTTTAAAAAACTAAGACAATCGTCACCATTTTTGTTATGCCGTATACACTCAAACGGAATTCATTATTTGTGTCAAGATAATGCCCAATTCTTCTAATCAAGAATGAACAGATATTATTCTGCTGTATAGTAAAGTTGATGGAAATACTGCAGAAGTACAATGATTGTATGCGGTTCTTTATTCTAATCGTATTATACCAAACAGGCATATATTAATCTTGACATTTTCTGTAAAAAATCAGACTTGCGTTATAAACTTGATAATGTTCAAAAAATAAACTCAAACCTCAAAAATTGCAATTTAAAAAAATTTCAATTATCTATGAACAATATTGTAATTGTCATTAATCCGTTATCTAGCTAAACATACCTATATATAATTACAACGTTTTGATTTATTTTACAACAGTAAAAAAACAGAGTTTTTACTACCGTAATATTCTGTAACGTCCCGTTAGAGTTCATTACAATTAAAATTCAATTTTGCATTCGTTTATTTTCTGCAACTAATATTGCACGTAAATTTATTCAGTTTGGCAACGTCGCGTTGTTTCAAATCGACCTAGGTAATAGATTTTAAGCTGGCACTTCCGTTTGAGCAATTTTTGGTATTTCACGTGTGGTGAAAGGAAGACAAATTTTCTTAATTATGGCGTAAAAACGCATACAATTTAATTTTTATTAATTCCATCTAATTGCTGGTGAGTTTACCTTTATTTTGATATAATTTTTCTATTGAATTCAACATTTTTAGTGATTTCACAATGTTACGCAATACAATTAGACAAAGGAATTTATTTCAAGGCCGTTGCATTTCGATGTAGCGTAAGTACATCATGTCATTTAAAAACCATTCTAATTATTTATATTTAGGGTCTTTTCTTTTATTTCGGTTTTTTACTGGATCTTTTATTTCGGTTTTTTTATTTACTGAATTTTCCGTTATTGGAGTTTATTATTCATTAGATTTATACTTTGTTTTATACCTGCATTTGTGCTTTCAATCTACATTCGTTCGGAAGAATCTTATCACTTCAACAAAGAATGTGCTAAAAATAGAAGATATCTGATAACATCATATCATATATGGTGAGTCAATTGGAATTATGTTACTACATTTTACATTCACTTTAATTGATTTGTGTTATTAAGACTTTTTGAGATACATACTCGATAACAAATTAAACGTTTACTACTTTTGCATTTAATATCAATTAATAATTAGGTATAAGAGTTTATGCTTTTTATTCATCACCAATTTAAAGGTGATTGGCGCCCAAATATTGTTTTAATCCCAAATATTTTATTCCTAATATGTTTTAATCTAAATATTGTTCATTTTTTCTTTAATGTAAATAGTGTATTATGTTATAGTTAATAAATTAAAGGAATTCACGTCTGTGTATTAATTCTCATTCAGGCTCACACCCCAGAGGTCTGTGTCTTTGACTGCTGCCGTGGTAAAATAACTATTTTTGCTTTTGATAAATGTAATTTTACATTTTTTATTATAAGTTTTTATTCAGTATTATTTTTATTACAATTATTTAGACTCGGAACTTGCAAATCACGTACCTAATTTATCAGACGTGTCCAACAACAATAATAAAGAAGAAGACTACTGAAAAATGTGATAGAATTGAGATTTGTGATTATTATGTAATCCTTTAGTTTTTCGTTCAAAGATAACTTTATAACAGTTTAAGTTTTTTTAAGTTTTGTATATCTTTCTCTTTCTCTAAAATGAAGAAATTTTGTACTAATTTTGATTCAAAATATTTAGAAAAATCTAAGTGTGAATAAAAATAAAGTAGCAACATCGTCAAAGAAATTAAGAATTGATGTAAAATCTAGTGTTATGCCGGTTTGTAACAGTTAAATATTTCATACATGTTTTAGTGAGTTTTAGAAACTAGTGAAATTGAATAATTTATACAAAGAATACCGTCAACTTTTTGTTAATCGAACTAATCGTTCTATTTTCGGTTAGTCATTTTAAAATGTAAAATGTTTTAAAACGCGTCTTATTTTTTATCAATGCTGACGTAAATTTTGCAGAAAAAACTATATATTTGATAGTAAAAAGGATCAGTTTGTGTTGGTGCTTTATGTGTTAACAATGATTTTATTTGTCCAACGCGCAGTGGAATTCTAATCTATTACCGCAGTCTAATATTTTTACTATGTTTAGTGATTGCATTACACGCATGTAATTTGCACATGTACACGATTATTGATAAAGTTCTGCATGTCAAGGTGTTTTGGAGTCACAAACATAAAAAAAACTGAAGCATATAAGACCCATCCATGTTGTCATGTTAAAAATATGTTATATTAAAAATTTCGAGTATAAACTTTGTCCTCGACACGCCTACTTTTCGTGGTCGACTGTCAAATGGTTAAAAGCACGACTTCTCTATTTGGCGTTGTCTCCGCCTAATCAGACTTTCATCATTACGTTGTTGTTTCACGCGCTTTCACATGAATAGGCAACTGGATTTTGTGTCTGAGTGAAAGCTTATTTGGGATTTGTAATTAAATAACTTTTTTTGTATTGAGGGTTTAAATTGATTCTTTAGCGGGTCGCCACCCCTCCACCTGTGTCCCTTATCTATGGAGCTGATAATTGGAAAGTTTCTATGTTGCTACGTTGCTGTAATTTAAAAATTCACACCGTCAAGGGGTGGAAAACCTTTATGATTGCGATTTCTTTTGAAAGGAACTTTTACCATCAAAAACTACATTAAGTTGAGGGGAAACGCTGCGCATTTGCTATCTTAAATGATTGTATGATTTAAAAACGGAATTTACTTGTTTTAACGCCGTATGCACGTTTTTTTTGTTAAGTTTCATATTACGTTTTAGGTAATACAGGTACGGAATTAGCTAATCCCCCGCTGGATAAAACATAACTGTAAATATTACAATTTCTATTTTTTATGAGTATTAATTCGTTGGTCATGTCGATTATTTGAATGGTCGTACGTACATGTTAAGTTGTTAACACAATTAATTATAAGATCAATTTGTGCGGCGTATGCAGTGCGGGTTGAGTCTCTAAGTTTTCATGTTTTATACATTTTTGTGGTTTTGAACAGTGGCGGATCAAGGAACGTCGGGGCCCCAGGCGGCAGAGCCACTTTGGGGCCCCTAGATAGTCAAACCAAACCAGAAAACCATTTTTGAAACGCTTTATAATGATAATATTAACAATCAAGTAAAATTAAGGTAACAATTTTTTTTTGAATAAATAGTAATTGAGAAATAAAAATACATACAATCAACACATCCATTAAGAGAACAAAAGCTTGCTATGGTCTAAAATTAAATAAATTTCTTTCTTGATTTTTCTTTTGCGAAATCGTCAATTATTTTAGATACATTTATTTTATCTAATAAATCATGTTCGATATAAAGAAGAGCCATGCATTTTAGACGTTCCTCTGACATTGAATTCTTACGATAATCTTTAACTCTTTTCAAAGCCGAAAAAGATCTTTCCCCACTGGTATTTGATATAGGGATCGTCAGAAATATTTGTAATAACGTTTTCACATTTGGAAGTTGAATACATATGCTTTGCTATTCTATATACTTCATACACGTCTGTATTTTCATTTTCCTCGAGAAATGCTAAAAATTGTTCTATTTCGTTTTCCAAGTGGTTGATATCAATATCATCATGATAGGTTTCTTTAAGTCTTAAAATATATTTAGTTTTTTTGTCAACAGGTAAATCTTTGTTAAACAGTACGTTAAAATTTTCGACCACATCTTGGTATATTTTATTTCTTCTTGTTAACTCCGAAATTAAATTATCACAAACTACATTATGTGTATTGACAATAAAAGAATTCCTTTCATCGAGGTGAACATCGTTGTTCGATACGTTCGATTCGTCAAAAAACCGTTTCTTCTTTCTTTGTCTTCTTTCTTTCTCACTGTCCTCAAGAGTTAGATCAATAATTTTATTTGCTTCTTCCTCAACATTATCAAAGTTATTTCGAGTTAGATTTAAAAAATCTGTGAGACTTGTAATTAATTTTACCCCATTAAATACTGTACAATACGTGCCCTGTAAAATAATAAAATAAAGGAATTTATGCAAGTCTGCCTTGTTTTATTTACTTGTAAGGATTTGCTAGTTGCATTTATACGTTGTAGTATTTTGTTCCACAGCACGGTTAGTAAGATGTTATTTCTCTTATCCAGTTTTCGTAAGAGGGAAGATGCTTCTACCGTAGTAGTTTTTTTTTCATTCTGCGATGTACTTATTGTTAGAAGAGCTCTCTTTATAGCATGATAACCAACGTGGAGTGCTAAAACTGCATCAGCTCTAGCGGACCATCTGGTATCTGATAAATTCTTGATAGTTAATGATCTATCGTTTTTACTTAACTCTTCGGATAGAATTCTCCATCGATGAGTGGAAGCAGAAAAAAATACAAATAATTTTTCTACAAATATAAAGTAATGAGCAGCTGAATTACAGTTTTCGGCTGAAAAGTTAGCAACCAAATTTAAAGAATGACTAGCACATGGTATATACACAGCTTTGGGATTAATTTCTCGAATTAGAGCTTGTAGGCCATTATACTTTCCAGCCATATTCGACGCATTGTCGTAACTTTGTCCTCTACATAACATTATATCTAATCCAAGAATAGACAATGTTTGTAGAATGTGGTCTTTTAAGTATAGAGCTGTATGATTTGAAATTGGTGAAAATTGTAAAAATCTCTCTTTGACATCATCATTTTTATGAACGTATCTTATAATGAACGTCAGTTGGTCCACATGAGAAATATCAGGTGTAGAATCCACGATAATACTGTAAAAACCAGCATCCTTTATTTCTTGTACAATTATTTCTGTTACATTTTTTGCAATTATTGAAAGAAACTCATTACAAATATTATGGTATAAGTAATTTGCGTTACCTTTTCCACGGTAATTGTACTTCTCTAAGTGCATTTTCAAAAACTCGTCATACTCACTCAAATATTCCAAACAGGATCTATAAACACCTTTCCTTGTTGATATTTTACTTTCGTCATATCCTCTAAATGGTAAACCAAGGCGTGTCAAAAACTTAATAGTAGAAACCACTCGAAGCAGAACTTTTTGCCAATAATTTTCTTGAGAGGCTATCTCGTTTGACAAGCTTTCGTCGATGCGATTTATTGTTACTGACCTCTTATAGGCAATGCACATCGATGCCATATGCTCCTTAGATTGTTCATGTTCAGAAAGGGTCGCTGTAATATTTTTCTAGTTTTGGTACCCTTGTGCAACTTTTGTGTGAGCTTTGGAAAACAACTTACAAGGGTAACAATACACACATTTAGAAGTAGCGGAGAACACTAACCATTCTCTTTTTTCCTTAGCACTACTAGGTAATCTACGGTAAAAGTGTTCATTTGTTAGTCCACGATAGTAAGTTTGATCGCTATCATTGTAAAGGCATTTTAAACTTGTAATATCACCAATATTTTTGGGAGGATATTTAATCATAAAGTCAATCATTGTGTCAGTTAAAACAGCATTCCATAAAGCAATATCTTCATCAACCGGCGTCAGCGTGGGCATGTTAATATCATTACTTTCTTCAAGATCAACGCGTTTACTAGATTCACAAATGTTTAATTTTTTTTCATCATTGAGCGACTCGGGTACTACTTCCTCAAGTGGCACTTCTTTCGCCTGCACTTCATAAGACGTCGCAGAAGTGAAAGAAGGAACTAAAAAAGTTCGTATCGAACCGCGCAGTTTCTCTGTAACTTCATGCTTCCTCTCTGCTTTTTTTCTTTTCTCTGCACCAGATTGATACCGTTTCATTTTGTTTTCGTTAAACAATTATTTTAATATAGTTATCACCAACTTAGAGTGTTCGTGTTTGCAACTCAACTATCGAAGCATAGACAAATAAGTGTCTGGGTTTGATACAGTGACACCACTTAGAAGTCTTACAACGAAGGAAGAAACTTCAACATTGAATGCGCGTTAGAATCTTCAACTAAGAGAGGTGGGGACTTATTTCGTATGCAGAGCATTCGAAGTCATTTTCTCGCGTGCAGTCTGAATGAAAATTTTGCTACTTTCTACCATTTGTTATTGTTTTCTTTGTGGATAGTTGTTATAGTTTTCTAATTATTTTATGTATTCATCCTGATAGAATTATATTGTTATGGCGGGGAATGAATAAAAAAAAAATAATAGTAAATCATGAAAGTTTATGGTAGAAGAAACTAGAAACGCATGTTGGCAATCCGATTATTAATTTAAATAAGGTATTTGTGCACCGTTATTCAAACAATATAAAATTTCACAACAAACACTGTATGTTGGCGAAATAATCTAAATTACCTATCTGTTACATCCGTTGTCTTGGTGCATATTTAATCTTTAACGTGGTTGGTTACAGTCGCTATGATTAAGACAAATATATCTAGTGTCAATGTGCTGTCAATCACTACTAAGAAATTAGATTGTTTTGATTTGTGCGTTATTCTGAGCACAGATAGTTCTGTACATTTTAAATTAAACGATATCAAAATGTAAATATACACTTTAAGTAGATAATCCATTGAAAAACTAGATTAACAATGTAAAAATAAACCAATTTCTGAAAATTATTTTCTGCAAAATTGTTTTTATTCGGTACTACGATTCTACTCTGTTAAACACGATTGCTATCGCGTACTGTGTGTTTTTTGCACATAAATCTTTCGTTTATTATTCTTGCTTCTGGTACGACTTGTACACTTACAAATTGCAGCAAGTGCAGCATTGTCACCCACCACGTTCTCGGTAGTACCTACCTATAAACAAACGCGTTCTAGTGAAGCTACACGACGTGAATCGAGGGCTACAGTGGCGTGAGTACAAAATATTTGTGCTTTTGGTCTCTTTGGGGCCCCCTCGCGAGCTCGGGGCCCTAGGCGGCCGCCTAGTCCGCCTAGCTTTTAAGACGCTACTGGTATTGAATTTACGAATATAAAGTCATTCCATCTTTGAATGTAAAAGAAACCGACTAAGTCATTTTATTGTACGACGTGTTGCACAGTATAAGGCGTAACTTATATTTTGTCCGATTTATGCACCTTCTTCGTCCTCCTTGCAACTACTCTCTGTGATACAATAAATACATTTTCTGTGTTATTTGTTTTTTTTCAGCTGCGGGTAGATTTAAACAATGTCTGCTTAATTTAGTCCTTCATCCTTTTGGCGGCTTTTTAGATTTCATTTATAATCTAGCATCAAAAAGCCTACGACTCACTCTCCGGGAACAACTGAGTTAGTCGTCGCTTCCTTTTTTTTTGATACACGAAAACCAGCGTAACAATGTCTACATAGAGTAAACGTGTTTTTTTGAAATTAAAATAAACTTGCACAACATAAAGAAAAGAAAAGTACAAAAAATTGTAAATGTTAAGCCATTAACAAAAATATAAAATTTTAACTTAAAATTAATAGAATGTTATAATAAAGTTTTTAAGCAGCAGTACTAATGGTACTTTAAAAATACGAGGCACGTTTCGAAATTCCGCTGTCGCAGCGATGCGATTGGCAGTCCGCGCATAAGCATTGTAATCTATCATCTGTTGATAGGCCACAAACGACAATCGTCCGTGTTTACACTGTTTTGAGCGTATTTAAAATGCTTCCGCTAAGTGGGTATCTCGGCGTCTGTGAAGTACACGCTAAAGACGTGAAAGCATCTGAAATTCATTGTGAACACAGTAAATTTTATGGAAATATTCTGAGTGATGGAATGGTAACAATGTTTATGACTAGGAACGGACTGACGATTTGTTGCTAAAAGTTTACGAAAAGGTGAAAGAAACCAGGCGCTGATCTCTTTGTTATCTAAGAATTTTTTTCAAGTTTCAAGAAATGTTTTGTATAAAATTGTAACTAAACGCTTACAGCATCATAAACCGTGTTTAAGATAGGTACCAAGAATGAGCACAAAACCATCCGTTTTTATCTGTCCTACAAAGCGATTTTATCTATAATACTATAAAAATAGATATTGATATATCTCTATGAATTTTTCAAGAACGTTTCTACGTTTAAAATGTAGGTGAAATTAACTCTAAATCACCCATAAGAACCAAGATATTTGCTTTTAATAGTTTGTGTTTCATAAAAAAATCGCTATAACCAGAACGTGCCAAAATAGTGGAACGTCTGTGAGTACACGAGTTTGATCAGAATTTCTCAACGAGGTATTGTAAAACGTAATGTTTAAAAGGACAAAAACGATATAGTAGAATTCAAGCTTCTATGGGTTACACTTGTGTTACAATCTTCCATTGTAGATTTAAAACTGTTGCCAAGCTGAGTTTTTGTCACGGTCACAGTGGACATCTTTATAAATTCATTATAGACTATGAAAATTTCTATTTGTGCGACATGTCACAAAAGCTTGATTTGTGTAAAATTTTACACTTGAAATTTAACCAGAATGGAAGATTATAATAACACAAACTATATTTTCTTAGTATATGAAAGAACGGCAGTCAATAATTTAGAATGCGTGACGACGATTTCTTCTTTTTGCTACGCATTTGGTTTTGGCAATGTTTTTCTTATTTCCTTTTCTCTCTTTTTTTGAGAGAATTAGTAGGCAAGTCTGTTCATCCTATATCTCTCGATGCTTTGCGTCTCGCAATATAATATGTCGCTTAGGTTATAATGATACACTTTAACTTTGGTATATAGTATACTAAAACACGTTATTATTTTGCATCATTTACAAATATATCTGACATGAATATAAACTGCAATTTTTTTAATTAGGTAATTATGTAAAGCAACAGAAACAAGTGTAATTAATTTCACTATCTCTACAAGAAAATTAGTTGAGAACACATATATCCTTTGTTATAAAAAAATCATCTATTGTACTAAAGTTTCATGTTGTCATCTTTATGAAGAAAAACATAATCTTATTCATCCTATATGACATGGCATTGTACGTCTTATACTAGAAGTCTTTCAGGATCTCGTGAACTGTGGCGCTGTAATCATTTTATGTCAAAATGTTGTTATCATCCGTCTTAGAAACATTCGGTAAATTTTTTCTAACCTATCATTGTTTTTGTCGTTGTATTTGTAATTAACAAGTCTTTATTACTACCTTTTATTTAAAATATAAATATCCAATTATTTTTAAATTATAAAACTTTTTGTTGACGTATTTGTCTTTTAAACTAACGTTTTTGAAATTCACTTAGACTTGTCAAATTTTTAATTTTTAGTTTATTACATCCGATTTTTAACTCAAGGTCACAGTTCACGACATAATGAAACGTATAACAACATTCAACAGATGGAAATAAGTCTCTCTTACAAATGTTTTTGTAATTGGTTAAGTCAAAGTACGAGGCAAAATTACATCTGATTCACTTCCTAAAGTTATTGCATACTAATAATTTTTATATTTCAACGTTTATCAGTATCTTTTGCAAGATCGTATATTGTTGATATCAAGACAAGAAATTTTTTTTTTAAATACTTACCAACTGACCAAACAACATTTTTAAAATTTACAGCTGCAGCAGCAAGAAGTACATACAATGTGCTAAATGAATGAATGTAACACAAATCAAGTGTTGCATTTGACAAAAGTATGTTTTAGGTCGAGGTCATGATTAGATAATGTTACGAGTAAAATAAAAATTGCCCTAAACTGTAATGTGCATTTGTTCTTTTTATATAATGAACTACCAACAGTACAGAAAATTGTGGCTTGCATTAACGAACATGAAAACTTGCTAAACTTTAAAGTAATTATGTTATAAAAATTAGTAGAAGAAATTGGGTTTAAGTCAGTTAAACCATCAAAAGTGTATTGTGTTTCTATCATAGAAAAAATGCAGCTTTCGTAACTAAAAAAGTTAAACATTTCAGTAACAAAGTGTGCGGTGAATGAAATGGCAAAAGTCAGTAAACTAGTTGTGCTTTGATTTCCATTATATCATCCCATTGAATTAGTATGGGCACTAATTCAAGATGTTAAACATCTATTTCTTAAAGCAGTAGCCAATGATTCTGCAAATAATTGGAGAAAATCTATACAGCATGTGATTAAAGTAGGACAAGGAATATGGCAGACAGAATTCACATTATAATTTCAGCATACATTTTTGTCATTCGATTTTTTTAGTTGTGTTATGTAAATACTTAATAATCGTATATAAAATATTAAATGTAATGTATTTATTACTTGGTGTTATTTATTACAAATATAATATTAATTTTTTTTAATATTTAATCTTAATTATTTATAAATAAAATATAATTTGGCTATCGTATAGGTAACCAACAATACAAGAACGCATATTGAGTAAGCGTTGTACATTCTTATTATTCGAGTATGTAAATCTGGCTTTGTATAATTTAGCATCTTCTTTTAGTGGGAAGGGCTTATTTTTATCTATTGAACGTGTAAGTATAATAATGGTTTTACAGATGATAAATTATGGAGGTTAATAAATTAAACTTTTGCAAACATTGACTCTCTAAAGACATCTTTATGGAAAAAATGTCATCTTCAATTATAATATATGGTAACAATTCTGGCGTAAATAAACAAGCAGTAATTCAAAAAAAAAAAAAC
The DNA here is from genome assembly GCA_035610365.1 of Aquatica leii. NCBI lineage: Eukaryota > Metazoa > Arthropoda > Insecta > Coleoptera > Lampyridae > Aquatica > Aquatica leii. Next base: position 31,438,818 of record CM069433.1, on the reverse strand, counting down.
GAAATACACAAAAAAATCCAAAATAACTTTGTCAGTTGACGAGAGTCTAATCTTGAGACACACGGTTTCTCGTTAATCGGCAGCCCCAACCACAATAGAGAAGGGGTAGGTTTAGACAATAAAAAAATTAAAGTGCACATAGGCGCTACGTAGTTTCACGCCGAACAAGTTATCCACACATGCATCCGGTTTCAACCCTAGACAGCCTTAAAGTCGCCAAACAACAAAACGTGAGCTATGAGATGCTCCAAAACCCTATATGCTTATAACCGTAAATGAAATAACAAATCAGCATCAGCGTTGCCCCTTGCCGAAGCAGCATGAAGGCAACAAGGTATGTGCTTATTTAACTTCGCGTTGCATGCGATAAATTGCACAACAATCCTTACTTAATATTTTACTATATCGTAGAAATACGTTTTACAGTTTTGGAAAATGCCAATCCGAATTTACACAAATTGTATAACTCTTCAACAAAATACTTTGTTCCGACGCACACGATGGTTACAGCGTTTAGTTTATTTATTTATAGCACGCTCCAAAAAAAATTTACCCCAAGTCAGTGTTATGGCTGATAAATGAATCGATTTTTAAATCAGCCAAAAAAACAATAATTCAATAAAGTTTGCTTCTAATAAACCAAACCGCAAAAAAACTGTAAAATTAAATTTAAAAAACCGTCATTAAAAAACCAATTTAAAAATCCAGAAAAAATATTTACGGACGCTTTCCTAGTTTTAGAAGAGTTTATATTGTTTCTAAAATTTCTGAATTTTCCCAGGTAACAAGAAACGGTTAATTGTGACAAAAAACTGTGCCAACAATAATCTCCAACGAGACAAAATTTCCAGAAAACTGACAATTTCCGTACATTTACTATATCCATAAACGTGATGATGGCCGGAAAACATTAATTTCCTGTTTTTACATTATAAATAAAATATCTAATAAATTGTTAATGTTAGAATTTTTTTATTTGAATAAACTATTAGGAAGACTTATCTCTATAAGAAACTGTAAAAATAATTTGAATAATTTACATACGTACAAAATTATATAAGAAAAACTGTTAAAAATGGTACATGGTTTTTTATCAAACCCATATTTTGATAGAACCGAGAGAATATGAAAAGCCAGCCTCATACTAAATTTCAAGTTAATTGGACTTTTGGTTCGTTACACATACATACAGACACACACATAGACACACACACAGACACTTTTTTGTCAAAAATATATTTTTCTGATTCAAGAGACCTTGAAACGTAAAATTACGCAAAAAATTTTTTTCTAAAAAAATTGATATCTTGATACTTTTCTTATAAGAAAGAAAAAAATTGAATCCAATGAACATATGTAATACACTTCAACAAATTCGATAAACGTAATTTTAATATCGAAAATTGACGACCTTCAATGATATTAGTAAATAATCCTAACCTTACATCTTAAATTTATTTAATTTATTTAATTTAAAAAAAAACTTATAAACACGTAGACGCTAATTTGCATTAAAATTATTGGCATCCAATAACGATTAATTTGGTAAATTGTCTTATAGACAAACAACGAGATTTTAGGTTAAAGTAAACATGTAAAAAACTTTGGGTGAATACAAGTTGGTTCTACAATCATATTAAAGGAGATTTTTACAAAGATGAACGGTACACCCACAACAAAAAAACACTTCAAACATAATAGAAATCTAACCATGTGACATGTAGAAATAAGAATGTGCGGAATAATGTTATTTGACCATATAGGTATACACTATGCTAAAACTAATTAAATTACTTAATGGATCGATGGGTTATGTTGTTGTTGGAAAAGCTTTACTCTACTAAACTTACTTAAAATTTAAATAATTTCTACAATTACTAATTCCTTTACCAAAATTTATCTACATTAAGAAGTCAAAATTGATCATAGAATCTTCAATTCTCTCAAGTTCCTTCTTGTCGTCAAAGAAATTATAAAGGTCCCCTTGGTATTCAGAGTAGAGCCCTTTCTATTTTATGGTTGGTGGTGTTATTGGTTATCTTGAGCTGATTGGTACTTTTCCTTTAGCTCGATATAGCGTTTTTGTGTATAATTTAATATTAATTGGATCAAACTAGTCAGTTCCTTGCATAACTTCTTATTTCTGATAGCTTGAGTAGTGTTACACCTCTTTAATTTTTGTTTTTGGCTTTTCACATTCAAAAGTTTTGGAGGAGTATTTTTAAATTTAGAATTTACGCGAGAAAAAATAACTACCATTGGCATGATAAACACTAAAACCGCGCAAGACTAAAGTGAAATAAAAAAACATATAAAATCTACTGGTAGAATTTCTTTGTCCTTTTTTTAAAACCTTAAACGAAAAAGTAAACAAAACCAAGTATATCAAATCTACTACTGCTTAAAGTACTAGAATAAAAGATGCTGTTTCATTTTACAAAAAATAATTAACGCAATTTAGAAAAACACCAAAAGTTTGGAAAAGATAACTCAAATTTACAAGAAAATTATAATTCATATTTCATTAACCCGTAACTGGTAAGGTGGGGTTACTCAAACCCTAGCAAAACTTAGATTCGTGACCGCGCAATTATAGGTGGTGTGAGAGCTACGCCTTTAACTGTAGCTTTCAGTCAGTCGCTAGTCACTCTAATAGCACGTGAGTATCAAAATTTTAGTGTAGGGTTTCAATATTTTCGTCTTATTCAAATTTAGGGTGCATCAAACGGCACCTCACCAAGTAGATACTTCGTAAAATTTAAATCGTCAATTTTGTCATGGCTTCTTTTTCATCGATAAATAAGATGAAATCGGATGATCCGCGTTTTGAAGAGTGGGCTAAAGGTGCTTTGGACGACCTTGAAAGTGATTTTTGCGGAAATGAAGATGATGCGCTCGATTTTCAAAGTGTTCACAAAAGTAGTTCAAAATGAAGACGTATTGTTACTGCTCAATCGAAACCACATAAATCATCTTCGGAAGATGATGAGGATCCGCCTACTACAAAAAGGAAGAAAAAAAGCCCTAAAAGCTATTACGGCAAGAACAAGTTTAAATGGTCGGCAGATGTTCCAAATCAAAATGTTCGTACAAGATGCCACAACATTATTACTCATATTCCGGGGATAATCGGCCCTGCCAAAGGAATTGGGCAGTGTTGTACTCAGTTGACATATGTAGGGACCTTGAGAAAGAACAAGGGAGAAGTACCGAAAGAATTCCGACCTACTAGAGCAAGGGAAGAAAAGTCAGCGCTATTTGGATTCACCAATGACTTTACCTTATTGTCCTTCGTTCCAAAAAAAAACAAAGTCGATCTTTTGGTTTCCTCGATGCACCACGATGACCTCATTGATCCACAAACTGGTAAACCTGAGATTATTATGTCTTACAACAAAACAAAAAGGGGTGTGGATGCTCTAGACGAAAAATGCAGCGTGTATTCCACAAGTCGGCGGACCAATCGTTAGCCACTTGCAATTTTCTACATTTTGCTCAATATTAGGCTCGTCAATGCTTTTGTGATATTCTCAAGCTTCCCTGGAAATCCTGCCTAAAAGAGAATCGACTTCGTAAAATGTCTTGGTAGAGAACTGATGGAACCATACCTAAACATTAGGCTTCTCAACAATCGCCTACCACGCAAACTGCGGCTAAACATTGGGCGTATCTTCCAGAAACAAATAACCTACAATGTTCCACAACCTCTCGCAAAACAAGTGAGGTGCGTTAAATGTCCCAGGAGCAAAGACAAAAAACAAGTAATACATGTATTGACTGTAGGGCTCCTATTTGCGGTAGCTGTGCTGTGAATCAGTGCCAGAGTGCGCTCAGTAGTGGGTGGTTGTAAACACTATTCATTTGAAAATTTTTGTTGTCTCTTGCCCGTGACCTTTTTCATCTTTATATCGAATTGTTATTGTTTTTTTGTGTATTGTTCTTTTTATAAAAAATAAAATGTACAATGTGCCAATTTTACACCGGTATGTGTAGTCCGGTACGGAAAGTATATTTTTTTCCAGTAAGCCGCATTTTTTATGCAATTGTTTATAATGCGATTGTTTACTGATTAATAACATTACCCAAAAGTCAATATTGAAGGCTTTTGATCATCTGTCTTCTCAGAAACAAAATTTTAGTTTGGGGTTTGTCAATCCCCACCTCACTGGATACGTGACAAAAATTAATAAAATGTGGAGCTAGAAAAAGCAAAACAAGTAGAACAATTTGTTTGCCTGTTATACGATAGACATCGAAAAAAGTTGTTGTTACATATTCTTTATATGTCTGTAATTATTACAAATTAAAAACTTTTTAACTTCCGATTCTGTAATCTGGCGGTCACCAATTACCATATATGTCGTATGAGAGCATAGGCAATTAACGATCCTGAGAAATTTCCACTTGCTTATGAAAACATAATAACAAAGTAACTACAATGTTTAAAAAAATTATACAATAAATTAAAAAATTTGTTGTAATTACGATTAAAATTTATACTGTTTTTTTTTGCTAACAACAGTGACAATTCATCAATATCTAGTTTAGAATTTGAGATTATCCTTAAAGCTAAAGTGGTTTTTCGTTTGACATATAAAAACGATACCTTTGCCTTTATCGTAGAATATTTACATAAACCAAATCTCTGTCATTGAATTATACAAAGAAAATGTTTATTCTAATCTTTCTCGATAGTTTTACTTTAAATAAGAAAACACTACGCTTAAAATTAATGTTTATTTAACTAAAACAAAATTTCAGAATGCATTATAAAAAATAACATAGACAAATATTGCTTTAGTACAATATTACAAACGTATTCTTGTAATATAACAACCCATTACAAAAATGAAGTTAGGTAGTAACAAAATGATAGGTAAGATATTTTAAAACAAACAGTGTTACTGTAATCAAAAGAAGGCTTTACTATGCTTTCTGGCACATCAGAAAATTAAAATGAAAAACATAAAACAGATTGGAACTTGCGCGTTGCACAAATTTCTTTGAACAAGAATATATATTGAAATATGATTTAATGGTCCTTTATACATCTTTTTAATAGATTTAATTAGCAATTATAAATGCCCATTATTAGATTTATACGTAAATTGAAACTTATAGGTAAATTAATAATAATATTTGATGGTTTTTATTAGAAATTAACGTTATAGTTTTTGTATTGTATAAAATACCGCTAACTAGTTTTATACAAAACAAAAAAAAACGTTGTTGTAAACGTAATAACGTTTATTTTTAGTCAAACAAATAAACACATTTGTAACAAATTATCTACTACAGCTTTATTGCGTTGTTTTCGTTAACTTAACTATACGAATTGAATTTAGATATTAAAGTAAAACAATAAACGTGACAAGCATAAATCTTGCTTACGTTGTAACGTGCTATCCAATAAAATAAGAAATAAAATAAAAACGCACATTTACTAGTAAATTTGATATTGTGAAAAGTTATTTTTTAGATAATTTGATTGCAAAAACTTGTAAGTATAAAACTAATATAAAAATCTATAAAATGCGTTATAAAAGTAGTTTAACAGATTAAACAATGCATTTATATACGTTTTCTATAAAAAAATATTATTCAAAAACATAGTGTTTGTTATTTTCTGTTTCGTATATAAATAGGTTTGTTGGTATGCCAACGGAACAGGCGACATACAACTGACCATCTGAAATTGTAATTTATTGATCGATATTGCAAATGCTAGTTGCACTGGAAATTGCAACGGTTTAAAGTTGAATGGCATGTCGTTCGAAATCAAAAGAATCCGTGGAATTAAAACGACTTTGCCTTTCTACTATCCTATCAAAATTGTGGCTTCGATGACGTTTAGAAATTTTTTCACTGCAAGTCGGGTGCCGCTACAAAGACGTGGCTGGTTTATATTCCGCAACATAATTATTACCAATCCAATTTTTAATTGCAGATTATGAGGTGATAATTCAGACAATTGCAGCAAATTTAAGAATTCCGTTGGATAGTTGACCACATCATCTTGGTTAGTGACGGAAGCAATCGATTTGTATGTCATCGATTCGCCAGTTACCTTATTTTGAATTTGAAAATTCATCTCGTTGACATCAACGTCTTTTGCAGCCAATATAATTCGTTCGCTCAACTAAACATGATTATTGTAATTTTGAGCAATGTTTGGGAAAACCTTATCGATGAGTTCGGTCTTTGATTTAGTGGCAAAAATTGGTAGGTAATGTAATGTATCCAGATGATAACTTAACAAGCATTTTGAAAAAACTTCTCCAGATTGGTCGTTCTGCAATTTGACTCTCATGTTCATATTTAATTTCAGCGTTTAAACGATTTCCATAAAATAGATGATTTTAAACATGCGTTAATTTTGTCGACTGGCGTTGACCGTGGTATCACTGGTAATGCTTGGCAAAAATCACCTGCTAATAAAATTATTGCACCACTAAACCGGTTTTGGTTCTTTCGTAAATCTTGCAATGTCCTGTCTAATGCTTCCAAAAATTTTTTGTCTGTCATCGTGCACTCATCCCAAACAATTAACTTGCTTTGCTGCAACACTTTGGCCACTGCAGAATTTCTTGAAAGGTTGCAAGTTGGAGTTTCATTTGCATATTCAACGACAACTTTAGTGCGGAATGAGCTGTTCGACCGCCTTTTAACAACCTACCTGCTATACCTGACAAAGCAAGTGCAAGTGCGATAGTATTTTACGATCTAATCGTTGTCCAAATCAATGCTATCAAAAACGTTTACCCAGTTTCACCAGAAGCATCTAAAAAAATCGGTCAGTTCCATCGTTTACTAGTTTCATAATCGTATCGTAGGCATATTTTTGTTGCTTATTTAAAATGGTAACATTTCTTAAAACGGTTTCTTTTAAAGCTTCGTAATCATATTGGGTTTTACGTCTCAATACTTGATTAAATGCGTCGTGCATTAGTCGATTAGGCGTTGTCATTCCTAATTGTATTAATCCTTTATTGGTAATCATTAAGCACATGTATTCAATTAAAATTTAGACTTCATTGTGAATTTTTTCGTTAATTTGCAAATCTGGATTCAATGTTCTAAGTCGCGACTGATGTAATATATCTTCGGCCATATAATTTTTATATTTGTTCCATAAATCTATCGGTTTTGATGAGAAGCACGTGGACAAAGTTATGGAAAACAATATTCGTATTTGTTTAGTATTTGACAAAATTACAGCGTCTTCGAGAGTGTGGTTTTAATGAGTGTCATTTTCTAGCAATCCCAAACGTTGACAGACTTCTCTGTATGTGTTGCATAATACACCAATAACAGTTCGCAGAGATTGAAATGATGAAGGGCCACGAAAATTTACTCCTCTATTGATAAGTGTCTATCTTCTACTTACTTCCAATTTGATAACAAGTTTTACAAACAGGTTTCTGGTGCTGCTATGGGTTCTCCTCTATCATCTGTTGTAATAGCAAACGCAAATAAAACACTCGTTTTGTCTAGGATAGACTGTGTAAAGACGTCCTAGTGCATCGGTTGAAAATACTTGTTGGTAACCTGGAACTGGCTGTCCTTGTTTACGTCGTGTAAACTTCTTTGACAATTGAGGTATAATATCTTGGCATTTCGAAATAAAGCAGTGTTCTGGCAAAGTCATCATTTTGGCACATTTTAAAGAAGCTGGCCAATGTTGTCGATGGCGGCCTGTCAACCCGTTGTAATACGTTTTCCGTTGTGAGGTACACCTTTTGACTATTTTCCAGATGTACGGTCAAGTGAACAACAGGTATCTTTCATGTATAGAAAATAAAAAAATACGACACATCGTCTTGTTACTACTAACAGCGGCCTATTTGAAACTGAGTGATTTCATCGTTTGAATTTTCAGTAGCAACTGCAAACACAGCCACGTCACTTTATAGATTTTACATAATGGCAAAATTCGACATTTATGTGTGCTTTAAATGTCTTGGAGAGTAACGGCAAAAACTGAACAACCCAACGATATCAACTTTAATGTTCTGCTGATTCACTTTGACTGTTGTTAACCTTCAAATTGTCATCAATGGATCGCCGGTAATAAAATGGATAAACATCATTTCCACTAATGGTTTTTGTTACTAATTGTCTTGAACATTTTTTGTCAACCGTACACAGAAAAATATGATTTAATATTCCACAGGGACCATGAATCATATTTTTTCTAACAACTTCATGTAACAATGAACCTTCATCATTATCTGGAATTTCCGCAGATATCACATCATCGATTTCATTCGGTTTTATCCTCTCTAGCAACCAAATGAGGATGTGTGTATGTGGCAATCCGCGTTTCTGCCGCTCGACTGAATACATGAAACAGCGCGTTTCGCCAAACACGTGATGTTTAACAATGAAATCCATTATTGATTTCAATTCAAACACCCTTGCGTTAATGTCGTGGCGTTCAATGGGCGATTGACCAAAACCTAACTCTTGTCAAATTTCGGTCTATTGTAAATCGCATGTAAACGCTATAAACAAATCTGGTGTGCCATAATGGCGTATTCATGCATATGTCGCGGACTTCCCACTTATGTTGCTGGGAAAGTAATTGTTCTGCCTACATAATAGCTGACCTTCCAGGGCTTATATAAACCATTACTGTCTGTGATATTTATCGACTTTTAATTGTTGGATAGACTTAAGTGGTATCTTCCATTACTAACTTTCAACCGTTTTGGCGATTTTTAAATTTTCTTTAGGACTAGCACTAGGACCTGCCGCCTGCCGAATCATATAGAGCCAGGCGTCATCATTCAAGTTACGAGAAAATTCTTGTAACAAACTATAAATTATGATTACGTTATTAATAGATTTATTTTAGAAGCTTATAAAACTGTTTACGAAGTGTGTAGAGATTGAACTTAAACATCTTGGTAAAACTTCTTTTTTTTTAATGAAAAGCTCGTAAACGTTAATCTTAACGAAACAATAAATAAATTATGATATATGTTTGAAAATACAACTCTAGAAATATATTTTTTATTTGATCTATTTAGTGTTAGCTAACACATAAATTAACAGACTAGTAAATAAAACTAAATTGTATATAACACAAATTTAGTTCTATGTTTGAACCAATACTAATACTATAACAAAACTAATCTTTTTAAATGAAGACTGCATAATTTTACACAAACGTCTATTTTATCAATAAAACACATTTTCTGACTTCATCCATAGAGATGTCAGATATTAGAAAGTTAATTTTTTTAATGAATTAGTACTTCGTCTATTTTTTGTTAGTAAAAAACGCAAAAAGTATAATAATGTTTACTGTTGAACCCAGCTTCAGTAAAAACGTAGTCGAAATTGACCTTTTTAATAGTATCGATTTATTTAATATATACCAAATGCTTACAGAAGTATATACTATGTAATTGTAATATAAAAAGTAGAAACGCATTTGTTTATTATACTGTTCATACTAAAGCAACGAAAAAACATATATTTCAAATATTTTGTCTAAATAACAGTTCATCTATATCAGAAGAATCCCAAGCATTGTCTTTTTGAAAATAATCAAACCTTGATTCAGAATCGTTACGATTTGCTTTAATACAAGGTTTTGTGCTGCCCGATGTAGACGGTAAGTTATTTAAAGACTTTTCTTTAGAAACATTGATCTGTAATTTTTTATTCGTAGTTTTATGTTTGTTATGATGGTGATGCTTTCGATGATGACGTGAACTAACATTTTCAGGTACCATTTTACAAATGTTTCGATTAGAGTCCTTTGTATCAATATCAAAACTGACTTTGGAATCTTTTTTCATTTTATTTAAACGAAGCTTCACTTTATTGTAATCTTCTTTATACGTTTTCTCCATATTGTCAGAAATAAAATTTCTATACACATCTGCAAAGTTCACAGAAGATGCATGCGTTTCATTGACATACTGAGAGGAAGGTTGTTGACTAAAATCCCACGATAATTGCGGATCGTTAGTTAACCATAAACGGGACGAAGGAATTTTAACATCTTGATAACTATTTACAAAATCAGCCTGTACATTCTAGAAAAAATAATTAAAAAAGTTGTTAATACCTCACTTACTTACATTATAAATTGGATAAGGATAAAATTCAGATTGCATTTTCTCGTTAGCTAACTTTTTTCTTTCATCGGCAAGTTTAAATTTAAGATTTTCCAAAACATTACCCAATGCTTGAATTTTTAATTTAATTTCTTCTTGTTTTCGATTATTATTCACAGTTTTTTCATAATGCAGCGTTTCCAATGACGAAGATGCTGGTAATTTCTGGTTTGATTTACGTTTTGACGTTAAAGACTCGTACATTTTGATGACATTTTTTCCAAAAAATAACGTCAAATTTGTAAATGTCATACCTAAACTATTATTAAAAACCATGGATTTGTTAATTTAATTTTTTTTCAATAGATGTTTGCTTTGAATAAATAAAAAAAAATTGTCAATCTTGCCTAATGTGTTTAATAATTTATTTTGTACTGTTATTTAAAATAGAAACTAAATAGTCAGCTTTAGTCCATTTAACTTTGTGTGTAAAAATCCCTTAGGTGTAATTAACAAAGTTTTTACTGAATTATTGATTACCTAAGTTTCTGTTTACAACACGAATTTAACACTGCACGCGTTACTATCGTTAAGATAACATAGTGAGTACTATATATTTTGTGTATTACGATATCGTTAAAGACATAATTTTTATGTACATATCAGATAAATAAAACATTTTTTATTTAATTTAAGTTAATTTAATTTGTGTACACCGTATTCTTCTATAGCAACAACGTTTAAATTATTGGTATTAATTATTTCACAAGTTAAATCTAATGCACGAAAAATTAAATTATAATAAATGCAAATAGTAAATTTTATTAAAAGAATCACAATAATCTATACAAAAATATTGATTTTAGATTTGATTTCTTGTATTTATTTCTTATTTTGTATTTTAAAGTGACGTTTAATATAACTTATTATAATAAATAACACAAAATGTTTTCTATAAAATTAATAATATTATGTATTAGATATGTAAGCGACATGTTTATTTATAACGTCATTCACAAGTTCTTAAAACAACAAATAACGGTTATTTGAATAAATAGTAACAATTAATTAATTGGTTGTTCTATGTCTTTTTGTTGTATAACAGTTATGTTTATTTATGATTGTATATTATGTAAAAAGCTTTAGTTAAGTCTTAGTAAAACGACAACTTAAAAAAAATGTTATTTGTTTTACAACATAGATAAATAAATATGTAAACGAGTCTAAGATAATACAATTTACTCGTTTGTTTAACATCTAAAACAAGTATCTTAAAAAATTTAGAAAAATATTCTTGTATAAACGTGTAGTATAAATAATCATAATAAGAAGAGCAATATGAGTTCTATAAAATATAAAAATTTAGGAAATTTTGTAGAGATTGATAGGAAAGAGGGGAGCACATGTGGACAGTTGGTTATTTCCCGTTCAGTTTTCTTTCCGAACATTTTGAATCCCTCTCACAGATGACACTACTGGTATAGATTTATGACAATAAGTTGGTTGAATGTTAGTTACAATTTGTTTGTCTCACTAAGTTATGTTATTTTTGTGGCGTAAAAATAAATGTTCAATTTATTACAAATTTTATTATTATTCAGTCATATTTTGTATTTTCTGGTGAAGTGCATCTTTGTTTGATACTGTCATATTCGATATTGCGTAAGTTCCTACAGTCCTGTTCTAGTCATAATCCAAAAAAATCCATAAGTCTTGAAATTCTATGCATCGTCGGGGTGCAAGTGGACAGTGTCCACTTTTGCCCAATATGCTCTTCCATAATAAAACAATGTAAATAGTGTTTTTATTATTTATCTTACAGTTTGCAACATGGTGAGGATGTACATTAGAAAAACTGAAAGAACTGATATTTCTGAAAACGTGGTAGTGCAAACACTTCGCGATATGAAAAATGATAACGGGTCAATAAAAAACGTAGCACAAAGATATGGATTAAAGAAACGCATGTTACATAAAAGATTAAAAAACAACAACAAAGTATAATTGATACAGAAATACCAGACATAAAGTTTGCTTCAGAATATACAACTCAGCAGATTTTTATATTCTTCAATCTTCGAAATTGCAATATAGATTAACATACTTTGAAATTTGAACATTTCCTTATGATAGAATCGTGAACGTAGATGAAAGCGGAGTGAACACTATTTTACAAATGCCAAAAGATGAGACATGTTTAAACTGTAAGCAGATGAGACAAGCAGTTGGGGGAGAAAGAGGCGGGCAAGTGACGTTCGATGAAACAATCATTGCCAGTGAAAATATTATTTCACTTGTTATATCTTTCCAAGAGTGAGTTTTGATGAAATATTTTTGACCTAAACCCCAGAAGGCAGTATTGGCACGGCTTCTCCAAGCGGTTGGATGATCAACGAAGTTGTAAACCACATTAAAAAGTACATGTATGTTTTTAAGAAAAATCCTGCCTTAATACCATTAGATAACCATAATACACATGCAACGTTAGATGTAACATTGTATTACAAAGATGATGTAAAGCTTACTCCGAAACAAGTTGGTTCATACCCAAAAGCTGTGAAAGTTAGTTATAAGAAAAGAACAAAAAAATCTCCACTATCCTAACTGCTACAGCAGAACAAAATATATTAAAAAATGAAATAAGAGAAAAAGAGAAAATCCAAAACTTTCTAAAGAAAGAAATGCAGAAATACGGAAAAGAAAAAAGTCAAATCCAATATTCGTAAAGTTTTTGATGAGGAAACCTCAAAATGAAAATTCTAGCACAGAATTAGATGATAGTCTAATAGAAGTCGAGGAAGATTTTAGTTGAGATCTAACTAATATCCAGAAAGAAGAATTTGTTCTCATAAAATTTATTACAAAAAAAACACTTAAATTCTTTGTTGGTCAGATTGAAGATGAACTTGCAGGGTCAGAATTTAGTAATTTTTTAAAAAATGACACCACGGCAAGAGTTTCACATCAGAAGGACAACAGTTATATTTCTGCAGACAACATTGTGCAAAAATTGCCAGCCTCTAAAACAAAAATGGGAACAGCAAGATCTAGGTCTTTCCAATGTATTATGTAACATACTAATTAAAAATTGCAGTTGCGAAAAAAATATTGTCAAATTGCATCTACTTGGAACATAATGCATGTGCGTTGAATAATTTTATAATTGGAAAGCTTAAATGCACATAGATACTGACAAATATATGAGTCTTACATTGATCAACTAGACACTTTGCAAAGAATCCGATTTTGTGATAAAAAAAAATTACTGAAATTTTTATAAACTTCTCCCTTACTAAGTACTACATATTTTCATATTATTGTCAATTAAAAATAAAAATTTAAACATTTAATTAAATATTCATTATATTATTAAATAAATACCGATAATGATTACATTTGTTTATTGAATAAATAACTAATCAAAAAACTATGGTTGTGAAACGAATCCCAAGCCTTCTATAACGGACAATGGAAAGAAGGTTAACAGGACGAGAACACTAGAAATTTTGCAAGATTTACTTTAATTTCCGGGTTTTTGACCAGTGATAATTAATTTACTACCGTTTTGTTAACACACGGCACAACAATAATTGTGATACCGGGGTTTTCAAATCGACGAGTTGTTAAAAGGTCGGCAATTGCAATCAATTTTTTATCGTTTCCGTTAAAAATATATTAATAATGGCATTTCCTCAAATTCCGATTAATATTAAACGCAAACTTGGGAACTCTCCCAAACTACCAGTAAATAAAAATTAAATAACGGAACAAAAAAAATCAAAACAAATGTAACACAAATAAAATATAATCATTTTCGATTAAAAAAAACTGATAATTATCTGTAGACTAATTTTATTATGACGGCAAAGGACATATTTTTGTCCCTGCCAGGAAAGGTAAGTTCAACCCGCTGCAGCGGCTATTGTAGCGGCTTGTACCAATTGGTCCAACAATTGAAAACGGACATGACCAGGATACCCACTTATGACACTTGCCACCGGAAGCGATTTTAATGGCATTATAACAAAAAAATGTGCAGGAATCAGCGCTAGAGGTTCCAGTAGATCAGCATTCAACGGTGTAAACAGTTGCAAATTTAGTAGAGCTTCGATTTGCACTAAGAAGTTATTGAATTCTTCAAAAATTAGCAATTGACTACCGACAATCCAAAATAAATGAGTTTTAGCATTTTTAATATTTGATTTTCAGATTCCATCAAAATTCTGAGAACTAGAGAGGTTAAACTCGTAAGTGAGCGATTCGGTAGAATAAATTAATTAATTTTGCTCTTTCAGCACCCGCTCAGCACCAACAAAGTTAGTGCCACCATCAGAAATTTCGGAACACACACACTTCGTCTAGATAAATAAACAGCTTATGTCGCAAGACAAATCAACAAACATATATATGCTTTTTCCCTCAACAAGAGGAAAGAACACCCTTAATCAGGTTTTGCAACTTGGGATCAATGCAAAAACAAATATTACATTCTTGTATTACTTTATGTTCAACCGATCGCGCGGATGAAATCCAATAATTTTGTCTGATCAACGATAACAACGAATTTGAACTAGTATGTAAATTCTTTAAATGATAATACTAAATTAATATCTCTAATGTAAGTTCTTATGAGTACAATCGAATGCGCGTATTCGTAACCGCTAATTGTGTATTTTAGTCTTCTTCCCTTTCAAGTAAAGAGCTAATCCTTAAAGCGCATTTTCAACGCGTTTATGTCTGTTATAAAATATTGCGCTTGTACGCACACCATGTTTCTTTGTAATCTAGAAAACGACAAAAAGGGACCAATCAAATTATGTAAAAAATTTCCAAGATCAGAACGAACTACCAAGCAACAACTATTTGTTTTTCGCTCCTGGAAATTCTTTGATTTCTACTTAAAAAATAAATAAACTACTCGGTTTCTTTCGTAATTAACCAATTTAGACTTGTCTACTAGAAGGATGAGAACATAACTCTTTGAAATTTGAATCAGCTTTACTAACCTTTAGATAAAACGTTGCGCCATAACCAAATTCTGAAGCATCTGCAAATCCTATCAACAACAGCTTAAAATTCTCATATATACCAAAAAAAATTTAATGAAAGATAACGTAAAATACTCGTACTGAAAACGATAGAAACATGAAAATATATGTTTAGACGGTGCTTGATCCCAATCAATGATGTTTTGTCGTAATTTCTAGATTAAAATCTTTAAATACAGAGTGACTGATGCTAAAAATTCAAAAGGATTAAAAATACGAGTGGTTGTTAAGAACACATCTCGTTTCGTTTCTGAATAAATTTCTGGCTCAATCCAAAACTTAGACATGTCTAAAATAGGGTGCCATTTTAGTCCTAGAATGCACAAGTGTGATGCTCTGAATCAAATTCTATAGAATCGGTAGATGCGGCTTGTAATAAAAATGTTTTCTGACTACCGGCGAGTTTGTAGCTCATTTATGAAACTAAAAACCACCAGATCAAAACAATTTTTTCAGTTCTAAACTTCTAATGTATTCTCTTAGGACGGGACTGACGTACAGGTACATATTCTTAGCAATGTTTTTACACGCCAAAGAAAACCGCTTCCGTTTGTCTTCTGTCAACTGATGGACGGTTCTTAAGGCTAAATATAGAAATAAGCTAATTCCAAAAACTACGCAGTTTAACTGAGATGTCTGAATCAGGTGATTCTTATTAAACTTCCACAAACTTTGCTGCTATTTTTGGTGTATAGGGTCAACAAGCCAATACATTTGTTTTATATCGGCATTAAAGCACAAAAAAATAATTTAAATTTTAACAACAAAATATTGTTTGTAACTTTGTCCCGAAAAATAACAAACCACTACGTCAAATATTATGCGCACTGGCGTACTAACACGCTGTGGTTTAAATATAGTATGGTGTGGAATAAAATATCTCTTTGTAAGCATAAAATCAGACTCAGAAAAAAAAACATTTGTTTTTGCTGAATATAATCCTTAATCACGACATGATATGCGCCCTGAGTGTTTAATGCGTTGGCAAACTGAATTCTAGAAACCGGAAGAGCGACACCATATCTCCCATCTTCTCGCCGCTTTACTGGAGAACTGTGACTGTGATTACTAAAGCAAAAATAAATATTGCCTAAAGTACCACCTTTACAAAAAACCAATCTGAGTCTGTACGGCTACGGATTCATCAAACGCCTGGATTAACTTTTCTTCTACTATAATAGAGAAAAATTCGACACCAATAACTTCATTTCATTTCTAATTTCATTAGAAACCTAAAATTTTTCATCGGTTAATTATAAATCTTGTAAATAAATTTTCAGGCGTTAGAAGAAACACGATAGGAGAATCGAAACGCGAGTACTTTTACAGAGTAGTCTTCCCTCTTACAGGATTATTTAACCTCCCGAATCCTAATACCGATAATTTTAAACCTTCGCCCGATAAATTTAGTTTACGACCAATCTTTGTAGTAAAAAATTGGATTGATTTCCGGAATCTAACAATAAAAGAATATTACACCAACTTTCTTCTTTATCGATATTAAGGAGGAAGTATGGATGGTATATTCTCTGGTTTTTTAACATCTAACATATTTATTAAACACAAGGTTGCAGGGGTAGTAATGATAACAACTATTTCCTCTATCGAAGGGTTTTTTCAAAGGTTGAAATTTTCAAAATATAACATTGTATGATGTTCTAACTAGCGTTTACTGCACTTTTCTCGATGCATTTAGATAAACAATGATCCACTGGTAATCATTTGTTGCACAAAGCAAGCATTGTATGCTTTTTTTGCTGTTGGGTTAAGAATATGTAAACAACGATTTAAAAACATAAAGTTGCCAACATCGTCTAGATTTAGTCGTTTTAGAACTGCAATAGGAGCGCAAAGGTCTTCTAGAACTAAAATAATCCCTTCCCTACATTGACCCAAAAAAAAACCACTTACAATAAAAAGTTTGTTTGCCAACAAACGCTCGTCGTTATAAAAATCAACGAGGCATTTCCATGTAACCTCATAATTAACCGCAGTTGGTATTATTTTTACAAATATTCACGGAAGAACCTGACAATCTAGAAATAAGATTATTTTTTTCTAAAGGTCTTATATCATTATTTTCATAAACCAAAATTCTGAATAATTCCTAAAAAACTGCCCACAAATTTGGCGAATCGTGAGATTTGAAATTTTGACATTTTTTTTAAATAAACGGTTTCGATTTTAGTACGGGAAGCAAATTGAGGTACTGCCACCGCCAAAGTTGGTTTAATTGTGACACGTAAGTTGCGGTTCGTAATTTTTGTAAAACCTATCAAAATATCGTCGATTTGCATTGCAATATCTTCAAATTTATTAACAGTCTTATGCAATAACAGATAGGCTTGCATAAAATATTCCAAATTACTTGGTTCAAAATCGTACAATTTTTGAAACAAAGTTTCTTTTTTTTTAATTAAAATTCTCAATAAATTTGCCTGTTTTACTGAAGTCATTTTGAAACTTAACAAAATTATTGAACATTAATTAATCCTACTAACAATCTATAATTTATATTAATAATAACCAACTTTTGGTTTACAAATCTGGTTCGAAAAGAACTAAGAATAATTATAAAATTTGATTATTAAATCAATAGTTACCAAAAAACCACGACTGTAAAACTAATTGCAAATCTGCTATGATAAAAAATGGGAGAAAGGTTAAGGAAAACTTTAAAAGTTTTAAAAAATTCACTCCAAATTCCGGGTCTTTGAGCAGTGATAATTAATTCTATACCGTTTTGTCAACACACGGTACGATGATAATATAATCCATAATGAATGAAGAAAACATTATCTGTACTCCACCTTAAATACGAGAAATTCTTCACTTCTAGAGCTTAGAAGTAAGTCACTAGTTTTACAATCTAGACCATACCGTTAATTTAATGTAGGTTAGTTTACGCTATTTTGGGAGTTGTGGTTACATAAAAAAACTTCACTTTGACATACACTGTGTTAAAGTTATTAAAAAAAATGACGGTAACAGGTAATTTGTACGATAGTGGCTAGTGGGTGTTCACAACGCCTCGCACTGTCACCTCTGCTATGGTGCCTCGTCATGGACGGCCTACTACAAGCACTAGAAGACGGAGGTGCATTTGCTTTAGGATACGCTCTCACCATCATCACAAACGGGAAGTTTGCGGCAACTGTATCAAACATAATGCAGAGTGTACTAAACACCGTCAAAAAAATGGTGCAAAAAAGAGGATCTCTCAGTAAACCCAACTAAGACGGCAATCGTTCCTTTTACCAAACGATGGAAAACGGATGACATAAAACTACCTATGATGTACGGAGTTACGCTCTCGATGACAAAATAAGTCATTTATCTGAGACTAACTTTTCATACCAAACTGAATCATCTAAAAAAAGTTACAACGAAGACCATTAGGATTCTTAACACAACCAAACAGATGGTCGTACACACATGGGGATTAAAACTCACAATGACCAAATGGTTATATACTGTGGTAACCAAACCCATCATCATATACGGTGCGCTTGTATGGGGTGAAAAAACCAACTTGAAAAGCACAGATTCTAATTTAGGTAAAGTACACAGAATGGCATGTCTGCTGATCACAGGAGCGATAAGAACTACGCCTACAGCAGTCATGGAAACACTACTTTTATTTCCATCAATCAAGACAAGCAGCACACAAGCTGCATATTAATGAATGAATTTATGAATTTTACAAAATATTATCACATATGAAAGAAATTTAAGGTGGTAATGCCGTTACGAGACGTGTGGTTAAAAAACATTTGTCCGAGCGGGGTTAAAGAAACTATTTGGTACATAGATATAGTCAAAAATCGCTACGGTACCGGTGCAGGAGTATATGGAGGTAGCCACTATAGTAAGCAATTTTCGCTGACTTTGGGCAAATATGCGTTTTCAAGCTGAAGTTTCTGACAAAAAAAATTTGTGACAAGTGTTAACAAATATTAGTGAATTGAATTTATAGAAAATACTTATAGAATAATATATACATTCTATAAGCAACACAAAAGTACTTTAAAGCAGTAGTTTTAATTACTCACTTAATTCTGTCATTATTTTGTTAAAAAAACTTAAATGTTACTTGAAATTACTAATTAGTACAATATTTTTAATATGTACTAAAACCGAAAGCATTTTTAATGTAATAATAAGTTACATTTAACAGTTAAATATTTTAGTTAATTGTTATTATGATACTGTGTTACAATTAAGTTGGCTTTAATTGATGTCAATTCCAATTTTATATATTTTTAGTGTTTGTAAATTTTTTATTGCTATTACTGTTACTTTTGTGGACGTTTCGATAATCTAATTTGAAACGTAAAGTTTTTGTATATTTTATACAAAACGACAAATTAGTATATAAAGACAGCAAATCTTTACATTTTAAAGTTGCATGATACAATTCTACCATTTTCCAAAATAAAATAAAAAAATGCTGATTTGATTATTCTAATTCTGCAACGACGTCTTTGTTTTTAACGTTTATATTTTGCGGACAAATGTCAGCGTTTTGTTTAATCTAATGACTTTAGAGTACAAAAAGTGTACGACGTCCTTATTAGTGTTGTCAAATAAATTTTAATGTGTAACAAAGAAATTGTGAACGATAACACCAGGATGACGCATATTGATATATAGGCAGTTACCGACTACAAACGTTGTTAACGAGAATAATTGCGGTAACATTAAATTTACTGTATAGGATAATAGTGCAGATTCCATTTGCATATGTCAGTTACCTAGAGCATCTCTCTAAAATCTACCCTAATATTTACGTTCATTTACATTTTACACGCATGTTGTTAATTAATTTTAAATGTTTAACAAATTGATTGTAATTAAACCGCCACCACATTTTAAGTAGGTAAACCTAAAACGAAAATGAACATTTAAAAAGAAAGCGTATTTTTTACAAAAGCTTCTTTGTTGGTTTTTAACTTGGTTTTTTTCAATTCCAAACTTTCAGATTTCAAGTTTAGCAAAATGAAACACTTTTCTTAGTTGAAAATTGAAAAACTGTCATTTAAATTTCATATAGAAAGAAAATTCTTTTAAAAGTTGCTTTAAATGAAGCTTAGACTTTGATTTATCTGCTTTATTCTTTTATATAATCCGTGCTGTACCAGAAAAAGAATTTGGCGACAAGGGAATTTTAAAATATTAATATCTGTATTATTTCCGGTATAAAATACGTAAAAAATATAAATAAGTGTTATATAACACAGTAAAGAAACTAAAATTTTGTTTACAAGTCAAACATTATTTAACACTTGAAACAAATGCTTCAAAAATGTTATAATCGTTTTATTTACATATGTCGATTATTACTTAAGTTAAAATAAACGTAACTTAGTTTTTCTTATATTGAAAGCTTTATATTTATTCTGGTGATCAATTTTTTTTATATAAAACAATTCAAGCTCTTAAAATGTTATTTATAAAACTTCCTATATACCATAGATTCCCAACCTTTTATCGACTACCGCCCCCTTTACAAGAAAAAAAAATTCCAACGCCTCCTATTGCATATTAGTTAATTATACCAATTTTATGTCTGTCTATTATAATCACAAATTCAAAATTAATTTTTTCTACATTAGTCGTGCTCCTCTAGGTCGTAGCCGAGGGTCGTGTGATTATTAATTAATTAAAAATACAAAAACATATTAAAATAAAAACATTTAATTCAGACAAAGACCATACAAAGTGTTAGAACAAAATTATACCTTACCAACAAATGTAAGACAATACACAAAGCTGAAGCATTCTGCACTGGGGCATTGAACAAATGTAAAGACAAAACGATTAATTAAAATTACTAAAAAAAAATTATAATAAAGAAACAAAATTCAATAAGAAACAAAAATATTAATGCGATAGTTGGGACTGATGGAGTTTTATTGTCGGGTTTCAATTCAGTTAACATCAGTTGCAAATCACTACGTTCAGTGATCTGCAGTCTATTCTTTTTCTTAGAAAGTAAATTAGCTACTGCACTGAACCCATGCTCAGCCAAATACGATGAAAAAAACGCAATTAAAAATTTTTGTACTATTTCCCACAATACAGGTATAAGAGCTTATATTGATTTTTCTGATTCTGATTTCTGAATTTTACTTTTAATTGTCCATTAGTTGCGAGTTTGACGAATTCTTCTTCTAAATTTGACAATTCTGCTGTATCTGCATTTGCGAAAGGGTATAAAACCCAGCTTGGTATATTCATATTGAAAATATCCTGTAATTGTTCTGTAAAATCAGTATAAAGGATTGGCAGTGCCTAAGTAAATCTTCCTGTTTTACCGATAATGCTGATAATATCGGATAGTGGCTGTATTCACCTCTTTCTAGATTTAGTTTAAATAAAAAAAGTTTCTGCTATGACGTTTTTTGTTTTTATTAAACTGAACTCATCACCTTGCAATTGTAAATTAACGTCATTAAATATTTTAAAAGGGTCTATCAAATAAACGATGTCATTTTTGAACGCAATCAAGTTTCTGCGCAGTTCTGTTTTCAAGGAAGTCTCTTACTGAATCAAATAGATTAAAAAGCGATTCAGTCAAACACCTTTCAAGAGCCATCCTACTTGTGTGTGCAGCAGCAAGCAATTATAGTCTTCAGCATTTTTACTACAAAGTTTGCCAAATAATCCGTCATTTAATTAATTGTTTCTTATCTTGTTGACTGCTCTAATAACGTAATGATTAAGATTTTTTGCAACAAAGTGCTCACGATGAATAACACAATGTACAGCACGTACATCTGGTACTGCTTGTTTTAAATGCACCATGCAACCCTTATGATCTGTAGCAAATTTCGTTATTCCGAGACAAAGAACACATGTTCTTTGTTATGCTAGTCAACAGTCTACATATGACTTGTTTCTTACCTTCATGTAAAACAGTTTTGCTTTATATTAACAATGTACACATAAGTGTTGTTATTTACAAGAATTTACAGTTCACACCTGTTTCTATAAGACAGTGCACACCGCTTAGTAGAATCATGGATAATGTTATTAGTCTGGCAATGTTATCAGTTTATTAAAAAACGGACAGCACGTATGGTAGTACATAGAAAAAACACCGTTTATAGTAATCATAATTTTGGTTTGTGTTATCAAATTTTTTCTTGGATTTGCTTCTATACATAAACAATAATTTTGCACGAATTAGCTGAATTTCCACAATATGCTTGTTTAGAATGAACAATTTTATCATTGTACCATAAAAATAATTACTATACACATTTAGATTTATTTTTGCAGTGTTACCTAAAAATTTTGAAAGCAAAAATAACAATTTCACTTAACTACGTCTTATGTGATAACTTCATTTTGTATGCATTTTTATTTTTAGTGTCAGCAAATTACTGAGTAGGAATCTGTTAGAACAGCGATTTTAACAATACAACGTTATTTTTGATTTCTTTGTATTAACGGTGTCAAAAAATTATTTAATACTACAGGTCCCTAATTTTAGATTTATTTGAGTCAAAATTTTAAATTTTTAAACGTTTTATAATTTTTCTTTGTTTGTATTAATGCTATGATTACATCTACTAAGTTAACAACAGCAACAGATACACGCTGTATGTATGTACTGCTTTTTAACCAATAAACATTTATTTGTTTTTTTTTCTGAGTTTCGGATGTGGTTATCATTCGGTTATTGTTATCAAAAACTCCAAATTCCAATGTGATTCTAAAACGGAGTGTCTTGTAATATAGATATTTTATCTGGCTTGGAAAACTGGTATTCGATTGCTGTTGCTACAGCATATCAAACTTTTAATATGTGGTTTATAAATACTAACATATATAGATCGTTCTCAAAAACTCTGCTTACACAAATACTGTTTTCAATGAATGACAGTATTACCTATCGGTATTGTTTACGCAAGCTAATGTATAATTTCATTTAAGGTGCAGATGAATTTACATATACATAGTAAACGATTAGGAAAATTTTCTTGTTTCTTGTCAGATGATATAATGATCTTTTTATTAATCCCTGTGCTAAGGAAGGACGTAAATTACACAACAAATTTGTTAATCGTTGGATCTCAGTTTTTCAAACTGTACATAAGAAAAACACACGCAAAATCTAATTAGAAAATTATCCACTACAAAAAACTGCCCTCTTGTAAAAACTCCCAAACCAATTGGCGAACTTCAATTATCCCTTTCAGGTAGCCAAAACAGAACTGTTTTTTAAGTAAAATTTAGGAGCAAATTGGTACTACTATATGCGTTGTAGGAATTCTTATCTCATTGATAATAGATGGAAGACAAGAAAAACCAAATTGTTCCAAAATTGGCTCTTAACGAATTTACACCATTGTAGTCAGAGACTAACGTAGGACAACTCATTCAGTGATACATCTTTGTCTCTTCTGGTGGTATTAATAATATCTTTAGGATTATGATAGTTAGATAAAAAGTTTACTAGTTTCCAATTACACTAACCTCTAGTTAGTTTTTTATCTTCAATAAAATCATAGGGCAAATATAAATTTAATTTTGCTTCAAATCCCACAGAAATGGAACACTAGAAAATTAATTATCGAATTAAACCCTGCAGTTTTTATTTTTCAAGTCGAGAGTAAGATCTCTTACTACGCTTGGTTCTAAGTCCTTCTCGGGCAAAACACTAATTTTCCCGGTATTGATCTGGAAATGACAAATATAACTAGAATTGTCGGCTTGCACCTAAACTTTGTAACCGCGCTTGGTTGATTTTGCTGGCATATATTGTCTCATGAGCAATCTGCCTTTATATTTGATTATACTTTAGTCCACAGCTTGGTATGATCCCGGATTAAAGTAATCTTTATACGTCTTACTAAGTGTAGTCAGCAGTCATCCCAATTTATAAAGTTTATTGTGATTTAGTTCTTTTTTTTTGTTGCAAGATATTGTCAGCAAAATGTAAATTGTTCAACAGCCAATAAAACCTATCACGGGAAATAGCTTTAGAGATGTAAGCATCCCTTACTTCTTCTTGAGAAGACCAGTAATCTTTCAAGCTGAGAAATTTCTTTATTCCCATCAAAATATTAACTCCCAAAAACAGTGTCATTTCTTCAATTGTAGGTCGGCTTAAATGTTTTATTTTTTTTTCTAGTACATTTTTAAGTTGTATATAAATTAGTGTTGAACACCATCGACTCTAATAAGTTATTTGGAAATAAACATAGAAAAACATCTATAGGAAGTTTAATTGTTTTATCCATATTAATATCCTGAGCCAAAATTTTTTTTGCATAAGAGATTGTGGTTCGTCATTAATTTCGATTTTGACTTTATTTAGTGATATGTCGCTATCAATATTTACTTCAACCGACAACGTTATTCTCATCAAATAAATAATCAATTTCTTCTTTATCGCCCAATAAAGATTCTAAATCTGAAAGAATTTCAGTTAAAATTTCATTAAATTTATCAAACTTGGCAAAACTCCACATTTCTTAGACATTTTTTGACCGTAATTGTACATTCATAGTGGCCATCCCTCCCAACCACCATTTGTTAGATGATACAAAATGCAGTAATTGAATAAAACAATATTTTGAGTTATATAAAACGAAAATATACAGTAATAAGTTTTTGGGGTACTAGCTTTTATACAAACTATAATATTCATTATTTGCAACTCCATGCTGCTTTTAATGGATTAAAAACTTTTTGCAAAGGTTTAACAGAATGCGCGACATATTACTTTTTGTTGTTACAAAACTAGTATTGCTTATAGTAATAGAACGGGAGGGGAAAAATACAGTCACCTTAATAAAATTACCCAAAAAATTTGGAAATGATTTCCACTAAAAAATCTATATATTTTTACGTCGTACAGTAATACAGAAGAAAATAACAAAGCAGATAAAAAACCGAGATCTAAGAATATTAAGACAGAGTATGAATTAAAGGTAAAAGTCTTTGACAAGATATGTATTAAGTATGGTATACCAACTACAGACCTTTTTGCTTCGAATACTAACAGAAAATGTGTTAGATGCAGTAGCGAACTTTTTATGCATTTCTTCCATTTAGTATTATAGCAAGAGTTATTTGTAAAATGACTGAAGATACTCTAACGGGTACATTAGTAGTTCCTTTATGGGAAACACAACTATAGTACCCCGTGTTTCTAAAAATATTAATAAAAGACCCAATAATCTAATTTTATTGTCTTTTAGAGATCCTCGTCTACTTTGGAAAGAACTTAAATTGGTCATAGGGTTTACATCAGGAATTTGTTTTTGAGAAAAAGCTTTCCAGGGGTGGGTGTTGACACTATGTTATTATCAATTTCAAGTGCTACATTAAAACAGTACTCTACTTACCTATACAGGTAGTGGAATTATTGTATGACCACTGCTGCTCAAGATCTTTTTTCTTATCATTTAACCGTAGTAATCTCTTTTTTAAAAATACTGGTGTTTTGTTTTCAACAAATAATTACTTGTAAATCGGCTTTGGCTTTAGTACTGATTACCAAAACGGTAGATAAAAATCTTCTTAAAAGATATTTAAAAAATATTAATAATAAGAGATTTAGTGATTTTAAATATGATATCACTTGACCCAATACTTCTGTATTTGGAAAATTTATATCCGTTGCAAAATATCATTTTTAAAAAATTGTCTTATAAACTAGTGACGTTGATGGCATTAACCTCAGGACATAGACTGCAGACATTCGCTAAAATTTGTTTCAACAATAATAATATCGCTGACATGTTTGTAGCAACTAAAATTCTTGATAAGCTAAAAACTTCAAATATTACCAACACCCGACCGATTTTGATCTTACCTTATTTTCTAAATAAACCAGAATTATGTATCTCAAATACGATTAAATATTATCTAACATATACAAAACGGATTCGGTCTTCGACGGAAGACCCTTTAATTTTAACAAATAAAAACTGTTTAGAGCAGCTAGCTTACAAACTATAAATAGATGGATCAAATAAGTCCTTACCAAAAGCGGAATTGAAAGAAAGCTTTTATAGCTATAGCGTTAGACATGCATCAACTTCAACCACCTTGCAAGGTAATTTACATATAGAAACTATTAGGAAATTAGCTGGCTGGACCAATACATCTAATATATTCACTGAATTTTATAACAGATCAATACAAGAAAATTTAGCTAAATGAGCATTTAATGATTCAAATGTCAGAGTCAGAATCAAAAATTTTATTTTTTGTGGTCTTATATGTAGTTCATAGTTATACACATTTACAGTAAAAATTTAAAAAAAATTTGTACAAATTTTATATTGTTATTAATGTTATTTTATTATATGTATTGTTAGTTGATGTTTTTTAAGATGACAAAATTATATACTTGTTTTAAGTTAGTAGTACTACCATATCTAACTTGTATTTTCTATGGTTTGTAAGTAACTACTGAATAACAACTGTAATTTTGAGATTATCTATTTTTTGTAGTTTTCTATTAACAGCATTTTACAATGATGGCTTTTGGACAAGATATCATTATTGTAACGACGCACTTTAATAAACCCACAATCCCAATAAAACTTGATCGTATTTTCTTTAAGTTGTATTGACGAATTTATCAAACATTAACTACGATAGTGTTTAAATAAAAATTTTATTTGCAAAGCAAACAAATATAATCTCATTCTAAATATAATTTTTTATTTGTAAGCATTTAATTTTTAGGATGGTCAATAAGAATTTGATACAAAGTATTCAAAAAAAAAACAAAGTTACGGTGCTACGTGCTGTTGTCTTGCAGCGTGTATAATTTTGTAAATAGCTCAATCGACATTTAAATAACGATAAACTGTTAGATTTAACTTTCTTTACAAAGTATGGTTTTATTTAAGTATATATGTAAAAAGTCGAAATTATCCTATTTGGGCATCCAAAACTGTACACACTTTTGTGGAAACTACGATTACAAGCTTTGAAAGTTGGTGTATGGATTACAATGTTAAAGAGAAGGATAATCGGTAAAATATTTTTTTACAATGCAGAACGTCATCTCGATTCAAGTCACTTTTCTAAGCATTTAGATGACAACCAACTTTAATTTGGTAACTTTAACCAAGACAATGAAAACGCTTATATTTATTTAATAATTCTACAATGAAAGTGTCATAAATCAAAGGTTGTATCCACAACGATCTTCGGATCTTATGTCATTAAATTTTTATTTTTACGAAGATTAAAAAAGGTAGTATATAAGAATCTGTTGTGTATGATTGAAGACTTGGAACATGCAATTGCTGATACTATTTTAAATATTATATATGATGAACTATTAAATTTAAATAATTGTTATTACAGAACACAAAATTTAAAAAAAAAAAGATACTAAAATACTAAAGTACTTAAGAAAAACTTAGAACAACCAAAACCAAGAAACAAATTTAAATGCTAAACAACAATAGGTATGATAATATTGCAAAAACTAAAAAACATTAAATACTTTTTAAAAAAATAATTAAATATAGTAAAGTAAGAAGAGTAAACAAGATTAAAAGTTAAATAACAAAACAAACAAAAGTGAAAAACTAACTAATTAGTCATAAAAAATCAAATACTAACGTTTAAAGTAGTAGTAAAATCACGAAAACTTCTCAAGTTTGTATTTAATGAATTTTATTAAAATTACAAACTAAAAAATAATTTCAAGCAGAACACAATAAATAATAAAATAAAATAATATATAAATAATAAAATTACAATAATATATAAAATACTTATCCTTAGTGAAAAAATAAAAGTTACTCTCTAAAAATATTTAATTGACTTAAAATGTTACTAAAAATATAATTTTTGTAATAACCATTAAAGGAAAGTTATAATCTCAAATTTCTGCTTAGTGCTACCAGCACCAATTACTACATTGTAAACTTTAACATTTGTTTGCTGTAGTATACAAAGCATAGTAATATTAATAAGTACAACTAAAAGAATTGTTTGTTCACGCATTAAATGTTTCAAAGCTAGACCTATATCCTACATTCTCTTATGATGATTTACAAAGCAAAATTTCATCAAACTCTCTAATGTGTGCTCACATAAGTTTTGAGTACAATTATCTTAAGATATTTAAATAAAAACAAACAGTTGAACATTATAGTATAATTATTTATGTTTTACTTTAATTTGGTCTATTAACATAAAATTGATGGTAAAACTCATTTTTTCGACACTTGACACTCATATAAACAGTTATAACACAAATAATATTTACAACATTCTGTAAACAAACAAAACATCAGAAACCATTTACATTACCAAAGTTAGTACTAATGTTGATTTTAATACAGACTCGAAATTTAATAATTTATTATTTTAATTTTAATGTACGTAGTGAATACAGTTGTATTTGAGTCATTTATGTCAATTTTATTGTCATACGTTTTAAGAGCATTATTTAATTTCTTACTTTCAACTGTGGTTTATATTTAGTTATAGAGATTTTATATCTGTGTTCAATGTTTAAACGCAAACAACAGTTATTTTTGCAACAAGTTATTATGCCTGCCTCTGCAGTCGTGTCCGTATAGATCTAGCAGGGCCACGACTACATTTGCAGACGTTATATAATATGAACCAAATAAATAGTATATATATATACAGAAATTATTACCAGAAAATGTTGCAGAGAAGGTCCTGTTTCTATATCATCAGAACGGTTGGAGGTTATTTATAATGTATTGCTGATTGCTTTACAAAGTTTCTCTCGTCTTTTAAAGTTACAAAAATTTCTAGTAAGTTTTTTATAATACTTTCCCGAAACTGTTGTAGTCTTAGAACTAAAAATTCTGATTTTGGCGTACTCTATATGTTTCTTCTTGTAGATTTCCAGTTTGAGGTTGCATCCATTTGGCATACAAAGTTTATAGAATTTTATGACGTACTTTACTTTTTTCTCTTGATGTACGGTTTAAAAATAACCCTGCCTCTATGCAATAACAAAGATTTATCTAAAGACCGATATTCATGTTTTTACAAGCATTTCTAATAGTTTACGTCTTTAGTTTCTTGTTTTGTTCAATTAAAACTCCTGAGCAATTATTCGTACCACTTCCAATAACGTGAATGCATATGAGATGATAATACAGTGAATCATACAAAAACAAATTTTGTAACGCAGGAAAGCAAATTTGTGCTTGCAAAAGACACGAATCGATTAATTTACAGTTTCTCAACATTTCTGTCAAAAATAGCAATCCTAACATTTTTGTGTTTAGGTTGGGTAGCATGACATTAAATTAAAATTGTTCAAACGTAACTAAACTTTTAATCAATTAACTTTTTTGCGAATCATTTTTTTGTTGATTTGCTTTCAGAATTTAGCGATTTTTCACACTAAAATGTAGCTTTTAATAGTGTGTATATTGCGTAACGTGTTCTATGGTTAGCTAAGTTTAAAATCCGTAAAGCCGATAACCTTCCTGGCGCCCTTTTAATTTTGGTTTGTTTATTACATTTAGATCTTCTTAAGTCACGGACTTTTGAGTATAACCCACGAGGTTACCACTGAGCACTAGCAGTTACATTATTTATGTTGTTTTTATTTAGGTAATTTTTCCTTAACAATTTTTGCATGTAAGACAATCGGGACTTATTTTGATATATGTATGTGGTTTCTGTTAAGCAGAAACAGAATGCTATAAATTTTCTAAAAAAATCATTATTTTTATAAAAACTAGACGGTTAGTATAAATCGTAGACACCACATAAAGTATGTCATACATATGTTAAATATCCTTAAAACTGAAATAAGAAAAAAAAATTGTGTTTGCCATTTCGTATTCTTTTAGTGCTGCACGAGTCAGTAGGCCAAACAAAATGTTGTTTCTGTATAAAACGTTAAAGGTTACAAAACAAATTTTTATTGAAAAATTATAATTCAAATAGGTAATACACCAGGCTCATTCACATAATTTGCTTATATAAAAAAACACTAAAGTATATAAAGAAAAACAAGAAGAACAGTAAATAATATTTACAAAATTTTCAATAGGGTTGTAGAAATTCTATCGTGCTTTTAAATTTCGTTTTAATTTGAAAACTAACTTAAATTGTAATTTGGATGTTACAATATTTTTGTAATATAAAATTGGAATAAACATTGAAACCAAAAAAATACATAAATCATAAACATTACAATAAAATCTAATTAAAAACTTATCTAATAGGAAACAAGGTTAAAAGTATTGTAAGTCACGTATATAAAACATTGAAATTACTTGACTACTTCAAGTCGCAGAAATGTAATTTGAGTGCCATCCATCTGATTCATAATATGATGCAATATTGCGTAATTTTCGTAATGCGTATCTAAACTTTCAAATTTTCACAATTTTTACTTTGATTGATCTGGTATTCGTAGAGATCCTTAACCAAAATATTGTAATACTTAAATGTAATGAAAGATAATCTTCATATTTGCCACGAGCCAAATACAATTACTTAGGACGTAAAACATTGAATAATTATCAAATTCTAAACTAAATTGTAGATTATAACAAAAGTTGTGATGTGCAGACGAACGTGCAACGCCTACTAATCTAATCGTATGATCCCATTGCAAAATACAAAATCAGAGTAATTGTACGTACGTATCCAAAACAAATTTTTGTATTTGAAAACATATTTACACGTACAGTAGCAAAAAACATAGTCGTAGTAGAAAAAAATAAAACTCAAATTTTCGATATCGGATTGGATGAAAAATTTACATATCTATTAGTATAAATTGTATGTAGTTTTTAAACGTTAGAATAAGTACAGCATTAGTTATATAATATAATCGCTTATATAAGAAACACAATATGTCCATAATGGTCGTTTTTTAGTTTTATACAGTGAGGTAATATTAATGTGATTTTCCATCATTTAGTTTAGAAAGATAACAGGTTACTCTTACGAGATTGGTAAAATAAGTATATGAATTTTTATTTTATTTGAAAAAAATTGTTGCACTTGGATTTCTTAAAAAAATATTTGACTGTTGCTAGACAGCGTTTTGTAAAAAATTCTTTTTTCTTAACAATGATTTTTAAAAGCTAGGTTATGTCAACATAATTTGTTCGAAATTAAAAAAAAAAAATACTATTATTTTTATTACTGAAAAAAAAGATGCTAAGACAAAATAATGTCAAGGAATGGAATTTGAACAGAAAAAGAATCGTTTACTCAACAAAACGCATGTGCAAATTATCATTAGTCTGCAAAAAATGAACCTGAACAAATATTTGGGTATTAAAAAATTGAGATTTCTGTGAATCATGAGGACCTCCCAGAGAAGAACGTTCTCTATTTGGGAAACGTTTAGTTGTATGTCTAATGCAGTAGTCAGTTATCAGACCTAAATTCCTAACTTAATTTTTAATTGTGGCGTTTAATATTATTTTAGCATAAATTTGTAATTTTTGATATTCAAAATAACGGTGAATGAATTAACCAGTAAATTTATAAATAATAATAAAAAAAGTGATACGGTTTGTTTAAATTATTATTTTTTTAAGATTTAGAATTAATACACAGAGTAGGCCAAAAGTGTGTCAAAGTAAACATTTTTTATAACTTACAAAATATTAAAGAAAAAACATTTACAGGTTTTGAAAATGTACATTTCAAAATTATTTTTTATTATACAAGGTGTTTCATAATGACTTTTTTATTAAATAAGTCACCTTGTATATTATTACGTTTTTAGAATCCTTTTGGGGTTTACTTTAAAATGATACAAGGTATGATACACTTTAAGTTAGTTAAATTATTTTACAAATTTATCACTTCAAAGAATAATATGTTATCGAGAAAGAAAATCGTGTATATAAATGAAATTTTGATTTGAAGTTGAGCACTATTTGTGGTATTCATATAAGTTTCAAACACGTAGTTGTGTAATACAACGTGCTTTATATTAAAGGTCAAAGAGTCAAAACTTGATTTTTTTATGTAGAACAACCTAATATGGAATTAAACACCTTGCAGAAAATTAAATTTCTGTCGAAATCGTGTAGAATGTGACTACACAGCGGTTTTAAACATATCTTATTTGATTGACAAAAGTACACTTTTTGACGGTGTCGGGGTGGCCCCCACCAGAATTGGTCCATCTCTATAATCAATCTTTAAGGGAAGCACTAGCATTTCTCAAGGTGTAAGGTTAAATATTTTGAAAAATTTATGCAAATCTAGATTTCCTATCATACTTTGTAGTGAGTGGTGTTTGATAAACTACACTTTTTACGTAATCCATAGAAAATAATCAATTTTGGCCAAGTCAGGTAATCTAATAACAACAATTAATAGCAATCAAAAAGTGTAACCATTACCTTAGAGATAATTACATGTTATTTCATTTTTTGGTTTTTTTAAAGTTCTGCATCTTTGACCTTTAATACAAAACACCTTGCATTACACAATTACGTGTTCCAAAATTTTATGTATACATCAAATAGCGCTAAATCTCATACCAAAATATTTCGATACTAAATTTCATTTTTCACAAACATGCTATTCTTTGAAGCCATAAATTTGGAAGAAAACTGCTTATAATTCTTTAAAGATTAATTTACAGTGAGTAAAACTGTAACTATAAAAAAGTAGGTTTGTGTTATTCTGATATTATGAAACTATGTATAGTTAAAAATAATTTTAAAATGCAAAACTTTATATTTTGTGTAAGAAGGAAGATATTTTACTTTGACACATTATTGACCCACCCTTTATAATAGGAAAACGAATATACGAACGTCCCCGTTATATGCTTTTAAATAAAAGAGTTAAACAAACTGTTTGTTATAATATCCGATCATTAACAAAAAAAAGTGGAAATACAATTAAAAATTTACAATTTTACGTAATTTTTAAAATGGAAACATTTTACAGTTTATACGTAATTAAGATGCATTCGCATAATCTAAAAATGAGCTAAAATCTATAATTTAAAATTGAAGGAAAACACGTAAAACAAAATGTTCAGTGTAAACTTTTGCAAAACAAATATTAAATCGTATAAAAATACAAACGTTTTTGGAAAAAGAGCAAACAGTACTAAACTAACCAAAGATACACACAAAACAATAATAAAAAATAAGTTCTTTTATAAATCCAAAACACAAGTCATAGAAAGTATGTTGTTTATTATATTTCTATCTTAAAGTTAAATGAATGATATTTTAATAAAATGCAACGTTTTTGTTAGCTGAAGGCATTACATGTTGCTGCTTGTTACCTGCGTTTGAATTTCGTTGTGAAAGACACCGTAAGTTTTCTTTTTTTTGTGTGTTTCGATTTATTAATTTAGTATTAGCATCGAGAACGTTTTGCTTGTTGTTTGTGTGGTTTGAGTTTAATGATATTTCAAGTTGTTTTCAATCATTATTGAAATTTTCTTTTAAATGCATACAGATCCGTAATTTTGAGTTTAATTTAGTACTTTATTTGGTTATCTTCGTAGAATACCAATTCAATATAATTTACGACTTCCTTTGTGGAATGTAAGTTGATACATTTTTCTTGGTAATTACACTTTGATTAAGCCACCTGCAGTAATGCAAGTCTCAGCGTTCTTGTGTGAACCAAAGTCTACGTGCGAAAACGCATGCGACTAATTATAATTTTCATCTTTGTTTTTCTCGTTTGTTCAATGTTTTTTCTTTTACCACGAATTGACTGCGCACATGCAATTAGTTAAGTAGGGGATAGGAAGTGTTGGAAAAGTTAGATTTTTTTGGCATCATTCGATCGTGGGTCGTGATGAAAATACCGGTTACCGTAAGATGTAGTGGAGATATAGGGTAATTTACCCTCTGACGTTATGTAGAACCGCGGAAGTTAGTCAGAAATCGTGAAAATTAAGGTGGTGGAGAAAAATGTTACTTTTCTTCAAATTTCGTATAGTACGGCTTGTGTAAAATTCGTGATTTCTGAAACATAAACTGTTACGTTTGTGGGGTTTAATGTTGTGGTGGTATATGATTAAATCCTAAATTCGCCTGTGGCGGTTATAAAATTAAATTGTGAGATATATCTTCCGTCGTTGTTCTATTGTTTGGGAAGCAGCCGAAGTCCATCGAGGGGTTAGCTTTCAAAACCACTGGACCAAAGTTCAACCGGTGTCACCAATTAAGAATTAAGGTATTTATCGATTTTGTTGTTTGATCGTGCAGTGTCCCGCGATTAAAAATGCAGTAAAAGCTTTCAATTTTAAGTCAATTGAAATTACGACTAACGTTGAATTTAATTATTTCAATGAACACGTATAGTGTTTGCGCGAAATTAAAATTAATTAACTTTGTTTTGTTGCGTTGAGAAGTGATTCGTATTTCGAATATATGATAATGTAACGACTTATAAACTATATTTTGTTTAGTTCGAATTAAAGTTCGGACATATTTATGTTATAAACTGTATTGTTTTTTTTTGTGTTATTTAATTTGTTTGTTATAAATATGCGGCCAAGATCTTGAGATTTAATTGCGTTATTTGAAAACGTCGAGTTAACGCTATTGTAGTAGCATTTCTTTTTTATTAATTTTAATGTAATGTTTTGTGTGTAAATTGTTCATTCTTGTTTGTTTAAGATTATTTCATTTCTTTTATTCAAATTTATTTGATATCAATTAGTACTTGTTATTTTATTTTGTCTTGGTTTTAAATATTCAATCAATAAATGTTAAATTGTTAAATGTAAAGAGCTTTTATTCATTTAGCCGCCGCATACGTAAATTTTTGTTTAAGTGTTTTTCAGAATTGTTATAACCCAAGGTAAGTTCTAGGGTTATAACCAACCGGATGAGCTTTCAGGTAATCAGGGGTTTGAAAGCTACCCTTACAGAAATCCTTGATTGGCGCCCTTACCGATTATTTGACGATTTTACCGTTCTAGTTCCATTTTTACGACGATCGCGTTTCCAATTTTTCACGGAATTTTAAATAAAACCCACCCTTCTCCATTGAGCTAGTGGCACAACCCCCGTTTATGTTACTACATTGCAGGCAGTGACTTTGTGTTAATTTTGAAATGTAACATAAATAATTTGGCGTCTCCAGCGTGTGGCCTTTTTCGAATTTTAGTTTGCCTGTTAAGTTTCGTGATTTTGGAAGATTTTACCGTTTTGTAATTACATTTTAAAATGGGTTACAAGTTGATTGTTGATCGTTTATCGCATAACGAATTACGTTATGAAATTTTGATTAGAGGTGGTGATGCATCTTTAGGTGTTGTCGTATTACGAGGTTTACTCAAGAATTTCCTTATTGAAGAAGCTACCGGAAAATTATCTCGTCCCGTGTATCCGTTCGATTTTAATGCAGATAAGTTAGCGATTCGTGAAGGTATCGATGAGCTTAGAAAGTTAATAGATTCATTGAAAATTACTCCGACTACAAAAATTTCTTCTACAATTGAAACCAAAATTAAATATTTGTTAAACCGTATTGGCAATTCAATTCCTGTTCAAGGTGACGATTCTCAAGTTAAAGATGAGTTTTTAAAAGATTTAGTTGTTTTAATTTCGCAGTACGAACTTTTGGATAAACAAATTGTTGTTTCAAATCCGTCTACTTCCGCCGATGAAGTCATCGAACCTGTCGTTCAACCTTCTGTAGTTGATAACGGTTTACCGACGTCTTCTGCTGTTAGTCAAAATTTTGTTAGTCATGTTAAGAGTGTTTCAGTTTCGAAATGGAATTTAAAGTTTTCAGGTGACGCAAAGTCAATTTCATTGAATGCATTTCTAGAACGAGTTGCCGAACTTCAATTATCGCGTAACGTTTCAAGTCATCAGTTATTTTTGGAGTGTACTGATCTTTTTACAGGTCATGCATTGATTTTTGTTAGATCCATTCGTAATTCAGTTAATTCTTGGGAAGACTTAGTTAAGTTTTTACGTGAACAATTCCAGCCTACCGATTATGACGAACGACTTATTGAAGAAATTAAGCGTCGTACTCAAGCTAATGATGAACCAATGGGTATTTACGTTGCAATTATTCGCAACATGTTTTCACGTCTCGATGAGCCTTTTTCTGAAGAAAAGCAGTTAAAGATTTTATTAAGAAATATTTCTCCCGTTTATCAAACTCAGCTTGGTTTGTCGTCAGTTACTTCAATTGAGGAGTTAATTAAATTTGGTCGTATTATCGAGGACCGCATGCAAGCTATTGAAGCTTACACGCCTCCATCTCGTAGAAAGCAGGACATGGAGCCTGATCTCGCTTATGTAACATCTCAAGTTAAGGACATTGCCGTTTCTCGTTCTTCGAATAACGTTAGTAGTGGTGAAAAATCTACACCACCTGTTAGACAAAATTTACGATTACCGTCTTCTAGTATCGCACCTTCTTCACGAAGGTTAGCTATCGTTAATGCGCCTGCTTCTTCTAATCGAAGTAGTCCGCAATTATGTTGGAATTGTAGGAAGCCAAACCATCGAGCTGCTTCTTGCAAAGAACCTAAGAAAGGTTTATTTTGTTATCGTTGTGGAAAACCTAACGTTACGGTCCGCACTTGTTCTAAGTGCTCGGGAAACGAGTAAAGGACGTACTAAGAAGCCGTTTAGTGACGTCAGAGGTCAAAGTTAAATCGGCTGTCTATTTTAATAGTTTACATTCTTCGAAGAAAAAGAGTTTTGATAAGAATAAAGTCGTGTTAGATTATGTTTTAGAGTCTGCTGAGTCTGACGAAAGACCGTTTGTCTACGTTAAAGTTTTTGGTCACGAAATTTTAAGTTTATTAGATAGTGGCGCTTCTCGCACTATTGTTGGTTCTAAGGGTTGGGAAATTTTTAGTCAGTTAGGTTTGAAGTTAAATAAGTCAGTCAAAGTTAATTGTATTGTAGCTAATGGTAAATCAGTACAAAGTTTAGGTTCACTTCTCGTCCCAATCGAAATTAAAGGAAAAATTATTGTTTTAGAAGTTTTAGTTGTTCCTGACGTTCCGCATAATTTAATTTTAGGCGTTGATTTTTGGAAACAAGCAGGTATCGTTCCTGATCTTAGAAAAGGTGAGTGGCGTTTCGAAAATATGGACACCATTTCACAATTGGAAGATAAAGATTCCGTTATTCAGTCTCGTCTCGATCTTTCCTCAGAACAGCTCAATCAGTTAGACAATTTAGTTAGTAATCATTTTTCTTCTTCGAATGAAAATTTTGGATGCACCAACTTGATCAAACATCAGATCAAGACTACTTCCGAACCAATTAAGCAACGGTATTACCGAGTTTCGCCGTTTATCCAGAAACAAATCGATCTGGAGTTAGAGAAAATGTTGAAGTTAGGCGTTGTAGAAAAATCAAACAGCGCTTGGTCGAGCCCGATCTTATTGGTGAAGAAGAAGGACAACTCTTATCGTTTTTGCGTGGACTTTAGAAAAGTCAACAAAGTTACCGAAAAGGACGCTTATCCTTTACCTTACGTTTCGTCTATTTTGGATCGTCTTTGTGACGCAAAGTTTATTTCATCTCTCGACATTAAGTCCGCTTATTGGCAGATTCCTTTAAGCGAAGAGTCTAAGCAGTATACCGCTTTTACAGTTCCGAACCGTGGGTTATTCCAATTCACGCGCTTACCATTTGGTTTAGCTAACGCACCAGCTTCTTGGCAGAGGTTGATTGATCGAGTTTTAGGTCCCGAATTAGAGCCTTACGTTTTTGTTTATTTAGATGACGTCATTATTTGCGCTCCTTCCTTCGAGAAACACATGGAAGTGTTAACTGAAGTTCTTCGTCGCCTTAGAGAGGCTAATTTGATGCTAAGTAAAGACAAATGTCATTTTTGTAAACCTGAACTTAAGTATCTTGGTTTTATAGTAAATTCTACTGGTTTGTCGGTTGACCCGGAAAAGGTCGATGCAATTTTGCGTATTCCAGTTCCCACTGGTGTCGCTGAAGTTAGAAGAATTATAGGCATGGCCTCGTGGTATCGCCGATTTGTACCAAATTTTTCGACAATTATCGCTCCATTGACGTCTCTGTTAAAGAAGAATTCCAGCTTTAATTGGACTAGTGATTGTGATGAAGCCTTTCAAATTATTAAGAATTGTTTAGTTTCCGCACCTATTTTGTCTTGCCCTGATTTTAATGTTCCGTTTACAGTTCAAACTGACGCTTCTGATTTTGGTCTTGGTTCAGTTCTTACCCAGTTTATCGACGGTGAAGAACGTGTGATTTGTTATAATAGTAGGTCGCTCACAAAGTGTGAACGCAAGTATTCTACTACCGAAAAGGAGTGTTTGGCTGTCCTGTGGTCTATTGAAAAATTACGCCCTTATCTTGAAGGAACAACTTTCACTGTAGTTACCGATCACGCATCATTAGTCTGGTTACACAATTTAAAGGAACCTACCGGTCGTCTAGCACGATGGGCTGTTAGACTTCAGCAATTTGATTTTACGATCATTCATCGTAAAGGAAAGGATCATGTCGTACCTGACGCACTATCTCGTTCAGTACCAGCTATCGACAATATTACTACCGATTGTGACATTACCGAACCTAAGTCTTCGGACAAATGGTTAACGAAACTTATGGAACGTGTACGTTCAAAACCTAACGCTTTTCCACAGTGGAAAATTAGTAACGGAAAGCTATTTAAGCATGTTACCGTAGACTATCCCGATCTTCGTTCTGAGAATGACAATTGGAGAGAAGTTGTGCCTAAGTCTAAACGACTCGAAATATTGTCTAAGTTTCACGATGAGCCTACCGCTGGACACCTTGGTATTTTTAAGACTCTCGAACGAATAGTTCCGCTTTATTACTGGCCTAAGATGAAGGCTGACGTTATTCGTTACATCAATGGTTGTAAAGTTTGTATCACGCATAAGCCAGAACAGAAACGTCCTGCTGGCCTTATGACCCGTCATCCTATTGTGGACAAACCTTGGCAGTTGATTTCTACCGATCTTGTTGGACCGCTACCGCGATCTAAGAGTGGTTATTCATATATCCTTGTGGTTGCAGATTATTTTTCGAAATTTGTTTTATTTTTCCCGTTACGTTCCGCTACTGCCGCAGCAGTTACTAAACGTCTTGAAGAAGATGTATTTTTAATGTTTGGAGTTCCTCAGTATCTTTTGTGTGATAACGGCACACAGTTTCGTAGTTCAGAATTTACGAAAATGGTTTCGTCATATAAGTCTAAAATTATTTTTAACGCTAATTATCATCCACAAGCGAATCCAACTGAAAGAGTCAACCGAGTCATGAAGACAATGCTATCGTCGTATATCGAAGACAACCATCGACATTGGGATAAGTATCTTGCTAAAGTAGCATGTGCTATTCGTACCGCTGTACATGAAGTCACCGGCTTAACGCCGTTTTTCGCTAATTTCGGACGTGAAATCTGTCTCGACGGATCACGTCATGGAAAAACTACCGATTCAGACACTATCGACGATCTAGCTTTTGCTGATCGTACATTTTTGGCCGAAAGAGGCCCAGCGTTTAGAGAAGTTTACGTCGACATTAAGAATCGCTTGAATGCCGCTTATGTCCGCGCTAAACATTATTACGATTTACGTCGTCGTCCAGCACCTTTTGAGGTGGGAGACACAGTGTGGCGGAAGAATTATGTCCTTTCTGATGCATCTCGATATTTCTCGGCCAAACTGGCACCTAAGTTTATCGGTCCGTTCTACGTGAAGCGGAAAGTTTCGTATCAGACCTATGAGTTGTCTGATGACACGGGAGCATCAAAAGGCATATGGAACGCCAAGGACTTAAAGTTAAACCCGACTGGGGATAAATAGTTTTATGTTTTACCTTTTTGTTTCTTTTTCGTTTTTTTTTTTTAGGTTAGTTCGTTTCGTTTTTTTTGGGTTCCGTGTAGAGACGGACTAAGAATATTTCTCTACAGTGGGGACACCACTTGTCGTAAGAGGCAACTAAACAACGGTTCTTTTATTTCCATTTTTCTTTCTTCTGCTATCTTGTCTGTCCTTATCTTTTATTTCTGTAGTGTTTGCGGCTAGGTGCCATCGCTCGGTGAGGGCAGTAGTTGTGGGAAAAACGCAATGCGCGGATCTCGTGAAGCGCAGCGCGCCCTCTTCTATTGTGCAGCATCGGGTGATCTGTGTCGAACCCAAACATATGCTACCCTTCTTTTATCGTTTAGTTTTCGTTCCGTTTAGTTTCGTTAGGGGTTCTCGATGATTGCGAGATCGCGAGAGCCATAGGTTTAGTTTCGTTTTATTTTTGCGTTTATAGTTACATTATCGTTTATTGTGTTTTGGTGGATAGTTGTAAGTAAACACTATCTCTAGTTAGTAGTTGCATTATCTTTGTGATGACACTTGCCGCAGTTGACTTTGAGAGTGGTCAATGGGTAAGGTGCTTTGGATTCGACGTTATGGGTTGTAGGATCTCACAACATGCCGATCCCGTGACGCATGGCGCGCCTTCTTCCTTTGTCAATGTCTGATACATCGTGTCAAGCCAGACACTTCCCAAGGTCTGCCGTGTTGCATTTTTACCGATTTTGACGTTTTTTTTTGTACCGTTCTATCGAATCATCGTAATTACGATGATGGTTTCGTTTTATCGTTATCATTACGTTTAGTATAGTTTTAGTTTTTTTTTGGGGTTATGGGTTTTCGTTTGTTTGTTTGTTTTGTCTATTTTTAGAGTGATTTAAGAAATCCCTCTTTAATTAGGGGAGGTGTTACCTGCGTTTGAATTTCGTTGTGAAAGACACCGTAAGTTTTCTTTTTTTTGTGTGTTTCGATTTATTAATTTAGTATTAGCATCGAGAACGTTTTGCTTGTTGTTTGTGTGGTTTGAGTTTAATGATATTTAAAGTTGTTTTCAATCATTATTGAAATTTTCTTTTAAATGCATACAGATCCGTAATTTTGAGTTTAATTTAGTACTTTATTTGGTTATCTTCGTAGAATACCAATTCAATATAATTTACGACTTCCTTTGTCGATTGTAAGTTGATACATTTTTCTTGGTAATTACACTTTGATTAAGCCACCTGCAGTAATGCAAGTCTCAGCGTTCTTGTGTGAACCAAAGTCTACGTGCGAAAACGCATGCGACTAATTATAATTTTCATCTTTGTTTTTCTCGTTTGTTCAATGTTTTTTCTTTTACCACGAATTGACTGCGCACATGCAATTAGTTAAGTAGGGGATAGGAAGTGTTGGAAAAGTTAGATTTTTTTGGCATCATTCGATCGTGGGTCGCGATGAAAACTCCCGGTAACCGTGAGATGTAGTGGAGATATAGGGTAATTTACCCTCTGACGTTATGTAGAACCGCGGAAGTTAGTCAGAAATCGTGAAAATTAAGGTGGTGGAGAAAAATGTTACTTTTCTTCAAATTTCGTATAGTACGGCTTGTGTAAAATTCGTGATTTCTGAAACATAAACTGTTACGTTTGTGGGGTTTAATGTTGTGGTGGTATATGATTAAATCCTAAATTCGCCTGTGGCGGTTATAAAATTAAATTGTGAGATATATCTTCCGTCGTTGTTCTATTGTTTGGGAAGCAGCCGAAGTCCATCGAGGGGTTAGCTTTCAAAACCACTGGACCAAAGTTCAACCGGTGTCACCAATTAAGAATTAAGGTATTTATCGATTTTGTTGTTTGATCGTGCAGTGTCCCGCAATTAAAAATGCAGTAAAAGCTTTCAATTTTGAGTCAATTGAAATTACGACTAACGTTGAATTTAATTATTTCAATGAACACGTATAGTGTTTGCGCGAAATTAAAATCAATTAACTTTGTTTTGTTGCGTTGAGAAGTGATTCGTATTTCGAATATATGATAATGTAACGACTTATAAACTATATTTTGTTTAGTTCGAATTAAAGTTCGGACATATTTATGTTATAAACTGTATTGTTTTTTTTGTGTTATTTAATTTGTTTGTTATAAATATGCGGCCAAGATCTTGAGATTTAATTGCGTTATTTGAAAACGTCGAGTTAACGCTATTGTAGTAGCATTTCTTTTTATTAATTTTAATGTAATGTTTTGTGTGTAAATTGTTCATTCTTGTTTGTTTAAGATTATTTCATTTCTTTTATTCAAATTTATTTGATATCAATTAGTACTTGTTATTTTATTTTGTCTTGGTTTTAAATATTCAATCAATAAATGTTAAATTGTTAAATGTAAAG
Source organism: Aquatica leii (assembly GCA_035610365.1). NCBI lineage: Eukaryota > Metazoa > Arthropoda > Insecta > Coleoptera > Lampyridae > Aquatica > Aquatica leii. The sequence continues at coordinate 31,396,539 of CM069433.1, read as the reverse complement.
AGCTTTTATTCATTTAGCCGCCGCATACGTAAATTTTTGTTTAAGTGTTTTTCAGAATTGTTATAACCCAAGGTAAGTTCTGGGGTTATAACCAACCGGATGAGCTTTCAGGTAATCAGGGGTTTGAAAGCTACCCTTACAGAAATCCTTGATTGGCGCCCTTACCGATTATTTGACGATTTTACCGTTCTAGTTCCATTTTTACGACGATCGCGTTTCCAATTTTTCACGGAATTTTAAATAAAACCCACCCTTCTCCATTGAGCTAGTGGCACAACCCCCGTTTATGTTACTACATTGCAGGCAGTGACTTTGTGTTAATTTTGGAATGTAACATGCTGATGATTATCAAACGTGGTTTGCCAGGATAGAATTTAGAATTGGTTATTGTCACAAATTGCTGTAATACACTACAATAATATACTTACAAAAAATTTAGTTTGTAATTTCCATTTAATTTGTTGATTTTTTATGTAATTTTTAGTGCATTTATTTTGTTATAAATTGATTTGATGACGATTTTATAGATTTTCGTGATTGGTAATTAGCGGTAAAGTTTTACATTAAATTTATGACTGTAATCATATCAGTTAAGAAAATAATCAAACCTGGTTTAAATCTCTTAAAAAATAAAAGTGTTATGTTTACATGTTTTGCATAACATCTTTAACACAATTTTGATTGACCACAAAACAAATCAGTTTTTAGATGCAGTTTGAACAAAATCCAAGGTTTGCAGTTTATTAGAATTTTTTTAAAACAATTAATATAATATAAATTAATAATTATAAATACTAAATTTTAAATGTTTACGTAATTATTATTATTCTTATGCCTTATTCTTAAGTTAAAAAAATACTATAAAAGATGTGTGAAATAAAGTGTTACACAAAAATCGGTAAAAGCTATAAAAGCATTTCACAAGAGCAATACAAAACTGGCCTTTACCACACATTCGTTTATTTTTACCTTTAGATTTTTCCATAAAAAATGTAAAGACAGATTTACTAAGTTTTATAGAAAACGACCACATAAAGTAGATTTATTTTCATTCACAGCGAGTTTCTTACAACGCCAACGGCATGAACGTGTACGCATTCTTTTAACTTCTAATCAATAGTATTTGTGAGTTATATCAACCACTTATATGCCACTTGTATGTATGTTTTCAGTAAATATAAGATTTATCAATTGTGCATTTGTAACTAATTAGTGAATTCGTTTTTACACCATGGGAAAAATGTTCTATATTTGATAATTTTAAATGAGTAAAGGTTTTATATGTTATATCATCGGGGTTAAATTATTTACAGATGTTGTTTGCACTACAAATATTCAAATTTAGTCAAATATTTATGCTAGAAGTTTGTTTTGCACACGTAATGCGCTACCAATTTAAAAAAAATTATATTTTTTGTTATAAAATGTTTAACGTAGCTGTAATCTACAATTTATAGTAGTAGAACAATTAACTTAAATGCATGCAAAACACAAATCTGTACCTCAGAGCCAGACTATGTTAACTCCATAACAGTAATTGTTCAGAAAAGAAGATTTAACATTTCGGTTTTAGTATTTCTGTTATACTGTGATTACGAAACGCCGATTTCCTTTCAAAATTGGTATAAATGTAATTTTTAACTGTAGTTTAACTTGGTACAAAACAAAATTAGTATTTTACTTCAAGTTTTTTCTGTGGGTGACTTAACATAGTCTGGCTTGCAAAAAAGTTTAATTTCGGGACTTAATGTGGGTGTTAAGTCCAAATTCGTAGACTTAATATATTTGCAAAGGACTTAACCCCCTAGTACTGTAAGTAATAAGACACAAAATGTATTAGAACAGTTCTTTTATTACAGAATAAATAGACATCCTAACTTACAAAATATGAAACTTAAAGCCGATTACAAAAAATATTAAGCAAAAAAACTTAAAATAAAAAACATTACGTTACGGATCATCTTCGCGATTTTCATATTTTTAATTTTTATAATATTGGTGAAACTTTTTAATAGAAATTGGTTTGGGATCTTCTCTAATGAATGGAACAGTCGATGGAGTGCTATTTATACGACATGTTTTTCTGTTGAAATCCACTTCTAAGAAGTCGTTATTATAGTCAGTTTTATAAAAAAGAACACCCGGATTGTCTTGTCGTAACTAGATGTGTTTTACGGGTTCGGACATTAGGGCGCCGCCGATATGGCGCAACCGAAAAGGCGCGACCGTTAGGGAGCCAGAACAATTAGGCGCGAGCACAAGCTAGGCGCAAGGACATGAAGGTGCGAGGACAATAGGGCGCGAAGACAGTAGGACGCGGGACAAATAAGCGCAAGACAAAGCATACAACCCTAATAAAACTTGTAGATTTTTTATTTAACAATAAAAAAAAGTAGACACCTACTTCATAACACCATCATCAATAAAGTAAAAATAGTTTTACTTGAGATATGAGAAAATCACTTCCTTCATTATTCTTCTTCTTGTTGATGTAGGGTGCTGTTGGCCCATCAAAAAGATCTTTAAATTGTTTAAAATCGGTTGACTGCATGTTTACTACAAAAAGGTTTTTTTTGTACCAGCTAATCTAACCATCTGTTGTCAATCCCAGGGCGTGATAATTTGGAATTGTGGAATTTTTTTTACGCTCTATGATGGAATGAACGGCATCAACTTCTTGATGTGTATGACCCCAGGCTAAAAATTTGTGGGTAATTACTCTAACTGTAGGTTTTACTTAAAAAATCCAAAAGTAACACATTATCATCAAAAAGAGTTCTTTTATATCATCCGACACGTTGTTCTCTAGCCACTTTAATAAGCATGACGCAATTTCATTGCCTCCCCTACCAGCCACACTCTCATCACACATAACGCAGTAACTTTTTTTTAAAGTTGCATCGTTAATAGTTAGATTGTATGTCCATAATTTAACTGAGTAGAAGCTCTGCGAGTTATGTAAATCTGAGGTAGGTAAACACATTTGTAAGTCAATCATAACTACTTTTTTTTCAAGTCAATATTTTCTTGAAGTTTTTTTATCCTCAGATTTCAGATTTGATTTGTATCATATTCTTTTTGTAAACCTTTTCGTATCTTCAAGATGTCTGCTTCCTGAAGTTGAAGTTTATAATTGTCACATAAGTCGCAGGTGTCGTTATCTGGACTTTTAAAAGAATAGTTATACCCATAATTAAAAATTTCTGAATATAACCAATCTTTTGCAATATCTTTAGTAGGAAGACTCCTTTCAGTGCATTCTTCTAAATACAGACTGTAGATTTTGCTTATATTCAAATTGTTACCAAGATTTTTTTTTGGTTTTCTCGCGAGAATAATGCGACTCATAAGTTGAAAATCTAGAAATATGACTTCGAACGCTATTGCGAATCTCTTCTGAAATTTTGTTAATGGGTGCGTGTCGTCCTTTATTGTCAGGAGATACAAGGCCCTCATCCTTCTTTTTCTATATTGCCGTATCTACAGTTTGGTCTGAGATGCTAAATGTATTTAGAAAAAATTTAGAAATTTTTTGTTATATATTTTTTCCAGTTTTTGGTATTCTGTTTTCTTTTTCTTCCTTTTTTTGGTTTCTTTCGGTGTCTTGGCCTATTTCGTCATTCTCCGGGTTTTTTCGTAGCTTACATCATAATCTGGAACAGCGACATCGTCATCACTATCAAAATCTGAAATATCTACATCACTGTCGGGAATTTTATGCGCTGGTTCATTATATTTTCCAGTTATGTGGGCATCTCTTTTTTTCTGTTCTTCGGGCATTTCTAAATTCTAAGTTTCTATTGCAAAGACATTTTCTTCCACTGAGTATATAGACTGGTTAAGTATCTTATTGCACAGATAACGTAGTGAAGGAACGACATTGTTGTTGGATTTTTGTCGGTTCAACATCTTATTTTCGCAAGTACTTTAAAAAAGCAAAATTAATTAAAACAAAACAAGTGTGTTTAGTCCAAACAATTGTTCAACAAAGGTTCAGGTAAACTCTGTATAATAAAAATTGCACTATTTTTAGTTAATTGTTCATTTACTGAATTAATATTTAACAACACAATGAAAAATATAAAATGTAAGTTTATTGTGCTTACCTATATTTTCAAAAGCAATTTTGTTTTGGTTCAGATGATTTTGTTGGTTTTTATTTTACTCTTTTAACAAATTCATTATGTTTTTCGCCCTTAATGACATCTTAATACAAACTTTAAGAGCACTTCCCTGATTAATGTTTTTACTAAACAGTGTAATTATACCATACAAAACTTTAGAGGAACACCACAAACATAGGACAGCACGGACTTAACCTAGAAAACTAAACATAAATTGTGAGGTAAACTATAACATTGTGACTTAACTTTGTTTGGCTTGGCATAGTTTAAGAAAGGCTATTTTCTACAACATGCTAGCTAGGGAAAAACTACAAAAATGTAATGAAAACAAAAAAAAAGTTGCGTGACAACATATTTAAGCAAAAATATCAAATTTTGGACTTAACATAGTCTGGCTCTGAGGTACAGAAATATGTTTTAAAAGAGCCTAAAAATAAGAGCAATACTACAATTTTAAAATTCTTTAAAGATTAAACTATTAAGTGTGAGTTTGACAAATTCATTGACCAAAAATTCTCTGTTCAAGTGTTCAATTAGAGGTCTTATTTTTCCATATTTTTCAATTTTTTGTAATTTTGAATTATCAGCAAATGTATCGTATATATATGGTCGTGTTTTGAAAGTACGTATCACGTCTTGGTTTTGGACTATATCCCCAAATTAGTAAATTTGTTAAAAATTTTATTTCATTTATAGAAATCCAGAAAGAACTATTTGGATTATTGTGCTATGAATAAAATACAGTCTGTTCTTGTATGTGATTTATCAATTGTTCTCCCTAAAATATCTCAAACAGTTCAACCGGAGTATTATTGGAAAAATACTATTATCATCATTTTTAGCAGTGCAAGTAGTTTGTCGAAGGCGTGACAGATCGTCTGTTTCCAATTTTCCTTTCGTTTAATTGAGTACTGTTACTAAAATAACGAATGTTAGCAGTTCTTGCCCTCTTTGGTTTATATCGGTATAACTACTGTTATCGAGTATGTTTCGAAAATATACTATTGCTTCCGCTGGGTTTTCTAACACTATAGATGTTAATTTGTTTACAAAATTCATTATATTTATTTTCGTTGCTTGAATTTTTTTATTCTCTGTCTGAATCATCTGGAGGTGTGATGTATATGTAGGCTTATTCGAATAGTTGTTCAGAAATTTTGGATTATTGATCTACAAACACATTTTTTTTTAAACTTTAGTAAGTTATTGTATATATGGTGAATAGACATATAAAAACTATAACTGTAAAATTGTGAGATTGTACTTAACAGAACACAAAATAAAACACAATGTGAATAACTGTTGTCACGTTTGGTTTGCGAGGTAGTATAGAATGGCTCAAAATGACAAAAGTGTTAAACAACAGAATCATCTGTTTTGTAATAGCAACATTAAACAGCGTTCCAATAATGGAACGAATGGGTTAAATAATATAACCTTGCTAATAATTCGTAAATTCAAACATTCAAAAAATTGGTTCTATACAAAGATGAATTAAATTTATTGAACCGCTTATATCAAAGAGTAGTTACTTTGTGACGATAAATGAAAGTTTTTCCTTTAGAGGTTTTGCTAAAGTCACTCATTTCTGAGATATTTGCGATTAAAGCATTCAGACCGGTCTTGTCTATTTAAATAAGTAAAAATTGATAGTTGATTTTAAAACGTTTTGATGTGTCAATTTTATAGAATCTTAAGCTTTCGTAGTTTTCTTGGTTACGATTATAAGCGATTTTCAGCTTTTCGGCTTTTCAGATTTAGTCTTAGTCTCTTTTTGAGAACGAAAAAGTAGAACTTAGCCTTTTGCCGTATTATGATATTAACCATTCCGAAGATGCAGACTGCAATGTCTTGCAAAACGTCAGTTGGTTTAGGTTCGCGAACGACAGTACGGCAAAGGTCAAGTTCCACTAAGACCAAGTCTAAAAAGTCTGGTTGTTTAACTACGAGGCGGTCTAAGCCGAAACGCGCTTATAATCGTATTAATTATTAATTTCTTTAATTTTTCATCATCTACAAAATAAATTGTAAATAATATAATTATAGCAGAATGACAAACTTTATTTCACTGACCTAACTTAACAATGTTCTTGATTATGTTTATCTACGGTTGTAACTAAAACAAGACTTTAGTTAAATAAACAAAAGGAATTGCTATGCAAAAAATACATTCTGAATTCAGTTTTTTTAGTTTAATAACTTGTTCTACTTCTGCCTTGATTTCTTCAGTTGATGTTAAGCGTAAATTGCCTTCAGTAAACTTTATTTTGGCGTTTTTGAAAAAAACTCAAAGATACTAGAAGCGTTCTACCTACGAAAGCCGTGGGCGAGAAAGACCACCTCGTGTAGTACCAAGAGCAAAAGAACAATTGTGAAACATTGTGAAAAATTATCTGTATTCTTACCTGACCAACCAGGCTAACAGTTAACCGACATTTGTTTTTGAACAGCAACGTGAATTTTGCAAGTGGTTCAAGTAACAAAAATGTTTAGGCTTTGATTTTAATGCCAAAATACCACAGAAATTTTGTTTTGAATATTTAGTTTCATTCACGCAGTCTTTTTTAATGCAACAAGTTTGTAATTACTATGTATTTTCCTAAAAAAACTGTTTTAATAGAACTTTTGTTTGTAGGTAGGTGGTTTTGTTCTAATTTGAAATTATAAAATAATCTGTTAATCAGATACACCCTGTATAATTAATTTAATTGTACTTTTAAATACAATTTTAATAACAATTACTATTACAGTCTACGTAAATTTAGAGAAATTCCGTTTCTAAAACGCATTTATATTTAGTTTAAATGGTATTCTAAACAATTATAACAAAAATGATGAAGTAGGACACAATATAATAAATTCCATTTTATGTTTAACGATCAGTAAGCTGCGAGTGTGTCTAAAAATATTAGATAAAATTAATTGTTTTTTCTTGCTTTCTCTCTGCTTTTTATTTTTGAGAGATGACAGCTTTAAAATCTGTACTAGCAAGTTAAAACGCAACATTTGTCTTGTTTTTTAAACTGTGTTATAGTTTTTGTAGTTTCAATTTTTAGTATTTTACAAGTAATACCATTAAGTTAATTAAATAGTCGAGTTTGACTATTTCATTAATATTTTATATATGTACGTACTATTAAAAAAAAACATTATTTATTAACAAAATTATTATTTTAGTTTGAATTTATTAATCAGTAAGTATCCATCATGTAAATATTAATATTTTTATAAAAAAATTAATGCATAAGCCGTTATTTATTAATAGTAATTTAATATATTTTCAAATTAAATTTTAAACAAATGCTTTTATAAAATCGTATTCTGAAATCATTTGCTTAGTTTAGTTAACATCAAAATATTTTTTTGGTTTTTGTTAAAAATATTGATTTTAGGTAATAGACCAATGACCGTATAAACTTTTTTGTTTGATTTTGTATTTATTAATCTTGAATTTGCTACTTCATTTTAAAACGTGTTTTTAAAAACGACACTATAAAGAAAAATTTGTACATTTTATTACTTTCCAAGTTGATAAAATTTTATAATGAAAACAAGTGTTTCTATCTGGAATTAAAAATTATTGCGAATATATATGCTTCGAGCGTAGTTAGATTGAACAAAAACATCTAAAAAAACAAAATAATAGTCTTTTATACTGTTACGAGTAAGTACTGCAAGGTAGTATTTTGTCATTAAAAATATTAAGATCAATGAATTCAAAGAAAGAATCCTTGCAGTGCATAATTAAAGAGCTGAAGATTTCAGTAAAAGCGTTGCTATTGGTAATTTAGGTCGGTGCGTGTATTTTATTCTGTTCGTACATTGAATACAGAGATTTAAAACACATTTATCGGCTGCTGCTATTTTAACTTCAAACAAAACGATATATCTTTTATCGTTGCTTAAGAGTTTTTAAATATTCTTTGTTTGTTTTCTAAAAAAGAATTTTTTAAATTACGTTTTGTGAAGTCATTATTTTGAAAAAAATGTTTTCCTAATACAATTTATTATATAAATGTTTTGAACAATTTTATATCAATTTTTACATATTTTTTTATTTATATCTATACTTTGTTTTCAATATTATCTATGTTTTTAAATTATTTTATTGTTCATAAAATATTGTTTTACGTATCTGTAGTTTATTAAATAACGTTATTAATATTAATATTATATAGTAATTTTTGTTGACTGTTGTTAAGATAATACAAATATTTTTTGTTGTATTAAAATTCGGAACAAGTACAATTTATATTTTTCTATATGTATTTATTGATCTTACAATGTTTGTCAGTTTGTTTGTTTTATACATCATAATAATATAAACATGTACAAAAAAATAATAATGTCAATGTAAACTTTATTTACATTTTTTTCGTTAATAAAAAATGTTTAGTTTATATAAACGGTTTTTGTTTGAAATTGAACATTGTTTAAATATTATTACTGTTTTTCATTTCTCAAATTATTAAAATAAGCGAAATTAGCTTTTCAAATTGAGTTAGTGACCTTTGTCCTAGTAACTTTGTAATTATTTGTAATTTTTGAATTCTCAAAGAGTTTTGTTTTTGTATTTTTTCTATTGATTTATTAATGTGTTAGTTTAATTAGTTAAGAATTTAATAAAACAACATAATCTATGTTAAATACTGCAAATTGACTGAAACCGCATAAAAAGTATTAATAAAAGTTCTAACTACAGTTCTACATGTAATAAATAAGTTGACAAATAAGTCTACAGTAACACCATATACTCGTGATTTACATCGATAGAAGTAAACTACTAAATTACAAATGTTTTTGAAATGAAACTTCACATTGTATAATTGACGTGTGAGTTACACAGCAGTTCCTGTTTTTACTCATTTAACTTTTGCACGTATACATCGGTTAAGAATTGATTATACGACCAACTTGTCTACTAAAACTTAAAACATTACAAAAGCTTCGATCTTGTTTTGTAGTTTCTTAAGCTTGGCTGAGTTTGCTTCCTTACCGTTAACGTTTTATTCCAAGATATTGTACAGAAACAAACGGTCGTTAATAACTTTTTCTTTTTGTAGAACTATACTTCAGTAATAATTACGACTCGAGTTTGCAACAAGCGATAATTTTAAATCGCGAAGTACTTTGTCAAAAAATTTTTTTTTGGCAATAAAACCAACTTATACTTTACGGAAACGTACAAACGTAGAAAATGTATAACATTTTTTATAGCAATGGGAGACGCAGGACGTTTAAATTGAAGTAACAAACTATATAAAACAGCTAGTCTCACATGTATCGATGTCACGAGTCTGATGAATTGCTTAAACGTTCCCGTAAGGCATTTCTGAATGTCTTCGAAGTAGATTGCATATGTACAACGCATTAGAAATGCTGCTTGTTCCGTTTAACAAAATTTAAATAGACTATTAAAAATTATGTTTAAAAATAATTAATAATTAAATAAAAATTTTTACAATTTTACATTTTGCGTTTTATTACTACTGTTTACTTTAAACTGAAAAATAACATTAAACTTATTCACAGTACTTTTAATAAAAATATCCATTTACCTACTATTTTTAATTAAATTTTTGTTTTATGTACGTTTGCTAGGTATTACTGCTTATAGTTAAACTTTTGCAATTAATGTTGTCTAAAGCTTCATCTGTTCAAATATTCGTTTTCCTGCAAAGATATTAAATTTTGAAATTAAATCCATACCAATTCACATGCATATATGTATAATACACAAATATACGTATTTATAAATGACAAGCGTAACGCTTGTACAACAATTAAAACAAAATACTAAAAACTAGTATTACAATAATTTTAAATTTTTACAATAATCCAAATAAATATTGTTTCAATTTAAGTAAATTATTTTAACAAATTAGTAACGTTTTTTAGTCAGAACTTAATTTTTTAAACGTCGTTTTGGTAATTAAAGTATAAATTTATTTTTGTATTCGTAAGTGTTAACAAAATATATTAAATGTAAAATTACGTTAAGTTATCATAAGTTAAATATGAAAGTATACTTAACACACCAACACTATAATTGTTAAAGTTTTTTAAGTTTAAATCTTTGTAATGTTTGCGGTAGTAATAATTAATACAGACTGTAAATTTACTTAATAAATGTTGAATCGTAAAGTTTGTATCCTGTTAACGTCAAAAGATTCAAATACGTTCTTCTACTAAACTAAACATGAAAAGAAATTATAATTATTTATTTTGTAATAATACTTAAGGCATAACGTCATAACATTAAAGTTGCACTTTAATTTGTTGCAAAAATTCAATATGTAATGTAGAAGATAATAAAAATGCAACATCTACTTACATTTTTAAACAATAACATTGAATAATAAGTGTAAATTATTACTCAATGATAATAACAAATGTTTCTATCGTTAAACAACAACAATTTTGTCATTATTAAGTCTCTAAGAACTTTCTGTAAAAAAAATTGGGAACGAAAAATCTTAACTAAGACAATGCATCAGACACTAACTTGAAATTAAAATAGAATACTTTACATTATATTTAATTAATTTCTAATTAGGAGAATTTAATTAATAAGTAATTAATTAATAACAAAATAATCAATTAGAAAAAAGATAATAAGAGAAAATTTATATAAAAACAGATTTATTCTGCCTTATAAGTATTAATAACGTTTAAATTTTATACTAAATACTTAGCTAACGACACTCAAGAAAACGTAGATATAAAAGTGAGGTTAAATAGTGTGATTTTTTCAATTTAATAAATTAAGAAAGTATTTGTTTAGATGGAATGATTTTTATTAAAACTAAACAAAACTAACAGAAGAAGTGTTGAGACGTTAATATAAAAGCTCTCAAATAAGATTAACTTTAATCTTAATTAAATCAAAACTGTTTCTTTAAATATTGTTTATATTAATGTCTCATCAAAGGTATTATCCATTAGATTGACTTGATTGCATTTGTTTCTAATTATATCAAATAGTAACAAATATTAATAAGTTTTAAGAAATAACTAGAGTTATTTACTTTTAACATATATTCCAAAGAAAACACGTGATTTTTGTAAGTACAGACATTTTGAAACAGATGGCGTCTATTGAGAAGATAGTTTTGACTGTCTTGAGTACAAGTCGTTTTAAATGTATGATGTGAAATACAGTGGCAGTAATGGCACGTTGGATCCCTATAATTTTATAAAATTTTTGGTTTTTAGTGTTTTCGTCTAAATGTTTAGACAAAACTTAAAAGCAAGTACTTAAAATTAAATCTAGTTGTAAACTTTGTTTAAATAGACGGGAAAAATCCTAAAGGAGAAGTACATACATTAGGTCCAAAACTATACCAAACAAAAACTGACAAGTTGACGATTAAAAAATTTTTGTTCAAAAATACAAGGTTAAAACATTACTATATTGCGATAATGACAACTTGTAAACGGTACCTTTGTATATTCACGAAAGATAAATTATGCATACTCTGCAGTCAATTTATTTTTTTGCACATCCGACTTTAAGGTTACTATAATAGTAATGCAGACAAAGAGAATGTAAAGAAATTTAAAAAAATATATCTTACAGCAAATATTTATACTAAATGTGGCCTTTGGAAGCTATGTGACGCAACTTCAAAAACTTCGGACCATGCTGTAACTTATACTGCTTTTGGTAAATAAGTATCCTTTTGCACTCGTAAAATTTAACACTTTGACACTTTTTAGAAAAAAGCAGTGTTTCTAATACAAAAATAGAACTTTTCTAAACACTAGTAGAAAACTAATAAAAAGTCTATGATTATAAGCGACTTTCGGCTTAGACCGCGTCGTAATTAAAGACCCAGATTTAGGCTTGGTCCTAGTCTCTTCTTGAGAGCCAAAAAAAGTAAAACTTGGCCTTCGCCGTATTGTCGTTTGTGAACCCAAACAATCTGACGTTTTGCAAGACATTGCAGCTTGCATCTTCATAATGGTAAATGTCACTGAAAGAAAAAGTGTAAATGACGATATTTATACCAATGACGATTAGCGTGATTAACGGACCTTATCTTTCCGTTACTGATTGACTGACTTCGTTATTACTCTGAGTAAGTGTTTGTGTCCTTTCCAAGAAGGTCGATCTTTGTTTTAGAGAATATAATACTGTTAGCCAAGATTTGCTGAGTCTTAAACCGTCTTCTCGGTTCATATTACATGGATGGATTACATGCAGGTGTTTACAAAATTCCTTGTTCCTGTAGATCAAGTTATATAGGATAGACGGGACGCTCTATTAAAGTTAGAGTAAAAGAATATTTGGCTGACTGCAAACACCGCAGAGTTACTAAATCAGTAGTGACAGAACACCTGTAGAACCAAGGACACACGTTGAACCTTGACCAAACTAAAGTGTGGGCTAGAACTCCTCGCTAATCCGCGAAGCTGTAAAAACAGATAAACATACATGTAATATGAACCGAGAAGACGGTTTAAGACTTAGTAAGTCTTGGCTACTAGTATTATATCCTCAAAGACAAAGAACAACTTTCTTGGAAAGGACACAAACGCTTACTCTGAGTAATAACGAAGACAGTCAAGCGGTAACAGAAAGATAAGGTCCGTTAATCACGCTAACCGCTATTGGTGTACATATTCTCATTTACACTTTTTCTTTTAGTGACATTTATCACTCTGAAGATGCAAGCTGCAATGTTTTCTACAAACGACAATACGGCAAAAGCCAAGTTCTACTTCTTGTTTTGGCTCTCAAGAAGAGACTAGGACCAAGCCTAAGTCTGGGTGTTTAACTACGACGCGGTCGAAGCCGAAACATAACAACCGCGAAAGCTTAAGATTTTATGATAAAAAGTCGTAAATGTAATCCAATGTATAAAAATAGTATGTATGAAAACAAATGATTTTTGTAAATTTTTCAGCCCTGCTTTTATTTATACCTATTTTCCAAAACATAAAGTTTCAAATAGACTTTTATAAAAGGACAAATTTGTATATGATAAATTATATTGTACTAGAAAAACTAAATAAATTAATTTGTAATGCTACATTTTATTACAAGTTGCAAATTTAAATCTCGCGATAACTCACCCTTAATATTGAGAAAGATAACATTGCACGCAAGCGTAAGTGTAAACTCCTACGTGGTCATTTCGTTAAGCGTTGTCATTGGTACAAAATCAATTGTTTTGCTGACGCCATTCCCAAATCCATAGCTGCGATTTAATTAACAACGGCGTCAGCTTACAACATAGTCAACTTTGTTTTATGCAAACAGACATAAGTCTAATTATATTGACATAAAAATTACAGACGAAACTAGAAAAAATTCAATGACGTTAACATACAATTATAAAGTCTCATAAATAAATCAAAATTTGAAAAACAAGATCAAAAAGTGTAATAAAAATATTATCTACGCTATTCATTTCATTAAGACAAAGATCTGCGTTTATATTTTTACTTTTACAAATTTTTGAAAGTTCTAAAAAAATAAGTTTTTGACTTTTACTTTCTTCTTCTTTATATCAAGCGTTCTTGCCTGTTTTTCTTTAACGTAATGTTTTCATAGGCCGTCTTTTAATTTTTTTCGTGGTCTTCTTACACGTTTGGTGATTTATCCTGAGCTATTTTTACTACTCGTTGTTTCGTCATTATGTTTTTTTATTCACGTATTAACGTTTTCAATTTCACATATGCGTCTTATGCTTTGACCGGTTTTTCTATCCCATAAAGTTTTTCTTACAAGTTTTCTTAATGCTTTCATTTCATTTTTTTATGGATCTTCCAGCTTTACGTGTTTCTGGTCTTGTTTCGGCGGTGTAAGTTATAACTGGACTAACGACAGATTTATATATTCTAGATTTTTTTTTGTTATCAGGTGTTTATTTTTCTATAGTATCATTTACACAACCAGCTATTCTGTTGCTTCAAATTGTGCTTAAGCTAAGAATCTTAAACTTTTGCTTGAGATTATGAAATAGACCTAAACTAGAAAACGAATTATTATAAAAAATTCAGATTTCTCAGAATTACTACTAGTGCCGACTGCTCCTCCAACACCACGTGACTCTTCATTCGTAAAAATTTCATTGGATGTATTTTTTATAGTTGGAAATGTAGTAATTCTTTAACAAGCAATAACATTGCAATATCTCTAGAAGCACGGACAAAAAAATTATACCACCATTTATGAGGTTTGTTCTTTATATATTTTTTCAAGTTATCACCATATTTACTTTTATATCTCACCAATGCCAATTTTAAGTTATTATTGAAGTTTACCTAAATTATCAATTTTTGAAATCTTTTCATCGACATCATATCAGCTACAAGAGAAATCTTAGATAAAGCGCAGCAGTAATCTTCAATTGCTGGTAAGTGTATCACACCCATAAATACACTCATTAAAAAAATGATATAGAACAAAAAAATAAAATAAAAAGCACATAGGAGACTGAAACAGATGGAGAAACACAGGGTAGTGCATCGATGGTCTCGTAAACTTAAAACATTAACCATCAACAAGGTTGTTACGAGAAACTCAGGTTTCTGGAGTTGATCTGTCAAAAATAAAGTGTCACACCGGTTTTCTCATAAGCCAACAAAGCAACGGCTAGTACAGCTTCTTCGGAGAAGGATCGCAGGCTTTGTTATGTGTGAATCTAAAAAAAGTGCCAAGACGATAAAAAATTAAGGTCGAGGGATATCCTCTAACTCTCCCCGTAGTAAGAGAAGAATAAATAACATACAAAAGTAATAACACCGAATATATATATTTATTGTATCACAGAAGTTGAAAAAAGCATATAAATGTAAATTCTGGACAAAATTTATACGTAGGCTGATTAAAGTAGAAGTTGCGCCGAGTGGCGAGCAACGATGTGTATAACAAAGTGCTCTTGTCGGACTAAATAGTTACATACACATAGCGTCTAAATTTATAAGTACAGATATTTAAATCGTAGACAACCCAAACAAATTGAGCCTTCAAGATTCGATGTGCACAACTGATATATTCGCGAAGCACAAAAATACAATTAGTTGTGTTAAGTTAACATGCACGTACGATCCTAAACGACCTAGTCCCCGAAATACAAATCAAATAAATGAAAGTAGCAATACTTACAGGTAGGTTTTACCTCAGTCGGACATTAACTAATCTCCGTACCTAAAAAGTAATATTAAACCCAGATCGGAACGAGCATATACGTTTAACACAAATAAGAAGGTTTATTTAGCATCCAATTATTACGAACGCAAGTGCGCAGCGTTTCCCTTTGACTTAACCAATTAAATTTTTCATGTTTGTCTTCGTAAAAAAAAGGATTGTCCTGGCGGTTCTCAACCTTTGACGGTGGATATGATAAGAACATATCAATACTTCGACGTCATGGAATATTTCGAACAAGGCCACCTGTTAGTTATCTTGGATGATAACGCAGAACAATTAGTGGCTACCAAAAGCCGCTGTAGAAAATTAGTAGATGTCAATTTCAACCCTCAATAAAGGAAATTGTATACCACTTACCCCGTTTCAACCTTCCACAAATAATTGCATATTAAACTAACAACGCGACACAATCTAACGGTGAAAGTCAACCCGGGCGTACAAGTAACAAACTCGCAAAATGCTCTAATGCAAAATGAATTGCGGGAATGCTGTCTAAAATGTGACAGTCTCGGCGCAAGAGCAGAGAGGTTCTGACAAATTTCATACTAATGAAAAATTTTCCATACTCGCGAATTGAACTACTAATTTCTTTTTTTAACGTTACAAGGTTTAATGGCAAAGCTATCTCATAGTATAAGTTACTAAGTTACTAAAATAACTGTAAATAAATTATAACGGCGGTAAAAATTGTAAGTTAATTTTACACCTGCGTATTTCAAAATCGTTTTGTATCCCGCAGTTTTATTCAAAACTATTTTAAAATACGCGGGTGTAAAATCAACTAACAACTTTTATACCACCGTTATAGCTTATTTATATGTAGTTAAAACATTAACAACATTTTAAAATAGAAGCTTGTGTGTATACTATCAAAACGGAAATGATCTTATAACTAAGAATTTAAAAAAAAACACAAAAATTTGCAAAATGACGACATTTCACGTAGTAAAATAAATTTACCACAATTTCAACTACAATGCTAATTGTCATTTTCAACCCAAGCTTGTTCTGGTACAGTTTTTGTTTTATCTGGTAGTTGCTGTTGTTTTTGTACTGCCACAGTAATATAATTTCTTTTATCATCTTCTTCATCTGTTTAGCAATCATTATATTATGTAGTTGCGTATGTGATGTATCAGACTCGTCAGAAGCTAAAGCAGTAATGCTTCTTTTTGAATCCTCAACTACTTTGTGAAATTCATTACTGTCTGATAAATCTGAAGGATTGGGTTTAAGAGGTATATCGCAAATCTTACTTTTCTTTTTCTCATAACATGAAATAGAAGGAATGATTTTGTAGCTTACGGTATTCCATTACAGAAAAATTTACTAGAATAAGCAAAAACGTCATTTTGAAACTAGCAATGTTGCTCATAAACAAAATGGTTTTTGATCATTAAAACTGTGAATTTACTTTGTATTTTGGATATTTGTCTGAGAAGAGATCCACTTATTCTTACTCTTACTAAACTTTAGTAAACCAATTTTTGCGAAAAACTTTAACTTGTGATTCTTTTCACGTTTGACGTCACTTTAGTTCAACATTATCATTGTTAATAAAGGCGCGCTTAATTTTATTGTGCAATTTAAAATTTTTTTACAACGGTGGTTGAGGCATTATCAATTGCATTTCTTATTTTCGGCAGTTTATCGTATTTTTTGATATTTTCCGCTTTTTTAACGAAAAATTATTTCTTTTTTTGTTGTCAACAATGTAAAAAATAACAAAAATAACCTAAATTTAAATTGAAATGAACTAAACAAAATGGAAATGAACAAAAAGCAAAGACAAAAAAACAATATTAAGATAAGTGACGTGTTTAGAAGAAAATTTTAATGACAATTTTACTAATACAAAGAAATCATTGTGTTATAAAAATGATAACAATAAGTAACTTTTTGATAACATTATCAGGTGTATTTGTATGTAAAGTAAATGCATTTTTAAAATATATTTTTGAATTTTTTTTAATATATTTAAAAACTAGCAGTGTTTTATTTTTGTTAATAACTACAAAGCTTTACCAAGGGAAAGAAACTTTATTAGACCACGAAGAGCTAGGTTTAGGCGGATCTGTTGATGCAACCTTTGCCGAAAAAGTAAAAACGACGTATCCAAACCGTAACTATATATTTTTTCTATAGTGAATAAACAAGAGTTGGAATAAACCAATAAAATATAAATTTAAAAAAAATGGGTTTAGAAAGAAAACTATAAAGCTGAAAAAATGAATATAGTTTATGTTTATGCAAAAATAGCAACTGTACATAAAAACCAAAATTATTAATTTAACTCAAAACTGTACATACAATTTACATATTCTAATACTATTCAAGTTTTTAATTTTTTTCCATTAATCAAATTTAACAAGTTTCATGCAATGATTTGAAATTGTCCAACAAAAGTTTGCAAATTGGAAATACTAATAAATTAATTTGTGTTTAGTGATTTATTTAGTACAAGGCACACTTATACTAATAATTACACTATTAATTTGAATGCTAAATGACAGTTTAAGAAGTGGTTGTTATGAGAAATTAATCGGCGTAAGGATGCATTTTCATTTCACGACGCAATTTGATTAGCTATTTTATCATTAGCAACTTGGTCACCTGCACGTGTTTTTTTAACTTTGGTTACCTGCACTTTTAACTTCGGAAAATTCCTAGGAATAATTAACACAACACGCATGAGGTGTTGAAAATTGTTCCGGATGCGTATTTTTTAGATCTACGTTAAATAAAGATATCGAAACCATCGTTTCAATTCCTACAATTACAAACAAATTGGAAGGCATACTTAAAGAAATACCTATATTAACGTAAGGAAACTTGGTTCACTTAGTTTTTCTTACCAGATCGAATGAAACTAAAGATTTGATTTGTGATAACGCTATATATTTTTAATAATTTACTTTTTAGCAACTTTAGGGAATTTGTGTAGAATGTGCCATATTAGTTAATAGCATACTCCGGGACACTAAATTGTGAGTATCTTGTTTCTCAGATAAAAGTTCTTTTGTCTACATTGTCAGTTGTTTGCACGCACGACTGTACGTACATATTACGTTTGTTGTCACAATTAAATATTAAATTTTTTTTTATATAATAAATTAAATGATGCGTTCTGTTTCGCTTAAGCGTGAGGTATTGAACATTTGTGTTGTATTCACCAACGTGAATTCGTTATTTGAATTTAAAAGTTAAGCCAACTAATTTTATTTATATGTACGAATTGTTGCCTGATCTAAAAGCTTGCATTATTGTTATTACCATGAACTGTGTTATTTGTTGATGGATCTTTAATTGCTATTTATTTGCTATTGTTTTACTTCGTTTTTAACTCCTATTTCTTGTTGAAATAAATATATTCGTTGTTATAAACTGTGTTTTGAAACTTAGTTCTTTTCAGCGTTCGACAGATTTAAACAGAACTTGTAGTTAACAATTTTTCTACCGCGCTTTTTTAATTATTTTATGGTTAAAGCATTGAGTAACATAGTTCATAAAATTTTTGTCTAAATACCAATACTAAACCATTATAACCAACTCAAAAATTTAAACAAACGATAAATTGTGCTCTAGATGAAACAAATGTTGCAATTTTAGATTAATAATGAAATTGTTTTTAGAAGAATTTAATATACATATGTTTGAAAAGTCTAATATTAATTTTAAGCGTTACATGTAATATTAGTGAATAGCAAAAAATTTAAAAACAAAAAAATTTAGATTTAAGGCAGCTAGAAACAACTTAAAAACAGAAGAACACAGTGGATTCTAGGAGGATTTTTCCTGTATGCACAACCTGTTTTGCCAAAAACACATTATTGAAAAAAGGCTAACACCGATAAACCTTTTCACATTTTATTTATAGACATTAGTAAAGTTTATGAGCATGTGCTGATTTCAAAACTATGAGATGCTCTAAAACAATGAAAGTGTCAACTTTATACGGACCATACAAAAAGTATGAACAAACAGCATCATTAAAATAAATAGGACACAAAACGGCACAACGTTTTACCGCAAATAGTAGTTTAGAACAAAGATGATGGATCTCTCCTACGTTTTTAAAACGTATATAGAATACACTAACAAAATGCAGACGATCACATTATTCTAGCAAATTACAAAGAAACCTAGAATACATGACTCAAAAAATGAGCAAAACATTTGTGTATCAGAGAGAAATGGAAAACATGCATTTAGAAAATGATCTAAAAATTGTTCCATGCGACGAATACACCTATCTTGGCGTTAAAATAAATGAGGACAGTAAAAGCAACACAAAACTAACCAAACAAAAAATTAAAATTAAAAATTTGTGGATATGGATGCAATGAGGAGATCATGTAGAGTATTGAACTTAGACAGAACCCCAAATGTGACGATCATGAAACGATTGGGCTCAAAAACGATATAGTCCAGAAGATGAAAATAACTTGATAAAAAAAGTTTTTTAAAAAACCACGTTCTTTCCGTGGACTAAAAAGTAGAAAATAACTTCTCTTCAACTTAAAACGTGGGCGCATTTAAATGTATTTTCTTAAATTATATAAGTTCTTATAAATGCGCTCACGTTTTAAGTTGAAGAAAAGTTATTTTCTACTTTTCAGTCCACGAGAAAAACGTGTTTTTTTTTAAATTTGTAAAGTATTTATTTTCTATTTTTTAGTTTTATGATAATTTATTTTAATAAAGTTTTAAACAAACAGTTTAAAAACTTGCCCGACATACATAGCTTACAGAACTGTCGTAGATCTGAACCCTTCAAGTTATGGCAAGAGTTTTATATTTTCTGGTGCTTGAATACTGTATTATCATCGATAATGCATATGTCCAAAAAATTCTAGCTTGATTAGTGCGGTAAAAGTGGTCGAAAAATCAATTACAAAATTTGAAATTTTGCGAACAAACAATCAAACAAACTAACAAAAAACAAGAAAGCAAGTTAAGAAAAGCGTGGTAAAAAACGGCAGATTTTGTATGAACACGTGATGCGGATTGAGGAAGAAAGACTATCCAAAGTCGTATAGAGATGACCCCCTCTACATAAAAAGAAGAGAGAAAGATCGAAAACAACAGGAAAAAGACAATGAATGCCAGGGATCTTCGTAAAGAATTATGCCGCAATAGAAAGACGTGAAAAAAATTCTAGAAATTGAACAGCGTTATGATCACCAAAACTGACTACTAATACTTTTTAGATAAAAAAAATACGAGCATCTAATGATCTTGCTGGTTCCTGCTGCAGTACTTCAAATTATTAAATGTCAAAATAGGCTTTTTATACGCCGCATCCGACATCTACTGTAAGCAAAATAAAAACTATACAATTAAATTTTGATTGCACATTTTTGTCTAAAAATCGTTTTAAAAAAATTGTTTTATTTTCTGCTGTTTTCCATCTTTATAGCTATTTACAATTAACGAATCATCTGAATACATACTGCCAACCATAATAAATCCGACATCTTAAAAAATTTAGTAATATTTTGTTGATTAATGCGTCTCCATTAAAAAACATTAAGGAAAACTTAAAACAAAATATTACACTGCATCTGAGTGTTGCTATAAACACTTAATTAACGGAATTATAAAAACATTAGCATCTGAAAGCAGTTGTAATTTTGAACAATACTGAACGTTTTGAACATCTTTACATTGTAACTCCCAATAATTTAATTTGATTGTGTCAAGACTACCTCTGCAAATGCTCAAATACGTACTTTTTATAAAAATTTCCAAAACAAACTTTTTAGTTATTTTCAGTAACATGTGGAAGTAATAAAATTGTAAAAAAGAAATCTTTTTAGAATTTTACACATAGACAAGTAATTTTATATTTTAAAATAAAGAAAACTTACGTGTTTGAATATTTTTATTGTTTAGAAAAGTAATTTAAAACGTATCGCGTAATTTTTACGTCAGATAACAAAATTTTCTACTTTAGTTGTTGTAAATTGCACACTGCAAAAATATATTAGGTGTTCTGTATTTTATCTTTTTTTAATTACTGCCTGTTAAGTCGTGTTTAAACAACGGAAAAATCTATTTATTTTATAAGGTTTTAGTTAACATTTTTTAAATTAATTTTTATTTATTACTTCGTTCTGCAGTAACTTATGAGAGTAAGTTTTTGTGGTTGTAAGCTTTAAATGCTTGTTTACATTATGCCGTACTTTAAAAGGTTTCTATATTGGACAGTCAGGATTATCTTTCGAGCGAGCGAAATTTAAATAATAATCAAAAAGAGGTTTTTTTCTGCATTATATTGTATTACTATTAATGCATTTTTTCTGTTTTATGAAGTTTCAGTTTATTTGGATAAATATATTTTAGGTATTTAGTTATTTTGTTATAAAAAATGTGTTAGAAAGTATATTTAAGGTATTTTACCTAAATGTGCTTAAAAATAGTATATTATATACCAAGGTTAACAAGTGCATTATTATAACCTAAGCGACAAATTATATCGTAAGATACAAAACGTCATTTTCTCAAGCGTAGCCTATATACATTTGTTTCCGCTATTAGTTATATAGGCTTTTATTATTACGTATAATAATAAGTTGTGAAATTCCACTTTTTTAAAGCGCAGGAAAATAATATTACATTATTAACCATTGGTTAATAATGAACATATTCACATTTTTTGATAATTTTATAACAGTTTTAAAGAAAGCTAGTTAGAACTATTACCAGCGGCAAGAGTATTTAACTAGTTCGCGCCTAACTAAATAGGATTTTTAACTGAATTAAATATATTTTAGATATAAGCAATGCTTACAGAAATAATGTTTTTAAACAATTTTAGTAAGTTTAGGAAAAAAACACTTACGTTATTTATTATTTCTGTGTTACAAATCACAATTACAAATTACGTTAAATCTAATTTGATTAAACTAATGACAACTGTGTATAATAATAGGTTGTGAAGTTGCACTTTTTTAAGCGCAGGTAAATAATATTTCATTATTAACCACTGGTTGTTAATGAACATATTTACATTTTCTGATAATTTTATAAGGTTTAAAGAAAAAAAGTTTATTGGCCGGATGTAAGAGATTGTTATGTGATTAAATTAACATTACACTTACATATAATAATGGTTACCATTTTCTAGGTAACTTTCAAAAAAGAAAGCTATATATACGTAATAATTTTTTTTTTAATAGTAAATGTTCACAAGATGGTGATCATCACTATAAGTTGCTCACACGATCACTTTCAAACTGACCAATAATCACGTTTTTTCTATCTTACAAATGGTCGATTTTGGCTTTATCTTTTTATATACAATTGATTGAATATGTAATCCAGTATACTAGCAGAGGGAATAAACACCCTTAGTTTTAATTAATTTAATTGTAAGACGTCAATGTTAAAATTGATCCAAAAAACATTCACAGCAAAAGAGATAAACAAATTTCACTCAGTACAAAGAATACTGATTTTGTAAAAAGTTTTTTATATTAAATACTTTATTTATAGTATTATTGGTGTCTTTTTTATTATGTTTGTTAAACACGCCAAGATATAAATCTGATGTGAATAAACAGTTTCCACGCATCGACTGACATAATACCATCTTGTAGGTGCGGATAGGTGATCGATCAAAAATGATGAAAAAACGTAAATTTACAAAGAAACTCATCTTTGTCTGCTTCGATCAACCAGTTTTTGTAATACCCAATTAAGTTGGTGAGCATAGTTGTAGATATTATTGATCACTTTGATTAATTTTTATAGGCACGAATCTAATTTTTTTAATTGTTTATTTCTAAAATTCCTAAGTTCTGAAGAATAACATTTGTTAATTCCTGAGCTGTAGCACATGGCAAATAAAACTAGTTAAATCTTGTTTGGGTTGCCTGTCGTTTTGTCAACTAGTAAGGTAATTAAATCAGAAAAATCTACGTTAGCTAGAGCGTTTTGATTTTAGTCGTTTCCGCTAGATGCGCTTTCAGTTTTATGACATGCTGTATCCTGCTTAAATTAAATTATTAACTTTCAAAATTTTTCTTTGCTTAACTTGACTAAAGTTGTCCGTATTCTTTTTTACAACTTGGTAACTGTTGTTTTTGATAGTTAAAAGTGGTGTTTAGTAATAAAAACCTGCGCGTGTTAAATACTTAATTCCGCTAGCTTTAAAAAAAAGATGTTGGGTGCATAAATTTCAAAATGTAATACCTTGTATATTTATTACAATAAAGTTAGATTTCTACTTTCGACGCCCTCTAACGAGTTTCGTTTAACTTCATTTCTGTCAACTACTTAAAATCGTGCTTGTAATGTGTAAATTTTAATTTTCTAACATCATTTACGTATGTAGAAATTATGATATACAACGAAAACTATTTTCTATTAGTTTAATCATCATAAGCACGACCCGACACGTGTTAGTGCACATGTTTCGGGGTATTCTCCACCGATGAGGGGTAAATATCGACCAACTACCTTCATAGAAAGATTATAATTTTGGAAAGCCTACGGTAAAACAAAAAACGAAGTCTCGACAAGAAATTTTCTTTTTATGAGTCAATCGACTGCAAAATCAATCTTTAATTTAATGTGTGCAACAGAATTTGATAAGCGGTTTTTATGTCTAATTTCTTTTAGCAATAATTAATAATTTTGTAGATTTTTGCTTTTGTGAGTCATTGTGCTGACACGATTTGCTTGTTCATTAATATTCCAGAACGACTCAACGAAGAAAACGTTTTTTTCAGACAAGTACTGGACTGTGGGTAAGTCTTATTTAATTACATTTGCGTTGTCATAAAGGTCTCTCACAAAATTTTGCTTGTTAGTTTAACTTACGTAATTACAATAATTGTTTTAATAACATTTAGGTATTTTTATTAATTATTTTAGTATGTCGCATGCTGTGAATCATAGATATTTGACATTATCAATTTAACTTTCTTTGCTATCAACGCCCTATGTGTAATTTAAGTTTATGTATTGTGTGTTGCCGATACTTCTGGTATTTATTGATGGAATAATTTACGACAAATTATGTTGGGTAGTTGTAAGCGCCCTACTTCAAGAAGATTTCTTAAGTAGTTTACGTAAGTAATATTAATTTTTTTATTTTTATTATTACTTCTTTCGTGGGTTGCTACCGGAAGTCTCCGCCCGTCTTAAACGTAAAAATACATTCCATTGTCAACATCCGTTTAGTCAAAACAATCTATTTTTGATTACATTTTTTGGTACAAACTAAATATAAATGATTGTTACATACGAAAATTCTAACAATAAATTAATGTACACAAATAAAAACATATATTTTTACAATAACTGTCAAACTCAAAAACCTTTTCTTTTTAGCTTGTAATAGTCATCATCTGTTACAAATAAATATTATCGATCAACTAAGATTTAACTGCAAAGTTTGTCATGTGTAATAAGAAATGCAATGTTTCAGTATTTTTGTTGTATGCATAGATCCGGAAAAAATGGTATAAATGACGTTGGCAGAAAACATTTGGGCAAAATTTTTCTCTTTTTTTAGCTTGCATAAAATTGCAATTTAGCTTCAACGCGGTCAACACACCAATAGTTGTCGGATAAGTTTGCAAACTTTTGTATCACTTTCGCAATAAGAATTAGTGAAACGTGCAAATTCCAAATTTGATTTATCTATAAGACTTTAAAGTATCTAAAAGATTTATTATTTAAAAACTATTTTGACAATTCATAAGTAGAAACTTTGGTGAAATTAGCAAAATTATGTATGGTTTAATCGTATTTTTAAATTAACGTTAATATTCACCAGCAAAAAAACGAAACGACGATGGCCAACACCTTGTCTCTATTTATGGTTAATTTGGTTATGAGTAGATTTGAAACCGATCTAAAACAAAATTTAAATTACTTTCCAAAAATTTGGTCTCTGTATGTGAACGACATTTTTGCAGTCATTGATACTAGTGTTTCCAGCCCCCAAGAATTTGTTCAGGTCTTACATTCAGAATTTAAACTAATAAGTTTACCCATTAAATCAAAAACGATGGGAATTGCCATTTTTTGACACTATAGAGACCAGAAAGGGCAATAAATAAATTAGATTTTGACAATTTGCCATGTAAACTTTTTGTTTTTCAATGTTTAATTTAGCGGTTATAGAATTTCCCATTCTTAAATCATAACTTTAACAAAGAATTAAAATATATTAAACCTATTGCAACATACAATGAAATTTAAGAAACAATAGTCAACAATATCCTATGAAACCAGTAACATAAATTAAATATTAAAAATGTGACGTTGCAAAATAATAATAGCAAAAAAAAAAAAATATGTAAAATTTTCGTATTATTTCACATATACTAGAGGACTTCAAAAAATACAAAATAGTAACAACCACTAACAAAAACATAAAAAACTTTTAGGAAACCTGAAAGATCCAATAGATATGTGAGATAAATCAGGAATATATAAAATTAGTTGTAACCAAACACATACAAAGCAAACCAGAAGAACCCTGAATACCCGTTATTAAACGCACTTGTCAAATATAAAAGAATAAAGAATTCCAGTGTTGCCCTACATTAGTTCGAAAATAATCATAAAATAGAAGACAATATAAAAGAACCATACGAGAGTTTGGATATTTGTTAAAAAAAATGTTTATTGATGAACAACGATGATTACGGTCCGTTGGTTTTTCGGAATTGTTCATCTTAGTGTAAAAATCAATAAGACGTAACGAAGCGTCATATAATTTTAGTATAAATTAGCTTTAGTCATAATTATAGTTTTAGTATCAGTTTGCTGAAGATGACAGCATAGCTGTCGAAACACGTGAACAACAAATATTTAATTTATTGTAGTTGTAGGGTTATTGTAAATCAAATTCCTTTTTTTGGCCTAAATATCAAAAGGCTATTACAATAAATGTTTTAAATAATTGGTAACAAACTTATTAACAGAGGAATTATTTTGTATCGAATAAGGCATTTGCTGCATTTTATTTTCATACAAAATATTTTCGTGTATAAATAAAATTGAATGCAATACTGAACTATTTATTCCTTTGTTCGTCAATGCATGTTTGCGTTTTTAGCTTTTTCTTAAACTTTTGTGATTTAACAAAGAATTTGCATTTCCTCGTCACTCTTATTCTGCTTTACTATAATACGATATATAATTGTTTTTATTGTATTTTTTAGGAATGTCAATTAAGAAGAATGCTGTATTTTACCTTTATATTTGTTTACTATTTTTAGTTTTTAAGTCGCTGTTATAGTCTCAAAATTTTAATTGTTTGGTCTATTGTATATTATATGTTAATGTAAATTAGCGTCCAACTTAATTATTGTAAAAATATTTGTAGTTGTTAGTTTAATTTATGATTTAGTATTCTGGTATTGTTTTTATTGTTTGTCTAATTTTAATTGTTTGAATAGAATTGCAAACGGCCGCTAAGGATTGCCGTTTGTAGTTGCGAAGAAGTTTAGTTCACACCGGTAACTATATTAATCAAAGTAACCAAGGTGACCCGTTTTTGTTTAGTTGAGTGTACATGGTACTATCCAAAAATGTTTCCCGATTGAACATCCGTGATGACACGTTATATATTTTAGTATTACAATAATTTGAGATAAAATACTAAATAAATATTACGTACGAACTATAAGTTTTAATTAGACCGTTGTCGTTAGGTTAAATATCAGCGGTGCCCAGATAATTTTTAACAATGCATGTTTGCGTTTTTAGCTTTTTCTTAAATTTTTGATTTAACAAAAAAATTGCATTTCCTTGTCACCCTTATTCTGATTTACTATAATACGATATATAATTGTTTTTATTGTGTTTTTAGAAATTTCAATTAAGAATAATACTGTATTTTACCTTTATATTTGTTTACTATTTTTAGTTTTTAAGTCGCTGTTATAGTCTCAAAAATTTAATTGTTTGGTTTATTGTATATTATATGTTAATGTAAATCAGCGTTCAACTTAATTATTGTAAAAATATTTGTAGTTTTTAGTTTAATTTATGATTTAGTATTCTGGTATTGTTTTTTTTATTGTTTGTCTAATTTTAATTTCTTGAATAGAATTGCAAACGGCCGCAAAGGATTGCCGTTTGTATTTGCGAATAAGTTTAGTTCACACCGCTAACTATTTTAATCAAATTAACCAAGGTGTCCCGTTTTTTGTTTAGTTGAGTGTACATGGTACTATCCAAAAATGTTTCCCGATTGAACACCCGTGATGGCACGTTATATATTTTAGTACTACAAAATACTAAATAAATATTACGTACAAACTATAAGTTTTAATTAAACCGTTGTCGTTAGGTTAAATATCAGCGGCGCCTAGATAATTTTTAAGAATTTAACGTTTACCTTAATCAGTCAATTTTATTAATTTGCTGTAAACTAAGTACTTGTAAAAGGTTTACTAATTTTATTAATGTCAAATACACTTGAATATTTTCGTTACTTGTATCTTAACCTTTGACTTCATAGTTATTTACTCGTGGATCACCACGAACTTAGTTTCAATTAATTAAGTATTCGTTACGGACTTTTTAGTTGCAGACTAAGTTACTCAATTTATTTTGTTTTTAATTACATCTCTTTTAAAGTATATACAACTATTTTTATTGTTCTTAACTGTCATAAATTTTAATTTTTCGCTATTGTGAACCGTCTTTTACAGTTTTTGCGCACTTGTCAACATACACGTCAAAATATTTTTGAGAGAATTTGAGACTGTAGAGGCCTGCTAGTCTCTGTTCGAGCAATAAAATGTTGTATTCAACTCATTCCTGTCTAAATTGAACGCTTTTTCCCTCGAGGAAATGTCCTTTTAAGAAAAAAGCGTCTAATTTACACAAGAACTCGTTAAATAAACTACTATTCCTGTATGCATTTTTTATGATTATATGCATAAAATGTAAAGTAATTATTAATGTATTGAAACGTCCGAGAAATTATTTTCAAGTTCCAGAGATTTCACGAAGTTGTTATCTATTTTCCAGAACGTTTCCTAAAAGATATGGAACATTCGCGAAGGATTTCCAAAATGTGTATAAATGTGGTTCAAACAAATCAGACGTCAGTTATTTCCCATAATTCGAAGACGGCAGTGTTAAGAAGATTATTCAAGTCTAAATAAATAAGTATTTAACGCGTATGAGATAAATAACCTGGTACGTGGCTTTAACGTAAACAATAAGTGTTAAACAAGTGTGTGACTTTATCTTATCTTCGTGTCAGTGATAGCGCTACATATGAGTTAGTGTAAGTCTTTTTATTAAATATCCTTAGATTTAAATTAGTTCGGTTAATTATAAACGTGTCAGTTAGTTTTAATATTAATAAACACAACAGTATATTAAAACTTATCTCTGACTTACTTGTTAGATATTACTGTGCTAGAGTTGAAAGTTTGAAATTCTGTCTATATGCATCGTTTTGTTACTAACAAATCAATATTTTGCTGGTTTTAGAATTTATAAATTATTTTGAAAAATAACCGTTTTTTTAAACTTTTTATCAAACTTAAAATTTTACCATTTATTGTTGAATATATTACGGCAAATAATAAATAGTATCTGTTTTGTTTGCTTCCGTTTAAAAACATTAAAATCATTTCTTGATTTTGCTTTTCTTAAATATTATCATATAAAAAACAAATTTGATTTTGTTTATGTTTTTGTATACTAAAATTTTATCATCTATATTTTTTGCTTCAATAACGGACAAATTTTTTATTTTACGTAGATATATATAAATTTAAGCAATATTGCATAGATCAAAAAGTATTAGCAAATTTTCTTTAATACTTTAAATATCAAATAATTAAGCAAAAACTATTAGAATAAGGTTATTGATAACGTATATCTGCAATAAAATAAGTACAAAACTTTTTAAATTATTCTTCTCAAGATTGTTGTATCAATATTATTGTTATATAACGAAGTACACAAGCAACTTCAAAATTTAAGTAGGGCGTCGATCAAGTTAATGATTCCTCCTTTTTAGTAGGAAACAAAAACACCATCCATTCAGTTAATTGCGACGTTTCGTGTTGATAAACCAACACTTCATCAGGCCGCTCCACTGAGTCAGAAAGAAAATAATTAAATAAGCAATGTCAATTAATTTTAAAACAACATAAACTATCATTAACTTGATCGACACCCTACTTGCCATTACTAGGAGGCGAATCTTTTATCGATTTCAAAATTTAACTAAAACAAATTGGTTACAGCAATAGTACCAATACTTTAAAATTTTATCAAGATTTAAAATTTTGTTACTGAATATGTTATTTACTGTAACCGATTCAAATTATTTAAACCCAAAATAAATGCTTAAAACGTTAAAACTAAAACTTTAATTGCAATTATACGTGTTTGTAATTGATTAGTAACTAAAACACCTTAGAAGGTTAATTATTTTTTTCAAACAATTATTGCGTAATAATTTTTAATGTGTGTTTTAGCATTGATTTCAGTACATTGTAAAAATTCTATTATATTATATACAGATACGAATGGACCCGTTGAAACAAGTTTTTATTATATACAAGCAGTAACAGGTTTTGAAAAAATAAAAAATAACATTAAAATAATTTATACCAAGCAGAAATTATACAAGACAAGAAAGAAGTGTTATCTTATTGTATCTGAAAAGTAATCATTATTATCTAAAAGCGCTACAGTGCTAAACTATTAGGGCTACGGATAAAGCGTTAAACAACAAAAGCAACTTACTTATTATAAAGTACTATGTCTGGCCTCCAAATGTGGTCGGATGGGACGTGTAGCATTTGTACTCCGCCATACTCTTTTGGTTCCCATCTTAACTTGTAATCGTACCACGTCTGAAATATAGTAACATTGTGTAGTTTGAGTTTTAATAATCTTTATGATTTATTATAACATATAATTTTTAACGGTTTTTTTTGAGTATCTTGCAAAAAAAAATTTTTAATTAAAACCTATAAACGAGTGAAGCTTTCATACTTGAAAGTTACATATAATTGACGCTTGTGAGAACTAACACACAACAAGTGTAAAAAGTTTCTATAGTTTTTAAGCTTGAAATATTTTAAACAAAAACTAAAATATTTTAGAAAGAATAATAACTTCTTAATAGTTTATAGTTGTTATGGGAATCAGGAAAGAAAAGCCCTACGTCATCGATGTAAGAATTTATTAACGACGATTAAACTATTTTTACTGTAATTTATGTATATGATTCAGACAAAGAAAGAAACTTGTTTGACTGTGCTTATAAGCAAAGACTTGCGTTACATATAATTCTGTGCGATAGAAAGAGAAGTTAATAATTTTTTTATTACACCACACAATGAATTTGACTAACTTAGTAACTTTGTATTATTTATTGGAAACTACTTTAGCGGCTTAAATTTATAACCTCTGTAACTTGTTTACGAGATTGTTATTCTTTATTTCGGTGCTACTGTAGTATGCGGTCTACCGATCCGCGTGTGATCTACCACCACCTTAAACCTGTAATATGCGGTTTCCCCCGACAATTCAACGCAGTATCAAAATTTTGAATAAACACGCGAGATTTGCCATTACAAACTATATTTTATTCAAAAATGCCTATCTATGTACAGTTCTGATATCGTTTAGAAAAGTTAAAAATAAATCTTGGTTGTTTTTTCTTAACATTTTCCAACAAAAATGTTCCAAATGACTCCGAAAATGTTGTACTGGTACGCCCCTCATTTTCGTTAGTATGCGAATTTTTGCGTCCAGCCACGACCGTTCTACCTCTTGTGTATGAGCTCCTGTGACTGGATCCAAAAAATTCTGTTGGTGGTTGACTGTTTCATGATGGTATCCGACTTGGTGCAAATTGCTATAAGCCCTCCACTCATCGGAATGAATAACCGACCCCAGTTGTACTTCTCGTTAGATTATTGGCAGTAAGGTGGCCCGGTCACGTCGATGAACATAAAAATAGCGACAATCCCAGTGCACACTTTTCGGCACATGTTGTACCAATCAGTTAAGGTGTGTTGCAATTTTTCAGTAAGACCTTCTGCAGCAGCCATCGAAATTTCATGCACGAACATGAACGCTAACTCCAATATGTCGCTAAGGGTCAATCTGCAGTTCAATCTGTTATTGACATCGGTGTAGTGGAAAAATTGGTTTCCTTTTCTTACGGAACGGGTCACTTGACAACCTTAAGTTGGACAACGAAGAACAGGTCTCCATTTCGATCCCGCCTCTTCTTATCCTGCATTACAACTTCACATCGATGACAAGGGTCAGCTTGTTGCGGCTGATCCAAAAGGCTGTTGTTGCGTAAAAATGTAACTGCAGTTTCTTCGTTTAAAATAATGGTTTGGTACAATTCCTTCAGCAACATTGTTGGCCAGAGAATAATTATTACTAGAATGAGTACCAACAACTTCATTTTAGCTCCTTTTATATCCCTCATTACATTAATTACCTGCTTTTCTCTAATAACAGTACATTCATTATGCTACTTTTGTATCCCTCATTACACTAATTTCCTGCATTTCTCTAATAAAACAATCATTAACTACCTATATCAGGTACTTACAGCATATTCATTGAGTAATGTTTACAAAAATGTCAAGACTCAGGTAGACCGCATACTACAGCGTAACTGTGACGGTAGACCGCATACTACAGTAGCACCTTTATTTCTGTTGTATTTTAGTTAGTTCTTTTTAGAGCTTTTGTGCGTTTTAATAAGTATTAAAATGTCTGCTAGTTGTAAAACTTTACGTTCTCAGTCTCAACAATTTGTGTTAAGTTTATTGAACTACTTTGAAAGGGAGAAGGTAAACAATGGACCTATAATATCATTATCTTCTGTCCAAGAGATAAGGCTTAGGTCTTAAATAGTGATTTATACTTTGGAGATTTCTGTTTCTACTGTTAAACGAATCAAAGCAAGAAGTACGGTTAAAATTTCTAAAATTAGAACATCTTCCGGTTTTGAACCGTATTGATGTTGTAACCAAAGTTGTCTACGTTTTGCCCACTTTTGTAAGAAGCTTAATCAGGGCGTAATAAAATCGAAAACTTAAAAAAGTAAGCAATAATATAACAAATAATCAGTTAGGTAATCAAATTGTTAACTAAACCAAATTCTAAACTCCAGATAAATGACTTAAGTAGTTTTCTTTGTATTTATAGAAGAAGTATCGTTTCGGTGGCAAGACCTTGACTCTGATTGGGTTACGTTCGAAAAGAGACGCATCTTTAATAAACCAATAACAACCAGGAACTAAAGAGGGGATAGCTCAAAATTGTTGTCACAATTAAAGTTATGGGGTGTTTGATGATTCCTATACCAGAGGAATTTCCCCTCCTATCTGTCAATGTCAAAGTTGTAATTAATTTCGGCTCCAACTTAAACAATTATTTTTCGTACATTTTTTACAAAGTTTAAGTTTTAAATTACGTTAGTCTGTTTTGCCGTATTTCGTTTAGTGTTTTTGTGTTATTTTGCAAGTTTCCGTGTTCTACTCTAATTTATAAAACATGTCCGCAGCCGCGGATATGTTATATCAAGCCTGCGCGTCGATGTCATACCATGAAGTAATTAGTGCAATAGATGGTTTAAGGAAACTACTTTTAAATTTTGCGGACGAACCAGTTCATGACCCTCCCACAAGTGCCGACGACGAAGGTTTTCAAGCAGTGCGCAAAAAAAAGAAAAAAAGGTCTTCTTGTATCCACGAAGCACATATGAGTGCTGATGAAGACAACACTAGTCAAGTTAGTTGCACCCCTGAGTCCCAATTAGCTTTTACCTCAATTCCCGTTCAAGTAACGCAAATGATGCCCGCAAATATGTCTGCAAATAAAGTACTTCAAAATAGTAATACCGGCTAGAACAAAAACGACAATCATGTCCCCCCCATTATCTTGCGAGAGAAGTCGCTGTGGCCTTCCACAGCAGCGTTTTTGGAATCCCATAAAATAAATTTTACCAATGCTGTCAATGTCAGCAATGGAATTAAGATCACCCCCACAACTGTTGCTGACTACTGAGCTATGATTAGCATAATGAAGAAGAAAAGTATACCAAACCACACTTTTGCACTTCCGAGTGTCAAGCTCTTAAAAGTTGTAATAAGGGGAATACGAGAAACCACTTTAACAGACATAATTCTAAATGAATTAACAGCGCTTCACTTTAATCCTGCCAAAGTAATTCAAATGCATAAAGCAAATAAAGTTCCAATGCCTCTCTTTCTTAATCTTCTTCCAAGGGAACAAAATTCAATTTTTAATTTGACACACTGCTGCAGAGTTGCCATTCAAGTAGAAACTTTAATCTCAGAGCGTCGTTCGCATCAATGTTTTGTTGCCAACTCCATGGTCATTCTTAATCGAAATGCACCGCTCCCTACCGTTGTGTCAAATGTGCTGATTCTCACCCATCATACACTTGCACGAAAACCCGGGATCTACCAGCTAAGTGTTCTAATTGTGGGGGACCTCACTCAGCAAACTTTAGCCAATGTCCTGCGGTTACCAAGCGCACACCATCTATAACGCAAAAATCTCCTGCATGGGTTAACCCACAAATCACCTCGACTACTTTATTTCCACCTCTTCAATCTCCCAAAGATGCGTCTTTATCCAACCATCAAATACCAATTAATAATATATCGAAGGATACTCAGCCTAACAAGCATGCCCAAATTGCTAAAATTCTAGGAAACAAGCAGCAACCTTGGCTTTTCTACAACAAACCCAACAACTGCTAAAAATCACTTTCCCCAAACAACCCCAAAATCCCAAATTATACTTTTTATCGTACCGACTGTGATAGTAAAGGCGGTGGCACTGGTATCTTTGTTAAAAGATGCCTTCAGCACCATCAACTTCCTAACCATGCCTGTGATCACATAAAATCGACGTCAATATTACTAGAAACTGACGTTGGTAATATTAGATTTGTCTCTTGTTACAAGCCACCAAAATCTCCACTTACTGATGATGACCTAGACCGTGTATTTCCGAACCATCAACCTTCTATCGCAGCAGGAGATTTTAATTGCAAACATACTGCTTGGAATAGTCGTGTTTGCAACCCAAATGGCCGAAAACTAGTTAGTTATATAGACAATCATCCTCAACTCACTGTTATCGCACCAACTGAACCCACTTTCTTTCACGACACTTACCGCCCGGACGTCTTAGATATAACTCTTCTTTAAAATATCCCTTTTTTCCCTAACATACATTCCATCCCTTAACTTAATTCAGACCACAACCCCGTTATTATGCATTTTTTAACACTAACAACGGAGTCTGCACCTAATCTACGATTTCATACTGATTCGTCCCGATTTAACCAATTACTAACCGAAAATCTTAGTCCAATCCCAATTATTTCTTCCAAAAATTGTCTTGATGACAACATTAGTTTTTTTCAAACAACAGTCACAAATTCCCACAAACTTGCTACCACTTCAACTACTAAGAAACATTCAAACTTTTTACCTCGTGATATCAAAGAATTAATTCGACGCAAAAACCGCGTTAAACACAAATATAAAAGAGAGCTAAACAAACTACAAATTAAAGTTCGTCTAGCTCTAAATAGTTTCAAAAACGAATTTTGGTCGTCTAAACTAGATTCTCTAAATCGTGACAGCAACTCATTTTGGCGCATGCAAAAAATTCTGCGCAACGTTTCCACTAAACACTGAACACACCAATTTATTCTGCAAACGGTCTAGTTTATTCCCACGTTGAAAAAGCAGAATCACATGCTGACAGTCTTGAACTACAATGCTCCCCCAAGTACCAAATCGCTGACCTTGACCGTATGCACGTAATAAACTCAAATGTTGTCAGATTCTTATCACAAAATCACCCAGTTCTACCACTTTCTCCCGTCTCTCCGATTGAAATCTCGCAAATTATACAATTTCTCAAAAATCGTAAAGCTACTGGTCACGATAAAATTTCAAACAAAATTATTAAAAACTTTCCTTAGAAAGCAATAAGGTTCTTCACCGCTATCATCAACGGCATACTAAGACTAGGTTACTTTCCACGTGACTGGAAAACAGCTGACGTAATAGTGCTTCCGAAACCTTTTAAAGACCACAAATTTCCACAAAATTATCGTTCAATAAGTCTTCTTCCCGGGATTTCCAAAATTGCAGAAAAAATTATTCTCTACCGTTTGAACCTAGGAATTTCTCGGCAAAAAATTCTTCCAGACGAGCAATTTGGTTTTCACTCTAAACACTCTACAACAGAACAACTTCTCAGTCACAGAATTCTATTACAATTCTATGTTCAACAATGAAGCCACTGGAACAGTCTTCTTAGATGTTTCAAAAGCTTTTGATCGTGTCTGGCATGATGGCTTTATCTACAAACTAATTTCTGTCAAAATACATCCCCAACTAATTCGCATCATCCATTCTTTCATCACACACCGCCACTTTCGCATTAAACTGCATAATGTTTCGTCCTCTATCAGACCCATAACTGCAGGAGTCCCACAAGGCTCCGTTCTTTTCCCAACCCTCTACAACCTTTATACCTACGACATTCCCAAACCTTCGAATATAGAACTAGCTTTGTACGCTGACGACATAATAAATCGCCTACAATCAGCGTTAGAAATCTTAAATTCATGATTTACTGATTGGCTCATAGACATTAACGCCGAAAAAAGTGCGGCGGTAATCTTCTCTAGAAGATTAAAGCATCATACTTACGGACAACTCGCCATTTCTAACAACCTAATTCCCTGGTGTAACTCCGCCAAATATCTCGGCGTGATACAATACAAGCGCTTAACCTTCTCTACCCACGTCGAATCTGCCGTCAATAAAGATCGTGGCTCCCTTAAATCATTAGCTCCTCTTCTTTGCCGTAAAAGCAAACTAAATTAAAAAAACAAAATTCTTCTATACAAATCCATAATCAATCCTATCATGCTATATTCTTCACCTGTTTGGAGTCAAGCTGCTAAATCCCAAATTAAGAAAATTCAAGTAATTCAAAACAAATATCTGAGATTAGCCTTTAGCGCTCCCTGGTTTGTCAGAAACAAAGATCTTCACCGCGATGCCAATATTTCTCTCATCGCAGAACAAATACTAACAAGATCAAGATCCCAATTTTCAACAAACTCAAGTCACCCAAATTCTTTAGCAAGAAAATCCACCGACTACGACGAATCTCTCTGCAAAATCAAAAGACCAAAAACTATACTACTCAACAAATAAGCATCCCACGTTTCCTATTCATGTATTAAATCATTCTAATTAACTCCACCAAATGATAACACTTTCAAGACGACGGGGTAAAAGGAATAATTATTGGCCCATCAAAAAGAAGATGATTAGATTAGATTAGATTCCTATACTTTGTCGGACTTTCCTATTAAATACAAATTAAAATTTCGGTTTCTTAAAAATATATCTTCTTTATAAAAAAATTATGTTCTGAAATACGTGTGTTAACGGAACGACCAGTTTCACTGATATAGACCAAACCACATGAACAAGGAATTTAGTATACACCTTGAGATGAAAGCGTAAGAAATTTGACTTCGGGAAAAGGAAGAATTTGAGATATTTTACCTGTTGAGTTGAATATGAGTTTAATACCATTTTTACAATGAAGTTTCTCTGTTTGAACTGTGACCTTATAAATGTTAGATAAAAATACCAATTTCGGATTGGAACCGGAAATAGAAATGTCCTTAGGTACTTGAGTACGAAAATGTAGACGACGACTTATTACTGCCTAAATATTTCACTTTATATAACTATTGTTTACTAAGGTTTTAGTCGGATGACGGGGTTTTAAATATAGGTTCTCAGGTTGGCAGATGGAAAATGAACAAACACAACGCATAAAAATATCTGTCTGTATGTGTGGGTTTGCGATAAACAGAATGGTTTAAAAGTCCATTGGATTTACGTGTCACCAGAACGCCAAAAAATAAAAGTAAACCATTGGATTCCATTTCTAAGGTAAATTTGATACCAGGGTGTTGGTTAATTAGATGATCAAGAAACTGAGACAATTCAAAACGACCATAAGACCAAACAATAAAGGTATCATAACATACCTAAACCTGATTTTAAATTTTAATATCGATTACTTCAAAACAACCGTTTCAAAGGATTTCTTAAAAATGCTAGCTACAAGAAGAAATAACGGAAAACCCATAGCGACGCACAAAAGTTGTTCGTAAAACTTGTTATTAGAACTAAGAGAATAATAACCATTCATTAATAAAAAGAATTCAACTTAAATCTTTGTCATGGTAAGACAGAATTTGCTTGATAATAATAAGCAAACTTTGGTAAAAAGCGAAATAAAGTCAAAATTCCCAAAAAAAATCCTTGAGTAGAGTTTTACTTGTAAATTCAAAAAGAATGTCGGATAAAAACCCTTAAAGATGTTTAATGATAAATTGAAGTGGTTCCAGAGCTTAACTAGATACATCATTTGTCTGTCTTAAAAGTGTAGATAAATTATATAATTCACACAAAACTGAATTCAACACATTCAAAACATTAGCATTTATGAAGTGGAAAAACTTTCTTTATTAATTTTCGCTAAAACTTTCAATTTAAAGATTTTGCTTAAACGGTATAAAGAATTCAAAACTATAAACCAAAAAAAGGTGAAAAAAAATACGAGGCAGTCAAGTTTTGTGGAAAGACGTGAACCGCAACACGTTCACATACGAGTCTGCAAAAGTTAACGTAATATTGTATTTTATAACAGTTTTTGACACTGTATCAACATAAGAAATACTTATTACCAAAAAGAACGTTTGTATAGTGTGCATCTGATTAACGGGTTGTTATTTTAGCAGGTGAAATTCGAGCATAAATACAACCAAAAGAGAGGCGATAAAGAATATAAAAAAAGGAAAGGCGACAGGAGAAGATGGGATACAAGGAGAAGAGTGGATATACGGGGGAGAAAATGTAGCAAAAAGGATGACGGAAATAAAAAACAAAATATGGAAAGGGGAAGGACTCCCAGAGAGATGGAGAGAGGGAATAATATGCCCAATACATAAAAAAGGGGAAAAAAGAAAGTCGAGAATTATAGAGGGGTAACATTACTGAGCTCGGCATACAAATTGTACGCGACAATACTGCAAGAAAGATTACAAAAGGAAATAGAGGAAAGAAGTTTGGTACCAGACGGACAAGCGGGATTCAGAAAAGGAAGAAGGGCGATAGACAACCTATATATAATGAAACACTTAGCAAATAAAGAACTAGAAAAGAAAAGAGGGAAAATGGTAGCACTATTCGTAGATCTAAAAGCTGCTTTTGACAAAGTGAATAGGGAAAAGCTGTGGGAATATATGAAAAGAAAAAAAATCAATGAAAGATTAATACAAAGAATAGAGGAAATATACGAAGAAATGAGAAGCAGGGTTAAAGTGAATGGGGAAGAGAGTGAGCAATTCATAACAAAGAGAGGGTTGAGGGAGGGATGTCCACTGAGCCCAAGCCTGTTCTCGGTATATACGGGGGATCTGGAAGAGACAATGAGAGGACAACAGACAGGAGGGGTAGTGGTAGGGAAAGCTAAGGTATGGTCGTTGGCGTATGCGGATGACATAGTGCTGGTGGCTAAGGAGGAAAAGGAAATGAAAGAGATGATGAAGACGCTAGAAAAATATATGAAAAAAAAGAATTGGAAGTAAACACGGAGAAAACAAAGATAATGATATTTAGAAAAGGAGGGGGGAAAAGAAAAAGAGAAGAGTGGAGATGGAGTGATGAGAAAGTGCAACAAGTGAAGGAATTTACATACCTGGGCTACACGATGAAACAGGATAATAAAGAGGGAGAACACATAAAGGAAAGGGTGAAGAAAGGAAACAGGCTAATAGGACAAGTATGGGGTGTGGGGGAAAGAATTTTTAAGATGGATATAAAAAAAAGAAAATTGCTGTTCGAAAAATTAATAAAGGGGGTGGTAATGTATGGAGGGGAAATATGGGGCTGGAAGGAGTGGAGGGAGGTAGAGGGGCTACAGGAAAAATACTGGAGATGGGTGTTAGGATTGGACAGGGATACACCGGGGTATATTGTGAGAGAGGAGGTTCAGATAGAAAAAATAAGGATTGAGACATGAAAAAGAGCAATAGAATACGAGGAAGAATGAGGGAAAGAACAGATTACAAAATTCTGCAAGAATGTTGGAAAGAGATAAAGGGAGAGAAAGTGTAGTACGGGCAGGAGGGCAGAGAAGAGTATTACAAAAGAAATGGGTTCGTGATTGAAGAAGTGGAGAGATAAAGAGAAGAGGGGGAAGGGACAAGAGAAGAAATAATAAGGAGAGATAGAGACATCGAAAAACTAGAAAGATGGACAAAGATAAAAGAGAGCAGATATAATAGGAATTATAAAGATATCAAGGGTGAAGGGGTGCCGGAATATTTAAAAGACAGTGAGATTAAAAGCAACAAAAGGAAAAAAATGGTGGCAAGGTTCAGATGTGGCAACGAGAAGTTAGGGAACAAATATTGGAAGGAAGAACCAGAAAAGTTGTGCAGGCTATGTGGAGAAGAAACGGAAGATCTGAACCACATGAGAAAGAAATGCAGGGAACTAAGAGAAGAGGTGATGAAAACAGTGGATATCTTAGATGAAAACGGAAAAGGAGCGGAATGGATGGAGGAAGTATGGAGCAGGAGGAAAAAGTTAAGGGGGGAGAATGGATAAGAAAATGTAATATATATGTATAGACAACACGACCAAATTTGTAAGCCAAATGGCAATGAATAAAGTTAAACTTATATATACAAGCAAAAGATGTCAAAATAAACGATCCATTAAAACATTTAAAAGTATCAAAACTTTTACCAAAATTAATTGTAAATCACGGACTTGTATTCTCTTAAGATTGTTGACATTAAGAAAAAAAAATAAATTGTTCTTACACCAAAACTTCTGCACATTTTTTTCAAGTACACTAGCTTAAGCGGATAAAACACAAACGTCTAAACGTCGCCGAAAATTGTTCGTTACTTGCGTAAATAATTGCACATTCTGTCTAATCCAATTGCATTTGCTGCTGCAAAAAATCGATTTTGCAGCTCTTGTCTATTATATACAAAAGGTTTTGAATACTTTATTTTTTACACAGCTCTAGAAAAAAATCTAAAGGGTTAATATTTGGCATACTTCCTGCTAATCCAACAACCCGTAAAAATTATATTTAAGAAATTGCAAAGGGGGTGACTTACTTGCGGAGGAGCTCTATCGTGCATAAACCACATTGTTCTGCAAACTTCAACAGATAAAATGCTTCCGCAAAAGTTTCTTGTAAAAGTACAAGTTGCCTGTAAATCTTTATGGTGAAGTAAACAAGTCAATTAAATTATTTATGAAAACACCCGCCCAAATATTCATAAAAAACCGCAACTGAATGTTACTTTTTTGAATTAAATGAAGGTTTTCTTAATGTCAAATATGCGTGTTGTGAAAATTTAGCACTCCATTTCGTGTAAAACAACACTAATTTAAAAATAAAGTTTTGGCACTAAAGTCAGGGTGAAAAGTTTCTTGCTACTGCAAGCACTCGCAAAACTCAGGTCGCGGTTCAAAATCAACCTCGGTTATCTGTTGGACTCGTTAAATATGGTAAGGGTACAAAGAATCATTTTTTAAAACACGATTTAACATAGTACGGGACACGTTAGCTGCGCGGCCTGTTTTTGCCTGTAAAGTTTTGATTTTATTGAAAAGATTTATTCTTCTTTTGTTGCTAATACATGGGGTGGTTTGTCTCAACCACCGCCTTCATAGGTAGGAAGAATACCTTCAGTTTCTATAAGTTTTTGCAAAAGAAGTTTATTGCACGCAATTGTCTATTAGAATATTGCTCAACCAGTTGTACATAATAAAGAAAATTTAAATTAAATATTATGAAGTACGAGTACGTTAAGAATAATCATTTAGCATTAACTAAAGAAATTTGTTAAACAATCGAAACAGAAATAAATCAGATTGTCGAATTCAGATCTAAGAAAGCTAAATTTTGCATTTAATTATCTACATTTTTTTTAATTACAACAAAGATAAACGTGATTGTGTACACAAAATACATTTTGTTAAGTTAGATCAGTAATAATGCTAAAAAATAAGCCTTAATATCTGCTTCAATTATTTCATTAACAATTGATTTTGTAGATAATGGAAAATTAACGAAAACAAAAATTAAGATGGTACATCAACACGTTTTACGGATTTGACAGCATTTGCACTCATCATTTTCCGCATAATTACAATCAACAAACAATTTCCATTTGTTTAGATAGTCAGGAAAGGCCTGAAATATTTAATTGCAAATATCTCAAAACTGGGTCACTTTAGACCAAATCGTTAAAAGAAAAGTTTTCACTCAACGCCACAAGAAAACTACTCCTTGAGTTTGTAGTCGTATTTCATGTACACCCTGTATAAACAGAGAACTGCAATCATAAAGCTATTACAATGAATAAAGTACGAAGTGCACTTTAACAACTTTATTGACTAATAAAGGTGCTAATCTTGAAGCTCCGCTTTACTAAAAAGTTTTAGTAAAGACTCCATATCTGAGTAACTTTGTATTTAAAAAAAACCTAAGATTCTTTTAGTTTAACCTGTTATCTCTTACAAGAGGTGAAATCTGCAAATTGTTCTAATAATGACTGCAAAAATAAGCTTGCTATTTGTAGAAACGTAATCGAGTATAAAAAAAAATATTTACTAATATAAATGATGAAATTAGTAAATAAATTAAAATCAATTGGTTTCAGTATATACTATTTTTTCATTATTTCATAAGTCACTTGAGATGTTTTATAAGTACGGATAACAATCCAATTATAAAGTTGTGGATATAAAAACTTTCTTGTTCATCTAATTGATATTGCATCGTATTCAAGAAGTCTATTTATTATTTACGCTGCAAAAATATTTTCTAAATAAATTTGATTTAATTTCTTGCAAAAATAAAAAAAAAGGTGTATATACCATTTATATAATTATTTAAATATATGTAGTTGGTTTAATGGCGTTTTCTAGAATTTTATGAACGTTATTACACGGTTTATCAAATGCGCTTTTTTTGTAACCACAATTCAACTACTATTTATACTATACACATAAAATGTGTTCATTTAAAGATATTTTTTATTAAACAACAAAAAGTATTTTGTAGCAAATGCTGAACATTTAAGTCAAATGAGAAATTGTAGTTGAACCCAACCACACAATTTTAACGCATTTCGAGCATTTCGTGTAATAATTAAAGCTGAAGTTAGGTATTTATGTTTTCAAGATAATGTCTATGCCTTGCCAAAAACAGTACAATATATTATATGATTGTAGATTTACTGTGATATTTATATTAATGAATGGTAGAAATGCTTAAAATATTGTCGTAACGTTTAACTAATCGCTTAACTCAAAACGTACTGATTAGACCGATACTTCTAAACATCGTCAATAAATGTTTAAATATACGTTTTAATTTACAAACTTTGTAATATAAAAAAAATTGATGATTTGCTTACAAAACTTTGTAATACAAATGGACCGTTGGTGGCAACAGATTGGACCTGTAGTTTTGTTTTAATTAAATGAACGCCATTTGTGTTACTACAGTCTATATTAACAAAAAAGTTTAAGCCAAGTAAAACTAATTCTTTTCGCAAACTTCATTTTGAGATGTTTCTTACCGTATAATGTGTAATCGATTTTATAGTTATTTAAATTTGAAAAAACAAAAATATAACTTTATTTTAACAATTGCAAATAAAGAAATTATATTTTAGTTTTAGTTAAAATATAAAAAATTCTTTTGAGAATTTAAATTTGAAAATTTATATAATAGTAATAATAAAATATAATATACAAGGTGTAACAAGTATAACTAATAATCTCTTAATAGGGGGTAGATATGGTATCATCAATTTTTCTTAAAATGTTTTGTAATAATTAGATGTAATTACGGACCTGGTTGTTAGTTATAAAAATACGTGATATAAAATGGTTGAAACTGTTGGAATTCAAGTTTACTATTAAATATTAAGTTTCTGATGATAAAACAAACAACATTTAAGAGATATGGTGTCGTGCTAAAATCAAGGTTATTTTTAACTTACTTCAAGGTTCTTAATCACGGCAGAAAAAAGTAAAATAACAATGTCAATCGGTTATTTTGAAGTCATAAATGTAGAAATTGAAAAGTGGAATTAGTAAATAACACGAAAAACTATGAAACCAAATTGAACAAATAACAAAACTAAGTACCGAACACCTGACTAAAAATAATTTAATGTATTTAAAATATCTTGAAATAAATAAAAATCGAATCAAATGCAACGCACAACCGAAATAAACACAATAACCCCTTAGTGGTAAAAAAAAAGTTAGCTACATAGTTTTATTTTATGTTCACCTAGGTCATGCTTTCTGTACGTGTTCAACAATTTACAGTAAAACTAAACAAAACAATCTTATCGCATTCTTGCACTTTGTACGTGTTGTTTACTAATAAACGATTTTGAATTGGGTCATCGACTTTTCTTCCTATATAACTATAAGAAATAGATTTTATGTTTATAATGCAAATATGATCTAAATCATTACAGATATCTCCCATTAAAAGATTATTAGACTTGTTACACCCTGTATAATAATGATATTATAATAGTAATAATAATAGATAAAACACCTTTAGATCAACCTTAAGCATAACTCAATCACGAAGCAATTTCACAAAGTCATTGCTGTTCACGTGACCTAATCCTTCGTGCCACAACATCAAGTTTGAACTCATTGGTTGAACTGCAGCTCCAGCACACCTAACGTTTTCGCGTACAAAGTACAAATTACCTTTGCGCTCTGCTATTATTAAAACATTTCCCAAAACATCTTGCACAATCTAAGAAAAATCACTTCATGTCTATTGTTCATACCATAGCGGAAATTAGGTTTGTTTTAAAATTCAGTACATACAAAGTGTCATTAAACGCTATCAGTTGTTGGCCGCTGTCACTACTAACTGACACATAAACAACATTTTTTACTTTGGCTGTTGCATTACTTGCAAGATTTAATTTCATTTTCGGAAATTTGCATATTAATTGAAATAACGTATCATCAGCACACAAGTGTGCACTACAATCACTATCTAAAAACTACGTTTTATTTCTTTCCGACCTTTCTATTTGTCTTGCGCGCACTGTTTACATTTAACACAGTGTGGCTCAGCGTAAACGCACCATCAACACTGTTTACTAAATATTTCGGGTTTTCTACGACTTTATCAAGACTTTTACTAGGGCACAAATTGGCCTTAACATCTAAAAACATGTTTTTTCTTCTGTGTCGTTCCGTTTGATTTATACCAACCGCCATGGCTATGACTTTACTTTCTAACTCGCTGTGTTCAATAATATTCGCGATTAATTCTTCTGGAGTTGGCATTTTATCACGCGTTTCTGTTATTGTACGAAAATTATCGTATAACGAAGGAAGACTGTACAAAATCATAATAGTAAG
Source organism: Aquatica leii (assembly GCA_035610365.1). Lineage (NCBI taxonomy): Eukaryota > Metazoa > Arthropoda > Insecta > Coleoptera > Lampyridae > Aquatica > Aquatica leii. The sequence goes on along the minus strand of CM069433.1, from coordinate 31,351,696 downwards.
CAGATTATTGTTAATTTAAACTTGCATACTTTCTAGTTTGTCTACGCATCAAATTTGTTTAAATGTTCTTTTAATTCACCGCCCTCGTCTAACTTACATAACATCAATTGCTTCATCAAAGTCGCTTTTTTGGTAGGACCTTTTGAAGCATACATTGAATCCAACTTGAACCAAACATCATGCGACGTTTCACAATCTCGAATCTGTTTCAACTGCGACGGTTGAATTGATAAGATTAAATCGGCCTTTTCCTTTTTATCTTTTTCCATTAAGGCTTCTATCGCTTCAGGTGTTCCGGTAGCGGTACCGCGTTCCAGTTTTGGTTTTTTGCTAATTATGTACTCCCACAAGTCGTTTTTTGGAAGCGACGCTTCAATTTGGATACTCCAAGTATGGTAATTATCTTTCAACAGCAATTTAATGCGCGAACATAATAACGAATTAGAAGCCATCTTTAATACAATTATAGTTAATACGCGTGTATTCTATATTCAACTACTTTATATTCATTATCAACACATGAAACTAAATAGGCATATTAGGCCCATAACCTGTTAGAATAAGAATATGTATTCAAATGCAGCAGGTAAGTATAATATTATACACGCAACGTAAGTTCGTAAGTGACACTAACTAATTGCTACGCGCGGTCACGGCCCATAACTCGTGCATGTATCCGGGATGCCTCGCTATAAGATATAGTTATAACAGGTTGTGTGTTTAATTTCATTAGGTCAGGATTTCCAAACTAACACAGTGACAAACTTTTAGAACCATTTATGACAAGAAAATCAAAAAAGTTACTGCTTAAATTACATCGCACACGCGAAGATATAAGTAAGATGAAGACAAATGCTGAAGCGTATTTTTGCTGAAATTTGCTTGACAAAAATATTAGAGAAGTTGTGAACATCTGGTAAATTTGCTTGGTATCTAGGCCAGATTCAAAGAAAGTGCCATGTATGCTTTGTATAAAAACAAGCCACTTTTATGAGAAGATACACGCAGATTTTATAAAGCCGATTGAAAGTTGTAACGAAACGAACATAAAGTCCACCATTTTAAACAAATTAAAAAGAAATTTTAAAACGGTGCATAGACTTTACCCCCATCCCATTCTCGTATATCCCACCAGCGCCAAGACGACCCCCGCTCTAAAATCGGCACTTAAGCAAGGAAAAAGGATATAAAAGCGGCTGCACCGTCTAGGATGGTATGTTTTCTGTCGTCGTCCGAGCGGCGTCTCTGAAGACACCTCGTACATCCCAAAAACCGCCTGCCGAACCAGAAGCCTAACCTTAAGTTAACCAGAAATCAAATTAACGATCACCGCTTGTACCTAGAGCATTTGCTCGACTTGATTAATTCCTGACCAGCCATTATAACGATCGGGACCTGCGTTTCACCTGTCGCAACAAACAACGAATCATTTTTACGCATTTTCATTAATCCGTTTGCATATTTAGTAATTGTTGTGTGTTGTATTTGGTTATCCTTGTTAGTAATTGTTTAACACTTAAAGTTGTCTGTTAGTAGAGTACCCTAGTGCTCGCCGTAGATGACCGAAAAGTTATTCGCCATTACTGGATTGTTACATACTGCACCTTGGTCGACCCGGATGAGTAGCCCTTAGACATTTGTTTGTAGAGTACCGTAAGTGTTTTATTGATTTCTCGAGTTGTACCACAACTTTAAGTAACTCCGTACCTGTGACATAAACAAATACAACGAAAATCCGTTTTGTTAGCACGTCGTGTTACATATCTCATAAATACATAGTAAAGTGTATTTCATTTTATTTCATCCAGTCATTTACACCGCAAGTTCAAGGTCCAGTTGCAACCTTAGAAAATTATAGAAAACGTCGCCTTAATTTTAATTTTCGGTCAATTGAAGTGATTTTAATTAAATTTGATTGTTAATAATCCGGGTATAGAGACTATATTTTTAATTTGTTTTAGATTAAAACAACGTTGAACTATAACAGAGTCATACACAAGCCAATAGAAGGTGCTGTCGGCAGATTCAACAAAAGAGATATACAGAGCCGCACGGAATTAATTTAAGTTTCATTTCCTGAAAAATGTTATTTTATGTTATTTATTTCATTTTGAATTCTGATTATTTTGTTTATTTTTGTGTTGTTAAATGTAACGTTTAATTATTTTATTATACATTTCAATTGTGTTTCGAATACTCATTTCTCCAGTTAGCTACCTAGGGTGTTGTGGACAAAATCACCCCACAACGCCAGGAGCGGTTACAAAGTCCAATGGTAATAATGGTCCGCAGTTCTGTTTATAAAAATTTTCTAAGTATTTAAGTATGAATCGCATAAAACATTTGACTTCGCCACTATTCCACCCATTCCAACGACATTGCGAAAAATGTGGTAAAAATTTTTAAGAGTAGTATTAATAAAACATTAAAAAATTACACCAGTGATAATAAATCACTTGAAACTGCCATGCATCGTTATTTGTTCCACTACAGAAATTCTGTACACACTGCTACAGGTGTTACACCAGCTAGTTTAGTTTTTAAACGCAAGACACGAAACAGATTTGATGTGCTCATAGAGAAAGATGTTAAAAATAAACACGAAAAAAACTACAAAAACATGAACAAAAGACAGTTTAAGGAAAGAGATATAATTTTGTGTAAGGATTATAGAAACCCAAACAAAAACAGTTAGGTTGAAGCAAGGGTTGATGAAGTTTTAGGTGATAGGATGTACTCATGTGAGACGTTAAGAGATTAATTAATCTGGTAAAGACATGTTAATCAAATTCTAAGATCCAACTTTGTTGTCGATTTAAAATATGATGATAAAAATAGTTGTGGTAGGTATAGTCGAGGTAAACGTACTTGAAGCTGACCCAGTTATTGTAGATCGCAAGACCAAACCTAACATAATTGTTGACTTATGCACAAACGGTGATTTAACCAGTATTGGCGATGATAATAATGAAGTCAGTTCAAAAATAAATAATGTTCTGGACACAACTTCTCAATTACAAAATAATTTAGAAGGAAATCTTGAACCAGGCAGTGATATAATAAGAACCTAAATATAAGTAAGAATTGTAGACCAAACCGTGTAATTAAACCGGCACAGTGTAACAGAATGTTAATTACCTGAATGTTTATCCCATGACAGTGACATTCACCACTTCGATGACGCAAGCTGCAATCTCTTGCAAAAAATCAGTCACGAACGACAATATGGCAAAGACCAAGTTTTAATTTTTGTTTTGGTTCTCAAAGAGAGACTAGAACCAAGCTTAAAAAGTCTGGGATTCAACTTTGACGCGATCTATACCGAAAGTCGTTTATAATCGTAGAAACTAATATTATTAATAAATCTTTATTTGATTTTCATCTAAAATTTGCCAGAATCTTTTCGCTTGCTTATTGGAACCTCATTGATAAAATCTCGTTTTGAACAAATTGAAGAAGTAATCATCTTGAGTATTTTAACTTATTACCTCCAAAACGTGTTATTCTAGAAACAAAACCCGGTACTTTATTTTCACGCAAAAATTCTTTGTAATTTTCAATTAAAGTCGCATAAACAAGATAAATCTATAGTAATCTTTAAAGCTGACCAAGGAAACGCCATTATTATTATAAAATCGATCAAATTATAAAAATAAAATTTATAATCTGCTCTCAGTCGGTTCCTATAAAGTAATCTGCAAAGATCCTTCTTCATTTATTCAAAGAGTCGTTATAAAGAACTTTTAATACTAAAAATTCTAATATCTCTTTTTGACCTATTGTTCGCGCTATAAATTCATCTACTTATAAAAATTCTAAATATTTTGCGAATTTATTCAAACCTTTAGCAGGGAAAACTAAGTCAATCATACTCAATGAAATTAGAAAAAAACTTCTCTACCATTTCTGAGCTTTTTAGTTACTTGAAATCAAAATAGTTCATTATCACATTTAGTTTTTCAAAAACTTACCCACACAGATATTTAAATGGATTATTAGTAGTGAAATCTTCAAAAAAAGTTTAACTATGTGTTAATCACAAACAATTACAGTAGAAAAGTATTAAACATTTTATTTCAAAGTTTACTTCTATAAAACTAAGAGTAACAGCGAAATCTACGTCTCAACCGCTGTCTATCGCATGTCTCTATGTCAAAGATACTACGGGTGGTATCCGAGAAATATTGTGTCAATTCTTAAATCCTGTGAAAGACGTTATTCTTTTTCAGTCGGAGTTTATAGCATTGCTTGCTTTTGTGGTCGTGAATACATTGAAGAAACGTGCAGAAGCGTACGAAATTCTAGCAAAAATGTAGTTGTCTTTTAAGTCACCAGTAGCGGAGCATATGCTAGAAAATAGTCATCAAATTCAGTTTGAAAACAATTAGATTTTGACTAATGTTTCAAACTATCACCAAAAAATTGAAGATTCTATTAAAATAATCAACAATTTTAGTTTTCCTTTAATGGATATTTGGAAACCAGCAAGATTTCAAAGCGCATTCAATCAGATTATTCCAATTTTTAAAAATGTCCACTGCAACGTGTGACGAAAGCTTAGCTTGCGTGTTACAACTGCACGGGAATTATTCAGTATGAAAAGTTATAATAAGAAAATTTTGTTTTATCAATTTAAAGATTTTAATAAATTAAAAAAAATTAGTGTATTAAATAAAACTAATCACTCAAATTACTATTTATATTAATAAAAATACTTTATAACTTTAGGTTTTTTACAAATTATCAAAACAAACGAAAATCTCAAATGCGTTAAATTTTGTGAGTATAAAATTAATTAGCACACTTTTTTATTTTAATAACAATTCTAAAATGTAAATTTTAAGATTATTTTTGCATTGCAAAATTGCAATTTAATTATATTTTTGTAATATATTTAAAAACATATCTAACTGTTAAATATTTATTTTAAGTACAGTAGTTAATTAGTTATACAATAATAAAAAAATAAAGCTTACCTGTTCAACCCATAGATTGGTTGTCATAATTTGATTCTTCAAATTCTGAAAAAAATTTTATTGCAATTAAAAGTTTATAACAATAATTTATTATTAGTGTTTACTTATTTATAATAAAGTGTAACGTTGTTTTAATCTAAAATTAATCTAAATATTCTCAACTAAAAAAATTATCAATAAATTTTTCTCAAATGTTTTTATCTAGAAAAGTAGCGTTTTCTAAAGTTATTTACCGCAAAAATATAAAGTGAAAAACAGAAATCAAAAACTAAAAATATGTTGCGACTTAGATAATAAAAATTTTAAAAAGGAACTTTAAACTTAAATAAGTAAATTCTAAAGAAAATTCTTATATTCATAACTATATTAAATATTAAAAGTTACAATTGTATAGCATCTTTTCAAATTTCATTTTAGTTTAATTTTAATTGAAAATTCATGTTTTTTGGAATTAAAACGTTTTATCTAATTATAATACCAGTAGTAGAAAGTTTTTTTGTATAATTGTTAAAACACGTAAAATGCATACAATAAACTTTATAAACTTAGTAATTAAAAATGTAAAATAATAAAAGCAAATAAAAAACCAAATTTAGAATTTCCTAAGTGTATACATACATAAATATGCAAATAATTGAGTTTTCTGGAGAACGTTTAATAAAAGAAAATTATTATTGGGCTAATTGAATTTCTTTTCAAAATATGTACTTTTTAAAGTCAATCCGAAACCTCATTCTAATCAAATTTATCGTGAGTTGAAAACATCGTTTACTAAACTTTTCTTGTATCAAATAGAATCAGATTTTTTTTCTGCAGGCAGCGGCGATCTAACTTGATACACACAATTCAACAAAAAATTTAACGTAGTTAAACACACTAAAATGTTTTTTATCAAATTATGCTAATTAAAGAGTTATAAAAATAGCATTTAAAAAACGCATTAAGTAATAATTTGAATTAAATTACTGTTTGTTTTAGAAAGTTTTCTCAAATTAAGCTAATTTAAATGACAAATGAAAAATCTTAAAAATTCGTTAAAAAATTCCTAATACTAAATTAAATCGTTTTCAATAAAAAAGTTTTTCGTACGCTTAAAAGTAGTCGTTTAATTACGTTTTTATTACACAGAATCAATTTTTTTTGTAATCTTTTCTTAAACTTATTTGAAGACTTATTAAGTTTTAACGTTTATTTTAGAAAAGAAGTTTTACAATCGATTTAAATTGTAATTAATACTAAAAAAAATTTGTATGTTCAATCAATTTGTTATAAACTACAATCGTAAAACAAACAACCAATTTTATTAATATTTAGTTTTGTTAAAGCAAACAATTTGTAGAATAAATAGATTTGTTTGTTTAAATACGTATTATATAACGTAATCTGTTTGTCCTATATAACATTTATTGCATCTCATGCACTCGATTCTGTATATAACATTAAAATTAAATCTTGTATATTAAGACTACTATCGCAAGAGAATTCAATGAGACTCTCTTCTTCTTACAAAGTAAATTTTAGTAGCGTTTATGCATGGAAAGGGTTTTGAATCTACGCAAATTGTTTAACATCGTCTTTCGAAAAGTATTTGATGAGCTTTAAAAGATGTTTAGTGAAAGGGGACATCAAGTTTTAAGATAAAATAATTAATCTTCTTTAGAAGCCGCAAATTTATGCAATTGCGGAAAACAATTTTGAGCGCCACTTTCATTAGTTTTATATATCTATAACTGCATTTTTTCTTAAGCGTTGCAACCTTCTCCAATAGATTTAAAATGTGTATTTTATTGCCTTGCAGATACATATTCAAATTATTTAGTTTGTCAATTATATTGCACAAACATGCTATTTTAGTAAAAAGTCTGGTTTGGCAAAGTATCTGGAGTTTGTATGATCTTCTAATAAAAAAGTGTGAGTTTTTTTATGTAATTCAAATGTACAAAATTAGAAATTTCTACATGAAACCTAGGGTAAAATGCAGTAATATAGCAGAGCTCTGTGTTCAGTTTCCATACCCGCGCATAGTCTGGCTTTTAAAGGGTTAATTTTGATGTAGTTTACTGCGTTAATGACACGTTCTTAACAAAGTGCATTTTAGAGCTCATTGACGTTAACGCAATTGCTTTCTTATGGATGATGCAATAGGTCCACATATGCGGTGTTTTTTACAAATAAGCGCTTGTATTCTATTTGCCAAACATTCTTCGAGCACCATCAGTACATACACCGATACACTTTTTCAATCTAAATCATTTTCTGTTAAAAACTTGTAAAGAATTTTAAACAAGTTGTTTTGGCCACACGGAAGTCGAGCAGCGGACTGTATTTAATGTCAAAGAAAGGAGAGGACTTCCGGTAGCAACCCACCGTAATTATCAGTAAACGAAATTGCGAATTATTTACGTTAAGTTTCTGGTTCTTCTGAAAAATCGGGAGCACACAACCACCCAAACCCGTAATAAATCAAGGCCTCGATTCACCCAGAAATGAGCGATTGCTCGACTTACCCTGATCTTAATTTCCTGGTTGGTGGCGTTAAGTCTTTAGCACGCACAAAAGGGTGCACGGTTTACGCACTAAACATCACAATTAACATCTAAGAAAAATTAATGAAATAGAATTCGAGAAAGGAGACGTAATAATCGGTTCAAAACTAAGTAACGTACTGTCGTATTTATCAAAAACTTGTATTTATAATTAAAAAAAAATGAACAACATAGAAAAAAATTAGACGGAAAGAAATTTAAACGGGTCCTGGAAGCGGAGCTAACCGCGAAAGCGAGCGAGTGAGATGACCACCGGCAGTTTTAACGGTAGCTATCCGAGAGAGACCATCAGGTCCTGGGTGTAACGCAGTCACTCGACCAAACAACCATGACATTAGCGGTCGGTTGGAATCCTGAACTACTACTACATCACCCACTTGAGGACCGGGGTTATGTTGAAACCATTTTGTCCGTTAAGTTAATGTATGCAAATATTCAGCAGACCAGCGACGCCAAAAGTGCTGTATTATGCTGTTTTGATGACGCCAGCGTTGTTTGAACGTAAAGTGATTAGTATCTAGAAAGGAAAGAGAAGATAGCAAAGGCTCACCAATAAGGAAATGGCCCGGACTCAAATAGTTTGCAGCTTCGGCGGGATCAGATGAAAGGGCGCACAATGGACAGCTATTTAATACCGATTCGATTTGAGAAAATATGGTACAAAACTCTTCAAATGTAAAGGCCGTAATGCCAATTTTGCGATATAAAAGACGCTTAGCGGACTTAATAGCGGCTTCCCAAAGTCCTCCAAAATGAGGAGCATATGGAGGATTAAAGATCCATTGAATACTACGAAGTGAGAGACGCTCGCACAACAAATGATTGTTTTTGCGCAAAAAATCATACAGCTCAGCAAGCTGTCTAGCAGCGCCAACAAAATTGCGGCCACAGTCCGATCTGATGCGAGATGGTATTCCTCGACGCGCGATGAACCTGTCTAAACAAGCAAAGAAAGCTTCTGTAGATAAAAACGAAGCAAACTCTAGATGTACAGCTTTAGTTGCGGTGCAGACAAACAAACATAGATAGCCTTTAGTAGTACAAGACGAACGAAGAGTATTAACCTTAACAGTAAAAGGTCCTGCATAATCTACGCCGGTTACGGTGAAAGCCCTTTGCGGGTTAACGCGATCCGCGGGTAAAGGCGCTATCGTTGGCTTAAACGTGTTAGCTCTAAAGCGGTGACACGTCATGCATTGACGGATGCGCTTTCTTAGAAGACTACGCAACGAAATGATCCAGAATTTAGTTTGTAATAAAGCTTGAACGGTCTGAGGACAAGAATGAAGAGAGACGACATGATAGTATGAACACAAAAGAGCGGAGAGATGAGCTTGCTGAGGTAATAGTAGCGGATGACGAGAAGAAGACAGCAAAGCGGAGTGGCCCAGCCTTCCGCCCACCCTAAGGAGACCCTCCTCATCCATAAAAGGAGACAACTGTGCTAAAGAGGAAGGGGGGCGTTTACCTTGCCGAAGCAGCGCAATCTCTTCCCTATAATAAGCGGCTTGAGTGATGCGTACGCAAGCATGCGTAGCCTTTTGTAGTTCAGCAGGAGAGAGAGGCAGAAGCTTATCAGAAGAAAAAGTTGTGTTGCGAGCTTGGGTGTTTTGAAAGAAACGAAGTATCCATGCAAACGTCCGGTGCATTTTTTGAAAAGAAGAAAATCGTTCAATGACGGGGAGCAAAGGATGAGAAGACACAAGGCGAGCAAAAAGGGTTGCGCCAACTTTAAGATCAGGCAACGAACAATCCAAAACGGTAGGAATAGCAAGAGACGGCCACTGCGACAAAGGCTTACTTAGAAAAGTAGGACCGGAAATCCAGAAAGAAGCGCTGCTCATAACTTCAGGAGTAGCACAACGACAGGCTAAATCAGCAGGATTTTCGGCAGTATCAACGTGATGCCATTGTTGTCGTTCAGTGAGATCGAGAATAGTGACAATACGGTTAGCGACAAAGGTATGAAGACGATGCGGAGGAAGAGTGAGCCACGCAAGAACTACTTGAGCGTCAGTGTAAAGGCGAGCTTCTCTAATAATGCTACTGGCAAAAAGAGGTTTAATCGAATGGAAAGGGCGCGCCAGCAGGAGCGCTCCACATAGTTCGAGTCTTGGAATTGACAAAACTTTTAATGGGGCTAGCTTTGACTTAGCGATTATGAGGTGGCACCATTGTATTTGTTGAGACTCAGCGGAACTAGAGCAAGCGTAAATAGCAGCTGCATATCCCTTCTGAGAAGCATCGCAGAATCCAACAACGTGTGAAATTTTATGAAAAGAAGGGGAGATGCATCTTGGTATTTGTATTTGAGAGAGGTAAGGCAAACCGTCGACCAATTTCGTCCATTGGGAGGCAAGAGCCGGGCAAAGAACATCATCCCAATCAAGCCCTTCGGTACATATACGCTGTAGAACGAGCTTTGGGCTTTTGCGCTTGTGCTAATGCTAATGCTAATATTATCATCTAAAAATAGTCGGTAGTCTCATCAAGTTGAAGTCCAAATTCCTTGCCTTTCATTTTTTCTATTAATTGGTGATTAAGATTAACAGCAATGTCATGAACTATTCGACTCATAGTGTTGCCAGACAATGGTACTTTGGAAATTAGTTTTTTCGCCGATTCTCCGGCCATAATATTTCCCATGTCAAGAGCAACCGATAGAATAATCTCTTCAACAATAGCATGATTTTTTTTACAATTTGGCACCTTGTATGCTACTTTGTAAGATGCTAAAGGTACGTTTCTAGATATTAAGGACGATATCATTTACACACAGTTTTTCTTCACTGTTTACTTCTATGGAAGTAAACCCAAAATTGAAACAATTTTTATCGTATTTACAATATTTCCGCTTTTTTATTTTCCTTCCACTTGTAAATGCTTTGTCACAGTCCCTTAAACTACGGACTATTTTAATAATGTCACAACATTACAGTATTACAATTAATCACACTATAACAGTTCTATTTATTCATCCATCAAGTAAACACAATAATTCTGTCTGATTCACACGCACACACTAACTTCACAAGCGGTCCCGGTTTCTTTTATTATAATTAATCACAACACGTCCACAACCACGTGCCGGTTTTCGTTTATCGTCGTTTGCTGCTCTTACGGTACAGCACTAACTTGCCGCTCAGCTCTTCGACACACTTTTATACTATGGTTTTTGTGTTCTGTATTATTCTCATGGAAATGACATAAGTGCACGTGTTAGAATAATATCGAGCGTAGCCGCATGCTCTTAAGCGTTTGCTTTAAGCTTCCTGACTAATCTTAAACATTCAGATAATGTAATGATCTCATTCATTGTTTACATCACTCACTCTCATAGTACTTGGAATTAAAGACCGGTCTTCCGTGAAACACAATAATATGTGAACATTTATTTTTCGCTGATGATGTTAAAATATTTACTTCTATCTCTAATGAGGACGGTTTCTAGTTTCTGTAAAAGTTAGTTCTTTGAGATATTCTCAATTAAACTTGGTGCTCCGGTTTCAATTGTCAATCAATATTGTTTATAATAAGCGACAATTGTAAAAAGAAATATTAGTTGCTATTTAACGTCTTTGCTTGACAGTTACTTGTTGCAGTCCTTTATCATGGCGCGAATTAGTATGGAAACGAAAAAATTACTTGTGCAAAACTAATTATCTCAAAAATTGTCATTTCGAAAACTGACCGCAGTGACAAATTATTTAAAATTAGCCGTATTCAAAATTATTCAAAAAATTAGAGCATAATACGCTGAACGATTTGCCAAACTCTTGACATAGAAGCAGTCCAGCTAATGTTAATACAGAAAAAAAGTTTTTATGCTTTTGAAATCAAATCCGCCAATCTCGGTGCGTGAGATTGCTAGTAGAGTGTGGAAAAATGTCGGTACTATATAAAACATTAAAAAAATATATATATAAAAGCCTGTAAAAAATAAAAATTGCAAATAAAGTTTAGAACAACAATTGCGCACAAAAGCCAAGTTTTACTAAACTTTAGTGGAAAACAGCAATAATTGCATTTTGATGGATGACCAAACTTATGTGAAAATCTCAATTTTCTAATGCAGTTTAAGGAAAAGATGTTGGTGACAAAATAAAAGCGGTACAAAATAATAAATTTGGATCTAACTTTATAGAAAGCATAATACTCTACCTTTATTCTGACCAAATTTAGAACAGCTCATTATGGTAAAGCAAACCTGGAACTATTTGTATCCAAAATTTTGATTTCTGTGCGCAAGCCGTTGGCATGTTATACTGCAATTATTTATTGGCAAACATTGACATTATGTTCATAACTGAACTTATTTGATCCGATAATTATTTTTTTTATATGGCGTAGTTGAAATAGTTCGTTCGTTAGAAAGTTGTACTATGGTAGTACATAAACTTGAGTTGTTTTGAATTGAATTAGAATTGGAATAACTTGTTGCGGTTTCTGCAAATATTACTCGTGTTTGTAAAAACTTGTTATTTTTCGTTTTCTTAATTTGGTGTAAATTTTTCGTTGTATTTCTATGTGTCCACCTATGTAATTGGCTAGATGTCGCTCATTGCAATTAACGGATTTAACATTAAAATTTTTAATCTTCCTTAGGCATTTATAATTAATAGTTATTGTTTCGTGTACTTTGCGCATCTAAGATTCTCTTAGGAAAAGATTCTTGTGTGCCCAAACTTTTGACAGCACATGCATTGAACAATTTGTCTTTTGCTATGAATAGTTTTGAATTGAACTGTTATGGTTAGTAGTAAGTTTATCTAACCGCTTTTTTGATTGTTTTTGTTTGATTTCATGTTTACAAAGTGTATCGAAAGTGAGGTTTTTGTTTCGTATTGTTTAACGTTCCATATTTTGGTTACTATACTTACTTTTTTTGGATGAATATTTTTCAGTACTATTGAAATATGTTTAATTTTTTGGTATATAAGTATAAAACTCAGTTTCTTTTTCTACTAATGTGTTTGTAGTTTTAGTATATATTAGGCTTTTTGAGGATTGCACATTCAATTAGTGGTGTTATGCTTTTGACGTCATGTGTAAATATTGATGGAGGGTTTGTGTATTGTTATGTCTTATCGTTGTATTCAGCATATCTTTCGTTTACTATTATCTTTTGTTCCAACCAATATCTTTGCTTATATAAAATTTACATCTTTCAGTTATCTTGTATTGTTTGTTGTTGTATTTAACCAGAACCAATAGTTATAAGATGCAATGAGATCTTTATAGCAGAGGAAAGTTTTCCAGAAACAAAAACAACAAAATCTGATTTTATTATACAAGAATTGTATATACATTCTTACAAAAAAAACTTGTTGATTGCAAAAGATTTTTATATTAAACGTATAATAGTTATTTATTTAACAAGTTTTTGTGTAAGTTGGGCGTTTTTTTTAAACCCAAGTTTTAAAATTCTACGAACGAAAAAAACACCAAATTTAGACAAGTATAAGTTGAATACAACATTTTGTTGTTTGAACAAAGATTCCGAGGCTCTCAAAGTCTTAAATACTCTCAAAAATAGTTTAGTGTTTATATTGACAAGTACGCAAAAACTATCAAAGACGGTTTACAATATCGAAAACTCAGAATTTATGAGAGTTAAGAACAATAAAATAATTTTAGCTGTTTAAGTCCTAGCAACATTTATCTACATCTACAAACTTGATGCAATGCCTTTTTAGTTACGAAAATTGATAAATAGTTATTTATTTCGCAAAAAAGCTTTTTTAACCTAAGTATAACGAGGGTTTTAAAAGTCTTAGAGGTTTTATCGCTAAAGGAACAATTTTAAATTTAGGTTGGCTACTTAAAATTTTATTATGGCTGTGGCTATTTTTATGACAATTTTCCATTTTCATATTTATTACAGAAAAAGTCTTGCCGCTTTAAAAACGTTTCCTTGGTTTGACTAAAAAGTAGGCTATAAACTGTATCAAGGTTATTAAATTAAAGAAAGAAATTTGGCGGCCCTATTGTATTTCTCTTTACACGAATGTCTGGAGTACTTTGGCGATTCTTTTTTTGAAATTGGCAAATAGTAAATCAGAAAATCTAAAAATCTTGTTAGAAATACTTTTAATTTACCGGCATATTTTACAAACAAGTTTGTCATAATGTATCGGGTCTGATTTAAATTTTTTACAGATGTTTTAATCAGGTAATTAATAGGTTATACAAAATAATCGAATAAAGAAATTACAATAAAAATATAAAGCTAAACATGCAAAATAAGTAATTGTTTATGTATAGAAACAAATTTGAGAAGAAAATTAATAAACGAAAATTATGATTACTGTAAACGCTGTTTTTTCTATGCAATAGCAAACGTCTGGTACGTTTTTTAATAAAGTGATTATATTACCTGACTGATAACATTATTCGTGATTCCAATAAGCGCCGTGCACTGTAGTAGAATTAACGACAAAACTAAATATATCTTATTTTTATCTAAAACACTTAGACATATTATGTATGTATGTATATTTTGTGACTATGAATTACCGGCAATAATAACTTCAAATTATCGGAAAAAAAAATGTATGCAAAAAAACTAATAATGTAACACTATTTTAAATTTTATAAACACTAAAATGACAACATAATCATTATTAATTATGAAATTGCATTTCTATTTAGAACTAAACGCATGTTTCTACAACTCATTTAATACGCGTCTTTGATATCCTGTAAAGACTTGTTTACAAATTACAAATTTACGCAATTGTATTATGTATTTTGTTTTATTATTACTAAGTTTAATAGCCAATAACTGTGTAATGTTGCCGTATAAACATTTTTATATATATTAATAAGATCTAGCAGCTTTCCTTATACTATTAATCCACACCAGTATTTAGCTGTACTATACAAATGTAATAAAATCTTTCAATTAAAAATCTAACAAAAAAATGGTTCTACTTAAAAAAATTACACAGTTAAGTTGACGATGTGGATTATAATAGAATATAAAACATAAAAATTTTAAGCGTTCATGTTGTAGATTTTTATATTCTTTTCATTCATTTTATGTATTTAACCGCCTGATTACAAAAATTTAAACCGTAGATGTTTTCAAATAGAACTACGTAATCTTCTATAAAACTAAGGTCTGTTAATAATTTGTATTTCCACTTCTTTTCAATGTATCTTTTAGATTCTTGATGCTACTTCCGCATGTAAGTTAAACCATCCCTATCGTAAAACTACATCCTTGCTTTAGGTCTTTTGTTCTTTTTATTACGTTTCAAATTGGTTTCTTATTTTTAACGATGCATGAATAGTCCGTAATATTTACAATATCATTTTTGTATATTCAAATATTTATATACTATTGGTTGCGTACATAAAAATTGATCTACAGCCTAAACGCAAATATCAGGTTAAGTTGTGCGTTAAAAAATGTAAGAAATCATAAAAATTGTATCAATGTTTATACTTTGTAAAATATTAGTTATTATTGTTTATAAACGTATTCAATTATGAATCTGCATATACTAAGAATGTACAGGTCTGTTATGGTTATTTTTTAAAAAGCAAAGGCTCTAAAAGTATCAAAGTTGTGTTTTTTTAATTCAAACCCCCGGTATATTATTACATTTTTTGATTTACCGATCAAAATAAGTGTGTATTTTATTAACGTTTTTTTTAAATAATTTGAATTTTGTTAAAATATAATCTAATTTTAATGTTTGTGATACTTACCTAGTATCTAAGTTATAGGAGCAAAATTTACTATGAGGTATATTTTATATCTCAATGATAATAAACTTTACATCTTATATAGGACGTTTAAAAATTAAAATATTTTCTAATTTAATAAATTTAAGTGCCTATAACTTGATTAATTTAAATAGAACGCAATATTTTTTTAATTACCAGAAAGTGTACTTTTTAATTATCTACACCAAATAATCATTTTTTGCACCATTTGATGTTTTCTCAATGAAAGCTTTAATAAATCTAGTGGCCTATTGTATATAAAAATATCAGATAATTAGCAATTATAAGAATAATAATTTATAATCCAACAGACTATAACAGTAATAATAGTAACAATATACTAACGATAAATAATAAATAAATCATAAAACAGGTTGATTAAAAGAAATTGTTTTCACAACTGGCTCCCCAGATCCTTGAACTTAATTACATTAGATTTTTTCATGAGTATACATAAAAATAAGCGTCTCCAATACGCTACTCACGACACTACACGACGCATAAAAGACGCTTTTAAAACGGTAACATCATAAATGTTGTTCAAAGTAAGCAAAAGTTCTTAAACACAAATATGAAGATGTCTAGAAATTGACAGTCGACGTTTCAAAAATTTGTTATAAACGTGATAAGAACGTCTTCCGGGTTTGGACCGTGTCAGTGTTGTAACCGAAGTTGCCAACGTTTCGCCTACTTTCGTAAGGGGCTTCATCAGGGCGTGAGAGAAATCGAAGAACTCAAACAAGCAACCGAAATCTAACTAAACACTTCTCAAAAGTTAGGTAATCAACTTGTGAACCAAGCCAGATTCTAAACTCAGAAAAGGTAAGAAAGAAAACGATAAACTCGAAAAAGCAAACGAAAATCTAACAAAGAACCACTACAGAGTTAGGTAATCAACTTGTGGACCAAGCCAGATTCTAAACTCCATAGAAGTGACTAAGACACATAGAAGTGGAAAGAAAAGAGCGAATACAGCAGCTCAAGAAACCGATGATTAAAGAATAAAACGAAGAAAATTAAATAAAATTTCAAAATAAATTTGTAGTATGTTTGTTATTTTTTAATTATTTTGTCAACCTTAAATTTGAATACATTTATTTAACCGTTAATAGTACATTTTATTTTGTCCGTAAATTATAAAATTACTAGGAATTTTTCTATAGTTCAATTTAAAAATGAATCCTTCAAACAGTAAACGAGATAATTTTTTTGTGAAAGTTTTCTTCCGTTCAAGTAAAAATAATTTAAACAGCGGATTAATTTCGACTTGATTACATTTAAATGTAATTTTTTATTTATAAAAAATTATAAATCATAAAAAAATCAACAAAACTAATTAATAAAAAAAAATATTTCGATTATGAACACTATTGCCATTGCTTGTTAAATCAAAAATTGTCAAATTTACTCAAATAAAATATTTAGAAGCCTTTTAACGTGCATCTTAGTACAGATTGTAATAGAAGTATCGAGAGCGAGGTCTCCGCGTGACGTCATCGCGTTACATGATCTCTGCAAAATAAATCGAGCGATCGAGCAATCCTATTCATTTAGTATCCTTGATAGCGGCTAACAATACCACCTATAAAGTTAATGACGTTAAACATTCATTGGATCAAGTTGTTGCCGTTATTACACCGAAAAAATGGCACGATTGTGTAGAACATGCGATAGAAGAAAGAAGAAACATGTATGTGGGATTTAAACTGTGTCAATATAGACATGATAAAAATTGTTAGAAATTTATAATCTGATAGTAGTTCTGAGCAATCAAACAGTTAAGATTTGTAATTTTTTAATCAAAAGTTGTAAATTTGTAGACTATGTTGAAATTGCAATGAAATTTGTTTTATAATGACATTTAAAATTTCTATATTTGGTTTTGAAATATACTTGGCTAAAAGTATTGAGCATCCTAAAAATTTTGCGCATGTGCTATGGTTAGCTTTAAATAAACCCCGTTGTTTAAAAAATATTTTGTTGTTTATTATATTATTCGAAAGAATTGTTTTAGTTCATTATTAAAACAAAAAAATCATATATTTATTGATCATTTAGTATCAGTTCAAGAACGAAGCTTTTAAAACGTAAACCGAATGCAACATTTGGTTTGCAACAGATTTGAATTTAAACTACCAAAATGATACCGATTCAAATAAGTGAAACAGCGATGGACTTATAACTATTTTATTGTACTTAGGTTTTTTTTATGTTTGAAACAAGAGTGAAACATAATTTTTTTGTTTTGAAACGGTTACTAAACATTATCAATTTTGTGTTTGCTGGGTTACCATGACCGGATCACATTTTAATAGGCCAAGAACTAAGCGCAAGTAAATCACGACAGACCGTGAAGACCGAAAGATATTGAGAAAGTCGTTAAAAAGAGTCCGTTGCCATGTAAGCGATAAATTTAAAGCAGAGTGTGTGGTACCGACTGTGAATCACGGCAGAAGCAGCGTTATGTTCTAGGGTTGCATGGCCGCTTCTAGATTGAGGCAAATGTTCGTTTGTAAAGAACGCGACAAAATACAGAAATATTAAAAAAATCTGCATTACTGCCCTCTTTTACATCACTCTTTGGCGATACAAACATGGACGGAGTTAAATTCTAACAGGTTAATGCAACCTGCCACAAAGCTGTCCACTCAATGGCTTGGTTTCAAAAAAATAATATTAAGCTTTTAGACTGGCCTACCCAGTTACTGGACGTAAACCTCATAGAACATTTAAGGGTTTATTAAATCGCAAAGTCATAATTGAATCAAAAACGAGTTAAAGGATTGATTGCGCCAAGTGTGGAACTCTGTTAGTCCCAAAAACTGTAAAATGCTTGTAGACTCCTTGTCAAAAAAATTCTGCTGTAATTAAAACAAAGAATGGGTCCACCAATTATTAATTTTTGTGAATAATAATCTTTATAAACCTAAACAAGTAGTTTTGATTTATTCTAATTTGATATTGTTCAAAAAACTCAAAGTTAACTTGAGTGTTCAATACTTTACAACTTACAACTTACAACTTTACAAACGTAGTCGCGTGGAAATAAGTTTCTTGTGTGTTAGTCAAGTTTCCATCTGTAAGACAACGCAAACTTCGTTTAATTTCCGGCAGAATAGAAACCATTCATTTGCTGTTCAAGTACGTTGCGTACAACTAGCGTTAGAACGCAAAAAGATCGGTAAGAGATACAATTTTTATTATTCATCAACAGCTACCTTATGGATATTTTTTTTAGAGAACCTTTCTTTGTGCATCGCAATTAAGCGATTAACGAAGCGACGGAAACATAATTTTCAAACCACGTAGTTGGAGATCGCATTAGAGGTTAGTGCATACTTGTTTCACACGTGATGGCGATTGTTTGTTACTTCTATGTTTATCAAATTACGGGGTTTTCCTTTATCACGTAATACCCTATTGTAAGGTATTTATTACTTAGAGCATAAATACAATCAAAAAATGTCAAAATAAAAAGTTCCATTATAAAATTTAAAAAAAAATTACAATATTTAGCAAAATAAATTGTAAATTACACACCTGTAGTTTCCTAAGGTTGATGACACTACGAATAAAAATAAACAGTTCAAAGAAGTACAAATTTCTTCCCAACAATTTGCTGACACCAAAAATAAAAATAAATACAAAATAATATCAGAAAACGCGCAGTAAAATTTATGTGTTTAAATAAATGTGTTATTCTGCATATTCTAGATAATACCTGCACCATTGGATAAAACCCAAACGTCTAAAAGTCGCCGAAAATGGTTCGTTATTCGCGTAAATAATTACACATTCTGTGTAATCGTATTTTCTGCTGCAAAAAATCGATTTATCAGCAGTTGTCTATTATTTGCAGGAGTCTTGTATACTTCACTTTTTACATAGTTCCAGAAAAAGTCTAAAATGTTAATATCTGGCCTACGGGCTGAGTACTGTTTAGTGCCATTTCTTCTAATTTGACGACCCGTTAAGTTATATTTAAGAAATTGTAAACGGGGCGACTTAAATGGGGAGGAGCAATATTGTGCATAAATCACTTTGTTCTACGAAGTTCAAAAGACAAGTAATTAAACTTTGCGCAAAAGTTTCTTATAAAATTACAAGTCGCCTGTAAGGCTTTCTGGTAAAATAAACAGTCCAATTAAACTATTTCTTAAAATACCTGCCCAAACATTCATAGAAAGTTACTTTGTTGAATTTAATGAGGGTTATCTTCATTGTAAACATGCGTTGTGTGAAAACTCAGCATTCCATTCGTGTAAAACAACACTCATCCCAAAATAATATTTTGGCACTAAACTTAAGTCGAGGTTCAAAATCAACGTCGGTTGACTGTTGGACTCGTTGAACATGGTAAGAGTACAAAAAATAATTCCTTAAAACACGATGTAGCTTACTATGGGACGCGTTAGCTGTGCGGCCTATTTCTTTAGTGCTACTTCGTGTCCGATTTTTTAAAATTTACAATATGAGCACATACGTTAAAGAAAAACAAAATTCAAAGTTTTGGTTTTATTGAAAAAATGTATTCTTCTTCCGTTGATAATACATGGGTGGTCTTTGTCGACATTTGTAGGTAAGAAAAACACCTACAGTATCCCTTAATCCTTGTGCACACGCCGAAATTTACCGTACGTTAAAACAGTATCACTGTTGTACATAATAAAAAAACATTAATAAAATATTATGAAGTACGAGTACGTTTACAGGATTCACTTAGCACCAACTAAAGAAATCCGTTACAAAATTGAAACAGAAATAAATCAGATGGCGATCTGTAGCGGAGCACTATCAGAGTTTGCCTTAAACAAATTGAAGTTTCCTTGGTAAATAAACACTCTTTGTGCGAGTTCTAACTTTACTACTTAAATTTTGAGTATCATTAAATGCTTGTAAATCTAAACTAATTATTAAGTCGGTTATCAGCGTACTGCGATAATCTCTTTATGTAATGGAGTTGGAAACAATGCGACGCTTGTACACTTGACGTCAAGCGGCCCGGGAGAGACTTTTGATTTATACTGTAACGCAAACGCAATTAGCTTTGGCTAATACTTTTTAGGTAATTTTTTATTCTGTTAGATTAAGGTAAAGCCCAATGCTTCAGATAATTTTAAATTAATACGATAAAAACTATGTAACTAGTAGTTATTAGAATATTTTTGTATAACGGCTATTGTTTGCGTTGCCACAACCTCATAATTGTATGTAATTATTACATTAACAGTGCACCGAGGACTAAGGATTCAGTCGCAATTTATCAGTTGATATATGTTTGTTTCTTTTTCTCTTTTTTTTCTCTGTGATCAAATATTCAGAAATACTAGTCAGTTATTAACAAAACCTTCAGTCTGTGATCACTGTAGATTGTTTTATTTCTTCTCCCAGAATTGTTTATTTTTTACACGCAAGGTAAGGCGGCGCAAGGCACCGACTCACCAAAATTATTCGGATACTACAATCTGACTCACGACAATTTACAACGAAAGCTAGCCGAAAGGTGAGTCGACTATCTAATCATTTCTTACAGTACACATTTTTTTTTAAATGTATTTGTTTCACAACC
The DNA here is from genome assembly GCA_035610365.1 of Aquatica leii. NCBI lineage: Eukaryota > Metazoa > Arthropoda > Insecta > Coleoptera > Lampyridae > Aquatica > Aquatica leii. The sequence continues at coordinate 31,330,871 of CM069433.1, read as the reverse complement.
TAAATATCAATAAATTCTAATACAGATACGTATTATCTAAATTCACAAAAAATAGGGTTTAAAAGACGACATTTTATTCATTTAAATAAGCAAGAAATTAAAGGGTTTTAAAGCTTTATTTGAATTTCTAATTCTCAATTTTTTCTAATTCTAAATGAAAAATAAATAAGGAAAGTCGAACGCTTCTTCTTTCTTTTCTTCGCCTTCTTATTTTTCTGGAGATAATTCAGTTATCGGAATATTTGGGTTTTGGAGTAAATCTAATACTTTTTTTGGAATATTTAATTTTTTTCTGTTTTTAATTTTTTTATCCAAATTAATGCTAGAAATTAACGTATTATAAGTGTCTATTGCTCTATTAAAAACGTTTTCCACGATGTTTTTGCGATTATTTTTTGGATTCTGATGCTTTTTCGCCAAGATATCCTAAAAAATGCTGTTTTCCATTATTTGCACACGGTGTGCCAAAATAGGAATAGGAAATCAAGAATGTTTTCGGTGGTAAAATCTTGCAGTAAGAAAACAATGCTCTTCAAATTTTTATTTATTTATTTCATGTTGCTATGACAGCGCAATTAAAATTATTTGAGTATTATGTATAAGCTTTTCATCATCATCAGTAACTTTAGAAAAAACCGTAAAACTGCTAAAAACTCCGCGAGCTGTGTTTCCATAATTTGTGTTACCTGCTCCATCCGCTCTGGGTTTGTTAAGTTTAAGGGCCATTTCTTTCCAAAATATACTGTGTTTGTCTATTTTCAAAAATTATTTTGTCTTCTTTTTGTACTTGCCAATTTAATAATAGAATTCTATAATAAAAATTTATCACATTCAAAAAATCAAATCCAGCAATGTTGTGGACTTTTTTTTATATTGCAATGCATCGACTTTTGGAGTAAACATTGCCGATTTTAAATTTTCAACCTTCTGAAAAGTTTTTGATCTGGCATCACAATTTGAGCAAGCTTGAGAAGATTTTGTATTTGTTATAAGTTTTAGAACTTTTGCATCTATAAGTGTCATAGCCAGAATAAAATTATTTTGTAGAGATTTGTTTAATTACAAGTAAGTGTACGTTGCTTATTTCCTAATCAATTCTTTGTTTTTCTTGAAGAATATGTTTCTTTTGTAAATTCTAGTTAAAAAAAAGTAAAACCGTGGTGACTGAGGAGCTCTATTATTTCACAGTGTTCTTAGATTTTATTCTTAAAGGTACAATTGTGGTAGCAAATACAGACGTATCAGAGACTGTTTTTGAGTCAAATTTTTGTTTGTAAGTAGAATGCCCAGAACTTCAATCAAATCCATAACTAAATTTGGTTATTCATTGCCAGTAGTATTACCTTTTTTAAAGCTCAACAATACACTTAATTGTGTATTCTAATAGGAGAACTTCTGTAACAGTTTCTGTGACTTTTATATCCGCTGGTCTACAAGCCAATTTACATTTCCAAATTTGTTTATAATCCGAATAAACAAAATCATTTCTAGCAATAGCTTTTTTTTTAGATTGAGATATTGTTGCGTACTTATGTTATTGTCTAGAATAAATTTTAAAGCTTCTTCTGGAGTGTTAATTTTAATTTCAGGTTCTTCAACAAACAACTTTTTCTAAATTCTTGATTTAAAAGCTTTTTTTTAAATCATTGCCAAATCTTTTTCAAGATGTAGCTGTGCAGGCATACCGGCAGCCTGTAATAGTAGCTCCGTTTCATAATGTTAAATCTTAGACAGCTCTGATGCATGTCGTTTTTTTGTATGTTCAGGCTGCTGTTTGTTTTTTGTTCTTTATTGTTTTCTAAATCTAATACGTCTATAATTAATTCTTCTTCTAACCGACTTCTATTTCTAGTTTTTTTTAATCAAGAATCGTGTCCGAATAAAAGCTATATAATCTAAAGTTTCTTGGTACTCGACGATTGCAATCTTCAACGAATCATTGCTGATGATCACTACATTGTTCTTTTTTAAATTGTAGTTTTATCTGTTTACAGTTATTTTTTGTAAATGTATAATTAAAAAAAATGTTTTTTAAAAAGTAATTATTAGAGTCGTCATACATGTTGAATAAACATTATAAAGTTTTATTTGTAAACTTTTAGGTGTACCTGATTTTTTCTTAATGCAAGTCCGTCGAAACGATATTTACAATACCTTATATCGGTATGTTTTAGTTTAGCACTGAAAGTTAATCATTTCATTGTTTATAAATTATATGTTTTTATGAATTACGGTGTTTTAAATTACCTTACTGTATCTATCTCTAAATAATTTAATAAAACTTATCTTTAATAGTATTGTTTTTCAATTAAACAACAATTTAAATTATTATTTTAAAAAATAAGGCAAAATTAAGTTTCTTTAATTTATTATTTTCTAAATGTACCTATGCTTGTTTAATTTCTGTATATGACAACATCATAAGAAACTAATTTTAAACTACGGCCGTACTTGGTAATTAAATGAAATGTTAATTTAAAATGAATACAACGAAGTGGTAACAGTTTTAACATGTTTATTAAATTAAATAATTTTTGTACTCTTAGTTCATATAAAAGCATGTTATTTAATTATCAATTTTAATATTAGTCGTATTCATTTAATTGTTCAGCAAATAATGTAAAACTAATTTATTTACTACAAGCTATAGCTTAAATAATAATTGTTACTTTGTTCATTATTTATTTATTATATTATAAAATCTAGTCTTCTTTAATTGATATTTTTTCAAGTTCAATTAAAATATTTCAGCAATTAAAATATGAGCCATTCATAATTTTTCTTGTTTCTTGAACACAATAAATTTAAACCATGTTATATGTATTTCAATTTACAATAATGTTGAAATAAGATCTTACATTTAGAATAAGATAAAACAATTTCTTTTGCTTTCTAATGTATCGCATCTAAGTTTAACCACGAACTCCTTTTAACAAATTCAATAAACTTTGGCTTGAATGCTTTTATGTTATAAAAAGTGAAACATCTTTCAACCTAAAAAACAATTTAATTGTAAACGATGTATGTCAAACATGAAGTGTTTTTTGTTGGGTGACGTTTTCTTGATATCATTCTTAACGTTATATAAAAAAGCAAATATAATAGATTTATAAACGAATACGTTTAGAATAGTATTTGAAAGTTAAAATTGTCAAGAGTTTTTTATAATACTAGCAACACCATTAATAAAACCCTGTCAAAATTGAACTTAAAGATATGCTATGTTCATATGTTCAAAAAATAGTTTAGCAGAAAAAATGTTTTTTATGTGTTAAAGTTTAGTTTTTGTTGAATATTTTGATGCAATTGGTTTAAAAGTAACTATAATGTGTAATATGTAAAGTTAATTTTTTTTTATTCAATTAATTTTTAAAACTGTTTCAGATTTTAAGTAACAGATGTTATTAGCTACACAGCTGATTAATAACTATTTTTTTCAGAAAAAATTGTCTGTTTTAATTACAATTTTCTTTTGGAGTTATGAAATATATTGAAATTTTATTTTTTTATAATATTATACTTTATAAGTTAAAACATTTAGTCGTTTTTTTATAATTAAATTTTTTAGCGTGAACATAACTTAACATTTGCAAAAAATATTAGGTATAATTTTGTGCAAACTAATATGGTTATAAATGACAAATAATTTTACCATTAACTTTAATTAAAACGTTTACTATAACTGAAAAAGTAAATTAATAATCCTAATTTATTGTTTGCAAAAGTATTTTTTTTTATTTAGCGATACAATATTCCAAATGTTTTTACTTTAATATAAACGTTTCAGGTTATTTTGTATATAAATGTTTTGCAGTTTATGATATTTCAAATTTAGATTTTGGGGTAAACTATATTTAAAGTATTTAATTATTCAATTTTCTTGCAAGAAAAACTATAAAAATGTTTATATTTAATCTCGTATTCCAGAAAGCTATTAAACAATCATCAAAATTGCGCAGTTGTTAAATTAGAAACCTTAACCATTGTGTATGCAATAGACGTTTTGATATTAAAAAAAAACAAATTCAAAAATTTTTAGTGTTGAAAACACTTATAAAATGCTTGTTTCAAAGGTTCAGGTAACTAAACGCTGAAACGCTCAGATAAAACAAAGCTGAAACTTGCGGTGGTGACTAATTTCACTTAATTTTTTGTATTTTGAATTTCACTCAGCAGTGCTAAAAAATAATTATAGTAATTGCAGAAAAAGACCCCTGGGAGCTTCCTCTGCAAAAAGGGTACATTATAGGTGAAAATTGCACATAAATATAGAATCAGTACAAAACGTCGTAACATCTTAAAGGTAGAAAGGAGATAACGCTGCTTTCAATAAATTAAGTAAAAAAACGAAAAAATAATTGGCAGATTTGTCACTGAGAGGGTTCGTTAACTGAACCAATCAGAAAAAAAACGTTTAAAGAAATAAGTAAAAAATTGCATACGAAGAAGAAAAAGAAACAATGATAATTGCATACGGGAATTCTTCTTTTGATTTACTCGCGAAAAAGAAATAACTAAGTCCGACTGTTTTTTTTTCACGTACTCGCTCTGGTTTTTTTACGTACTCAAAAAAAAGTTATTTACGTGCTGGTTTTTTTTTCACTTAACCGAAGAAAAGTTATTGACGGGCGACGTTTTTCTTTCGTACTTGCGAAAGGAAAGTTACGGACGGGCTGGTTTCTTTTACGTACCTTTATTATTATTATTTTTATTTGAGTGTACGTTTTGCATAAAACCCAACCCAACAAACTGCAATACGCGATCTTTAATTTGAGGATTAGGCGCCATATAAAAAGGTCATAAATTTATTTGGATATGCGTTTTTAAGTTTTTTATTTGATTATTGTACGAAAGATGTTATGAATTGAGATATTGTTTAACGCAAAAACATTGAGAATAATTATTTAAATTTAACCCCTATTGTTTAAACGAGGTTTTTTGTTTGTTTTTTTTGTTTTAAACGGAGAGAAAAAAATAAGTATTTTGTTTTCTTTGTCTTTGGAAATTGACGTGTCGTTTATAAGAGTTGTTTTACTTCTTTTATGCCAAAAGATCACGCTAATAACACCTAGATGATTTAATAAAAAGACATGTCAATTATTTTGCGAGTCCAGTCTGCTGTAAGTCTTCTTTAGATATGACAGGGAATCGAGAACGCGTTTGGTTATAAGAATATGCAGCGTTTGTTACTATAATTTATAAACAATTTTTCTTATATAATAATTAATAAGTAACAACGATACTTGTTTTTTGTTATAAAATAACTGTATATTTTTTCAATTTCGTAATTTGAATGTTGGTCCGGTTTATGTAAAAGTAATAGGTATTGTACCGGATATGCATCCTAGAGTTAAGCGGATTAACAAATACCTCACTTATTAATGATGTGTTATCAATGAAAGTGCGGTAATGCTCATTTTAAAGACACTTAAAAATATTGATCGTATTGCTATCTATAAATATACTTTGAGGTTATGGCTTTTTGTTTGTCGTATAAATACAAAAAGGTGATTACCATTATTAAATTGTATATGTGTTTCTTAAAATCATACGAGGAGACTTAAATATTACTATGAAACAAGCGTTTTATGAAACCACAACTGCTTTTATGTTTTTGTGCAAATACCTCACTTATTAATGAGTTCCATAATTACGTTTTGCAAATATATCATCAGGTTAAGCCTTTTTTCGTATAAATACAAATTTTTCATTTACAAAATTGTAATATAAATTGGGAGTTCCTAGTGGTAACATCATTGTTTATGTGATTATAATATTTTGTGAATATGCCTCGAAGATTAGTACAAATAGATTCTAGCTTAGAATTAAGAGGAAGTATTGTTGGGATGGCACAAGCAAGAATGTCACCTCGAACAATATCACAACATGTTGACTTATCGGTAAGCATTTTTCTAAAGTATATTTTTTACATTGCATTACAACACAGTCAGCATGTATTAAATATGATCACTAACAATACTATTTTATAAGATATTGAAATCTATTAAATTGACGTCAAATTTTTAAATACATATATAATGTATAATGGCTTTTAATATAATACTGATAATAAATGTAATCTAATACTAAGAACACTTTGTAGCCTAAACAAATCCGGCGATGGATTACGAAAGGTCAGAAAATTGGGAATAGGACACTTGTAAGCAACAGACCACTTAAGCCTAGAATTACTTCTCGGCAAGAAGATGCGAACTCCGCTATACATTACAAAATCCTTTTACAACTTGCCAAAAAATAAAGGAACGTTGAATATTAACTGCTCTGTTTCCACCATTCAGAGAAGTTTACACAAATTAAATTTACATTGTAATAAACCGGCAAGTAAACCTAACATTACAGAGCGTCATTCTGCAGCTCGGTTGCGATTTTGTCGCCAATATTTAAATTTGGATTGGAGTACTGTTATCTTTACAGATGAAAAAGTATTTTCTTGCACTGATCAATGTCTAACTATAGTGTGGAGATCACAAAACACTCGTTACAATATAGAACATGTTTTGTTCAATAGGCAAAGTGGTAGAGTGACAGCTGGAGTGTTGGGATGGATATCTCATTCAGAAGAGTTAGTGCAAGTGACACCACCTCGATTTACTTCAGAGCAATACCTGAATATTTTAGATAATATTTTGATACCTTCTGTGAGAAGAATATTTCCACAAGATGAGCTGGAAATTATTCAAGTTGTCCAGGATAATTCTCCTATTCATACAGTACGAAAGGACTGGATTGAAGATCAAAACAAAGTTGAAATAATTGAATGACTAGCGAGAGCACTAGATTTGAACCCAATTGAATATATGTGGGGAACAATGATCAGAAACTGAAATAGTGATATTCAATTTAGAACACCTGAAAATATTATCTAACATTCACAATTAGTTTGGGAACGTTTTCGGGTATCACAGTTGTGTGAAAATTTAGTAAACTCTATGCAGTCTACATTAGAAGCATGCATACAATATAATGGTTATTACACAAAATATTAATTATTTCTATACAACTTTGTTATTGTTTTTATATATGATAATATGTTTTTTTATTTAACTATATTAATAAAATAAACTACAGCATGAACTGTAATTATAAACGTATCCTTATTTATTAACATTTTATCAACGCAAAAGTGAGTAATACCTAAATAATTATTATTAAAATATAAATAATATTAATAAATACGAAAATGTAATCATGATACTTATTAATAAGTGAAGTATTTAACCGCTTAAACAAACAAAAAAGAATGTGACTACGTGAACAAAAATTTAAATAAATTACATTATATTGGCACAAATATTTATTCTTACACCGGAAAATTCTGTTTGATAGTATCATTTATATTTAAACGAAATTAAAGTATAAAGGTTTCACTTTATTTATAAATAATTTTGCACATACAGCAAAATATTAATAGTACCTATATAAAATTGTTTTTTATAAAATCAGTAATTATATTATTATTTACAATTTACCTTAATTTTGTACTTTCAAAATTTTACTATCAATAAGTATGTATCTAAAATTATAGAAAGAAATGTGTGTTTTTTTATTCGCATAAAAATATAAATACGGTAATAAAAGTAATACTATTTTCTTATTATTTGAGAAATACATGTAAAATTTAATGATGGTAATCCCTTTTTTATTTATAAGACAAAAGGACATAACCACAAGGTATATTTACAAGTATAAATACTGGTAATACTATTAGAATGTGATTAGGGACATTTCCAATGACTATGGCTGTACCTAGAATATTAATTATTTGCGTTTTTAAATCTTTTTATTATTTGTGTATGCATTCCTATTTTTGAAAATCGTGATTTCGTAGGTAATATAGAGGGAATAAAATGACACGTAGATTCGTTAACCACGGAATGAGAATGTTATTTATTAGAAGCATAAAAAAATTTTTGGAAAACTAAAATACTTTGCAAAATTATATTTTCATAGTATACAATTGATATATTTATTTATGTGTGTTTTTACAATCTAGAGTTTGTAAAACACTTATTTAAGTTCTGTTATGTTTAAATTTTGCATATTTGATATTTGTAACATCTTATACTGTTTGTTAGAATTTGTTTGTTGATCGGGGTCAATAAATTGATTAAGATCGCCAAACCATAGGTTAGAGTTTAAAAAAAAAGTAAATGTGTAAGAAATAAATCAAAAAAAAAAAATTTAAGAACATAATTAGTCCTAACAAGTTACCTTGCACTAAATAAAACGTAAGTACATTAAATTATATTTTATTTTTAAAAATGTTTGTTATCTCTAATTAAATGAAAATGTTTCTTACAATATAAAACTTAAAAGCTATTAAAAAGTTTTTCCATTACAAATTTGACGGAAACATTTTAATTGACTTGAAATTTTAATACTTAAAATCAAATACATTTAAGCACTTTAAAAATGAATGACTGATACTCCCGTCTGAATTAATTCACAACACAGAAAGCTTAATTGAGTTTAAAACTTAAATTTAAAAATGTAAACATTTTATATTTTTTGTAATTTATAGAACAGTAAATTTCATCAATAAGATATTGACAATATTTTACTTATTTTAGAGCATAAAACAAATTTGTATTAAAAGTACTTAAATTTAATTAGAAAAAAAAGTGGCACAAATGAACTGTTACCTGTTATTTTATATCGCCATGAAACTGGTATAAGGTTGCTTGTATCTTGTAACGAACCCCGGTAATTCAAGTCCCGCTGTTATTAATTCGATCACAATTAACCTAAACATATTTTTTAAAATAAAATATATTTATTACAATAAATTGTACAATTCAGGTAATTTGATTTCCCTCGGTATTTAACTAATACTTATTTACAAATAATTTTTGGCCGGATGATCACTGGTATCAATTAATAATAATGTTTTTCACAAATTAGATACGGTGGAATTCAATTACGTTATTAATACTATACGGGGTGTTGCGGATTAATTGTATCAGGTAAATGGCGAGAAGAAAATTTTCAGCATTGACAGCGCTTTTATTCGCGCGCTTCAAAGCCACAGCCAAGAATTCAAAGTTCACGCTTAATTGACACACATTCATATATAGTTTTTAAAAAAATTACGACCACCGCTGCGGTTTTGTTACAATCTTTATCCTTGAAATAAAAAAATCCTAGTGGAGAATATGAATTTTGAGAAAACTGTGTATATAGACACAAGTGGTCACAATTCGTCCAATTTATTCAAGGAGAGTAGGTTTTCTCAGTACTCAATATCTGCACAATAAAATGCCAAACACGTTTTCAGAAACTTGCCTGAGTTTAGATAGCCGGTAATTAATAATTCTTTAAGAGGAACTTTTTTCTTGCACGCCAGGATATTGTTTCGGCAATTTGGCAATAGCGGAAATGCGTTATCTCCTTAAAAAACAAACGAAACGAGAAATTTTTTTCTTAGTAGTGCCTATACGTCTCGTAGATTGACACTGCTTTATAATAATTTTTTTTTTTTGAAACGAGTACTATTAGAAACTCCGCTGTCCGATATTCGATCTTGGCAACCCACATTAGAGTACTGAACCTCATAAATTGCATTGACCACAATAAATAATACCATACTAAGGAACTTGTAATTAAAAAACTTGCTGCCACTGTGTGTTGGACGATTGTATCATTATATGCTTTCCATTCAAAACTCTATCATATCTAAAAAAATTGCGAGGAGTCTCAAACACATGTTCCGTAACTTGCCACTTTGCACTTGTTTTAGGCTTCTGACAAAAATTAGATCATTCGTTACAAGACCATTGCACATAATTTTCCACATGTCATTTATTTAAAAAGCTTCTAACTCTAATTTTAACTATTTATTTCTATTTGCATTTGGTTCTATCATCTGTGATCATAAAGTTATTCTGGCGCTGCTCACATACTAAACGTTCAAAATAGTTTTTCATAGTATCTAAACGCTTGAGTTTATCAAGCGTAACTTACATTTTTCCATAATTTCAAAGTTTTCTTTTTTTAACTAGTTCTTTGTTTGTTTAGTTCTTCGCTTAGTGATTCGTTTTTTAACTTTCATAATTACTTTGTGTTCTTGGGACAAACATTTGTCGTTACAATTTCTAGGATTTTTTAAAAAAGTTTTAACAGTTTTCTTAAATTTATAAAAAAAATAATTTTTGTCTTCCTTGTTTTTGCAATTTTATTTTTTACTTAATCTACATTTTTTAGATTAACTCAATTAATTGCTTATTCTGATTAATTAAATTTTCCGATCCTATTTCAACTTCATTGGTTGACTAACACGTTGTTTTACAATTCATTTGCAACTCAATTACGCAATACCAACACAGATATGGATTTTAGTTTTGAAGCGTTAATTCACACCTGCAATAATTAAAATTAAAAAAATTTTAAACTCATCGTCTTGGAACTTAAAATCCAACAGCGTAATTGTAAATCTGTCTTGCTGCAGCATAATTACGTGTTGAACTCTAATTTGTGGTTGTTGGATTTTAAAGTAAAAAAGTCAACAGTTTTTTAAAACGAAACTCAAAATTTTTGTTATTTTAAACAACTTAAAACTTAACACCTTATTCTCTTACACCTGCGTATTACACCTTGCTTAATCTACTAAAACACATTATAAAAATAACTAACGACCTCTATGAAAATGATCCAATATTTAATTTGGGTTTCTACAATCTAACACCCCCTCTTAAATAGAAGATCATTTTTAAACATTTTTTTAAAGAAGGAATATTGCGGGCTGTACATTTTGTCATGAATTTTTCTTTAAATTTTACAAATTTTGCAGCGTCGAGTGGTTTAGTACAAATATCCGCTACTTGTTCTGTTGTATTGCAGTGTTCTATTTTTATTAGACCACTAGATATCTTTTCGTGAATAGAATGATAACGCACATCTATGTGCTTACTTCTTCTATTAAGTATTCCATTTTTACCTAAACTAATTGCACTTTTACTGACCACTTTCAGTACTGCACTTATTTCAACACCTTTTAATTCTTCTAGTAGATTTTTTATATAGATCAAATCTCTACAACAATCTGCTGCAGCAATGTATTCTGCTTCTGTTGTGGACAGGGCTACTACAGGTTGTTTACGTGCACACCAGCTAATTGGTCCTCCATTGTATAATATTGAGTAACCGGTTGTGCTTTTTCGAGATTCTAAATCGCATGCATAATCTGCATCGCTGTATGCTATCAGTTCGTTTGTATTTTGATTGTTATTAAATTTTATTCCTAAATTTCTGCTTCCATTTAAATATTTTAAAATACGTTTTACATTGTTGACGTCGCTTCTCGTTGGCTGTTCCATGAAACGACTTACAAAATTAACTGCAAAACTCAAGTCTGGTCTAGTTTTATTGTTCAAGAAAAGTAAACTTCCTATTACTTCGCGATAGGGATATGTACTGTTTAACACCGTGTCATTTCTGTTTAAGCCGCCTTTATTCAGTGGAATTTTAGAATTGTGACAATCGTCCATTCCAAAATTTTTTAAAAGTTGTGAAGCTGTGTTTTCTTGATCTAAATAAATTCCAGTTTCATCTCGATTTATTGTAAGTCCCAAAAACGAATCGGGTTGGTCTGTAATTTTAATCTCGAATTTTTCGCCCAGGTTTTTTAGAAAAATATTAATTTTTAATTCGTCACCAGCTATAACTAAACCATCGTCTACATATATGGCTAATATTAATTGTCCGTCGCTTGATTTAAAAATGCAATGTTCAGATGGAATTGGTTGTAAACCAGTTTCCTTTAAGAAACTTGTGAAATTATTATTCCAATTTACTGGGGCCTGTTTTAATCCGTACAATGATTTATTCAGTTTACAAACTTTATTTTTAATTTCAAAACCCATCGGTACGTCCATGTATATTTCCTCATTTAAATCACCGTATAAGAAAGCAGTTTTAATATTAAATTTTACTATTATATTGTTACGTTCAGCTGCGATAGCAAATATTAATCTTATCGCGTTACTATTGATTACCGGACTAAACGTTTCATCGTAATCTACACCACGTTGTTGTTCACATCTACGCACTACAAGCCTTGCCTTATAAGTTCCGTCGTCTTTTATTTTAAAAATCCCCCTGTTTGATAAATTTTTTTACCCGCTGCTTTATCTTTGTTTATTAGTGTCCAAGTTTTATTTTCTGTTACGAATTTTTTTCTTCGTTTATTGCTTGAAGCCATTCAATTTTATTTTTTCCGCTTATTGCTTCTTCGTAAGGTAAAAGTGCAAAATCACTGTATTTTAAAGGTGTTTTTCTTATCCTGTTTCCTCTTCCTAGTTCTTCGGGGTTTTCAACTTCAACAGGTTCTTTGATTTCTTCAGGTTCTTCAACCTCTTCGCTCGGGATTTCCTCTTCGCTCGGGATTTCCTCTTCGTTTATCACCTGGACCGGATCTTGATTTTCTAGTTTTAAACTTGTTACTTTACTATGAAAAATTACATCTCTCGAGACTGTTACTTCTTGTCTTTCTTGATTAAATAAACAATACCCATTTGGAGCGTATCCTATAAAAATAAATTTGTTTGTTCTTTCTTCGAACTTTTTCAAACGATGTAAATTTTTAGCATAGGCTTCTACTCCGAATATTTGCAGATATCTTAAATTTGGTTTTTTGTTTTGCCACATCTCGAATGGTGTAACATCTAACGTTTTTGTTGGCGCTCTGTTTGTTAGATAAGCTGCAACTCGAACTGCTTCTCCCCACATATTTTTATTTAGGTTCGATTCAAAAATTAAAGCTCTCGCTTTATCAAGTAACGTTCGATTCAACCTTTCTGATTTACTATTTAACTGAGGTGTAAAAGGTACTGTGAAATCCATAATTATGCCTCTTTGTCGGCACCAATTTTTTAGTTCATTATTTGCATATTCTTTACCATTATCACAACGCATTTTACTTGTTTTTAGGTTCCATTTTGCTTTAGCTTCATTTATCTAATCTTTTACTGCACTAACTGCCTCATATTTATCACTTAAGAGATACACCGTGATAAAATGCGTGTAATCGTCTAAAAATGTTATTACGTATTTTTTTCCGTCCCATGTTAAAGGTTCAATGGGGCCACAAACATCTGTATGTATCAGCTCTAATGGTCTGGTTGCTTTTTGTCTTAGATCTTCAAATGGTTTACGCGTTTGTTTGGCATTTACACACACTTCACACACTACCCAAGTAGCATCAAAGTGAGAATAACTTATACTGCCACTTCAGTTTAGTGATTATTACGTATTTAACACTTTATATGCAACTTCATAGTAATTATAACTTTATTCTATTAATTTATAGTGGAAATTACGTGGATACACCCTTTTTTAACCACTTTGTAGTTCTGTAGCTTTGTGGTGAAAAGTAAAGTTTTCCAACGTTATTTTCACTAGGTAAAATCACTTATAAGTTTTTTTAACTTTATAGTGGCAAATTAAAGTGACGGCCACTAAATCGAATCACTAAAATCTTACTTTAAAGTAATAACCACTTTAAAGTGGCTATTAAAGTTTTGGCCACGTTTTGGAAACATAAAATATACCTAAAATGTAGGTGCATTCTAGAGTGGTATGTTGTCGTTGTTGTTACGTTTTAGCCCTTCCATAAGTGATTTTCTCGAGACACTTTAGATTAAAGCCACTACATAGTGACATATACTTCTGAAATCCACTTTTAAGTTACAGTAACTAAATAGTGGCCTATTTTCTACAATGCACATCGGCTCGGTATAAATAAAAATACACTGCCAGTATTTAAATCTGTCTAACCTAAAATTGTTTTCCAGGAAGACATCAAAAGTTTAATCCGTAAAGTGAAGTTAGTTATTAGGAATTTGACATTTAATAACACACATAATCCATAATGTGAAAATGATTTAGAACAATTACAAATGTATAAGCTGGATCCCAAGCAACATTTTGTAACCGTGGTTACGTTGTAACCAGTTGCAAATTAGTAACATTAGCACCATGGTAAATAAACCGTTGCAGCAACGTAGCAGCAACTTTCGTAATTTACTGAGGTTTCAAATCTATTACAGAAATAACCATTTTACAACTATGGTTATAAGTAAGTTTTTCTTAAACCCTAATGTAACTACAGTGTCAATTTAGTGACATTAAAACTTTCATTTCGGTTTCGAGTGTAACAGTCTTGAAACTATGGTTACAAGTGTGAATTTCTGAAACTACACTGCAGTGTTAATCTATACGTTTCAACAGTAACAGAAGAAGTGCATTTTACGAGATTTTTATAAGACACATAGTCCATTATCATTATCTAATAAACAGTACCGAAAGTGTTTCTAATTCAAAACTACGTAAGTACAATTATTGGTATATTATATTACTATAATTTTAATCGTGCATTTAAACTACTGTTTCTAATTTAATCAACGTTGAAGAATTAGTTGCCAATTATAAGTAAGCAAATTTTAAATTGATTTTATTTTCTTCTAGGATAAAATAGAATTTGATTGCAAGGACATTACAATATTACACACAGTGATCAGAACGTGTAAATTAGATCGCCATTGCGAACACCTATAATTAATTTTTTAAAAAGCAGTCGAGATTATGATCATTGAACCGATTATAATTGCACATGTGCATTTGTAGCCTAATACAAATATTTAACTAAGAATTACGTAGACGCATTAAACTATAACATGTGAGAAATATCTTAATCCGCCATGGTCTTTTAACACAAAGACATTTTTCTCTTAACAAAATTTATGCATTTACTATTTACAAAATTTATAAATAATAGACATAATCCGCTTTTCTTGAAAATTTGCCGTAAAAACCTGTTTACTTGTATACCTACTTGCAACAGATGTAAAAATTCTTTTATTATATCTTTTTTGTTTGAATTTAGTTCGTTAAGAAACTATAAAAAATTAAATAATGTACATTTATTATAACGTTTTATATATCTGTATCTTTTTATTAATATATTTTTATCTCTACTTTTGTTTTAATCTTTATGATGCAGTTAGTAACTAAAATCTTGGATAAGTTGCTTAGCAAAAGCGGTTATAAAGTAGTTTCAAATAATGGTAATAAGCAAGTTTTCAAAACAGTTACATAGCAGTTGCTGTAAACGGTAACTACAATGTTACAAATCAATTACAAAACCGTGATGATAAACCATTACAGAAACGATTCAGAATAGGTAAACATAATTTGTAAATAACCGTTATAGCAACGCTGCAAAACAGTTACAAAGTAGTAATTGCAACGGTTTCAGACACGTTGTAAAACGGTTATAATATTACTGCAGTTGCCTTGCAACTGACCAAATCCGGTATTGACAACGTATCAGGAAAGACTCAGCAACTATTCTGTAACTAAATACCTTACTGAAACCATAGTTGCAAGAGAGTTTTACAACCGTTTTGTAACTGATTTTTGCTACTTGGGATAACAATATGATTAAGAGTGTTCAAAATAATTGATTGTAATTATACGTTATGAAATGAAGTTGATAATAAAATCTAAATTAGTTAGGTTATGTATCCAATTTCATTATGAAGATGAACTTGAAAGCATGTAAATTTTATTGAGTGGCCGTTCAACAAAATTCACGTGGTCACCACCAATGCTGCCACTTTTAAAAATCACTTTTAAGTGTTCTGAAATTTGATTGGATGTTTCTTAGTTTTCTTGGCCACTTATTGAGTGGAAGTAACTCCAAAGTGGCTATCCTTAGTTTTTGCCACTTAACAGTTACTTTATTTCTAAGTAGCCATATTTATGAACAATCTCTATGCCGCCATTAACAAAAATTTGCCAATTATTCTAAATATATGAAATTTATAAGTAACAACACATTGAATGTAAGAAATTAATGAATTATAATTAAATTTATAATGTAAATACTAATAAAATGTGTTTTAGATTGTATAGTTATTTAATTTTTATTTTATATTTAGGACTCTTTAATTTTGTTTTTCTAAAAAAAATGAAAATTTTGTTGGCGCATGGTTATATTTCAAACTGCAACCTCTACATTTAACAGTAAATTTGCATTTGTTGCAATTTTGCTGTTAGCAAATGTTGTACAAATTCAATAATAAACATGTAGTTCATAGAAACTTAAAACAGTTTGATCGAAGTATACTTAGTTGTCCATATGTAAAATAAAGAAGGGATGTAGATGAGAAAGTAAACAACATTTAAAAATGGGACAGAGATATAAATACATTAGAGCAGTTACAAAAATGCCCAGGGCCACTAATGGTCACCACGCCGCCACTTGGCAACGACGTGGATTTTACCTAGCTGTAATGTTATTTTATAAATAATAAAATGGTTGTAATCACGTAACGACCATCCAATATTTGTTCCCCATTTTGGTGGTAACCACGGTATAGAACTGTTCCTGCAACGTGGTAGTGACTAGTGGCACGCCACTCTACAGTTCCTACGACTGTGGCTGCCACGTCGCAATCACCAAAAATGCTAGTTGGGTAGTTTTTTAAAGTCTTTAATTTCTTTTTCTTTTAAATTCAGTCCTTCACTAATTGTTTTTAATTTTATCATGTTGTTACCACTCAAATGACCTAGTTTTTTGTGCCAATCTTCCGCATTTTTATTTTCTGTTAGAAAAACGGTTTCTTTCACTTTATTGTTCATTTTTATTAAATAGAGTTCATTTTTGTTTACTGTTTTTTCTAGAATTTTAGTTTTATTTTTATACACATTTACCGTGTCGTTTTTAAATATCACTTCACCGCCACTTTTTGTTATCCTGCTAACTGATAATAAATTTTTGCATAAATCTGGCACAAAATCCACATTTGTTAATGTGCATTCAGTAGTCTCAACGTTTCCAGTTCCCTCTGTTTGCATTTTTTCTCCTTTCTTGGCTGTTCCAATTTCGCTAGTTTTTTGTTCTACATTTTTTAATAAGCTTCTATCATTTACCATGTGCGAAGTTGCACCCGAATCAAGGTGCCATTCGATGCTGTTTTCCACATTTTCAAAACTTTCATAATGCGTTAGAAACGTTACGCGATTATTCGTTTGCTTATTATTGCTACTGGCTGCATTTGTTTTATTTCTAAAATAACAATTTTTTTCGAGATGATTTGTTTTCTTACATATTCCGCACTTTGGTTGTGTCCTACAAAATTTGGCAATGTGTCCTGGTTGATTACATTTAAAACAATTTCTTTTATTTTGAAAGTTTCCAAAATCGAATCGACTTCTGTAATATTTTCTTCCGTCACCTGTAGAATTAAAAGCCACTTGTTCATTATTTTTATTTTCTGCTTGACATCTATTTTCCTCTGCTATCAACCTGGATGATAAATTTGATAGATTTTGTTTTTCTGTGGGCGTCGATTCCCATGCGCTCACGAAATGTTTATATTGTTCAGGAAGTATAGATAAAATTTTTGTTATAAGCATCGTTTCGTTAATGTCTTGTTTTAAGGATTTTAATTTATAAGCTAAATTTTCTAAATCGCAAATAAAAGTCGTCGTATCGGTTCCCCTTTTATAAGCGTAATTGTAGAATTCTTGCAACAATGTATATTTTCTTTATTCGTTATCTCTTTGGTATAAGTTGATTAATTTTTCATACATTTTACAGGAGGTATTACAATTTAATAAATGTGTTAGGGGTTGTTTATCAACTGTTGTAATTATTATCTGTTGAGCAATTGCATCATTTTTCTCCCATTCCTTTTTTGCTTTTGTTTCTTCTGGTTGACAAGTTTTACCTGTAACTATGTCAAATATTTGTTTGGCTTTAAAAAATATTGTCACTTGAAATTTCCACGTTTCAAAGTTACTTCCATCCTTTAAATTTTCTATATTGTATTTATCGTTTGACATGTTGGCATTCGCGTAGATGCACTTTGAACTTTACACTTATTGTCTTTAATTTTACCTTTTTTAAAGTTTCTTACCTCACTACTGATTTTATTTTATGCACAGACTATCTGGGCCCATAACCTGTTGGATTTTAAAGTAAAAAAGTCAACAGTTTTTTAAAACGAAACTCAAGATTTTATTTATTTTAAACAACTTAAAACTTAACACCTTATTCTCTTACACCTGCGTATTACACCTTACTTAATCTACTAAAACACATTATAAAAATAACTAACGACCTCTATAAAAATGATCCAATATTTAATTTGGGTTTCTACAATCTAACAGTGGTTGATTTTGCATTTTTTGTTGTTTGACAATAATGTTTGTGCATTTGTTGTAAACTTAAATGCATTTGTTGTATTTAAAAAAAAACTCTTAATTCGTAAAGGTAAATGTTTCTTTGTTTTTATGCTCAATGTGTAACTTTTGCATTATAGTTTTCTCTTCAGGGTTGCAAACAACGTAGGACATTTTTGTACATACGTTTTGCAAATTACGGTTTTGTGCGTCTGTAAGTCACATGTTCGATGAGTTGGCTTATGTTTTAGTTCTACGATGGTTCAGGTTAAAAATTACATAATATTACGTCTTTAAATAATTTAAGTTGTAACAACGTATAATGGAGTGCGCAACGTGAAGTAATAATGATGAGTAACATTTAATCCTCAAACAATACATGTATGTACATACATTACTTTTTAAATAAGTTTCCAATTAATGTTATAATTATGTTACGTAGTTTTGGTTTTAATATTTACCCTCTTAATAATACATAAAACATATTGTGGCGCTTAAATTGAAATAAGATTACGTTCACTTCAATTATTTTTATTCAAAATAAACAATGTTATAACATTTCACACAAACTTTGTTCTAACTATAGATATTAAGCACAAAATACAAATTATACGCTCTTTGTGTAAAACATACTTTCAATTTTTAAATTTAATTTTAATCAGTTTTTTAATGCATTAATTGCAATGATTTTATTGATGTACCTGCAATCAATTATTTTCTATTATTGATAATTTGTGCAATAAAAAAAGAACCAATGAAAATTGGTAGTTATTCTTATAATATTAACTTTAATAAAAATGTACAAATCAGTATGAGTAATATAAACTATATATCTGGTTTTAAACGTAATAACTTTAAACCGTGATAAATAGTTCGGGTAATATTTTATATAATATTCAGCAAATGGTAGTGTCGGATGTTTTATATTTTGTTGAAAAATACATCAAACATCTGCAACAATATAAATTTAAACCTAATGACGCATCTAAACGTACAATAAAAAATACTATTTATTAAATACAGTATAAAACAATTGATATTTATTGGATTTGGCAAAAGTAATTGCATTAATTTGTGAAAATAATATATTAATTGATTTTATTAATCTTGTTAAATATCCTAAGTAATATATATTATTTCTTTTCCGCAGTTACAAGTAAGAAAACACTAAACATGTATTATCAAAAAAATGTAATATATTACATCACGTATAAAATTATCATGTTAAGATATCACAGAAAGATACGTTGAAGTAGAACTGCTGATACTACCGAAAGCTTCGATTAATATTCCTCACATTTGCTTCATTAAGATAATATGAGTTTTTATGTAATTTAACTAACTTACGTGAATCGTAACTGTAATGTATATTTGTATACGATAATCGTTTATGAACAAAAACTTATTATGCAAATCACAAATATTAAATAAAAGAAAATAAACTAAATTATGATATAACTATTAAATAACACAATTTACCTAACAAAATCCTACGTACAAAATTTAATTTATAAACGTACTTAATGATTAAAATTAAACTAGTTTTTTATCGTTGGTTTTCTATTGACAACGTAATCAACTCAAGTGCTCATTAAAATTTTTTGCACTACTTAGCTAGTATCATAAAAGTTTGCATAACCAATCGACAATAGTTTCATTAGAATAACTAACTTGTTATTTTTATATAATTTTTGAAATTATACTGAATAGACTTTTTAAAATATTAAAATGCAATTATGTAATTGTTTATATAAAAATTAAAAAAAAAATAGAATAATTTCGTATACTTTGAAGTAGCATTGACTTTTATTAGTGGGTCAAGTGTATGTTGTTTAGAACTGAATGGTTTTTTCGTTTATTTTATCAGCTTCTAGCAGTGCTTTCTAGTTTCTTAATATATTGTCTATTTATTGAAGTCAGGGTGCAGTTTTTCTCTCATAAACTTATTAAAATGTTAGTTTTTTGTAATTATGAAAAAAAATAATTTTGTTGACGATTTATTTTGATTATACAGTATGAAACGTTAATATGTGAGTTTTAATTACGTTTTCAGTAAACATAGAAATACTACAACCACCAACGTTAAAACTGCGTTTACTCAATAACGTTTCCAATTATTTTTTTCTATATGGAGTAGCAGTATAGGCCAATCTTTTCATGAAAACAAAAACTGAAACTAATGTGTAAACATCTTTAAATAAATCGAGTTGTGTGATTGCAATTACTTTAAAACCACAACTTCTATTTAGTAATCCTACATTTTATTTTATTTAGGTCTAATATTACATAGGGGAGATGGTAGTAATGTGGAACCCCATTTTGTTTTTGCCATATAGAATGAGAACTTATTTGATATACAGGGTTTGCCATTACTCTGGCCTCGGTTTGTATAAATGTCAGCATAAAATGTTTAGTACTGTACTTATTTCTATTGAAAAGCTGCATGTTTAAAAATGGTTTCGTTTATACAGGGTGTTTAGTTATTGCAGGGCAGCATAAAATTACACTTTTTTAAATAGCAACCCATCAATTTTTTATGATTCTCCATGAAATCTTTATTTAGATGAAAAAAACGTTTTAAAATTTTTTTTTAATTGATTGCGTCGTTGCCATTTTAAAACAATATCTTTAAAAACGCAGCATCAGAATGAAATGGTCACAAAACTGATGTTTTTTCAAAATTTTAGAATTTACTTTCGTAAATTCGTAGATTTAAATTAGAAGTACTTAAATAGTCTATAAAATTTTTTTAATTCACTATACTTATTTTGCATGAGAGCGCTAATTTTCGAATTTTTTTCAAATTAAATGGCAGCAAACATTGTTTTAATTAAGCAAGTTTATTCTAGTAGGTTTTGCTTCTATAAAAAAAATATTTTAGTTTATGCAGCTTTTTAGAAATGAGTACAGTACAAAACATTTGATGCTGACAAAGGCACTAGAAACCGAAACCTGAATAACGGCAAACCCTGTATATAAACTTTTTATACGTAAGGTACTAGATATAATTAGTTTTACATATATTTGAATAAAATAGTTATATTAACGTTATTGTAGTCGTGGCGTAATATATATATATATTGAAAACGTAATAATTTATAACTGGAGAATCTATGGTGGTAATATGGAATCCAAACAAGATAAATAGATATAAAAAAAGAAATGCATCTATAATGACACAGCACGTATAGTGTATATTTTTTATTATTTACAAAAGTAACACGCGCCATAAACACTTGGCTTACATCTGCTAAAGACAAACAAAGAGCTCTATAACATGTCGGAGTTTACAAAATTCCTTGTTCCTGTAGATCAAGTTATATAGGACAGACGGGACGCTCTATTTGAGTTAAGGTAAAAGAACATAAACTAGACATATAGAGATAAAATAAATTTAAACCTGTTTATACTAAACAAAACAACACTTTTTCTGATGCTGTTTTGCAGACAGATTACAGATTTGATAATAAATCTGATGATTCTGTTGTGAATCCGAACTACGTGGTAAAATCTAATGGACTGTCAAGAAAAACATTTTGTTGAAACAAGTGGCAACTATACGACAATACTGAAAAATGTTTAACACCGAATTCAACATTGGATTTTTTAAGCTCAAGAAGGATCAATGTGATTGCTGTATGGTGTATGTCATGGCTAGTAATAACGAGAAAAGAAAGTTAGAAAGTGAATATTAAAAACATTCAAAATAAGGAAGTGATCCAAAATTTGAAAAATTCTTGCAAAATTTTTATAACGTAATACCCTGTATATTGAATTAAAATTAGATTCCGGTTTTGACGCCCTCTGCCGATCTTTTCTTGTGACTGTCATTTTACGACGAAGTCGTTAAGCTGACAACTGCATAAAATGGCCTGTTTTGTGTAGAGACTGCAAGTTTTCCAATAACATCCTCTGTAATGGACATCAAATTGTGAATTCATTGCGTGTTTGCAGTAATTTATTCGTCACAGGGTAAGATATTTACATCCGTTTTGTTAGGATTTTTTTGTAATTTCTTTGTTAATTTTATAGCCGTTCCGCTACGCTTTGGCCACATGTTTCTATTCAATAAAGAATAATGAGGGATTAATATCGATAAATATTTTCATGGGACGAGTATAACTCTATAAGGCCTACGTTTAAAACTAAAAAAAACCGAAGACAAGAACTTTTCTTCGAGATCCTACTCATGCGGCAAACACCTGCGAAACCAACTTTTATTGAATGTGTACAACAGCATTTGATAATCGGGTTCTGTTATGGGTACTTTGTTTTAGCAGTAATTAACAATTTTGTAGATCTTGCTTTCGTAAGTCATTGTGGTTGACACAATTTGCTATTCAAATTTATTTCAGGCTCACTCACCGGGGAAAACGTTTTCTTCGATCAAGTAGGTACTGGATTGTGGGTAAGTTTATTTAATTATTTTGTCGCTGTCAGAAAAGTCACTCACGGAACAAGCTCGTGAAAACTGATCGGCATTTAAATCAGTTAAATATTGTAAACATTTAGTGGTCAAATAACTAGCACTAGCTGTGCCATAAGTGACTGTATTTAAACAGTAAGTATCAATTAGAGCGGAAGGATTGTCGCGCCAAAGAACTAAATGAAATTTTCGTAAGAAAGGTTCAATGAGAATTTGCCTATAGGCTTTTTCTATATCTCCAATAAGCGCAATTTGATGCCTACGGAAACGTGATAAGATTGAGAAAAGATCGTCCTGCACCACAAGCCCTATACTTTGGGTATCATTTAATGACACACCTGTATCGGTTTAGGAGCTTGCATCAAATACCACTCTTACCTTGGTTGTTAGTGAAGACGTTTTTACAACCGCATGATGAGGTAAATAATATGGAGGTATTTGAGATGTACAACCGTCAGTGTTGAGTGTGGTGATGCTAGAATTTGCGAAAAACGAAGTAATATCAGATGAATTAAACACCTTAGACATATGTCCTAAACCTAGATATTCGTGCATAAAATGTTTGTATTCATGCCTCAAACAAGAATCTTTTTGTAATATTCTTTCTAAAGATAGAAATATATTAAGTGCTGTTTGTTTAGAGTTTCCCAATTGAAACAATTTAGAATTAAATAAAATTGACACAACAAATCTGCCACTAGCATTGGTTCGGACAGTTTTACTAAAATACATTTCACAAAAGCGTTCTGATGGAGACAATAATGAAAGTTTGTTTTTTGGAGTTACCTCTTCTATTTGCCAAAATTCGTAAATTATTTGTTCGACAGGTTCACTACATATTAAAGAAGGTTCATATAAGGAATGATGATTGTTCGTTACACTTTGTGTATGAGAACAATTAGCAAACGAGAAATTTCCTGAAAAAATCCAACCTAAAGTAGTTTCTTTTAAAATGGGTTTCTTTTTTCCTAAAGACATGTAACCTTTTAATAATAGGTCATAAAATAATGAAGCTCCGATTAATATATCAATTGCACCCGGAATATTAAAAGAATCATCAGCCAAAACGATGTTTGAAGGAATATTTATTAACCTTCTTTCAAAACTAACGTTTGGTAGTGTTTCAGTTATCTTAGGAATAATTAAACATTGAAGATTAGTCTTATATTTTGAATGATTTCTACAGTAGCAATACTGTTTACTTGTGAACAACTTGAGTTATTGCCCATAACAGTAGAATAAAAAGTTTTCTTGGATAATTGAAGCTTATCAACAAAAGATTCGGTTATAAAAGATTGTTGACTCGCCGAGTCCAAAAGGCATCTTGCGTTGAACCATTTATATTTACCTTTAGCTCTTACTACAGCTGTAGCTAGTAATACTTGAGTGTCTAATTGAACACATGAGAGCGTAGTTTGATTGGGAAAAGTTGAGCTTGTTCCTTCGGAAGAAGTCAAAGAATTTTTAAACACTTCAGCTTCAATATTAGAAGAACCAGTCAAAAGAGATTTTTCCTTTTCGAAATGAAGTAGGGTGTTGTGTTTTTTATGACATTTGGCACACGTAACCTTTGAATGACACGGAAGATTGTCGTGATAACGCAAACAATTTTTACAATATTTTAAATCAGAAATTTATGGATTGAGAATTAGATATAATTTTGTTAATAATCTACGTTACTTAATGAAAGTTTTTATACCTGTTTAATCTTTCTTTTATGGTAACATACATTTTCTTTTATTGTGGTTACCCAAACATCAGAGTAACAAAGATTACGAACCTAAAAATTCGTTACGGCCTTGGACCGTCTGTCTTGATCAAGGCAGAAGTGTTAATTATAAAAGATCTGGCGCCCTTAATTATTATTCACTTGAACCTCCCCTACCTCCGACTGTGTGAGTTGGCCGTGCAAGGTTCGTAAGAGCTATAAGCTTGTAACATTCTGACAAACTACAAGCTGTAGAAGATAAAACCATTTGTGTTGCTTGCTTTTTGCAAAAAGTTCTGATTACCCTTGCTTGTAAAATAATTAGTTTTTACTAAAAAAAGCAAATTAGTCACGTACAATTTCACCATCTATGATCTGGAAAATAACAAAGGTCATTGTTATGTTTGGAACAAATCGATAGCAAAAAATATCAAGTTGTTAACTTGATTTTATAAAACAGCAAATTGAAAATGGTGTAAAAAAATTGTATTTTATTTGGACAACTATGGAGGCCAAAACATAAACTCATTTGTTTTCAGTATGCTTGCTTGCGTTTCGAAAACTTTCATGGTACAAATTCTGAATCGTTTTCTAAAAAAAGGTCACACTCAAAATAAAGGCAACAGAAAGTGCCAAAAAACGCCAGTCAAGAATAATGGATCATATTAATTAAAATGGCTAAGGTAACTGGAACACCCTATGACGTAAAAGAACTGTCCCAAAATAATGTTTACAGTTTTATCAAAATTGTTCTAACTGAACAAAAAATAAAAACGGACAAAAATTTATGATAAGCAAAGTCAATCAAATTAAATTTTTGATAAACTAAGCAGACGTTTTCGATTTCAAATAACATTACACAGAAAACCCCGCGATCCATATGGTTAAAAAGAAGACTAAGGAAAGTTAACGTTATCGAAAATATTTCCTTTTGTTACACGGAGCTGCTTCCAATAGAAAATAAGAAGTCAAAGGGTTTGCTACAGTTGTGTGAAAGCAAAGTCATTCCGTCCGTCTATCATCATTTCTATTATTCTTTAACAGCAAAAGACAGGAATGATGAAAGTAACAGAAGCACTCAGAACACCGCAAAAAGTGTCGATGAAAATGAAAATTTAACCGATCAAGAATAAACAAATTTTTTTTATAATAATTAGGAGCATGTTTAGTTTTAAGTTAAATGTCTTCATTTTTAAACTGTAAAACAGCTTAAAATATAGTATGTTAAATCAACTATTTTGATTTTTTTTAGTATACTACAACGAATACTATAGCTCGCTAAAAAAATCCAAAAAAAAAACAAAAGATGCAATTTTTTTGCGATTCTTTACTGAAGCCTCTACAAGCCTACAAAACACACAACAACAAAATTGCGATATCTTATCTGATTATAAAAATAATAACAAATATTCACATAACAAATACTTTAAACTCATTTTTCTCAAAACTAAGAATAATTAGTTACTATATTCTTCGTTGCATGCGTCGATATGTAAGTATCAATGTCACAACCAGTATGTGCCCATAATAGGCACATTAAACGCTAAATCCACAGCTCTCCTTTTTGGTCTTGAGAAAATTTCAAATTGCGGATTATACACACAGCATCTTCTTTTTTGAATGTTTAATCGCATTTGGCCGGTTCTTGTAAATTTTTCACTGCGTTACTATGCACACGTAGTTTTACTACTGCGATAAAAGTTAGATTTAAATGGTTAACTCTTAGCTTGGTAAGTTTTCTAATCCAAATTTTATTGTTGCTAACCTAGAGAAATTATTACAGAGGATTTTTATTTTTCTTTTTTTCTCTTGGCTGCTTTCTTCCTGGATGTAACCGTTTCCAAAGAATAAAAGGGTGAAAGATGGCGGGTGAAAGTCAAAGACTTCGTACATCTTTCTTTCTTTGATGCTAAAGGGCCGACGAGTGCCGTTATGTGATGTAATACAACCATTGCGATTATAATTACGATTTCTGATAGAGACAATTTGTCTAATTTTCTGCTGTTTGGTTTGGAATAATTACGACGTAGGATCGTTATCTACAGGATTTCTTTGGAGGCAGCCCATGGAAAATTTACGATGTTAGTTTTTTTAAGTTAAGTAAACGTAACGTCAATTATCAGATTGTATAAGTAAACTAATGTATTCTTGTAATTTTGGTTATGTTCTAACCTACATTAAGTGCGAAGTGTGGTACTGTTTTACTTTTGTGTTTTAGCTAATTTCCTTTTTGATAACTAAGGACTAGGACTTGGGCAGAGCTCGAGTAAGGTAGTATCCTACTTTTTTTACATTTTATGTAGCGTTATTTGCTTTAAAAATTCATTTTTGGACATGCGATTTGGACTAGGCCAAGTTTGTTTAGACCTCTTGATTGAGTGCACGTTTACTTAATCGTTGGGAAATTTTTCCTTCTTATTTAATTTGTTTTGATTACTCTACGAGTAATTACTGAAAATTTGTTTCTACGATTATTGCACCGAGGGAAATTACTCCCTAACGGTAGAAATTACTTACTTTCTTTAGTTTGTGTTATTGATAATACGAAATTTGTTTTGGATTTTATTTGTATTGGTATCTTTGATTGGTTTTGGTAATTTTGCGAGAATTACAAGATTTGTTTTCAAAATAAACTACCTGGCGCCTATACCTTTGGGTATTTACTAAATCTTTTTAAGTTTATGTGGGATTTATTTTTAGATTATATAAGCAACTTCCGAATTCGGCTGCATTATTATTTCTTACCTACTTCCCCTCTCCTGAGCTAGGGCAATATTTCTTTACAATTAATTCCAATTGAAATTCTCCTGCATTTATAGTTACTACTCCACTGCAGCTGGTAGGGGTTGGTAATAATCTGTATTGAGTTCTGGTCGCTTAGATTTGCGATTGGGTTTTTGAAACTTCTCACTAGAATTAATGTCATTTACTTAGCGAATTCAAAGGACATTTTCAATTCAGTTTTGTAAGAAGAGCCAGTTATGACTGCCGTAGTAGAAGTTTTGCGTCATTCGTTTGATGTTTTTTTTTCTTAGGTTTTGCCAACGATGAAATATCTAAGAATAAAATCTCAAACTTGTTAGTACTTGCTTGGTATTTATAGTTAGTTCTAAATTTAGATTGCATTCCGTTTAGTCGTCTTCATTTTTATATTCAATATTGATATTAGGTTCAACGTGTTTACCTAAAGCTGAAAAGGAATAAGTGTTTACTGTATGCAAAAGCAAAACTAATTTTGAACTGCATCCTGGTTTTGCAAGATCCTTGTTACTTATCTAAAAATTGGTGGCTTCTAGATGCTGAAGGAAAACCAGAACCAGTATCCAAAGCTTGATCCTTAGAAATTGTAACCGTCATTTGGATTTTTATTGCCTCTGCGAATGACCCGGTATTTAAGTTTGTTTGATTTATTTCGTTAACTTTAAAATTGTTTAAGTAATTTCATTTTAATTTATTGAAGTTATTTCACGTTTTTAAATTCATCTTTGTCATTTCAAATTGGTAAGTAAATTTTGTATTCAATTAATTTAAAGGTTTTCGTTATGTAAACATCTGTATTCTTTATTTACGTTGACTTGGCGTTTCTTTGTCCTAGTAAAACTTCAATTGTTATGAGTTATGTTTTCTTTTGAGATAAAAGTAATTTATTATATTTTACCAGTTTGTTTGTGTTAAGATTGCTTAAAAGTTCTATTTATAATTTAGTTGCTACCCGCTTATTGGGTTGTTTCTCTTAAGCGCCAGCTCATACATATGTGTTTTTTTTATCTTTGTTCTTAATTGCTATCTTTTTCAACGTCTTTCTTTTCTCGTTTGTCTTTTCATAAAAATTGACGTCATTATTTTTAACAATAGTAGGGTATCCGGAAGTTATTTAAGAGTGGATTTTTTATTTTAAAAGGCGATCCGCAACCAAAAACCTTGAGATGTAGTCCCGGGTTGTAGGTAAAGTCAACTTTTAAGTATTATAGGTATCCGCGAACTTTATAAAGAAAAGCAGAGTGAATATTTAGTTCTTTTGATGGAAATAATTCCTAGTTGGTAGATTTGCGGCGTTTAATGTTTCACGTAATTTCGAATGTTTTTATTATTTACTTACCGTAAAATCGTGTAAGTTAAGTTGTTCGACACTATTCAATTTTTGCCTTATGGCGATTTATCAAGTACTTTCCGACGGAGCCTTGTCAATTGGCCGACAACAAGATTTGGCAACTTTTGATTTTAAGCAGAATAAAGGTTATTGCAAATTACCGTATTTTATCGATTTTACAATTATTAGTTGCTAATTGTCGTTTGTGTTATCTTAAGGACGATATATAACAAATTATTAAATTGTGTTTTGTCAACGTTAAACCCGAAAATTGAGTAGTTTTGGACTTTAGTAAAAAGATTTTTAATTTTGTTTTTGAAAAATTTACGGAGCTTATGTTTCTTTGTACTTATCTATTTTCTTTTAATGCGAACACGGCCGTACGATTTATAATGTAACTACAGTTATTTTTATTCGTTTGACAAAATTGCGTTAATTTTTTTGTAGTATATATTATAACGTTGTAAATTTCATCTTAATCATGTATTTTTTGCGTTTATTTAACTCACTTTAATTTAACTTTTTATAATTTTTTTTTTGTTAAATAAATGTAAAATAGTTAAAATTGTAATTGTTGGCTTTTGCATTATGTAAATTACATTTCAGATTTTAGTGTAAAACACTCTGATAAGGCAATTTCCATTTAAAGTGTATCCAACAAGGTGCCGTTTAACATTGACGTTTATTTTCCCGTTTTTGAGTTTCCCAAAATCATTCACGGATTTCCGAATTTTACTCGCTACCCCATCTTTACTGAACACCAGCAAATACCACGTTTATGTTACTTTTTTTTTTAACAGCTTTTGTACGTAAAAAAGTTTTAGCTACAACTTTGTGTTCAGCAGCTATAAAACTTTCTTACTGAACACTGTTATATTACAAAAGTGATGTCTTCAAAAAACCATTCACTGCTATAGTAGCCCTCATAAAAGTTTTGTTCAGGCGTTGCAGCCTATGTGTGGCGTGGGGTGAAAGACAGACTATGGTAATATGATTTTTTCTCGCCAGGTCTATTATTTCAATATTTTGTGCACGGAAGTAATGTCCATCTAATAGCAGCAAAACTAGAGAAATTTGTGAAAGATTTATATATTTAACAAGGTGCTTAAACTACTTGATAAGCAAATTGCTTTGTACTCAGCCTGATGACATCTACCTAAAGCTCTAGTGGGTGCACCTCGCATGAGAGTTTTTATCATATGTTTCCGGGAACATAAATCAATAAAGGGCGTATAAATCTACCACCTGCGCTCATACAACTAATGCCTTTTAAGCCTATGACTTGCGGTATTGTACTTTGAGCTTTTGACAGACCCGTTCTTTTACGTTGTGTATATCATACTTCTTCTTCTCATACTCCTGCTCAAGTATATTGAAAAAAATGTTTACAGACTCTTCATTAAAAGCACTGGCTCTTGCATATGATGTGCCTACAGATTTTTGCATAGACAGTGTGACTTTGTTGCGTCAAATTTGTTACTTGGACACCAAAGTTTTTAAATATTTTACCATGTTTGGGGCATTATCACATACTCTAGTGGCACTTTGTGACGCCGTACAGGTAGCATGAAATAGAACTTTTCAAGAAGAAATAGATCATCTTATTAGAAGTATGCTTAGACGGGTCTATGAGTGCAACATGTAAGCCCAACCCATTACTATTCCTGTCCGATTCCATTTGAATTGTCATCGTTCGCGTATCTTGTCATTGTAAACATGAATACTAAATATTGTTTAAATAAAAGGATTATTACTGGGTGTTTGATTTCTATGTCACCTAATATATACAAATTAAATTCGGGAAGAACTGTAATTATGTTGAGAGTTCATTGATAGTTATCGAAGTTTTAAGATATTCACCAAACATTTTATGGTGTTTGTTTGTGCTAATTTTAATTTTGATTTTATTATTATTAAATAACAAAAAAAAGACGATATGTAACCAACGTTTAAAATATTTAAGAGACGTTAAACCAAAGAAACTGATTAGTTACGTACCATAATTTTAAGATTTTTCTTTTAAGATTTAAGATTTAATTTTTTTTTATTACGTTAAACTATTTTCATTTTGTTTCAGTATAAACATGTTATTTTGAGCTATACACCTTCCTGGGGTCCTTGGATTTTGACTTTTGATTTTGTTTTTTTTTTGAGTTTTCCACACGATCACAGAATTTAGAATATAATCCCCACCCCTTTCTTCATTGAGCACCGGGAAAACTTTGTTTGTTACTTCATTTCAGGCAAGTTTCATTGTTACAGCTTTTGCACGCACACATCTTCATTTCGAGTAACTAAAACGTCTAATCGTAAAGAGTTCCTTTCTAATTCCATAGTAAAACAAATATTTTGAGTTTAAATGACATAGAAACTCGTTGAACGTAGAAGAACCATGTTCCCAAGTGACAAAGGTGACAACGTATCCAGTATTTATGTTTTAGATAAAATGTAGATAAAGCCAATTTCTGAAAATTTTCCATAATTAGATCAGCAACAACCGGTGAAAACGGAGAACTGATGGCAGCTCCTGATGTTTGTGAGTAAAATTTTTCTCGAAAAGTAAAACATGTAAACGTCAAAGATTTTTTGATAATATATACTATGTTGCTTAAAATACTGTTCTCGCTGAATAAAGATTTGATAATTGAATCAGGTAAGGCACGTTAGTAAACAAATACTCGGCATCAAAACTAACTAGAATTTGAGTTAGTTGAAAACGAAAATTATGCAACTTTTGAATAAATTCCTTAGAGTTGAGTATAAACCTTTCTTGTGATACAGTTTACATTTCAACATCTTACGTATAAAATTGTAATTTATAAGAGGCATCAAAAAAATTGTAAAAATCATACGTACGCATAACAAAAATTGTCGTATCCGGGAAGAAAAACTAAAGATCACGTATGAGTATTCAATAAAAAAATGTGCACGTTACAACTATAAATTATAATAAATAAAAAAAAGCGTTAAAACTATTTTTTTAAATGATTATCCTTGTTCATTATCTAACCAAAAGCCGACTAAGTAGTTTTGTAATTCCACAACATATAACAACATAATTTTTAATACATTAAAAAAACAATTTTTATTTGTTTTTGGATTAATTTTTGAATACGCATTAAAAAAATATTGCAGGTAAATCATAAGCTCTGCTTTGTTAACATTATTTTCTAAACAAACAAAAACAACGCAAACATAAACGTATTTAATGTACAGAATTACTTGTTGATCTTATTTATACATATTTACAATATTCGATTGTGTTAATGTAGTGTATAATAAATAAAAAAATACTTTATTTGTTAATGGTTGACTACATTAGAACAAAAGTTACAATCAAAACGTAAATGTTATCATTAAATTAAATTATTGTCGATCGAGTTAATTTGTATCTACTCGTATTTAACTTTATTTGTAGAAGATCAATGCTGACGATGAACAAAAAAAAACTTTATAAAAACAATTTTATTATTTATGTAGAAAATTACATTATTTATAATGTATGACTTTAGGGATTAGAAAAGGTATCCACAAAACTTTACTACGTTCTTGCTTGTTTTACAGCAGTCTATTGTTAAGAGTTAATGTAAAACACGTTTATAAACACTACCTTTTGTCTTTCAAATAGCAATAAATTTACTATTTAGTTACCATTACAATGTAATTTTTTATTATTAAATGTGTATACTTTTATGCAATGCAGTATAAACATATATTGTATAGTAAACTTTGATAGCGTTTAACACATGTAACGATTTCGTGTTTATAAAACGTAGCTCAAATATGAGTAAGTAAGTAACACACGCTATCGACAATCTCCGTTTTTCTGATTTGTAGATTTTTATTGTTTCTATGGTATATTTCTAAAGTGCTGTTTCAAACATTAAACAAACACAAAAATGGAAACAGTCATAATACATTAACATTATTTACTTAACAAACAACATTAACACAAAATAAAAATAAATAAAGCTTAAAAAAATAGAAGAATATAGTCGTTGCCACCAAAGATGGTCCCTATGTCATCACTAAAGAGCGGACAGTCAGACAAATGCTTGGAGCCTGCCTACTTTACCTTTTTGTGTAACTTTTTGTCTTTTTTGCCTTTTTAAAGAGTATTATTTTATATTGCTTTTTTACATATAAATTTTGAAAAGTTTGTGTAAACAGTGTTTTAATAGGTAGATGACAATAAGGCATTACAGAATTTTACTTAAATTACGTACAATAATATAATTAACATTTTTTGTTCAAAACGTCTTACCACGAACCTTTAAATAACAACAGCGATTTTCATGTTTTGTTAAACAATGGTTTCCAGAAAACATTAAATGCAAAAGCCGCTTATAGAGAAGAACTATTGTAAAAATTTATACTAGGATTACTATGTACAATGACAGGCTTAACAGAACACTATTTACAAAACCGGAAGGATTTTGGAATGAATCATTTTTTATAGGTCTATTCAGTACTAAGTAAAGCAAACAAATATAGATAAGTTTAATTCTGTCCGGTGGGATTCCTTTAATGACTAAAACACATGATTAAAATATTCTTTGTTTTGTTATAAATACCTGTGATATTGTCACACTGTGATAGTCTATTGCTGTTGTGCTGTGAGTAAGTTTTAAAAAATGCCACCTAATAAACAATCAAAATTTGAAAAAAATTACAAGTAGAGTAAATTGGACAATAATTTAACAACCGACGGGGAAAACCCTTTTTATCAAGTTTGTTCAAAGTCAGTAAGTTTGTATTATCTTAATTTAATTGCTTTTAATTACTAGTATATGTATTATTTTAGATCGGTGTTACTAAAAAGTACCATGTAAAACAACATCAGTTCGAGTTCGTATGTCGAGGCGAGGGTGTCGTCTCTCTTATCTTTTTAAAGGTCATCATACCTATCAATTTATTATAATGTTAATTCTAAACATTTTAATTCAGTTATGATTTTATAATTTCGTATTTAATTCTTATTTATGAGTGCATTAACTATTTTGAATATAATAATAATATATTCTTTACAAGAAGTTATTTTTATGGTGTTTTTCCTGGTTCAATGAGTGTTTGTAGAATCTGTGCAAGTCATATTTCTAGACAAGTTAAAGAGAAAATTAAATGTAAATTGTGCCATTTTCTATTTCATTTGAAGTGCATTACAATTTCTGATGGTGAAATACTAGACAAATCCTCTTGGTTATGTCCAACATGTGCTAGTGAAATTGAATCAGACGAAAGTTCTCAAAGCATCGACGAAGTTGTTCCTGAAAACAAAATGGATCCTGAAATAAGTAAGTGGCTTAATTCCTTTAAAGAATCTTTTGTGAATCAACTTAAACAACTTGAAGATTCTCAGAAAACCGTAGAACAAGATATTAATAAATCTTTAGAATTTTGTATTGAAAAATCTGATGAAAATACAAAACTTATTACTGCACAAAATGAACAAATTAAAAAGCAACAGGAGTTGATTGAAAGTTTAGTCACAGAAAACTCCATTTTAAAAAAGCAAGTAAATCAACTTAAGTATGACTTAGATTGTGCACAACAAGATTCTAGATTGAATTCTGTTGAAATCCATGGACTTCCTGTAGAGCCAAATCAACCACTGCTTCCGTCAATAATAAACCTATCTAAATCCATTGATTTTCCTCTTCAGGAGGATATGCTTGATACTTATTTTCAGTTACAAACTAAAATTAATGACCGGCCTGGTACAGTTGTGCTTAAATTTTTAAGACGTTCAGATAAAAATACTTTCTTACAAAAGAAAAAAATAAGGCGTGATCTCAATACAACTCATCTTGGTCTACAAACAAGCTCTCTAATTTATATCAATGAGTCCCTAACAGCAGAACGCAGAATTTTATTGTCTAAAGCTCGAAAATTCAAGAAAGATTTTAATTGGAAATATGTATGGACGAGTGCTGGCAAGATATTTCTACGCAAGACTGATAATTCCAAAGTTATAATGATTACTTCTCAGGCTGATATTGATAAAATTCTTTCATAATTCTCAATTTCATTATTCTAAGATTCTAATATCATAAAAGATAATTTAAAAATTAATAACAATGAACTTCATATTTATTATCAAAATGTGCGCGGCCTGAGAACAAAAACTCGAGAATTATACAATTCAGTACTAGAAAATGACTATGATGTGTTGGTGTTAAGTGAATCATGGTTACATTCAAGTATTTTTGACAATGAACTTATTGATAATAGGTACTCAGTATGGAGAGCTGACCGCCCTGGAGATGGTTTGGTGAGGGGAGGTGGAGTTCTTGTTGCCATCAATTTGTTTTTCAAGCCTAGTATAGTGAGGGCATTCTCGAATAACAATTTTGATTCTCTCATTTGCAGTCTTAATTATAAAGGTAATTATTTTATTTTGATAACAGTGTACTTTAAACCAAATTGTAATAATGATGCATATACGGAATTTTTTGAATACGTTTGTGATCAACTGGAAGTAGGCAATTATCATAAATATAATATAATTGTAATTGGTGATTTCAATGTGCCTGAATTTTATGATAGTTCAATTAGTGATTCTTATTTGTCAAAAAATAAGATCCAAATTATACAGAGTTTTATGTCGCTTTATGATTTATTATCAGTCAATAAAGTTCTGAATTTTAACTTTAGGACTTTAGATTTAGTCTTAACCAGTTGTGCA
Organism: Aquatica leii; assembly: GCA_035610365.1. Lineage (NCBI taxonomy): Eukaryota > Metazoa > Arthropoda > Insecta > Coleoptera > Lampyridae > Aquatica > Aquatica leii. The sequence continues at coordinate 31,295,758 of CM069433.1, read as the reverse complement.
AATGTTTCGGTATTTAGAGAGAATCCCTTGGTTGTTGAGGATGCCCATCACCCTTCCTTATTGATCTCAGTACATTTACCTAAAAATTCTTTAGCTACTGCCAAATTGTGTAATCAAGTTTGTAATGTTAGTTATTATCAATTTAAAAATGTTAATTTAAATGCTTTGAAATCTACAATCGCTAAATCTGATTGGTCTTCTTTATATTGTTTTTCTGATACAAACCAAGCTGTACAGTATTTTTATGATGTATTATTCAATGCTTTTGATAAACATGTTCCCAAGATTTTGATTAAACCGGAAAGTAAGTATCCAGTGTGGTTTAATTCGGAGATAATTAATCTTTGTAAAACTAAAAATAAACTTGCAAGAAAATGCAAAATATCTCCCTTCTTTTGCTCTAGATTTAAATTTATTCGAAAATTACTAAAACAAAAAATAAATATGGCTTATACTAATTTCATTGAAGATATTGAAAACTCTATTTCTATTGATGTGAATAAATTTTGGTCTTATACTAAATCTCTAAAATCTAAAACAAAATTATTAGATGAAATGTATTATAATGGTGAAAAATTTTGTGGACATGAAATTTCTGAAGCTTTTGCAGATTACTTTAGTTCAGTGCATAGCAAATTGAAATCAGATTATGATGTGGATAATATCTTGAAAACAAACAATAATTCTAATAATTTATGTTCCTTCAGTCTGGGTGACATCTCCTTACATGACGTTAATCTTGCCTTTGATAACTTAAAAATAAGCGGAGCAGTGGTCCTGATGGAATTCCAAGCTATATATTTAAAGCACTTAAAGATGTGGTTGCTAATCAATTATGTTTTATTTTTAACCTTTCATTAAAAACTGCACTCTTTCCTGACCTTTGGAAGTGTGTAAAAGTTACTCCAGTTTTCAAATCTGGTATTGAATCTAATTTAACAAACTATAGACCAGTATCAATATTAAACAGTGCAGCCAAAGTTTTTGAAAATGTAATCTATAAAATATTGTTCAGTTGTGTTCAGAATTCCGTCAGTCCTCTGCAGCATGGATTCTTTACTGGACGATCCACTGAATGTAATTTGCTCAGCTTTTCTGAGTATGTTAGAAATATTCTTGATGAAGGTGGCCGTGTTGATGTCATTTTTACAGATTTTTCTAAAGCATTTGACGTGGTCGATCACAATCTATTATTACTTAAATTACATAGACTTGGTGCTTCCAAACTAACTTTATCTTTTTTCAGTTCGTACTTACGAGATCGATTATTTACCGTTAGGTTTCTAAATTTTAATTCAAATAAAAAAGTAGCTTTATCAGGTGTTCCTCAAGGGGCCAAGCTGGGAGTTCTCCTTTTTTTGACGTTTGTCAATGATTTGCCACCTATTTTGTACTCGAAATCCCTAATGTATGCTGACGATTTAAAACTATTTTCAAGTATACGTTCTAGCAATGATTGTGATCTTCTACAGGATGATTTAAATAAACTCAATTTATGGTGTACCGAAAATAGATTAATGTTAAATATTAAAAAATGTGTTGTCATGTCTATCTCAAAACAAAGGCAAGATTATGAACCAGTTTATATGATAAATAACAATAGGTTGGAAGTAGTGTTCACTCATAAAGATCTCGGTGTCATTTTTAATAATAAGTTTACTTTTTCTGAACATATTGATTCAATAACAAATTCATCATATAAACTAATTGGTTTTGTTAAAAGAACTACTCGTGATTTTAGTAACGTGAGATGCATTGCTATGCTTTATTATGCACTAATCCGTAGTAGACTAGAATATTGCTCAAGTGTTTGGCTTCCCAGTAATATTAAATATGTAAAACAACTAGAAATAATGCAGAATCACATGCTTCGATATTTGTTTTATAAAAAAAATAAGAGGTATTGTTCTTTTGATATCCCTTCTGATACACTTAGAGAAGATGCTGGTATTTGTAAATTGTCAATCAGAAGAAACATATCTGTATTATGTTTTCTATTTAAATTAATTAATGGTCATATTGATTGTGCATCCCTTCTGGAGCAAGTTTCTTTTCATGTACCAAGGTCTGTTCATATCAGAAATTCTAGTCTACTACATATTAAAAATTATAAAACCGATATACTAAAATATTCTATCTTTGTGAATGGAGCAAATTTATTGAACACGGTTCTGGCGGCTCATAATGATCTGAATATTTTTGATCTAAGTATTACAAGATTTAAGTGTGAACTAAACAGAATTATGATATGAAATGACCTTTTTAGTTAGTACTATATAATATTTTGTTAATTATTTTTCAGACTCTTTTGTTTTTTATAATAAATGTATTTCTTTGATGTGGACCGTCTTAGGACTTGTTCCTGTGGTCCAATTTTTGCTATATTTTAATGTGTACTATGTTTCTTTCAATAAAATAAATAAATAAATAAATAAAAAACATTTGGGTAGTGGTTTACATTTAAAAAATATTTAAAAAAAACTATAAAACAGCCATTGTTAAAAAACGTTATAGAAGATCAACAGAATAAACCTGGCCCATCAAAAACAACTTTTGCTCTAGATTTGTGCGAATCATTGGTGTCGGCACAAAATCCTCTTAAAAAACTTGATAATATCTTTTTATTATTATTATTATTTTCGCACTTTCCTCAAAAAATACATCGAACAAGTTGTTCCAGATGAATCAACTTTGAGAACAAATTATTTAAATTATGTTACCAATCGCTAAGCAGTTTAATTAAAGTATTAATAGTTTTTAAAATGCTGGTTTACCTTTTATAGAAAATACAGACAATAGGAAATGACATTAAGGACCATTATATTTGGACTTCGGTTGATGAAACAACCGATTGCAAAGGTCGATATATAGCAAATTTTGTAGTTGGTAAATTGTCTGAACTAGAACCAGAAAAAGCTCATTTGCTAGCATCCAAAGAAATTCCAGCAACCAATCACAAAACAGTTGCAAATTTTTTCGATTATTGTTTACGTAAGTTTTTTTTTAATGATTGATTAATATAATCCAATCTATTAATTGCAATTATATAATTTTATGTTTGTAGGACTTCTGTATCTCAATAGCGTAAAAAAAGAAAAGTTTTTCTTATTTGTCACCGATGAAGCACCTTATATGATCTAATCCGCTCAGGCATTAGAAATATTTTATCCGAATTTAAAATATTTCATTTGTCTAGCACATGGAATACATAGGGTGTGTGAATTCATTAGAGACGAGTTTGCAATAGTGAACAAGTTAATTTTTGCCATCAAAAAGGTAAAAATCTCTAACATATTAGATTCTCTTTTTGATTATTGGATCTTGTTTCAGGTTTTTGTGAAAGCACCATTACGGGTAAAGGCCTATAAAGAAAAACTTCCAGATGTTAAACTTCCACCAGAACCTATCATAACAAGATGGGGAACTTGGTTATCTGCTTGCATTTTTTATGCCACACATTTTGAAAAAATTAAAGAGGTACAGTTCATACTATAATCTGACATTCTCTTATACATTAATTGAATTGTCTTACTTTAGGTGGTTGAATTATTTGACGAGACGGCTTCTGCAGCAATTGCTAAATCTTAAAAAGCTTTTAATGACGAAGCTGTTAAGAGAGGACTAGTTTTTTATAAAAACACACTTTTCCGGCATTCCTGACGAATTAAAGAAGATAGAAAAAAGCGAAACCGCAATGACCGAATCTTTCGCTACATTTGAAAGAATAAGAACAATTATAAGAGCATGTCCAAGGACTATAGGAAGAAAAATTAATCAAAAATTGGATTTCGTCACATCAAAAAACCCTTTCTTTGCACTCTTTAAACAACTGACTAAAATTAAAAAAGGGGAGCTCATGAAGCATCAACAAAAAATATCTTTAACAATAACGAAAACATCGGCATTAAAATTTGCTCTACTAACATCTTGTGATGTCGAAAGAACTGTTTCCTTCTATAAAAATATTTGAAATGATAAAAGGCAACAGCTTCTTGGTCAAAATATTGAAAAAAAATTGATTTGTATTGTATTGTAAAACAAAAAATAAACTGTAAATTTTAATAGATGTTTGTGTCTTTTTTATTGCCTTTTTGACAGGTTTAATATGCCTTTTATGCCACCTTTTTTGGTATTTTTTCTTGCCTTACTATCGGCTCTTTAGTCATCACTATGCAAACTTATCTAAACGAATAAAGCATGTTAAAATTCAATTTAAACCACCCTGTGTGTAAACAACGTAATTATTTAACCGAATAATTCGTATTTTTGTTTTTATAATAAAAAATGTCTTAAAAACAAGTATTGTGTAAAGAATAGTAGTTAATGTTTGGATTCAAAGCAATTAACATTATCGTCACTAGGTATTTTGTAAATTTTAGTTTTTAAACAGCAACTACATTTGAAAGCAACTGATTTGATTAGCAAGTTTTTATTTAATTCAGATACATACAAGAATCAGGAAAGGATATTTTTCTTGGAAATAACTATACCATTAAACATTAAAACCAAATTAACACATGACAAACGTCAACAATTTTAAAAGTACAACTTGATAATAATAATTTGTAATTATTAAGTTTATTATAAAACAACGTAATTTGAATTTAAGTTTTTAACAGCTTTTTGTTAAAAATAGAACAAATGACATTGAAACAAATTGAATTCTACCACCTAAAAGTTAAAAACGCATTTACAAATTACTACTAGCTAGTTGTCCTTGTTTCTAACTTTTTAAGCAATGCGTGTGAAAGAACAAAATATTCTTCTACTTTACATAAATTCCAATCATATAAAATCTCAGTGGAATATAAAGAATGCATAATACATCTTATCCAAAAGAAGGCGAGAGTTTGCTGATGTTGAGATTTCCATTCAAACCGACAGAACCCCTATGTCACCTGTATTCCTCAGAGACCAAGAATTCAAACTTTACCTTTGAACATCTTAACTAGATTGAGTCGTTGCAATACGCGACTTTCTTAATCTTGTTTATTTAATGGTTTTAAAAGATCGCACTCTGTTATTTACAAAGGATACAAAAGTTTGTACGCTTTTGCTAACAGATTTTAACAAACAAATTATACAACAAAAAGTTATTTTTTGTTAAACTTATAAAGTCACAAATCAAATTACCGTTTAAAAATATGTTATTAAACTAATAATGTATCATTAATGTTTCATACATTATTTACTTTACTTTGTTAATGTTAACTAATTGTTATTTAAAAGTTAGAAATTTCAATTGGCTTTTTTATAATTTACATTACTATTTACTAGTAAATTTAAAAATAAATTCAAACCAACATTTTAAATGTGTAGAATTATTAAAATTAAATATTTACAAAAATATTAAATTTATTTGGTATTATATTTCCTTTTTTATTTTATTTGTAATTACAAGTAAACACTTTTACTTTGGGAGCCTCGTAGTCTTAAAATGTTGTATTCAACTCGATCTTGTCTAAATTGGGCGTTTTTTTTCTCGTAGACTTTTTTCACGCGAGTTTAAAAATGCTTAGTAGTCAAAAACGCCCAATTTACACAAAAACTTGTTAAATAAACATATATTTAGTAAGATTATAAGTGTTACACCCAAAAAGAATAATTTCTTTAGCTTAATTTTTTGACAATGTGGTAGTCTTACTTCAAAAATGAAGCAATAAGATTTGCAAAAATAAGATGGTCGATGTTTGCTTGTGGTACCTCGTTTCAAGCAGCTTCAAGTTTGTGAATTAACTGTGCCAGAGTCTGTGGAGGATGGGTCAACGTGAACAGTCTCTTCCTCATTACATCCTACGCATGTTCGATGAGATTTAAATCTGGTAAATGGGAGTTTACGGCAAAACATTAAGGCTGGTTTCTTGATGGAAATCCATAATTTGACGAGAAATATGAGGACGTGCGATGTCTTGCTGAAAAACGACGTGCAGGCGGCCATCTTAATAAGACAGTAAAGTGGTTTGTAGAACATTAAAAACATAACGCTCAGCTGTCATACTGCCTCCCAAACTATTACTCCAAGAGTTCTGTGTACATACCTCTCAAGAGCAAACCCATTATTACGAGGTTCTGCGGTCATCGTGAATACCTTGTCAGAATAGCGATTCGTCGCTGAAGACGACATTATGTCATTCTGACAGTGGTACGCATTCAAAAGATGCACTAATTGTGAATGCTATGAAAAAAATTCAAAGATTCAAACGCGGCGATATAGTGTACGCATAGTCTTCATTCTCAAAATTATTAGTCTGCGATTTAACGTAATAACCAAACGGTTTTGTAGAGCCAGTTGTCTGAAACGACTATCTTGACGCTCTGTGGTACGTCTTGGTTGACCAGTTTGCTTTTTTTGTGTTTTTCTACCTTCTTCTGTCCACACGACACACACGCATATATCGACAGCCAACAATTTTACTCCTGTCAAATATGGTGATTACTTTGACGGCTTCAAAATCGAGGCATTTTGTTACGCTTAACACTAGTAGACGAAGACACAACGACTGAAAATATCTATAGTAGTCAACTCTCATAAATCGGTTTTAGAAAATCTATTAAAATAATTAAAACCTTTTTAGCATAAACCGAGACTCTAGTTTTTCTTTACCGGAGATTTAAAAACCATATTTATCGATTGAAGGTCGGCCAATGGAAGCGAGACTTCACGGTGCAATCAATCAGTTTGTTCCAGGCTCTGTGTGTGATAAAAGCTTAGCTTGTGTGATAAAAACACGGGAATTCTCCAAAATAAAAAACTGTAATACAACCCGTTGAAGCTTGAATTCTATTTCACAATTATGTTACAAACAAGAATTGAAATTGAGTTGCCTGTTGCGTTTTGACATTATATTATATATAGATTTGTGTAAACTGTTTAAGGTAACGCAGAGTTTGCGTGACAAGAATTTTGAAAATCCAAGTGTTTTCTAAAATCATCAAAAACACAAGTTTTCTATTTTTCTTTCAACTTGTGTTAGATAAAAAACTCATTGGTAGATTTCTTTTTCCTTAAAATTTGTTAAACTCAAATAAATAAAAAATTTAAAAACATTTATATTTGTTGTATTCGTCGTAGCTGCTGTGGTAGTTGTATGTGGCTTAGTCAATAAATTCAGTAGGTAGGAAGCAATTTTATTGTGCTAGTTATTGTTTTTACGACTTGTCTTTGCTTTTATCCAAACTTTACAGACTGGTACCGTATTTACCTACGGACGAAGTGAGTAGTTGTCTTAGTAAGAAAATTTTTTCATTGTATTTCCATGAATGTCTGAATGTTTCTTACGATTTATGTTAATATTGTTAGATTCTATCTAGAGTTGTCTGCAAGCCATTTTATTACTATGAGAAAAACAATACGCTTTGGTTTTTGTTAAACTAAGTTTTAATCTCTACTTTTCAAAATAATTGTTTAATTAATTAATTAATAAACTTTATTTGTCATAAAAATATTTCTTTAACAAAGAATTCGTATTTCTAAACTAAAAATAAAATTATCCTACTACATAACAAATAAAATCTTAAACCCTCCACCGCTAACCAATTCTTTATATACAAATACATCCCAATATATATGTTTACACTACTTGTAATCTACTCCCTTTTAATACCTCTTTCTGACTCCTTCTCCACCTTTTTCCAAACGTTCCAACCTTCCTCTCTCCTCTTCTCTTAGTTCTAAACACTCCACTAACATGTGTTCTATATTTTCCCACCTCTCTCTACATAGTCTACATCTCCTATCTTTATCTTCCTTCCAATACTTATTCTCTTGCTCTTCATTCCCGCATCTTAACCTTGCTACTATTCTTTTTAATATCCAGCTTTTTTCGCCATTTATGTACTTTGGAATATTGTCACTATATTTGTATATTTCTCATTATATTTCCCCTTCTTTATTCTTGCTCTTGTTTCGTGGTTCTGTATATCCTTATTATTTCATTTTTTAATTCTCCTTCTGTCTCTTTTATTTTCCGTCCTTTTCTTCCTTCTTATCCATAATTATTTTTTCATTTTTCACCTTTCTCCGGCACATTTGAAGCAATTTACGTTCTTCTCTTCCTTTCATTTATTCTTCGTAACACATTGCTTTCTTCTCCGCCTGTACTCTTACTTTTTCTAACTTTAATTCCTCCTTTACTATGTACCCTAGCGTCTCCTTTTCTAATCCTAACGTCCATTTCCAGTATTTTTCTTGTACTTCCTTTAATTTCTCCCATTCCTTCTACCCCCGTACATCATCACACTTCTTATTAATTTGTTAACCCATCTTCTTGCTTCTATTTGCTTCCCAAACTCCCTCTCTCTCTTATACCCCACACCTGATCTATTATTCTATTACATTTCTTTGCCAACCACTTTAAATGGGCCTCATATTTATTGTCGTATCTGATTCGATTTCCCAAATAAGTCACTTCATTTACACTTTCTGTTACATTGTCTCCCTACTTCCAGTACTCTCTTGTTTTACCTCTCTTCTGTCTCCTCCTTTATAAAGTAGCAATATTATTGCTTTTCTTCAATCATTCGGAAACCCTTCACCTGAGCATATCTTATTTAAAATTTTTCCGATTCTTTCTTTTGTTCTCTCTCCTGTATATTTCCATTGTTCTCCTTGCATCCCATCCGTCCCTTCTGCATTTCCTTTTTTTATTTTTTTAAATGCTTCTTCTATTTCTTCTTTCCATATAGTTTTTCTGCTCCCTCCTCTGTTATCCTTTCTATTTCAAATTCATTATTTCTCTATTCTTCCCATTTTAAAACCTCTACGCAATGTTCTTTTAATTTCATATCAATTTGGATCCCCCCTTTTTCCCATTTGTTTTTCTTTGTTCAAAAAGCTTCATATGTCTTCTTTATTTTCGAACAGATAAATTTGAACATCTAACTCTTTTCTATATTTCTCTTTTCTACTACAACACCTTTTTCTATATTGTGATCCTTATCTTTTATATTCCTAAATATTAATTTTTCTTTTTTTCCACCTTTTACCTCTTCTTACCTCCTTCATGGCTTCCCTGCATTTCTTATTCCACCATTTCTTCTCTCTACACTCTTTTATGTTTTTTTGTATCTTTTCCTTTCTACTGCTTTATCAATTTTATTGATAAGTTCTTTCACTCCTTTGTCTATTCCTTCACCCATCCATTGTTCCTTCTCTATTTTTTTCCTATAAACCTTAATATTTTCATTTGTTTATAACTTTTTCTATCCACAAACTGTGTTTGAATTTTTTTCTCTTTTCCAACCTTTTAGCATTACTTCTAATGGCTGATGGTCTAAATCAACCTCTTTCCTTATTTTAAAACATTCTATTTCTTCCAAAATCACCCGACTAACCATTACATAATTTATTATAGATTCTTCTTTCTCACCAATATATGTATCTTCTTCTCTATCTTCTTCCTCCTTCTTTCCGTTGAGTATAGTCTACCCCTACCCCTCACATAGCTCCAATAGCTCTCTACCTTACTTGTTTAACGCCTTCTATCGTTACTTTTTTTTATTTTCTCCCGAATCACTATCATACTCCCACTTTCTCCAATTCTCGCGTTAAAATCCCCACCTATCATCATCATTTTTTTCTCTTCTCTTCAATCAGCAGCTGTTTTAAGTTTCTTCTTGTTTGTTTCATTTCTTGACCGTACACTATTATCACCGTATACTTACCCTTATCTTTCCCTAATATTTGATTTACTACTATTCCTTGCTCTTGCTTTCTATTCTCCTCTTTTTCTACCACCCATTGTTCTTTTATCCCCAAGATTATACCCCTTTGCGCTCTTCCATGTGTGTGTAAATTCTATCTATTCCATTTGTTCCAATCTTTTTCTTCCAGTCACGTTTCAACTAAACCCACAATGTCAAATGCTTCTATATACTTCTAAAGCTGAGCTCCTTTATTTTCCAATGTTCCGAAATAATAATCCTATTTCCCTTTTTGTTCTTATCGTTTTTCTTGATCTTTGCCTGGTAGTCCCCATTTTTTTTATCTTTTACCCCTCTTAGTTCTAGTTTTTTTGCCTCCTTCTCTCTAATTTATTTACGTTCTAGTGCATCTCATCGTCTTCTTGAACCTGAATTTTTGTTCGTTTTCCTTCTTCGTTTAGTTTTCTTCCTTCCATCTTTGTATTTTTTAGTGCCTTTCTTTCCACTTGGGTCATATCTTTATTTATAAATATCCTTGTTCCTCTTAACCTTCCTTTTTTTTAAATATTTCTAGCTTATCTTCTACAAAATCCAATTTTACCAGTATTAACCTACTTTCTATTTTAATTGCGTCTCTTATACCTTTTTTTGTTTCCAATTCATTATTAAACAAGTTATCCACTTGCTGTTGTTATTCTTATTTAGTATTCATGTTTATAACGTCAAGATACGTGAACAATAACAATTTTAATTGAATCAGACAAATTTATTTTATGCTACCTGTAAGGCATCACAAAATGAATAATTCTGAAGTTTATATGTATTTCAAAAAATTACGCAATATGAGTTACAGACGAACCGTACCCATGAAAGTGTAATTGTACAACGACGCAACAATTATCAAGTAACGGCATCAACCTTCAACACGTTTAAACTTGTAAATACGTTTTTTTATTTAGTTATGGTTTAATTAAATTTTGTTATGATGTTCATGTTTTATTAATATTTTTGAGTTGTAATATTTACCCCAATTAATTTAAGTATAGAATATTGTGACGTTACATTTTAAATTAAAATAAGAAATTTGACAGTAACAATAGAATACCTTTGACGCAATTATAATTTTGTCTCATTGCTCTATATTTTATCTTTTTGTGTGTTTCTTGTATATAAATAGATTTAATTGAGCTAGTCTGGTGCATTTTGTTTGAAGTAGGATTTGTAACTGTAAATTTTATATGTTATGTTTATACATAATTTCTTTTACTTTTTATAAGTTATAATTTGGCACCCATTGCGTGGAGTTAACTTTAAAAATTTTTCAAGAATGAATTTTTATACGTTATATCTATCAGTGGATTACTGTCAGTTCTAAAAAATCGCTTAATTTGAATAAGTTTATATTAAATTACATAGGTACTAAATGATGGCAGAATTTCAAATTGTTTGACATGGACATCAACTACCATATGATATATATTGTGCACATTACTAGTAATGCTTCTACATATATCGCAACATATTCTTTGACACAATCTTTTAATATTAATTCAGCAACATCAATGTAACATTATTATAGTACAATGTAATTTTATATTCAGATGCTTTCTAAAATTCCATCAATCCAATCTCCGCGCTCTTCTATGTATCTCTTTAGGCAATTTGTAACCTTTATTTTTAAATTTTGTCTACAGGTACATTATGATCTAATTTTATTTCTTTATTATTTAAAAATTTATTATATTTTTTACAAAATATTTCTTGCTTCTATAATAAAGTTAATATAATTTTTGAAATTTTATTAAAAAAATATATATATAAAACACTTACGTGAACGTTTATGATAAATAATTATTAATAAAATTTATGCCTAAACTTAAACAATACACAACACACATTTCTGTTGGTAAAACTGTTGCTACATAAAACTTTATATTAGGTATAACAAAAAAAACTTTTTGTTCCTATATTAGTTATGTTGACTTTAACTTTTTATTATTTTTTTTAAATAAAAGTAAAAGCTCTGGGAATATGTTGAGCGTTATTGGAAGTTAAACACGTAAAGTATTAAATTTATTTTCAACTTTGAGAATAAATTTATTCTTGCGTTTTTGCAAGTTTACTTTAGAAATTTATTAAAATATCTTAAATTTTCACATTATTTACTAAAACGCACCGGTTGTTTGGTACGTATTCTTTTATACAGTTTAAAGTCGAAGGATGTTTACATACATAAATTTTCTAAATGTTTATTACTTTTTTTAAACATTTAATTTTATTTTAAAATATTATCTAACAATAATTAATTTGATTGACGTTATTTAATATAATATTAATAATTTAGTACAATGGTTTGTAATAAACTAGAATAAATTGTGTCTATTATGTTTCTACTACTAAATAAAATTATACATTAGTATTATAACGTAACTACAACCATTTTAAACAACAAACCTAAAATGTAAAAGTGTATTATTAAATTGTCAAAATGTATTAATTGTTAACATATTTTTATTGTCAAAATATTTTACCGCATAACAAACACACAAATCTACTTGATATTTTGACTGTGTGTTACTTCTAAAAATTATTAATATTGTGTTAACGTTGGTAACATATAAGTCTATTTGTTGTATATAACTTAATCTAACATAATCGGTAATTTAATAATAAATTTATTTTCTGTGACAGAGGTAAAAGCACAGTACCAGTATCAAGAAAAAAATAAAAACTACCCTAAACCTTTAGTAAATTAAATCTTCAATCCCAACAATAAATAAACGGTAAATGCCAAGACTAGTATCTACTGTACGTTTAATACATATTTAAATTGCTTTGACCTGCGTTTATCAATCGCACTTGAAGATTAAGTGCTCGGTAATTTCCATACAAATTAAAATTTAGCTTTCACCTTATTTGTTTGATTAAAACATAAATAACCGGTTGTAGTTACATCGTTTACGGATAAAGAATTAATGTTTTATTTTAATAAATAAGATGGAAACATACAATGTAGTAAAGTAACCCTAAATCTATATATACAGAGTGTGTCACGATGTTGGCCTATTAGAGGTATCTCTAAAACTAAATGAAATAGAGTTTTTAAACATGCCACATGTGGGTTTTAGAATATGATCTTTTTAACTAAATTATTTTCAATAATGACCATCTTCCGTTTATACCGGAAGTAGCTATCAACTTTGTTAATTTAAATAAAACACTCTGTATATTTTTACATTTTTAGAATGTTTGCTGAATTCTAGGTTAAGTCTCATAAGCGCACTTTATACCGTATGATTACCATTTACGAGATATTTTCAAAATATTGAAAAAAATTAAATTTATTGCCTCCTATGAAAACGTTTATAACTTAGTCCTAAATTATTTAGGAATTTTTGTATTAGCGTAATCAAATTGTCGTCTTTGTACACGTCAATTCAAAACTTTAAATTATTGTACCGGATGTCCATAATATTCGTACCATTTCGAACTTTTAAAAATCTCTAAAACTGTATTATTTCTAATGGAACGTCCTGTAATTTATTTTGTTTCTAATTTCTACATAACTTGTAAAGACAAATTCATTAGGGTTGTACTATATCTTTTCGTGCCAAACTACGAAAAAATAAACCAGTGTTGAACGATGTGGACTTACAAATTACCGTGTTAGCTTTTTTTGTTACACATCCTAATTCAGGTTTACGAGAACTATCCAGATTTATTACTGTGTCATTTAAGAATACATAGAATTTTAATAAAACACAAATGCAACCTTTTAAGTATTGGCAAGTCCAAAATTTGAAACCCACAGATTTGCCATTAAGCACGGAGTTTTGCGAGTGGCTGCTGGTTAGGATACAAGACGACGATCAATTAAAAAAAAATAATATTTAGTGACAAAGCCAAATTCACTAAAATGGGATATATAACCGACATAAAGAAAGGCATTGTGCAGTTAAGAATAACCAAATTTTATGTTTGTACATTTATAACAAAAATCTGAATTCCGAAAGTTATTGCAACATTTTAAAAAACGTTGTTCAAGTTTCCTTAAATAATTTGCCAGCTCAATAAGCTAGAGAAGCCTGGTACCAGCAGGATGTAGCGCCGACACACAACGCCGATATTGTTATAAACATGCTAAATAGAATGTTTGAAGATCGATGGATTGTCAATAATAAGCATTTTCATTAACCCCGTCGTTCCCTGGAATTGACCCCCATGGATTTTTTTATTTCGGGCTACATAAAGAGTATTGTTTATGTTAATCCTTCTACGACAAAAGAAATTATGATAAAAACAGTGCTGCATGCATTTAACAATTTTAACGTGCAATAAATAAAAACTTGTTTACAAGAATAGACAAATGTTTAGTTAAAAATGGCAGTGTTGTTCAACACATTATAACTTTTTTATCTTCAGTTGTTTAAGTTGAACGTTATAAATTGTTTTGTCTTTTATTGAAATAAATAATAAACTTGTTTAGTGGTTTGTTGTAACGTTTTTTTTCCAAAACATTATTCAAAATTCTTATAATTTTATTTAGTTTCGTAGTTTTTACTTTCAAAATATTATTTTACAAAAAGTATAAGATTTAGATATAGGACATCTCTTATGAATTTATTTTTAAAAGTTATGTAGAATTCAAAAATAAAATAAAATACAGGGTGTTCCATTAGAAATAATAAAGTTTTAAGGATTTTGAAAAGCTTGGAATGGTACGAATATTATGGACATCCGGTACAATAAATTAAAATTTTGAATTTACGTGAACAAAGACGACCACTGGTTTACGCTAATACCAAAATTTCAAAATAATTTCTCTTTTCAGGACAAACTTACAAACGCTCTCATAAGAGGCAACAAATGTAATTTTATTCATCTTTTTTAAAATATCTCATAAACGGTAAACATACGGTATAAGCTGCGCTTATGAAACTTAAACTAGAATTCAGCAAACGTTCTAAACATGTAAAAATATACAGGGTGTTCCATTTAAAATAACAAAGTTGATAGTTACTTCCGGGTGTTAGTCATTAATGAAAATATTTTAGTTAAAAAGATCTTATTTTATTTAGTTTTGGAGATACCTCTAATAGGCCATCATCGTGACACACTCTGTATATGAATCAACGGATTTTTGTTAGTCCAGCTAAAACTCAAAAACTGCTTGACCGATTAGAATATTTTTTTTGTTTTGATTGATCTAATACAGGGGTTGTTAGAAAAAACTAAAAGAGCAGCCAAAAATATGAAAAGTAAAAATTGGTAATCTTTGTATTGTAATCGCCGCTGTGGATTACTGTTAATAGATGGCGTTCTTGGCATACCTTTTTTTTTAAACAAAACTGTCATTTTTTCCGTGCGATTATGTATCATTTATTATGTTTTAAATCGATTTTACTTGTTCAAAAAAAATTATTAATAACAAACAAAGTATTGTCGTTTGCGCATGACGTCACCTAATCGTTCAGTGCACGATGTATTTAACTACGAGTTACAAAGAGAACAACAATACGACACCAGAACATTAGACGAAACAGTTTGTACAAATTGAATCAACAACAAATCATTGCGCACGACTCTTGTATAGAAACTGCAAACAATGGAACTAGTTGAATTTATTTCCTAAATACTCCAGGATTTAGGATTGGTTTTATTTGAAATAGCAGTAAGCAAACAAACTATATTAAAATTGCCACTAAACAAGCAAATCAACGAAACATCAACTTGCAACCCCAATAAAAACAGCGCAATGCCAAAATTCTACAAAAACCCAAAATCATCGTTTGGGACGAATGTATGATGGTCCACAAGAGGTCACTCGAGGCGCTAGATAAAAATTTAAATAAAAATTTGTGACAACCAAAACATTTTTGGTGGAGCGATGATTCCGTTGTGGGGTAATTTTTGTCAGACTTTTCTAGTTATTCTCTGATCACTTGTCGCTAGTAAACTAAACGTGTGCTTAAAACCATCGAATTTATGACGGCATGTGAAGACACTCCTATTGACGACTAACAAGCAAGTGTTTTTCCAACAAGATCAAAGTACAGATGTGTTTTTAGAGCAATTGTTATACATTGGTAATGGAAAAATTAGACTTGACATTTCAACCGGATTTATCCCATCACCAAAGATTTGTTTCAATTGAGAAAATTAAAGGAGGAGCTTATTCAGCGTGTTTTTTTAGACATAGCGCAACAATTTACAAACCATAATAGGCTTAGCGAACACGCAATATTGACGACAAAATACAAAGATGTCGATGATCTCAATGCAACCATTTAACATTTCAATCCGGGACAGTGTTTTTTTAATTAATAAGTCGGTGTAGTTATCAACAAAGATGGGGTAAGTCAACTATCCCACAGCGTTTTTAAATTTGCTGAAATTACTTGGGTTTCCACCTCATTTACAATTAAACGTAGGCTCAATCATTATCATGTTTTGATTTCACGTATCCGGATTATTCTAACGGACTTGCCATTTGATTTAAGCGGCTGCAATTCCCTATGCGCTTGGGTTTTGCAATGACAATAAACAAATTACAAAGCTAGTTGTTGGAAGTTTTTTTCAGAAAGCTTTACATCGAATAATTGTATTTATCTTTCATCTATGCAAATAGTATATTGAATTTTTATAAATTACAAGCAAGTTTCAATTAATAACCTAACAAAACCGTACACGATGTAACCAGCGTTGTTAATCTCAATTAATTGGAGTTGGAACGTTGATCAGGGTTGATAATCGCTGATTAAAAGTTATAATAAAATAAATTGTAGGTGATACAGACTTTACCGAAACATCTTGTACCATATTAAACTTAATTATTAGTTAATTACCGATAACTAAGATTTTGCGTTACAAAGATACATAAATGTTAATTATAACTTAATTATCCATTGCACTAGAAAGCTATTTAACACAGCCGAAGAAAGCAAAAACTGGGACAAATGTAGAACCAGCCTTACGATATACAACATTGCCATTAAAAAAACTGAAATTCTTGGAGACAGTACTGTAAGGACGTAGAAAACAAACTTTCATGTTTCTGCCTCCAAAAAGCTCCAAGAAAAGACCGTACTGGAAACATCGGTTCTATGCTGACCAAAAGCGGAAAGTTTACATACTCTGTTGAAATTACTCTACAGGAACTACTGCAAAAACATTTTCCAAGCATCGTTAACTGAAGTTTCTAAGCACCAAGATCTAAAAGTACCAAACAAAAGGACACCTAACAAGAACTAGAACTTGTTATAAGACTAGAAAACAAGAAAACTACTCGAGCGCAATTGAAGAAACTATCTGGTACACAGATGGGGTCAAAAATCGCAAAACCGACGCAAGAATATATGGAGGCGGACACTATGGGAAGCTAACTTTGCCGACATTGAGTGAATATGCGTCCGATTTTCAAATTGAAGTTGGTGCTATCGACTGTTGTGTCAGAAACATTATAGACTCAAAATCATACACAATCGGTCTAATATAAATGAATAAAGTCCACAAAAATTAAAGAAACTCGCAGGACTAATATCAGGGTACTGTAACCTTAACAAACATACGCATAAAATAAGACTGCAAAGTAGCTGCGGATTCCATAGCATTTTCTGTGTAAATGCAAAGCATACAAAACACAACGTACATCGACTCTAGGAAAACCAAGGCTAACCGAAGATGTTCTGCTATATTTATTGCCATACATTTCATTTTTCCTTTAATTTCATTTTCAATTTAGTGGTTTTGTATTAAAATATCAAAATTATTTCAAGTTTTTACATCCATCTTGATTTTGTTTTTCATTTTATATATTATATTGTCATTTATATTTAATTTTCGAGATAAAGGAAACTTAATATTTTAGTAGTTTTGTTTATTCTTATTCAATGAAGATTATTCTTTTGTGAGATTTCGTTTTTTTTGTATTTATCAAAAATATAAAATTCTAAGCTTTCGTGGTTATTTTGTTGATGATTATAAGCAACTTTCGGTTTAAACCATCATTAAAAATATTTATTCTAAATTTAAATTAACGGCTGCACTATCATTACATTTTAAGGGTGGGAATAAACACGGCCATTTTACTCGATTTTGCCGTTGTTGAACGTTTGTATATCGGGTGTTATTATAAAACATCTAACGTGCTAGGGAAAACATATTCCCAGTATTGGTCGGACTCAGCGTTTTGAGGTTCATTACGCGACGTAACCAGTGAGTTTCGTGGGATTACTATGCTGTCTTTGTACCCGGTTGTTTTCTATATATGTATGTAACTTGTGAAGAGACGAAAGAAAACTTACACCTGTATCAGTATCGTATCACTTCGTTAAATTACTTTATGCACATTACTCAGTATAGCATATATCTTCTTGCATTTATATTTCTTACTTTACTTATGTCAACCTTGTACGTACTACTTCTTGGTAGTGTAGAATTTGCTTTATGTAATTTGTTTTAATTGTATTTATTAACCGTCAGCCTTCAGCTTATTAATTGGTTTTATGTATTAATGTTAGATCATACTGACTTAAATTTACTTTCAGTCACAAACTGTATATCATTTGTAACCTTAAGTATTGTCGTTGTGTACGTTCACTTTAGATAAATAAGAGTAGTGGAAGTCACTACGATTAACGAAGAATTGTTGGTTTGGTAAGTTTTTGTACTCATATTTCACTTTTTTCGATTTATTATTATCATTGTCCATTGTTGACTTGTTTCACGAGTGCACAATAAACGAGGTAGTTTGATCGAGTAATCTTTATATTTAAATTATTGGCTTAAAACATTTGTTAGCAATTGAATATAATTAGTTGTATGGTAAGCCAAAAGGGCCTATAATGATATTAAAAGTGTGATATCAATTGGCAAATCTCTAGTTAATATTGGTCTACCTCTTTCTCTGTTGATTTTAACGACTATTCTCTCATTTTGAAATAAATATATTGTTGTTAGATGTTGTTTTGTCAATTGGTTTCTTTTAGTAATAGACATATTTAAACAAAGTTTGAATTAGGTTATATTTACTTGTTATGAGCCTTTTTAATTTAGTGTAAGATTAGAACACCGAGACTTGCAATCCTATTGCCGATACAACTGAGTTGGTCACCAGCAATTAAGTTGCAAGAAAATTTATGTAACACTTTATATTTTGTTAACATTTGCTGCAGCTGCGTTTTGCGGAGTAAGAAACGTTTTTGAAGCATGTGTGTAGTGCGTCTTGGTTTCTATTGCATGTCTGTCTGCTGCATTTAGATTATACGTTATTTTTTTAATTCCCTGATCAGTTTGTGCAACGTTTATAAGAGAAAAGGTTTTTAGCTAATTACTTAGTTGGGTTTTAATGCAATCTCGAAAAACATAGATGTGTAGTGGTGTGGCGCTTTCCTTATTTTAGTTTTTAAATTGTTAACGGATTTAATGGTTCGTAAATACAACCAAATATTCCCGAATGGCTATAAATAGAAAGTTTAGTTTCGTACTCCCGTAATTCATTTTTGCTTAAAGCAGATACATCAAATTATATTTTGAGATACACATCTACTGCCTCGCGTAGAGACTGCAGCTAACCACAAACACTTCATCCGAGTTTCGTAATCGAAACCATAGAGGGTTTCAATTAATTACTTAAGTTTATGAATTATCGCCTAGCAGCTTGTACAACTCTACTATAATTTGAGATATAAACGTTACACCTGACAATTATTTTGTGAATTTGATATTAGCAAAAATATAGATAGCTAAGGGAGTAACCAACGTTGGTACAGTAAAAAAATAAACGTTTTATTACAAAAAAAAAATATCTTAACAGAAAACGAGATGAAGAATCGACACTTTTCGGCTTTACGAACAAGGAAACTTTAATGTCTAAGGTACCTAAGTAGAACATTGTGGTGCATTATAGTAAAAAGTGCAAATATGAAGATAAGAAAAAATTGGAAATGACTATGGAATATAAAGTGCGGAGTGGATACGTTAGATCAAATGATTCACAAATATATGTGCAAACACAAGACAAATCGCTGGCCATTTGCGTTTTTTATGAACCTGTTAGATGTAAATAGCGTAGCAGCGTATGTAATGTGGATTAATTGGATGTTAGAGTGGAACAAAAACAAACACGCGAAAAGAAGTTTATTTCTAGTGTCGATCTCAGAATGCTTAATTCTGTAGCAAACTCAAGAAATAAGGTTAAGAGGTTTATAAAATCTTAGACGTCAATTACTTAATGAATTTATCAAAGTGGCAACGTCGTCAAAGTTATTAAAGATGAACCTAGAAGGTACTGTTGGACAAAACTATTATGTGTCGGAAAGACAAAATGAAAAAGCAAACGCAATGTTGCACTAGTTGTAGTAGGAATATTTGCAACGAATATTTACAAGTATTATGTAATAATTGTAACAAATTATTAGTCATTTAATCTTATATGCAGATCATTGCCTTTAAAATATTTCTTTTTTAAAGGCTTTGTTTCATTGTTTGATACAAAAAAAAGCAATAGCATCAGATGCCATTTTGCCTGTTGCCGCTAAGAAAAGTTGACCAGATAAGGGTTAAATTAAGTTGGGTAGTTTTATATTCTAATTAAATTTACTATTCAAGTGCATTTTTAAAAATCATGATTCTCTGACAACACGACGATGACAAATGTAATAATACAAAAAAATTTATATTTAAATTTGATATGAATAACTTTTTTAAATATACAGTCGTTAGTCTTTCTTTTGATTTTTTTTTTTGAACTGAAGTCTTAGTAGTGTAATTGTTGTTAAAATTGTCGTTTAATTTTTTTGGCAATACTAACTAAATGCCATTACTGAGCATTGTATTTGAGTGTGTTGATAAATCAAATGTTAAAAGGAATTTTGTCATGTTTAATGCTAAGGTAATAAAATAATATATTAATCTAATCTTTTGCAATTTAAAAAAAAATATTGTAAACAAAATCATCTTTAAATTTTTTTTTGATGTAATTTTTTTGAGGATACATATAAACAAGGATCTAAGCAGCTAAATATTTTTGTGTTAATTATTTAAACAATTTTTATTGCTTGCAATGATGACGGAGGTCATTAAAAAAATTCTAAATTAACAGTCGCCTAACTCGTTCAAAAATTAAGTTAGATCAATTTGTCCAACGGTACCTTATTCCCTCAAGTGTTGAGAATATACCATATTTTTTGAGATTTAGAAATTAAGATTTAATACATTGTTACACGCAAAATTTTCATAACTTAATACCCTGTATATTGAATTAAAATTAGATTCCGGTTTTGACGCCCTCTGTCGATTTTTCTGGTTACTGACATGCGGTCAAGTCATTTAAGCTGTCAATTACCTAAAATGGCCTGTGTTGTCTAAATCTAAAAATTTAATAGAACATCAACTGTGATGGAAATGAAATTATAAATTCATTACGTATTTAAAGTAATTTATTCGTCACAGGCCGCTCCGCCACGCTTTGGCCACATGTTTCGATGTAGTTAATTAAGAACAATAAAAAATGAATATCGATAAATAATTGAAGACCTATTATCCACACCGAAAACGAATGTTACTTCTTAGACGGGTTCTTATATCTAATTTCTTTTATTAACAATTTTGTAGACTTTGACTTTTGTGAGTCATTACATTGACACGATTTACATTCATACTATTTCAGGCTACTCAACGAAGAAAACGTTTTCTTCGGGGAAGTGCTGGATTGTGGGTACGTTCTCTTTTTAATTATTATGTCCTGTCAAAGAAAGTCACTCACCAAATTTAATTTGTTTAACATACGCAATTGCAATAGTTTTAATACCATTTAGGTATTGTCAATATCTAATTTTGTGATATTGCATGCTGTAAACTTTCGTTATTTAATGAAAAATTTTCTTCGCTTATCGACACTCGAGGTGTACTTATGTATTGTGGGTTGCTGACCCTTTCACTTATGTACATAAAATGTATCACAAAAATTTCTGAATTATCACTACTAATTCTCTACGTTATTGAATTATGGTTATTAAGACTCTACGTTACTGAATTATACTTGTTAATACTCTACATTGTTGAATGATATTTATTAATATTCTACGTTACTGAATTATAGTTGGTAATACTCCACATCATTAAATTAAAGTTATTATAACTGTTGTATCTTTTCTTTATGGTAACACATGTTTCTTTGTGGTTGGTTACACGAACACCAGTGCAACAAGGATTACGAACCTAGAATTCGTTACAAGCTTGAACCTTCTGTCCTGATCGAGATAGAAGCTTTACTTATAAAAGATCTGGCGCCCTTTAACTCTTATTTAGTTGAACCTCTCCTATCTCCGACTGTGTGAGTTGGCCGTGCAAGGTTCGTAAGACCTATAAGCTTGTAACAAGTTAAAAAAAATATTTTATGTGACGTACTCGATTCAGTGCTCCGCGGTCATCCTGAAATAGTCACGCGGAGGCCTACTTTCAGCGTTCATTTAAAATTATTAACAACAAAGAGTTTCAAGAGTTGGAGCTTTTCCTCTTTAAGAATCATTTTTCAGATTTCCGTTATCTCTTATGGTTTCTGAGTTGTTGGCGAAAAACTTAATGCCATTTTTTTTTCATCTTAATTTGTTTATAACATTTGCAATTTTTTATCTGCTAAAAAAACGTTTAAATTAATTCCAAATCAAATAAGCTATCGCTGATATTTTGTAGAGCTAATTCAAGAATTAACACGTTTTTAAACTTGTCGAGTACACTATGTCTGCGGTTTTGGTAACTAATCATTTTATTTATTTTTTATGCTTGTAGATCTAAAATATTTCAATAAACTGAAAATGTAAAATTACTTTCAATAGATCCGCAAAAGCTGTAGAAAACTACAGTTATTTACGGCGTATTCAAAAAAGTATAAAATAATCTTTTACACAAATAATCACAAATTTTTTTCAACAATCCATTAGCGTACACATTTGAAACAAAGAAATGGTACATTGAAACTTCTACGGTATTCAAAACGTGACACATTTACAAAAATATTAATATTGAAGCAAAAAAACATCTGTAAAATTTTCAAACGCGACTTAAACTTTCAAAAGAAACGTAAACGTTGAAAAGCACAAATGAGAAAATAATTTTAAAGTAAAAATGCAAATCTCTAAAATTAATAACTTGTGTTGCAATAAGCAATCATTCAAATACGGTTATATCGAGCAAATATTTTACTGCTACTACTTCTAACTTCTAACTTTGAAAATTCACTTTATAGTTAATTTTATACAAAAAAAACTGACATTTAGGTTATGACTTTAAATACATTTATTTCTTTGAGTGTTTAGAAGTTCTGGTGTTTATTAATATTATTGCAAAACATATAAAACAACGTATTTTATATTTGTAGATCATTGTTCTTAATTTATTTTATACCTTTTATATGAATATTTTTGACGGTAATAATCTTAAGTATGTCAAACATCGTATTATACTGACTGTAATCCTTTAGTATAGGTAAAAGCAATACAATAAACTATTTTAAATTCAAATTAGTTTCGTATCATTTCAATTTCACAAAGAACATAAATTTAAATATTGGTAAATTGTGCAGTAATTTGAAGGCTTTATGTAATAATCGTACAATACATACAATGTAGAAGCGGTTGAAAGTGTTTTTATATTTAAACGTAAATGTTAAATATGTATTTTTAGTATACCACGTTTAACGTTTAGATAAAATATTATGCAGTTTCGAATAAGCATTTGCAAAGGTCAACTGTTCTATAATTTGTGTTATCGTTCTACCTCAATCAAGTTTTTATACACAACTCTATTTAACAGAAACTTGTTAAACTCTACTCATTAAGTAGTACATACGGATTTCCAATTAAACAGCAATAAATTAACTATCAAGAGTACTGGTAATTAGAAGATACAATTAACTAAATGTAATTAATAAAATAAAAATCGTTAAAAACTATCATCAGTTACAAAGTTTGCACGTAATCGATATAGTAAAAACTTTAACACTCAAACTAGAAGCATGTAACATTACACTATTTGCATATTTTAACCATTTTATCACCTACCGTAGCAATTCTTTCAAAGTAATTAACGCGTATTTTATATCTAAAAAGACTTATTCAAATACGTGCAAATTGGTGTATTATACTCGTAAAATGGCATTTAAGAAATATTGTTGAAGTGTCTACATTAAAGTTTTAGTTGAACAAAGTAAATTACTCTAAGGTTTTAAAATTTTACAACTTAATTTAATTTATAATTTGTACATTTTAATACAAAACTAAGTTAACATAAAAATGTAATTGCAAAATACATAATGCATTTGAATTCGTAGAAAGAATAATTTATATTGCATTGTTATTCGAGTCATTAAATTTCCAAAAATGACAATAAATAAAATTTGATGGCGGTATCTAATTTGTAGTAACTTTAGACTACGAGATGGCATTGCCATCACATTTTAATTATGGTATTACTTTCGTGAGAAACTGGTCCAATGTCTGGAATTGTCCCGAAGTTTATGTACAATTACTATAATAAATTTTAATTTTTATTAGTACCTTAGTGATATCTGCCAAAAAATTCACTAAAAAACACAAAAACCTATTTATTACTAAATCTGATAAAAGCAATGCAAGTGTTATCGTACTAACAGACGAATATAAAAAAATTATAACGCTACTTAACGACGAAAATATAAGAAAACTGACTTAAACCAAACGATCAAATTTTAAAGCAGTAACAACAAATTATGCAAACAACCTTATGACAACAAATACATAGACTTAATTACATACAATAAACTAGTACGCCTCCTTAGTTTTATGACTTAATAAAAACACACAAAGATAAGCATCTCTTAAGGTCAATTGTCTTATGTACAGGAGCTCACTGTTATCAATTATCAAAATATATATTGAACATAATACAGAACATCTCATATATTTTTGACTATATGACTCATATGAATTGATCGACAAGACAAAAAACACCATAATACCTGATAATTACACACTTATTTCATTTCACGCCTCTTCATTATTTACTAATTCATAAAAGAGCTCGCCGTTGAACTTATAAACAAATACTGGACTAACTTAAAAAGTCATACTAGTTCAGAGCTACATAATATCATCAAAATCATTCAGTTTTTATTTGATGCTAGTTGTTTTACATGTAATGACAACATGTATAATCAAATATTTGGAACAGCCATGGGTAATCTAGCTTCGCCTATATTAAATAATCTCACCATGCTAAAACATGTCAATAATAATCAAACGTACGATCCAGCATTTATGTATTATGTAGATGATATCATTTCATGTATACCCAACACCAAAATTAAAAACACCCATAATATATTTAACAATACAACCCACATTTAAAATTTACTTACAAAACGGAAAAAATTCCTTATTTAGACGTGAAACTTGATAGAGATAAGAATACTGGGTGATTAATCAACGAATGGTACACTAAACCGAAAGCTTCTAGCAAAATACTTAACTACTTCTCTAAACACCCCTACCACTAAAAATAAATATCATAAAAGTTATGAAAAATAAAATGATTAATCTAAGTATTCCACAGTTTTACAATAATTATTATAATTGTCTTAATGGTTACAGTGTCAATTGGAGCATCAGAGTGCATAGTAAAAAGCAGAATTACAGATTTATTTTTTTAAGGCATGAGACACAATGGTGACGTCTTTTTGAAAACCAAAGATGGACGAACCAGGTGCCATCGTTTTATTTGTTAAACATTCTGGCGGAAATTTTGTTTTGTTTTTTTTTTTATTTTCCAACAATTGTAACTTTATCTTCCAAAAGCGCTTTTGCCAAGGTCAATTTGTGTACTAATTATCACATATCAAATTTCGGTTTTTTCCCTTCTACGCTTGAAACAAACGGTGAGTAATATCAGTTGGTGTACTGGAATTTTTCATATTGCTTCTCTAGTTGTTGACCACAATACACCTCTAAGTTGCTCAGATAGAATGTTCTGGAGTCACATAACACGAACGCTTTTAATCCATACTTTGCAGATTTGTTGGGAATGTACTGCACAAAGCTGCACCAGCCCCTAAAAAGTATTAACATTTCATCAATTGTTATGTGTTCGCTTAAATTATAATTGTTTTTGCAGTTGTCCACTAAACGGTGAAGAATATATCGGATATCAGCAAGGTTATCAGTGACTTTTCTCTCACATCTGGTAGTTTTGTCGTCAAATCTAATTGTGGTTAGCAAAAACAGAAACCGGTTCTAACTCATACAAACTCGAAATATCTTTGATTCACTTCCATCAACTATTCACAACTTCAGAAAATGTGTATGGTTTTGCTTTTTTTTCTTGCTAGAAGCAGCAATCCTATAAAAGCTAATATTATCGATTTTGTGGTGTTTTTAGCATCTCTCGGCCGCTGATAATGTGTTTGCAATCTTATAATTTCTAGGTTTCTGCAATGAACAATATTTTCTATCATGTCATCAGTAAAAAAATTGTCAAAAGCACTTTTTTCATTGGTAATATTTTGTGCACATTGTTTAGGTCCGAAAAAAAATTTTACAATATTTTTTCTATTAGCTTTGCTAAATTTACTTATAATTGGACTTTTTTCCACACCATTCTTTGTTTCTTATCTTTAACCACAAAATATTCTTTACTGCTTTCTTCACTAGTCTCATTGTTTGCTTTTTCTGCCAACATCTGAGATATTCAGTTCTGGATCTGCATTTCCCTCTTCATCATCTGTCTCGTATTCTTCTTCCGAATCTGTGTTGTGGTAGCTTCGTCTATAGCTTCATCTTCTGATGTATCTGATTCTCCTCCAACTTCTTCTTCACATTCTTCGTCCAATAAAGCGCGAGCCATAGCCTCAAGTTTATTTTTGCTTAGACGTTTTGGATCTCTAACTGGTATCCTATTTTATTATTATTCTAATGTTATGTATTTAAAAAAAATTGATAATGTTTCTAAACAAAGTCAATACCAAAGAAGATATTTTTTTGGCAAGCAACCAAACTAAATATTTTTAAAATATACTTAAATAACTTCTCCCGTTGTACATTTTTTACACCAAACAGAACGGCTGTAGATGTTACTCCAAATAATTATGTTAGTTCATGTGATGTATATTGTATACCGGCACGCGTAATTAAAGATTAATAACACAACTAACAACTACACACCATCATCTACAATGAATGCAAAGTATTTTGCATCGGCCAAACCAAACAAAAACTAAAGAAACCATAAGTACGACTGTGAGAAAAATAAAACCGATACAGCGTTAGCTTTATATGATAGTAACACAGAACATACTTTCAATTTCAACAATCCTAGAATTTTAGATATAGAGGTAAAATATAAAAAAAGAATGATTTTAGAAAAAATACACATTAAACTACATAACAGTAACATAAACTTTAATAATGATAATAATAGTTTAAGCAATATTTACAGCAATTTAGTATCAATAATTAATAAAAATTAATTATTATTATCGATATAATGAAAATTACGAGTTCCTTGTGAACCTTTATCATTCACATTTCTAAATATTAACTTATATATTTATGTAAAATAACTTGGTCAAAATTTAGTGTGTGTCTCTGCTCCCACGCGTGTTTTGCCATTGCTAATTTTGTAACTCTGTTGTGTTTACAGTCAGCCATATGTTCTTTTACTCTAACTTCAATAGAGCGTCCTGTCACACTGTTTTGCACACTTTGGCTAAAATAATGAAAATCTACAAAAAAACAGTGTTGGAGTCTCTACAACAAAATGGACTCGAGTTCAAAAAAATCCAAAAAGCATAAGAAAAAGCAGTCAATGCAAAAGTCACAGAAGATTCACTACTTCCTACTAACACCGTTTATTTACGACAATGTATGGGTCCGACAGACAAAATTAGCAAAGCACTAAAGAAACATAATGTCAAAACTGTTTTTACGACTAAAAATACCCTGAATAATTAGTTAACATCTGTTAAAGACAAACAAAGGGGTTTAAGCCATGCCAGGATTTACAAAACTACTTGTTTCTGTGGATAAAATTATATAGGACAAACGGACAAAGTTAGAGTAAAAAAACATATGGCTGATTGCAAACACATCAGAGTTACAAAATCAACAGTGGCAGAGCACGTATGAACCAAGGGCCCGCGCTAAACATTGACTAAACTAAAGTATTGGCTAGAGCTATTTTCTACTTTCCCAGACTAATCCGCAACGCTTGTTTAGTTAGCATGATTAATTTTAGACCTTAGCCCAAAACCAAAACGTAGCGATGCCACACGTATTGAAATGCCCTAAGCCAGCCTGGCTCGTTCTTTATTTCAACGCGCCAATCTTAAATACGTTAAGGGTTGAAAGTAACTGGCTATTTAGTTTACGTTTGACAAATTCTACACCAGCCTGGCGCAAATGATTTGTCAATTCATTAACGGACTGCGGTTCGGTTATAACAAACACTATTCGGTGAAACGGAAGCTTGTGGTCAACTTGAGGAAGGGCGTTTTGACGTAACAGGGAATCTAATACGAAACGGAAAATTGTATACAAAAATCTTGAGAGTAGCAGTTCAAAAGCTAGTCTTTGTTATTCGGTCAGAGTCAAGAATGTCAGGGTACGGAAGCAGGTCTTGGTTAATACGGTGCACACAAATCTACGGTATCAGGATCCGTTTGAGACAGAGTTAACCGGGTACAAAAGGATTAGGTAGCAAGATATGAATGGGGTAAACACAGGTCGGGTTCCACCAGGACTAGGTCGTGGGAGAGAGGCTCTACCAGAAACGGATTTCGACAGAGAGAGAAAGTTTTCAGCGTTGACGGCGGCTTTTATTTGATTTTTCGTTCCGGTTGAATACTTTTAAGCAGGGAAAGGTCGAGCGCTTCAAAGCGGTAGAGGTGGTCCGCAGCCGAGCGTCCAAAGCTCACGCGTAATTGAAACAAATTCATATATAATTTTTAAAACAATTACGGCCATCGCTGCCGTTTCGTTACAATGTAATTTATGTAATCTTTGGAGTTTTTTATGCTGTTATTTATTTTTTACTGTTAAATAGAGTGATAGTTTTCTTTTACTACTACTATTTTTCATAATTTTTTTTCTTCTATTATTAATTATTAAGTGGTTATTTTAGCAGAATTTTTTGAATTCATGTTCTCCTCTATTTTATATGCAACTATTATTTTGTTTCCATATGTAACTAGTACTTTTCTTACAACTGATAAGTATACTCATGGCCGGCTTACCCAATAGGCTACCTAGGTTGTAGCTTAGGTGCCCACGGTCTAAAAGATCTGTATAATTTTAATAGTGACTCAACTTGAACAAACCAAAAAAACGTAAACAAGAATAAAATAATCGATTTTATTTTAAAAAATCCAATAAAACAAGATTTAAACTTTATAGATCTTTATTAGTTTAAGCAATTTTACGGTTTGGAAAGCCGTTGCTTCCAAAATATTTTTTTTCAACATTCATTAATGAAGAAATTGTTAGGCGGGATTAAGTGGTTTATTCAACATCAAAAAATTTTGTTTTTTATGTGCCATGTAAATTATTTTGTAAACATGAGATTAACTAAAGGTTTAATGACTGGAAAATGTTTACAGAAATTAAAATTATAAAAATGATCATCAAAATGTACGTTGTTAATACATCAACAATATTTATTGGAAAAGCATTTCTGGATAATTATACTAAAACGAGTTGTAAATGCAATAAAGTGTTTATCCAGTCGAGGTTTACCGTTTCTGGGAACTGTAGTAACTGTTGGTGCTTCTAATAGCGGAAATTTTTTGAGTATTCGTAAACTATGTAACGTGTAAATTTCAACTTCGAGCAAAAATCCGCCTGAGAGTTAGGCAACTTACCGTAATATATTCGACCTCGAGTCGTGTTTCTCACGCTTGTGAGGGCGCTCGAAGGTTGTTTGCCATCTACAAATTTCATTTTTATGCTGTCATTTGGTCGATTAAGAACGTGGAAACGTCGGAGAGCAATTGAGAGTAAATCCGACTAAACGGTTGGTGCGAATAAGATCAGCGCGATGTATTTGGCGGCCAAACGCATAAAGTGGCTTCTTGATTCTTACTTCTTCGTCCGTCGTCCTTAATTACGTCTTCGTTGTTCTTACATCTGTAATCTACCGGTTGGGGTTCTACCATCGCTGGGGGATTTGTAGTATGAATCCGGTAAAAATGGTGGACGCACTAAACCAATGCGAATCGTAGACAAAAAAAGAAAAAAAGTAAACAACAGGTATAAGGATCCCAGAGGATCGTTGGCGCTGTGCAAGCGAGGTATTTATGAAATCTTTATCTTCGAGTCGCGGGAGACTCGCTCGCTGTCGACCTCATTTCGGCCAGACGCTATAGACTTCTGTTATCGCCATACGCGGTACGTGCGTAGTGAACTCGTAAATCGCTTTTCTTGTCGACGAAAAGTATTGTAAATTTCTCGGAGTAAGAATAATGCATATTATGTGTAAACGGACACAAGAGTGAGACGTAATGTCTAGTTAATTTTGTCTTTAACCGATTACGTTAATTACCGGTCTTAATTGTGATGTATTTTTATAACTTTTTTAGTAATATCTAACGTAAATTTTTCTGTAAAACATTTGATAGTAATTATTCACACGGTTATCCAACGCCTTATCTTGTAATGGTTGATTCATTACAATTATTTATAGTAACTTCCAATTAATAATTTGGGTCATATAAAGTATTTTATAATATCATCAAGGGTAGAAATTTGGGAGCTACGCCGTCTCTCGGAAACTAATTATTTATTACACTGATTACCGGTCGTGCTGAGCTTGATCAAGATCCACGGGCGGTATTGTTTACGTTAACTCGATTACGTATTGCTACGATCTACAGTAGCCGCGGTGATATTTATTTATAAAATCTGGCTAACTTCTGTTGCTCCCAAAATCTATTTTTGGGACCTGCTTTATTTATGTGTAATTTATATATATGTGGTTACTATTTTCTTGTTGGGGGTTATGTAAATAATTAATAGGGATTATACCAGTGGCGTGACCGTCGAGGGGTTTTTTCTTCCGTTCCGGAAGGTGGCTGTGAATCAATAATTTCAATAAATGGTTATTGTTAATACAAAATATGTTTCTTTTGGGGGACCTCGGGTCTAGGCTCTCCTTTTCTCCTACCTAGACTATAATTCTGCGATACACAATTTCGAGAAGAGGTGGCGCACTTGGGCATTCAGCTTACCGAAAGAAAACTTGGTGTCTTACGATTTTCTTTTACCCGACGACCATCTACGGTGAGGCTAGCCGAAAGGTAAGCAACAACATCTCGGTAATTACGTTTAAGTAATATTATTCTTCATTCTTTCTTTTTCTCCACCTTCCCCATTAGATCATAATAAATATTGTAACAACTATTTGCAGAGATTGACATTTTTTTACGAAATCGCATTGATAAACACGGAAATCTAGAAAAACGAAACATATGCTATTTATCATCAACAACATGGGACGAGTTTATAACCATATTAGCAACAAGGGTACAATTTTTTATAGTCAACAAACTGAAAGAATCCAAATATTTTTTAATCAGCATTGATTCAGCACCATAAACAGACATGGAAATAAAAAATTTAAAGTTTTTAGAAAAATTGTCGTTGAACGACAACGCTAGTACGGCAAGTACTCTGAACTACAAGCCAGAATACTTCAACATAACAAATTAGCTACCTTTGTTCCTTGCGTAACCTATTGCTTAATTTTAGTTGGAACAAGCACGGCAGTCTTAACAAAAAGTCTCTTTGTTTTTCTTGTTTTTGGAAGAACTTTTTTCTGCATCTACTGGAAGATGGCAAACCATGAATGATCTACTAAAAGGACACGCAATATTCGTGAATGGCCAGCAACAATATTGTCAGCTATAGCAGATTGTTGTAAAGACTTTATCGCGTAGTTACTTGCATAAAAATGACTTTCAACATGTAACAAACGACTCTACACAATCATCCGTGACAAAAGTAGAAGCAACAGTACCATTTTCATAAAAGAAGCAAATGTCAGCAAAGTTTCGATATTAATGCTTTGAAGGTAGCAAGTTTGTATAATTCTTTTTTACTCTATGTAAAACAATTAAGAAACAACTTTAAAATCTATAAAAAACAAGGGCAAACTGCAATATATACAGACGTGACACAAAGCGAATAAAAATTCGCAAACTTTAAATCGGAAAATCAACTCAACATGAAACTGTTTTACATAAACTAAGAAATATAAAAATTAAAATATTTTATTTTGTGGATTGATAGAATAACTGACTCAAAAAAGAGCGCGTAACAAAATTTTGCAACGAATTTTGGATGTTTATCCAAACTAAACCAACAATTGAAAAAACCACAAATTGAAAAAACAACAAATTTAAAAAACATATATTGCTATGACTTAGATGAAAACTTTCTAGAAGAATGTGTTTAATTTAAATATTTTATAGAAGCAGTAACTAGTGTAGAATATACTTCCTTTGATGTGGAAAGTATGCTCAAATTGCGAATCTTTTGAGCATAGCTGCAACCAATTGTGCAGAAGAAATCTTATTTTTTCCCTCAATAGGGTAACAAATGTTATGAAAAGTACTTGAGCTTATGAAAAACTAGCAATTTTTTTAACTTCAGCTATAGAATCAGATTTTTTAAAGTCTATAGAATTTGGAAATATTCTTGAAGGTTTGGCTTCATTGAAATCTACTAAAATGCATTTCTAAGTGTTTATTACGTTAAAATTTATATTTTATAAATACTTAATTGTTTTTTATGCATTTAAAAAGTTTATTTATATGTGTATTTTTAATATAGTACTAGTAGGTACGGGTAAATAAAAAAGGGTCCTAAAGGATAAATAGCCTACGACCCATGACAGTCTTAATCCGGCCCTGAATATACTCCATTTTATTCCAAAAAATTAAGACGAAACAACAATAGTCTTAATGTAAACATTTATAATGATTAATAACGTCATTTAGACAAGACGAATTTGCCAACACGACCAACAAATCATTAAATAGTTTGAATACACTAAACACAGTTGTGACAATTTCAATATTATTATATTAATATAATTAACATGTTCAAAATAAATTAATATAAACTCACAAAGCATTAAAAAACACGTGTATACACGTTTAAAAAAGTAGACTTTAAGTTTATTTGGTAAGTCTAGGAACTTTGTTGTTTGTTATTACGTAATAAATTATTTTTGGTACAAAGTTAGTGTTTCATAGATTAATTAATACATCGTCGGAGTATAACTATTGCGTCAATAAGACAAACATCGTGGGATTACTAAACAGAAAGCTTAATCCTTTGAAATATAAACCGTAAACGCGCTCTTACTTTCAAATTACTTAAATATTAAAGCATAGAGATTTTTTAATCTAAATTAATTGCAGTTGTTAAGTTAATAAAGTCAAGTGTAAACAATGTAATGTAATTTTTGTTAGATTGATGATAAAACTAATATTACTGTACATTTACTTTGCTTGTATCTCATAAATAACTATCACTTTTAAAGGTATTAATAACATTAATATTCAATTAAAAGCTTTCATTAATTTATTAATAATAATGTTAATTTTAAATTACAGTTGCTTTTACAAAAACGAAATTGAAACAAAATATTTTAGTTTTTTACCTAAATTAATCTTTGTCATGTATCGTTGTAAAATTTTATTTGCAGTTGTAGCTCATCGATTATTAAAAATAAAAAAACAGTGAAACTGCTTATAAAACTAACTAAAATAAAATAATTAGATAAATACGTAATAATTTTGTATTGAATACATCTGTTAAAGATTAAATTTGTCTACAAAGCATAACAAAAAATGGATATTCAGTAGCTTACTGAAGATAATAACCAATTACACATAAAATGCAAATTCCAAATATTTTAAGAAACAACCTTAAAACCAAAATTCGAAACATAACAATAGATAGTTTTTGTCAAAAACATGCACTTTAAGTACTTACCTACACGTAACACAACAAGTCACACTGATCTTTTAATCAAAATTGGTAAATACCTGATTACTTTGAAACTTTCTTCAAAAAATTCCTTTTTTTAGAAGATGTCTTAAATTAACAAGGTCTTTAAGCGACACAAATGCTACACTCAAACTTTAATGTTTTGTAATATAAATTCACTCTGGTTTTTCATCTATAAGATCTTCTAGAGCAAGAATTTTTTACAGGTGAGCCATAAACCCTAAAAACACCTACAGTGGTCTGCGTTTGCTTATTTCAGTCCAACTACGTCTGCTGTTATAAGTCCTTGCTTATTGCCGATTTTTAAAATTCACGGCAAAATTTAGGCAACAATCTAATAAAACGTTGTGTGATTCAAAATGCCGATAAGCTTTTAAGCCAAAAAGCTAAAAAAAATGGTAAAGTCTTACTATCAAACAACAATGAAATTACGTATTTAAAAATTTTTTATTTTGTTCTACAATGGGATTAACCTAACGATGTTTTACAATGTTATCAACTACTTGTTTTGTTTTGTTTTTTTTTGTATTTTTGAAGATTGAAACAGAGTTGCAATTTTTTGAAAACTGATAACAACGTTGCAATGTGCAGACCTTGTAGATATAATAAGTCAACTTTTTGAAAACATGAACTGATGTGGCAAAAGTAATTATGTACTGACGGTGATTTTCCTATACTCGGTTCTTACCCTAGTCTTGAAATTTTAATTCAAAACTAAATTTCAATTTGCAGTGACAACGCATTGTTATATTCATCGTCAAACATTGGCTGACAAAACCCTCTCGAAATGCACTTACTATTTGCCTTTTTAAAAAACTGTTCTTATATGAATTGTAAACACAAAACGCTACCTTTTAACAAAAAATTGCGTTAGTTTTCTAGAAAACACGTTGTTAAAGTTGTACGAACTAAAAGAGAAAGTAACAATTCATAAATAATAGAGAAAACAAAAAGTTTTTGCATCAGTGTCAGTTCAAATTTTTATTAAGTTTTATTTGCCTCAATGTTTTTTTTTACAGAAGTAAATAAATTTTTTAAAAAAATCAGCTACAAAAATCAGTGAATATGTACTTAAAAAGCACAAGCAACATAGATTTATTTTATTACATGAAATCAGTGCATCTATTGCTAAAATCGACCGGTATATCAGCAAAATCAAAAGAATAGCATATTCTGTAACAAGGTTGGAATGAAAATTAAATACGAGTGGAAAGTTTCGAGCACGAGCGTATGCAAACGTAAGGAACCACCAGTATCATATTTGTATTTTAACAGAGTAACATTTGAGTTATTTATATCAATATTTGATCAAATACATTATATTGAATACATCTTATTAACATTTATATTATTATACTGTTTGTAAAATTATTGAAACTAAAATGTTTTTGTAGTTTTTTTTTTAATATAGTGTAATTATAAATCAGATAGTCCAAAATTACATTCTGTTAATTAATGTTGGTGATGATCGTAGAGAAAAAACTTTTTTGTGTTTAATACACTAAGGGTGGAATTAAGAGACGTTTCTAAATTCAGAAATAAATGGAAGGCGGTGAGTGACTAAAATGTTCCTAACTAGTAAGTAAGAAATTACTAAGAATTTAGTCATATTTGGACTACCCTAAATATTTACTAACTTGCAATAATTTGACATTTGGTTACCTTGCTTATGTTTGTAATTTAGGTTTTTAAGGGCATTTTTAATTAGGTACACTGTGTTTTTATATGTATCTATTAATAATTTGGTGGCAAATTAGTTGTAAAAGGTAGTAATAACTCAAAACAACTCGTTTCGACGCGACCACGTCAATGCATCCATTTCGACACCGTCGTTTCGATGCGAGATCATTTCGACGCGAGCTCATCTTGACGCGAGATCATCTCGACGCAAGTTCATCTTGACGCGAGATCATCTCGACGCGAGTTCATTTCGACGCGAGCTTATCCCAA
This sequence comes from Aquatica leii, assembly GCA_035610365.1. Classification (NCBI taxonomy): domain Eukaryota; kingdom Metazoa; phylum Arthropoda; class Insecta; order Coleoptera; family Lampyridae; genus Aquatica; species Aquatica leii. Next base: position 31,260,128 of record CM069433.1, on the reverse strand, counting down.
CGCTAGAACACAACGCAATACCGCCTTTACTTCAAACTAAAAGTAAGGTATTTCGATTTGATTTCTACAATTACACTAGTACACGTATCATCAATATAGAAATAAAACCAGATTCAAATATATATTAAGAAATAATTATAGATATAATAAAAAATAATTAACAATATCCATCTTAATCCATGAGAAAATTTTGTGCGATGCCTCTAAGGTATTCTAACATCATTACTTTATTGCCATAGTATGAAATGAGGTCTTTATATTATGTACCTATATCTTCCTAATTGTCTTTGACCTATTTAACCTATATTGAATTTTTTTATAACTAAACAAAATAAGTACCTCTAGATACAAGCCGATACTTACATTACATTAAAGAAATTACCATAACGTTAAATGAATCAAAAATACAAAATTCATGATTTTAAGGATGAGTTCTCGTCAAGATCAGGTCGCGTCGAGATGAGGTCGCGTCGAGATGATCTCGCGTCGAGATGATCTCGCGTCAAGATAATGTCGCGTCGAAACGATCTCGCGTCGAAGCGGCGGTGTCGAAGTGGGAGCGTCGAAGTGGCCGCGTCGAAATAAGATGTACCAGTAATAACTTTATTTTGCTTTCTACTATTGTTTATTAGTGATTTTGTAAGTACAGTATACTGTAGTTTTACTCGAGTACGTAGGTAAACACTTGCACTTTTATTGTAACGGAATGATTCTTTCACTGGTATACAAATCATGGATCACGATCATAAAGAATTTCTTTGTTATTTTAAAAATTCATAAAGTTAATTTATAAAACAAACCCAGTAGAAAAATATTCAAATACAAAGCTAATACAGAGAATGCGTTTTTCAAGATATAACATTAGTAAAATTCTTTTATTCATTATATAACCTCAAACCCAAAAAGAAAATAATCGTAGAGTTCTATTACCACCTCTTTCAAAAGCTGTATTTAGTACTGTGATTTCAGGTGTGTTCAAAAGTTTAGAAAATGCAGTTATATTTTTTGATTAGATTGAATACAGTTAATGAACTTATCGAGACATCTAGAGCACAATATAAAATTTTTAAACAATAATGTTGAGTGTTAAAATATACAAACAATGTTTTTAGAATTGCGTAATTTTTGTCAGTCATTGGTAGTGTCGACAGGACTCATATCAAAATTAAAAACCCAGAAAGATCAAATGCAAGAGTGCATCGCAATCGCAAAGGATTGATGCCACTAAATATCTAAGTCGTTGCTAATGATTCACCAAGAATTTTGTTAGGTGATAGTGCATATTAGGACACGGAATGTTGGCGAGTGTATTATTTGAAATTTGGAAAAGCAGATTTCGATGCTTGACATATGGTCTACAATATAAGTATAATTGGAGCTTCAAATATTTTGCACAATGTAGCTATTAACCAACAAGAAGCATGTATCCAGAAAGAGTTTATTCAAGATAATGTAGTACTGAATGGTGTTAAATCCTCCTAAGTAGGAAGAGGCGACAAAAAACACTACTTCATGTGTTTTTTAAGCGACGTTTCAAGGACAAAGTGTCCACTTCTTCAGGTCACTGTATTTAATAAGAACAACATAATTAATACAAGCATACAAACCAGGTAATTTTGAACAATTATTTAAACTAATTAATTATAAAAATTGTTTTTATCTTTTAGGGTAACTAAAAACTAGTATGTAAGAAAAAAACCAAAAAACAACTTACAAAAAACTTAAAACAAGTAGCGATGAATTCGCCAAACAAAGTCAATTGGTAAAAATAATAAATAACACAAAATATTAAAATGTAAATGATTTAAAAGACAAACAATAGTTACAACAAACTCACGAACATCACAAAGACCAAAAATCAACTAACCAAAAATGTTGGGACTGAAAAGTAACGGTTAAGAATTCGAGGTCATGACATTTTATTGATTAGGTTATTGTATACAGTACTAAGATTATTAGTATCTGTATTAAAATTTACATTGTTGTTATGTCTAGTGATTAAAATCATCTCAGATATTAATCTTTTATTATATTTAGGTTCCACATCTAAGATGATGGGGTTACTAAAATCGAAATTGTGGTTAGTGTTAATATGATGCAAAGCAAGAGCCGATTCTGCTTTTTTGTTTTTGCAATCATATTGATGATTTTTAATCCGATTAATAGTTTTTTGTTTAGTTTGCCCTATATAACATTTGTTGCATCCCATGCACTCGATTCTGTATACAGGGTGTCCTTGAAATACGAGCATTAATTTTAACAAGACGTGGTTCAAGTCAAGTACAATCGATTTACAAAAAAAATTATAATAGAATTTTAAAAATAAAAAGTTTTAGGACCGCCGATTGATATGTTTATTGTTTGCATTTTTTGTTTGCTTAGTTCCATGACCTTAAGATGTCTTGGCCTCGATAAGAAAGTCTTTGAACTGTCAGCATTAAAAGGATGATCGTACAGATCCCGTAATTTGTGTGACCAATAACCTGTTCCATTTAAAATGTGAGCAGTTCGATTAACGTACAATGATATTAATGATTTTAAAAACATTAGCACAATTGAACTACATGTAATTAACTAATTACTACTACTCCAATAAATTAATGCTGTTTAATTTCTACAATAATATTTAAAAATACTTTCAATTAACAATACTATAATATTGTTCTTATTGGATACTGTCGAAATTTCAACGTATCATAAAAAACTATCGATTTTATGTCGAGTTTTATAAAAAATGTTCAACGTTCTGTCCACCTTCCTGGATCCACAAGATCGATCAATGTAACTACGAATTGGTGCAATTCCGTAGTTCATTATGTAAAAAGAATTATTTCCGTGACATTTTCTATTCGTTCTCGTAATTCTTGTGGTGTTAATTTCTGTGGCATACACAGTATTTTTTAAATGACACCATAAGTAAAAATCAATAGGGTTTAGATCCGGAGAACGCGGTGGCCAAGATACTGGTCCTCCACGACCAATCCACCTGTTTCGAAAAACATTTTTTAGATGTACCCGAACCATTATGAAGAAACCACATGTGTTGACGTTCATTTAACGGCACAATTTCTAATAGTTCAGGCAAATTATTTTGCATAAATAATAAATACGATTGATTTGTCATACGTTCAGGTAGCACAAAAGAGCCAATCAATTAACTGCCGACAATACCTGCCCATAGATTTATCGAAAATCGATGTTGAAACTGAACTCGTGAGTTCTCAAAACTCCAAACGTTTTTTCATATTTACTAAACGTTGCTTCGTCTGTTACCAAGGCTTGACTCAAAAAGTGTTCATTTATTGCGCATTGCTCACGTAACCAATTACAAAAAGCAATGCGTTGAGGGTAATCTGCGGGGTTTATAGTATTGAATATGGTACGGATATAAAAATTCTTCTCTTAGGGTACGCCAGACTACGTTTCTAAATACATTCACCCCGTTTTAACTTTAGGTCGCCAGTATCACGTACACGTTGAACAGCATTTACATATGCTCTAGGTACTGGATGTTGTCTTCCAGGAAAACGTGCTGTGTAAATACGTAAAGCTTCTGCTGCGTTTTGAAGCACTTTACCATAAATTAAAACCACGTCTATTAATACTTGATTTGAGAATTGAGCCATAATATTGATCACCATACGATAAATAAAAAATAATATTAAATAACAAATAACAATTAGCAAACAACGAACAATAAACATGTAACGTGCACATTTTTTTCGATTGAATAGGTCTGATTTTAATTAACATTTTTGTGTTCACTGTTTATATAAATTCTTTTGCGCAATGCATTTGACGCACTGCACATGCGTTATGAGCTTTCTTCTTAAGTCATAAGCCATCTTGGGTGCGGTTTTCACCGCGTAAGGACGTTTTCGTCCTGCACAACGTGCAGAAAATGCCCACATGTTAAATTTGAACAATGGAATTCTGCGTTCGTCGTACGTAATAATAATCCGCTTTCGTCTGTTTTATTTGCGCTTTTGTTTGTTTAAAGAAACCCGTAATCAAAAAGGGATTTTTATTATGGGTTACGATATACTCTGTTTGATACGTTCGAATTGAATTGTTTGGATACGTACAATTTCGATGGTTTACGGTGTACGTGTTTTTTAATACGAATATTACGATTTATGTACGATAGGATTATGGTAAATTTCTGATACGTACGTTTCCCCAATACGTTTTATGAAGCTATGGTTGATCATCGATCTAAGTTTTTTTTCTGTACGTACGAACTGGAAGTTTTTTTGATATACGACTACGCGTTCTGATTTATTCGATGCTTATCGATTTGTGTACGTATGAATTCGTTTGTAGTTACAAAAATTTGGTTTGGATACGTACGCCTTTTTACGATTTTGTTGTTTGAAATGCGATATTAAGATATGGTTTACGCTGCACGTTTGATGTTAGTCACAACGTCGCTTTTACGAAGAATTTCTGCTACGAATTATGAATTTCATGAGTGAAAATTGATAATTATTCATGGTTACGTCTAATGCAATTTGATTTGGATGTTTCGAATGAAGATTATCATACGCTACGTTTGTTTTACGATGTTCTGGTTAATGGATCTGTACGAATATGAGAACAATCAGGATAAATACGGAAAATATGGAAGTTAAATATGCGTTTCAAGAATTTCGTAATGTTGCGTCATCGCATGAATCAGATGAGAAACTCGTAATTTAATTAAGTCACGTGATGACCACGCCCAATGCTCTGAAGTTACGAACAACAACAAATGATAACTAACCTTCAATAACACGTATGTACCTAAATAACTTAATTAAGTATTAGTTTTAAGATTTGGTTATCTGTTTTTTTTTTGTTTCAATATTTAACCATTATAAATATAAAAAATATTGTGGCGTCCATATTATATTTCAAATTATGTCAAATTAGAATTGTAAATATTAGTGTACGAGTAGAATACCCCGACCCTGGTTATAATTTGTATATGGCTTATCCTCTAATTTAATGTTTGTGTGTTGTTTATATGTTAATAAAGCCATAAGAGCTAGTACGGTGCATTAATTATTATTATTATTATTTTAATTATGTTATACGTTATAATCTGGCACGATTTAAAATGATTAGTTACATATTTGGCACGATAAAGTTTTAGGCGTTATAAACAATAATACCAAACAACGGACAACAAACAAAGACAAACTCGGAAACCAAGTATACGATTAAGTTAACGTCACAAAACTGAACAATGAATCTATTGACGAAATCTGTACCAATGACCTCAAATCCACAATTGTGCTTATTCATGATCTGATAAGATGCATCATCGAAGTTGCTTTAAATGCGTAGGTGTATAGTCAGTCGTTCTTAAACAATTTTTCGATTAAATTTAAACAAACCCTAAATCCGTTATTTTTAAACTTTTATTAAATTTTTTTTTGTAAATCGATTGTAACTACGTCCAGTTAAAAATAATGCTCGTATTTCGAGGACACCCTGTATAACATTCTGTTTGTCGCATAACTTTGTTTTATCTTTTGTTTTGCAATAAATAGGGTTGTAAATGGTGTTGTTATTATAGGTAGCTATTTTCAAGTTGGTATTTTTTAAAATCGGAATTCGTTTTTTAGTTAATCCGGGAACGTTTATGATTTTAGTATACTCAAAATTAGAAGTGGTGTTAGTTTGGGTCGATGGTGATAGCATGTTATTGATGTGGTTTGTATGGAATAATACGGTTCATAGCTATTAAAGATTTACTATGAGAACGATACAACTCGTCCAAAAACTTAATAGGTTGGTAGTGATTCTATGCGACCATAGATCCTTCCATGTGGAGGATAGGCACAACTCAGAAAGAAAACTCTGTAGTAATTGTGGTTACGTTTCGTTAGCTATTGTGCCAACTTCATAGAAAATTTTAAAGATGTTTAACGTGTTAAGAATTTCGTTCTCAGGTATGCAACTGATGACATCGTCCACATAACAAAACAACAATTTGGGTTGAAAAGTGAGTTTGTCAAGTACAAACTGCAATAAATCATGCATGACTAAGCTAAGCTAAAGCTGGACATGTCGGTTTGTCCATTGCAGTGCCAAATTTATATATAAATTTTGTCCTTAAATGACAAAAAACTGAAGTCAAAAAGAAATTTGATAATGTAAATAAATTCAAAATACTCAAGTAGATTATGACTTTTCAGTTCTCTCCAGTATTTATGGATTAATTTTAAAACTGGTTTTTTAGTGATGTTGATAAACAAATATGTAACATTGAATGACGCTATGTGATAATTAGGTAGAATTGTAATGTTTATTGTTTTTTCAACAAATTTCTGTGAATTAGATATATTATAATTGAACAAATATGAAATGTTATTAATGATGCTGAAAATAAATTTAGACAGATGGTAACTAGGTGCACCTATGCACGACACAATGATTCTGACAGGACTATCGTCTTTATGCGTTTTAATGAATCCATAAAATTTGGATGGTATATTGTATGTGACTATTTTTTTGTAAGTAATTAGGTCAATGTGTGTTTTGTTAAATATAAGTTAATTATTAAGATAAGTTATTATTTTTGTTTTGAAATTTGATTGTAGGATCTAAGTTTTTTTTGTAAGTGTTTTCGTCGTTGAGTAACTTGTAAATTTTATCTTTATATTCGTCTCTTTGTATTATAACCGTAGCGTTACCTTTATCCGCTTTAAACATCAATAAATCTTTATGAATTTTAAAAAAATGTTTAGTAGAAATTACCCATTTTTCAATAAAAAGGTCTTCAGTATTTAACTTGTTTTTGTTGCTTCTGTTAATAAAACTGGTAATGACATTGACTATTTTGCCTCCCAATCTTTCTTGGTCCTCTTATTTATGTCTTCGGAGTCTTTTATAAGATTAGCAATAGGTAAGTTGTTATCGGAATAGTTTAATACAAGTTTTGAAGTTAGTACCAGACACTGAGGCACATCCTCTGGTAACTGTGCATCTGTTAAGTTGTAGATGCACCCTACTTTAGACACACTTAAGTTATGGTTTTGGTGTACATCAAGTTTTTCGAATTTTCTTATGAAATTTGTTTTTGTTTTTATCAAGAAGTTTATAAAAAAGTGGACACCTTGTCCTCGAAACGTCGCTTAAAAAACACATGAAGTAGTGTTTTTTTGTCGCGTTCTCTTATTTAGAAGGATTTTACACCATTATGTTCAATAATCTTAGGCGGTTTAATTTTTAACGTCAATAATGTAGTGCCTAACCCACCTGCTTTTATCCAACTGCCATGCAATGCCACTCGATTCAACAAATTAACAACTATAATTCAATTACAATATAATTTTTTTATTTTCAAAATTTTTAAATAGTTATTTGAGTTTTTCGGTTTTAATTTTTTCTGGTTTTAAAATTTCTTGTGCAATATCAATTCGTATGCGCTATTTTTCCATTTTTAACATATGTAATTCTTCATCCTGTTCACAACCGCATATTTGTCACATACAGAGGGTATAGACAGTAGCCATTCGGTTTATCTTTTCCACCGCAAGTTGTTTTTTGCAGTTTTTGATGTTTTCCTAATATTTACGTAACTGATCGTTGGTTCTCAACAAATCTACATTTGCAGTTAAAGCGTGGTGTAATTAAACAGAATAATTACTACTCACATTTCAATTTTTACTTAATGAATTAAACTTTTGAATAATTGCTACCCACTTTTTTTCTTTTCGACCGAGAAGTTGTTTTACTGTGTAAATGTTTTGTTATATTTAATGATTATTAATATTGTTATTAAATTTAAAATTAACATTTTTTGTTATTTAATTTTTTAAGCTAATTTGCATTAAAAAGCCATAATATAAATGCTGTTTATTTAAACTATTTCTAGTACATAATTTAAAAAAATTAGAGTTTTATTAAAACAAATATTATGACATTTACAAATAAACTAGTTTTAAATTTCTCTCCATTCTAAAAATAGTAATAAATAAGCCTTTGTAAATTTGCCTTTAAACGTAGCACCATCTACTATCTTCTTATTCAGAATAGGCGTAGGTACGATTATTATGTGATTTTTGTTGTATTTTTTTGATAATATAGTTTTTTAAATACATTTAATCACAAACCTATTCGCATATAAATTCTGCTTCTCAGTTATAGTTTATTACGTTTTTGCAGTTGATAAAATGTGAGTAAATATTTAAATTTATTAATAACTACAAGATGTTTTTAAACATATCGAATAAAAGGGGAAAATAATTCAAAATCACAATGAGATTTTGTGCTGGATCTGTATAAACAACTAAATAAATGAACAAAATGTATTACTATAATGTATAATTTTTATTCAACGATTTAAGATAATCATTAAATACTGAAAAAAAACTGACTCGTTTGAACATTTTATGTCTATTATTATATCTATATTCATTTGTTGCTTAAATAAAATAAATCTAAATAACGCTTCCAGGCAGCAATAGTACAACAATTCTTGCAGTTGTCAATATTACGTTTTTATGAATTCAATTTTAAATGAAAATATTTTTGATAATACGGTATACTATATAATTACATTTTGATTAATAATACAATAACAAAATTGTATTCAAATCCTTAATTTGAATGTGAATAGGTAATTAACGTTTTAACTTAATTTCCTTTCTACAACTTCATAAAATATAGTCATTGATTTAGATATTTGTATAATCTTTTATTAACTTTCTTATGAAAAAAGCTATGTAACCAGTACATAACTGTGAGACCACCGTGTTATATTACATTTAACATAAATTACTATGTAATATTTTAACACAAAATATCTAAATAAAAGAATGTTTGAACGCAGAGGGTTAGCAAATACTTCAAATGTACCGTTCATATTTAGCTTAGCTACTAGTCTCATTAAGTTAAAATTTCTATAATTATTAAAAAAGCTTTTAGTACTAGAAATTAATTTAAAAAAGTGTATTTTATAAATCTTATTACAAAGGTTTGTTTCTTACACCAAATACAAACAAAATCTTAAGACTAAATATTAAAAACTAAATAATTTTCATAACACACAACACAAATAATATAAGTGGCTATATTCAGGTTGGTGGTTTATTGCATTGTAATAAATTTTATTAGTAGTGCTAAATCTTAATTTGAAAATCAGTTCTAAAATTAATATAATACAGATAATGTTCTTATAAGGTTAATTTACTTTAAAGACAATGTAGTGCCCTTATAAAATATGCTAATAGCGTAAGGGTTGCAAGATAAGAATGTTTCATAGAACTGGCGGCATAGCGGCGCATCTGCCAAACCTGTCACGTGATACTTTGCCCAAGATCGATTATAACTCCAAGCTTAGATGTAGTCCTAAGATAAAAGTTTTTGAAAAGTAGATTTACGATTATCTAATCAGATAGAAACGATTAAATACAATCTATAAAAACATTTCCGTAAAGTTTTTTCTGACAAAATCTTTAATACAAATAAAGTATAAATTCATCATAAAATTTTTAGATAAAATATTTTTATTTCTTTATGGTATAAACACGCTGCATTGTAGAAAAAATAGAATTAGTAAACTTTTACGCAAGCACAAAAACTTTATCGCCACGATAGAAATCGTTCGTATAATACATTTTTGTTAAAGTGTGTCGTGCTAAAACTTGGGAAAAGTTGTATATTGGATACTATTCTAAAATTTATAAGCATATTTAAAGTTTTTTAAATATAATATTGTTTATGTAATTTTCTATTAACGGTTTCATCGTGCATCTTTTTTATATAAAAAAACAAAAAACAAAATAAACGAGTAAAGACAATTAGACCATTAATCTTGAAAGTGTGTGTATCTTGCTGTGGTAACAGGACCTTAGCGCTTCAGTGACTCTTAGATCTACATTGGATGTCTAAATACTGATTCGGCTTTCTCATGTAAATTATTATAGCTCCAAAAATCTTATTTCAAGTTTGTTAATGAAAACGCTTGTTCATAGTGCTTTTATTGAAAAAACATGTATGTATAAAATTTACCGTCATCTCTTTAATTAGTGAATAATAGCAAATTTTTAAGCAATTTTGCAAGATGTTTTATTTAAAATACCTACAATTACAGCCGCTTATATTAAAAATTGTTTTTTATTTATAATGTAGCAGTAACGTAATGTTTAGTGTAAAACGTGCCTTCACTTTTGTTATCTCTCAACGTATACAAATTTTCAAGTAAAGTTATATCAAAAAACGTATTTTTAAATGCACTGTTAATTAAAATGTTTACTAGACTTTACATAGTACTGTTAATGTACATTTTGTAGTAGTTTTTTTACTAATGTACGAATAGTAACTGTAGATTGGTAAGGTTTTTTTATCCTCTTTATTAACTTCTAATTAATAAATTTAAACTCTTTATTCAATGAGGGACTCTGTTTTTCTTTTTGGCGACGTTTCGTGCATTAAATGTGCACTTCTTCAGGCCACTACAATTTATTATAGTAAGTATTACAACTGTCTGATCAAATAAGGTATAAAGTATTCAATTACAGATGTAACAAGCAACACTAAACGTAACATCTTACATTAAAAAATCTGAGCAATTGCCCTGAAGTTACGAACAAAAATGGAACTACAGTTAATAATTAAAATCAATAAATAAGTATAAATAAATGACAATTACAATTAAACATGGAGAACAAACACTATGATATCTATAATCAAACATTTATTTCAAGGTAACCTGTTATCAAAAATGAATTTAAAATGAAAAATAACGGCGAAAACAAGTTTCCGTAATTTTAGAAATTAAATTATTATAAATACTATTTAAATTATTAGCGTCCGTTTTAAAATTAATATTATTCTTGTGCACGTTGAAAAAAATCATTTTAGAAACTAATCTTTTTTTGTAATTATTGTCCACATCTAAAATTGTAGGATTATTACAATCAAAATTATGTCCTGTGTTAATGTGATCTACAGATACCGATGTTTCTCCTTTTATAGTTTTACAGTCGTATTTTTGGTTGTTAATACGATTTTTGATTTTTTGTTTCGTTTGCCCAATGTAGCATACTTGACAACCTATACAATCTAATTTATACACTATATTGTGTTTTTTCGTTATGTTAATTTTATCTTTCGTTTTGCTGTAGAACATGTTATAAATAGTGTTAGTGTTACACATTATTTTGATATTATCTGTTTTTAAAATCGGAATTATTCTTTTTGTTAGGTTTGGGACATTTATGATTTTCATATTAGTGTTAGTTTTAGCATTAAGGTTAGTCGTAGTTAGGTTTACAGGTGGTGAAGTATTAGTAGCTGTGTGTGCGTTAATAGTTTATTTATTATATTATTCGGATAGTTGTTATTTCTTAGTATCTGCTTTAGAATGCAAATTTTTTTTTCATAGAATTAGGTATTATTTGAACATTTTATTTTACATAGCCTTGGTTATAATTATTTTTTGATGGTGTGAGTGTTCAGATAAATAATTGATCGTTCTATTAGAAGCTACAGGTTTAGTGTACCATTCACTAACTATAATATTAGTAATCATGTCTTTACTAAATCTAACATCTAAGAAGAGTGAAGAACCATTCATGCGTAAATTTCAGGTGTGGATTATATTCATTCAAAATGTTAAGAGTGCTTCAGGTATACATGCAATGATATCATCAACGTAACAAAATAAAAATGACGGAGTAAATGTTAAACTGTATTTACATATTTAAGTAAGTCATGCATAACAAGCTTAGCTAATATAGGCGACGCAGAGTTACTCCCAGCAGTACCAAATGTTTGAGTATACATTACATCATCAAACATAAAATAACCCGAGTCAAAAAAAAAAACTCAGTGAGTTGGACAACATCAACTACATCAAAATTAGTATGGCTTTTTAAATGAACCAAACCAATACTTTTTTATAAGTTTAACTACCTGTTCTTTAATAATATTGGTGAATAAAAAAATAACATCAAAAGAACTGTTAGTCTATCTAACATTAATAATATTGTGTACATCGAAATCATAAATGTCCCAAACCTAACAAAAAGAATAATTTCGATTTTATAAACAGATAATATCAAAATAATAATGTATAACACTAACACTATTTATAACATCTTTTACAGCAGAACAAAAGATAAAATTAACATAACGGAAAAACACAATGTACTGTATAAATTACACTGCATGGGTTGTCAAGTATGCTACATTGGACAAACGAAACAAAAAGTCAAAAATCGTATTAACAACCATAAATACGTCTGTAAAACTAGAAAAGGAGAAACAGCGTTATCTGTACGTCACATCAACACAGGGCATAATTTTGATTTTAATAATCCTACAGTTTTAGATGTGGAGAATAATCACCAAAAGCAATTCGACCGAAACACACATGTTCTACTAAACCCATAATTTATGTTGAAATTTTAAAATTCCTAAACGAAGTAATAACTTAATAAATATGATTTATAAAGTTTTGTAATAAAAACAACCAGTAATTAGTAGTTTAAGTCATTAACGATTTCACTGTAAAGTTATTAACATAGGACGAAACTATGTAAAATAAAATTTGAATAAATTTTGAATGTTGAAATTGTACCAACAGTTACGAAATTGTAAAGATTATTAGCGTTACAAATCTGTTAAGACTAGAAAAATGATTCATGGTAAAGTAAAATTAATATCTTTAATGCTTTTTTATAGTCAATGGCGCATTTGTTTAATACTAATAGAAAAAAAATTGTAGAATCGGTAAATTTTTATTCCATGTGGAACACGGAGCAACGCCCAGCAACAAAACGTCGTAACATCTTAAGCGTAGAAAGTAGCATAACGTCGCTTTCAACACATTCAGTAAAAAAAGAAAAAACCAATTGACAGATTTGGTACTAAGAGAGTTCGTAAACTTAACCAATAAAAAAAAGCGTTTATAAAGTCAAATTTGCGTACAAAGAAGGAGGGGAATTTTGAACGAAGGTTTTAAAACCCTGAAACGATGCAAAAACGAATAAAGTAGCAAACGAGAGTTCTTCTTTTGATTTACTCGCAAAAGAGAAGTTACTGTCGGGCTGTGTTTTTTAACGTACTTGCGCAAAGGAGTTAATTTACGCGCTGGTTTTTTTACCTGTTCGAAGAAGTTATTTACGCGTTGGTTTTTTTACTTATCCAAAAAGAAGTTACTGACTGGTGATGTTTTTGTTCGTACTCGCGAAAGGAGAGTTACTGACGGGCTGGTTTCTTTCACGTACATTTATTTTTTTTCTTTGAGTGTACGTTTTGTATAAAGTTATTACTGACAAATTGTTACGTGCTTGCCAACCTGCGTCCAGTCAAGACCTATCAAACCGCAATACGTGATCTTCTATTTGAGGATTAGGGGTCATATAATAAGGAAGAGATTAGTTAAATTTATTTGAAATTGCGTTTGTAAGTTTTTTATTTGATTATTGTAGAACAGATGCGATGAACTGAGATGAGACTGAGACTGAACTGAGAAAACGTAGAGAGAGAGCAAATTTAATATTTCCTTTTCTTAGACTTTGGCAATTACAAGTCGCTTATAAGATTGGTTTTACTTTTTTTGCGCCGAAAGATGACGCTAAGGACACCTAGAGAATTTAATAAATAAGCTTGTCGCAACTTTTGCAACTGAAAGGATGTGGCAACGTAGCTCGAATCGTGTCATAATCTTAGATGTTGTTGAACTGTGAACCGCTATAAAACTCGGGTAAAATCTAGTAATTATTTAATTCTGTTGTTTTTTTTAAATGCGCGTCAATTGATTAGAGTGTGGTGAAACAATTGTCAGGGATCACGTGATATAAATTGTTTATTTAATCATTGAATGATTTATTGAGTCCGAACGTATTCAATCAAAATCTTACTAAATTTCTGAAAGTTTCATTTTGGCTCTAAAATTGATTGTGTCTAAAAAGAATTGTACATTTATCCGAATTCTCTCAACGGTGAAAATGACAGTCAGTGGACGTGAATCTCAGTTTTTTGACCTTTTCTCGCATAACATGCTTGTGAGTGCAATATTATTATTTTAGCTTTCAAAGGTGACATTTTACCGTGAAAATATTTTATTGTGTCAAATAAAGTTTGATGTTTTGAGATTTTGTTGCTTTCTTTGTATTGCTTACCGTAGATCACTTAGAAAACAGAACTTCATCGTTACCAACACAACCCAAATATTTGCTAATACTTGTTGCTTAAACAAAGCTTAAATTTGAGAAAGTAAATAAGTACGGTCATTCACAATATTAATGCTTTACAGGCCAAACATCGCGTCTTAATCTTGGTGCCAGCAGTGGACTACTAGTGGAATAAAGAGAATCGCAAACTTATGACAGAGCATTTTGTTAACTATTTGAAAAGATTAACCCAAAATACTCATTTTGGTTCTCCTCTATAAAAATTTTCTATAAAAGATGTACCCTTCAGTTCGCAATCATTTTACACTAAACTATTATATACTACTAAAGTTATAAATGGGTAACAACAACCGGGAGTGTTTGGATTTAGAGTTTTTAATACTAATTCGATGCCGAGCACAATTTCCGTTACTCTTGGAATGATAAAAGGCCAACAAAAATGAAAAAATAGTGACACCAGCCTATTTACATGCCCATGATGTTTGATGAAGTGCATGAATTTAAGATAACGCGATCGGGTTTCTCTTTAGATATGTCACTAGAAGCTATGTTTTATCAGCGCACAGCAATTTTTGATAATCAACGGTTTTGCTCATAACCTGTTATTACAAAAAATTCTCTATAAGTCATTGGTGTTGCTGATTCACCATCTTCCAACAATGAAGAGATTATGGGAAACAATTCTCAGGCATCAAACAATTGGTGAATTATTATCATACGAGTATATTCTCGTTTAATATGTACCTAGAATACTAGTTATTTGTGTTTCTTTTAATTTTTATTATTTATGTATGCATTCTTATTTTTGAAAATTGTAATAAATCTTGTTCATTATATTACGTAGGTAATATTATGTTTGTTTTCAACACCTTTCCATAATTGCAAGATTTGCAATATCTGTGAATTTTTATGTAAGTTCTTACGTTTAGTGTTGCTTGTTAGATCTGTAATTGGATACTTTATACCTTATTTGATCAGATAGTTGTAGTACTCACTATAATATATTGCAGTGGCCTGAAAAAATGCACATTTATGCCCCTCCTTAACTGAAAAGTTAAAATTTATTAATTAACTGTAGATTGTTTTCTTGGTTGAAAATAAAAATGCACATGTTTAAAACCAACAGTTGATAAACATATTAACATTATAAATGATGCTAAAAGTTAGACAAAAAAAATTTATGAATCATGCTTTAAAGAAAAATTAAGAAACACTGACGGTAATGATTACTATTTTGTAGCAAATAGAATTAAACTTAAAATTATTCAGATTGTTGTAAACCACATTTTTATTTTTCACGCCTATATGTAACAAAAATTACGACAGAAAAAGTTTTGTTTTAGAATTAAACATATATAAGATGGACACATATAAATTGCATTTACCTGATCTAAAAATAATACGCCTAAATCAAATCACGCCTATAGAAAAATCTTTAACAAAAACTTTAACTGACACATGCAAAGATTCAAATCATTTGATGATACAAGAAAAAAATTATAGAAGTGTTAAAAAAATAATAAACAGAAAAATTTTTTTTTGATTAAAGCAAATTTAAGATTACAAGATTAAAAGCGTAGACAAGAAAAATTCATGTTGACATACAACTTTGCTGACTAATAAGAATAAATCGCTCTGTTAAAGATAACTTTATGTTTTAAATAAGATGAGTTATAATGACCATGCAGAAAAATCTTTTTAATAAGACAGACGGCGAGAGAACACAATTTTAAATCTTACATATTAGAGTGAACGTCAAAAAACATTGACAAGAAACTAAAATGTTAAAATTTTGAACAAATAACTGTATAAATCAAAACAAGAATATAAGAATTGGTATTATAGTAGAAACTCAATAATTTTCAGTATTCGAAACTTCATTCCCCACTTCCGTATTATCCACATTTAGCTAGTCTTTCACATTACTCTGGTTTATTTAAAATGAGAAACATCATCAAGCAGTTGGTTTTCATCGTTGTCATTTACGTCACATGTGACTGCTGGTCTAGTAATTTATTCCAGCTTTGAGAAAGTGTTTCATAGGGAACATTATTCCATGCACTATCAATATTAAAAATTGCGTGCTTAATTATGTATTATTTCTGAAATTTATTGAAATTCGTACTTAAATAACAAAAAACTAAATTCTAAAGAAAAGATTAGGTGTAGCGATGTTTTAAACTTTTAATCACTTCCTGATCCAAAGGCTGAATCAGCGATGTTGTATTTGTAAGAAAAAATCCAATGTTATATTTTTATCCACATAAAAAACCTCTTATTTTAACAAATTTTTGAAATTCATATTTTTTTTAACTTGAACGACAAATACATTCTGAAACCAATCAATAAACATCTTTTATTGCATTTTTTCACGCGTAATAACTAACCGGTAATAAATTTGGATTAGCATTTTTCAAAGCTCTGGGTTTTACTAATTTCCCAACCACTGGTTTGCGTTTGCATTTGAGCAAACCTTAATTGTTTACCTTTCTTTCCTCATTTTATACTCTGGATCAGAACTTTCCAACGGAGATGCTTAGGGTTTTTAAAAAAAAACTTTCCAATAAAACTTACTTTTCTCATAGTTATACAGTTGCTTCATATTGAAATCTAATTTGTAGATTTGTGAAATTTTATTGAAATTCACTTTCATATCTAGTGCTTTCTTAGTTAAAATGATACTACTTAGTGGCACGCCTAAATTTCTTTGTTGTATGAACTATAGTTACATAGTTTCATTTAAATCCGAGTTTGTTGCTGAAGTAAGTTTAATTTTTTTAGCTACATCACTATCAGTAACTTCCATTTTTGCTATAAAGTTTACCATTTTATCTACAGTTTTATTTATGTTGTTAACAATTATTCAAAGTATTTTATTAATACGCAACACATGCATCGAATACATTCAAATTACAGTTATAAAAACACAGATACTAGAACAATTCACGACACGTTTAAAGGCACTGAAACACAAAAAGTAATGCGTTGTTGCAGAACAAATTAATGCAACGACGTAGAAGGGAAAAGTGTTTCAGAATCCAGATAAACAAATATTTCTGAGAACCAAAACATTGTTGCTGGGTGACAAATTATAGAACATGACGATTATCAGGTTTCTACTGTATATACAGAGTTAGTTAAAATTACCAAAACACCTAAATAATTCTTCAATCGTAAACAAAATTTAAAAAATGTTCAAACAAAAATGTTTTGGAATTAAACAAGCTTTTGATAAAATATGTTTTTTAATACAGGATGTTTATTTCATTATGGAAATTTTGTAATCTTTATTTTTTCCAATAAAACACCCTATATATTTTTATGTTTTAATTCTAAGATCAATTCTAAAATTTTTTTGTACGAATTAATTTTTATAAAATCATTTTTGAGTTATAAGCAATTTATCTAATTTCTAAGTTCAAATTAAGAATATTTTCCTACATACATTCACATTTGTTTTATCCAAACGAATAAAAAAATAACAAAATCAAATACAAATACTAAAACAATTATCAGACCCTGCTCGATAATGCTCAAACCTCTCAACAACTATATGGGACAATTTAAAAATTATTGTTAAAAGTTCCAAGTCAGTTGTAAGTTTTTATCAAAAAAAATCTTGTTATAAAAAAAAGTAAATAGAAATACAAAAATAACATAAATTAATCAGAGGGAATAGTAGTAATCCCTAAAATAACTACTATCCAGCTTGCATATACCACGGAGTAAGTCAAGCATCAGATCGTAGAATTCGTTAAAGATAAAACACATCTTTATAAAGTCCAATTAATTTACGAGTTGAGGGAAGATGACCCAGATAAACATTTTTAGAAAAATTTTATCTTTTGATGCGGCAACATTGTGTTTAAATGGGTCAGTAAACAGACACAATTTTCGCAAAGGTGAATGGGAAGAAGAGGATTTATTGAACAGCCACCAAGATCGCCGAATTTACCAATATTAGATTTTTCTATTGAGGGACACCTAAAATTTATGGTTTATACCACAGAATATTGAGAATTTAAAGCAAAAGATAATTCAGGAAATTTAGAGTATTACTGATGACCATTTACGTGAAGTTGTTGAAAGGTTTGGGACATTGTTAAGCCGCTCAGAAATGGCAGTTTGAACATTTATTTTAATTCTATTTAATTGTTTTGTTATTTATTTTTTGTTATTTTTTTATACCGTTTAAATAAAATAAATTTGTAAGTATGTAGAAAAATATTCTGAACTTGAAACTGTAAATAGCTATAAAGGTGGTAAGTTGAAATTTAGGAGTTTTGATTAATTGCTTATAACTCAAAAATGATGCAGTTCATAAAAGAAATGAGCAGAAAAAATTATTAGAATTAAAAAATGTAAAAATATTATCAAGTTTCTATAATAAAAAAAAACACTCCGTATATTAAAAACATATATTTAATCATAAGTTTGTTTAATTCTAAAACATTTTTGTTTAAAAACTTTTTTAAATTATTTTACGGTTACAGAATTATTTATGTGTTCTGGTAATTTTGACTAATCCTGTATATTTTGCTCTTGCCTACGTTTCCACAAATAAAAAAGTAGTAGTTTTTGCTAAAGTTAAAGTTAGTTACAATCAATACCTGGTTTGATAAGATTTTCTGCATTTTATGATGTGAATGTAATACCGGATGATTTTGTAAAGTTATACATTTTACAACTACATAGTCTTATAAATACTCTTAAAGCGTAAACACGAATTGAAAAATTGTGCCGTGCGCGATAAGGTTATAGTGCACCTTTAACATTGAACCTGATAAGTAGTACCTATTTTATTATTTTGTGCTCATTAATTTAATTCTAACATTGACAAATAACATTAACTGCACTTGACTTCGCCCCTTGTAGGCGAAGTAAACTTAATTAACATGCCTTTAACGTCAAAACGTTTATCTGACCATTTATCACCACCGATAAGCGATGTGCAAAAGCGTTATTAATGGGAACCTAAATCAATATTAGAACAAAACAAATTCTACCTACCCGAGCATTTAGAACTAACTGATGGTCGAGATAATGAACAAACAGCAAGTTTTGCTTCTTGTTCTTATACAACACCCACTCAAACTAAAAAGATACCACCAATATTTTTACACGGTTCGAACAATCACAAAGAAGTAATCGCAGATATTAAAACTTTGACCTCAAATGAATTCACAACAACATACACTACAAAAGCGCTTAAAATCAACCTTACATCTGAAGAAGATTACAGAAAACTATCAAAGCATTATTTGGATAATAACATTCAATTTCATACTTACCAAAATCCAAACTCAAAACCTCATTCTGTAGTAATTAAAAACGTTCCTCCTTCATTATTAGAACAAGATATTCTTACTGAACTAGAACAGCATGAATTACCTGTTATCAAAGTAGTAAGATTATATTATAAAGACAGGGTACCCATGCCTGTATGTGTTGTTGACCTTCAAGCTAATGAAAAAGCAAAAGAAATATACGATTTTACGCAAATTCAAAATTCTATAATAAAAATTGAACCTAGAAGACCAGCAAAAAATATGCTTCAATGTCACCGATGCCAACGTATCGGACATACTAAAAGCTATTGTTCGTTAGAGCCCCGTTGCGTAAAGTGTTTAAAGCATCATTTATATACGGAATGCGACAAAAAAGCTGAAGAACCTCTAGAATGTATAAATTGCAAAGAACAACATCCAGCTAACTACCGTGGATGCAGGGCATTTCAAGAAACTCAAATAAATCGCAATAACAAAAGATCAATTAATCCTGCTAATAATTACTAACGTGAAGCCAAAACTTACGCTGCAGCAGCTAACAGCAACTTACATAACGACAACATACCATCTAATAATTCAATACCTAACACTTCGTCGTCTACCAACAACATAATGTGTCATATTATTAAATTAATCCAACCTTATGTTGAGCAAATTAAATCTTTTATCATTAATAATTTAATTCCGTTACTTCTTAATGTTCCATAATCTATACTTAAAAAATCTACAGATCCTAAATTATGATGCCAATGGACTTAAAAGCCAACGTTCCATTCTAAAAGCGTTTTTAGCACGATATAACATAGACATTGCCTGCATATCCGAAACTCATCTCACCAACAACGAAACCATAAGAATACCTGGCTATCAAATCTACCGGACTGACAGAAACACGAGGATTGCGTCTGGCGGAGTGGCAATTCTTGTTAAAAATAATCTAGCACATCATCAATTTAACAACTTTATTACTACTAACTTGGAGATCGTTACTGTTAAAATTTATTTAAACAACAACAAATATCTAAACGTTACTAGCGTTTATAAACAACCAAACAAAATCTTACTAGAACAGGACATAAAAGCAATTTTTGAAACAACGGAGCCAATCCTACTAATTGGAGATCTTAATTGCAAGAACACAACACGGGGATGCAGAAACACAAACCCCAATGGAGTTAAACTTAATGAACTATCAGCTAAATACGTGTTTCAAATTATAGCACCAGAGCAACATACATATTTTCCTTACCGTGTAGATCATCAATCAGATATTTTAGATATCGTTGTTCAAAAAAATTTTAATTATCAAATCTATCAAACAGTCTATACTGAAATGAACTCTGATCATAACCCAGTAGTGATAAGTTTTCAAACCGATCCTGTCTTTAGACATGTTAATCAAAAACTAATAAACGGGATAATCAACTGGCCATTATTCCAAAAGAAATTAAACGCAAACTGTGTTATCCAAAAGCTACCAGAAACAGCAATTGATATTGACAACCAAATAGCTAACATAACAAACGCTATTACCACCAGCATCCAACAAGCAACTAAAACAATTCAAATGAGAAAACCACGCAACTACTACATCCCACCAAAGTATATTATAGATTTAATAAAACAAAAAAGTCAAACTCGTCGTGAATGGCAACGAACAAGAAATCCCATTACTAAAAATTTACTTAATAATTTAACACATCGAGTCAAACGAGAACTAGATGAATACAAAATAAATAATTACAAGCGAATGATTGGAAATTTTGAATCGAACGATCCAGGCCTGTGGAAAACAACTAAAAGGATCTTAGGACAACAAACAGAAATACCTTCGATTGATGACAATGGTACAACATATTACACCGATGGTCAAAAATGCAACGCTTTTGCTAACCACTTAGAAACCGCTACTACATCACAATGTGAGCAATCTGGAATTCCACACATTCTCAATTATGTAGAAACTCACATCCACGTAACAATACAAAAGTAACTTCACCTAGAGAAATAGATGATATAATTAAGCAACTTGGTAATAAGAAAGCTCCCGGACACGATTTAATAACTAATATAATACTAAAACACATAACACCAAAAACTCTAAGCCATTTAGCTACGATATTTAATGCTTGCTTAAGACTTGGATATTTTCCAAAAATGTGGAAGCTTTCACACATACTGATGTTTCCCAAGCCAGGAAAAAACCACAAACACTTAACAAGTTATCGCCCTATTAGCCTGCTACCGACAATGTCTAAACTTTTAGAAAAAATTATACATGTAAGATTAAAAGAAGAAAATTCCACCATAGGTGTTATACCACAATTTCAGTTTGGCTTCCGAAGCGGACACTCTACATGCCATCAGTTACAAAGACTAACAGAACTAATAGAAGAAGGCTATGAAAACAAGGAATACACAGCAGTACTCTTTATTGATGTGGCTCAAGCCTTTGACACCGTATGGCATATGGGACTTAAATACAAAATTGCACACTTACATATATCTGAATATCTCAAAGCCGTTCTCTTCTCATTTCTTGACGATCGCACTTTTAAAATAAAAATTAATGATTCATATTTAGATACTAGAAAATTACTAGCAAGGGTTCCACAAGGAAGTGTTCTAGGGCCTATTCTCTTTAACATTTACTGCCATGATATTCCATCAACGCATGGAGAATTACTCATGTTTGCAGATGACACTGCGTTACTTGTTAAAGACTGGGAACTAACAAGAGCAATAACAAAACTTCAACGAGCAACCAACAACATTGCTAAATGGTTCAAACAATGGAATTTAAATATAAATAACAATAAATGCGTAGCCAAAATCTTTACCCTGCGCCGAGCAAGCAATCTACCACCAATAACAATTAATGACAACCCAATTCCGAGGAACAGCAATGCAGAAAGTGTAAAATATCTAGGCGTACTATTAGATACTAGACTGACATGGAAACCGCATGTTATTAATAAACTAAACCAGGCCTATTCAAGATTAAGACAACTTTATCCCTTAATCAACAGAAAATCAACCTTAAAAACGAAGTGCACCTTATTACTGTACAAAAGCTTAATTCTCCCGTTAGTGATGTATGCATGTGTTATCTGGGGTGGTACAGCGCATACGCATGTAAACAAAATACAAGTGCTACAAAACAAACTTTTAAGAATCGCGGTAAATGCTGAGTGGTATGTAACAAATAAACAACTACTTAAGGAATTACGTATGTTGACAATCAGTGACTATATTAAGAACGTAACTGTTAAGTTTCATCAAAAATTAAATAGCTGTGAAGGTGCGGAATATTATAAATTAGGACGTAGAAATATTCATACAAGACTAAAACGAAAGTTAACACAGGATGTTTATTTGTAGTGTTATTGTAAAAGATTCTTTTCATTTATATTTCAATTCTTAACTGTTTTTAATTTTATTTTGATGTTAAGTAGTCTTAAGCGATTATAATGTTAACATTTACGCATTGTAAAAATGTCATGAATAGCAGTACTGCTGCTGAACTGACAAAAATAAAATGAAAAAAAAAACAACTACATATAAAAGTGTATAAAAAAAATTAAAGTGAATACATTATAGCATGGGTTTTAGAGTAGCAAACTCTTATCCGGTTACATGAGCAAGAAATGCGCGTTCTTTGATTGCGTAACTTTTGTGAACACAAATATTCAATTAAAATGCAACAATAAAAATAACAAAACACAAATGCACAATTATAAAAAAAAACAAAATGTAAAAGAAATTTGATTAGGACCAATTTTGTTACAGGGAATTCTCATCCATCCGATGTCCGACGTTTGATCTATAAATCAGATAAATTGTAATTCGCCCGTTTGATATGTCTAAATTTCGCATTATTTTTTTTAAAGTTTTGATTTGATTATGATAACTTTTTACATTTTTATGTTATATGTTGCATTTTTTAATTTTTTTAATTTAGAACGTTAAAAAAATCAATACAACATAACCTAGACAAAAATCTTTAAAGACAAGTAGTGTCAGGATAAGGACGCATTATGTTGTCAGTTAAATAAAAGGTTTTATGAACCGTTATATAGTAGATAATTAGATTACCTGCATATTCCACAGCCGACGGTGGTGGTAAATTATTATTACCTGCAAGTTATATTAGTTTATCTGAAGATGCCACTATCACTGATGTATTTATGATAAACATCATATAAAGCCAACAAATCAAGACTGTGGTTTCCTTTCTATAATTATATAAAGTTGATTCAAAATGTGCAGGTGCTTTATTAAAAATAGTTATTTTTGTTATCAGGTTGTTAATGCTTAGCTTCTTGCATATATTTGCCATAATAAAAAAATCTAAACAATACTTACTTGAATTACGACTTGTTTACTATCCAAAACACCGATGCAATGTGGAAGTTGCTAATATGCATTAAAATTTTTTGCTATCTGGAACTAAGAAGCTTCGTTAGGTACCATCAAAGCGACTTTGTTCAAGCTATCCCGTAGAACGTTGCAAGTTTTTGCTCACACCGATTCGAAAATCATTAGATGTTAAAATCATACTCTCCCCATTTGCAAAATACTTTTACTTATTGAGTATACATTATAATATTAATATCTACTATATTCTATTTTAACGTTAATGCTAATTTCTTACTAAGTAAAATAGTTTTTTTGCACACAATATTTTTTATCTAACTTTGGGTCTACAATCTGTAGTAATATATCAAGATTCCTAAACAGTTAAAACGTTTTTTTGTATCGATGATGTTTTAATAAATAATTATTACAAACAGCTTGTGATTTGCGATGTTTAAAAATTTTGCAAATTCGGGATATTGTATTTTTTTTAAATTTCATAAATACGACGCTAATAGTATTGTAGTAGCATTCCAGCTGTAGCATCTTGTCACATTTAAGAATTTGTAATGTGGTGTACTGCCTTGTTGTTACTTGGTCAGTTTGCTTTTGTTGGTTTAAATATGCATTTGTTGTAATTATAGAAAAACTCGTAATTTTCAGGGTTTTTTTACAATTTTTTTTATTACAACTACGTTTCTGATTTATACAATGCTTATTTATGTAAGTATAATTTCATTTTTGGATCCAAAAATTTGTTTTGAATGCGTACGCACAATTGCGTTTTTCCATTTTGATTTTTGAATTGTAATATACGAGTAATGTGCGTTAAATGTTAATCTGCTCGTCACATTTCCAAAAAGTTTGCGTCATGCGTCTGCGATTTGAGAAGTTTAGAATTCAAAAATTATTTAATGTGTTACGGATTGAAGTAATTTGATTTGGTATGTAGTAAATTTAAAGATTATTATACGTTACGATTCTGATTATAGATATATACAAACAAGATATCAATCAAAGTAAATATAAGGAAAATTTAAAAGTTATGATACGCTTTACAAAATTTACGCAATATTACGTCATACTATGAATCCGATGTACCGCATCCAAATTATAACTGCGACGACGCCAGCTAAAATAAAGTAAATTTTAATGCTTCATGTACTTCACTTTTTATACTTAACTTTGTACATACGTTTCTTAATTATATACGTTTTTTACATAGATTTCATTATGACTTCTGTGTTTTGTGTATTTATCCTAATTTATTCTTAAAAATATTGGGGAGTCCCAAGTTTAAATTTAAATTGTTTTTAAATTAAAATAAAATTTAAGAGTACGATAGAATTTCTTAGACCCTATTGATAAATTTCTAATTAATTGTCTCATTATTCATGTTTTGTAGTTGATGTTTTGTTCTTTTATTAATAAAACATATTTGTGAGCTAGCGTAGTGCATTTAATTGCAATTATTTGCAATGGGTTTATTTAAATTATGGTTTGTGAATATCTGTTTTCATGTGGCTTTCGATTTTTTATGTTACATGTTTTGAGTCATCCTATAATGCATGAGAATCTTCCTTTACGCACATAGAAATTCATGCAGAGTATAAAATTATTAAAGAACCAAAAAGCTAATAATAAGATAAGTTTATTTATAAGGTTTAATTGATTATCATTTAGCATCTGTTGCTACACGGTTAAAACAACGTTTATTATTTATTAAATTATTACTTTATATAATATATTTAACTTTTGTTTATTAGAAAAACAAATGAGTTTACTTAATCATGAGTTACAAAACCGTACAAAGATAAAATAAAAAATAAAAGATACATAACTTACAGTATCCTAAACGTTTCAAAAATGTAAGGAACACTTATTTACGTATGAATTCATTTATATCTTAATTTATAAATATTTGAGTAAGGTCTAAAAATAGTATTTACTATTTATAAATATTATCTAATATAAATCTTTAAAAATTAGAAGTATTTTTAAAAATTTGTATTTTCTAACACAAAAATTTTTTTTGTGACTTTTAATGCACGGATAATCACTTTTACTTTTCAGGTTTTTGAAGACAACAATAAATAAAGTGTTTGTGTTGAGCTTAAAATCCAAGGATACATAATTCAACTTTTTTTATGTTTTCAGCCATTTACAATTTTCACATAACTGAACAATGTAATAAAATTTATTTTAGTCTGAAAAACAGATTTAAATTAAAAATAATTTAGATCTTGTCATACAGTAACAAAATAAACACTGATTAAATTTTGCATGTTTTATAACACAACAAAATTAATAAACAAAATATTTATAATTATTCAAAATTTAATAACAATAACATTTTTATTTTACCAAAGCAATTACAAAACGTAACATAAATAAAAATTAAAGTTGACGTATTATAACGGGTTTAAAAACAGTAAATAATCTTAAGTCCCGTTGAATATTTACACAACTTGTAAAACATAATTTAAACGTTGCATTTAATTTCATTGTCTGCTCTTAAATAATTGTAACAAATTTAAATATTGAACCAAACAAAGTGTGTATACAACTGACGTTAAAATTCAATTTAAAGTTTGTGAAGTTGTTATCAAAAATATAGTTAATGTCATTTCAGCAATAAAAAAATATTTAAACACGCACTGTAATAATAACTTACATACACACAATAAATCAGAAGCTGAAAAGACCTTAATCAACTACACTAATCGTCTTAAAACAAGGTTAGCAAAGATTTGTGCAAGTAAAAAATTACTGTTACAAGAAAGTACGCATTGCCCTACTTTCCACAAATAAATGTAGTGAGTAGAAGAATAAATAGAACTTTACTAAATCAAGTAAGAACTAGGTTTTCTGATACCAACATGCCAAAAACATTATGAGGCGAAGCAATAAACACAGCAGCATACCAGCTGAATAGATCACCAACTTTAGCGTTAAATAGAAACGTGTCAGCTTAAAGATTTCTGGCAAAATTAGAATTGACAAAACTAATAGTATTTGAATGTAAAGCTTAGACCGTAATATTGTGAAGGAAAACATTAGATCAACGTGCAAGATCTATGCGCATGGTAGGCTATGGTACATACGCATACAAATTATGAGACCCAAAACTAAAATTGTCATTTTCAAAGATGTATCACTTGAAAAAACAACGTTTAAATATGACAGAACAAAATCATGGCATGCATTAAATTTAATTAAAGATAAAATTAAGATGGATCGAGAAGATATTTGCCTGTAGCGAGAATGTCAAGTGTGCGAATAATTTTATCAATAGCAGTGCAATATATGACTGGAAAGGAACACAATTAGACGTCCTGAAGGTTTTTCTCAATGGTGATGGGAACAATGAAACCTAATTAAAATTTTCTCAATGGTACAATAGTTCACCGAAAAGTTGAAAGCAGAGATTTAATTAGTGTATAATAAATAATAGATATAAACGCTAATTTGATCAATAACACTGGTCCTAATTGTTTAATATGTAAAGGGGTTAAAAGTCGGGTGCAGATAATAACCCCATGAATGCTTCGGCTAGGGTCAAATATAAGGTAAGAGCTATAAGGGTCGTAGGAACTTTTTGGGGAAAACTTTATGTTTTTGTTGCTTACCTGTCTATGTACAGTAAATAAACGATACCGAACAATAAATAGGGCACCAGCGACTCTTTTGATAAGGACAAAACCTAATCAAAATAACTTAAACAAGAAAAGATGAATGTAGAACTAAAAATAGACTAAAATGTAATTCTTAAATACGTCAATGAGTACATCCAACACAAATAAAAATTGAATTCGAAAAAAAAAACTAAACAACTAAGCATATAAAATTCAAACTACAAAAAGAGGTTAATGACCTTTAGTTCGTAAACGCAATGCTTTGACAACCAAAGCAACAAGTTCAACTCAACAAAAAAACAAAACCCAACTTAAGGTACAAAAAAAAGGCACTAAATTAAATGGCACGTCTTAAGCAAAAATAAACTGATGGATCGATGACACGGTTGTTAATGAAATAGGTAAATCCCACAGATAATAAACTTAAGATACTCACACGTAAGCCAAGTAAAAAGATTTAACATCCAGACGTTAGCTAACAAACCGCCACTTAAAAAGGCAACGCCATACAAGCGTAATAATGGAAACCCTTCATTTTTTTTTTCAATCAAAACAATAATAAATAAACATTTTTTTTTCTCTCGAAACCTAGGTAACCAATCAACGCCATTTCAATTACTAAACTAAACCCCAAACCAGTGTTTAGATACTAAATTCTAGTTTTACATTAATAAAAATGGAAAATTAACAAACCAGATTCCAACTGAATCGCGTGAATAGGAAGAAAACAAAAGTACGAGAGGTACGTAAAATTTGAATTCAAAATATAACGCTTAAATTATATAAGTAGAAATAATGGAAACGTGCATAATGTTAACACGTTACAATTATATTCGTAATTGGGTTGCTGCATGTGGGTTAAATTAAACAATTTGCCTTCATGTTTTAATTCACACTGTTTTACACTTGTCGCCGTTCGTGGGTACGGATTTGGCCGGGGTGCCGCCGTGATACGTCATTAACTTATCTATACTCTCGGTCTTAAAATGGCCCACATTAACAGATAACTGAACAACTTTTCTTAGAGCTCTTGTCGTCTTTCCACTGTTGGTACGTAATCGAATGAGTCTGACAATACTGTTAGTACCTGGAGTTGACTTTAATATTCTTGCAAGTCGCCAATTTTTAAGTAGATTTCTTTAGCAGATCTAGCATTCTAGGGCAACTTTTTTTTGTTGTTTTCAACCATTTTAGACATTAGTGTAAACTATTAAAGTACTCCTTGGATCACCGCATTTGGAAACCCCTGGTTTTCTAAATTATTTCTTTAATGGTACCTCTGGAATCGAGGTAAGACGTCGTTCTACTAGGAAGTGGCTCGGCATGAGGGCTGTGATGTCCATAGGATCATTTGTAACTGGACATAAAAAACTAGAATTCAGGATGTTTTCAATTTGAAATGTTATGTTATAGAGGTCCTTAAGTGAAGGAACCCACCCATGCATTGATTTCTTCAAATAAAGTTTGAACGATTTTATGTTTGACTCATGGAAACCACCAAAATGCGAAGATCTTGCTGGGATAAATGACCATTTATTATTGACTGCAATAATTTTTTTTAAGTTGTCACTATAAATTTCAGAAGGAATTCCGCGACGCGCAATAAAACGTTTTAAACAATTTAGAAAACTTTTGCTGGTCAAATCGGTAGCGATCTCTAAATGAACAGCTTTACTAGCAAAGCAGACAAATATACAAAAATATCATTTTATAAACTTTTTGTTTCTGAACTTTGTCTCTTTTACAAGAAATGGACCGCAACAATCTAAGCTTATAAATTCAAACACGTTTCCTACATTTATTCTTTCTTTTGGCAAGTTGCCTATTTTGGGCCCAAAATGCATTAGTTGGAATTTTGCACAAATCACACATTTTCTTACGACACTCTTACGGTATTCATGCCTCTTATTTGTCAATATCGTTTTCTAATCTGCGCAAGCAGAGCAGTAGCACCTAAGATGTAGATTTTAACACGTTCAAAGTGACAACTAATCTTGTCAAAGAATTTCCTTGGTCCGCTGGGTAATGATTGGTTGAAACGTGTCGCTAAAAACAATCCCTGGTTCTCTCTTGAATGTGTGTTTCGTTTTAAATAGTTTCTTTCATTTGTTTCCGTTGACGTGGTAAATTTTAACAGAGTTTCTAAAGCATCCGATACTAATCTCAACGTTTTGAATCTTTTTCTTTTTTTTTGTTTATTGCTGTTTCAGCTCTTGCAACAATTCTGGAGATTTGCTTTGCCACTTTATTAAAGTAAAATTTCCTTCGCTTAATATAGCATTCATCCGTTTTTTTAAAACGATTGCGTCTGCAATGGTTTTTGTTCCGGTTAACAGATCATCAACAAATATGTCTTTTTCAATTGCCAACGCTGCTGGATATATATGTACATTTGTGTTTCCGGGCTAGTGTTTTTAAAAAAATTATTGTTAAATATATTGCCGGTTTCAGTCCATAGGTGACTGCATGCCACGTTGACTTGATTCTACCAATACTTGTCTAAACATATGCAAATAATATGAAATTATGTTTACGAAAACGCAGCAAAATTTTAAAAAGCTAACTTTAAACTGTTGGTCCATTTAATTATTTACCATTTCTTGTTTTTATACTGCCGTCAAATACGTCTCTAAGTTTGGTTGTGGAACTTTTCACTTTTTTGAAAGCGTGGCGTGGAATATAGTACATCAAATTTGAGTAATTTTCATCTCTGGGATACTGTAATCTTAGTTAATGTACTCTTTCATGAACGCTTTGTATTGCTCTTGCAATGCATGATTCTTTCGCAGTTGCTCATCTAGGTTGTAAAATTGTTTTAGAAAAAGCTCTAAACTGTTCTCTAGAATACCATCTTGTTTTATTAGGTAAGTAACAATTAAATTATGATCTTCCTTTCTTCTAATTCAACATTTTTGGAAAGATGTACTGTAATATATTGACACATTCTTTTTTTTTACTCATGTTCGCTATCCATTTCTCTTAATGCATTCCCTCACAGTTTGCTCTGGATGAACATTAAACCGTCGCATTTAACTCGTTTAGATTCCACTGATTTGTAAAACAACTGTGCTCTAAGGACCACATCTATTTTTGCCAAAATGTTAAAATTTTTGTTTACAAAATTTAAGTCAAGGAGTATACGGATCTTTAAAAATATTTTTAGTGTAATTGGTATATTTATTGAGAACAATTTAAATGCAAGCTTTCGGACTGGGGTCTAAGTTCTGCGTCAGGCAAAATTAAATTAATTAACGGATCTTTATTTAAACATTTGTTTTTTGAATACATTTGCTTATTTTATCAATTACAAGTAATAAGGCTTTTGTAGTGTAGTACTACCAGCTCGTATGATTGCAGCTGTTTTAAAGTTTGCTGCTGTCCTTGCTCCATTTACTCCATAAACATTAATGATTTCCTAAAATTTCGTTTTTAAATTTAGTTTGTCAGCGATGTTTTTGGTTATATAATTTGCTAAACTTTCAAAGTCCAAAGGGGCACTCAGCTTTACAGATTTATTTTCATCGTTTTTCACAAATATCTAGCTATAGAAAAGAAATACCACACTTGTTGTACTGTAGTTTAATGCTTGCATAGAATGCGTTGTGACTTCTGCAGACGAATGTGCTTGTTCCATTGTTGCTTCTTGAACTATGGAGTTAGCTTTATTTTTTAGTACAGACTGTCCTCTTTTGGCATGCAACAATGTATTGTGGTTGTCTCAACACTTGAAGCTTCTCTCGCCTTACAATCTATGAGATAAAGTATACATAATTTCAATTTGCTCACTTACGCGGGTCTTTACTACGAATTAATATCTAAAAAATATTTACAATTGTAAATCTTGAGCTTCTGTTTGCAGTAATAACATACAAAATTTTTGTTTGTTAAGTGAACCTGAGTAATTCTTTTGCGTGACGGTAGGTTATTGTAAGAGGTTGTGAGTGCCTCAAATAATAAGCATTTGGAATTCAGGAATTCTTGCAGCTGTGCCATATTTGAAATTGAATTCCTTGACGTTTTCTACGACCTTTTAGTGTTACCGTCTAGTTTGTTGATAATTAGGTAAACAATCGTGCTACTCCCAGAATCGACTGACTCAGCCAAAGCCTGTAACGTTCGCAAACTCTTGTCCACTTCATCAGTTAAGTATCTTAACAAAATTGCATTTTTCTTAGTTAAACGTGGATGCTCAACAATTGCTGCAATTTGTGAAAACACTATAAGTTTTTTGTTATTAAATCTTTGCGTTAAAATATCCTAGGCAGTTTCGAAATTTTCATTGGTAATTTGAATGTAGGCGATTGCTTCTAATGCGTTCTTTTTTAGACACGATTTTAAATAGTGTGCTACAAGCTTCTAGTAATTTACGAACCTGCACGGCCAACTCACTGTAGGATTGAAACCATACCTGTCGGAGAGAGGGGAGGTTCAAGTGACTTTATTTTAAAGGCCGCCAAATCTTTTGTTCTTTGCCGAAATAGCTCCTGCTAGATTAGCACAGGAGACTCAAAGCTTGTACAAAATTGTTAAGGTTCTTAAAGCTGGAGGAAACGAAGAAAGAAACTAAATCGTTAACAACAATTGCACTTTAATTACTTTAGAATGATGAATAGATTGAAATTTGAATCAATAACAATTATGAGATAAGTTGATAGCATCACAGTGATTAAATTTATTCCAAGTACAAATATAAGCAGGTACTAAAATATCAGAAGTATCGGCAACTTACACTACACGTAAAACAACAGTGTAACCATCAGAACATATAAAAAATCTTCGTAAGTAAATTACATTAATAATGATAATAATTGACAGTTGACGTAATCAGCATGCGATAGTAAGTCACTTAAACTAATTGAGTAATAATAATAAGACGCAAATCAATTCAAATGTTTCGACACGATTAGTAAATATGATGATTCATGAGTAGCACCGTAGCGACAGTGAATAATTAAAATCAAAAATTGACTTACCAAGCTTCAGGTGTACCTTCAGAAAATGTTTTCTTACTGGCTTCCTGTAATTAAACTTCCTGAAAATAATCGTGTCTACCTGGCGACAAGTAAAAGAAACATTTAAAAGAAAGTAATAGAACCGAAACTTATCGTATGCTGTTACAATGTCTTTTCGTCTACGATGGTATTAATTTATTGCCTCCAAAGAGAAATTCAATCGTGTCCGGTACTTAGGCTCTTCCGAACAAGAAGAAGAAATAATTAACGGTAATAATTGCCTCCGCATAGAAATTCTGCCCTTGTATCGCAGCGTTCTTAGGTCTACAGCTTCCGATTATAATTTTCCCTTGTAGATTTTAAACTCAGACAAGAACAACCATATTTAGGAGGTAGCACATGGTGCTAACGAAAAGACATAAAAATTACCTTTAATCAAAAAAAAAAAAAGAATAAAAGCCACTTACCCTGCGTGGATTAAATTAGTTAATTAAGAATACTTTCATTACCCATCGTGTCACAACATGTAGATGTTTTAAGAAAAAGATTTTTAATTCACGCAGACATATGTTATATCGTGAACGATGTTAAAGTCAAAATGACAGTCCTTCGTCTTTTCCATACGAAGAGACCAACGAGCCCGATAGATGGCGTCGAGAAATAGAAAAGTCATTTTTAATTAAACCAATATACAGGGTACTGCATTATTTAAATTTATGCACGTAACAAGTGAAGCTTCTCTACGTTCGATATTTGATCATTAGTCAAAATTATCGGCAACTTGAACGTGGGCAATTTTATTCTTCCAGAGCTTTTCATTTGCAAATTGTTTACATTGGGTGCAGTTTCTATAGTCGTGTGGTCCTTGAGTAATTTTTTGAATTTGACAATAATACGAAGATTTGAAATGCTGTCGTTCTTTATGATCCGTTTCTAAATCCAAACCTTGAAAATTTTCATACTTATTTAAGCAATCGGTAATTTTATCAAATCTGCATCGTAACTGTTCTAAATCTTTAATTTCGTCGGATAACGGATTGTAATAATTTATAAATCTCGTTAAAGAAGACTTTATAACGGTGCAATTTTTCTTTCGTGGTCTTTTTAAATGCCAATTCTTAAGCATTTACAAAGTACAGTTATGTAATATGTGGCTTTGCCAATTATAAACAAAGTTTGAACAAACAACAAATTTAAGAAATTAATTAACCGTTATGATAAGATTATTTTGATAAATTCATTGCAAGTTTTCTAACGTATTGGTGTTTTTAAAAATCTAAATAAAGATTTTATACTTGAATTTTGGGTTAGCAATCTAGAATACAGTTTAAGTACTTTAAAAAAATCTAAAACAAGATGTTCTATTAACAGGTAATAACTAATGTCGTTTGCGTATAATAATACTTCCCTTTAATCATATCCTTTACAATTTAAGAATTGATTTTACATTTACATCTGTTCATTATCCGGTTTTATTTTTACACGTTAATATCGAATTTAATTTTATCCAACGAATAATTATATAAGAACACATAAAATTCTGTACTGTTTTTTTAAATTAATTTACATCTAGAAATTTTGAAATTTTTAATATTTCTAATCGAGAAATAATTTATACATTTTTTCTATAGCACAAAAGGTTATTTTGGTAATGTTGCGTTTTTATGTAATCCAGTAATATTTTTTATATAATTACACATTAAAAGAGAGAACACAGTCGAAAAGATTTTACATTTTAATTGTGTTATTAACCAAATCTTTAAAAATAAATAAAGCTTAATTACAAAATTGTTATTTTAGATACATTAATAAAATATAGAAAAAAAATGGATTTTAAAAATGTGTTCATTGCGATTTTATAGTAATTAGTCTAAAACGGAAGTTCTTACCTCTTAGATTGTTTAGTAAAAGCCATAATTAAAGTTCTTAACTGCACTGTAAACTTAGTTGAACTTAAATACGGATTTGAATAAATTTAGTAAGTTACACAGTCAATTTCATTTTGATTAAGTTTGTAATAATGTAGCAAATTATTGATTTGATTATTAATCAAATAGTTACGTTTATATTTAAAATCAATAAAACAAAAAAATTAAAATTTTTATACCGAAACAAACAAGTAAATATAATTAAAACAAACAACACTTAGTTATTTGTATTAGCAATATTGCTTAAATAGAATCATATTGTTTTTGTGTGATGTATTGTAACAACAACGTAGATTTATGAATTTGTAACATTCAATAATCTCAAGGAAACATACTTTTAAAAACAACGTTAGAGAAGCTTCAAAAACATTTGCAGCTTAGTACAAAATCTAAGCGTTTGTTTGGAATACAAGGTTTCAGTATATTTTGCATTTAACTACAACTTTTAAATTGATTTAAAGGTTGAAGTGAAAGCTTTCAGTTTAGTATAAAAAATAAAAAATAACATTTTAAAAGATGGCTGTAAAGTAAAGTCTGTAATTAACAGATTTAAACATTTGCGCAAAATGTAAAAATACTCTGTACTGTTGTTTAATTTTATTTTAATAATAATAAAAATTTATAATATATGTATATAAAACAAGTAATTGTTTATATTTTCTTTGTTGCAATATAACGTTAAAAGATAATAAAATTTCTTATAACAGGTGTTAGTAGGAAAACAAAAACGAAAAAAGACGCTTTGAGAGATTGTGTACAATCGCCTTCAATCAAAATGACCGCTTAAGATCGGACCTATTAACATTAACATTCTAATGGCAAATAAACAATTGTAATTTTATTACCTGTTCAGCTAAAGAAATAATGGAAATACCAGATTAGTATTTACTATAAAATTTTAAATACATTTAATATTATAAAGTGTATTTCAGAGAATTTATACCTTATGCAAACTATTAATTCTAGAATTTTTATTTATATAAATATTTATATAAAATATTGCTACTACTAATACTACTATAATTACTAGTGTAATAATAACATATTTGCAATTACTGTGCATAATTAATTAAATCATTTTAATAGTGGACTGATTAAAAATACGACAAACGATCAATTAAATAAAAAACCATATCGTTCTGTTCTTTAGCACAAAACGACCTTCAGATTCTAAAATGAATACTATTCACATTTTTTGTGAAATAACGATTTACTTTATCGTTATATAAACTGAAAAAATCGTTTTTGTAGTAATGTTGACTAATTTAAATTATCGTTTTAAACTGAACTAAATTTAAACAAGTTTTAAGTAGATTAATACCTAATCGCTTCTCTTATTAGTTAGTAGTTTTATTATAGATATTTGTTTATTTAATACATAAAACGTTACAATTAATATTTCGTATATATGTCGTTAACCTGTTCAGCATCAAGTTAATTAATTTTTTGCAGTAGTCGGATCTTCGGAAACGTTCCCAAAGTTCATTTGCGACTTGCGTTACATTATTTAAATTCAGAGGCGTAGCTACATATACAGCGCTCTAGAGCAAATAAGACCTGTGCTCCTCTTTTTTTTCTCACAAATGTTCCAATAAAATTCTAAATTTTCTAGTCTTTTTTTTAAATTTCAATTTTAAACATTATTTAATGACAATGAATTAAACATTTTTAAATATATGACATATTCACACAGTAATATTAAATTAATTATACATGATTATGTTATAAACTACATTAAGACATTTATGAATCTCAAAACTGTTAATCGGTCAATTAATTTACCCAGATCAAGTTGAGCAGCAATTGGTTTTTCAATTGATATTGTGGCCAAAGAGCTAAGACGGAATTGAGACATACTGCTTCGTAAATATGTTTTGGGAGAGACTGGGGTGTGAATTAAGAGTAATTCAGCAACTTCGCGTATAGAAGTAATTTGTCTTAATCGAATAAAAAAAAATTTTTGAGTCTTATTAATTGTGGTCCAATACTAAAAGAAATATCTGAAGAATAAGCGAATTGCAACAATTTGAAATCAACCAAAATAGTTTCATCAGATGATGCGACAAGATATACTAGCGATAAACATTTAAAAAGTCTACTTACTTTACGCACGGATTTAAATTTAATATTTCATTGAGTAAATACTATGTCAATTACTTTATTACAAAACTTTCACTTTAAAACATTCTTTCATATTTTGAATGGGCTCATCCAGTTTCTGAAAGATTTTTTTTTACTAGACGCAATCTCTTTTTGACGAAACAAGGTTCAATGCTCTATAATTCAACTGCCTCCTTTTTACCAATATCCCAACTATTTAATATATATTTTGGAATTGGGTTAGAAGTAAAGACAGTATCTCAATTGATTGCTCTACATCTTCTTATGTAGCATTTTGGAGACAATATTAATAAGTTCTAGTACTTTATTTTGTACAACTATCAAGATAATGGTTGAAAATTGTTATAATAAGTTATCAAACTTTTAGGTTTGCGTTGTTTGTCTTGGTTTCTTCAATTTAATTCCAAGTAGGCTAATATTTTAATAACAACAAAATAGCGAGAACGTAACGCGTCAAGAGCCTGAACACGCGAAGACAAACCTTTCTTTTTCTATTGAAAGTGAATAACAAGTTTATGTAAAACCCATGCTGTCTGGTATTTTAAATCATGTTTGTGTAAGAATTAACAAGAATTAAGAGCTTATTACAAAGGCAAAAGTTTAAAAACACCTTTTTCGTGAACACCAAGGACAACAAATTGCAACTTTGCATAGATGTTTTTTTAAACCGCTTATCGCCGCATTTATACTTTTTTTTTCAAACCATAGTGCATTTTTAAAGTTGAAAGTGGCTATAAATGACGATTACGTCATAGAGCGCCCTCGAAAAACTAATACTAGAAGTACAATTACAATACATTTCAGCTTTTAAGCAGTCGCAGAGCGCGCACAACATTCATTAAGTATTGTCAAATTGTGTTCATATATTAATTAAACCTATTTTACTGCCTGATAAAACTATTTAGTAAAATAACACTATGATAAGCTGTTTTAAAATTTGCGCTCTCTGGCTCGTGCGCCGTCAAAATTTGTGCGCTCGTAGCAGTTTGCTTCAACTGCTCCAGGATAGCTACGCCCCTGTTTAAATTGCTTGACAGAATGTCAAGGCGATTGTTTGTCTATGTCCTGCTCATAACTACCCACATATTCTCAATGGGGTTTAAGTCAAAAGATTTTGTTGGTCATTCTAAAATCTAAAGAAATTACGCCATTTCCGTTCTCAAACTACCATCTTATTATTCTACTCTTATATTATGAATTGGCGAACAGAACCTGTACGTAAAGTAACAAACAAATTTTTTTTTGTCAGTGAAAATAGAATAAGAGAGAACCATATATGTAGCTAAGTGTTAGTTATATTATAATCTATTAGGAAATGCTAAATCTCGAAATAAAGGTAACTATTATACAATCGAACTCAAAAACGCAAAACCAAACAAAATAAAATTTTTGCATTTGTGTCCTGAGTCTAATGCAATGAAAATCATTAAAGTTAGAAACCCAAAAACAATCAATTTATTTTGCGATATCATCAAATATTAAAGGAAACTAAAATCTTTTGAAAGTCCAACTTTGACCTTACTCATTGTCTAAGTTCTGAAACATTTTCTAAAAGATAATTATTTCCTGTAATGACAAAGGAAGCGTTAATTCCAGAGTAGTTAGTTAAAAATAGTGCAGTAATTTTAAGCATGTGTAAAACCACCTCTACCAATAACAAGTTTGCAACTAAGATCATTAATTGTTTAATAAGTAATATTTGAAATTTGAATTACGAGTTCTGATAATAGTCAATAATTCAGTATTTAGTAGAGCGTAATTCAGTATACTAGTTTATTTCAAGTAGACATTGATCAGCGAATAATTTTAGTTGTTATTATAAATTACATGTAGTTAAGATTAATGTAAGTAATTAATTGTTAAAATTAATCAAACATGGGCAGAGAGATTTCAGTGTAGGAACAAGAATTGCAATTACACGAATGGTTGCTAATGGAATTCCTCAATGTGAAATTGCTTTACAAAATGAATTATTGGTAAGATTTTTAGTATAGTATAGTAAGCCTCTAAAATAGACAGAATCATTGATTAATTACTAATGTTAAACAACAACAAAAAATATTTTACGTAATCTTAAACGAAAAGTTTTCTTAGTTTTATTTTATCCCATTAACTAAAATTAGAATATAATATTAATTAAAATTATGCACACGTTAATGTATTATTACAATACAAAATCGACATCAATGTTTTCAAAAAATTGTCGTGTTTGAGTTTCTTTCTTAAAAATTCTGTTGGTAATAAACAATCAAGGTTCAGAATAAATTTAAAAAAATATTTTACGTAATCTTAATCGAAAAGTTTTCTTAGTTTTATTTTATCCCAATAACTAAAATTAAAATATAATATTAATTAAAATTATGCACACGTTAATGTATTATTACAATACAAAATCGACATCAATGTTTTCAAAAAATTGTCGTGTTTGAGTTTCTTTTTTAAAAATTCTGTTGGTAATAAACAATCAAGGTTCAGAATAAATTTAAAAAAATATTTTACGTAATCTTAATCGAAAAGTTTTCTTAGTTTCATTTTATCCCATTAACTAAAATTAGAATATAATATTAATTAAAATTATGCACACGTTGATGTATTATTACAATCCAAAATCGACATCAATGTTTTCAAAAAATTGTCGTGTTTGAGTTTCTTTCTTAAAAATTCTGTTGGTAATAAACAATCAAGGTTCAGAATAAATTTAAAAAAATATTTTACGTAATCTTAATCGAAAAGTTTTCTTAGTTTCATTTTATCCCATTAACTAAAATTAGAATATAATATTAATTAAAATTATGCACACGTTGATGTATTATTACAATCCAAAATCGACATCAATGTTAAAAAAAATTGTCGTGTTTGAGTTTCTTTCTTAAAAATTCTGTTGGTAATAAACAATCAAGGTTGAAAATAAATTTTAAAAAATATTTTACGTAATCTTAATCGAAAAGTTTTCTTAGTTTTATTTTATCCCAATAACTAAAATTAAAATATAATATTAATTAAAATTATGCACACGTTAATGTATTATTACAATACAAAATCGACATCAATGTTTTCAAAAAATTGTCGTGTTTGAGTTTCTTTTTTAAAAATTCTGTTGGTAATAAACAATCAAGGTTCAGAATAAATTAAAAAAAATATTTTACGTAATCTTAATCGAAAAGTTTTCTTAGTTTCATTTTATCCCATTAACTAAAATTAGAATATAATATTAATTAAAATTATGCACACGCTAATGTATTATTACAATCCAAAATCGACATCAATGTTTACAAAAATTTGTCGTGTTTGAGTTTTTTTCTTAAAAATTCTGTTGGTAATAAACAATCAAGGTTCAGAATAAATTAAAAAAAAATATTTCAAGAGGAAAAGAAACACACTTTAAACTTTATTAAAAGTACTTTTGTTTAAAAAAATATCTTATTTAATTTAAGAAAACGTAATTTACTAAAATAATTGAATTATTTGGTTAAACTAAATTACTTAACTAAATACATATACAGGTGCGCCAAGTTCGTCGGTGGCTTCGAAGATTTGATGAAGAAGGAGAAGTTTTTCTTATAACGAAACCAAAAGGAATAAATAGAGCAACTACCATATAGGAAAATGCAAATATTCTTAGGTGTGTTCAAAATTCTCATTTTACAACTGCTCCGCAAATTCGAGAAGAAGTTCATTTAAACTGCAGCGCTTCAACGATACGACTAGACTAAACGACGTGGGATTATTTGCAAATAATCCTGCGAAAAAACCTGAATTAACAGAAAGGCATGCTCAAGCAAGAATTAGATTCTGTCAAAATAATTTGTACAGAGACTGGAGTACGGTGATTTTTACGGGCGAAAAGGTATTTTAATCGACACAAGACACTATGACACTTTGGCAACCACGAAATACAAGATTTAGTACTGAACATGTTCGTAAAAATCGACAAAGTGGAAGAATTTCGGGTAGATTTTGGGGGTGGATTTCAAAAGCTGAGCCGGGTGAATTGGTTCTAGTTTCTCTACCACGATTTACGTCTGAAAGTTACGTTCGAGTGCTAGACGAAATTTTGGTGCCAAGTGTGCAAACACTTTATCTACAAAAGAACAGTACGATATGGTTTTTTATTTAATTGACTATTTAAAGTATTTTCACAGTATCCATATTGAAGTATTTTGCTATTAAATACATTAGCACAGCCAAAAATT
This sequence comes from Aquatica leii, assembly GCA_035610365.1. Classification (NCBI taxonomy): domain Eukaryota; kingdom Metazoa; phylum Arthropoda; class Insecta; order Coleoptera; family Lampyridae; genus Aquatica; species Aquatica leii. Next base: position 31,219,523 of record CM069433.1, on the reverse strand, counting down.
TTTTTTAATAATCAGACCAATATTAAAATGATGTTATTAATTATGCATTGTTTTTCCGAATGTGCATTTAATATAACATTAGTGATAGTAGCATTAGTGGAGGCAAAACTTTATGTAAATATTTGATATCAGAAATAAAAATTTTAGAATTATTAGCTTGTGTAACATCCCACATAACCAAAGTTAACCTTAATTGTCTAAAAAGTGATCATACTTTAACCTGAAAAGTTGACAAGCATGTGATATCTTTATCGTGCCTTTTAGTCATTCATAAAAGTTAGTTCTACCGCGTGTCCTTAATGTTTAACTTATTTACAACAAATAGTTATTCCTAATAATCAGCCAAATTGTAAACGTAAAGGTTACTTTTTGTATAAGCTTAAAGTATAAAATATGGCGACTTATCTCGTTTCTTACCTACAGAGGTTGACTTTTGGATAACTTTTCAATAGACAACTTTAATTGTTACTCAAAAGCCGTTTTAAAAAGTTAACTTGATGGTAACCATAAAATTTAACCTATTAAGAGCTTTCAAGTATAAAATGAGACTACTTGTTTTTTTACTGACCCTATAAGTTAACTTTTTGATATCTTTTCAGAGATTTCTAATTAATGTCTTGAAAAAGTTACACAACTGACATCCTACAAAATTAATTTATTGTTAATCCTAAAAATTAAGTTTTTAGTAGCCTCATAGTACAGAATAAGACTACATGTCTTTTTAGTAATCACATAAATGTTATTTTCGTTGAGTTTTATAATCAATTTCTATAAAAGTTGTGAAAGAGACATTCTTAAAAGTTAATTTTATGTTAATCCTAAAAATTAACTTTTTAGTAGAATGTTTTTGTGTAGAATAAGACTGTATATCGGAAAAGCGTCCTCGGAAGAAAAATCACCCTGAACCAAAATTACTTTTCTATCTTCTAACCTCTTACTATTATTACGGCTTACAAGGAGAAACTAAGAAATGATTTTACCAATTGCGTTTCTGATTTTTGGTGATTCTCATGGCAAAAAAATTACCTTTATTTTGGTTTTTTGTGCATTACCGCTTAGTTTTCAAATTATGAATTTTTAAACAATTGATCAAAATCGTCAGAAGTTAGTTAGTCGCTCCGTGAGCTCCAGTTACAACAAATCCAAGGATATGTTTTTTTTAAATAGACAAACACTTATTTTAAAAATATTTAAAAGCACTGCGATGGAACCTGCAGTCATTGTTTCTAATTATTTGTTGTAATTTTTATAAGTATATAGGATCCGTAGTTGTATACGCTGAAACTAATTATCTTAAAAAAACTTGTATTTGAAAAGAAACATTTTAGTGGAGTTGTAAGTGTAATTGATTATTATTAATTAGTGTTTGTAAGTTTAGTTACTGCTTACATTTATAATAAAAATCTAATTGGCTAACAATGAAATCTTTAGAAGTAAACTTTATTTTAGTTCCACCATTACCCTCGCACAACAGTTTTCTGGAATGTACTATTTTAATCCGATTATCGTCATAAACATTGTTCTTTTTTGTTTGTAGCCTAATAATTTTTTTTATTTAATTTCAACCTAAAAATTATTTTTTTCAAACATACTTTTTTATAACTTGTAATGTGGATCGATACAAAATCGTATTGATAATAGTTCAAATTATCGCCCTTAAATTGATAAAAAATATCAAGTTTTTCTTCAAAGGCGTTTAGCAGGTTAAAGAGAAAGTATTAATAAACGCGATGGCATCTTAATGTTGATTGTAAAAACTTTTTTTGTTGTTTTTGTTTCATCCGTTACGGTAAATGATTAATTTAAGAACTTATTTTGCATTGCGGCTGTGTGTCAACTGGGCACCAAACAATAGCCTTTGTGGTTTTTTTAATCCTTTCAAGGTGTCGGTTTCTTCGACCATTCAAGGTCTTTTTCTTAGATATTGGAGTTTTAACGGAAATTTCATTCAAAGAATCTCATTCTGTCGATGCTGACAAATTTTTTTTAAACAAATCGTTATTACTTTGAGCAGAGTTTAATATTCATTTCTGCTTTAACACATCCGTTAAACAATTACAATATAAACTTGGCCTCTTGATAGCATGGAAAATAGCGGACGCAAGTGACTCGCTACCCGTTCTGGCTACTAAACCATGTATTAGGTGTAAGAAAACACCTTCCAATGGGATAAAATCTGTTAATTGTAACTCAGTGAATCATTTAAGTTGTCTGAAACTAAAAAATGTAGAATTTATAGACGATCAACAAATTAAGTGTTGTGAAAATAATGACATTGTGAGTGAGGTTATTGACGATAATGAAGTGGCTTCAGTTAATGAGGTAGGTTACTTGAGAGAAATCATTAGTTCTAAAGACTGTGTAATAAATGAATTGAGAGATAAAATTATCCTATTACAAGATAAAATAAAATTATTGGAAGTTATTAACCTAAATGGTATAAAATTGCAGTTGGACAAACCAGCGACATCTAAGAAAAGTAAGTCGATGCATAAGCAGATTACTAATCCTATAAATGTAAATTCAAATACTTCCAAAAACAAGACCGCACAAACGTCACCCGCTATCGCACCACAGCAGGTTGTTTTAACATGTGATAAAAATTTAAATGTAATATTAAATGATATAAATCCGTGTGAGGTATCTAATACAGATGTAAAAAAAGCGGTACAATTTGCAGAAACCCAGTCTGCTTGTCAAAAAATAATTTCCTTGACATTGGACAAAGATCAAAATAAGAGTAATGAATGGAAAACTGTATCCTACAGTAAACGTGCACATAAGAAAAATCCGCCTATTATAGGTACCCAGGATCAAGTGGATTTAAGGTCTGCACCTAACTGTGCTTCTTTTCATCTCTACAGGCTAGCTCCAGACACTACGGAGAAGGAGGTACTTGACCACCTGACTCAAAGTATGCCGGTCGTATCCTGCGAGAAGTTAAGTTCCAGAGCACCAGATATATATTCCTCTTTTAAAATTTGTATCAATGATACATACGCTGATAAGATTATTGTTCCTGCTTTATGGCCTACAGGAACTCGCATTAACAAGTTTTTTCACGCGAGACAAAGAAGTCAACAACCGAAATGATGGTACCCGGCATCGATATAAATTTTTCGGTTAGTGATAAACAATAATTACCGATTAATTTGTTAAACTCATTGGTTACACAAGATAACGTATGTAGTGTGTGTCACATCAATATTCGAAGTATACGTAATAATAATTATGTTTTCTTACACACTTTGAACTTTCCGGATATTGTTTGTGTTACCGAAACTCACTGTTCCGAGAGCAAAATTTCCAATATTAATTTAAATTCATACAAATTAGTTTCGAGCTACTGTCGTACTGGTAAAAAAGGTGGTGGTGTTGCAATATTTGTGTGATCTGATATTCAACACTGCAACATTCGTATAGATATGGACTGTAAAGAATTGGACTTTGAATTTGCATTAGCCGAAGTTACGATAAATAATATGCCTATAAATATTGTTTGTTTTTATAGATCACCGTTGGGTGATAATAGTGTTTATATTTACAATTTATCACATTTAATGGAGAAACTGTTGAGAAACTGTAAACGAAAATTACTTTTGTGTGGTGACTTTAATTATAATTTTGGTAGAACGAATACGGACATTTATGCCCGCGAAACAATAAATATCTTGGCCTCGTTTGGTCTGCAACGGTGCATTTATGGTTTTACGAGAGCGCAAGGTAATAGTGCATCTACGATTGATAACGTTTTTACTAACTTGAGTGTTTTGAACGCCACATCTCTTCCGTTTCCTGGTTCAGACCATCATATGCAAATTGTTTGTTTAGAGTGTTTTTCTGATCCTAATAGGTTATCAATGCGCAAGGTCAATTTAGTAACGAAACGTAACTTTACAGACCCTATCTGTGTTGCTACTTTTAAGTCGCTTCTGTGCAACGAAACCTGGTCTAATATTTATGCTAGTAATAACAGTGATGAAAAGTTTACGAATTTCATAAATAAGTTTACTGACTTAGTTGATAAAGCGTTTCCAGTGGTTTGCTATCGAATTAATTGGAGCAAGAGATCTAATAATAACACATTAACACATTAAACAAGTTAAAAAGAACTTCAATGACAACAGGTACAAGACCTCTATTAATAAGTCAAAAGTAGTTTGGGACATTATTAAAGATGAGGTTAATATGAAGAGCAAACCTAAATATCCGATGAGATTTTACGACGCCAATGGTAATAGCTACTCCATATCATATGTAGCAAATGTCTTTAACAAGTATTTCATTGGATCCTGGTCAAGTACCAAGCAATCAGCAGATAACAGTGGTCAGGATAAAAGTTACATTGAATCCGACACATTTCAATACAATACAATGCTCTTGGAACCTGCAAGCATTCCTGAGGTGTACAACATCATGAAACTGTGTGCCACTAAAAATTCGGCAGGTGACGATGGTATTCCCTGTTCCTTAATTAAACATGCGATGAATTTAATTGCTCCTGTTCTGACAGAACTAATTAACGATTCTCTTCGTGAGGGGATCTTCCCTGCCAAACTGAAGACAGCTATCGTGGTTCCTATACATAAGAAGCAAGATAACTGTAAGATTGAAAATTATAGAGCAGTGTCCTTGTTATCAATTTTCTCAAAAATATACGAGAAAGTTTTCTATGCCAGAATTCTCGCTCATCTCGATAAAAACAATATCTTGAATGCCTGTCAGTTTGGTTTCCGTCGTGGATTATCCACTCAGCATGCAATGATTTCGTTTGTTAATCAAATTTTAGAAAAACTTGATAAATAAATGAAAGTATTAGGAATCTTTTTTTGACCTAAGTCGTGCATTTGATACTATTCAACATGACTTGTTATTGTCTACGGTACGGAAATACGGCGTAAGAGGAATTGCACATGATTAGATCTCTTCATATCTCAACAACAGGAAGCAAAGGGTTGTTCTGAAGCAATCGGCAGGTGAGGAACATTATTCTAAGGAGGAAAACGTTACACTGGGTGTACCTCAGGGAAGCACGCTGGGTCCATTATTATTTGTCATATTTGTGAACGACATAATTGACAAACTTAATAATTGTCACATCACACTTTATGCGGATCATACATCTGCTGTGATCTCGAAAGAAAACATACCTTCTCTCAGTGCGACAGCCAGTAAATGCTTGAGTAACATGGCAGAGTTCTGCGAGATAAAGAAACTACATCTTAACACATCTAAAACTACTGCGATACTTTTCTCGTGCAATGAACAGCCATACAGTGTACTAGTAAGAGCAAAAGAACGTAGTATTTATCAATCGCAAACCGTCAATTTTCTTGGGATATATATAGACAGTAATTTAAGCTGGAATAGTCATGCAAGTCACATTGTGAAAAAGTTAGCATCTAGTTGCTTTGTAATCTGGAGACTAAGAGGTGTTGTAAGCCATCGGACATTGTTATGTTATTACTTCGCATACATCGAATCGTTACTTAATTACGGTATAGTTGTGTGGGGTGCTACTAAATGCACAGGTGACGTACTAGGAGCACAAAAAAAATTATACGAGCTATTTGTTTTAAAAACTTTAACTATTCTTGTAGACATCTGTTCAAGAAACTAAATGTTCTCACGGTCGTGTCAATCTTTATATTAAATAGTGTGATGTACATTCATGTGAATCGTGAGAAGTACACTAAACCTACCAGTAGCCAAAATTTAAGATATAATAATTTAATACTGCCGCAACATAGATTAGCAATAGTACATCTCAGTTCGTATGTGTTACCAGTGAAATTGTACAACCACCTTCCAAGTAATATAAAGTCTATAACTAATACAACATTGTTTAAAAAAAAGGTCAGAAGCCTGCTGTTGGAAACGACTCTGTATAATATTGAAGAGTATTTTAATTATAACTATGTATAACTAAATAGTTTCTATTGTCAGTATTTTTCTTTTCTCTTACTGTGTATATAAGTATTGTTGTATTTGTTATTTGCCCCTTGACGTTTCCCATACTTGTACAAAGTCTTACGGAATAAAATTATTATTATTATTATTATTATAGCAAATAAGAAAAATGTATTTTTCCAAACAGACATACCGAACAAGTTTTGTATTTAAGCTTCTTTAATATTGTGACTCATAAATGCGCATCAATATCCAATTTTCAAAACGTAATACAGGCAAATTTTAGTGTTTCTGATTAAAGAATAGATTATTCGCGATAAACGGTAAAAAAGTATTATTGTCGAAAGTGACAATACAATAATTGTTCTAGTGATTCAAATAAACTTTCTGGAATTAATTTAACAGTTTTTTATTATGTAGCCATCATTGAAAAAAAAATAAATTTCGTAAAAAAATTGTAACTTAAGTTTTCATGTCGCAGTTAACAATGAGGATATGACATTTGTACTGATTATTCTCAATTTCTTATTTAATCTCTTAAAGCACTTTATTAAAAAAACCGACAAAAAAATCATTTTTTTTAATTTAAGAAAATACATTTTTTACTTTATTTTGGCCAAAAGTAATAACTAAACACAAAATAACTGTCTATAAACACTTATCTTTGCAGTTTTATAATTTTTACATATTACATCACAAAAAAAGTCTTTTACTACTAAATCAATAATAATTATAAAAAAGAATAAACACTTGTACCTATTTGTAATTTACAAAAAAATGTTTCTTTGTTTTACAACTGGACGAATAGTAATATTACTCAAACATTTTATAGCTTACAAGACAGATGTAAATAAAAAAAATCAAAAAGGCCATTTTTTTCTTGTTTTATATAGCGATACCGCTCGAATTAATTCGAGCGTGCCTATTTTGGCCCATTTAGCGTAATAGAATTAACTCGAGCATGCACGTTACGGGGTTAATTTAAACTTAACAAAAATAGATTTCAAGAATTATTGAATTAACATTAAACAAACGCCCACCGTTTGTAAAATTTAAAATTATGTTGTTGAAGTGGGAGAAAATGGGTATAGTAATTTAAATAACCACCGAGTTGTTTTAAGACTAGTTTAAAATTGAACGTCGTTTTTTTTACCTGCTAGACAATCGTTCAAGTTTTGTTGATGTGCGTGTTGTACAAGTCGAGTGTTAACTTTGTGTAATTGTGTTATACTAAAAGTTCCAGTTATAAAGGTAAAACATCTTTATACATATTTTTAACAGAAGCAAAGGAACACATAATTCATAATTGCAGATGAACGGTCAGTATACAAAAAGACTTAGAAACAAGCTTTCTCTAAATTTTACATGTTTGCCCTGATTTTAGAAATCCCAGATTTTTTACAATTTTCTAGATCGCTGGGAACCCTGTAAAAAATCAAATCAAATATAAATATTGGTGGTTTAGTTAATTATTTTTTCTAATTTCAGCTTCCGTAAAATGAATAGTTTCCACAGCCACAGAAATGGAAGTTTTAGTGGCGACAAAGGTGTGGATTAGAAAATCGAGAAAAAGTGTGAAAAAGGGTTAAAGGCGATGACATTTATTTTAGATATTTTTAAATTTGTAAATAAGTAATAAATATATATGTATTATATCGTATCGTATAAAATCTGTTTTTTAAGACTTGTACCTTTACTTTAATGTGTTTTATTTTCAAACGTTAACTATAAGATATCTGTTAAGCAGCCATTAATCGTTGAGCAAGTAAAAAAATAATATTTTTTAAGCAGTTTAAAAATCCAACAATTATACATCTTTTACAGTTAACTTCAGGTTGATTCTTGAACAAGTGCAAAAATTGTATATTTGAAACAGCTTTAAAATGAAATAGTAAAATACCCATTTAGATTAACTTTAAGTTATCCTAACAGGTTGAACGTTAAGCAAACAAAAATTAGTATCTTTTAGGCAGTTTTAAATACCAACCATTAACAATCACTTTTGATTAACTTTAGATTACCCTAACAGGTTGAACGTTGAGCAAACAAAAAATGGTATCTTTTTAGTAGTTTTAAAATTCAACTATGCACCGGGCATTTCGATTAACTTTAGGTTAGCCCAACAAGTTGACCAATGAATAACTAAAAAGAAGTATCTTTTAAGTAGCTTTAAAAGTTGACAATAAGTTGTCCGTTTCGGTTAATTTCGGGTTATTCTAAAAGGTTGACCGTTGAATACACGCAAGGTCAGTATAAGAGTATCCTATGGAGGGATTAAGTGGGACATAGTTCACCATTGGGTGTGCTTTTGGGTACTTTATGATCACATTTGCCAATCCAAAGCGGTTACCTTTATTACGACTTTTGGTTACTTTTGGCTGTGTGGGATATGAATTCTCTAAAAATGCATTTTAAGTATCAGAACTATTTTTTTTATAATTTGAAATAAATGCCAACCTGACGTACCGTACTTATTATTCTTTAGAGATCACTAAGTTAAATTTTTATGATCTTATTGAACTATGTAGGTAATAAAATTACAATGCTTTATTTGTTTCAAACCTCTAATGATAAACACTATACTATTAGAATGTGAATAGGTACGATGAAAACGAGTGTACATCACAACATGTCAGTTTCATTTTTAAACATCAAATTAAATATTAAAAAACATTATAACAATTAAATAAATATTATTTCTACCACAACACATGCTTTTCAATTAATTATGATATTAAAATTTAAATAAAATATTTTACCTAAATAATGAAATAATTATGTCAAATTGAATTTATTTACAGTTCTCAAAATGGTCACCCAGCTTCTGTTTGTGAATGTCTAAAAATATGACTATAGTGTAACGTTCGCAAATTTTTTTTGAATTACGTAACAATGTGTTTAATATGTATCTTTATAACATGTACAAACCTACCACACAGAACAAAACATGTTTTAAACATAAAATCTTATTTCATACATAATTAAAAGAAAGCAAATTTTGTATAAAAAGGCTAGAACTCGTAATTCATTTTGTTTAAAGAGATTCTTACTTATTAAAAATAAATTTATTAGTTTAAAGAATTACATAGGTTGAATTAAGCAATTAATACATTTTTATACAATTGTACAAAGCAATGTTTTAAGTGCATTTTCATAATTACAAGTGGTACCTACATGCTATTTACATTTACAAAAAAACGTTAGTGAACTTTGACTTTGAGTATGTCTGAGTTATATGTACATATTGAGAAACTAAATTAAAGTTTAAAATTGCCATAAACTAAAAACGAAAATAGTTCAAATCAATAAATAAAGTAAATATATGAATGCAGCAAATATTTGCAAATGAAAACTTATTTTGGTTTAAACATTACATAACATAACGTGGTTTAAGAAAACAAAATATAATCGTGTAATTGGTTTCTACTTAGTAAAACTAAAAATAATTTTGTTGTTTATTTAAAATGACTTATTTTATTACTAAAAAATATTACATAAAATATATTCTTTATTTTAATGTTTAAATTAAATTTCCTCCAATATCTTTTATAACAACTAAGCGCATAAACGTTTTTTTTGAAATCGAATACTGTTGTTTAAGTGCTAATAAGATAAAGTAGTTGTTTACTGCCATCAAAACCCATTCTGTTTGAAAAACAATATTTGCTTTGGTAGATGAAATACAAATACATGCTTGACAAATTATCAATAAATGTCACGACATTAAGCCACAATACTCTCGTATGTAACGTACGTTTAAATTCAATTTCATTTAGCTCAAAAACGCCCATTTCAGTTATGCAAATACGCTACCTTTGCAAAAAAAACACAAAAAAGCGGTGACAATAAATTATCCGTTTTACTCTACCGCGTGTTCGTTAATATTTATATAAAGCTAATACAATAACACTGCATAAAACTAATTCTTTACAAAGTTTTCTCGTTGAATAATTTTCCTGATAAAGTAACTTTCAAGACTACTAATTGATTTTTTTCCAAACAAAATTACGATCGCACTAAAAGTTTACAGAAAATTGTATAAGCAGTTTCATTATTTTTATAATAAAACTAATTAGGAAATGTGAAGTTAAAGACTAAAACTTTTAAAACTTTGATAACTATTAAGAAAATTCAATTTACATTTTGCAGTTTAAACTAGACGTAAAAATAATAGAACAGTGGAATATTGCTTTTATAAAAGCTTAAACTCAAAGCATTTGTTGCTGAATAGATGTTTGAATTTAAACTAACAATAATCTTGTAAAATTAATTGACGTGCAAATATTAGTATTACATTTTTGTATTCTTTGTTAATCAACTTAAATAACGCAATATATACACAATACAAATCGTAAAAGTTGTTCATCAAAATTCTTGTTGAGTTTTATCTGAAGATATGAAGTTAATTCCTAACATATTTTGTAGCATAATATAGAAATACGAATTGTGTTTCATAAACAAAAAAAGTATATAGACTATTGCAGGTTTATTAAATTTTGTATATACAATGTATACAAAAGACTCAAATCGTGTAGCAATTGTTAAAGTTCCTTAAGTGTATTAAGTGGATATTTTTATCAAATAAAACCAGTGTAACTTCACTTTAGAATATTATGTTATAAAATACATTGTCTGCAACAACGGTTGCATTGTCAACATTTATATAAAAAAAATACTCAATACACAATACATTATTATCAATTGCAAAATAAATAAAATTCTTAAAATGCTTTTGAAAAATTTGCGCGATTTTCAAATTTTTAGTGTGAGAATTGTTTTTACACCAATTAAATGTTACTTACCTCTAATAAGTACAGACAGAAATATTTGATTTAGTTATTATGTAATTTTAATTATAAGTTGTACTCATACCCTATTTCTGCCAAATTCTAAATGTAACTAACTTAAACTTTAAGTTTAATATATAACAATTTTGAATTAAAATTCTTCAGGATTTAGGCCAAAATTTTTTGAGTCTTACATTTTCAAATTTTTATTAACTATATGAAAAGCGACGCTTCGATTTTTATTAAAATTATAATCATGCCTACCATACATGTTTAAATTAGGTTTTACATATAAAAAGTGTTTCACAATTAACTGTTGCTGAAATTATTAAGTTTTAACATTATTATATATGGTTAATATATAAAGCACTTACCAATTAAATTAATTTTTTTAAAACTTTTAATCCTATATTAAATTTTTTTAAATTATAAAATAACACCACACACATTCTAAAAAAGTTTTAGACTAATAGGTTTACATACAAAATTATTACTAACAGTAAATCAACATTATGTCTCTTAATCAATGTGTTTACATATATATTTATTTATTACAATCCGGATTTAATTTAATTAAATTTGAATAAATGGTAATGACATGAGTTTATCTGTATCTTCTCTGGCGTTTAAAGTATTTTTAGTTAATTTTATATAATATTTCCTTTTTTGTCCTTTTTTTATAAGTATTCTCTTTACATAATATATTTGGATTTTCTATATTTATTTCATGGTTTTTTTGAATCATATGTTTTGTTAATTTTGCAGTGTTGCAGTTTTGTTTTTTATTTTTTGCAGCATTTATGCTACTCTTATGGTTTTTAATCCGAGTATTTACAAATGTTTTTGTAGTCCCTATATACGATTTTTCACAATCATTACATTTGATTTTATATTATACTATTTCTTTGATATGTTTTTTTTATCACTGTCTTTAACTTTTGTATATAATTGTTTTAAAGATTTATTTAGTTTAAAAGTAATTTTGTTATCATCTATTAGTATACTTTTTAGTTTGTAAGATAAATCGTTTATATAAGTGAGTGTATAATATTTAACATTATCATCCATGCTGTTGTTATTTTTTATTTTTACATTTATATTACAGTTATAGTTGTTAATGATCTGATTCACCAGTTTAATAAGATAATTATTAAGTTTTAAAATATTGCATATTTTATTATTATTGTCAAACCAAAAACAATTATTACTTATTGTTAGTGTTCGTACTCTATTTTCATTAATTATGCTGATTTTATAATGTATTGAGTGATTTAATCTAAAATTTACAAGTTTATTTGAGGACGTAGGTTTATCAGAAGAAACAGAAGAAATTTTTTGTTAAGTTGTAGAAGAATGATCATATTACTAACTCACATATAACAAAACGTACCATGTCTACATAGTACACTAAACGATAAACATTCTTTTAAAAATAATGTAAATAAAACAGTATATAAATTTAGAAAGATTCGAAGTTTAGATTTTGAAGTGAAAGTATCGTATTTTGATATCGCCGCGCACACATTGTAAACATTGCTCTAGTTTAAAAATTAAAGATTATATATACGCAATTGGCAACATAGTACACCCTAAAAACATAGTACCAGCATCTCGAATTTCAAGTAAAAGAATTTGTATGTACTTTACAAGCAAACAAATTGTAGATAAATTACTTGAAACCAAAAACACAATCGTCATTGAAAGCAATTTAATACATATTAGAAGCATAATCACACCTTGAATAAAATTAATCCTATCAAATATTCCGCCTATCATTCCAAACGAGTATATTGAAAATGTTTTAAAAGAAAATTTACATTTGAAATTAATGTCACCAATACATTTTATTAAAGCGGTACTAGATAACGCAGAATATCTATAGCTTCCGACGTTTTACATATGTAACAATGGAAGAAAATATTGATATTCCCAATTCATGTTTGATAAATATTGAAGGACATAATTACCGCATATTTTTACAAATCGACGAATCTAAATGTTATAAATGTGGAAAGCAAAACCGCCTAGCAGCAAAATGCACTCAAACAACTAAAATACCAACCGAACAAACCCTTAATTTACAACCCGAAGAAACAGTTCAATTTAAAGGAAACAAACGTACGTTTTCAACTACGCATACTGATTCATCTCCAAATATAATAGACATCACAAACCAAAATCAAATAGTATTTGAAACTCAAAAAGTAAAACCAATAGTACAAAATTATGTGGAAACCCTAGAAACGTTAAGGCAACCACAAAGAATTGTTACCACTAAACGAACAAAACCTACAAAGAAACCTAAACAAAACTCCGACACAGAAGACGCAGTAGAAAACATGTTATCTCCAATTAAACAGTATCTAAGTAATCCAGAAAATTTTGAATTTATTTTTTCCGAATTTCAAAGGATTATAATAAAATTGTAACATCACCTCACCCATTAGAAGTAGCAGTATCATTTATGCCTAATATAAACAAATTAATCGACATATTAAAAGATCTATTACTGCTCGTCACCCACCAAAAGATAAAATATCGCTTTACCCGAATAATTAACGTCATACGCAAAACGAGAGAACGGGACAGCGAATACAGCAGTTTTTCTCAAGAATCATATATAGACAATGCTGATATACGATAAGGTTATGAAAATTATCCAATTTAATTCCAACGGTTTTTTTGCCCATATAAACGACATTCGCATACTTACCACTAAACATCAACCTGTAGCATTATGCATTCAAGAAACACATTTCAAAGAAAGACACAAACCATACCTCCAAGGATACAATATCCACAACAAACCACGTATTACAGAACACGCTAGCGGTGGAGTATGCACTTTTATCAAGTCAGACATACATAATGAATTAATTCCTCCTACTACTACATTAGAAGCGACAGCAACAGTTCTTTATTTAAAACAAAAAATTACAATTTGCAATATCTACATACCCAACTATCAGTTAAACGCAGAAGAAATACATGAACTTATTGAACAACTTCCTATATCGTATATTGTAATGGGCGATTTTAACGCACATTGTACACATTGCGGATCATCTTACTCTAACAGCAAAAGTAAAATTGTAGAAAAACTTCTAAATAGATTGGATATAACTTTACTAAACTCTGGCTTACCAACCCATTTTTGCAGTAGAACAAACAAGTTTTCGACAATAGATTTATCACTAAGCCATCCAAAACTAACTACTAAACTTCAATGAACAGTGGAAAATGATTTTGATGATAGCGATCATCGCCCGATAATAATATCCAGCACAAACATCAACAAATTACCCAAAAAAATGGAGAGTGCTACAGGTTCAATGGGACATTTTTCAAACTGAAATCATAAACAATCACTATATCTTTAATTCTACAGACGATATAGACATAATGAACAATAGTATAACCACAATTATCATTCAAGCAGCTCAAAAAGCAATACCTCAAACTGGAAATAGACATCAGTCACGTTTTGTACCATGGTGGTCACAAAACTGCAATACAGCCGTTCAAAACAAAGCTATTGCTTTCAAACAATATATAAAGTATAAAACCATGAATACACTTATAGAATACAAAAAGTACAGAGCAATTGCACGAAGAACAATAAAACAAAGTAAACAACAAACGTGGACCGAATATATAAATTCTATTAACAATAAATCAAAAAATAAACAAGTATGGTAAAAGATCAAAAGCATGAAAGGTTACCAAACACCGTTTTACATAACCGGATTAAACATAAACAACAATATTATAACCACACAAATAGATGTAGCAAACATTCTTGGAAAAAACTTTGCCGTGGACTCCAATTCTTCCCAGTACTATCCAGAGGTTTTACAGTATAAAAAAACTAAAGAAAAACAAGCATTGCACGTACCAAACAATAATACTGAAGAATATAATCTACCTATAACTATAGAAGAATTAGAATATAATTTACATTTTTGCAAAGATTCTTCTCCCGGTATAGATAACGTTCATTATTTTATGATTAAACACCTTCCTGCTTTATTTAAAATTCAACTGTTACATTTTTTAATAATATATGGATAAACAAGACAAGACAATGGAGAAAAGCTATAATCATACCTTTATTAAAACCAAACAAAACTAGAACAGACGTCAATAGTTACCGACCAATTTCACTCATTAGCACACTTTGTAAAGTTATGGAAAGAATAGTAAATAACCGTCTTACCTGGACCTTAGAAAAACAAAATAAAATTTAACCATACCAATATGGTTTTGGTAAACATCGATCAACTGTTGACGCTCTCGCACAGTTAGGGAGTGATATACAAAACGCAATCGGTAACAGAGAACATCTTATTGCAGTTTTCGTTGATATTAAGAAAGCATACAATAAAACCTGGAAATACAAAATAATAAAACAACTACTAAAATGAAAACTCCAAGGCGATATAATTTTTTTATTCAAAATTTTTTAGATTCCAGAACATTTGTGGTTAGATTAGGTAGTACCTTTTCCGAAGAATAGAAACAAGAAAATGAAATTCCTCAAGGCTCTATTTTAAGTACTGTTTTATTCTTAGTAGCAATTAATGATTTGACCGACAAGCTCCATCCCGGCCTTAAAATAGATATGTGTGCTGACGATACAGTAATCTACAACAACGATCAAACCATAAATCAAATTCAAAAAAAGTTA
Source organism: Aquatica leii (assembly GCA_035610365.1). NCBI lineage: Eukaryota > Metazoa > Arthropoda > Insecta > Coleoptera > Lampyridae > Aquatica > Aquatica leii. The sequence goes on along the minus strand of CM069433.1, from coordinate 31,204,139 downwards.
CAACGATCAATATATGTGCTAGAAGGATGGTCTAAAAAGAATGGATTATCTTTTTCTGAAGAAAAAACAAAATGTATTAATTTTATCAGAAAACGAGTGTACGAAAACCCAAGTCTGTTTATGAATAACTGCCCCCTTAAATTTGTAAAGGAACACAGATATCTTGGTCTACTATTTGATTCAAAAGCAACGTGGGTTCCCCATATAAAATATCTCCGCAAAAAATGCCAACAAACATTAGACTTAATAAAAACTATCTGTCATAGTAGATGGGGTTCAACTGATAACACCATAATACAAATCGTAAACACTCTCGTAAGATCAAAAATGGATTATGGCTGCTTCGTTTATCAAACCGCACAACCCAATATATTAAAACTGTTAGATAAAACCTACAACAATGGTCTACGATACGCTACACATGCTTTTCGAACTAGTCCTACTATTAGCATGTATTCAGAAACTGGACAATTTCCATTAAAATACAGGCGCACTCAGCTACTTTTAAACTATATAGCTTCAATATTAGCTAACAAACAACATCCGAACTACATTAATATAACGTCTCCAAGATTTCAAATCTCTACGCTAGCAAACAACATATTTCACCACCTTTTAACATCAGTGCGTATAAAATCCTAAAAACTTTGAAAATTAAATTTGACCACATTTTGCAAACTAACAACTTTAATTTTGCACCCTGGCTTATCCCGTCTTTTAACATAAACCTAGAACTAGTAAGTTTAAATAAAAGTGAAACTCCTCCTAGTGCAATTAAACATAGATTAAACGCTATCCTAAACAAATACACACATCTCCCTCATATATATACATAATGACTCTTGGGAAGACCTTCTAAAACTTTAAAAACGTTACTGAACTATTTTTACAATTCAAAACTTCTTTTTCCCAAAAGATCACTAAACTCGGTGCGTAAAATTAGTGCATAGTTATCACTTCATCAGCATACGTATTCTTTGATATGGCGACGGACGAACCTTTGTCTTTAACTAATTTTTAAAAATATTGCTGAGTCAGGTAAGCAGAAAAAATTATGCCCTACGTTAACGTATTTAATTCTTATTCAACGACGGGATCATGACTAGATTCGCGCCAATAAATATGTTGTAAACAGTGATTTTCACGATATAACAAATTTTGTTCATACATTATGCGGATGTTACAACACAAATCGACCGGATGTAATCTAAAAATTTTCAGAATAACAAAAACGTCTTTTTGTAGTTTAAAACCATGTAAAAGTTGTTTAAAACACAGTAATGAGGTAGCACATAGGACGAAGAGGAAGTAGCAACAGACATGTCACTCTCAATACTCACATATAAATGATTGATAAGTGGCATAACAAGAATAATCCCAAATTAAACGCAATTCAAAATTTAAAAAGACTTTGTACAATAATTTTGAAGTAGCAGCAAGCATGACATCGTTAAGCTTTAGAGGTACAGCAACGACATATTTACTTTTGGAAGTTCAAGCATGGGTATTTTTGAACAAGCGTTCGCACCATTCTTTATCAGGATTGCAAATCTTGACTCACACCTTAATTTCACAGTTCTTGACGAACAAGTCTGAAGGATTTGACTGAAGAGTTAGAAAAAAAGAAGACAAAGAAATTAACAAATTTAAGTTTACAGGACTTACAATAAGTTCATCAAATGTAGTAGAATTAAAAGATTACTTTTAATTATGGAGAAACCTTTTTGAACGACTGTAAGAAACAGATTAGCTCAGATAAGAATTTCTATACTGCCAGGTACATAAATATATTTATTGTTTAGTTGACAGTGTTTTAGACTAGAGTACACTTGTTCAGGAAGATGATTCCAAAAGACATTTCAAGATTTTAAAGTAAGTGCGTAAGAAGCAACTGTGATAATATCAGAGGAGTAACGAGATTTTATTGCACAATCAACAATACGTAAGGGAACCCATTTGCTCAATTGCCAAAATCTGTAACTACAAAGGGCATCCAGAACTGCTCTACCAAGGCGAAAATCACCACAGTATCTGGGAGTAGAGTTTGAATGCTACCGACGAGAACAGTATGGTTGAAATGAGCAAGCCGAAGGCATCAAGACATTGTTTGAGCAGCTGGAAAAATAATTGAAGAAGTAGTCCATTTTAAAAGCACATGATTAGAATGATCTTTCTTATCCAAATGCAATAATGATGCCACAAGCAAGCACAATCGTTCAGATTTACAATCTGCTATTAAGTGAGCTCCGAGACAATTAAAACATCGCGTGTTTACGCATGGCTTTGTTTCTTTAATCTATTAAAATTAGTTGGAATTCTGCGCGACGTGTGGCGCCAAACGTATATTTGCACACTATTCTGTCAATATTATCGACAGCAGCTTTTCCCTTATTGTAATTTAATATTACTTAAGGTTTCCATTTGGTGTCTTCATTTGTTACTCCAGGGGCCGCATGTTTGTTTGCTAATAAAATAACACTCAGATTTTTTTTGGACCATCATAATATTTTTACAATAAACGACGGAATTTAAATATTCATCTCGAATTTTGTTTTTCTTGCAAACTTTTTGGCACTTTTGTTTTGTTTGCTTTTACTGTACTCATAATGGCCTTGTTTTGTTGTAGCAAATCGTGGGCAAATGTAGTTGATACAAAAAAAATTATTTCCAGTTATTCCGTATCCTTGGCCAACATTTTTTACTAAATCATTCACTACTCTTTGACCTTATTCTGTTTCCGGTGTATTATTCTTCATACCAGTATAAACTTGCATATTACAGCAGTATGTTTTACATTCACTCAGAGTCCATATTTTAGTTCTGTATTTTGCTAGTTTTGACTTCATATAAATTCTAAAAAAACATATACCCCTAAAACCCACCAATGAAATGTTCTTCAATTGCTACAAGTTTACTTTTTTGACTTCTTAGCTGTCTTGTATCCATATCGTCCATCATTCGTCTATTTAGCATAACAGCAGCAAGAATGAGCCGTTGAAAACCAGGGTTGTTGTTACTTCAAAGCACCTGTAGCGATTCCTGACAAGATTTGAATGATCCGACAAGAAACAACAAACTCATAAATACTTTCAGTTCATTAGTGGATAAATTTTTCCACTCGGTTCCTTTAATATCATAAGTTTTTTTATTGGTCTGCATAATAATAATATTCATAACGTCTTGATTTATAAATAAATGGAACGTTTCGGACATTGAAATATTGTTTTTTAGGAATGTTATTTATTCCTGGATTGCTTGTACAAATATTTCGTTTTGGTTGGCGAGAGGTAGGTAGTCCGCAATGTTCCATCTCTTCCAACATCACATTTTTTAGGAACAATGAGTTTACCGTCTTTGCCAAGCAAACACTTTTCAGGAACCCCAAGATTTTTGTTATGATTCCAAAAACAACCTACCGGTAAAACAAATCCTCTTTTCGAAACCATTTCTTTAGCCACAACATTATTACTTTCAAAGTTTTAACTTTCGCTGTTTTTAAAAACACATTCATTTTCATCTAAATCTTCTTCTCGAATTAGAATTTTACTATTTTCATATTTTAATTTGCTATTTTCTTTATAATCAAAAGGTATCTCATCAAGACGTTGAGCAAAGTACTCAAGTTCCTTGTCAGTCAACTTAGACATTTTGATATCAAATACCAAAGTAAAAATTACTTGTACCTGACACAAAAAGTAACTAAAAATGTATATAAACTGTAAGGGTATTTATACAGATATCAATAGTTTCTATGGTAATAGACCAATCCTGGTAATATTAAAACAATTTCTATAAGAATACATTGATAAAATTGTTTGGTTGGGGACAAAAATGACCCCACGTAAACCTCGGACGATTAATAATTGTAAAAAATAAACGTTGCAAACAAGTTTCTAAACAAAATATCCTACAAATAACTGTCTACAGTTTTGAATCTATGTGAAACAGTATATTATATACCAAGGTTGAGAAGTTTATGATTATAATCAAAACGACAGATTTATAATAAATTTCTAAACCGTGGTATATATACAGTTATTTCTACTACTAAAAACTTATTAAAATCTTTCTACCTGTTACTAAATCAAATTTAAAATTTAAGATATTAATTTCAAATTAAAAATCAAGTCAGTGAATGTAACAGTTGTCATTCGTTTAATAGAAATAATTTTAACATAATTCTTAATTGTGGTTTATACGGCAAAAATAAATTGATAACGTAAGTTTTTTTTTGTTAAAGGTACTAAAATTGTTTAAAAACATTTTACTGTAAGCATTGATTATATCTAAAATATATTTAATTCAGTAAGATTTACATTCAGTTAAGCGCAAATTTCAAATAACTTACACTTCTAAAACCACATTAATTTGTTTAATGAACGGTTTAAATTCTTCAAATAACATTAAATAAAATCTCTTGCGTCTGATAAACAGTTTTGTAAACTTTTTCTCTCTATTTCGACATAAGAATTAGCAATTCTTACACTAAAATCAGTGTAAGAATTAACCAATTCTTACACGAATTTTAGCAATGTTAGTTGTTATCTTTGCAATTTCAGTTGACGTTTTATGAAAAAGAAATCAGAATTATTGTAACTTAATTCAATAAAATACTAAAGTTTCACAATGTTGTTTAGAAATTAAAATTATACGGAAAGTATTAAAATTAAATTGACATAGAAAAAAATAGTATAAAACACACGTCATAGAATACGTTATAATGACTCTACCGTTTCGTAAACTCGCCGCTGCGCGGTTCGTGTATGGAACCGGGTCTCGTGATTGAAGCGCGTTCGTTCTGTAACTTGTGCTTTAAGATACTATTTTTTAAAACTGTTATAGAATAACAGTATTTGTTACGAATTTCATTAAAATGTACATGACATCATAAATCTTGACTTAGACAGATGGCAAAAACTTTAACTAGTAAAATAATATGAGTGAAAACGAGCTGTCTACAAAACTGTCATAAACAATGTTTTATAATGCAGTCGTACGTTATTACATTTATTAGTTACATTAAAATAACTAACATTTTGAAATATGTTATGCACTGTTTATTTATTATATAAAATTATTACAACTAAACTTAACTCAATAAAAAATATTTTACTTTTAAAGCAATTGAAACTATAAGAAAAGTCAAGTTTTAAACTAAAACTATAAAACATTTTATTTGATTTTTGTTAACAAAAGTGTTTTTGTTTTTATTATTACTTTTAAAAGTTTGCTACAACACAGATGTGCGTAGGTTCTTTAATGAAATTTGTTAAAGTTTTAACAAAATTGGTGTACATGTTATTATTAAAACTAAATAAAATAAAACTGTGTGAAATTAAAATAATTACTAAGATCGGTTACAGGTAAAATAAAAGTTTAATTTTAAGTTGTGTTTATGTAATATATATGTACTATTGAAATAGTTTATTAGTTAAAATTAATATATAAATAAGAAAGATCAACTAAATCATATTTTAAGCAAAATAAATTTGTGTTCGGTAATGAAAAGAGATGTTCACATATCGTGGTATCTATATAACATGTAACTGTATGTGACAAGCAATGAATGTGTACACACATTTTCATGTGATGCCGAGACTGTTGCTTCTGGCAGCTAAAGGTTCATAATATTTAAACATGCTACAACGAAGTGAACTGTACCAAGTCGTGTATGTCAATATTTCTACAACAGAGTAAGCTTGAGCTGTACACACGCTATTACTAAGTGCTACAATAATCTTAAACTTATTAAATTAATCAATATTGTTAAAGCACTAATAAATATAAATGTTTTGCGGTTGCTATTATAAAATAGAATACGCAAACAAACTAATAAAATTACAGCCGTTAAAATGCTTTTAAATTTAAATACAGATATTTTCTCCAATATTGTTTTATTGCATCCAAATGTATTTTATCTTCACACTATATTGACTTTTTTATACTTCAGATATTTTCGCTTCCAATATTTTTATTAAAAAAGCATGCAAGTTTGCACAATTTTGTTTTCAAAATTATTTGTGCACACATTTATGTACATTTAGAAATGCTACAGTGTATTTATTCAAATGTTTCAGCTGTATTTAAAATTGTAATAATCTTCATGCTTAAAATTTATTTCGGCGTATTCATTATTATTGTAGGTATAGAATAAACAAAATTTTTGGTAGTGGAGAAGTACAAATATTTAAATCATTCTTTTATCACTAAATGAAGTTAAACAAGTAACTTAAGAAACTTTATGAACTACATTTTTGAATGTGTACTTATAATAGAGTTTAAAAAAAATTAATAATTGAAGTCAGGTAAATAAACACCGCTACTATATGAAACGTCAAATTCCTAACTTAACTTTATAATAATGTCTTTGTGCACAATTTGAATACGGTTGCTATTCACATGCAAAAGTGTTAAGTTTTTACGTAGCGTAATGTAAACTCAATAGTATATTGAGAAACGAATGTCACAATGTCTTCTTCGTGCGGCAAAAAGTTTCATTGTAACATGTGTTTTTTGTGGTATTTTTTATATTTTGCATGAATTTACTCTAAAATCTTTAATAAACAAAGATCATAAAATTGTTTTAGTAATTTTTTTTAAATTTTGTTGGCAATTCTGGCATTTGACAATTCAAATTTGAAATTTCAAACTGTTAGTTGTGAAAATGAAATCTGAAACTGCACTCGGGCCGAAGTAAAAGATTTAGCAAATAAAGCTTTAGATAATTTGAAGCCAACAAAATCCCGTCTATGAAAAAAAATATAAGAACTAACCTGTTTCTATAGGTGATAATGGGCCGTTATAATTAAAATTTATAATAACTGTTCAATAAATTCATCATGTATAAGAGTTTATTAAAAGTCTGCTAACAACGTAATCATTTTTTGCAGTTCCGAGTTAGTACATACTTTAATTAATAAAATGATGAGGATATATTTTTATAGTTGATGCAATTGGTCTCTCGTCATTTACAAGTTTCATACAAAATTTTTTTATAAAAATCCCTAAATGGTTTAAGACTATATATTCTGTTTCTGTACTAAACAAAACTACAAAAAAAGGCTTGATTTGTTTATTTTGTCACTTTTCCCGTATAAGCGACAAAGTCAATGAAAACCCTACGCGCCCAACCAACAGCCTTAAAGACAAACCTGAAAAAAAAAGAGCAAAGGAAAACATGTAGAAAAAAATCCCCAGATTAAAAAAGAAGGAAGCAAAAAATAAGAAAGATAGATGGCATGACTAATCCTTCTATGCCCAATCATACGCCCTAAATAAAAACATAAGTAAAAAATTTTAAAAAAAATAAGATACCGTTTAATTATACCACTTATATTATATACCATTTAATCTTAGAACAAACGTAAACTAAATTTAAGACTTAAATTCCAACAAACAGAATAGAAAATTAAAAAAAAAGAAAAACTAGATCGAAAAACAGAGAAAATCATATAAATGACATACCAATCCTTACCATACATTGTTACCAACCTTTACCTTTGTTGGAGATACCTAGGCTACTTCTAAACCGACTACGAAGCGAATAGAATAGAGCAAAAAAAGCGACCCAGAACAGTTTAAGAAAGCTTTCGCGTCCGGAGTCTATACTAAGATGAGAACGTCTTCCGAATTTGAACCGTGTCATTTTTGTAACCGAAGTTGCAAACGTTTTGCCCTTTTTCGTAAGGGGCTTCATCAAGGCGTGAGAAAAATCAAAGAACTTAAACAAGCAACCAAAATCTAACTAACAACTTCTCTAAAATTAGGTAAGCAATTTGTGAATCAAATAAATTCTAAAAAAAGTTAGAAAAAAAAACGATAAAATTGATAAAGAAAACGACAATTTAACAAAGAACCACTACAGAGTTAGGCAATCAACTTGTGAACCAAACCCAATTCTAAAATCTATAGAAATGACTTAAGAAAAAGTAGTTTTTGTAAATAAAGAAGTATTGTCACAGCTGGTTCAGCTCGAATCTGCTTTTGTTTTTCGATAAAGAAGTAATGACTGGGAATCAAAGAGGGAATAACTCGAGACCATAATCACGGTTAAAGTTATTGGGGTGTTTGATAATTTTTATGCTTTCTTAGATTTTCCTATTAAAAAAAATGAAGATTTTGCAATCACCAAAACGTTATCAAAATCTATATTGTGGCCTGTATTAAAAGTTCAGTAACCGCAGACTTAGAAATATGACTTTTTCCTATACAACTATCATGTTCTAAAATGCGTGTAATGACGAAATGACCGGTTTCACCAGTGTAGACTAAATCACATAAACAAAAAATTTGGTATACACCTTGAAATGAAAATGTAGGAAATTTGTACTGTAGAGAAGGAACAGTTTGAGAAATTTTGCCCTTCCAGTTGAATATGCGTTTAATACTATGATTATGAAGAAGTCTCCTGACTTGATCTGTGAACTTTGTGAATGTAGGGTGAAATGCCGATTTTGAATTGGATACAGAAGTAGAAATATCTTTAAGTAATCAAGCACGTATATGTAGACGACAATTAATTACTATTCGAGTATCTCACTTCATATAACCATTGTTCTCCAAGCTTTTAGTCAGATGACCGAGTTTTGAGTCTATATTTTTAGGTTGGCAAATAACAAAATCGCGACGAAGCAAAGATTCAATAACTGAACGTTTCTGTGCGGGATGATGATGAGACAAACCATAAAGTTATCTGTCTGTAAGGATAAGTTTGCACTAAACAAAATAGTTCAAAAATCTCTCGGGCTTATGAGTTACAAAAACGTCGAAAAATGAGAGAGAACTATTAGTTTAGATTTCCATAGTAAATTTAAAATGTAGACGTTTATTGTTTAGATGATCAAGAAACTTAGATAATTTGAAATGACTATGAGACCAAACAATAAATGTGTCGTCAGCTTACCTAAACCAAACTTTAGGTTGTAATATTGATTATTTCAAAGCAATCGTTTCAAAAGACTTCATAAAAATGTTAGCTATGATAGGTAATAAAGAAAAACCTGTAGCAGCACCAGAAACCTGTTCATAAAACATGTTATCAAATTGAAAGTAAATGGATGATAACCATTTATGAATAAGAGAAACAAACTCAAGTTCTTTTACCTCTTCACGCATCTTCAGCTCTCAGCATTTTTATTCAACGTTTAGAAACTATAAAACTTGAGTCCCAAGATCCTGTGAGTTTTGATGTCACTTTACATTTACCACAGTTGCTATTAAGGATTCGCTCATTATCATTAAACAGATTCTGTTTCAACATGGCAAAGACTTGAGTTTGGTTCTTCTTGTTGATTAATGTTTATCATCCATTTACTTCTAATTTTCTAACAAGTTTCATTAACAGGTTCCTGATGCTGCGATGGGTTCTCCCTTATCAGCTATTATAGCTAACATTTTTATGGAACTTTTGCTTTGGAATCATCATTATTAAAACCTAAAATTTGGTTTAAGTATGTTGACGAAACGTTTATTGTTTGATCTCATGGTCATCTTGAGTTGTTAAAGTTTCTTTATCATTACGGTAAGTTTTTCGTTTTTTGTTTCTTCCTTAGATTTATATAACACTTTGGACACTTCCAGTGTCTAGGAAGCGGCTATAAATTAACATGAAAAATAAGAATATAACTTAAACACTAACGAACGTAATGTTTCTAATAATAAACCGTCATTTGAATTTTGTACTATTACTCTGCTTGTGATTATTTACTCGGTGTTAAGTTATTACCTTCTTGTTCGTTACTTGTAATCACTTCATTTTTGTTAAGAAGTTTTTTCATGTTTAGTAGGTATTTGCATTGTGAAAATGGCACCGTTTTCAAACGCTAAATATGACAAATTTTGTTTATTTACGGCTTCTACAATAGAAAGGCAGCTGAGACTCAACACGAATATGTACGTCAATTTCTAAATAGACTGTTCCTAATGTAAGTGTGTTTGGTTCAACCTACCGACGTCTGTCTCAAAGCTCAAATGTTAGAAAAAATGTCTAGTAGCCACCGATTTAGGTGTCACACAGTGGAAGGTTTGGTCTGTTCTCCGCTGAGAAATACTACATCTATTTTGCTATACTAGTTTTTAAGAACTAGGGGAAGAGAATCTTGCACAAATATTTAAATTTTGCAGGTTCATGTTAAACATAAATATTGAAGATCCCACTTTTTTACTAAAAATTTTGCGAACAGACGAGCCAAACTTTAGTAGAAGACAATGTACGATTAATAAACCAAACTAATTTCCAAATGGAAACTTGCGTTAATGTATGGATGGGAGTTATTAAAAGGAATTAAATCGGTCCTCACTTTAGAGAATATAAATGAATTATTTTTTAACACGATGGATGTTCCACCCACTATTGCTGCACAATAGGAAAATTGTTGAATCAGAGGTTCCCAAACCGATAGATTGGAATAGGAAAACCGATACCATAACCTGCCAGAAGTCCGGACTTAACGCTATTAGATGCATGAAGACATATGTAGGATATTGATTTAAATTTCGCACCACGAGTTTGTTACTTTTCATTTTATTAGTTAGTGTTATTATAAGTCACTAGATCCCAAGTTTAAACATGTTGGTGGGAGGTTAGAATTATTCGTTGTTTGGTGGTCTTCTGGTAAACTCGTACGCACTTCCGTCTATTGTTTTACATCAGTGTTGTATGTGTATTATGTATATACAGTTAGAAGAATAAATTAATTTAGTGTTTCTGACAATTCATTAAAAAACGATACCCTACAAATTCAGAAGTGGGATCCGTAAATTGTATTTTTTAACTTAGTTTTCGTGGACCACTTGTTACTAGTAAAATGTACAGATATTTAAGAAGCAACCCTTCCAAACGTATGTTTAACATTGAAGCTTTAATACAATTCACAGTTAGAGCGTTGCTATTGCAACAGGACTTGACAACCACGTTACCTGTTGGATCACTGACTAATGGAGTATCATGCTTCCGAAGGTATGTGACAAAAACAACGACTTTTTTTAGATAGAATGCGTGCTGTTATGACTGCACATAATGTACCTGCAGATAAGATGGCTATTGTAGCAGTGGTTAAATTTAGAGGGATGTTAAAGCCGTAGTATAATTCAAAGGTTAATTACATTAACATGCATTGGAACGAGTTAAAGGTGGAGATAATAAAAATGTTCGTTACTAGACCTAATAAGGTAGCTTTAACGAGAAAATTTAAAAAGCGACAATGGAAAAAAGTTTTCAGTGTACTTTCACGATAAGGTCGCATTGGGAAACAAACTAGTTTCAAAGAAAACGATATTATCGATTATGTTATTGATGGATTTTATAAAAGCATTTTGCAATCACAAGCAAGGATGAGGAAATTCAGGTCTCTTGCAGACCTCATTCGAGATATGAATTTTATATCGCCATTGGAAAAAGAAGTATTCCGGAGTGAGAAGTTAGGGACTTCTTACAATTAATTAGCATCGACAAGTGCAAATACTTTTAAGGCAACACCTTCAGTTCGGTGTTTTTATTGTAGCCAAATGGGTCATCTCGCAACCAATTGTATGAGATCAAAGAGAGAGAAAGGTTCTTGCTACCGATGTGGAGAATTAACTCATCGTTATCAACATTGTCCGAATTAAAGAGTTCAGAATGGTGCAGTAAGATAAGGAACAGTAAACATAACCACCAATGCAAATGTGCATAGCAAGGAGAGTTCGTTACCTGCAGCATATCTGGTATCGTGTCGTATCGTATATAGCTTATAGTATTTATAATAGTTACAATTCATTAGTAGTATTGCTTGATTTTGGTTCACCTATAAGTTTGATTAGGAAACAATTTGTACCTTCTGCTCTGCAGATTAAAGATGTTGATTCAGTCGATACGTTTGTAGGTATTAACGGTACTAAATTAAGTATCTTAAGATATTTGAAAATTACTATTACCGTTAAGGTTAACGTATCTATATTTATTAAATTTTCTGTTGTTCCTGATAGTACTATGTCATACCCAGCTCTATTAGGATGTGATTTTATTTCTCATAAACAAATTAAGATAACCTTTGAAACTACCGATGTAATAATTAAGCAAAACTGGAATTCTGTTAATTAAAATTTACAAATTGATTGTGTAGACTATAATAGTAGCAACCCAAACTTTGATGTTTTAAAAGTAAATGTTAATTCTAACATAAGTATTATTGATAAGGAAAAAGTGCATGATTTGTTTATTGAAAATTGCATAGATGACTATAACAAACTTTCAAAAACGGTAAATAGTTCTAAGATGTCAATTCATTTGAAGCACGACCAACTAATTTATTTCGGGTCGCGACGTTTATCCTTCTACCAAAAGGAACAGTTACGTATCATTTTAGATGACTTGCTAGAACAGGGTATTATACGCGAGAGTAATTTACCTTCTGCATCCTCCATTGTTTTAACTAAGAAATCGTGTGGCAAATTGCGCCTTTGTTGTGATAACAGAAAATTTAACAAGATAACCTATAAAGATAATTATCCTACTCCTCTAATCAATGACCACTTGGACGCTTTAAAGTATAAAAATTACTTTTAAAACCTTCACAATGCCTTTCACCATGTTAAAATGTTGTCGTCTTCTGTACCTTGAACTTTGTTCGTGACAACTTTAGATCAATTCAAATGGCTCCACATGCCCTTTGGCCTTACGAATGCACCTCGTGTTTTTTAACAATTCATTAATAGCAATTTCGATCAATTATTAAAGGATGGTAAAATGATCATTTATTTGAACGATATTAGAGTAGCCACTAAGTCATTTAAGGATCATTTTAGTATCTTACGTGAAGTATTGAATGAATGTCGATTTTATAAATTGAAATTAAAAATAGAAAAACGTCAATTTTTTGCTGAAGAAATTACGTACCTTGGTTATTTAATAAATAAGGACGGAATTCGTCCTAGTATTGAAAACGTGCAAAAAAAATTTAAAAAATTTTGAGCTTTGCTAGTTACTTACGTCGATTTATTCCAAACTTTTCAATTGTAGACAAACCCTTATATGAGCTACTTAAGAAGGATAATATGTTTAATTTCTTTGAAGACAAAATTAAGTCTTTTGAAGCTTTGAAGAAACTTTTGTCAGATGCTCCGATACTTTCTGTTTATTCACCTAAACTTCCGACTGAACTTCACGGTGATGCGAGCGCTTCAGGATGGAACATCTTTATGCAAAAGCAAATTTTTGGAAAATTTTGTCCTATCTTTTATTTTAGTAAAAGAACAACTCATACGGAAGTCAAATATCATAGCTTTGAGTTGGAATGCATAAGTATTGTTTATTCTTTTAAAAGGTTCCATACTTATTTGCATGGTATTCATTTCACAGTCATCACGGATTGTGACAGCTTCCGATTAACACTAGATAAATAAATTATTCATCCTAGAATAGCTCAATGGGCTATGTTTTTACAGCAATATGGTTTTGAAATTAAACATAGGCCAAGGTAAAGGATGTCCCATGTTGACGCTTTAAGTAGATGTAACAGTGTCCTAGTGTTAGAATGCAATACGTTCAAACACATCTTTTCTATTCGTCAAAATTCTGATTCAGATATTTGTAAAATTCCAGAAAATTTAGAAGTTTGCGAGGACAAACATTTTGAGTTAAGGGATGGACTTGTCTATAGAAAATTAAGTGCCATCGATGATTTAGGTTACCTTGGTCTTATAAAGGTGATAGAACAGATTTTACGAGTTTATTAAAGCTTAGAAAAAAATTAAATCCCGCATTGAAAATTGCTTAAAATGCATTCAGTTTTCACCTTATTCGAAAAAACCTGAAGGATATTTGCATAGTTTACCTAAAAAGAAATACCCTTTAATTGTCTGCATATTGACCATTATGATCCCCTTGAAAAAACTAACCGCGATTTTAAATATATACTTACGGTGATTGACGGTTTCACCAAATTTGTTAGACTTTTCCCCAGTAAAAGCACTAAAACTGAGGAAGTTATAAAATGTTTAAAATTATATTTTAGAATCTATAGCAAACCCAAAATAAACATTACTTACCAAGGAACATCTTTTACTTCTCATGACTTTAAAAAAGTCCGAGTTAATTAACTATACCTTTGTTGCCCTATTGGTTGAAGATATTACTGAATAGGATCAAACATTGTCCGAAATAGAATTTTCATTAAATAATACGATTTTTTGATCGACTGGTGATACTCTCAGTAGACTTCTGTTTGGTATTAATCAAAATTATGAAATTAAAAATTCCATCAAAAATGTTTTGGATAATTATTGCGATAAAAATAGAAATTTAGGTTAAGCACTGCAGAAAACATTAAGACAAACTAAAATTATAATTAGATTAAGTACAATTAAAAACATAAACAACATCACCGTTATAATGTTAGTGATGAGGTTATGATTTTGAATGTAAATAGTACATCCGGTGTAAATAAAAAACTTTTGCTAACATTCAAAAAACCGTTCGTGATAAAAACGGTTTTCCCCCATAATCGTTATTTAATTGCTGATACCGATAATTATCAGTTTAATAAACCACATAATTCCAGTGTAGCAATCCCAGCTCATATAAGACTGTGACCAAAAAATTGATTTTAGTTGTAACAATTTAGTTTTTAAGTTTCATCATCATTGTTATTATTAGAAGTATGGTGAGTGTTATGATAACCTCCTGCACTGCACCCAGATTAGATCTTTTGTGCCCCCCTCTCGTTGGACTCAAGAGAGATCTATGTCTTTGACGAGTTCGATCAGGCCCCTGGTCAAAAAAGTTGGAAATTCTTCTTCCAAGATGAAGATGAAATCTAGATATTTTTTTGTTAAAAGTTGTCTGCATGCTACGTTTGGATATATTTAGATTGTAATTACAATGTTTATATTGATTTTTTTGTATGTAATGTAATGTAAAATTTCTATATTGATATTTTTATGTCAGTTAGTGCTTTTTAGATAAGAGAAAGTTTGTACATGCATTTATTATCAGTTAGTTTTGTAACATGTCTGCGGTCAGACATATGTCAGCCAAACTGTAGGATGTTGTTTTGAATTTTGCACCACGAGTTGGTTACTTTTCATTTTATTAGTTGATGTTATTGTAGGTCACTAAACTCCAAATTTAAACAGGTTGGTGGGAGGTTATTTATAGTAGCAAATAAACTGATTTTTATTTATGTATTCAGTTTAAGTACTAAAAAGATTTTTTGATAACATTGCATCTACCGTTGTGTACGCTAACGATAGAAAAAAATTTATTTCTTTTTAAATTATTTTAGATATTATGTGACTACATTTGCAAAAAGTAAAAAGTTAAATATTTTATAAACTTTCAGTTTTTGCATAATAAATATTATGGTTTAATTAATAGCAAATAAAATGTACTATTCCGTCCTCAAAGGAATACGGCTAATTACTACTCAGTATTTATAATACTTTAGTATTTGAATCCATAACATTTTTAAAACTTTTTTTCAGTTTTAATAACATTTTATAGACTTTTAAATGCAGTTATTACCAGGCACACACTATTACTTAAATAATATTTGATTTTAAATAGATTTCGATTTCTCAGTTTTCGGCTCTACAGTTTTTCTTTGCTCATTACGTAACTATACCAGCGAACAAACATTGATGTTTGCGATGAAGACAGCACAGAAAGATATTGGATTGTGTTTTGTGTTATACAAAGTTGAACATGTTTAAACAGCATTGCAAAAAGTTGTTAATAATAATATTTAAATTGATCATATACAACAATTTCTTGTAATTAAAATTTATTATTTAAACGTGTTCCAAGACGTTTTACAGAAATTCCATTATATTATTTTATTGAGTGAAACTGACTTACGTAATGTTATCTACATTATAAATGATATTTGATACTAGAAATGTTATCCTCTTATATATTTTTATTCTTCTCGAGCAAAGAAACTAATTAATAAAATGTGCACTGTGTTTTATAGTAAAGAAATTTTTTTATTTTATTTTTTTTTTAAATTTAGAAACTGAAAATGCGATAACATTATTTTAAATTCTATTGCATTTTCAATGTATTTTATTTACTAAAGCCTATTTTTTTAGGTTTTGATTTTGACTTAAACTAATAAGTTTTAGTTTAGAAGATGCGCCTTGTTTGTTAAACAACAATATTTCTTGGTGGTTTATAATCAAATGAAAATGTTTATTTATGGTATTTGTTTAATAGTATATAGTTTTCTCATACGTAATGTAATCAATAAAATAAAATGTTCTTTCTAAATGCAGCTTTAAACAACTGGTTTGAACGTAAATTTACTGTTATGTAAAAAATATATTTTTACAAACATACAAAAATAAAATCAATGATAGCCATGTAAAAGCTTTGATTTGTTTTATTAACCTTGCGCTGTTGCCAACAAAATCAAAATTTATAGTCTTTTCAAGGAAAGGTTCATGAATTTACTTGTTTACATTGTGCGACTTTTCGAAAGTTAACGATTAAACTTCTTGATCTACCTTATTCAGCACTGTCTTAGTATTAAGTTGAATTCCAATGACATTTTAGTAGTAATACTTGACTTAGCAGATTAATATATGTATATTAAACGTATTTGAAAACAAGAAATATTGGTATTATTCTCTCTTTATAAATATCTATTAAACATACAAATGGTTAGATTGTACTAATAATTTTTTTTATAAGTTTTAATTTGGATATAAGTTAATAAATACCAAGTTATGTTAGTGTCAATAACAATACAGTATATGTACACTTCCTAATAGAATTACAGATTAAATGTAAATTGATTACATTTTTAGAACCGTTAAATTAAATTACGCCGTGAAAAAATGACTATTTAATTTAGGAAACATCATACAGTTGATAAATACACGACATTTATACTACTGACCGTAATGAAGATTTATGACTCTCTTATTTGTAAGCGTCCGTTCAATATAACAGTAAATCAATCAAAAGCTTAATTACTTATTTATTTTTAAACAATATTTTTTCTAATATCTGTTAAAGCTTTTACATCAGCAGTTATAGAATAAAAACATTTGTTCTCAAAATTGTTGTAGTTGTAGTAAATTAATTAAACTTTTTCTAAAAATGTTATTATTATAGTACTTTATATTTAATGACAATATTAGTTTCTATACCTTCTTGTAATGCACATTAATTTTCATTGAATTAACTAATTTTATTTCTAGACGCTTTTCTAAGGCATTTTCTCGATTCATATTGTATTTTAACAGAAATAACTGATAACAGACTTAGTTATAACTGTCCAATGGTTTAATAACAGTTATTTAATAAAATGTTTTGTTGTGTATAATGATAATGAAAACTAATTGGTACTAAATTATTTTTCTATATTTAGATCTGAATCCAAGATTATGGTAATGACAGAATTCACCATAGCTATAAATTGTGGTTAGAATAGCAATTAATAGCACACTTCCCCAAAATATGTGTATTTGACAATGCACTAAATCATTTTGTAAAGACTACAAGAAAATCAATAAATTGACAATTCCAAAGAAATTATTTAATAAAAAATCAGAATTACATGTAAAACTTATAATTTCAATATATTAACGCCACCTAATTAAACCTACTAAGCCATATCGGGAAAGTGTAATTTTCAGGCGCATAAATTGTCACGTAAAAAGTTTTTATTGTGCTAAGCATATTAATTATTATTGTAATTTTTTATTAGCATCAAAATGATACTATTTTAAAATTGAATTTTTGATTAATGCAGTGCAATTTAAAAATTAAATGCATAAAGTTTAGTAATTGTATAACTTAATTTAGAACAAACAAAATTATAAATTCAATATAAAATGAACATGAATACATTTCGAACTGTATAAAATTAAATTGTTAATTAACGTAAAACTCAAAAACATAAAGCTAACATTGTTTTTTAATAGACATATGTTAAATACACATACACTATCAATTATAAATTATTTACTTGGTAAGTTAGTTATTTAAAAAAAAAACAGAATTAATTACAATTCATAAGTAAAAATTTTACTGCTATTTCTTAGTTGAAACTATTTATTACTGCTTGTTCATAAACTACTAACGCATATTACATATGATAGTTTAAGTTGTGTTGACATGTTGTGTAATTGAAATGATGTGTTTATTAAAACATACAGTTTTTGTCATAAAAAAATAAATGCGTTTTCTTAAATATTGTAAAAAATATTTTTGTTATAAATATAAGGTAATTAACAAATTTAAATTTATACCAACATTAGAATGTCTTCCGGGTTTGGACCGTGTCATAGTTGCAACCGAAGCTGCCAACGTTTCGCCCACTTTTGTAAGGTGCTTCATCAGGGCGTGAGATAAATCGCAAAACTCAAACAAGCAATCGAAATCTAACTAAGAACTTCTCAAAAGTAAGGTTATCCACTTGTAAAACAAGCCATAACCTAAACTATGAAAGGGTAAGAAAGAAAACGATAACCGTGAAAAAGCAAACGAAAATCTAACAAAAAACCACTACCGAGTTAGGTAATCAACTTGTGAACCAAGCCAGATTCTAAACTCCGTAGAAGTGAGTTAAGAAGGAATAGTCTCCGTATTTAAAGGAAAAGGATCGTCACGGATGATTAAGCTCGACCCTGATTGGGTTACGGTTGCTAGGGGGCGTGTTTTTTATAAATGACTAATAACCGGGAACCAAAGAGGGGATAGTTCAAAACCATGATCGCGATTGAAGTTATTGGGATGTTTGATGATTTCTATGCTTTCTCGGAATTTCCTGTTGAAAAAGAATGGAGATTTGGCAATCAACGAAACATTATCAAAATCTATCTTGTGACCTGTAGTAAAATAATGTTCAGCGACCGCAGACTTGGAAGTATACCTTTTCCTTATACAACGATCATGTTCTGAAATGCGAGTAATGACGGAACGACCGGTTTCACCAATGTAGACTAAACCACAAGCACAGGGAATTTTGTATACACCTTGAGATGAAAGTGTAGGAAATTTGTGTTTGGGAGAAGGAAGAATCTGAGAGATTTTGCCAATCGAGTTGAATATGGGTTTAATACCATTCTTACGAAGGAGTTTCCCTATTTGATTTGTAACCTTGTGAATGTAGGGTAAAAAAGCCAATTTCGGGTTGGATTCGGGAGTAGAAATGTCCTCAGGTAATCGAGTACGTGGATGTAAACGACGATTAATAACTCTATGAATATCTCGCTTTACATAACCATTGTTCACTAAGGTTCTAGTAAGATGACGGAGTTCTGAGTCTAGATTCTCAGGTTGACAAATAGAAAAGGCACGATGGACCAAAGATTCAATAACAGAACGTTTCTGTGCAGGATGATGATGAGACGAAGCATGAAGGTATCTGTCCGTATGGGTGGGTTTGCAATAAACAGAATGGCCTAGAAGTCCGTAGGGCTTACGAGTCACAAGAACGTCAAGAAATGGAAGAGAACCATTACTTTCCATTTCCATAGTAAATTTGATATCTAAGTGTTGATTGTTAAGATGATTAAGAAACTTAGACAATTTAAGATGACCATGAGACCAAACAATAAACGTGTCGTCAACATATTTAAACCACACTTTAGGTTTTAATATTGATGATTTCAAAGCAACCGTTTCAAAGGTTTCCATAAAAATGTTAGCTACAACAGGTGATAGAGGAGAACCCATAGCAGCACCAGAAACTTGTTGGTAAAACTTATTATCAAATTGGAAGTAAGTAGAGGATAAACACTTTTCAATAAGAGGAACCAAACTCAAGTCATTGCCATGTTGAGACAGAATCTGTTTGATGATAATAAGCGAATCCTTAATAGGAACTTTAGTAAAAAGTGAAGTAACATCAAAGCTCACGAGAAGATCTTGGGGTTCAAGTTTTATAGTTTCTAGACGTTGAATGAAATGCTGAGAGTTGAAGATGCGAGAAGAGGTTTTACCTGTAAACTCGCAAAGAATGTTGGACAAGAACTTGGCTAGCTTGTAAGTAGGAGATTGGATAGTACTAACGATAGGTCGAAAAGGAATACCTTGTTTGTGAATTTTGGGAAGTCCGTATAGACGAGGTGGTTTAGAATCTGATGGGGTAAGTCGACGTTTAGTTTCAGGAGGTAGATTGGAAGACTTGATGATTTGGCTAACCTCGCGTTCAATCCTAGAAGTGGGGTTATGGGTTAGAAGAGTGTAAGTTTCCTTAGACAAAATAGAATTGATTTTTGTAACATAATCAATTTGGTTCAAAAATTACAGTGGCGTTGCCTTTGTCGGCTGGAAGAACAATAATATCAGGGTTCTTACGAAGACTTTTTAGAGCTGACTCTTCCGACTTAGAAATGTTGGATTTAGGAATTTTAGATGATTCAAGGATTTTGCCAGTGTTAATACAAATGGGATCTGAGATGTGGCGAGGAAGATGTCTTATAGAAGACTCAACAGCACATAGAATATCTTCTTTGGGAATACGTTTGGGAGCAACCGCAAAATTCAAACCCTTAGAGAGCACCGATTCCTGTTCTGAAGTGAGAACCAAACTAGATAAATTGACAACCGTCTTTACTGAGTTAGTAGTAGAAGAAACTTTACGATTCTTGGATTCCAATAATTAAAACTTTTTGATATGACCTTCAGTGGTTAGTCGTAGAGTGGTATCAGACTGCTGGTAAGTAATGTTGTCAAAGAATTTCCAATCATCCGGGGATAGAGTGTTGGCCAACTCAAGATGAAGATAAAAGAGTTGTTTCGAAATGGTGTCTAACTCTCGCCTAGTTTGCTTAATCCGTTCGCGTATCAACGCTAGACTAGCACGGTGTAAGATGTTTTTAGAAGAACGTGTCTGAATGTGGAACTTAATTTTGAGAAATGCAGGAATGATGTTGTGGTCACGACAGCGACTAAGAAAGGTTAAATTGCACAATAGTTTGACGAGTTTGTGGCGAAGTTTGGAAAATACGGAGGTTTTAGAAGAAATATTCTCCCCGTAGAGATTATTAATGTAATAGCGAAGGCTTCCACGGCCGGAAGACATTCTAATGTTAGTATAGATTCCGGCCGTGGAAGCCTTCGCTATTAAATTTAAATTTACTTTACTGACTTGTTACCTTAGTTATATAACGGCAATATTTTTTTAGCATAACACAATACTTTCTTATTAGTTATAGGTAGTTGTATCATAAATGTAAACACTTATTTAATTAATTAATAATTAAATTTTTTTTTCAAAAAATTTTACTTTACTTTACTCTTGTATATTATTGGATTCTTTGATTCTCCGATCAAAATAAGTTTGTGTTTCAATAACGTTTATGAGGCCTAAATTTTAAAATAAATGTATATTTTAATTACCTATTGAATATTATTAGAATGCTCTATAGCTAAGTGTTCTCGTTTTTACAGAATACGCTAAATAATCGGTTTTTTTACAATAAGCGTTATTAAAACACACCCTTATTTTAATCGAAGAATCCAAAAATGTAATAATATATAGGTGGTTTCATTTAAAAAACACAACTTTGATACATTGCAACACCCTGTATAATTTTTATATAATTTTAAAAAGTAACCATAATAGACTCCAATATATCCCAAAAGTCGTGTATTTTGGGCACAACATTCCGACCCGAATAGCGTGAATAACTTTGTATATCAATGAAAAATTAGGCAAAAGATTAATCTCGGATAGCAACATTGATTACCGAATCAAAAAAGACCAAAAAATTACTGTTCCACAAAAAATAGTTAATCAATTTATAGATTCTTTTAGTATTATCGGAGCTAACTTCACATCAGAAATGGGTAATTATACTGAAAGATCAAATAACAATCTTATTCATAACTCTAAGTCTATTTTTTTAAATCCAACGGACAGATAGTATTAATGTTAAAGTATTGAAAATAATTAGATATATTAGCACGTTTACTGTCCAGGCCTTATCACAGTTCACAACAGTTCATCCGTTAAAAGATACTAAACATTTTTATAAAATAAAACAAAATATCTGATTCTAAATTTATAACCAATGATAATTTATGCGTTTCTTATCTCTTATCAGTATGCACATATCTGATACATGGTCGTACATCGCCTTCAACCAAAATGACTGCTTAAGATCGGACCTATTCACACTCAAATGGTATGGGGTGTTTCCCATTAGAAACTTAAAGCAAATAAACCATTGTAATTTTATTACCTATCTAGCTAAAGAAATAATATAAATACCATATTAGTATTTATTATGAAATTTTAAATGTATTTAATATTTAAAAAGTGTATTTTAGAGAATTTATATATAGAATTTTCGTTTATATCAGATATTTATATAGAAGATTGCTTCTACTAATACTACTATCATTACTAATGTATTCATAACATATTTGCAATTACTATGCATAATTAATTAAATCATTTTAATAGTAGACTGAATAAATACGTCAAACGATCAATTAAATAAAAAACCATATCGTTCTGTTCTTTAGCACAAAACGACTTTCAGATTCTAATCGTTTTAAACTGAACTAAATTTAAACAAGTTTTAAGTAGATTAATACCTAATCGCTTCTCCTATTAGTTAGTAGTTTTATTATAGAAATATGTTTAATAATTACATAAAACGTTACAATTAATATTTCGTATATATGTCGTTAACCTGTTCAGCATCAAGTTAATTAATTTTTTGCAGTAGTCGAATTCTCGGAAACGTTCGCAAAGTTCATTTGCAACTGGCGCCCTGGAGCAAATAAGATCTGTCCTCCTTCTTTTTTTCTCACAAATGTTCCAATAAAATTCTAAATTTTCTAGTCTTTATTTTTTAATTTCAATTTTAAACATTATTTAATGACAATTGATTTAAAATTTTTAAATATATGACATATTTACACAGTAATATTGAATCAATTATACATGTTTTATTTTTGAAGCTTTCGCGGTCATGATTTTTTAACAAATAATTATTTTCGGGTTTTGAACCGCGTTCCATAATTACACTTTTCACAAAATTTATAAAACTTGTCGCTGTCTTCTTCAGAAAAAACTGAAACTGAAGATATAGGATCCTGACAAGCCATTATATTACGCCGTTCGGGTTAGTGGTTCGTGACGGTTCCGATTCATTAGTTTTCCGAAACATGTTTTTCTATATTGGCGCTAGATCGATTCCATTATCCTTATTAAAATTGTCGTACTTCTGGATTTCAATGGCTTCCTTGTATAGTCTAGGCCAGAAGATTTGGGGTTTAGCCAAGATTGTTGCCTCTTCAAATGACACCGGTCACACAATAAAATTTGAAAAAAAATTTGAGTATTTTATTTATAATATAAACGTATTTTTATAATATGTGTATATACTATATAAAAATTAATTGACTATTTGAAGTATTTTTACAGTATTCATATTGAAGTATTTTGCTATTAAATACATTAGGACCGCCAAAAAAGAGCGTTTACTTTACTGTGTCGTGGTTGAGTTTGTGTTAAGCGAAAGTAATAGTAATTTATATTTATTTTATACAAATTAGATATTTATTATAATTTTTACAAAAATATTCTTCGAAAAAGAAAATTAATTGCATGAGAATTAGTACACTTTGCAAATAGCCTTAGTGAAGTAATTGACATAAGCAATTCCAAAGATACCGATAATGATGATCCAAATTTTATTTTACACGAATCAGGCGAAAGTGGTAATACTGTTAAAAGTGATACTGACAAAAATGAATCACCACTTGATAATGACTTGCAACTTAATTCTGTTACACCAACGTGGTCTTACAATATTCAGCATATATATATAGACAAAAATTAGTTTAGAGACCGAAAAAATATCACTCGATAGTGAAGCAATTGATATACATATTTTAAACATTTATAGATAATGAAATTTTGCAGTTGATAATAACCGAAACTAATCGAAAAAATATATCAATAATAGAAAAATTCGCCGAAGTAGCAAAATACATAGGTGGAAAAACACAACCATGCCAGAAATGAAAAAGTTTTAAAAATAGCTTTCATGGGTATAACAAATTATCCACGTATAGAATACTATTGGACAACAAATTATTATATTATATCAATGAATCCGGAATTTTTTACAATAGTTTCAAATTAATTCTTTGTTTAGCATTTTGTTGATAACTGTCTAAAGTATAGAACATCTATACACCAGGTGAAACTGTTGTTGACGAGATTTCTACATCAATCCATTATTGGAAAAATATTTGATTTAACAAACAATTGTTTTATGTAGAACTTTGAAAAAGAATAAGAAAAACATGTCCAAACAATTAATTAATAACAATTTAAAAAAACGGCAATGTATTGCAATGCAGTTAAATTCTCAAATGTTTTGAAATAGCGCGATAAAAAGAATGTCTTCATGTTATGTTAAACATGCTAGGGTAATAATATTGTAACGCTTGTTATTAAAACTAATTTATTTATACTAAAAATATGTACACGTTTATTACTAACCGAACTAATTAAATCTAAAGATATTTAATACAAACACGCTAATTTATATAGTACACTCACCAAAAGATAAAATCTGCGGATAACTTCTATTTATTTAAACACTAACGCTAGTTTACATTAAAGTCACGTACAAGGTTATACTCCGTAGATTTATCTCGACCACACGCGTTAATCACTTATTTATTTAAACTTGAATAATCTTCTTAACACTGCCGTCTTCAAATTGCTGGAATAACTGCCCTATGATTTGTTTGCACCGCATTTACACATTTTAGTGAAACGTTCGCAAGTGTTCCACATCCTTCGGTGAACGTTCTGGAAAATGGATAACAACTTCGAGAAGGCTCTTGAGAATAATTTCTTAAACGTTTCAATATGGAAGAAACTAAAAGAAAAGTTAAGGAAAGTAGCAGTTGTAAAACCTAAAGTAATACTGAACTATAACGTAAAAAAGCAAGAGATATACGTTTCAGATCGAATGAGCAGCTACTACTCCTCTTTAAGAAAATGTGTTATATGGTCCAAAAAAGCAGTAATTGAGCTAATCTTTAGATCAATTATGAATAACATTAAAATATTATACAACAAAATCACTGAAGAGAAGAAACCTTTACTGAAGTTTACAGAAAATTGTTTATTTATTCTTTTATTCATTGCATGGCAAGACAATGCAACAAAACGCAAAAAACCAGGAGACTTGGCCAAAGGTGTTAGGCACTTAAATCTTTCTGAGGTACATGTGCAAGGTTTTTTTAATGGTTTTGTGATGTTCATATAAGGATTACTAGTAATTATATTACTATAAAATACTTAGAATAGGCAATAAAGCATTTACAAAAAAAACGTGCAGTTTTTTATACATTTAATAATTTCTTAGTTTCATACAGTCGTCTGTAGTTGAAACATTTACGGTTACATTTTGTTTATTCGATTTAATTCTTTGTGTTAATAGTTTTTAACTTTTAAAAATGCTAAAAGTAAGTTACTTTAAAAGAACGTGTAAAAATTGTAACGTTATTTGAAGAAGGTAAAAAACAAACCAAAATTGCTAAACTATTGAAGTGTTCATGTTGTCCCGTTCAATATGCTTATTGCATTGCTTTAGAAATACTGGTTCACACTTGAATCGTAAAAAAATTGGAAGAAAAAAAAGACAACAGCTAAAGATTAATTTTTGGTCAATCTTTCATTAAGAAATCTTAGAGAAACCTGTTTTCAGTTAGCCATAAATTTATCTGAAAGAACAGGTAAAAATATTAGACCTAGAATAGTTAAAAGTTTGCAAAACTAGGAGAAATCCGTGGTAGTCGAAAAATAATTAGAAAGTGCAATTAGCATGGGTTCATAAATATTAACATTTTATTGAAGAAAAGCGGTCAAAAATTTTGTGGACTGACAAATCCAACTTTTAGATACTAACTCTTTAATAATTATTATCGATAATAATAACATTAAAATCATTTTAATAACTTTATTACAATAGTTATAGCTATTAAACGTGTATTAAGTTTTTTAATATTTTATTAGGTGTTTGGTACGCCCGGTGTTTCTTATGTGAGACGCAGAAAAGGCAAGGAATATAAACCACAATGCATTGTGCCTACAGTAAAACAAGGCGGAGGTAGTATAATGGTTTGAAAGTGCATGTCTGCTAATGGTATAGGCAAAATGTTTCTTTGTAAGGTTCGGAAACTGCCCTATTTCCGTCATTTTAACTTTTTGGTGACACTAACAACGTATTATTTCAGCAAGATAACGCACCTTGCCACTACTCTGCAGTCACCATGATGTAGTTTAAGGAAAACAACGTAGCGCTGCTGGATTGTCCTCCACAATCTCCGGATCTCAATCCAATTGAGAATCTATGAGACATTCTTAAGCGTAAGGTCTACCAGCACTCAATGTAAAAAACAACTTTTGAATGTACTAAAAGAAGAATGAAAAAAAATAACTGTCGAAGACTGTCGCAAATTAGTTATCAGTACCCCAAAAAGAATTAACGCCGTTCTTAAAAATAAAGGATGCACTACTAAAATATATAATATAAAATATCTACTTTTAACACACTTACCGTTTTATTTTATTATGAACCAATAGTATTTCAAAATATTTGAAAACTTATAGGGTGCCTAATATTTTTGGCCGCGGCTCTATTTCAAATAAACATTTTTTTTTAATTCTAAAAGAAAATGAAAAAAACATCAAAAAACAAAGCCACGAATGCTATAGAAACCTTTAAGATCGCAAAGGAACAAGCAGCAATAAAAGCGAAACAAGTTGATATCCATGTACCCAATAAGTAAAATATGTTTTTGAAAATATATATTTGTATTTTGTTCTGGACTGTAGTAAAAATCACAATAAAATAATCAGTATGAATGGACAATCGACAAATATAATTAATAATAGCTAAAAACTTAACCCACCGAAGTTCCTTAAAAGCGAGTAGTAAAACGTTTACTACTTCTTATTTATTTATAGACAAAAATAGAATCTTGATAGTTACAAATTAGAATAATTAATACAGTGCATTCAAACTACAATTTATAAAAGTTGAATAGATAATTATAAGCTAGAAATAAGAAATTTCCACAATAATAATTTAAGATCAGTTAAGACTCGAGTTAGTAATCGCCATGCAGAGATTCCACAAGATAAGATGAGATCGACAGGTGTAAACTACAATAATATTTTGAATTATTATCCCCATTTATAGAAAAAAATTAGGATTCTTTCAGATTAATAATTATTTAAAGAAAACCGTTTCAAAACCTTTGTAAACTAGCTGCAGACGCTTATCTAATTTACAAAATTAATTAATCTTGCCAGAATACGGCACAATTCTTCCACAGCATATTTGAATTTATCGGAAAGCGTTTTGATAAATTGGAACAATCAATCGTGTAAAATTCGAATACGATACGGATTTTACAAACAGTGGAGACGGTAAACCAGTGACCGGGTGAGTTTTACTTGGAATTGTTACTTATAAAACATGCATAAATAATGACATGTAACACCTTTGCGTTCATAACTGATTTTATATACTTTACCGTGGATAACAATAATTCTACAATAATAGCTTTCCTTGACCTCGCTAAGCTTATCGATACGGTTAATTATAAAATACTAATGAAGAAATTGTATGGTGTAAAAGGTGTAGCGTGAAAACTAATGAAAAGTTATCTATCAAATAAACTGCAGGGTGTAAGAAGTGATACAATAAAAAGTAGAAAAGAAAAGGTAATAATTGATGTATTGCAGGGACAGTTTTAGGCCCAATTCTGTTCATACTATAAAGGGTTTATTTGAAATACAACTACAAACTCGTGGTGTAGTTTTTTTGTGGCGTTAAATAAAAAAATTTCCTTTAAAGATTTGGTCTAAATTGGCCCAGTTTTGAGATATCTGCAATTCAAGTTTGTAGGCCGGTCTTGACTACTTAAAAAATGGTAATTGTTTATTGATTGTAACGATGCGGTAAATGATGGGTGTAAATGCTGTGAAACGTATTGATATATTGTTTCAATTATTGTTTTCTTTAATTTTCTATCATCTACAAAATTGATTGTAAATAAAATAATTAAAGCAGATAGTAATTTTTATTTCTTAATATTATTATTCATCTAGTTTAACAAAATGTACTCTGTGTACACATTAATTTTGAACCGCGAACTGAGTTTTGTGAGCGGTTGCACAAACAAGAAGCTTTTGACTCTGACTTTTATAGAAAACGGAGTGCTGAATTTTTATAACACGCTTGTTTGGAATTAAGAAAACCCTGATAAAATTCAACAAAATAACTTTTAGTGACGGTTTTCTATTAATGATTGGGCGAGTATTTTAAGAACTAGTTTAATTGGACCGTTTATTTTACCAGAAAAACTTACAGGCGACTTGTACTTTTACAAGAAACTTTTGCTGCAGAATCATTTTTTTACGACAGCAAATGCAATTAGAAAGAACGTGCCATTGTTTACGCGAGTAACGAACAATTTTCGGTGACGATTAGACGTTTGTATTTTACCCAATAGATGAGATATTATCTAGTATACTTCAAAAAAATGTGCAGAATAGTAACTTCATTTAACCACAGGAATTTAACTACGCGTTATAGGATAACATTATTTTGTATTTATATTTATTTTTGGTGTCTACCTTTAGTCTGTTAGACAAAGATTTTTTACTTTTATTATTCTTATTTCATTATTTAAATATATATTTTTCTTGCTTTTAGGATGACAGGATACTGAAACTGTACTATAGAAAGAAAAAATTGTTAACCAGGCCTATATTTTATGTATGTAGATAGGTATATATGCATGTATACGTATATAAATAAACACATAGATTATTTACAAATCCAGTAAAATTTTTAATTGAGCTAAATTATTTGTATAAAGTGTTATGTTAAAAAGTTGGTATGTTAAAAAAAGTTTTGAGTATAAAATTTGTTCTCGGAACGCCCATTTTTGGATATGTCAGTCATGCGCCATAGAATGGTTGCTTTTGACAGATGAAATTTTTTAACGGATAGAAAAACCATTTTTCCGGTGTCTGTGATACAATTCACAAGTATGTTTTAATGTAAGAGCCCAGCAACTTTTTAATTTTAAAAATTTCACAAGCATCTGTGTTATAAATGAGTGTATTATTTTTGCTGCTTTAGTGACAATTTTTCGGTGTGAGTAATAACACATCTTTTTGGTAATTTTACGATACCACGTGTTGAGCCAAATTGGTAGGATTCATTAGTAAGCCATTACTTTCTGCTGGAAGCAAGTACAAAAAGGGGCTTCTAATCAATTAGGCCACTTTCGAGACAAAACCACCTGCGATTACGAAAGTGAAGATCACTTGAATGCTCGACGCATTTAATTGACTTCACTCAAAAGGCTACTAGTTTCTGAGTTCTGAGCTCTATCGCTGTAGCTATAAATCCAGAGAAAAATGACATCTAACGGTTCTAATGAAAATGTGGATAAAAAATCATTTTGTGAAAGAAGAGTCTGGGGAAAGAAAAGGACGTGCAAAATCAAACTTTGATTAATCAAAAATTGTTTTGATATATATAAGTGATATGGGATTTCAAGCAGATGTAGGAGAAGATGGTGTTTATTTAAACTTCCTTATCAAAAGTGGTGACAGAGGATATAAATAAAATAATTGAAAAAAGTAATCATGAGATAAAATTTTTTTAGAATACTGCAATTATAATGCAAGCAAAACTAATTACAATTTTCATCAAAACAAGAAAATCTCGAATTCATAAAAATAAAAATATTTTGAATTCCTACTAGACTACAAAAATAAATTTATATATAACAAATAATTTTCTTTTCCATAGTGTTTATCATACTTAGTTGTAATTTTAAAATAAATGAATGACAACTACTTTTTTATTTACGAGGGGGTACCCAAAAGTAACCGAAATAGCATTGCCATGGGTAGAGCTTTTGTACTACTGGTTTCTGCCGCAAGGGCCTGCCTAGCGCTACTCGTCGCCAGTTCAGTGCCGCGCGGGCCGTTGACCTGCCACGTTCTGTTCGTCACTAGTGACCGTTTTTGCTAGTGCTGCTTCGTTTTTTTATGATGGCAAATTTAAGTGAACAACGTGCCGCTGTATAATTTTGTTTTCTACTCGGTAAAAACGCTGTGTATGAGTGGTTTTCTCGATTTAAAAATAGCGACATGTCGATTGATGACAAACCTCGCTCTGGACGTCCATCAACTGCCCGAATCGATGAAAATGTTGAAAGAATTCGAGAGCTTGTGCGCACAGACCGTCGACAGACAATTGATCAACTGTCTGAAATCAGTGGAATATCTTGGAGCTCGGTTCAGCGAATTTTAACAGAAGATTTAGGAATGAAACGAGTTGCCGCCAAATTTGTTCCTCGAGCTCTGAATGATAATTAAAAAGAACGTCGAGTGGAAACATGTCGTGAACTGAAAGAACAGCTTGGAACTGACCCAGATTTTCTTTCAAAGGTAATTACTGGTGATGAATCGTGGTGCTATGGCTACGACCCAGAGTCAAAACAACAATCAAGCCAGTGGAAAACACCATCGTCACTACGCCCAAAAAAATGTCGCTACGTCAAGTCAAACATCAAAACAATGTTGATTTGTTTCTTTGATGTAAAAGGAGTTGTTCACATGGAGTTTGTTCCCCCAGGTCAGCAGGTCAGACTGTCAAGCAAACCTTCTATTTGGAAGTGTTAAGAAGATTACGCAACAGTGTTCGTCAAAAAAGACCCGATTTGTGGCAAACAAGTGACTGGTTCTTCCACCACGACAACGCACCTGCACACTCGGCTATCACTGTTAACTAGTTTTTGGTTAAAAATAACATGGTTACGCTGCCCCACGCACCTTACTCGCCTGACCTGGCTCCGTGCGACTTTTTCTTGTTTCCACGCATGAAAAGGGGCAACGAGACAGGAGCTTGCAACCATCTCTAAAGACGAGTTCAAACAATATTTTGAACAGTGGAAGCACTGCTGGTACAAATGTATTACTTGTAATGGAGAGTATTTTAAAGGAGATAAGGTTGTTTTGTAAATATTTGTAAATATATAGCATTTAAAAAATAATTTCGGTTATTTTTGGGTACCCCCTCGTATATTATATTCACCGGAACTAACAAAAATTATATAAGTTGAAATAGGTGTTTCCGTTATCATTCGTTACATAACTTTAATTAAAATTTATGTTGATGAATAATCAATATCTTGATTATGTTGTTTCGGTTTTTCCTTTTTTATATTTAAAACGTTTAGCTATGTCAATAAAACTAGCCCTTGTAGTTCACTATTAAAAAGTTTCGTATTTATCAAGAGGGCTCATTTGGCGTAATTTAAATAGAAGGCTTTCAGGCAAATCTTTATTTTTGGATGTTGATTAAGAACAATTTGGGTTTGCATGACCATCCATTTGTAGTACGTCGATGGATGCAATTCCAAAAATACATGTTTTTCAAAAATTTTATTTTTTATTTATTTTATCTTTTTTTTAAGTTTAGATTTAACGTTATGTACTTTTCTAACAACTGGCTTGATGTCATTTTTGAACCAGAACTAGTCTCTCATTGTTTTGTAATGACATAAATTGTATACGATTTAGATTTTCGTTTGCGACGTTTGAACTTTTTAAAACATTATAGAAAAATTAAATAGAATTGTGACAAATGCCATTAATAATTGTATTTCGTTTTATTCATAACAGCCAATATTAAATCTCTGATGAAAGCCAAATATCATACTTGACTAAGATCGTACTTTTTTAGTAGTTCATTTAAACATTATTGTTATTATTTGTACATTGTTCAAAATATGTTAATTTCAGGATTGCTTACAATTTAATTTCAAATCTAAACAATACTTGCAAAACGTATTTTTTTCTTATTTTGTCTTGATCGATATTTGTATCCCGAATTTGATAGCACAGTAAGCTAGAGCTTTACTTATTACGCCACGGCGATCCTTAAATAGATATCATTGTATCAGTTATCTCTGATTGATATCTGACAAATATTTTTTTACTTAAATAACAAAAATTTATTGGAACAGTTAATTCTAATATTAATATAAACAATACTAAGCACACCTGCTAAACTAAAATTAGGTTTCAAAAATAATTAGTATAATATCTCTTTTTGATAATTATTTTTGTTTCTTTTGATCCTTTATAAACTTAAATTTGATAATTTACAGTACACTGCTTAGTACAAAAAATCGTATTTAGTTAAAATGCAAATAAACTTTCTATAAAATCAAAACAACTTAAAAGTAATTTACATAAATTTCAAAGTAGAATTTTAACTGTTGTCGTAAAATCAATAACAAAATAAATAAAAAAAACGTTGTGCACATATAACTTTTACGCTTTTTATGTAGTGGTTTACATTAAATGAATTTAAATTAATGTTTAGTAAACTTTATACAACGATTCTAGGTAGCATCGACGACAATCGAATTGTGTGCCAGAAAATTAGATTTACACGCAGACCACGTTACATTTATTATTTTTTGAGTACAAACCCTTGTCAGCCCAAACTGAAACTTTAATACAATGTCAAACGTTGAATTTTAAAATCAGATAGATCAGATCCTTGTCTCGTACGTTTTGTTTGTTTTTAGTTTGTCAAGAATTTACGACAAAGAAGAAACACATATGGTAATACATATTCGTTAAAAAAGTTTTCTTTTATTTTAGTTTCTAACATAAAAATAAAATAAATGCAAAGTTTATTAATATAATAAAATGGTTAAATATAAAAGTTTACTTTGAAACCGAATTTAGGTATATTTTTATTTAGAACGTTTCTATTTTTTTGTAGGAATTGTTTAATTAAGTTACAGTAACACAACGTGTAAAAATATTTGTAGCTTAAAATTAAATTAAAACCATCAATATTTTGTTTTATATTTCTTTAAAAACTAACAATCTTAGACTTAATTATAAAAAAATGAAATGTTATAATTATAAATTCTTGTTTTTTTTTAAATATTACTATAATTGCGATATTAATTTTTAAGTAACTGTAAAATATATAACTGCAAAAGAAGAACTTCTTACGTAAAATTTCTTTAGTTAAAAGTTTTAAAATTAAAATTATAATTGTGGTATTTTTAATTAGTTAGTGTTTACGTTATTTTTTTCCATTTAATAAAATGAATGAAAAACAGATAAACAATTTATTCTGAGTACTAAAAACTAAAATGTGTTCCAAATGACAAAACCGGTAAGTAGGTAGCGTGTAAAAAAACATGATGTTGAAATTAGTGCTATTGGCACGTAGTATTGAATAACACAATCACTTTATTTTCAAGTCCTCGTAAACAGAGATTTAAAATATGTAGAAAAAAAAACCTTTTAGATCAAGACAAACATCTACAAAGAATTCTTAAGAAGTTTTACATTTATTAAAAGTAGCAGCGATTGGTTAAATAATGTAAATAAACCATTAACCAGAAGTAAATAATTATTTTGTAATATTTTTAAAAGGATTTAAAATACAAATTCATAATTTTTTATAATTTTAGATTAACAAAAACAACTGTGTGTCTAGAAGTTAGCTTAGTAATCACAAAACACTCTTTTTTTAAATGCAATTAATATTAAATTGACGAATCTACAAATCGATAACTAAAAAATTGTGATAAATTAAGAATTACATATATTTTATTCAATAAAAAATTAAAAACCAAAGCCAAAATTGCATAAAATAATTACAAAGCAGCAAACATTTTTCATTTAATAATACATAAAAATGCACAAGTATTATATTCAAATGCCACGATTTCACATTGACACCAAAACTAGCATGCTGAAATGCTACCTGTTTTTCATCTTGTGCTATGCGTCTTGGTACGTAACCTAACAAGCATTAGAAAAATGTATTTGAAACGTGATTGTGTAAAGAAGAATTGAGAATATCACGAGAACACAACGTAACAAACATAGAAGTGTTCTAGAGAATTAAAAAAACAAATATCAAAATACGCAAGTTTCAATACTTCCGAGATATAATGAGGAATGGCAATAGATACGTCGTTCTACAATCTATCATACAAAGCAAGATGTACATCAAGCGTATACCAAAATGCAAAAAAATACTTCTGTTACAGAACTTATGAATGTGGTATAAAAAATATTGAACGAGTTATTTTAGAATTACACTTAATAAAGTGAAAATAAGCGATTGCAAACATCCAAAATTGAATAAGCATTCAATATGTATGAATTTCACCCAGTCGTCATTGTCAACTACAAGTGAAACGTTACTGGTTATCGTATTTCCTTTTCTAACGTTAAAGAAGCAGCACGTGTGCTAACGCCATTCCCAGTGATTTCTACGTTATGAGTATTGTGGAACATTTTTGCTATTAGTGGGTAAATCAATTAAAATTTTGATGTGTTGTATGTGAGAGATTCGCTGGGGTAAGAATGCATTTCCATTTTACAGTGCGGTTTAATTTCCTTTTTGTTATGATAGCCAGTTTGGCCACCCGCACGTGTTTGTTACTTTAAAAAATTTCAATGACTAACAAATAAAACATACACTAAATACAAAAACTAAACCCTATTAGTTAGATGTTAAGCATGTCAGCTACTAACCAACGCTAGATGGGCAATTGAAATCAACGCTTATATATCTTCTACTAGGATAAATAATTACGAAGAATTGGTGACAATCATATAGTTTACACAAACTCAAAGGCCGACGTAATAAAAGTTTTGTTGCAGTTTAACTATTCAACCTTTATTAAAATTAAGTAGCAAACAAAAATCAAAAATAGAAATAAGCTAAATTAAATTGAATTAAAGAAACAAAAAATACTATAAAATAAAACATGACAATAATTACATGGTTAGGATTAAATTAAAAATAATAATAATAAACGCAATCGGGTTAAGTACGAAAAATTAAAAATTCCGTAATCTAAAATAACAAAATCCAAAATCTTAAAACTAACGCCCGATAAAATTAATTTTACGGGTTTAACAACGTTGCTAATACCAAATCATAAATAATTTAAAATCAAACAAACGACAAAAACAAAGTAACAGTCGTAAAATCTAAAGTTTATTTTGATTAAAATCAAAGCTTTTAAAGCACTTAAGTTTGCAGTTTGCAGTAAAATCACAATTGATTTTAAACGATACATATAAATTAATTCGTTTACCTAACTGCACGTAATGGGTTTATGATTGGTCGTAAAGCTTCCAAATAATAATACTTACAAAAGTTCGAGTAGTTCATAGGACTGCATCAAGTTTGTCGTAAAATTACTAAGCCACCACAAGCCAATACGATACCACACTTGGGATCAAATAAAACGTTGCGACCGTAAAATATACAAAATAGGATAATTTTCATTAACTTGAATTTTACCATACCCACTTTCATGCTTTCACAGACAGCACCACCGAATTATTAAAAGTTAAAAACCCACCAAGAACTACATTATCGAATCGAAAGGTACTAGAAAAGTCTATAAACTTTTTCTTTTAAAGCCGCAATCTACGCGTGCTTTGACGTTGTTTTTCACGTTGAATAACGCAAAATCATCAAGTAATGATGAAGTATAACTAACTAAAGCAAGTCAGCGTACTGGAATATAGAATTACAATTTTTGAAACCAAATAATATTAAAGACTGTCAAAAATAATAAATTATAAAATGCATTCAAAACGTATGACAATAAACTCGACTTAAATGACTTAAATGCATATGCACTAAATACGTACCTATAAATGAAAATTAAAATAAAGATTGATTTGGAAAATGTTAAATACTTCAATATTACAAAACAAAATAAAAGCTATAAAACGTCACAAAAGAGAAAAAGAAGATGTCAATAAATATAACAACCCTAAATACCGAGTCTTTCACAAAAAAATACTTCTAAAAATCAAACGATGGTTACAATATACTTGTTAGACTCGTGTTAGTGGATTTATCTACCTTAAGCGTTGTTAGTTGGAAACGGGCATCTGTAGTTTATATTTTACCTTGTTTGGGCGCTGTTTTAAATTAAATTATTTAAATAGAAAATAATCAATACAAAAATAAGCATTCCCGATTGTAAAAAATTCTGTACAAATTTTTACTTTGTTTAAGCTTAGGATATGAAAAGCATTGTAAATATGGTTTTGAACACTTCGGTTTCAACTTTACATTATAAATTTATATGTCGAATAAAGTGTAGCATTTGAATTTACAAGTAATTTTATTATTCATAAATAAAATTATTTATAAAGATTACTGTTATATAACGTTAAATTATTTTGTTACAGTAAACACGTTGTATGTAAGCTGGCATCTGTGACATTTTCACACAAGAAAAATCATTCATCGAAGCGTACTTCAAATAACATTAATGACAAAGCTTCCAAAATATAAATTTTCAAGCATTGGTTATATTGCATACATTTGCAACTAATAATTTCTGATGATGAGAAAATCCATGTAAATGTATATCTGTATGAGTAGATTTTCGATAAACTTAATGCGTAATGGACCATTTTCATTTCGATTAACTAAAAGGTCGTTCAAAAATAGTAAAAAAGAGTTCCTTTCTAATTCCATAGCAAAACGAATATTTTAATAAATTGAGTTTAAATGACATAGAAACTCGTTGAGCGTAGAAGAACCATGTTTCCAAATGACAACGGTGTCATCAACGTATCTGTACCAGGACCTATGGCGGCTCCTGATGTTTGTGAGTAAAACTTTTCTCGAAAAGTAAAATATGTAGAAGAAAGAACATTTTTTGATAGTATGTGTAATGTCACTTGAAATATTGTTTTCCTTAAATAAAGATCTAACAATGTAACCAAGAGTAACAGCAGAATCTAAGCCTCAACTAGTGTATTTTGCTTATCTACCATATATCAAAGGTACCACAGACGGTATAGTAAAAATGTTATCTACACATAACATTGTTAATGGATTTTCTACTCTTCCTAAATTCGATCAACTCTTAAATCCGGTGAAGGATGTGATTCTTTTTTAATCTGACGGCGTTTATAGCATTGCTTGCTCTTGTGGTCGTTCATACATAGGAAAAACGGGTAGAAGCGTGAGAATTTGTGTTAAATGGCATCAAAAGTGTAATCGTCTTAAACAATCTTCGAAATCAGCCGTGACGGAATACGCACTGGAAACGAAATAATCAAAAATCGTTTTTGTATTATCCGAGATTCTAGTTTTTCTTTACCGGAGATTTAGAAACTACTTTTATTGATCGAAGTGATACTTTACGGCGCAATCAATCAGTTTGCTCTGGGTTCTGACGATGTCTACTGTGACATGTGACGAAAGCTCAGCTTGTGTAATAACGAAAAACTGCATTAATGTTGCAGCTAGATAAGCATTGTATCATATGTATTAATGAGATCTGTTTGAAGGCCAATTTATATTATCATACTGTAACGTCCCGTTTAAGTTCATTACAATTAAAATTCAATTTTACAATCATTTATTTTATGCAACTAATATTGCACGTAAATTTAATTCAGTTTGACAACGTCGTGTTGTTTTAACTGTACTTTGGTATTCGCTTCAACTTCATCTTTGTTCCACTTCCGTTTGAGCGATCTCGCGTGGTTCACGTGTGTGATGCGAGGGAGACAAAATTTTCTTGATTATGGCGTAAAAACGCATGTAATTTAATTTTTATTCATTCCATCTAATTATTGGTGAGTTTACCTTTATTTTGATATAATTTTTCTATTGAATTCAACATTTTTAGTGACTTCGCAATATTGCGCAATAATTAAGACAAAGGAATGTGTTTTAAAGACCGTTACATTGAAGGTGTGACGTAAGTACATGATGTCATTTAAAAACCGTTCTAATTATTTGTATTTAGGGTCTTTTTTTCTTTTGGATCTTTTATTTTTATTCTGGATCCTTTATTTTGGTTTTGTCGTTTAATTACTGGATGAGTTATTGAAGTTTATTATACATTGGTATTTATTCCTGTTGAAGAATTTTATCACAAGATCAAAGTATGTGCTAAAAATAGAAGATATCCGATAACGTTATACTACACCTGGTGAGTCAACTAAAATTAAGATACTGCATTTTATCTTCAAATAGTTGAGTTGTTTTATTAAAACTGTTCACTCGATAACAAATCAAACGTTTACGACATTTGCATTTAATATTAATTACTTATTAGATGTAAGATTTTACGCTTTTTATTCATCACGTAATGTGGTTGGCGTCCAAATATTTTATTTTAAATACTGTTTTATTCTAAATATGTTTAATTCAATTATTGTTCATTGTTCTTTAATGTAAATAGTTAATTAAGTATAGTTAATAAATTAACGGAGTTCACGTCTTTGTAATTATTTCGATTCAACCCATCACCTTGAGGGTCTGTGCCTACGATTGCTTGCCGTGGTAATAATTATTTTGCATTCATTAAATGTATTTTTACACTCTATTAAACGTTCTTTATTCCGTCAATGTATTTTTTATTACAATACAAGACGGGAAAAAATTGTGGGTATCAAAAATCTCTAGAGGATTATATAGTAATTGGAACCAGCCAATACCTTACTTCTTTATAAATAACACATTCCCAGCAAAAAAAAACTCTGCTTAACTTTAGAGGAATGTATTAATAAAAGTTGAACTAATTATAGATGCTGTAGTAAATGATATGAGCAACGTAATATTTTATTGTGCAATTCTTTACGTTTCAATGGCCAACAAACCTCATGGTCTCACATAAAAGCTTTCGTGAGAGAGATAAACTGCAAGATAATAAGTGTGTTCTTAAATTAACTGACGCGCATATATGTATTTCCCACTAACTTTCCAAAAATGAAAGTGAAATTTGCCGTTTACGTGCTCAGCAATACGGTGGTCTTAGTACTTATGTGAGTTTAGGAGCCCTCCCTAAATCGGTTATACCTACAACTGAAGTCATTGACAAATTTAATAAACTATTTGATATGATAAACTCCAGCTTAAATAAGTCACATAATATATATCAAATGTTTTCCGAAGGCATGAATGTCAACTAAGATTCCTAAATGAAGTAGTTAGATGTATACAAAAACTAAAAATAATTAATAAACATGGACATAACATTACAAACAAAATAGAATTTTTAAATTCATGTTTAATTGCAATCAACGGCATAAAAAAATTGTGGGAAGTAATAAGCACAACTGGTTTTAAATATCTAATGATAAAAAGAGTCAACCAAGACTGCTTAGAAAACTTCATTGGCAATATACGCCATCAAGGAGGTAACTGCATTAAATCTACACCTATTCAATCTGAAAGGGCATTTAGAAAGTTGTTTTGGCAAAATTTTCATGGGGGTAATAATAATTGTTTAGATGATATTGATAATCTATTAACAAAACTAAAAAAAGTTGATTTTAAAGCCTAAATGGAAACTTATGGAACTGAACAGCAACAACCCATGTATATTACTCCACATGATTATAATTATAGAAATGAAGATTTGCCTACTAAAAATGCTTTTATTTATGTTTGTGGTTATTTAATTAGAAAAACCTTGGTACTGCATACATAGAAACTATGCGAAAAATTTAGTAAAACTAGTGATTTGGAATCAAGCAAATTACTTACATACCTTAAAGCTTTTGATAATGGAATAATTCTCTACGGGCTTTTAACATCTCCCAATAAATGTTTTCTACAATATGTTTACAAATTGGAGAAAAACTATATGTTTGGCAAGTTAATAACAAAAAAAAGAATAAGTGTAAATTGAGTTTTCTCATGATTGTCCTCAATTTTAAAAAAAAAATTTATACAATAAAATTTGCCAATAGGGAGTTGATCAAATTCAAAGATACAAAAAGTAGAAAAATAAACATTATGTGTTATTTATAATAAACTTAATCTTTGTTTGACTTTCCTAATTAGATTTTTTTGTTTTATTTTTAATAATTGTAATACATTAGGTATTGTCCAAATGTAAAAATTACATATTGGTTTTTATTATTGTTTGTTTTGATTTTTTGGCAGATTTTCTAAATTTTAACTATAAACATTTAGTCTTTAGTGATAAGTGCTTATGTAACAAAACACTATTTTTTTATTGTTTCATTATTTATTCTTTTGTTCTCTTTACTGATAATTTATTTAAATGCTATGACTGTCAATCAAAAATTAGTAAAACATACTATTTTTTACCGCTTGTAAATACTACCAAGTTTGGACGAAGGTCACTCTAACATCAAAGTACCGCCTTTGAGTGACGCTTATGCTTTTCCTAATAATTCTGTGATATAACTGTAACTCCATTTATAACCGCTTTGCCGTAGAACGAGAGACA
Organism: Aquatica leii; assembly: GCA_035610365.1. NCBI lineage: Eukaryota > Metazoa > Arthropoda > Insecta > Coleoptera > Lampyridae > Aquatica > Aquatica leii. The sequence goes on along the minus strand of CM069433.1, from coordinate 31,163,848 downwards.
AAACTAACATAGCAGAAAAATTCGATTGTATAGGTTGTCAAGTGTGTTATATTGGACAAACCAAACGGAAATTAAAAATCGGTTAAATAACCATAAATATGATTGTACTAACAAAAAAGATGAAACAGCTTTATCCGTACATCATATTAACATGGAGCACAACTTTGATTTCAATTACCCTACTATATTAGATGTGAATACCAGTTTTAGAAAAAGATTGGTTTTTGAAATAATATTTACCAATGTCGACAAAAGTAATAATAATTTTTATAGCGATATTAACAATTTAAGTAACCTTTACAACTAACTTATTTCCAAAATTGCAACTAGCTTTATATAAGTCGATTGTTGCGGGGAATTCTTTTAATTCATATTTTATGGATTTTGATAACATTTTTAGCTTGCCCTCAATAATTTTTATTATACTTGTCATTCTGTTTGTTATAGTATTTGTTACTTATTTTATAATTTTACTTTATTTGTGTTTAACAATATTTTTGTCCAATTTTTATGTAAATTTGCTCATGTCGTTAGTCCACCAGATTCAGCTATTCAATTTTTCTTTTAAGTTTTTACATTGTTTTATATCTGCAAATTATTATAACATTTTGATTGTTGTTGGTTACTTACGTTTTAATAAACTGGAGTGGCCTGAAAAAGTTTACACTTAGTACACAAAACGTTGTCTTAAAAAACCTGAGTAGTTTTTATGTCCCTCTTTAACGAAAAACTACGACAACTAGAAACCATACAAGAGAGTAAAAAAACGTTACTAATTTTTTTTGTTATGTAAACTTCAGTAATATATAGCAAAGCAAAACAAGGTGCAAATAACGTTTTCTAAAGAAATTAATCATATGTACTTAAAGACTTTATTTAATCTGCGGTTAAAACCTATATAATTAAAAAACATTAACAATTTATTAAACATTATTTTTGTTACACTTCCACCAATAGAAACGCTAATTTTATATATATATATATTATATAAAAAAATAACAATATTTAAAATCAAACTCATTTAGATTTGTTAATAAACACATTTGTCAAATTATAACTTATAAGCTTAGAGAACAATTTAGGTAAACTATCAGGTAACGTTTGCGTGTGCGTTTCAATATCAATTACTTTAAGTTAGAAACGAAACACAAACTTTTTATCCACTAGATAAAATGTTATACTAAATTTTTAAGATTGTGCTACTGCTTTTTATACGTAAAACAAAATTAAATGATTTCATGTAATTTTGTTTTTAATTTGTTTAGAATCAAATTGTTTATAACTATTTTTGTAACAAACATTAATTAAATAATAATTGAAGCAATTGTAAAAATACAAAGTAAATACACAAAAAATAATTTAATTTATTAGCAAACACATTAAATTCAGACCAACAAAATAACGTGTAATTGAAAGAATATGACAAATAAAAATGATTAATTGTAATACTTCCAAGTAAAGTTGCGCTCCGGGATTATTACAGTGCTTTAAATTTAATAGAGTTCTAAATTTTCTACTGCGCTGCATTTCTACTTTAAATAAAAACCTACGGAAACACAATTAGAAGTATACATCAATTTATTATACAATGTAGTTTGGTATATTAGCTGTAGAATGTATAAAAATTTGCAAGAAATCATTTTATACATGAAATAATTTATTAACACTGAAATGCGTTATTAATATAATATATATTAATATAATATATATTAATATAATATATATTAATATAATATATATTATTATATTATATAATACTTAGATTAATATTGATGTTTTGACGTTTTGTTATAGCCGGTGTCAAAAAATACATATTTATTTGTTCGAATCCAAATCGTTTTTCCAAATAAAATTAAATCTATGCTTGGTATTTTTATGTAATATTAAAAAATTGGTATGTTAAAATAAAATATTCGTAATAAATTAATAAATGCATGTAACTTACTATTTAAAAATATAATTACGTTTACTTATATATTTTGAAATATAAAAATGAATTACAACTTAATAGGATTATAGTTGTCTACGTTGTATTTAATTTAATTACAGTTTAAGAATGTAATATATCAAAAAAATGTAAAAAAAATATTATGCATTAAAAATACATAATGTGAATGTGGAAATGTTTTTTATAAATATTTTTATTGTAAGTCCTTAAGCATATATTTTACATTTAATGACTCAATTAGAGACGAAATTAGGTCAAAAACTTACTCAAATTCTATAATTCATTAATGCAAAATCTAATTGCTTAAATTTTAGTTTCCCAGTTGATTTTTCAGAAGTAATTTAAAAGTGATTTTATTTAAATTAGCGATTTGTGTATTTATGTTCTTTATGTACATAAAATTTTACCCTACCTGATGATATTTGTGTTTTCATACTTGCTTGCTTAAATTTATGATTAAGTCAAATATTTTTCTTATTTAACAACCAAACATTTATTAAAAAAAACAGGTTTCTTTAAATTTTTTTCTAATAATATATTTAAAAAACATATAATTTATTATAAAAGATACGTAAATGACATATTAGTTATATTTAAAGGCAGTGAATATGATCTAAATTATTGTTTTAATCTACTAAACTTATTACATCCCAATATAAAATTGACAGTAGAAAAACAATCAAACAATACTCTAAATTTTCTTGATTTATCTATTAAACTTATTAATAATAATCTAAAAATTGGTATTTATCGTAAACCTACCACAACTGATCACGTTATTCCTTCTTCATTTCTTCCACTCTCACACAAAGTAGCATATTTTAGATTTTTCTTTAACTATTTATAACTTTTGCTCTTAATCATGATAATTTTAACAAAAAAATAAATATTATTGATTATCTAGATAATATGAATGGTTATCCTTTACATATTATTAAAAATTTACATAAGAAAGTTTTGTCTTTTATTAAAATTAAAAATTGTTCATTTCTTACACCTGTCTAATCATTAAAAAATATATTTTTCTCTTCCTTATATAGACCCTTCTTCATTTCAATTTCAAAATCTATTAAAACATTTTAACATCAATATTTCTTTTTTGTCAAAAAACAATAATAATTATTTATTAGCTAATACTAAAGATAAACTTAATATTAGAAGAACCCGGTGTTTATAAATTAAAATGTAGTGACTACAATATATAGAACAAACAAGTCGCAAGTTTTGTATTAAATCTGCTGAACATCTTTCTTGTATTAAAAAAAGAACATTTCTTTTAAATCATCATTTGCTAATCATATATTAAATTCTCATCAATCATTTAATTCTAAAAAAGATTTTGAAATTTTACGTATTTGCAATAAAGGTTTGAAACTAAATTTTTTAAAAATAATTAAAAATTACAATTCAAATGATAGCTTATCTTTTAATGAAGTTGTTAACTTTATTTACTTTTTCTAATTTAGTTTTTGTTTGATTGTTTCCATTATTATTATTTTGTTGTAACCTAGGTCATTTCTATTATAGGGCTAATTTTGTAATTTACTTGATTAGGAAATTTTGATAAGTTTATTTTTATGATTTTTTGATTTTATTTTAATTTATATTATTTTTCAGATTTCTATAATTATTTTTAATTTTTAATATTTGAAGTTATGTTTTTTCAGTTTTAATGTAGTAAGCTCATTTTTAAAATAAGAATCGATTTTATAGATATTAATTTTATAGTATACGCCGGACGATGATCAAAAGTTGAAATATTAAAAAAAATCAAGTTAGTAGGAAGGTTTTAAAAATTTTAAAAATAAAAATAAAACAATATAATACAAAGCCATTTAGAGTTTTTATAAAAAAAATTAATGTTTTAAACATAGTTACTTATATGTGTTCTTTTATGTTTGAACATTTAAATTATGTACGTAATACAGTTTACTATTTTTTCTAATTGTATTTTAAAAGTAAGAAAAGTGTTTCAATTTCCAGACACCACAAACATCTTCAAAAATCGTTATAAACTATTAAACAAACATTTTGTCATATGCAAACTTTTAATCTAACAAATTTACAACAACACAAAGATACAAAGTAAATACATTGTAATAAATATAAAATACAAAAACAGTATTTAAGTAAGTAAAAAAATAAATAATAAAACTGAACAGCAAAAATTTTACTTAATCTGATTCTTTAATTATTTTTACCAAAAATTTAATATGCAAAAAGTTTGCAGTAAATAGAACTGACATGAAAGCTTTCAAATTCGTTTAAAATCTTTGTTATTAGTTGTATTTAATTATTTATTTCTATGTAACAAACAATAATAAAGTATTGATCTTATTGTACTGTATATAAGTACAGTTATATAAAATTTTTTCACGTATTTTTGTTAACAAAGTTATTTATTTAATTAGAAATTATTAAAATTAAAATTGCAATTTTATTATGATGTAATAACAACAATGCAACAAAAAAATTGATACCATAAAATGTTTGTTAAACTATTTATTGATAGTAAAATATTTACAGTTGTTAACCACAATTACAATTAACTTGGTAATCTCTTCAAAAGTTGCAAATACATTTAATTTGTTTTCGTAAATAAAATGTTAACCCACAACCGTTTAATTCAATTAATTTGTGCAGTTACATCAAATTTAATAACTTTCATAAAATACCTATTGTAAAATTAACGTGAACCTTTTAGTTTGAAATAGTTTTTATTTGAATTACGTAAATTGCAACCATTAAATTTGCTTCTGCATTTATTCAGTATTAAAAATATATCAATTTACAATAAAAATATAGCATTTTTTCCAAACTATTTAATTTAATTTAACCATGAATAAATTTATATACAGGGTTGCCCACTTGCCCTCTTTTCTTCGATAGTAACTTTATTAATAATTTTACAAGAAAAAGTTATATATATTTTTTTGTTCAGATGTTCCTCGTTTACAACTTAAAATATTTTGAGCTTTGCGGGGGTTTCAATTTCTTTGGTACAGGACCGTGCTTATATTTTTGTATTTTTTAAATCTATATTTAAGTTTAGGTCAAGTTTGTTAAGATATTATTCGAATAAACGAAAACGCGTTTTATTTATTTATATGTTGATTTTAAAGCAAATGTGTTGTGAAAGGTTTGGGTTTTAATTGACAACAGAAAAATTAATAAAAATCGATTTTTAAAATAGAATACCCTGTATATTTTTTTATGAGTAAACTTTCCAATAAGTTTAATTTAATTTTTGTTAAAGAAGTATTATTCCTGTAGGTAATAATTTCTGAGATAAATAATACAAATTCGTAGATATGGTTTTTATTCTAGATGAATGTTTAAAGACCTCGTTATTGGCTTCCAGCGCCTACAAAGAGAATAGATAGATAGACGCAATCCGGACGTAACTGCGTTTGAAAATCTTGCAAGATTCGTGTTCTCAGAGGGGAGTGTTTTATATTCTAAATTTTTCCGGGATCGATCAGTCCTGAGTGAACACAATGATAAAATAATAATGATAGCCATGGTAGGAGAGCCAAGAAGAAGTGCTAAGTAAATTGGTGAAATTTCAAAAATTAGCAGGGCATCAGCTTAGGGTATAATTAAAAGCGTCCATTTTCACCAGTGCTAGTATCAAAAGCACTAGAAACTTTTGATGAGAATCGTTTAAGTCGTTTAGGTTTTATGTCGTTGTTCATAAGTTTATTCTGACTTTTTGAGGCACCATTTTCTAATTTTAATTAAAAACATCACTTTGATAGTGCGTCAAAGCATGTGGTTTCCACATAACGAGGCTCCTGCCTACTATGGGATTAAAGAAAGCAATTTTTTAAATCAGGAATATTGCCAACGATGGATTGGAAGAAAACTGGCCACCCCCATCACCTAGTATAACCAAACTTTCTTTGGGAATATGTGAAAATATGTGAACGAACGGGTATACAAAGAACAACCTACAACTACTGAGGATATGAGAAACAGGATTAGTGAAGCTAGATTAATTACTCTTGAAATTATACAAAACGTTAACTGAAATTTTGCAAATCAAGTAAGGCATTATTTACAAAATAATGATGGATTATTTTAAGTCACTTTAAATTAATGTTTTGTGCTTTTTATTGTTTTTATGTAAGTTGATTTATTAATTGATGTTGTACTTAATAAATAAGAATTAAATATTTTATGCAAACAGCGTTTTTTTTGTGATTTATTTTATATTTGGTGCTGGAATTGAAACAAGACATTGAAACTATGGAAACTGAAACTATTATTATTAAAATTACTATCGAAAAAAGGAGGGCAAGTGGGCAACCCTGTATAGTATACAATATTAAATAATTCGTTCAAATTAACAAATAATAAATAAAATAACTATAATTGCTCTCTTTTACTGGGTAGTATTGTTTATAGTTTAATTTCACGATAAAAGTGATATAGTTTTGTTTGAATGTTCAAATTTGGGCGCTGTAATGGTCTCGATTTTCTCTATACAGAACCCTAAGTTTTTTTTTTGTATTTTTTCAATATTCGAATTTAAGTAAAGTTTCAGGCAAGATTTATCTGAACACTTTAGGTATCTTGTTTCTCATACTATCAGCAGGTGTAGACTGTTTTTCGCATACACATACCTCCATAGAAAAAAATTGAGTTAGATTATATATAATAATAAGAGCGGCCAGTTTACGAGCCTCTCTCTTCTAATTAATTGTTGAGGATATTCATGACTTTTTTAATCCAATTCCGTAGTAAGCAGCACCGTTATGCTGGAATCACATGCATTTAAGTCAGAATACAATTGTGACTTTAATTGCCTGTCGAAAAAAAAAACCGCTACATGTTGATCAAGAATTCCACCCCGCGTGTTTAACGACAATCTATGCTGACAATTATTTCTTCTAAAATTTTTCCAATTTAGTTGAAACGTTTTTTTGCGTATGCAACCAAGACTGTCATTATTATTTTCTTATTGTGTTTACTCAAGAATGATCTATTCCGAAAAAGTTTATAATATGCCACACTATACCCTCTGAGGACACGAATCTTGCAAGGAGATTTTTAAATGCAGTTACGTCTTGATGACGTCTATTAGGATACTATTTTTGGTAGACGCGCAAAACCAAGAATAAGTTTTTTAAAAATGTACTGAAAATAAAAACTATATCAACTAATCTGTTATTTAGAAAACGTGACATTTTTATTAAATTTTGAGCTTTTTGGACAAAGCAAAAATGATAATTAAATATCAAATGCGTTTGCGTTATTTATGTGGTGTATTTTAATTTTTACGCAGGGATTGAGCTAAAAAAACAAGATTCAATTCAGTTCAAACCAAAATAATTATCACAGAAACGATTACCGTCAGATTAATAATAATTAAAATTCATTCATAAAAGAATATGCAGGGTATTATATTTAAAAAAAACTTTTGCTAATTCTTTCGTTGTAAAAACTAAATCAATACAACATTTTCATCAACAAATTTACGTCAAAATTGATCGTTTAAAAAAACTGAGTACAGTACTGTACAGAAGAAATCGATATCTCTACGGGACTCAAAATATTCATAAGTTGTAAACGACAAACATTTGAAGAAAAATATAAGTATTTTACCTTTTTTTTGTAGAATTAGTAATTAAACTACTATTGATGAAAGAAGGGCAACTGGCAACTTGTAATAATATCATCTAAAAAGTTTATAAACATTTTTAAACAATTTTGTATCATAGAAATAGCACAATTTTAAATGGCGCAACTTTGTAAAATACTTAAGAAATTCTTTGTGAGCTTTATTTTTGTTTTAATTATCAATACAAATATAACCAAAAATTGCAAAAAGTTTATTAGTACAACTCAAACACAGCAAATATTAAATTTGTTTTCTCACTTAATTTTGTTAGGTAAGCACATATATTAGGTATGGTACAAGTTCAGTTAGTTAACGGTGCAAATATTATGCTAAACAGTAACATCAAAGCGTGATCATTAATTTTAATGTGTCATAACATAATTAGGCATTGAGTTATTCACAAGTAGAGGTGGAAACAATATATTAACATTCATTACGAGATTAGTAGTGTGAACTAATATTATTAGGTATTACTATAGAACAGATTGAATTATAATGATATTTTTGTCTTTACTAATTTCTAACCAGCAGTACGGAAACTACCAGAATAGAAATGACCGTAAAATTTGGTTTTTACTTACATGTCAATATGTTATTACAGGTATATGTGCGCTAAATGTACACATGTACTTTATAATAATAATAAGCATCTCTAATCAGCTGTTCTTAAAGCTTTTCGTAAATAAGATTTTATATTAATAATAGTGAAATAATGTGTAAAAACATTGATAATGTACAAATGGTATGGTTTATAAAGAATTTTGTTGGTTATGGAAGACAAAGGTTTCAAAAAAACTTGCTGCAATACAAAATTACGTTTTCTTCTCAAAAAAACGTTGCGATTGTTGCGAATACAGTGTTGAATATTGAGTACTATAAATTTAAAAATTATATGAAAACAACATGTTTTGCGACTAGACCACAAGATGGTTACTTTGACGTAACTGGTGACTATATTAATGATAATTTTGATTGTAAATTTGTTGTGTTAAAATGTTACGTTTTAACAATATTATATGTTTATGCAAATATTATTTAAGATTTACAGGGAGCAATTATGCTTTGAAATCTTGCAATAAAAGGTTTTTAGTTGTGTTAAGAAATGTTGTAAAAGTACAACACTCAATTAAAGAGTTACATTTAAAAAACTCTACCAAACTTTTACTTTAATGGAAAAAAATTTCGTTGCGGTACCATAACTGCATCTCTTTTTGATAAATTTAAAAAAATGTTAGCATAGTAATACGATTATTGTAATGTTGATAAAATCAGTTACAATTAGGCTTTCAATGGCAAAACAACTATTTATCGATTCCTTATCACTTTTAGATACTAGAAAAATTATCTCTCTTCTACCAGTGAGTGCAAATGATCATTTCTGCACAAAACTTTGACTTTCAAAAGTTTTGCGCTACATTGTAGAACGATATTTAACTAATAGCTTTGTTATCATTTTTAGGGAGGAATTGATAAATATTTATAGAACCAAAACATCAAATAACCTAATTACACAAGTATAATACTTTAGGATAATTTGAATTTTAATAAATTTAAAAGTTGAACAGATAGAAAAAGAACAGGACGGTTCAAATATATGCTACAATAAAAAATCAAAGCTAACATTTTGATCTTTTGGTAAAATTAAGTATTCTTGCAAAGTGTAGTTTGATTGTATAAAGACACATAAAATTGCTCACGCTGCAGTCGAGTAATTAAAAATAAATTATAGGATATGAAACACATCATTTATGTATTCTTTTATATACAGTGTGTCAATTTAAAAACTTTGAATTAGGAATATATTTGCAACAGAAAATAATAGTTAAAATTCAATTTCTTGTGTTACTTTTTGGAATATCTGACGAGATATCGAACGACAATCGTCAATAATTAGTTGTCTTGTAGATCTGCTGGGTTTGTTTTATAAACGATTGATTTAATAAGGCTCTATAAAAAGAAATCAAGCGGTGTCAATTTGGGCGATGGCCATTGTGGAAATGGTAGTCGAATAAGTGATTTTGGTGATAAAAAGAAGTTAGTTGGCTGACAGTCGTACGAAATGACTTAAATATCGGAATGTAGTTGTCAGGGGTTAAAGTTAATAGTTTTTTTTTTGTTTTGAGTGTTCAATTAAAAGTTAAAAAGTTAATGTAAACAAGCTTTTAATTTGGTCGGCCTCCGCATTATGTGCAATTTTTGTCTATTACAGAATTTAGTGAGATACACTCTATTGAGGTAAGTTCATTTAGAGTGTATTCTTCAGGAGCGGGCTTGTGGTTGGCAAGGGCCAGAAGTCTATTGACCTTTACTCCTTACTGGCGCCCTTTGATTTGACTTTTTGATCTTGTTTTCGTTCAAGTTTTCTAAGCAATCACGGAATTTTCAATATAACTCACCCCGTCTTCACTGAGCACCGGCATAACACCGTTTATGTTACTTTATTTCGGCCAAGTGTTATTATTTCAACCTTTGCACGTAACAACCGATGTTTTTTTAGAATGTTAGGATAGTGTAAAACTTTCCAAACTAATTGATGTGACACTTCCGTTTATTCTGCTACTTTGCAAAGCAACGTTACTAAACTCATGGCGACTTGACTCAAAATTTCAATTTGCACCCCTTTATTCAGAATTCTTGGTTGTTTTACTTTGATATTTACAGAACCAGTGACTTTAAATTTCTCCACAAGCAGTCGCATGTAAATATCGCTGACATTTTTATCTAAATGCCTTGCATTTAACGCAGTAGCCGTCCATAAAACACATCGATTTTCACTTGCGTAAAGTTAAATAATTTCAACCCACTCAGCAACTAAGTATACCACTTTTACAAATTGTTTTCAAAAAAACTATTTCGTATACAATTTAACAATTTTAAAGTAACAATAAATACGAACGTGTAAACACCTGTAAACAATGAGTGAAAAACACACACAAATACCTTTCGAATTAAAAAATTAACTGCCAATTGTAGTTTTGGAGCTAGATTGGAAAATGTCAGCATAATTTTAAATACTTAAATACAAGAAGTTTCAATGTAGTAAAAATAAAATTTTTGGTCATGTAAAAAGTGCTTGTAAATCGAAAGATCAAAATTTTTTGACATTAGATGACAAAATGGGTAAATCCTTATATAGTTTAGTTAGTGTTGAGGATGATTTAGACACTACCAATGAAAGTTAATATTAATATTAATAACTAGCTGTACCCTGCCACGCCTCGCAGTGGCACATTGTGATTGAATGGTTGACATTTAATGTAATTATATTTATATACATTAAAAGTGAGGTTAATCCATAATAAATAATATAATTACTAATTAATATAATTACGTCCACGTGTTAATAATAAAAAATATATAACCACTCACTTCTGTTAGAAATTCACTTGAATTATAATAAGTCCTTTTAATTTGCCTGTCAGTTGATAATATTTTTACTGTCCATCTTTGATATAAAATATAACCTCTACTTACGATTTGGCGAAAAGCGCAGTTCGATCACAACACTATCACACCAAAAATTCTTGATTTAAGTGAATATTTAATTCAGATTGTATAATAATCAGAATCAGATGCAATTTTTTTTGTAAATAAACAATGTAATTGAGAACGAAATTGTTTCTCATGTGACTGCGTCATTATTATTGCGGTTGTCAGCGAGTGTTTTCATCGCTTATGGCAGATGGCGCGGTCACTGGTACACAGCTGATCGTTAAAAAACTGTTTTCTCGCGGTCGCAGATATGTGACTGATGCAAAAAATAGATAAAAACAATCCTTGATGCGGATTTTATATCATGTTAAAATTTCAACTCAATCGGTGCAGAACTTTTTGAGTTTTTGAAGCGTACACAAACCAACATAACATTTTTATATATATAGATATACTGATATTTAAAATTGATAGGGGTGCAAGCTTAACGGTTGTTTCCGAGAGCTTGCACGCTAAGTGTTTTTCTCATTTAAATGTAGTTTGGATCAGTAGTAAATTAAAATGTTATGATAGCAAGGAAATTATTCTACTGGGATCGATATAATGCATCAACTGTTTTTGAAAAATTGAGCATTGGTTTTCTTAGAGAGATATTAATTGAGTAAATTAGGAATTCGGGTGCACAGTGATGATGAATTTTTAAATAATTTGTCTAACAATTATAACAAAAACCTAAAAACAATTTTGTCAAATTATAATGAGATGTTTAGCAACAAACTCAGTAAACTTGAAAATTGTCAGCTTTCTATAATGATTGAAAAAAAATTTACGCTCATATTTGTTAAACCATATGCTTTTAAGCAAAAAGTTAATAGTAAATTAGAACAATTAGAAAAATTAGAAGTTTTTGCTAAAGTTGAAAGTAATAAATAGAGTACACCATTAGTACCTGTCAAAAAAGGACGATAATTAGAATTTGTGCTAATTATAAGGCTACGGTTCTATACCGTTAGTTGACTAAATATTCAATGTATGAAGGGAAGGAACGTAATTTTCTAAATTCGATGTGTCTATGGCATCTATCCAATTACCTTTTGATGAAAACTCAAAACAAATTTTAGCATAGAACACACCATTTGGAATTAAAACAGCACGTGGTACCTTTCAACGATAAATGGATAAGTTGTTACAAGACTTAATGATGTTGTACCCGGGAAAAACAAAAAAACATTTATTGAATTGAGATGCAATTTTAAAAAAATGTTTAATGCCGATATCACATTAAATCTAAATAAATGTATATTGTTTCCGGACCAAACTAGTTACCTGGTAGTATAATTTATAAAAATTGGTTGCATAAAAACTACAATAAAGCTATTCAGGAAGTACCTAAACCTGTAAACATCACTAAAGTAAAAGTATTCAGTAGAATAGTTAAGAAAAATTAATAAAAAATGTAGCTATAATTTTGGCACCTCTATATAATTTAGAACAAAAAAAACTTATAATTTGAATGGTCAAAGCGTTACGAGGAAAATGGCCAGAAATTTTAAAATTCAATTCAATTTACACATTTACGACAATAGAAAAGTTTCGTGAAACTTTTGCACGCTTTGGTGTTTCCAAACTTATTGTTTCAGATAATGAAACTCAATCTGTTTTTGAAAATATGAAAGAATTTTTTACTAGTAATGGAAATAAACATATTACCTTACTCTGTTATTATCCTCTTAGTAATAATGCAGCGGAAAACGCTGTCAAGTCAATAAAAAAAATTTACAGAAAACTCTTTCTCCTGCAAACAATAAAAGTAATTCAATTTCCACCTTAATATCACGCTATTTGTTGTGGTATAAAAACTCTGTGCATTCAAGTACAGGTGAATTGCCTGCTGTTAAAATATTTAGAAGGAACATAAGAATGAACTTATTAAACCTGATAAAAAAGAGGGATATATATGTATGTCAAGAACTTTAGGGAAAAATGTAATATGTGAACAAAGACGCGAATAAAAGATTTTATGGGATCTAGAATTTACTAGTGTTATATTTTTGATACCAATCTTTATAGCAAACGCCACACTAATCAAATAATAACTTTTAACAACAAGACTGCAGTTATCAATAAATTTAGGTGTAGTAACGTAAGATAGGGTATGTACCAGAAGCTGAGCAAAACTGAGATTTCTGAGCAGACTGATGACTTGAAAGATATTGAAAGTGTTTCTGCAAATGTCAGACCCAAAAGAATTATAAAACCTAAAGTAGTTTTAGATTTGTAGTTGTGTTATATGTTAAGGAGGAGGAGGACTGTTGTATCTTTTACTATAGAAAATAGTTATTGCAACACCGCAATTGCTTTTAGATTTAAAACAAGTAGCTATATTCATGGCAATGTTTTAATACAAGTTAAGTTGAATAAACATATTTTTCTGTTAACATCCCCTACATTAAAAACTCGAAACACCTTATCTCCAAATTTCAGTATTTGCTAATTATTTCAAAACTGTCAAATAGAACCTTTTTTGGTATTTTTGAATACCATTTTTAAAGTCCTTATCATAAGTGGAAGGTTGCAATTTACATTTTTTGAAGTTGGCGTGGCCACGGGTGAAGGTTTGCCACTGACCATGTCAATTTGGTTTCCCCTCCGTACTGTCGAAACGGTTTTTTTTATATTATTTTTTGTTGTAAATATACTCCTAATCTAAAGTTTTCAAATTGACAAAATGCATGTATATACATCTTGAGTTTTTTTACAAAATTTTTTAAAACTGAGACAGCTAACAGTAAAGAAATTAAGCTGTTGATACAGATACAGTAATAACCGTTGTAGAATTACAACAATTATAAGTTGCTAAGACAAAAAAAACGAATGTTATCATAACTATTGCTTTGTGTATTCCAATTTATAAAAAAAATTCTAATTGCGCTGATGCTTAAAGCATACCAACCACGATGTAAGAAGTATGCTTTAAACTTAAATTATTAACAGCTTTTTTACAAATTGAGATATAGGTTGTTATTTTCTACAGCAACAAAATGGTCTCTGAAATTGGTATTATTGCAAAAACGTTAAATCATACATTATTTGAAAGTAAAATAAAATTAAAACCAATTGATTTTCCAGAATCTGTAATAAAAAGGCTATATAAGAAAAATTTAAATATATGTTTTTAATTCTTTTTATTATTTACTTTTCAGTTTTTGATTTAATGTCCCAATTAAGAGTTTTATTGTCGAAGTAGTAAAATCAATTAATTATCTATAAAAATGTTTTAATTGACTATGTTTTGCATTACTAAGTGAATGTTTTTTAAAATATTTTGTGCATCCAGAATCACATAAAAGTGACATCCGGAAACTGTGATTACAGGCTTACTAATGCAAAACGTATATAATACATCTTAGTTGTAGTTACTAATAGTTGCATTATGACTAATTTAATTATGACAGTCGTACAATCCTTAATTAATCTAAAATAAGAAAAAATCAAATATATATTTAAACAAATATTAAAATCATGTTTAGTATCAAATATAATACCTACTTGGTATTTTAATTTTTTTAGATTTGTTTATTTATAGTTTAGAAAAACTAAATTTGGCAAAAATGTTGACCATTATGTAATTGATATAAAAATTCAAAACAATAGTGCAGATGTGGTTGTTCAATTATTTTACTTTTAGAAATAGCACAACTACATTAAGTTTTTGTTTAGTTTAATATTTCTTTTTTGTATACATTTATAAAAACGTAAAAGATTAGTGTTTTATTAATTTTTTTTTTACATTGTTACTAAATTTATTAAAAAAAATTCTGTAATTGTATATCATTTTAGAAAAAAGACTCATCGGTTTGAATTTGTTAATCTATCATTTTCAAACGCTCGTTATTCTTTGTTATTTCAAATGCTGAATGGTATTCAATTAATCACACAATACAAAAACTTTGTTTTTCACTTGCAGCTTACTTTTTACTCATTGTTTATTAAGTGCTGTTTGCGTTAAACATTTTTGTTTGTTTTAATTTTAACAATACTATTAATTACTACTGCAAAACAGTATAACAATAAATTTAAATGCATTAAATACGTACTTTATAATAAAATAAAAGTATAAAACGCATTTATTTGTGTCACTGCTGCAGCGAAACGGTCATTAAGTTAATGGTTTTCCCGCATGTATTTTTTTTAGTTCTTATTCCTTTTTGTGATTTGCTAACGATAATTACTTTCTCATTAATATCGCTTACTACATTCGTATAATTTTTTTTTTAGACAGCTAAACTATGTTTGAATTAAGAATTATTTGACGATTTCTTTATTACATCAATATAAAGATTTTTTTTTTAATATTAAGTACTTACCACGTCTATGAGCTGAGAAAGTTTAAGTTTAATACAAACTCGAAGTACATCAGATGTATTGACAACGGGTCTTACTAATTTATTGTAGTTTGACAACAAATCGTCATATAGTCTTTTAGCATCTGGATTTCCCGCTACAGCACTGTGTATTACTAGAGCGGATAACAACCAAGCTTTTAGCGTCTCCGCAATGATAGGAGGCATCGCGACGCGCCGTCGAAGATCTACAAAGTCACACTGTTAGTGCGAATTGGTGGGTGGTTTAGTTCGGTTTTGTACCCGAACTGTTGCGAATATTGGTCGTCGACGCTTTTGGATGTACACGAAAGAATAATTTCTAAAGTAAACGCACTTAAAGTAACAATTTTAGTACATCTAAAAGTTTCTTTTACTCGAATTCAGTTAGTCAAATAAAAATTATTCAATTTATGCAAATTGGTTTTTAAGATATTTAAACATTTTAAACGGTTATCTTCACTTAATTTTTTTTGCAATTTTGTTTAATTTTTTATTAACGTTTCATTTACATAACTTTATTTACTTGCGCAAACAACATGAACAGAAAAGCACTTCTGTCTCTAAAAAATGATGTAATCAAATTTCTTTACATAAATTCTAACTTTTCCGTAAAAAAATTAATTTATGTTTGCGATAAAACCCTACACTTACCTACTTTCTTATCAGTGCTGAAGCAACACCGTTATAATTAAAGTTAGATTAATTATTAAGTTGACGTTCATTCTAATGAGGTTGCAAACTAAAATTATTTAAAAAAAACCTTGCTTTTTATGATCAAACATTAACTAACAAATATTAGTTTTGTAAAATTATTATTTTTTAGTAGTATCAAATCAACGCATTTATCTATTAATTAAAAATTAAGTTGAAACAAATGTTTATAGCCAAATTAATATTTTTTTGTGTTTTAGATTAATTACGTTTCGATTATAATTATATCATTTATGCTTTCTGAAAAACATAAATTAAGGTATTATTATGTGCTGCTACAATCGTGTAAAATCACAACCATTTAATATTACAGTAGACTGATTCATAATCCTTTAATTCTTATACTTAATGACTTTTATCTTTCACTTTAAAATAAAGTAGAAGATAAGCCTACAAAAATCTTTGCAGTAGATAAAAAATGTTGGTGTTGGCAAAAATACGGAAAAGCTTAATACTTAGACAAAATTAAAAGCAGAAAGTTATGTTATTAATTTTTTATAAGAATTTCCTAAAAAATAAATTACTTGCAACATAGGCAATTGAAAACAATTTTTGTAATCAAATTTTAAAATTTGGTTTTACTTTTAACTTTTAACGAATATAATGATTGCTTATCTTTTTAAGACAGAGAGCATGTTTACGCCAGTAAGCAATTTTATTTCTTACTCTAAGTAACTATGCGGGTTTTATAGTAAGAGAAGTCAACAATTACAATTGTTTTTGTAAATGTACGTACGTATTCTTAAACTTTGCGTATTTATTTAATAACAAATAATTTACAGAGTTAAAAAAATTAATTTTGTAAAATATTTGAGACAAGAAACCAACGTACTAATTATACACAAATAGTCTTTTAAATAGGATTTACAAAATGTACTAATATACATTTTCAAAAACCTAATTAAAAAAAGGGATATTTAAAAAAATCACAAAAATCTACAAAAGTTGAGCAAGTCCTTAGTTAGCAATTTTTAATAATTTTTAATTTATTAATACTATGTACCATTCTTTTAAAATGTCAAATATTTAGCGAAAATTGTTCAAGAACAATAAATTATGTAAATATTACTCTTCTTGCCGTTGTTATACAACAAGAGCGTCATATTTCTTAATTACGCTACTAGAAAATTAATCATTATTAAACTACATCAAGTAATTCTATAGCTGCACTCACAAACTATTTTATTAAAATTCAAAATGATGCCAAATACATATAATTTAAATCACAACATTGACAAAATGACAATTTTCAGAATATACAAAAAAAATCATAAAGTTTTTAGTTTCACCTAACATAACTTGTCATTTATGTTTAAATACTCCTATACTAATTCTAAGTAAATTTCTAATCCGATTGACAATCTGTTAGAAACAAAATTATTTTGAGAGTTGAGAGAAGATTAAGTTAGATACAGGACAACTACCCTTACTAAACACAATGTTAGGTTGGATTATAAGCGGCGTACTTAACAGTAACTTAAATAACAAACAGTCTGCAAGTAAACCTTAAAACATTTTATCAAAGTTTTGGGAAATACTTAATTACTTAGGCAAAGGTAAGATTAAATTTACTGACATACATTACTATGTTTAGTCTTAAACAAAAATTTCATAAGTAACTGGTTATTTCATTGTCGTTGTTTTGAAAACATTTAGGTAACCGTAAAAAAACCACATTCGCACGATTTCACACTTTAAAAATGCGATTAAAAAAACTTTTTATTAACAGAAAATTATAAAAAAGTATTGACAAATATTTAGAACATTAGTACATAAAACCAGTATCTTTAAAAAAAAAGAATTTAAAAAAAATATACATTATCTCCCGTGGTAGAACAATTCAGTCAGACAACGAAACTTCGAGTTGCTTTTAACAATTCAATTTACCACGATTTATTTTCAATTTTAATTAAAAATGCTAATTATACCCATACTCGAACGGTGTTTAGCAACACTTTTAAAAATGCAATTTAACATAATTTATTAAAAATCAGATTTTTAAGTCGTACTTTCTTGGTTAAAATGTTTTTAGAAAACACTTGTGTAACATGCTGCCTAGCCACAATTGAATCTTATAATAACATAAAGTAATGCATTTAAATTTGAAAAATAGTCTTGTCGGCATTATTTCTCGTGAATGATGAAGGAATAATAAATCCATTATAACTTTAATACAAACATATAACACGTTTAATTATGTCTCTTTACTGATAAAAATTAATCGTCGTTAATTTAAAATAATAATATAATAATTTAAAAAAAAACATAAACCGCATTGGGATTTGAACCTTCGTACGTCGGGGCGTTATTATCAACTCAATTTAACTCAACAAAGTTTATATACATATTTACCATACATAATTCGTCACTCCTTTTAGCTGATGCTCACAAGCTACATTACACCAAAGTGATCTAGTCATATGTTCTTTACATCCATATTTTAAACTAAGCTTTTTACCACGCGATACATTTTTGAATATACTTTTGATATTTGTTATTAAAATTATTACGCAAAACATTCTCTGGTACACATTGTCATATGTTCTGATACTGAAAATATTTAAAAAAAATCGAAATTTTCAAATTCCCTATGTTAATCTGTATGCCTTAAAATTCCGGGACACACGGTATAAACAAGTCAAAAAAATATAGCGAAAAATTGTTATTTTTTAATGTATCTTGCTTTCCCTTCAAGATATGAAATTTTTTTCTAAAAAAAATCGTCGTAGGCAGGATTCGAACTTAGGATTATATATGGAATTCTAAGAATGCTAAGAAAAACTGTTAAAACTGGCGGATACGCCCACTTCCGGTTTTTGTATCAGACCCATCTTTTTATAGAACCGAGAAAGGAATAAGGAATGAAAATAAAAGTTACCATAATTTTTGGTTTGAGAGTAAAATTATGCAATAAACATTTTTAGAAAAAAAATTGCGATTGCAATACTTTCCTTATAGGAAAGTAAAAATTGACTGTCTATATGCAAAGTGTGTTACGTCAAGTATCACTTAAGGTGGTGTTGGAATATAAGAAGACGAGTCATTTTTGTAAATATTATTTTAAATCTGCATAATAGTTTCTCCGTAGCTTACATACTAATCTTTCATAGTTCAAAAGGTCCTGATTATATTAATTTGTTTAACCGATTTGAATCATATTTATTTGTTTGTTTGTACTAATTGTTAATCGTAAAGATTCTGCTTGGCGCACTCGTACTCGTACGAGCGTAAGAGTTGCCACCTGGCGCTTAAACTTGGTATATTGTGTCCACTCTGTCGATCAGCAAGTGTGAGATTTGGTCTGGTGCTACTAAAAAGCGTTTTACTTTCGTATACACCATCGACACCGTTTAGCACCGTTGAAGACGTGGTTTTTGTCATACTACGCGCACCGTCAGTTGACAAAAAGAAGTAGATCTATCTACGCCAATGACACGATATCATTAACTTTTATTTTACGACTTGTACATTTTATACATCACATTAGCATGTTATTTTGTAATTATTAAAGAAATTAAATTAAGTATTAGGTAGCAAACTAAACAGTAAAGCACGGTTATTGTTAAATTTTATTTGACTAGATGCAAAAAACATTTTCAAAAACTTTTGTTGCAGCTATCATTTGATAGGTAGTAATAAAAATAAACACGTATTTTGTAACCGTCGTTTAAAATAAATGATTGGTTGTTTAATTATTTTCGTGAAAACCGGGTCTTTCACGAAAATAATCAAACAACTAATTGGAAATGGATTGACGTTATTCATTTCATGTATTTTGAATTTGTTTTAATCGATTTTGGATTGATTTTAATAAGTTTTTCTACGTTTTTGGATTCAACTTCATAATTCAAAGTTGTATTTTGTATTTTGTTACGCCGCGCCGTGAATCTTCTGTAATATATGATTTTGTTTATTTGACAATTTCTTTGTTTGATCAAAATTCCAGTGGTAATTTATGTTTCCCTTCTGAGATATTATTGTAATTAAATATATTTTAGCCGTTTGTTTATTTTAAGCTGGTTTAAAAGTTCTTTGTTTTAAGTGCATTCTTAGTACATTCGTACTTGGTTTCTTTGTGAGTTCAATCAAATGACGTAGGAATGAAATCCTTTTAATTTATTAGTCAGTTTAAATTTTATGACCATGTAATATATAATATTATGTCACTTTGACATTTTTACGCAGAAATGA
Organism: Aquatica leii; assembly: GCA_035610365.1. NCBI lineage: Eukaryota > Metazoa > Arthropoda > Insecta > Coleoptera > Lampyridae > Aquatica > Aquatica leii. Next base: position 31,143,558 of record CM069433.1, on the reverse strand, counting down.
ACACCGTGGTCCAATACTACGATTGTAACGTTATTTGATCTGTTGGCATCCTTTTTCCACTTCTGAGTGTGACTGTTTTCTTTTATGGAGTTTTGAACACAATCATAGGGGAAATGGTAATCGAATAAAGCTATATATATATACACAGGTAATTTTGGTGATAAAAGTTAGTTGGCTGATAGTCGTACGAAATAATTTAAGTATCGGGATGTAGTTGTCAGAGGTTAAAGTCACCCCTTTATACGTAGAAGTACCGCGGTAGTCTTCAAAAATGGTACAGTGAATTGTTCAAATGGAAAAACTTTTCTATTTCGTAAAGCAATTACGGGTTATTGAATTCACTGTTTATTGGTTTCGTATTAGTATATATCGTGGGTTTGCGTGTACGTTGTGTTTGGAAATCCAAATTTTTGTCTTGACGGTGGATAATTTAAAAATCTTTTGACGGTAAATTGTTCTTATGGTTGTGGTACCCTATCGAGATTTCGGACGACGTCAGCTGAAGCTAACCAGGAGCTCGTCTTCAAACAATCAAGGTATTTATAGATTACCGATTAAGTTTTAATTCGTGAGTTCAGTGATTGAAAAGCTTTGAAATTAGTTATGAGAATTTATTGATAGATGTTGAATATTTCAATGAATCAAACCATTTATGGTGTTCATGTGTGCTAATTTTAAGTATTATTCTTATGCACTAAACTAAAAGACGTAATGTAACCAACGTATAAAGGTAATTCCGACATATAAAGTAAAAGAAAGAAAGATATTCTTAATTTGTGTACCCTAATTTAAGATTGTAAAGTTTACTTTGTAACCTTACGGACTTGACTTGATTTTATTAATTATTTATTTTTTCATGGGCACACGGCCGCTTAGTATTATTATTTTTTACATTTAAAAAAGTAATTTTGTTTTTTTTTAATATTTTCATTGTTTTTTTTAAGATATTATTTTTGTCAAATTCACTTAAGTTTTAATGTAAATTTCTTGTTTTATTGATTATCTAATTCTCATTTTAATTATGTAATAAATGTTAAATTGTTAAATATAACGAAGCTTTTATTCCGTCGGCCTTCGCGTATGTAAATTTTTAGGTTGTTTCAGATTTTTCGTGTGATACATTCTTGAGATAAGTCCCATTTGAGTGTATCCATTTGAAGCGGACTCGTGGTAACTGTCAAATTTTATAATTTTAATTTGAAAACTTAAATTTTAATTTGGGAATAACTATTAAAAGCCAAAAAGATTTCATAAAACATCCGACTGATGCAATGACGTAATATTGCGTAATCTTTGAAATGCGTATTAAAAATTTCAAATTTTCCGTATTTACCCTGATTGATGTAATATTCGTACAGATCCAATAACCAAAGTATTGCAAAACAAACGTAACGTATAATAATCTTTAATTTGCTACATTTCAAATTAAATTACTTCGGAAGTAACACATAAATAATTATCGATTTTCAACCATCAAAAATCGTAAATCGTACAAACTTTTTTTGAATAATTGACGTGATTAACAAAAAAAAACGTCCATCGTATTATCGCATTCCAAAAATCAAAATCGTAAAAAAACGTAATACCAAATTTTTGTAACTATAAACAAAACCACACGTATCAAATCAATAAGCATCGTACAAATCAGAAAACGTTGTCGTAACAGAAAAACTGGTACAAAAAAAAACGTACGTAGAAAAAAAACTAAAATGCAAATACCAATGTTAGATAACAAAACCAACAGTTTTAACATGTGGACATTTTCTGCAATTTATAGAGGACGAAAATGTTCTTTCGCTGCAAAAAGCGCGCCCAAGATATTTAATGACTTAAGAAGGAAGTCTAAAAAAAAGGAAAAGAAAATATGCAAAGATTAGAACGTCTTCCGGGTTGGGACCGTGGTGCAACCGTAGTTGCCAACGATTTGTCTAATTTTGTAAATGGCCTCATTAAACCTAGAAAGAAATCGAAAAGTAAATATAACAAAAAACTACTAGGTAAGAAACTTGTTAACCAAACCAAATTCTAAACTCTATAGAAGTGACTTCAGAAAAAGTTGTCTCTATTTTTATAAAATTATCGTCCCGACTCTGATTGAATTACGTTCGAAAAGGGGCGTGTCTTTGATAAACCAGTAACAACCGAGAACCAAACAAGGGATAGTTTGAAACCATTGTCACAATTGAAGTTATTGGGGTGTTTGATGATTTCTATGCTTTCTCGGACTTTGTTATTGAAGACGAATGGAAATTTCGCAATAACCGAGGCGTTATAAAAGTCTATGTTGTGGACTGTAATAAAAAATGTTCAGCAACGGCAGATTAAGATATATGTCTTTTTTTATACAACGATTATTTTCTAATATACATGTAATAACGAAAACACCAGTTTTACCGATAATAAAACAAACCACATGAAAAAGTAATTTGATATACACCTTGAAATGAAAATGTAAGAAATTTTTTTATGGGAGAAAGAATAATTTGAGAAATTTTACCTATCAAGTTGAATATGGGTTTAATACAATTTTTGCAATGAAATTTTCCTATTTGACCTATGACCTTATACATGTAAGGTAAAAATGCCAATTTTGGATTGAAGTCGGAAGTAGAAATGTCCTTAGGTACTCGAATACGCGGATGTAGACTACGTTTTATAGTTGCTTGAATATCCCGTTTTTTTACTAAGGTTCTAGTAAGATGACGGAGTTTCAAATCTATATTCTCGGATTGACAAATAGAAAAGACGTGATGAACCAAAGTTTTGATAACAGAACGTTTCTGTGCCCGATGATGATGAGACAAAGCAGGAAGATATGTGTCTGTGTGGGTTCCGATAAACTACCATTTTTTTTTATTTCCATTGTGAATTTGATATCAGGGCGTTTGTTGTTTACATGATCAAGAAATCTAGACAAATTAAGACGACTATAAGACCAAAGCATATATTTTTGAATTTTAATTTAACTTTTTGTAACTAAGTCCTGCTTGGTTTGAAATTTACTTTTAGTGTACCTTTGACTTTGTAAAATTAGAACATTTTATAAAATCTTTCAAAAAATAAACCAAAGTATTTAGTATAAACTAAACGAAAGCTCAAAAATTATACTTTCTATTAATATATGAGTTAATATAGTTTAGTTATTGTATCTGAGCAACAAAGCATACTGGTTAATGCTTATAAAAAATAAACTGTACCGCTTACCCTACATAGCTTTTTGTGTAATGTTGCCTAAGAGAAAATCATTTTGAGAGCAAAATAGAACAAAAAATATCTAATTGGTAACAAAACACTAAAAATAATTCTAAACCAGAATCTTTAAATGTAATTACCATAATGCCGATGTCCAGTCGCAACGGAAAGAGAAAGCAAATTTGTATTTGTAGTCAGTGCTACTAGAGAGACGGTAACTATCAAAAACAAAAATATTCGTACTGAAAATGTTAGAAACAGACCAAATCAAATTAATCAGTCGTTTAAACTATGTCATTGAGTTTTAAACAACAAAACTTTTTCAACCTTATTGGTCTTGTTTCCAAGCGCCATACTACTTTAAAACAAACTTTAGATGAAGTTAAAAAAGGTCAAGTACCTTATTTATCAAAATCAACTTAAAATGAAATTAATTAACAAAAATTAAATTGAAAGACGAAACTTTTAGAAGTAAAATAATTTATAATATAAAAAGTGTTAAGTACTACACAATAATGTTTGACTGTACACCTGATGTATCTCACACGAGGCTAAATCATGTTTTAGGGTTTATTACTAATCATGGCGGTGCATATAAAATAAACAAAACTATTACTGATTTTATCTAAATTATTGAAAAAACTGGAGAAATTTGTTATATTAAAAATTAGTAGTTCAATTTGCGAGTATAAAAATTTCTCTTCAAGTATGAAATTTTTCCTTAGAATTCCCTACTCTTTCGTCAAAATTGTCAAATTTTAGACAGCATATTTAACTTTACTTCCTGTAAGACCATCGAGGAGCTCTGTACTTTTACGCCCGGTGCAACCTTCACCTTTAGATCGTTTCACGCGAATATGCAATTACACTTGTAAGGTTGAATCGAGGTAAGTGGTGTTTATTTTCTTTATTGGGGGTTTCATTTGATTCTGTGCAAATTGTTTGTAGCGGATTTTGGTACCCACCACATGTTTACCGTTATCGCTGAAGATAACTAGCAGGTGGCCTAGTTGGAAAACTTTCATGACGTCACGTTATTGATAACAAATTGGTGCTATAGAGATCTTAGCATGTTGTTTATATTTTATACGTGAGCTCGTTAACCACGAGATGGCGACAGCCACAACACTTTTATATGTTATTGATAACGTTATTTCTTATACACCGTCAAGGGTTGGAAACCTTCAGGATTATCCTTCTTTTAGAGATGAACTATGACAAAAACTGGGAAAACTTATGCTGTTAAGTCGAAGGAAAACGCTGCGCATTTGCATTCTTAAATGATTGGATGCTAAAGGGGACCTTTTACTTGTGTTAATATGCTCGTTTATATTGGGCCCAATATTATTTTTTAGGTAACTCAAGTACGGAATTAGCTAATTCCCTACTAGATAAAACCTAACTGTGAGTATTACTAATTTAATTTATATTGATGTACCTTCTTCATCTTCTGTGATAAAACAAATATATATATTCTGTGTTATTACTTCGGTGGTGTTATTTATTCTTTTCCAGCTACGGGTAGAGTTAGACGGTATCTCCCTAATTTAACCTTTCATCGTCCTGTCACCATTTTTAGATTTATGTTAAAATTTCGCATCACAAAGCCTGCGATCCATCTTCGGAGAAGCTGTGCTAGCCGTTGCTTTGTTTTGTTACAAAAAAACCAGCATAACAATTTATTATTGGGTGCCCAACTCGAGGAACTTGATTTTCTCGTAACGATTTCTAACTACATCTGTTTTGAGTAAATTACAAAATAATGGTCTTAATATAAATAATTGCCATATTCAGTTCGACAATAACGTCTCAAATATGGCAGGTGTATACAAGGGTGTTTAGGCAAGATTTAAAGAAATCAATCAATTTGCGATATTTGTGTCATGTATAGCGCATTCTTAGAATTTTTTGGGAATAAATGCGGCAGCAGTATCCCCAAAAACTTTAAATTGTTTTGGTGCAGTTCAAAGACTATTTAAATTTGTTGTGTCAAGTCAGTGGTAGAACATTATCAAAAGCCACACTAAAGCAAGTTTGCAAGGTACTAGCCAAACTATACAGCAAAGTCGGAAACGGTTCACTTTTTAATAAAGAAAATTAGAAAAGCTGCTATATATTTAAACCAATTTAAAGGAGCACCTAAAATTATATCTGCCTGTTTACTTGTAACATTATTTGACTTTCGTTTTATTAGTTACTTTATTGCATCGGCCTCAATCTTAAAAGGACTTAACAGAGTAAGTGATTATAAGCGACTTTCGGCTTAGACCGCGACATAGACTTAGGTTTGGTTTTAGTCTCTCCTTGAGAGCCAAAACAAGAAGAAGAACTTATTCTTTGCCGTACTGTCGTTCGTGAACCCAAACAAACTGACGTTTTGTTTTGTCTTATAAAAGTTATACTTTTTGTTTTGGCTTTCAAGGAAAGACTTGAACTAAACTTAAGTCTGAGTGTTTAACTACGACGCGATCTAAGCCGAAAGTCGCTTATAATCATAAACAAAATAACCGCGAAAGCTTAAGATTTTATATTAACAGAGTAAATAAGAATTTTCAGAAAAGAAACATGATTTTTTATCAAAGTCTGTAGAAATATTAAAAAGTCTTACATCCACAATAAATAAACCAAGAACTTACACTGATGAGTGGCTCAAGATAGCCAAAGATTGTGCTGAATTTCTTGGAGTAGGTACAACTTTGCAGAAAAACTCATCGCGTGTCAAAAAAAAATAGAATGCCCGGCAAAATAGCACAATATGAGAGTACGCTATTCTCTACAAAAAAAAGTCCAATCATTTAATGAAAGAAGCAATTGATTCAAAAGTTGAATAAAGATTTTTCCTTCTTAAATAGCCAGAAATTGAATAAAATGGAAGGCACAGAGTTGGCAAACTGTGGTGCTAATTTAGCTAAGAAATATTCAGATATGAATTCAAATAAAATACACAAATTCCGAAAAAAATTAAGTTTGTTTTTATGTTTTATATAAAAATTGTTAGGGTAAAAAATTTAAGCTGCATAATTTTTATTATTATAATTACCGTTTTTTGTGAAAATGAAGTCATTCGTTTCGCTTAAATCTTCAATTTTGTGAAAATAGTTTTCAATATGTTTTTATTTTTTTTTTTGCAGATATAATGCAGAACTGGAAAATTTACAGCAACTTTTAAAATTGTATTAATTTTAAGTCAACCTCCATATTCCTATTTTGTTTGCCTTTAAAGAACGTTTTATATTTTTTTAGAAATTTATTTTTTAGACTAACACACGTGATTTGTTTGTATAATTCTACCTGCAAGTTTTGTATTATATTTATAACGATGCTTTTACTCAAACCAAATCGTTTTTAAACTTTATAGTGTTACATTATTACTTATTTTAATATCAGATATAACTTTTGATGCAATAATAATGCCCAATAGTGAGTTAAAACGTGAAAAAACATTATGCGGGCGAGGATAGCAATTCAAAAAGTTAATAATTTGCGTTCCTAATGACATTTAATTTACTAAAAACTCAAGAAGATAACGTAAAAACATAGTCCAAGTTTATCTTTAATGCTTTTAAGATAAACGTTAGATCGACTGCATTTACAGGATTACTGTATATCTGATATGTGCGCCTCATAGCTCGTCGTTGTTCCCATCAACTTTTATGTATAAAATGACCGATCACGTTACGTATCAACGGAATAAGTTTATGGCGGAATAAAATTGAAGTTATATAGAAACACAACTGTTTTATTTTATTTTTTAACCGAACACGCTAAAACAAATGCGAGATTTTCTTTAGTATAAGTTACAAAAGCAATTTGTCAAAATACGTGTTCATTATAGCAAAAGCTTTGAATTTTCTTATTTTTCAAAAGTCAACATTTGTTTTCATCAAATAAAAGTTACAAGCGTGATCGTAAATTATATTGGCATTGACGAATTTGAAAATTCAAATTTGTTTTTGCCAATTTAATTTAAAATTTAATAAAACTAATGTTAAAATCTAATATGCAATAATAAATGCAATAACTATAATTTTTCACGGTCAAAAAATTACTTTTTTTAAATGATTTTTTCTAATTTAGACAGTGTTTTTTCAAAATTTTTAACAGATTTTTAAACATCATTTTTAATTCAATTAATTAAGTTAACATTCTTCATTAACCAACATTTTACCAAATTACAATTAATTCAATCAACTAACACTAATAACTTTAAAAACGACGAATTTCTAAATTATTATTCAATTATTTAACTCTAAAATGCAGGTAGATAAAAACATTGTTTTAGACCATTGAAAATATTCTATAAATAAGAAAATCACGTTATTTTGTATTAGAGCAAACGTTGATTTTATAAAATTGAATACATTTATTTTATTGTTGGTAAAACCATTTTGAAAACTCGTTTAAGATGTTATATATAAAAAGACGTTTTTTTTTAACTACAAACATTTAATTATTAGTTTCAAATAGTCAAAAGGAATAATTCTTAGAGTTTGTAATATTTTAACGATTAACTTTAACCAATTAAACTAAGAGTAAAATTATTGACATGTTTTTCCAATATATTAACTTGCTTTAACATATAGCAAACAAATTTAATATATTTTTTTTATATTTTTTTAATATAAGCAAATAATTGTAATGGCTTGCACATTAAAAAATTTTAAAACATTTTTTTGTTTATAACTTTAATTTAAAATAATAAAATACTTATAGTTTATAATAATTGAGCCGTTGAAAACCAGAGTGGTCTAAGTCAGAAATTGGGAATTTGAGATAATAATATATTCAACTTTATTGTACAGGAATCTACGCTGTGACCAAATTTCAGAAATAATGTTTCAGAATTTATCTCTTAGATGTCACCTTAATGTTTGGTGTGTAATCGGTTCCTCATTGTGTTAAGAGCCGGAGTGCTACAAGTCTGACTTAGATCACTATAGCTTTGAAAGCGTTCGGTGTCATTCATCAGAAGTAGAGCCATTTTGTGCTAGTGAAAACGAATATGATCCCGAAAACTTTAAAGATTCGGAATCATCTTCTTTAGATACTAATACAAGCTGCAGTCTTTTTATGTTTAATGTAACCTCGAGTAAATTTCAGAAAATACAGCTAATCAGAAGCATCAAGGTAGGAAGCGTTTTAGAGAATGCAACAAGCATATAAAGTCAATTTGTAAACGATGTAGAAATTCGGGGCTTGAATATGTTAGTACGTCAAAGAATGTAGTATATGCTAAAAGTTTTAACAACATTAGTTGCAAATTCAAAAAAAATTGCTTTCATAGAATCAGTGAAGAAGATAGAAGAACCGCTTTCGAAAACTTTTGGAAAATAAGAAATTTTTCAATGCAAAATGCGTTTGTCTGCGGTTTAGTTAAACAAAATGACGTTAAAACACATCGTCCAAGAAACGCAAGTAGACTGGCTAAAAGTACATCAAGAACCTCTAATGTAACCATTGTTAATACTTCTCAGAATGTTTGTAAGGAATACTTCCTGCAAACATTTTAGATATTGAACGGTGTAACGTGCACATTTTTTACGATTGAATACGTCTGTTTTTAATTAACATTTTTGTGTTCACTGTTTATGTAAATTCTTTTGCGCAATGCATTTGACGCACTGCACATGCGTTTTTGAGCCTTCTTCTTAAGTACGAAGTCATCCTTCTGATCTTACGTTTCGCAATGAGGCGAAGCGGACATTTTTTTGCGTGCTGCAAAAAGTGGAATGACCACTTATTGAATTTGTGTTTGTGAATTTTTGCGTAATGGGGCAAAGTATTTAAGCCTGCGTTTCGTTACAGCGTCTGCGTTTTGTTGTATTACCTGCGTTTGTGAATTTACGAAATTTATAAAGATAAAACCCGTTAATTCGAAGGGGTAAGTCATTTTTGTTTTGATCCGCATTGTCTAATACATCGCAATTTACGTTTTAGTTGTTTTTTATATATGGTTCTTGGTTTCAAATCTTCGAAAAAGAATTAAATATACGATTTACGGGAATTGCATCATATTGCGTCATTTCAATGAGTCATATGATGACCACGCCTAAATGGAAAGTTGCGCAATAATTTTTTTGTACGTTTGAACTGGAAGTTTTTGCTTTTGATATACGACTACGCTTTCTGATTTATTCGATGCTTTTTGATTTGTGTACGTGTGAATTCGTTTATGGTTACGAAAATTTCGTTTGGATACGTACGCCTTTTTACGATTTTGATGTTTGAAATGCGATATTAAGATATGGTTTACGCTGCACGTTTGATGTTAGTCACAACGTCGCTGTTACGAAGAATTTCCGTTACGAATTATGATTTTTATGAGTAAAAATCGATAATTACTCATGTGTTACGTCTGATAAAATTTGAGTTGGATGTTGCGAATGATTATCATACGCTACGTTTGTTTTACGATGTTCTGGTTAATGGATCTGTACGAATATTAGATCAATCAGGATAAATACGGAAAATTTGGAAATTTAAATATGCATTTCAAGAATTTCGTAATGTTGCGTCATCGCATGAATTAGATGAGAACGCGTAATTGACACCACCAATTCGACTTGCGCATTAAAGTTTGAAATCAGGTAACTTTGATTTTATACTTAACCTTCGATACTGTCAAATATGTAAATATGTTTTTTGTTATTACGTTAGTGTAAATCTTTTGGTTTCAATATTTAACCATTTTAATATAAAAAATATTGTGGCGTCCAATTTATAAAACTTTTGTGTTTATCAAATTGAAAATTATTAATCTTAAGTAACGTAAGAATTCCCACGACTCTAATTAAATAAATCTGAAAATTTCTCATTGCTCTTATGTAGTTTGTTTTTAATGTGTGTTTTGAATAAATATTTTTGTGAGCTGGCTGGTGCATTTTAATTCATTTATTTGTTATGCGTTTATGTTTTGATTTATGTTACAAATGACACCCCTTAAAGTGTATACGTTATAACGGACGTCTCCAAAGGGCGTTGAAACGAGCACGTCTGTCATCTCCAGGAGAAGATTTACGGGGAAAACATCAACCAAAAAATAAAACCCTTGAAGAACAAATGAAATATGTTCGCGACCAGATCAACCCATTTTCTGCTTATACAACGCATTATACACGTACGCACAATCCTGACAGGAAATACCTGGATTAAAATTTAAACATTAGATTAATGTACAATTTGTACAAAGAGGAATGCTTGGGAGAAAACCGCATTCCTGTTTCAGAAGCAATTTACAGGAATATATTATAAGTAAATACATAGGCCGGACAAGAGTATATGTTATATTTTCAATGTTTACTAATGTAAGCTAATAATATCAATTTTAAAGTTTTCTAATATAGATAGTCAAAAATCCAAAAAAATATTTGTTTTTTTTTCTATTTATGGACAGGGCATGCCTATAAGTAAGTTTGCAAAAATCCAGTTATCGTAATAAAAATATATACCTACCCAATTAAAGATAAATTGATTATCAGAGTAGTAGCCCTCACCTCTAAAATAGAAAGTTTAATTTTATTTTACTTATTTATTGTCAGAAATATGGGTTTCATTTCAAATAAAGCGACAAAAGTAATACAAAAATTAAAGAGATTTTAGTATTCACCCAACAAAATTAATCAGACTCTTCACGCTATTACTAGTGACATGACTGTGCTAAAATTAGTAAAGATTTTTAAGTGTCTTGAACAATCCTTCGCAAAATTGTTTAGAAACTTTTAAATAGAAACCTCTTGTCACTGCAGACCAGATTCTATTTTGGGAAATAAAAAATTGCTGGATAATTGGCTATTAAATTGTGTTAAAATGATGTTTTTTATAGATAACGAAGGACACTTTCATTCAGTTAAAAAACTTCTAGATAAATCCAACATAAAAACTTTATTTGCTAATAACTAAATCGGTAAAAAATTGCACTACGCGTTTTTAAAGAAACATATTAATCTTTCTACGAAACACGCAGAGTATGTATTTAAAGCTAACGGAACTGTTACTGAGCAAAAACTGGATCTCCGAAGTGCTATTAAAAGTAATGCTATTAGAAGATGATTTTGAAATACTAAAAAATGTTTAACATAGAGAAGACATATTTTTTTAGCGCCTAAATGGAAGACTTATTAATGGATTTCAAAGCCAAAGCGTTTACAGTGAATCTACTAATTTTGACAAACAAAACATCACTATTTGTTTGCAATGAATGCAATGAGATAATTTGCTCCAACACTAACTTTGTATAAGTACGCACAAATTCTTTTATCACTGAATTCGCAAAACAGAAATAGTTGGATGACCGAGAGCTTTTTTGAATTCAACGCCAACTTGTTTCTCTTTTTTTTTAAAGAATCAATTATTTTTCGTGTTATAATATTTATAGATGAACGTTTCTGACATCTATCTGTAGAACTAAACCGTTTCTGTCATGAAAATAAATTTATACTCAACACGTTTTATCCCAATTCTACACGCGTTTTACAACTACTTGATGTGGCTGTGATTGGCCCCTTGCAAAAGACGTGGCAGAAAACTATTAGAAAATGTATTGATAAAGAGGGAAAAGAAACCAACAAAGTTCATGTTCCAAGAATTTTGTCAAGATTCATAGTCAAATGACATGACATTGTTTTGTAGCCAAACGAAAAACTTTTGAATAGAAAAAAAAGTTTTACATCTGACAGATGGGTGCTGTATCAGAAGTTACAAGAAAAAAAACAGTACAGCTAAAATTAACAGATCAGCGTAAAAAAGCGAAAAAAATAAAACAAACCACAAGAAGGCCAGGATCTACGACATTCATGACGAAAATAAAGGTAATATTAACATTGAAGGCGAAAATGAAAAACAAATTGAATGAAGTCTTGATGATTATATATTGACGTTATTTAAATCAATTGGCAAAAGAGCGTCTTTTACTTACAAATATGTCAGCCACATTTTGAAAATTATGCCTGAAAATGAATATAAAATTTGAGGTTTGCAAAGTTTAGACAGTGTAACGTTGTTCCTTCTGCCGTTTGGTTTTTAATCGTCATTTTTTGGATTGGGATCCCCCCTTTAATTCCATTCAGTATGCCTTTGCCTTGCGCTGACAAGATGGCTACCTGTAAGTAAAATATTTATAACTTTAGAATTAATTACCAGTGATTTTCAGTAAAATAATCGTCGAGTTTGGTACAGATTAATTCATTGGAGCTCCCTTCTTCTTTTGGAATTAAACGAAATATTTCAATGACGTAAGTGCGATTTAACTTATTAATTTGTAGGTAACTAAATGTGAGTGCAAATTTAATATAAATTTCCGTTATCTACACTAACGCACTTTGAGGTAAAGGTTAACTGCGTTTGTTGAGCGGTCGCTTACGGTCTACAGACACCGGGAATATGACAGAAAAGTACGAGAAAGTAGTTTGGCGCGAAGAAATCATCTGCGGATTACAATTACGAGTAGTGACGGTGTCGAATAATAGAGGTTTCCGCTATGTATACACTAAAAGAAAATCTACGGTATACAGTTACCAAAAGTTTACAGGATATAGAATGCATACGCTAACGTTTAACATATTGCTAACAGACGATGTACTAGGTGAGTGAGAAATGCAAAACTAAAATAAGACTCGGAAAAATAGAAACAGAAAACAAAATAAAATGTTACTCATTGTTGAAATTAGATTAAACAGATCGAGCTGGCTTCCGACAGGACGGTTTTTGCAAAAGTTCGGGTTTTTCTGAAGGTAAGAGTTCTTTTTGAAATGGAAATGAGTTTTCACAGTCAAGTCTTGAAGTGCGGTCTCAAAGTGAAGTGTCAAAGTTGGCTCTCAAGTGAATCTCATAGTGAATTTCAAAGATAAGTTAGGGCATTTTATACCTGTTTTCAGGTGTCATATCTGTAATTTTTAACCTTACACATCTAATCAAACTCTTCTTCTTCCTCTTATATATATGTGTGTGTGTTATCAACAAATGCAGTATTCTGAGAATACTACCAGATCTACAAATTAGACAGGAAAAAATAATGTTTTTAATTTAAATTGAAATTATATCTTCGTTGTATAGTTAAAAAATAAAATAAAATAAAATAATCAATGATTAAGAAGCATTTCATGTTGTATCATTTGATTTACATGCTTTCGAATGACCATAAATGGAGAAAGTAGTGAGCACAAATAAAAACCTTGTAGCCATAAGTGGCAAAAGTTGGAATCTTTTATTTAAATTTTTGTTTTTTAAAACGATTTACATATACTATAAACTTTTAGTTCCATTTGTGATGCTTTCAGGTAAGTAATTTATGTAAAATGTTATTCCCAAATGTCACAACTATTTGCATCAATTGAAAAATCCGTTTCCCTAATCCACAACCACAAAGTCAGAAAATTTTACAGATGAGATTTTTATACATTGTAGTAAGCTTCTTGGTATTAGTATCAATATCTAGGCTGGTGCAAAGCAAATTTCGTGCTTTGCCAGGACCCACCCGCAATCTACAAAAATTACCCAATTATTAAATTTAAGAGTAGTAAATTAAACAAAAATACTTATTTCAAGAAATGTAGTAAATGCTTCATTCTAGAAGAAAACGAGATGCCGACACTGAAAGATTTACCATTTTTCATAAAACCCATCATTAAGAGTTTTAAGGATGTCGAAGGCTCCGTAAATTCTGATGCCAATTGTTCAGTTGCGACAATATCATTTATATTCCAAACATTTTCACAAACCGTCAAAGAGAATTTTGGATACAAGACGTCGATAGTCTTAACAAACCTGATGCTAATTGGTCGACTATTGTAATTTTGCTATGGAAAAAGTCTTTGATTAAGCTTTGACAATTGTAGATGATTTGCGCCTACCATGACGTTTAAAATTTAAAAAACTATCCGTAGCAGTGATTTTCCGGAACCAGTGTCCCGTAATTGTGTATTGGATAATTCTGCTATTTTATGGAACATACTGCCTAAAGTGTTTACATCAACTGGTTGTCCTGTACAATTATTATTGTAATAATAAATAAAAAAACGTGTGTGTTCTATATTATGCGGCCTAAACCGTAATATTTATAAACCATATTTGTATTGTAGCTTATGACAAAATTTATAGATAAATTTGTTCATTCGATATTTTGGCAAGCTCTAGAAATAGTAATAATTAGAGCAGCGTACAAAATAAACTGTAAATTTGTGAATACTTTAATATATAGTTTACTGTAAATAACTTTTGTATATAGTTTTGTTGTATTGAAAACTCATTGAACGATAAACATACTTTAAGATATATTTATTAATTTTTTATTTGGAGCTGTTTGAAGAAAAGTTTCAATTTGACTGTAAATTTTTAATTTCTTTGGCTGATAGAGGTTTTATCTTTTTAAAAATGCCACAGAGTCAAAACCTTTAGAATTTCTGACTTCTTTTAAACTAAACTAATACTACCACCTCACTATATTCAATAACAGTGTTACACTATTTAATAGATCTGTTATATTGATCGTTGTAACCATCGACAGATTTTGCTGGAAGAAAACTAGCTACAACATCTTTTGCAGTTATTTTTAATACGTTTAGGAAACATTTATTATAAATACGTTTTTTTGTAGGTTTTTATAAATTGAACATATCAAAAAATTTGAATTTCAAACTTGACAGATTCAGTTAGGTATAAATCTAGTACAAACATTATAATTGTGATGTTTTTAATATCATCTTTGTTTCAGTTTAAAAAAAAATGACATTGCAAAGGACAGAATAAAAAATAATGTACGTTACTTTCGTCGAAAGTTTGATAGCATAATTCACTCTCCTGCACCGCTCGGCCAGTGTTTGTTGTGCTATGCTTCACTTTTGGCGTTTGTTACATAAATTAATAAATGTTTAGAATAATGATCTAGTTTTATTAAACAAGTTTACGCATGTTATGCAAATCTATTTTATCAAACTTTCAATGCTAAAATGTTTTTTAAATTGTGATATATAGTTTAATGTAATTAGGTTTAGTTAAAGATTAAATTCAGTTATTTCTACTTTATTAGTAGATTTAATTTAGTATTTATAAGCTACCACTAAGGTAATTAATGCATCTTTTATTTTTACAATTTTTTTTGTTTATTTTGCTTAATTTTGGCTTTACAATAAAATAATATTTTATTTCGGAAAATGTGCCTATCAACATATAAAAAAAAATAAAAATTAATTACTGTTTACTGTTACAAATTGCTTTAAAAATAAAACGTATGCATTTTTAGAAATAAACAAATTACTGAGAAAAAACCTATTTTATTTTTTGTACGTTTAATTATCTCACAATTTGAAATCGTTTCGATGTTTTTGCTCAATCAATTAATTTGTTGTTGCTAACAATGGAATGTATTCAATTCCAAATTAAAATTTTATTTCTTACTTTTCTTTATTTAGTATCGAAATTGGTATTTTAGAAATAAATCTTAAAAACAATATCGTTTTTAAATTAATGTAATTTATTTAAAATAAAAATGGAAATTTAAAAGTTTGTGTCTTGTTTGTTTGCGCTAAATTTTATTCTAATACAATTTTTATTGATTATTTGGCACATATCCGTTTTAGTTCTACTGTCTTTTAATCAAAAAAAAAATTGTTAATTTAAAATTGTTCAAATGTTGATAGTATAGTTTTCTACTAAAATTTTGGATTATAGATGTGTGAAGCGAGTCTGCACTTTAGAACAAAAACAGCCAGTAGTTATTTTTAAGATTGATAAAATTATAAAATGAATCTTGTCTTATATAAGCATACTATGTAAATGTGTAAAAACTAAGTCTACAAAAATAAAGATTATAAATAATGTCAGTTAAAAATATTGAATCCTGAAGAGTTTTTGATATACAAGATTATTTTAAAACGTAGTTAAAAGAGATGAAATGCCCAGATAGTAAGTAAATATATAAATAAAATTAGTGTAAAAAAAGGTGTTGTTAAAATTAAAAAATGCATCAAGTGGTTATCGCTTCCTCAGACGGTATACGGTTAAAGTGATAAATAAATTAATGTGTTGTTTCTATTAAACTGTTAGTTTGTTATTTTATCTTAACTTGTATAGTATTTTTAATTAAGTTTATAACAATCAATAATCGTGTAAACAGTTATATAGAAAAAAAAATTTTTAAAATTCTAACAATATGTAGAATTTTTACTAACAAACATATGTTATGCTTAAATGAATTAAAATTATACAAAAAAAATTTAGGCAATTTTCTGCGTCTATTTATAAAAAGCCACTATAAATATAAATTAAATATAATAGACTTTTAACTTTAATAAACATTATAAGCGATTAAAGACCAGTAAAATGTATTTGCATTAACCACTGTGTTACAAGATTATAAACAAAAACACAACGCTACATTACATGTGATATTAAAACATTTAAAAAATTTTGTATTTTGCGATGAGTGCTAATAAAAAAACAATAAAATTGATTTATTTGTATTGAAGTGGTTGTTAGCATATTAGTGCTTTTCATAAATAACTATTTGTTATGTAACAAAAATATGTTAAATTTTACATTTATATTATAGGTACACTGTCTCAAAAAAGTAAAAAGACAAATAATATAGGCACATAGGCAACCAAACCTACGTTAATACGTCACTTTGATGTGAAATAAATTGCTAACGTTGAATCACGTTTTATGCATTCATATGCGAAGGCTAGAACTACAATCATTGTTGATTGTAAATAGTGCAACAGGCGTTTGAAATAAATTTCTTTTTCAGCTATTTGGCATAAAATATGAACAGAAAAATTAAATATTTATCAAATGTTTGTTTCTCCAATTTTTGTGTATTACTTGAGTTACTCAAAATTCCTTGTTGTAATTAATATAATAGTAAGTTACTATTATAGTAACCTTGCATTGATCTGTATAAAAAATATGCTGACTTTGCATTATACATTGTTTTTCTTTTGTTTATATACAATTTTTCTCACTTACTGGAATGAAACTAAATAGTACTCAAATTTGAAAGAAGTTGTACTCAAAACTATATTCTTAATATATAATTATTATTATTATTATTTATTGATAATGGCTATGCCATTCGGCCTTACAATGGGTTACGTTACACTTACATCTTTAAATCATTTAATACGTACAGACATTTTAAACTAAAATAACTTTCTCCCATAAATTGTTCCAATCACCATCTTACTATTCTATATCGTTAGCCCAACCCTCCTCTCTTAACCTTCTTTCCTTTACTGCTTTCATCCAATCCAATCCCTCCCCCTCCTCCCCAAGCAAAGTCTTCCTCCCCCTCCTTTCTTCCCTTAGCTCGTCACACTCCTCACTCAAATGCTCTATGTCTTCCCATCCCTTCCCACATAATCTACATCTCCTCATTACGTCCTCCTTCCAATACTTATTTATATTCTCCTCATTTCCACATCTAAACCTGGCTATAAGCCGTTTCTCTCCTAAGCTTCTCCTCCCCTTCAGATACTTAGGAACCCCCCTGGACACTATATTCCCATACCTTACATTGTACTTTCCTTCCCTGATCTTTCCTTCCCTCTCTTGCATCTGCGAGTCTTTATCTCTTCTTACTATCTCCTCCGTATTTAACCTCCCTTCCTCTCTCCTTCTTTCCACCTCTTCTCTTGCGAAACCTCCTCGTTGGTAGTACAGTTTTCTTTCTTCCTGCTCATATATATTTTTACTATCTTTTACCGTCGTCCAGCAACATTGCAAAATTTTACATTCTCTCCTTACCTTCATAGTCTCTTCATAACCCATCGCCCTTTTTCCTGCTTCTATTCTAATCTTCTCTAACTTCCCCTCCTCCTCTATTATGTACCCTGGCGTCTCCCTGTCTAAACCTAGTATCCATTTCCAATATTTTATCTGCACCCTTTTCAATAGGTTCCACTCTTTCCAACCCTATACCTCCACCCCGTACATCATCACACTTTTAATCAACTTTTCGAACAGCCATCTTCTTTTCTCGATCTTCTTCCCAAATACTCTTTCCCCTAAACTCAATACCTGCCCTAATACCCTTCTTTGCTAACTCCCGTATATGCGCATCATCTTTATTATCATACGTTACCCTATATCCCAAATATGTCACTTTATTCACTGCCTCTATCTTCTGTTCTCCCCAATTTAACTCCTCCTTTTTCTTCCTTCCTCTCCCTTTTTGAAAAACTACCATCTTAGACTTTCTCACATTTAAACCCAAATCTTTCCTTTCCAGGTACCTCTTTATCGTATTTATCATACCTTTCATCTCCAACTCATTTTTTGCCACCATGACCATATCGTCTGCATATGCCAACACCCACACTTTTATCCCTCCTTCCATGACCACCCCACCACATTGTCCTCCTTTCAGCACTTCCTCTATGTCCCCTATACAGTGCAAATAAAATAGGGCTAAGAGGACACCCCTGCCTTAGCCCCTTCCTCGTCCAAAACACTTCACTAACACTATCTCCTATTTTTACCCTATTCTTAGTCTCTTTATATATCCCTTCCAGTTTCCTCACTAGTTGTTCCTCTATTCCCTTTTTCCTTAACACCCTCCATAGCTTTTCTCTATTCACATTATCAAACGCAGCTTCTATGTCCATAAAGAACGCGTATACTTTACCCCTTTTCTTATCTAGCTCTCCGTTCACTAACTGTTTCAATATATAAACATTGTCTATTGTTCTTCTTCCCACTCTAAATCCAATCTGCCAATCTGGTAATAAACTTTTTTCTTCCACTTTCTTTTCCAACCTCCTTTGTAAAATCATGGCATACAATTTATAACTTACATTAGTGACACTAATTCTTTACCTCCTTCCTATCCCCTGCTTTATAAACCGGCAGAATTAAACTTTCTTCCAACTCCCTGGCAATTCCTCTCCTTTCCATATTGTATTAAAAAATTTTCTTATATTTTCTCTCACTCTCTCTCTCTCCTACATATTTCCATTGCTCTCCTTGCGTACCGTCCGTTCCTGCCGTTTTTCTTAATTTTAGTCTATTTATTGCTTCTTCCATTTTCTCTTTTGTTATCTCCCACCCCTCCTGTATTGTATTTACCCCTTGCAATGTCACCTGCCCTGGTCCTTCTATTGTTCCCTCCAAACGCTCCATACAATAACCCAACCACACCTTTATATCCGTTAACCCTCTTCTCCTCTTCTCTTTTCTTCTCTCCTTATTTAGAAATTCCCACACTTCTCCTTCTTTCTTTATTTCCTTTACTTGTTTCTCCATTTCCTCTTTATACGACACTTTTTTAAAATTCACTTTTTTTCTCCTTATACTCCTGTACCTCTATTATAGCTTTTTTCCATCTTCTTCTAGCATTTCTCATCTCTGTTTTTGCCTCTCTACATTCTCTATTCCACCACCTATTTTCGTTCCTCTCTTTTCCTTGTTTTCTCTCAAACCTTTTCTTTTCTACTGCTTTCTCCATTTCTGCAGTCATCTCCTTTAGTCCTTCTTCCCCCCTACATCTCCCCAAATCACTTGCTCCAGTTTCATCTTATATCTTTCTATGCTTTCCTCAGTCCACACCTTAGTCACTCCCCATCCCCTCTGTTCCTCCTTATTTCCTTGCTCTTTTCCTTTTAAAATCACTTTTAGTGGCTGATGATCCGATTCCTCTTCATCCCCTACTTTAAACCTTTCTATGTCCTCCCACATCTCCCCACTCACTATCACGTAATTGATCACCAATTCCCCCCTCCTTCCCATATAAGTGTAGTCACCTCTGTCCCCTTCCTCTATATTTCCATTAAGAATTGATCACCCTTTTTCCTCAAATATCTCCACTAACATTTTCCCATTCCTATTAACTGTCTTATCCATGCTAACTTTTCTCTTTACTTCCCCTCCTATAATCACTCCTCCCTTTTCCCCTGTTCTCGCGTTAAAATAACCCCCTATAATTTTCTTTTCTTTTTCCCTATTCCGGTACCATTTTCTCAATCTGTTCACTTATCAACCTCATATCCCGCCCATAAACTGTTAATACTATATATTTTTCTTTTCCTTCTCTGACCACATAATTTTTTACGATCCCTTTCCCTTGTTTCTCGTCTCCCTCCTCTTCTTCCACCGCCCAGTTCCTTTTTATACCCGTTAGTATCCCTCCCCTTGCTCTACCTTTACTTTCTTTTCTAGTTGCAAATTCCACCTTCCAATTATACCCCTCTGGTAATTTTTCCTTCCATACTTTCCAGTCTTTTTCCTCCAACCATGTTTCCGACATTTCCATCATATCAAAAACTTCTACGTATCTCCAGAAATCCTCTCTTTTATTTTTTATGCCTGCCACATTCCAAAACAATAATTTCATTTGATTCTGCTTTTCCATCTCTTTTTCCTTAAAACTTGCTAAGCCAACATCATTTGATCCATCCTTCCCTCCCCCAACTCTTAGTTTTTTGCCCCCTTTTTCACTAGAGTTCCTCTCTCCTCATCCCAAAACCTTTCTTCGCCTTCCACCCACACTTTCAAGAATCCTATTTTAATACTTTTCCCATCTGCTTTCATCTTACTCGCCTCATATCTTATCTTCTTTTGTATTTCTATTTCCCTTCTCGTCATGTCATTGTCTAAATAAATGTTCGTGCCTCTTAACTTTCTTTTTTGCTTCCATACATCTAACTTATCCTCAAATGTACCCATCCTTACTAACATTACACGCCCTGCTAGCTTTCTAGTTTCTACCACTGTTTTCTCTATATTTAAATCCATCTTCATCCAATTTTCCACTTGCTCCTTTTGCTCCTTCTTTCCATCTTTCACTTCCATACCTCTTATGATTATGTTTGTTCTCCTTTTTTCTTTTTCCGTTTTTTCCCAGCTTCTCTCTATCTTCTCCAATCTGGCCTCCAACTTTCTATACTTTTCTCCGATTTCTTTAAATTTCTTCTTCCATTCTTCGTTTGTCTTTCTTAATTCTTCTGTCATCTCTTTTACCTCTTTATTATTCTCTTCCAACTTTTTACCCATCTTAATTTGTTCCTCTCTTATACTCTTTACCTCCTTTAACAGTTCTTTACACATTTCTACTAACTCACCATCTTTTCTCTCTTTTCCTTCCGCTACCGGTGATTTCCTTACTTTGTTGCTCTTCCTGAACACCTCTTCCACCGTAGCTTGCCTTTTTCTTTTTCCTTCAGACCACCCTTTCTCGAAATCCGACATAATTTCCCTTCTCCTGTTATCTTTACACTAGTTAACTGTCAACCCTTGCTGATTAACGAAATGTTAAATTATAATAAAATCACCACAAAAATTCCACGTATTTTATGAATTAACGAGATATTAAATATATTAAAATCACCAAAAAATTCTACGTATTTTATGAATACAAATGCGAAATATAAACGCCGGAAAATGCACTACTGCGTTTATCAACCTTTAACAATTTTAACTTAAGTTTTAATACCGTTTTCACGCGTTATATTAGATTTATTAAATTAACGTATCTATACAACCTTCCTCTTTCACCGCCTAAACGTAACTCAACTATATTCTTAATAAACGCCACTAATACATGCTCTTAAAAGCAAATCATTTAACTTATATCATAGCAAAAAAATTTCAATTATTACTTTCTTGAATTATTAGATTACAAAAATTTTAAACTATATGTTTTTTACAACTATATATAATTATTTATTAAAATTAAAAAAAAAAGTTTTACAAAAATAACAAGAAACGCAGATAATAAAATAGTAAAATTAAAATAATAAAAGAGTAGAAAACGACAGTATTATTAGTGATTCCATTTTTAAGAAAACAATAGTGGTAAAAATTCAAGTTTTAGTTTGAAACAGTGTATAATAAATTTTTAAATAGCATGTTAATATACAGGAAGTATCTGATTAACAAGTTGTTATGCTAGAAGGTAAAATTAAAGCACAAATACAAACAAAAATGTCAAAATAAATATTCATTCAAAATGTTTAGCAAAATAAATTGTAAATTACGGACTTGTTGCATTAAATAATCTCTTAAGGTTGTTGACACCAATGATAATAAAGGAAAGATGCATCGCTACATGTTAAAAAACGGTTACAACATATTACTACCACCGACATCTATAATTTTGCGATGGATTTATATATGTACCTAATACCCATAATACAGATTTCTACAAAAACTGATACTTTTATAAATAAAAAAACTTTTTTAATTTAAAATACAAATTATTTACACAAAATCAGATTTTTACACATAAAAAACATAAAACAAATACATACTTTGTATCAAAATATATAGAATAACTATTCAATAAATTCATCTTATTAGTTTAGGCAAGTTGTGATACACCATGAATTATTTCAAGTTGCAGACAATTGTTTCTAATTAAATTTACAGTTTAATGTAAGAATTTGAATTTAAAAAAAGAAGGATATACTTTGCACTCACAAAAGGTTATTCAGTGGATTTTTTGCTTGTATCCGCCCTTGGTCAAATTATAATATAAATACGTACCAACTAAGCTGCTGCAAAGTGCCAACTATTCAAAGCAATGTTGTATAGTTAAAACTGAAGAATGGGTGCCTTAATTTGTACACTGTTTTCTTTTCTTCCTGTTTACAATAAAGAGTTATGTGTATAAAACCAAATATTTAATCTTACCAATTCGAATTACATTCCGACACAACTTTCTCTAAGAAGCATCGGAGAATGCAATTGAAGAGAAATAGGCAGCACATACTCTTTTGAGAAGATGTAGTTTTTTTCATTAAAGGTTTACGTTTCACGGCGTCTTTATTAAAATGCAATTTGAACAATGAGAGAGGTTTCCTTTTGCAATGTAATTATTCTTAAACATTATCAAACTATTAATTATTCATAAACTTTATATTATCTATTGAAACTTACTGTCCTATTGATATTAAATTAATTTAAATAATGTGTTGGACAACATGTTGGCCGGCCGAGTTGTTAACAACAAGTTTCCAAATGTGTGGGTTCAGTGGTAACAAAGAATTTCAGAAAAAATTTAAGTACGATATGAATCTTTTCCTTGTTTATGGAACATAGTTAAGGAAGATTATTTTAATAAACATTTAAAATATGAGGCAACAAACGAATTAATACATAAATGTATTACTACTAAAATAATTGTAGTAATATGATCCACGTTCAGAAAATTTTTAATTGCTACATTTTTTCCATCAATACTGCCTAAGCAATTTTCAAACTGCCACATACTGTTAAATCCTCTGCGACTGCAGCATATTAACCTTACGTCAAGCGCGGCTGATCTACTTGATACACCAAGAAGATTTCTTCTGAGAGTTTAAACACCCTCTAGAATACCGACACATGCGCTTTAGTACCTTCTTGTCTCTGAAATATCTACATATTTAGGATGTTTAGTATCTCTGGACATTTTGGTCAGTGAAGATATTTATAAATAGCTCATTTTGATACATCGCGTCCGTGCCCGTTGCATTTTAAATTTGTTTTATTTTCAATAGTGTTTAACTTTGGTGAGTACGTAAGTATGTAAAATGCAATTTATATATACAGATTGTGACGCTGATATTGAAATTCGTCAAGTGGACTCTGAAACAGAGGAGGAAGATGATACTTATGTTGAAGATTTGCCTGAAGATACGAATTATTTTCTGGGAGAGATAAAGTAACCAAGTGGAATAAAATTTCACCATCTCAAAAAGTACGTACAAAAGCTCACAACATAATTAAGAAATTGCCAGGAGTAGACGTCTTTCAAGATCTCGTGAACTGTGGCGCTGTAGTCTGTATATGTCAAAATATTGTTATTATCCGTCTTACGAACATTCGCCGGTACATTTTTTCTAACCTATCTTTGCATTCATCGTTGTATTTGTTGTTAATAAGTCTTAAGGTATTATTATAAATAAATTTATTTTTATTTAATTAATAAATATCTGATTATTTTTAATTTTTATTGACGTGAGTGCCTTTTGAATAGAGCAACGTTTTTGGAATTCAGATAGACTTGTCAAATTTTTGACTTTTGGTATATTAATTCCGATTTTCGACTCAAGGTCACAGTTCACGACATAATGAAATGCCTCTAATAGGTGCAGCGAAAACAGCGAACAACTCCTTTAGAATGTTGGAGTTGTCTGATAAGCGATGAGATATTGACTATTATAGTTGAATATACAAACCAGTATATCTACGGCATCAAAGATTCTTTTCAAAGGGAGAGAGACTCAAAACCCATCGATATTATAGAATTCAAAGCTTTTATTGGTCTTTTGTTTTTAGCCGAAGTACACTGGAGCAATAAACAAAGCTTAGAAGATCTTTGGGGCTCTGACGGGGATGGAATTGAAAAGTTTCGTTTAAGAATGAATATTATAAGATTCAAATGTATTATGCGATGTCTTCGATTTGACGACAGAAATACTCGAGATGAGAGAAAAAAGTCTGATAAAATAGCAGCTATTTGGGAAATATTTTCAATGTTTACATAAAATTGTCAAAAAGCTTACACAGTAGGTGAAAATATAACTGTTGATGAGAAACTGAAGGAATTTTGAGGCAGATTCAGTTTTCGGCAATATATACTCAGCAAACCGAACAAGTACGGGATAAAAATTTATGCCCTTGTAGATGCCCAGGTATTTTATTTATAAAATCTAAAAATAAATGCCGGATTGCAGCCAGACGGCATATTTCGAAAATGTAATAAATCCTTTCATGTTGTTATGCGAGTTTGTAAACCATTATATTAATCTGGGCGAAATGTTACAGCATATAACTGGTTTACTAGAATTGAGTTGATCAACTTACTAACAAAAATCTCTCATTTGTTGGAACTGTAAAAAAGAACAAGAAGGAGCTTCCATTGGTGTTCACTACAACTAAAGAAAGATCTATAAACAGCACTATTTTTGGATTTTGTACAGACTGCACAATTGTTTCGTACGTTCCCAAAAAAAGCAAATGTGTGCGTCAAGTCTTTACAAAAACAGCTCAATAGATCCAAACACTGGAAATAAACAAAAACCAAGTATTATATAATTTTATAATAAAACTAAAGGTGGTGTAGACACAACAGAAAAATTGTGCGCTTGATATAACGTAGTCAGAAATGTGCGTCGCTGGCCTATGGTAATTTTTTTTGCTATTCTCAACATGAGTGAAATCAATGTTCAAGTAATTTTCTTTGGCAACGATCAAAAAGTTATTGTAAAAGTATTGCCTCATCTAACTATGAATACTAAAAGAATACATACGAGTCTTCAAGAAAAACTTCAACATTTTAAACCAGCAATAAATGAACAGCCAAATGAAGATGTTGAAATTGAAGGAGGAAATAATAAGAGAACAAGGTGTCAAACTTGTACGGAGAGAAGAAGACTAACAAAATACAATGTAAAAAACCAATTTGTTTGATGCATATGGAATGCTTTTGTTCTAACTGTAGTAGAACACTTCGGGATCTTTCAGCTCGTCATTCATAACTGTGTTAGCATAATATAAAATAAAGTTTGTAAACTTGGTTTCCAAGCTTTAAAAAAACAATGATTTTCATTTCATTTGTTTCTATGTTTTAATTTATCAATATATTATACTTTTGAGAGCATTTTTATACTTAATTTTGTTACGATAAAGCAAAAGAAATATACCTAAGTGAATATATTACTCTCAATTCAAAACTTTCAACAATACATTAATTATTTAACTAATGTGATCATTTTGATACACCGCGCCTGATTATGTACAAATTTGGAGCGCGCCTGGCGAAAAGTTAAGTGGCGGTTGTTAACATCTGAAAAAAAATCTATTTTTTGTATGCTTCTAGATAATTTTCGTAAGCTACAATGTAAAAATTAAAGCAGGTCGTTACTAAAAAACGGTTACTTGTAAAAAAAAGTACTTATCTATTAAACTAGCCATCCGTGGTTTATTAATTTTATTTTAGATCGACGTTTTGTTATCACCATCAAATCAATCTACATCTTTGAGTATATCAACAACACCATGTCGTCAAAATTACGCATCAAGAACCAGAAACCATCACTAAATAAAGGGAAAAAAGACTTTATATCAAATAATTTTTTTAAAAGCGACGAGAAAAATGATGAAATTTATGGCAAAAATTTTGAGATGCAACTAAAGAAAATAAAAGCAAAGCAGAGAATAATAACAAAAAAATTAATATATCATGTAATTTTTTCTGGAAAACTAGGGCAATTTGTGCCTCCAACATTTTCCTATGACCCACAACTACCACATTATTGGAATAATCACCAAAATTATTCTACAAATCAATACACAGCTTTAAATTTTTTGCCGACGTTCCGAATTCAGCCAGAAACTAGTTCTTATCCGGATTTTAACATTTTTACATCACAACCGTCAACACCCCTACGTAAAGATTCCTCCTTATTATCACTAGGTTCATCTTGAAATTTTACTCCTTAACAGAATAATGGATCGGAAGACCAACGTTTTAATATGGATGACTTTATTGTATTAAATAACACACCGCAGAATGTCCCTTAATATGAAGTTATTTTGTTGTGTTTTAATCAATAAGTAATAAAAAAAAATTTACCTTTAAGTAGTGGTTGTTTAGTGCTTTTTTTTGTGTGTGTATCAATCCTACTGCAATGGCCAATTGTTCTTGCTTTGACAGTACCTTGATATAAAAAATCTACAACTTTTTTTATAGATTACGTTTTGTCAACTGAAGACCCCTGATATATGAGCTCGGTTAATTTTGTTAACGAACGTGTTTAGAAGCATGTTGCCCAACATGCTCTCTAGTAAGTGACTTGCTTTAGGAATTTAAAAAGAAACAGTGCAAGAAGTTTACACAATTGACAAGCAAGTACCGGCTTTAAAGATTTTAGTAAGTAAAATGCAAGACAACATTAATTATACTTGCGGACAAAAAACTATTCGAAGACATCTTTTAAGATTTATCTTCAAGTTTAAAAAATGTAACAATCGACGAAAATTGCTTATTCAACGTAATGATATTGTAGTTTGGCGGTTTTGTTATCTACGAAAGTTGAGAGGTAACGCTGCCTTCGGAGAAAATAAAAAACTTTTTACATGTTTAGACAAAACTTTTATTTGCCCATCTTATGGGGTGAGTAAATGCTGGCCGTTAAAGAACCAACTAAGTGTATATAAAGCTGATCGTTCTGATCAGCGGTATATTATTGTACACGCATATGCATATGGATCTGTAAACAACGCTTTAATAATTTTCAAATCGAAAAGCATAAAGAGATTACCAACAGTTATTTCCAAATTTGCTTCCAAAAATTGTTGTTATGGATAATGCACCGTACCACAATGTTCAAATCAACAAACCTCCAACCCAAGCCACAAAAAAGCAAGAAATTAAAGACTGGATTGAAAACAACAATGTTTCAACAACTCTAGATATGCAGAAATCCGAATTGAGAGAACTGGTAAAAAAGATTGGCCACACTAAAACATTTTATGTGCATGAAGTTTAAAAAAAAACATAGACGTACCTTACGTTTGCCTTCATATAATTGTAATCTTAAATTCAATCGAGTTTGACTAAACATAACATATGGTCGCAATGAATAACGTACAGCAAAGCACCACGAAAATGGAGAAGTTAGTAAAAAACGCCTTTGCTGAAATCACCGCATTAGATTGGCAAAAACAGTGCAACCATGTAGATCCATGAGCCAAAAAATGTGAGAAAAAGATGGATTCGTTGACGAGGTACTGAAAAAATTGAAATTTATAGTAAATATTGCTTTGTCAGAAGACGACACAAGTTCCGAAGAAGAATGTACCTACCTAATCAATTAATTTAGATTTTAATTTAAGGATTAATTTATATTGCTAAAAATTGCCAAGCAAATAACTTATTCGTTCATTTGATAAAACATAAAAATTTATTACATTTAAAATAGGCAAAAGAAATTTAGTCAATCGGAAATTATTTAAAACTGTTTCTGGAAAACTTAATATTGTTATTTTGTTATTTGTTGTAATACATGAATTGATGAAAAGTTTTTTAAACTTCAAAGTATTACATAAGTTAAGTGCATTTTATGACAATTTTCTACCACCTGGAAAATTTTAAAAACCAAGTTTGATTTTTTGGTAGATAAAATTTTTTTTGTAACTAAAACTTTTATTTGAAATTTTTTACTTAATCCAATTTAAATGAAAAAGTAACATAACAGATGCATTAAAACCAGTATATATTTCATCATTCATAACCTATTTCTATGCACATTAATTAATCCCACAAAATATTCATTTTATTTATAAGTCATGATGACAAAAACCTATTTGTATTAAAACGACCCAAATTTTACCCGAAACATTGAAATCCTTTTAGAGTAAAATAAGCTTATCTATAGCTTCTGTAATAGGAAACACTATCCATCAAAGATTCAGTGGATTATTACATTTATTTATGCTGCTATGAAAAAGCAAGTTTGTTATTATTTTTATGACGCAGTTGTCAGGATTTCAAAAGTTGTTTTAGTTTCTGTTTGTGCTGTAAATATACTTTAGCAAATTGTATGTTTTTAGTTTACTTTTCATTGTTGCGTACCACTCTCGAGAATTAAATTTATTAAAGTACGGTTACTTCTAAAATAATTTATGCAAAAAAGAACTTTAATTATTAAACCAAAATGTTTTGTAATTAAATTAAACGCAAATTAATTAATATTTAAGCACACGTTTATTGTATAACTATAAAAGAAAAATCTTACAATAATATCAAAATTACACAAGCATAGTACAATAATTGTCATTATCGTAACTTTTTTAAATACCACACGGTAATAATTAAAAAAAACTATGGTTTCAATTAAATATTTTACAGCGATACGTTAGTAAAGTGATTATTATAATAATTCTTAAACGCAATTTAATTTTATCAACACAAATACAATAGATAAAGTTAATAAGCACATAATTTAATTTATAATATTTGAGGTACTGACAAGTCTTTAAGAATTTCAATTTCTAAAGATATTTCCATCTTTTGTTACTGTTAAATACAAATCTGTACTTATTATGTTTCATTTAAGTATATTATCACAATTTATAACTGTAATAATTAACTCAATTTTGCAGAATATCTTTCAAAGGAGAATTAAATACAATTTAAAGTACATTAGTCGATAGAATTTCAAATAAAATTTATAATTACTAAATTAAGAAAATTTATTTACTACTAATTTTTGTTAGTCAAATAATAAGTTGTTACTTAAAAATAAAATTAAAAATTAATTGAAATTATTAGTTTTATTTTAGTACAAACTCCTGTAAAAAATGGTTATATTATTTTTTTATGCTTTAAAGTACACAAAGAAGACGTTACACTGCTGTTGTGACATTTAAATATTTAGATGATTTAAGGTTTATTCAAAGAATTGGTAATTTAGAAAGAAGTATTAGATTACTTCAGTTTATAAACTTTAGTTTATGAGAAGTTTAATACGATTAAACTTTGTTGTGCAATCACTGAAAACGAACTACGCTTGAGATATCACCGAATCTCCTAAAATCAAGATTCATTCATAATTTACTACGTTAACCTTTTAGCTTTAATATTGAAAAATTTATAAATATAAATTCATTTTATTTGAAAACATGTTAGATGCATTTCGTAATTTTCGTTTGTTTCTTATCGATAGATATTTCTTCAACTCAAACATTGTAAGCATTTTTTTAAATAATTTTTGTCGTTGACATTTGCAAGAGAAGGAGAAATTTTAAAGAGACAGATAATAATAGAAAGTCTACATACATATTTGCCCTATATACATAAATGCTAAAAATGTCGATTCCGTTTATCTTATTACCTACGGTGATGAGGAGTAATAAGATAAGTGGTCTTCAATTTATATTATTTACATTTTAGTACATTCTAAATGGTATATAGTTTATATACTTGATTACTACGTTAAAAATAAATTTGTAAATCAAGATCCAAAGCCTATAATTTTAAATTTGAAATATCTCATGTAATTGTTTTAAATTGCATTTGTTTAAAAAAAATAATATCTTTTATGTACTGTATCAAAATATATTACTTTAGTTTTGATTTTTTAAATTAAATTTTTTTAATCGTAATTGAAAGTTTATTATAATCCATTACATGCCAACGTTCTTATTAAAATACTTTCCTATATACCTGTAATAGCTTCTAAAACTTATTATTTTAAATCTAACTAAATACATCCCAAAGAAACGCTTTTTCAATGTTGTTTTCAACGTTTTACAAAAGATATAGTATTTACATTTTTAAAACATTGCAAAAAAATCTTAATGAGCAGAATTACGTTGCAAAATCAATATTAGAAAAACATTCTAAAATTGTTTGAAAAATATTATTTATAATAATATTTACAGTTGACATAAGCAAACAAGTGACGCGAAGGGGCGTGACTGAGGGCGCTTTAATTTTGACAGTATTATTCAAAGTATTCAAAGTAAAAAGTATTTCGGCGGCAATTTTAAATACTTTAAATTACGTAATATGTATTATAAGAAGTTTCTATTTAAATACCACTGCTCAGTAATTTCGGATATGAGAATTTAAGTTACTTACCTATAATTTTACACAATTTATAAGAATAAATTCACATTTTTAGATTGCTTAAACCTACAATTTGGAGTAAAAAAGCATTAATCATCCTGCTTTCGACTTCCTAAAGAATCTGAAGACATAAATAGAAATTTAGCGATTAAAACAATCCCAGTTTTTTTTAAATTAGTAACAACAGACTTAAAATATACTTAATAATGAAGTTTTCGTAAGTGTTTTTATTTATTTTCATATTCATTGCATTGTAATAATACAAAAACAGTTGATCCTTATATAGAGTGCTACAAACAATTTACTTAGTTATGCTTAAAAAAAATTACGAGATTTTACCAATAATTATAAGACAATTATGTATTACATTAAAACAGAACATAGATGTTGTTAGAAAAACAATAAATTCTTAGGCAGTAATTATCCCGACACAAAACCCTGGCAGTTGCCTACGTTATATTCACCAATATTACATATTTAAAATATTAACAGTATTATACCGAAATTAAGCATTGGATTATAATAAATAACAAAATAAATGTTATGTTAACATCAATTAATTGTTACAGTTTAACTATTCTACTGCAAGACTAAGCGATTTTTTCTCTTTGACCACCTCAAAAATATTTATGTATTCAAAAATTAAAAACTAATTAAATAAAGGTTAACTGCTGTGATCTTCTTCATCACTAATATCTTCATCTGATGAACCAATGTTTACTCTAAAAGACATGCTTTCCACTGTTTCATCCAACAGGCCATCACGTTCTCACATTTCGTCAGCTAAACGGTTGAACATGTTTATTCCAATCAGATTGTGTAACTTCAGAAAATTTCTTACAAAATTTTCTATTTCTGCATTACTTTGAGTGACATTGTTCATTGCCACTTTATGTTTCACCAAACTCCAAATTAATTCAATAGGATTCACAATGATAAGGTGGCAAACGTAACACAGTGTGTCCATGTTTCTTTAGTAATTCATCAACTACATAAGATTTGGTGATGTTACATTGTTTCACCAAACATAATAATTCAGCTTTTCTTATAACATTAATAGTTGATATACCGTTAGATTCCAATCTTTCTCTAATGTCCATTTTTTTGTACCTTGATTTGGTGGTTTGTTTATTTGTACGCTATGATATGATGCGTTATCCATAACAACAATACCGTTAGGAGGCAAATTTGGAATTAGCTGCGTTTCCATTGATTTAAAAATTAATAGTCCATTCTTCACAAATCCATAAGATCCACCTGCATAAACAATTATGTATCTTTATCCAGCTTTGCCTGTATGATACACACCAGGTTCGTTTTCTGATTGTCAGCATTTACTAACCGCATATGACGGATGTATGTATGTTTCTTCTAAGTACGTAATAGGTTTTTTCTTTTCTTCTAGAGCATTGTTTTCTCGTAACTTTCTTAAATAGCGACATCTCCAAGCTACAATGTCATGACGTTCCATTAACAATTTCCTTTTATCGTGACATTGTCTGTATTTAAACCCAATTTTATGTAAGTATTTTCTTAGAGTATCTGTTCCACCACAGTAGTCAACTTTCTCCTGCATTTTCTGAACTAAAATCTTCAACGTTGGAACCTTTTTGTCTACGGTATAAGTTTCATGAATGCTTCTTTTTAAGATGCCTAAATCAGCATTGTCCAAAACAATTTAATTGGAACCACCACTTCTTTGTTTTTTTGAGGAAGATTTTAGTACTCCATGCTCAGTTTGCAAAACTTCACTCCTAATGAAAACAATTTTTATTTACATATTTTAAATATTTATAAACTTACCTTATTTGTTTTATAAACTTCGGTGATTTCCCAGTGGCTGCTGCAGCTAATTCAGTAGCTTTGTCTAAAGGAAATGACCACACACCTGCTGCTTTTTGCTTGTCGAAGAACTGTACAACAGTTCTAATGATATTTCGAGCTTCGGCATGAACGGTTTTCCTTGATTTACTTTCCATGTTATTCTAAAAAACAAAACGCTATAACTAAGTGATAATCTTTAAACTAATTAATATTATTCAAATTGAATCATGATTAGTGTTAATGTATTAAACGAAATAAGCGTAAAAACCCTTAGGGTAAAAACACACAGTTTTGATTATGAGGTTATGTATAGGTGCATTTATGCAGATTAATTTAACATTTAGCACTTTATAAAAGTAGTACCCATTTATGCAAACACACTTCGACATCCGCGTTGGTTACACATTGATATATGTTGATATAGTTAAATTCGTTACATTTTAGTGTTTAATAACAAATTACGGAAGTTTTAGCGCACATACTTCGAGTTGCGTGTGAGAATGTGCAATGCAAAGATAATGTAAGGCGCAATGTAAATTAAATTTATAATTTAGTTAATTAGGGATCCGCAGTTTAACTGCTTAAATGGTAAATGATAAATATTAAATTTGTCTGCATAAATCTATCTTTAAAATTGCAATAATTTAGAATACGTGTCATATGCTGTTATATTTGGTATTATGTACGTACCGATTTATCAAAAATCCACAAAAGTTAGGGAAGGTACTTGCTATGATTCCATAATTGTGATTGGTCGATTGTTTTGTCACCAGAAATTTTTAAATTTAGTTCACACATTTTCCGGGTTAATGTTTGCTTCGGCGCTCTGTATATATATTTATATTTTTAAAAAAATGTTATATTCATGTATAAAAAATGTATAATCAACGTTTTTTTAAATATTGCAATATGATTTAAAGCCGATCTTACAATCGCGGAATAAAAGTAAGTTTAGTTATACTCACTTTAATTTTAAAATACTGACATATTTGGTTGTTAGTTTTATTTATGCTAACCAATAATATGACAGCATTTTACAATCAAACTGAGTATAATTTAACTGACATTTATACCATGATTATAGAACCAGACCTAAAATGTTTACAAAAGACAGACAATACAATTTTTGTGTACTTAAAATATTTCAATTTAATGTAGCTGCAAACGCATTTAATACTCTATAACAAAAAGTAACACATTAATATAAGCAAAACAAACATTATGCATATACCTCTTTCTGTAGAAAACCAA
Source organism: Aquatica leii (assembly GCA_035610365.1). NCBI lineage: Eukaryota > Metazoa > Arthropoda > Insecta > Coleoptera > Lampyridae > Aquatica > Aquatica leii. Next base: position 31,109,747 of record CM069433.1, on the reverse strand, counting down.
CTAACAATTGAAGATTTTGAAATCTATATCGGAAAAAAATACATACCAAAATTGTGCACCTTCAAAGTTCCTATTTGGCTAGCCGTATGAATGTGATCACTATAAAACATTACAACGAATGGAAATCATGAAGTACAGCAAATGAATGTTTGAGTGTTACACTGTAACAAATAATATTACACTTTAGCCAAATTTTCTTGCAACGACAAATTTACTAGACATAATAGATGCTGATTTGCTGAGATATACTAAAAGCATCTATTTAAGTTTTTCTATAAAACTGATATACTAACAATACATTACACAGCATAGTGAGTAATACCATAAAAATTGTTGATTTGTTGAAGCTTAAAATATAATTCAATTATGCAAGCTAAGCACAGTTGAAATGCTTTGTGATGTCTTTTGATGACGTAGAAACCTGGTACTTTGCGTAAGCGCGGTTGTACGCGAAATTTGTGTTTAATTAAGACAAACTTATATATAGGTGAAAGGTCAGTTAAAACTGAGACAGTTTAGGCATAGTATTGTATCAGTAACAGAATAAATTCAAGTTCGAGTTAAACGTATGCGCTAATAATGTACCTTTTAATAATCTAATTAGAACACATTAACATTTGGCCATATTTGAGACGACATTTCTTGGAATTGGAGACATGAAACTGTTTTGATGATGGGCAAGTACATTGGACACATTTTGCACGTTTGCAGTTGTCCATCAAAGGAACTACTCGCATAACTCTCAGTTACCGTGCTTGACCTTTATCCTCCCAATTTTTTTAAATTAATTAAGTTTCCGCCACTAATTTGCTGATGTGCGGCAAAAACAATGACCACTGTAGATACTAGATATTTAGGTTGTTTAGTTGTAAATCGCTTGCGATTTTTTTAGGAAATTGCGCGATTCAATTGCGACCATACGGTTGTTTTGTGAACTTACCATGTCTTAACTGCAAGAAAAATTGGTCATATTCAACATTCTTGCGTAGATTAATATAACATTTCAAAATGTCTACCTATTTGATATTAGTTACAAGAAATGATCTTGGCTGGTAAGTTTTTGTATTTGGAAGCACGATAATTGTGTTGTTGTAGATCATTAACAAGTTTGTAAAACAGGTTAATAAAATAATTTACTAAAACACTAAATTGTTTATAAAAAATATCCTTTACATTTACTTTTCCTCTTGAGTTGTGGTAATAAGTTTAGAGTTATTTAATTAAATTACTAGAATTTAACAAATCAAAAAGAGACCGGAACCGTTAAAGAAACATTAAATTAAACCGGAACTGTATCGAAACTGCTGTTACGTTTTGGTCCAGATTCTTGTTCATAAATAGTATAGCTTGAAGGTTGTGTTACATAATTGACAAAAAAAATTGTTGTACATAAGCAAAAATTGTAGCACTAAGTAAAATCGTTTCGTTTGATTAGCTTAGACTTTTTTAAGTATTATAGAAGAAGCTGTCAAATAAATAGAAAAAAATAGAGTATGACAAAGTAATCTTTACAAAAAAACTTTAATCGAACAAAGTATAATATAAAAATTAAATAAATCTTACCAACGTAAAAAAATTATAGAAACAACGACAAACAGAAATAAAAGACATACAAGTAATTTGACAAATTATCTAATATTTTTATGAGAACGTAAGCTGCACAATAGCATTTCTAATAACATTTAAATTAGATTATTAATAATAAAAGTTTGTTTTATTTTACTACGTGCCATACATACGTCTTAAAAAACATCTACATGGCATATATATTTACTATAAGGTATTAAATATGAACTCCTATAAAAAACTTGTCACGTAATGGTGTATGTCTATATCAAATAGAACCGTCGATATGAAGGGTAGGCACCAGTTCGAAAATAAAAAAAAATTCTCTAGCAAAAAAAAACAACTTAAGAAATATTTTGACAATTTATTTGATCGATGTCTTAACTAAACATTCATTTACACTAGCATAAATATGATAAGTCAATCAATCTGGATTATCAACCGTCAAAAAACATTAAAAGTTATGCAATTATTGAACAAAAACAAGTTGAAGTATTCAATAGTAAAAGATGACTGCGGTTTGTTGTATAAATACACTTTTTGAAAGGAAATAGTCTAATTTAGAAAAAAATTAAGTAAACAATGTTTGAAATGTTTTTGAAACGCCGTCCGGTAGTAAAAATACCACATATGATAAATAGAAAACTACGAATTAGTACGGAATGTAGAATAGATGACATTGGATTTAATTACAACGAAAGTCAATGACCTATTGACAAGTAACGTCGTCAAAATCACAACTGTAAAATAAGTTAGGAACAGCGTTGATATAATTGTGAAAAACATCAGAACTAGTGGACAGCGGTTTTTGTTGGCAACGGGATGTGTGAAACTATGGAGATCGAATTGACACATACTTAATATACTTCCGTTATTTCTTATTATTGTTTTACAAATTAATAAATATAAATTCATTAATTTCTGAGTATCAATTACTACATGGTGTCAGGTGAAAAACTATACTAGATTTGTGAAAGCGGAAGAAGATCTATAAAATTGGGTGTTGGAAAAAAACGAAAAAAGCTAACGGCAGAGAAGAAGCGATAGAAAATTGTAAGACAACGGTTGAACAAGAAAAAACAAGAAGATTACCGTTCAATAAGAAATAATGGCAGTTTTCAAACCTCCTAACAATTTCCGTTTTGATGAAAATGTTGAAAAAAACTTTAATCAATTCTTTAACAGTTTTAAATATTACATGAAAGCAACAGGTTATGAAGCCAAAGACGATGAAACAAAAATTGCAATGTTTTTAAATGTGGCTGGAGAGCAAACTTAAGCTTACCGAAGAAGAAAGAAAAACTTTTGCAAATGTAACTTAAGCTTTTAAGAAACATTTTGCACCGTACAAAAGAAAACTTATGATAGATTTAAATTCTTGAATAGATTACAGGGAGAAAATGGAGATTTTCTGACAGAAATTAAAACGTTGGCAAAGTCATGCAATTTTGAAAAGTTGGAAGGAAAATACTAAAAATTCAAAAAAAACTTAACACATGCAAGTGCTGTGCAAAGATACATAAAACAATGCAGTGTTTAGAATTTGGTAAAGTATGTTGGATTTGCAAAAAACTAAATCATTTTGCCAAACAAATATGTCAAAGAATATCACATGTAGTTATCTTAAGTTAGATTCTATAAAAAAGCTTAATACTATGAAGTGTGAACAATGTTTAATTGTTTTAAGTTAGATACGGGTAACGAATGTTCTATTCTGCCGTATAACAAATTTATAGAAATACAAAAAACTAGTATTGTCATTGTCTCAGACACTAATACTGTGTTAATTGTTTTTAATGGAAGTAGAATAAAACCATTAGGCACTGCTGTTTTGAACTGTAAAATTAAAAATAAATTTCTTATTTCTAGGGAAGACAGCTCAGTACCAATTTTAAGAATGCATGAGTGTATAGATTTAGATTTAGTAAAAAGAAAAGATGCAGTTGCATGTTATGATAATGTAGACAAATTAGTGGAGAAAAACAAGAGTTTATTTGAAGGACTAGAGAACATAGGTGAGTACAAGATTACATTAAAGAATGATGCTGTTCCGCTAGTGAAACCTTTACGAAGAGTGCCAAAGTCAATTAAACCTCAGAACAATCTTTCAGTCGGTTGGAAAAAGAGAACATTATACAGAAGATAATCGGTTCTGTGGAATGGTGTCATAATCTTGTTATTGTAAAAAAACCAGATAAGAGCTTATGATTACGCTTAGATCCGCAATGTCTAAATAAGTATATTGTACGGGAAAGGTGTCTAATACCGTCAGCAAAAGAAATATTTAGTAGGTTGTCGAGAAAAAAGTGTTTCACTGTTTTAGACAAGATAGATGGATTTTTACAAATAATCTTAAATCCTGAAAGTACAAATTTATGTTGTTTTAGCACACCTTTTGGCGTATATAAATATTTGAGGATGCCGTTTGGCATTTCTTCAGCTCCTGAAGTAATGCAAAGTTGAAATTCAAAAATTTTTGGAAACCGACGGTGTACAAATATATTTCGATGACCTTTTCATTACCGGATATAGTTTTAAAGATCATGATCGTGCGTTAAATAAAGTTTAGATAGAGCTAAGAGGTATACAAGTTTAACAAGAAAAAGGTGGAATACCGTATTAAGGAAGTTAAGCTTTTAGACTTAATTACTTCACAGGCATGTATTAAATGTGTCTCTAGTCATGTTAAGGCCATTTTACAGTTAGAGGTTCCTAAAAATGTCAAAGCTGTGCAACAGTTTTTAGGAATGTGTAATTTTTTAAGTAAGTTTATACCTAGTTTTACAGAAGTACTGCATTTTTAAGAGAGATAATTAAAAAAGAAAATAAATTTTGTTGGAGAAAAGCGCAAGATAAAGCGTTTTTAAAATAAAAAGTAAACTTAGCAAGAATCCTACTCTTGATAAAAGATTACCAATAACTTTACAGATTGATAGTTCGAAGAATTGGATTGGAGCTTGTTTGTTACAGAGGGGGCAACCAGCTTCCTTTTATTATAAAAGTTTAACAGAAGCTCAAATTAGGTGGCCACCTATAAAAAGAGAATTATACGCTATTTGTTGTAGTGTGGAAAAATATTATCAGTTTATTTATGTTTATAAGGTACTGTTACGATTTTAATACTGCGATACAAATCATTTGTAGTAAATTTCGAAAATGGTTTATAGCGAGACATTTTTAAGAGATTTTTTTGACATGTATAAAGACCAAGAATGTCTTTAGAAAATAAAATCGTCATCATACCATAATAAAACTGCTAGAAAAAGAGCTATAGACATTTTAGTTGCTAAATTGCAAGAAGTAAAAGCAGATGCAAACGAAGAATTTGTAAAGAAGAAAATTAATAATTTTCGAACATCTTACAAAAGAGAATTAAAATTAGTAAAAAAACTCCAGTAAATCTGGGTCAGGGACGGACGAAATTTATAAGCCAAAATTATAGTATTTTGAGTTGCTATCTTTTTTGGGCGATCAAGATTTACCAAGAACACCTGTGTCTAATATGTCTGATGAGGATGAGGTAAGTAAATAAAAAATACATATTCCTACAGCCTTCCATTTGAAAGTAATTTCTCCAATCTTCTGGATATAATCGCAATTCTTCTAATAAATGGACATCACTGTATGTATGTCTTTTTAATAACCAGTTTTTGCACCACCACCTAAGTTTCTTGTGTTTTTTTGTTTTTTTTCGGCTATACAAAGCGCAAGAGCCGCTAAAAGTATAGTTTCATTTGACATGTTTATCCTTTGAAAGTAAAACTCTGCAAAATCGTTACGTGTGTGTTCCCATCTGATTTCCAACACAACTCTACTGCAATGCATTCGACAAAATCGTAGTGCGGCGTTGGCCCGCTTTAAATAGATTAAGTATCAACAGCAATGAGTTCTATACCAAATATTGAAATTATCATTAGTACATGTAGAGCTCAAAGGTGAATTCTTGACTGCCTTCAAGTTCGTAACTTTTAATTGCTTTTTTTTACTAATCTAGAATAATAAATAAAATTTAACTTTTTTAAGTTTAGATTAGCATAAAAAAATTAAATAAACAGGAAATAACCTTATGTAAATGCTAACTGTAAAAAAAAAACCGAATTTCTATTAATAGTACACTATTATATTAAATATGTAAAAATTAATCTTACAACTGTTATTGTGTATATTTTTGACTAATTTAATTGGTTTAATTAGGTCATAATTTAAGAAATGAAGATATTAAAAAAAACTTCAAACTATGAAAATTTAAATCTACATGAATGATATCATAAAAAAATATATTTTAATTTGATTGTCATTGTAATTGTTTTAATTTTGTAATTTATAAGGTTTTTTTGTTATTTAATTTTTTATTATTTTTTAGCTATAAATAGTAATAAAAAATAATTAAAATTTAATAAATCTATGTTTGTTATTTAATAATTAAAATTAACGTTATTTGCCACAAAATATAGAAGGTGATGAAATAATTTCTAGGTTGGAATTTATTATTCGAAAGGTTTGTGCATGTCTAATCAATACTTCAGAGCTTCATAATGTACTTAGCGTAGTAATTACAAGGTCGCGGTGAAACATACGCGGTTTCTTTGGCAGTTTATACCAAGCTTTACTTGTATATATAAACCAATATCTTCAGATTACAATATATCTAATAAATATAAAACAATTAAATTTAAACCTAAAATTAAGATGTATATTAGATTTTACTGCAAAACACATTTGTTGTTTTATTCTGCTTTGCATAAATATTACGTTTCTTCCAAAATTTGTATTAAATTAATGTTTTATTCATATTTTTTTCAATTACACTGTTATTTAAAGCAAACAAATAATAATAAAAAAAATTTAGAAAACGTAGCTTTGTATAGTTATTACTTTTAAACTGTGCTTAACTTTAAATCCTACTTAAAATTTGTTTGCTTAATTTTGAATAGCAGTTTTTGCATTATAAGTTTGACTTTTTGTATTCGTTTTTTGTCCACAATCTTTGTTTAAGTTTAAACTTACAACAAAGCGTTAGTTTGTTTAGGTTTGTATCAAATTTTAACAAGTAGAATTGTTCACAACATAAATTGTCGTATTATCGATGCAATGGGTGGAAATTTTGGCAATATCAATCTTGTGCAATGTACTTTACGCTTTAGGCGGGAACTAATCTCTATTTGATAAGTTAACCTGACCTGCTTGTCCAGATCGATCCTGCGTTTAAAGTTTAAAGTAACATTACCACAGCACGGTTGCTTAAGCACTTTTTACATTTTTTATTAATAGCAAAAACTGTAAATTTAAATTTAATATAGTCTCGTTAATCAATTTTGACAAATCTGCTATAATTTTTTGTTTAAATATTCAAACGCTTATGAAAAACAGTGTTGATTTATTTTACTTCCACGAAAAATGAATGTCTTAAACTAACATAAATATTTAGGAAGTTTAATTTTTTCATTGAGTCTACCGGTCCGTAATCAACTTTACATAACAATATTTTTGTATTAAAACAGAAGCATCAAAATGCATTAACTTTTACCTAAAACTATACAATAAACTTACGCGCACACTAGCCAGAGCCGAACCAACCGGACGCGTTGATACAAATTATTGTTGCGATGAATTAATTGAATGCACTGCGATTCGTGCAGCACTAGATATTTTTTTTTGTAATTGATGAAAACAATATATTAATGTTGAGAACACTTATATGAAGCTTGATTCAAAGGCCCGTCTAACTAAACGACGAAACGCTCAGATGAAACAAATCTGGAACTTGCGGTGGTGCCCTATTTCACTTCATTTTTTGTATTTTTCGGATGCAGTGTTCGTTATTATTAAACAAGATATTCCTTATAATTTGTTTTATGTTTTAAAACATAATAAGTCTTAATTTCACTCAGCAGTGATGAAAAATGATTATAGTAATTGCAGAAGTAGATCTGCGCGAGCTTCCGCCTTGTACGCTGCAAAAACGGTACAATATAGATGAAAATTGCACACAAGCAATTTATTGAGCACAAAATTTACTACAAAAAAGTCCGCAGGACTGTATAATTATATCTAATAGTTTAACAATTACAGAATTTCAATGTAATTTTTGTGCAACTTTGCACACCTGTATCTTCTATTGAAGGTAATTGTACCGTTCCGTCGATTTTTTTATAGTAAATTCTGTATTCTATAAAAATGTTTATGTGCAACTTTTCCTCTATCTTGTAACGTTTTAGGGTAATTGTTTATTGGTTATTTTGATTTATTAAGCAATTCATTTAAATACAAAAATTGTGGCGGTTTTGATGCAAGCATGATTTACAAGAAAAACAACTCTTACGACATCGACAACGTTACAATTAGTCGCAAAAAAAGCCGCGGTGCAACTCGACCGAAACACATATGTTGTACTAAACGGATAATTTATGTTCAAATTTTAAAATGCATAAACGAAATAATTTAATAAACCTGGTTTATAAAGTTTATAATTAATTTTTATATTTTACATTTATAATTCAAATTAAGTGCCTACTTCAAATTGTAACAAATTAAAAATCAACTTGAACCAAAGACACAGTTCAGCTAATTTATCAAATTTTCAAAAAGGTTGCTTTGCTCGTGAAAACATGTTCGTGCTCTAAACCTTACATTCCGTGTGTCACATAGAATGTTTTTTCCTCAAATACGTTGTATAATTTGTCTGATTTTGTTTTAAAGTTTTAAAACATTACGGTATTGCTGTTTATACACTTTGTTTTTTAGCAAAACCCCACAAAAAAATTAGTGGCGTTAGGTCCGGAGAACGTGTAGGTCAACGTATTGATGCGTTTGTGCTTATCCATTTTTTATCAAAAGTTAGGATCTGTGAAGCAGCAAAAATTAATTAAAGAAATCGGACATAAAGCTCTCCGGCTACACTACCCGGATAGAACACTGGTCCAAGAACTCGCAAACCTATTACATCTCACCACATGTTGAGACTAAGTTCATTTTTTGGAATTTGCGGATCTACTATAAGATGATTTTCTCTATTTCAATGCTTTTTCTGTCACACATGCTTGAATGTAAAAAAAAATTTTTTTTCACATCAAGTCTTAACTAATATAGAAAAAGATTCGTCTGTCTATACAACAAATTTAATTTTATCTTGTTTTAAAAACACTTTCATAGTTCAAAATTATTTAGACAACCTTAAAAAATACAACGTACGTAAGCATTTATTGAATTCTTTCTAAAAATGACTTATGCTTTCAGGGATATTGCATTTTTCTGTACGTATAAACAACATTTTTTATAAATTGAAAAGAAATATTAATTACTGATTTTTTTTTATTTTGTGGCCGACAACCTACCGTTGTTTTACAGAAAATAAACATGACTAGCTTGGGTACATTATGGTTAAATATCACAACTTTAAACGTCTCTCCACGGAGAGAAATATTATGCTGAATTTAATCATTACAATTTCATATTTAAAGCATTTGCTTTTTTTCTAAAATTGATTCACATTCAAATAAAATTAAACCTACATGTTCTAAAACTTAAATTAAATTTCTTATTGCAATCCAAACATGTTTTTATTAAATCATTCATAATTATAATGATACAAGTAAAAAGTTTTTGTTAAAATTAAGACTACAAATTGATCAAATTCAACTAATTATTATAAAAAATCATATCAGCGATTAAAGTACGTAATAAATTTCTACGAAACCACAAGTAGGCATTTCAAGTAAGCATTTATGTTATCACTATTTGTTCCATTCTGGTCTAAAATAAGGTATCAGCAATTTAATTTACGTTAAGGTTTGCAATATGTGCTAAACTTTTTGCTAAAGCTGTGGCAAAGATAAATTAACGTGTACCGTGACTCCGACAGTTTTTTGTTTGGAACTATACGACATGGATCCATCATTTTATAACAAGTTGCTTGCAGCATATAATCTATAACATGAAAATTTAATAATAATTAATAATATAGAATAATATCATTATTTACGAGCTTTATTAGTAGGTGAAGCAAGTAAAGTTATTTACTTTCTTGAATTTTGCAAACCGGTTATTTCACATTAAGTAAATGGCATTCCAATAGTAAATTAATTCTAGATTCGCTACAAGACTATAACAAGCCAAACAGTGTTATCTTAACAGGCGACAAAACCATTAAGACTTTTGGTGTAGTGTAGAATAGCAGATATGATACACGTACTTATCAAGTTCCTGACTTCTCTAGTCATGAAATAACAAAAAAGCAGATAGCTCAAAAGTCTTTAATCCCTTAGGTGTGGTAGGTCTTTGTATAATTCGTATAAAAATTATCCTTAAAAAATTATAGAAGTTGAAATTGGAATGGGATGATCCAATACCTAGAGATATAGAAACGGAATGGTGTGCATTTACAAGAAAATTACTTCTTTTAAATCAGGTTATCCTATTATCGTATTTGGGCAACCAAAAATTAACGCATTCTTGTGGAAATTAGTCCTGTATTTTTTTTCTACAATACTATATACGCAGAACTTGACCGTACTATTTTGGCTCAACTTTTCGAGTAGCTAGATAACAACTTTAAGCAAGACAATGCAATAGCTTATACTACTCAAGCTACAATTGAATTTATTCAATAATCATACAATTAAACTAAAATAAACTAAGACTTATATCATCTACGATCTCCAGATCTTACGCTACTAGTTTTTACTTTCACAGACAGAATATACAAGAATCAAATGCACAATATTGAAAAATTGGAACATGAAATTACTGATGCTATGCAAAATAATAAAATTGATGAGCTTTGTAATGTTTTCCAAAATTTAAAAAGAAGAGTTAATACATGTATCGTAGCTCAAAAACAAAATATTGAACATCGGTTATAAATTTGAAATAATTGTCATTACCAATTTTTATTTAATTACTTAACCTTAATTTAAAACTTACAAATAAAATTTTTCATTTAGTAATTTTTGTTTTACTTGATACCAATCCAAGCAATGTTGGTTGCTTAACATATATGTCACGTGTAAACGCCTTGTGTATACATATATCACAAACCGTAAAGCCGCAATGTCCTGCTTTTAGAAAAAAACAAAGAAATACGCTAGTGATAGTACAACGAAATGTATAAAAATACACTGCCAAATAATGCTTGCTTGAATTATTAGTTTTTCATTGTTTTAAAATATTTGATCGTTTGCAAAAACTGGTTGAAACCTTAAAAAATATAAAACTATGCTAAACCTAATAATGCATTTTTTTAAACAGATAATAGGTTGATATTTAAACATTTTTGAAGTACTTGAAACTTCTTTAAGCGTGGCTTCATCTTAGTTTTTTTTCTTACGGAAGTAACGTTCACGTGGTTTTTGCTATTTAAAAACATTAACAACAAGTCTCAACTAATTATGTAATCGCAATTTGTTAAAGTACATTTATTTTGTTGACATTTTAGTTTCTATTTACGATATTTTAGCTTTTCGTATAATTTTTTGCTTTTACATTTGACTAATTGTCTTGTTTGTGTACAAATCTGTTTTTTTTTTAACAATCTATTAAAGTTTACTTTTACAAAATTTTGTACGTATTTTTGATTGAAATTGTTTCTATTTAATGTACAACACAAAATAATTTAATTATTGTATTTATATTATAAAACCAGTAATAATTATCAATTAAAATAACTGTTTCCATTACAGTTTAATCCATGGAAAGCAGAACCCCAAAAGTTGACCATTCTGAAGCACGAAACATTATTCGTAACGCTGATTTTTTTTATAAATAACTGGATAATGAAACAAAATCCATTTTTAATTTTGTAGTAATTATAAATTAATGTTAATTAAAGATATGTTTTTTTAAAACTTTTTACTTATAAAAACTAACATTGTTTTAACTCAATCTTAATTTAAAATCTTAAGCTTTCGCGGTTGTTATGTTTACGATTATAAGCGACTTTCGGCTTAGACTGCGTCGTAGTTAAACACCTAGACTTAGGTTTGGTCCTAGTCTCTTCTTGAAAGCCACAACCAGAAGTAGAACTTGGCCTTTGTCGTATTGTCGTTCGTGAACCCAAACAAACTGACGTTTCTCAAGACATTGATGCTTGCATCTTCAGAGTAGTAAATGTCACTGACATTTTTCTACTTCTGGTTTTGGCTCTCAAGAAGAGACTAGGACCAAGTCTAAGTCTGGGTGTTTAACTACGACGCGGTCTAAGCCGAAAATCGCTTATAATCATCAATCTTAATTTTCAGTCATTGTCAAGTAATTACAACCATTAGCACTTTGTTAGTTGTGAGGAAGATTTTAGGGTTAACGGTTGTAGAGTAAATGTGTTATTTCATAATCCTTACGTGCAAGTGCGATAGATACAAATTTTATGCAATTAAACGATTTATAGATCGAACTAAAAACGTCGACTAATAATCGCCATATTAACTGTTTTGATTGCTTTTTTCCGTTTACTTATTTGTTATTATTGTTTCTCACGTCTATTAATAAATACAAACAGTTTTTTTTCGAAACTCCGCTATCTGTATTATTGGGTTAGAAGTACATATCCTGAAGAATTGAGAACAATAGTATAGATGTTTATACGTATTTTAAAAAAAAATAAAAACTGCAGAACCTTTAATTACTTATTTTTATTTTGTAAAGGCAATCTTATCGATATTATTAATGTTTATAAAACTTTTCCTAAATCAACCATTGACAATTGTGCTGAACAAATTATAAGAAGAAGTGTTCACAATTTCCATCTTACTAATGGGCTAACGTCTACTTTGAAGCCTTCATTTACGATAAAATCATAGATTATATGATACATACGCGCAATAACTAAATATCGTGAAGAAAGACGTCATTTATACGGATAAAACTTAATGCACGATTTCTATACAACTTCTTGCTAGAGGACTGATAAATTAATCAAGGTCTAAAATGCCCCATATCTAAGAGTATACGGTTAATTATTGTAATAACGAATATGTTAATAATGCACTATTAATATTTAAATCTGGTCACAAAAGTGACCATAACGAAATGAATTACTGTATGCCGATTACCTCCTTATCACCCATAATAAAACCCAATTGAAGAAATTTGAGGTATTATTAAGAATTGGGTTGAAACCAGAATGGACACGTTTAAACTAAATTAAGTTGAGTCTTCGGTTAAAGAAAAAATTTCAAGTGTAGGTATAAAAGAATTGTCAGAAGTATGTCGGCATGTTAAAAAGGTTAAAAAAAATATATAGAAAAAGAGTACATAATGGACACTTATTGTGAATTTAAACATTTAATACCAACCACTCGTCAGATGAAGGCTCATGTGACTGGCCTGAAAAGCAAGATTAAATCAAGCAATTGATATCCTTCACATCTTTAATGTGCATTTCACAAGTCATTACTGGAATAAACAAGAAACATCATTAGATTGATCTAAATAAATAATTATAAAATTATACGATGTATTTGAATTAAAATATTTTACTTATTTTATTATTATACAAAAGTTTGATCAAAAAGTTTTTGTTTTGAAGATTTATCTCATTTGCAATTTATTTCACTTTAATTTTTTTTAAATTAATTTCATTTAATTGAAATATATATTTAACTGCATTTTTACTAGTTTATATGGTGAATGAATGATTGAGCATTAAAGTATGTGTTTTTTGCTTATTTAAAAAAAAAACTGTTGGATAATAAAACGTTTTTTCTTTTTTTTTTTTATTTGGTTTATATGTAATCTCACAAGTAAACACTCTTTATAACATCAATCAACCAATTTGTTAATTTGTTGCTAAAAACCTTATTAATCTAATTACGATGACCAGCTTTTAATTGTTAAATTTAATGTTCGACTTCATTAAAAAAAACTTGTTTTCTACATCTTCTAATATGTATAGGGTTTTTTGTAACTTAAAAATTGATTTTAGCATTGAGTATTTGATCTACAATGTCGATGCAGATAGTTTACTTTGTAAATGCAGAAAGTAAGCACTTTACGTTTATATTTGTCACTTATTTGAACTTTTTTCTGGTATTACTTCAATATAAATAAAAAAAATTAGGATTAAGCCGAAACAATTGTAGTTTTTATAAAATATAAAGTTTGAAGAAGGCTTATTTTTAATTATTACTATTGTCAATGGAAATATCCAATTGAAAGTTGTTACGGTAAGAATTAGGGGTAACTAAATTCAAATGAAGCGATGGCCGCAACAGCTCGGTTCTTGTAGGCAAAATGAGGTGGGTTAGAAACTGTGAGGGGAATATTTAAATCAGAGATGTCGCGGTAGATGAAATTAGTCAAATAGTGTTTAAAAATTGTTAGAAATAGCCGCCACACAATTTGTTTAGTTACGGTTCTGTTAAGTAAATTGTAAAAGTTTAACAGGGCTCTAGTAGTAGCGAAGGGTTGCTGAAAGAGAACGGGGAAGCTTAAGCAATAAATAGCAATCAGTAAATTTGATGCAAATATAATGAATTTAGAATAAATGGAAATTTACAAAATAATCAATAAAATATTCAATTTTGAATTATGCAAACAGAATATGTGTGAAGTTGAGTAAAACAATCGATAATGGATTTCAAATATTACAAAAATACAGGATCTAAATTACCTTGTGTTAAAACAAAAGTAGTAAAAATAATTTAATTACGTTAGGTTCGCAAAACAAACAAAAAAGAAAAAAATATGAGGGCGTGTACTAGTGTACACACGTAAGAAGTGAAACTTCTTTATGGCCTTATTTTTCGCAAAATGATCTACATGCAACTTTTCAGAAATTGGTTAAATAAAGTTAAATAAATTTTAAACAAAAGGATTTTATTATCATAAACATGAATACAAATTTTTGTAAATCAATTAACTAATTTTTGTAGATTCAATTTCATATTTCAGTTACCATAAGCCATTAATTACAAAACAACAATTGATCGTATTTTATAGCAACGTTTTGATCGTGTACCTTATAACCATCCGTTTTGTGACCTATAGTATGTGCCTCCGTGGCGCAATCGACTAGCGCGTTCGGCTGTTAACCGAAAGGTTGGTGGTTCGAGCCCACCCGCGGGCGAACTTTTTATTTATTTTACTACCTTTGAACACCTTGTACAATTTGTATTTATTTAAAAATATTTTAGAATTTTATAAAAAAAAGATGACGCGTAACGAAAAAAATGTGACGGTAAATTTTTTTCCAACGCCGATAAAGAAGTTTCACTTCAAAAAAAAATTGGGACAGCGATCGGGATTCGACAAAACAGTAATCACAATTTGAAATACAAAATCTTACCTTTATTACTTCGCTGATGAAACTCCGTGCACGGTATTTCCAGTCAAAGTTTCCTTAAACTAAAATATTTAAAACAAACAATTGGCCGTCGGCAAATAACAGCCGAGAATTGAGTTAGGTTCAAGTTTACTATCTTGTAGATCAGAGAATGCGTAACCACATTTATGTAGGTTAATAAGTCAGTTACAATTACGTTATAAGTCAACAAAATTCAAGGTAAATCAGATAACAAATTCTTATAAAAACAAAGAGAAATTAAGTTAAGTAAATTAAGCCAAAGTTTAAATAACAAAAGTGAATTTTAAATAGCAAAAAAAAATTGTAAAATATTAAAGTATAAAGAAAAGTTCTTGAATTTCTAAAGTTGATTAAGCAAGTAGGATTTTCATTAAAAGTTCAATGTAGAAAATCAAATCTTTGAGATTTGCACAAATATGAATTAATTCACAATAAAACGAAGAGTAACGGTTGGTTTTTCACTTAGCGTCAGTTGGTGCAATCGAAGTTGACTTCTCAGCATAGCGTTAATAGAATTTACAGGTGAACGGAGTATTTTGGTAGTTGAAGAAACTCTCATACGTGGAGAGAAACGATCCGTTAGAGAAGACGTTTATAGGAATTAGAACAATTTCGTCGGAAGAAAAAAAAACGCTATAAAAAGGAAAGGAGGGAAGCGAAGTTAGATTAATTAAATAAAGCAAAAACTAAGTACTTTACCTGGGTATAATAATCTAGCGTTAAAAAAACTAAGTACACTTTTAAAATTTAAAGTAATGAAACGTTCGAGAAATTATTTGCAAATGCAAGAGCCTTCTAGAAGCGGTTATCCATCTTCTAGAAGATATACCGAAAAATACCGAACGCTCGAGAAGGATTTACGTATGTGTATATATACCGACGAGACAGATCGTAGGTCAGTTATTGCTGGAATGCGAATGCAGCAGTGTTAAGAAGATTTTTTTTAAGTGAAGATAAATAAGTGATTAGCACGTGCGAAGTTTTAAGTAAATAACAGTGTACACCGAATCGAGTGAACGTGACTTATAGTGTAAACAAACAAGTGTGAGGCTATCCGAGGACGTTATCTTATCTTCTTGTATGTGATATAAATTATAGTGTAAGTGTTTTTATTAAATATTATTAGATTTTATTAGTTCGGTTAATTTAAAAGTGTACATATTTCTAGAATAAGTAAACATAATTTTTAATCGTTTAAATAAATTAGTTTTTAATAAATAAATACGCAACAGTAACTTATAGCCGTAAATATACGATTTTTAGGAATTTTAGGAAAGAAACAGGTACCGTAGATATACTAAAAGTTAGGAAGGTTTTAACGTAATTTCCGGTAAAATCACCGTGTTTAAGTAAACGTTAGTACTTCCAAGGTACAGTAAGTTTTTGAAGTGATCTCAACAAGAGTTTTTCAGGAACTGATTAAAGCAGGAAACGAAATACCTAGGGTCATAATGACCTCAGAAGATAACAAAATAAATTCGTCAGCAAACTGGTGAGAGCGCTCGAGTAACTAATATTTTGAACAAGGATCTTGATAAGGAATTGCAGAAAAGCAGAATTTAACCACGTATTAAGCGAAGATAATACGCTCTTAATTAATCATATATTACAAATTATCAACCTTTAAAATGTATCAAAATAAAGCGTGAGATTAGCAACAACAGCCAATTCCAACACGTATAACTTAAATGAATCAAACAGTACCGGATTTAGAAAAATTTGCTCAGGGCGTAACAAAGTGATTCTGAACTTCCTGCTGCTGCAATAGAGAAATCTCTAAGTTAATTAAAACTTAATATATATATATATAATAATATAATGTTGTAATACAAGTAAACTTAATCCAGTTAAATTCATATACAGTTTTGTGAAAAGAAAAGATGCATTTAATAATATTACACAGTGCGGTATTAATATTAAAAAACCCATTCGAAATGCATTTTCTAATTTAACAAATTAATATTGGGAAAAGTAGTAGGAAACTAAAGAAAGTGAGCTTTTAAGTAACGATGATTAATCAATTATTGGCCTCGGTCATATTGTATGCTATGCAATAAACAAGAGTAAATGCTATGTATTGTATTTTATGCCGAAATGAGTAGGTTTTCACTTCAACTGCAACAAAATATTTGTTAAAAGTCCGCGCTAGTAGTGGTTATCATAATGATAATTAATGATTAAATTAAAACAAGATATTTGTACAACGATCAAGAGTTTTTAAAGTACAGTTTATGCAACCAATTATACATTTGCGTATTAGTCATTTAAGTTGCCTTACATGTTCTAGTTTAAAATGACCTAGTCCAAGAACATTTTACTCTTCAATCAATCAATAAAAAGAAAACTAAAACCAACAACTTGAAATGATATACATTTTAATGTAAGTTTAATATTTTCAGTAATATTTGCACAAATGACAAAGAAGCGTAAATATTACAGACAAAAAAGTAATAATTATTAAAATAATAAACATTTTTTTGTGTTTGTATGTAAACAATGTTTTATATATGCATAAAGTTAATGAATTGCTGTAATAAAACTAATAACAAAAGTTAATCAAAATATTTAAAAAACTAAGAATTTCAAATATGTTTTATACCATTTTTATATAAAGGACAAAAAACATTAAAACAAGAAACACAAAATTAAAAAGTTGGTGATTACATCTTTGAAACGTTACTTTTTACAACGAACAAAAGCGTTGCTAAGTCTGCTATTTAGCACAATCGACAAATTTACCCATGCAAACCTAATGGTACTAATCGATAACTAAATGCATTAATCTGTTAAAATAGCAAAATTAACATTGTTTAACCTCAACTATTTTCACAGATTTTCAATCCCCAAATTGTTTGGTTTAATATAATGTTAATAACAAAAAATAGAGCATAGACAACAAAAGAATTACTTATGTTAGATTTAAAACCTGCCCGTAAATATTACTAAGCATCTCCTGCAATCGCCTAATTGAAAGAACACGTAAAATAAAGAAACAAGAAAAATCACATTTAAAAAGTTTTTATAAATTGAAAACTACAGCCAACAGAAAACATTCGTAATCATAACTTTTAACTTCGTTTAAGAAAAATGTCTTCGGTACAACAATGCAAAAGTTTTAAGTAATTACTAGACTTTGACATTCTCGATTGTTGTACGTTTCTATTAATATTACTTTAACTAATTAGGTACCTATTTTTTTTTGTATACTTTAATCTAACATTTATTAAAGTATGCATTAATTATATTATTTTCAATAAATAAGTATTGAAACAAATTAATTAAAAATGCTGCTATCTAAAGTTAATGTCATTTACTGAATTGAATGTAAACACTTTTCGTTGTTTCTATTCCCTAAAGAGTCGTAATCATATTGCAGTATACGACAAACTTTAAACTCCAATAAGCATCTAAAAGGTTTTGAATGAAATTCATAAAGTAAAAGCGTAAACCAGTTGAACTTTAAGGATTTTATTTTCAATGTTACACATAGTCATTTTTATTTAAATTAATTTAACATACTGTATATTATAGTTTTATTATACGTATTCACGTACTTATTAAACACTATTTTAAAAGTAATTTTTAAAAATAATTTTGTAATAATAATAATACAAAAATTAGATAAAAAATAATGTAAAATGGTAGTTTAACTGTTTCATTCAAGGAGGGACATAAAAACTACTCAGTTTTTCTTTCTGGTGACGTTTTGTGCACTAAATGTGCACTTCTTCAGGTCACTGCACAGATGTTACATAGTAAACTTGAGCAATTAGTCTGAAGATTCAACGACATGAGCAACAACCTGAGAGTAATACACAAACATAAACAATATGAAAATACTAAACAGTCAATGAATTAAAATAAATAAATTATAAATAAATAACAATGAATGAACAAAAAAATTATGTTATAATACTTAATTCACACATTTATTCTGAAAAGAATGCTACACAAAAAAACAAATGCGAAATAATGTCACATAAGACCTAGTTAAATTAAGTTATTAGTTTTAAAAACTGCACATTCTCTTAAAGTACACTAACAATACAAGGTAACACAAAATTAGTGTGTTTACAGATCTTTACTTCAGGTAATGTTACGTAGCGCAGTCAAAATACGTATTTGAATAAATAAATAATAGTAATGTATAGAAACAAGCCTGAAAAGAAAATTGATAACATAAACCCAAAATTATGATTACTATAAACGATGATTTTTCTATGTAGCATACGTACGATCCGTTTCTTAATAAAGTGATAACTTTATCTAAGTTCTTAATGATACAAGCGCTTTACAGTACAATCGGTAAAAATGGTTTAAATCTTAAATAAACCTAATTGCTTATGTTAAATTAAATCTGAACTATATAAATAAAAATATATGTTATTTGTTGCAACTTTTGTTACGTGTACGCCTGCCATGTACCGTTTGTTTAGTTTTGAGGAAATAATGATTAATCCACTCATATGTGCTTAAGTTTTCTTTGTCAGTAAGCAAATTAGCGGCCGGGATCGTCAAAGAAGGAAATCTCAAAAATCCGAGGTATTAAATCATTTTTTCAGCCTGTCAATAAACGAGCAGTATTGGTTTGTGCTGCATCTAGATTTGAACTGGATAACAGTAGTAGTTCCTGTTACTTATGATTTTTTTTAGGTTCCCGACTTTACTGTGTTTGATAGCCGTGTTAGCTTAAATAATAAATTAGTGATTATTTCTTTATCAAGGGTTCTTAAGTCTACTGTGTTTAATAGGTCAAATGTACCCTATAATGTTGAAATTTTTTTGATGAACATGTAGATAACTACACAAAATATCAAATTCTGTAAAAGTTCTAGCAACCAAAGACGACTACAAGATAAAAACGTGAAGCGATATTTTAGGCATAAGTATCTCAGCCAATATCTTTGACTAGTATTTTCACAAACAAAACAAGGTTTTTTTTGTAATTATTGCTCTTTTTTTGAAACTGGTACTGTTGGTGAAGGTCAAAAATGATGCCTTTAACTTGTGACAAAACCGTTAAAAAACCTTAAAGATATTGCATAACAGAATAGGGATTTGGAGACACTTGTTAATTATATTTATCGTAAACCGGATGCAGAACCAGGGCAACATTTCTTCATGCTTTTAATAAACTTAACTTGAAAGTAATCAAGCTTGTACATTAACAGCGTTTTAAAAAGGTAGAAGAAAACAAGAAACAACGTTTTTCTATAGTTGAAACTATTATCTTTCTAATATTTTTAAGAAATCTGGCGTAGCTGTAAACAAAAGAAATTTTAGAGAGTTTTAAAGTTTTAGGAACTTTACTTCATTATGATATTTGTGAGAATTTCGTAATTTTTGTGGTTGCGTTTGAGGAACATAAAAATGACTACGAAATCAATGAAACAGATTGAAGAAGAATTAGAAAAATACTGCCTATAAAAAATTGGGCAAAATCTCCATATCTAGGGAAGTGATTTTAATTCTGAAAAGCTAAAAAACACAAAAACGCTGTCACGACACTATGATACAGACATATGCTAAATAACTCTATTTCGCATAGTTGGGATGCTGTTGCAGTTATAACAAAAATAACTCATTTTTTTAAATTACATCAAAAACAAGAAATCGTCCTCATAAGCACTCATAAATTCAAATTTTTTCAAACCCTTTGAAGATATTAGTTAGTGTAAGTGCACAAACAAAGATTTGTTTTACCTGTATTATTAGTCATGTAATTATCTATCAAACTGTAAAAGTGAAAGTTGAAAACGAGTTGACAGGGGTGTGTACTTTCTCCGCTGCTGTTCAATATATACGGTGAAACCATATGCCCGAAAGCAGTACTAGAAGAAAGTAGTGGAATTACAATCACTAGAGAGATAATAAATAACATATGTTTTGCTGACGGTACGCTCATAATAGCTGATGATGCGACAGATTTGCAAAATCTCATTGAAAGAATTAATACTTACAGCAACAAGTATGGTCTACAGCTTAATCTGGGAAGGACTAAATTTATAGTAGTCACAAAAAAAAAGACAAATAACGAACAAACGAAAGAAATAAAGTCAAGAAAACAGATAGCAAGACATACGTTTGTAAAACTGAAAAAGTTTTTTTGCTGTCGAGACGTAGACATGGACCTCAGAATGCGAATGTTGCGATGTTACGTTTTTTCTACACTATTCTGTGATTTGGAGGCATGGACACTCAAAAAGAAAGACATCAGAAACATCAAAAATTTTGAAATGTGGTGCTATAGAAGAATGTGGAAGATATGATAGACAGAAAGCGTAACCAAGCTGGAAGTACTGGGGAGAATAAGCAAGGAATGTGAATTTGTAACAAAAATAAAAACGAGAAAGTTATCAGGGCCATATAATGAGAAGAAAAAGATACCACCTGCTGAGGCTTATATTACAGAGAAAAATCAAAGGAAAAAGAAGTATAGAATCAAGAAGAAACTCATGGTTGAACAATCTACGGTAATAGTACAACTGCAGTGCTGGAAAGTTGTTTAGAGCTGCGATTAGCCAAGTGAGGGTTGCTATGATGATTTCTAACCTCCGATAGGAGACGGTACTGAAAGAAAAATTATCCAATTTTTGAAATATATGTTTTAAAAAGAGCATGTATAGATACATCCAAAGGTTAAAACTGATTGCTGGTATGTGGAGGAAATGTTATTATCTCTGCATAGATTTCTTGCTTAAAGAGATTTACGGTTTCCATGACTACCAACTATTAATAAAACTAGATTGTTTTGACATTGAGATACTATATACAGTGTAAAATGTTTTAAAAACACCACCAACAAATCAAAATCGATTTATCTAGAAGGATTAACTTTAATAACAGTTCCAGAAACCAAACCAGTTCTCAATCGCGGATTTTGACAACCGCGTAAAAATATTATTATTTGTAGAATAAAAGTGCCACTAGGTGAAATTGTCCTCATTACATTTATATTTTTCCCTTTTGAACAGATGTTATTCTTGCTTCAAATCGTTTTAAACAACAACATTTCTAAAAGTCTGAACCACAAACACTCCTGTTTCATCCACATATATATTAATGCTTTAAATTGCTGTTTCTCTATTGCATTTTTCAAAATTTTATAAAACCTTTCTGTTTTTGCTTCAGAAAAATCTGACACTTTCCGGTTTTTTAAATAATAAGTTATATGTGTTCATAAAATAACTTAAACAATATTGTCTTGCTAATTTAATTTTCTTGGTAAATAGATAAACAATGCTATTTAAACGAGCGAACTGGTAAGAAATCCTTCTTATGTCTGTTGAAGTTAATCCAATTTTTATTGATAAATAGTTAACGGGTAATTTTTTATTTTTCCAATATTGTTTAAGTATTTAGTATTTCTTTGAAATAGACAATAAGTTAGTAGTACTGTTTTTTGATTCAGAGACTACATTGTTTAAATTTTGCTAGTGGTAGGTTTGCTGTCGTTTTTGTTTGTAGTTACAAACTATTGCATTTTAGAAGCAAGTTCGACACTGTTGAATGTGGCCCACATACAACTTGCTCAACTTGCTCTTACTTAGTTAGTATTTTATTTTTTCATACGTCTTAAATTTGACACTACAACGGAAAATGTTAAGATTTTTTTAGATTTAGAAAAAAAATTATTAATTTAAAAATAACAACTTTTATGTTAACACAAGAAGTAATATAGATAACAGAAGTTTCTGTATTACCAATTCAAAAATAAAAACCAATGTTATATATACATTACAAATACTAAACAAAACTAACATTTTCTATACCATTAGTTTGAAAAGACTATTAAAATTCAGCAATGCCGAACTTGCTTTATATGCCAGACTTGGCTCGCCATCATATGTTTTAGGCGATATTGTTATAGTTAGAATTTGATAGCATTTTTTCGTTATTAATCCATCAGCTTTTTACAAAAAAAAATTTTAGGCAAAATAAATAACAGAAGACAGTAAAAACAGTACAAATGACACTGATGATGACGTTGAGTATGAGCACACATCTTCTCCTCTTAAAGTTTTGAGGTCGTATCAAGCAACGGTGAGGAATTACATAAAACCGATGCACAAAGAGATTTCTCCGGAGACTCAGCTAAAAGCAAAGACATAAATGTTAACCCAAAGTAACTTTAAGGCTACAAATAAAGTAAAATCTGTACGCGGTCAGAGACTTACCTTTCTATCTAAAATTCTTTCCTGTTTTACAAACATTAAAATCATCAATAACGCACATTCGCGAATCTTTGACAAGGAAATTTTCGGAAATGTTGTGGTACAAAGCAATGTATTTTCAATTTAACATAGTCTAACAAGCCACTATATTTGGAGTAAAGTTAGTTATAACAGTTTTTTGAATGTGATATGTGCTGTATACAAGGTGGACCAATATTGTGTGAATCTAAAATATCTCCTTTATTGTATAAAATTATAGATGCTTTAAATTAATTAGTTTATAAGCCGTTTTAAAATTTTTCTTCCAAGTTTATGGTTTGAAAGAATAACATGCTTTTGAGAAACAAAAGTTTATCATGAAATTATATTTTGGCATGAGGTTTGGCATTATTTAAAATATCCATAAACATTTAAAAAGATGCAGAATTTCAACGGACCAGAAGTCAATCTTTACAATAACCTAATTTGGAATTCGACAGCTTGCAACGAATTTAATTCTTTATCACAATGATATACCATGTAAGCATCCAAAAGCCTACGGTTGTTAAGACAAAAGTACTTCAATGTTTATTAGATTATTTGTTGGTAATTTAGTTGTAACGTGCACATTTTTTTCGATTGAATACGTCTGATATTAATTAACATTTTTGTATTCACTGTTTATGTAAATTCTTTTGCGCAATGCGTTTGACGCACTGCACATGCGTTTGGAGCCTTCTTCTTAAGTAAAAGTCATCCTCCGACATCTTACGTTTCGCAATGAGGTGAAGCAGACATTTTTTTGCGTGCTGCAAAAAGTGGAATTACCACTTGTTGAATTTGTGTTTGTGAATTTTTACCCTAATGGTAAAAATTAGTTAAGCCTGCGTTTGCTAGTAGCACTTTGTTTGGTAGTAGCACTGCGTTTGGTTGTATTTGCGAAAAATAGAATAAAACCCGTTAATTCGAAGGGGTAAGTCATTTTTGTTTTGATCCGAATTGTGTAATTCATCGCAATTTACGTTTTAGTTTTTTTTTGTTCTGGATTTTTGGTTTCGTTCTTATACGATGTTTTTAAGTATGAAAGTCTTATGAGTATGATTTCGATCTTTATACGTCTGCGATTATGGAAACTACGATCTACGATTATCAATTTTATTGATTTAAAAGGCAAGATATCAATCAAATCTTCGTGAAGAGAAAATATACGATTTACGGAAATTGCATCATATTGCATCATTTCAATGAGTCATGATGACCACACTCTAAATAGAAGCTGCGCAATTCGTAAGTGATAAAATACCTTCAAGGACACGTATGTAAATAATCTGTAATTATTAGTTTTAAGTTAAGTTTTTGCTTTCAATATTTAACCATTTTAATATAAAAAAATATTGTGGCGTCCAAATTATAAAACTTTTGTGTTTATCAAATTGAAAATTATTAATCTTAAGTAACGTAAGAATTCCCACGACTCTAATTAAATAAATATGAAAATTTCTCATTGCTCTTATGTAGTTTGTTTTAATGTGTGTTTTAAATAAATATTTTTGTGAGCTGGCTGGTGCATTAATTCATTTATTAGTTATGCGTTTGTTTTATGTTAAAGTAAATTATGTTACGTAGGTAACTGAAGTATGTTACATATTTGGCGCCCAACGTGGGGCTTGAGAAAATTCTAACGTTACTGAAATTTTGATTTGATATTTTTGTGTTTTATGTATTATGTTTTGTTTATATTTTGTGTATTATAACTATGTTAATGTGTTATGCAAGGTTTATCACTTGTTCGACGAAGGTAAAATACGATTCAACTCAAGTTTACGATATGATTCGAATTAATACGTTTGATATGATTAATCTTGACTTTGTTTCTGATTTTGTTTTTTACATTGTTGTACGATTGGGTTTGTGATTTTGAATTGTTTTCTGTGTACGAGTTCAACATTTTGTTTTGATATTTTGAATTTTTGAAAATGGAACCAAATCATTTGAAGAGTAATGAAATTGTTTTCGAACTTTTGTGTCGTGGTTTACAACCACAGGATAATCAAATGTTACGTAGAGCTCAATTGCGTGGACAATTACGTAAGGAACGTAATGGACCTTCTGTTTTGCTTATTCAACCTTATGATGATTTCGAAGAGAATGTTTCTCAAATAGAAGAATCTTTAACTGATCTTTGGGATTTACTTAATTCTGAAAATGTTACTTCTTTGGTTTGTACTCGTGTTAATACTCGTCTTTTGCATTTAGAAAATAGAATTAATCTATTGAAGCCTTCTGGTAAAGAACAAATTTCGAAGAAAAATGATTTTAATACGCAGTTATTAACTTTGCAAGGTCTTCTTATTGAACATTCTGAGTCACAAATTGAAAATGATTTAAGTAAACTTAATATGTCTGCTATGCCTTCGAATAATTCTTATGTACAACAATCTACAGTTAGGTCAATACCAGTTTATAAATGGGGTATAAAATTTTCTGGAAATAAATGAAAAGAGAGTGTTATGTCATTTTTAGAAAAAATTGAAGATTATTGTGAATCTCGACATGTTTCTGAACAAGAATTATTCATTTCTGCTAACGATTTATTTTCTGATAATGGTTTGTTATGGTACCGTAGTATTAAACATAAAGTTAGCAATTGGTCTGATTTAGTGAAGTGTTTGAAAAGAGATTTCCTTCCGTCTAATTACGAGTATGATTTATTAAATGAAATACGAAATAGTAGAACACAAGGTCCGCATGAAGATGTTTTCTTTTACATTATGTCAGTTGAAGCTTTGTATCGTCGTTTAGAAACCCAACCTTCCGAATCCGAAATTATTGATCAAATTTTAAGAAATTTGAACCCTTATTTTTCCGAACGTGTTAGTTTACATGATGTCGACACTTTGGATCGTTTGAAAGAATTATGTCGTAAAGTTCAAGATGTTAAGTCACGTATTGATAAATACCATCCGCCTCCTTAGAAACGTTCAGTTTTGTTAGAACCAGATTTAGCTTATGTTGGTTTACGTAATTCGTTTGATATTGTGTCATCTGTGAATAATTCTGATTTGAATATTAAGAAATGCTTTAACTGTGGTTATCCAGGTCATATGCATAGACAATGCCCAAAACCGGCATCAATATTTTGTTTTGGATGTGGTAAGAAGGATTGTTATCAAACTACGTGTCCTACTTGCAACCCAAAAAACGAGTTGAGTGGTATCGTTCCAACTCAAAGTCGATCCGTTTACGTCAATACCAAATCCGGGGCGATACCAAAAAATTCAAACAATCAAAGTTTTTCTCCAAAAAGCAAACACAACCAGCCAAAAGAAAAAAAGACTTCCCGTTAGTAAATAAAATTCGTACGTCTACTGAAGAATGGAATGTTTGGTTAAATAAAGTTAAGTTGTTTATGTCATCTACGTCTGTTTCGCCGCTTTGTACGTCTGTTCCATTTGACAATAGATTATATCTTACGATACAAATTTATGGTAATTCTCTTAAATGTTTGATAGATAGTGGTGCATCTTCCACAATTATTGGTTCGACTGGTCTTGAATTTCTTCGAAAATATAATATCGATTTTGAAATTAAACCTCGTGTAGTAAAAGTAACTACAGCTGATGGTGTATGCGTCTCGCTCAATTCGACTTCAAAGTACAACACCGTCCTGGTAAATTGAATGTAATTCCGGATGCGTTATCCCGTTCTGTTTCGATTGTTGATATAGACTCATTTAGTCCTGATGAGTGGTATTTGAATATGATTGATCAAGTTAAGAATTTCCCTGATGAGTACCCTTATTTTAAAGTTGAAGGTGATCATTTGTACAAATTCATACCGTCTGTATATCCTTTAGAGTCTAATATACCTGATTGGAAGTTAGTAGTTCCTACTGTGAATAGAGAACAAATTTTGCAACGTTGTCATGATGATTCGACAGCAGCACATTTTGGTGTGAACAAAACTTTGTTACGAATTTCTGAATTTTATGATTGGCCTAAAATGCGTCATACTATTAGCAAATACGTTAGGAAATGTAAAATTTGTGCTAGTCAAAAGAGTACAAATGTTAGTCGTCCAGGTTTGATGGGCAAGGAAAACATAATTAGTTTCCCTTTCCAACTAGTTAGCATGGATCTTCTAAGACCGTTGCCTAGATCTAAAAAAGGCAATCAGTATCTTTTTGTTGTTACAGATTGGTTCACTAAGTATGTTTTAGTTCAACCTTTACGTACGGCTACTACGAAGCCTATGATTAAGTTTTTGAAAGAACAAGTCTTTTCGATATTTGGTGTTCCTCAAATTGTTATGTTCGATAATGGTTCGCAATTCGTTTCGAAAGAATATCGTACATTTTTGGATTCCCAAAAAGTTCAAAAAGTCTGGATGAACGCGAGATATCATCCACAAGTAAACCCTACGGAAAGAGTAAATCGTGTACTCGCCACTGCTATTTCGTCTTATATAAAAGATTCTCATCGTGAATGGGATAAGCATATATTTGACATTGCTCAAGCTATTCGTCTGGCATGTCATGATACTACTGAAGTCTCTCCCGCATTTTTAGTTTTCGGACGTCATGTTCCTCCCACTGGTGATTTTTACGCTCCTGTGAACCCCAATGAACCTTTAGAAATCGCTAAAAAGTTGTTTTGGTCCCGTGAATTAG
This sequence comes from Aquatica leii, assembly GCA_035610365.1. NCBI lineage: Eukaryota > Metazoa > Arthropoda > Insecta > Coleoptera > Lampyridae > Aquatica > Aquatica leii. The sequence goes on along the minus strand of CM069433.1, from coordinate 31,082,062 downwards.
CCCAATTACCTGAATTGTATGATGATGTGAAAGTTCGTCTTCATAAAGCATATGAAAATAATGCTAAATATTATAATCTACGTAAACGTCCGATAAACTTTTCTGTTGGTGATATTGTATGGAAGCGTAATTTTGTGTTGTCCGACGCTTCTCGTGGTTTTTCTAAAAAACTCGCCCCTAAGTACATTCCATGTAGAGTTATTAAGATTCTCTCTCAGTTGGTCTACCAATTGGAAGATATGAACGGTAACAACCTTGGAAACTTCCATGTTAAGGATTTGAAGGAAAATTATTGTGATTTTTCTGAACAATAAATATTTTGTACAGTTATTAGTCCACTGTAAATAAGTTCTTTTTATATTAAGTAAGTTGATTTAACGATTGTTTGTGTTTGCCTATTTGTATTTTTAAGTAGTTGTTTTAGTTGTGGGTGTATAACATTATGAGTGGATCCCGTGAAGCTCAGAAGTTCCCTCTCCTTAAATTGCCTATTATCAAATGTGTCAGACTATAGAGATCTTAAGTTAATTTTATTTTTATTTGTACAGTTCTGCTCTAGTGTTAGAAGAAAAACGTGTATTGAAGGTTATTTGTTTATCTGAATTATTTTGTTATTCGTTACGCTCCGAAAGTTTCCTTACGATAAATATTTTTGAAAGTTGGTATTCGATCATCTGTTATGTTCTTCTTTTGTTATGGTATCTTTAGGACTCACTTAGTATGTTTTTTTACTTTGAAAGAAGGCCTCCATGAATTGATGTTTGAGAATGTTTGTTGTGTGTATGATTCGAGAGTTTCTGTTCCGATTGTTTCGTATGGTTCCGATACTTGTGAAGTAGTCTTATTGATACATCCGTTTTCGATTTCAAGTTTTTCTCCGACAACTAATCGTTTTTTTTTTGTTTTTTTATTTTTGACTGAGTAGCGAGTGTAACGTGCACATTTTTTTCGATTGAATACGTCTGATATTAATTAACATTTTTGTATTCACTGTTTATGTAAATTCTTTTGCGCAATGCGTTTGACGCACTGCACATGCGTTTTGAGCCTTCTTCTTAAGTAAAAGTCATCCTCCGACATCTTACGTTTCGCAATGAGGTGAAGCAGACATTTTTTTGCGTGCTGCAAAAAGTGGAATTACCACTTGTTGAATTTGTGTTTGTGAATTTTTGCCCTAATGGTAAAAATTAGTTAAGCCTGCGTTTGGTAGTAGCACTTTGTTTGGTAGTAGCACTGCGTTTGGTTGTATTTGCGAAAAATAGAATAAAACCCGTTAATTCGAAGGGGTAAGTCATTTTTGTTTTGATCCGAATTGTGTAATTCATCGCAATTTACGTTTTAGTTTTTTTTGTTCTGGATTTTTGGTTTCGATCTTATACGATGGTTTTAAGTATGAAAGTCTTATGAGTACGATTTCGATCTTTATACGTCTGCGATTATGGAAACTACGATCTACGGTTATCAATTTTATTGATTTAAAAGGCAAGATATCAATCAAATCTTCGTGAAGAGAAAATATACGATTTACGGAAATTGCATCATATTGCATCATTTCAATGAGTCATGATGACCACACCCTAAATAGAAACTGCGCAATTCGTAAGTGATAAAATACCTTCAAGGACACGTATGTAAATAATCTGTAATTATTAGTTTTAAGTTAAGTTTTTGGTTTCAATATTTAACCATTTTAATATAAAAAAATATTGTGGCGTCCAAATTATAAAACTTTTGTGTTTATCAAATTGAAAATTATTAATCTTAAGTAACGTAAGAATTCCCACGACTCTAATTAAATAAATATGAAAATTTCTCATTGCTCTTATGTAGTTTGTTTTAATGTGTGTTTTAAATAAATATTTTTGTGAGCTGGCTGGTGCATTAATTCATTTATTAGTTATGCGTTTGTTTTATGTTAAAGTAAATTATGTTACGTAGGTAACTGAAGTATGTTACATATTTGTATGTTACATAGTATGCTATGAAAACAATTACGAATTCCGATAAGCAAATATTGAATGCTCTATTGTAAAAATTAGTGAAGCGTGTGCATTCAAATAAATGTTTCTACTGTAGAAATGGTCAATATGAGTTATGTGCTTGAAGAACTGTTTACTGTTAGTAAAAGAACCAAGAGCCGTTTTCCGAAAGAATCAAACGTGGTGAACAAACAAAAAATGTGGCGTACAAGAAAAAGGTTAGAACAAAACGGTCTTTAAATGAAGAAAATGAATGTTTTTTGGCTGACTAAGAATCATTATGTAAGTGGTAGAAATTTATTGCGACAATTATATATTAGTCAATCGGCTACACAAAGGATTTTTAGAAAAAATAAAACGCATCCATATCATATTCATCTATTGCAGAAGTTGAGTGAAAATGATAAATAAAAAAGATTCGCATTTTGTAATTGGACTCAACACATGATAAACATAAAGATTTTTTTTTTACTTTGTCCTCTTTGTAGATAAAATCATATTTTACAAAAATGGTTGCGTTAGCTTCTATAACTTTTACTACTATTCTGATCAAAAGTCACAATTTATAAAAACTAAAGGTTAAGTCTTTATATGTATAAAATCTTAAGTTTTCGCGGTTGTTATGATTATATGACTATAAGCGACTTAGAATGTGTCGTAGTTAAACACCCATACTTAGGCTTGGTCTCTCTTTGAAAGCCAAAACAAGAAGTAGAACTTTGCCTTTGGCGTATTGTCGTTCGTGAACCTAAACAAACTGACGTTTTGCAAGACATCGCAGCTTGCATCTTCAGAGTGGTAAATGTCACTGAAGAAAAAAGTGTAAGTGACAATATTTATACCAAGTGCGATTAACGTGATTAACGGACCTTACCTTTTCGTTACCGCTTGACTGTCTTCGTTCTTACTCGGAATCTTAAACCGTTTTCTCGGTTCATATTACATGGATGTTTTTCTATTTCCACAGCTTCGCGGATGAGTCTGGGAAAGTAGAAAGGAGTTCTAGCCAACACTTTAGTTTGGTCAAAGTTCAGCGTGTGTTCTTGGTTCCACACTTGTTCTGCCACTGTTGATTTAGTAATTCTTCGGTGTTTGCAGTCTTTAGCAGATGTAAACCAGGTGTTCAGGGTATCCTTAGTCGTAAAAACACTGTCTTTATGACTAAGGACAAACAAGGGGCTCTAAAACATGCCGGAGTTTACAAAATTCTTTGTTCTTGTAGATCAAGTTATATAGGACAGAGGGGACGCTCTATTAAAGTTAGAGTAAAAGAAAAAATGGCTGACTGCAAACATCGCAGTATTATATCCTCTAAAACAAAAATCAACCTACTTGGAAAGGACACAAACACTTACTCTGAGTAATACCAAAATCAGTCAAGCGTTAACGGAAAGATAAGGTCCGTTAATCACGTTAATCGGGATGAGTATAAATATCGTCACTTGTACTTTTATCTTCAGTGACCTTTACCACTCTGAAGATGCAAGCTGCAATGTTTTGCGAAACGTCAGTTCGTTTAGGTTCACGAACGACAATACGGCAAAGGTCAAGTTCTACTTCTTGTTTTGGCTCTCAAGGAGAGACTAGGGCCAAGCCTAAGTCTGGGTGTTTAACTACGACGCGGTCTAACCCAAAAGTCACTTATAATTATAAATAGTCTTTATATGTATTAGGTGGTATTATCAGAGTTTATGTAATAGGACCTCACTTTTTTATGGTACTGTAAATTACCAAATTTATTTAGAGTTTTTGAAAATTTATTTGTCTCGATTACTTAAAATTGTTCCACGCGGACTAATCTAGAAAGTATGTGGTACTTTTTCACCATAATGCTCCTCTTCACTACACGGGTCCTATCTTAATCCTGTCTTAATGTTACATTTCCACAAAAATAGTTTAGAAATAGCGATCCAATTAAATGGCCTCTACGATCACTTGATTTGTCCAAAAATAATTCTATAGGGTTACGTTAAACATGTAGTTTATCAAACACCACTCGGTACAAATGATGCTTAAAATAGAATTACAATTTTTTTTTTAAATATTTAACCCAACACATTGAGAAATCCTAATGGTTTCATATCATGTAACTTTTCTTGTATATTATTTTTTGTTACTTGTACTAAATGTGCATTTATTTATTTTTAAAAAAATACTTAATTTATTTTTTTTTTGTCAGACAATTGTTTTCATAGCATACTAAATTACTAACAAATTATCTAATATTAATAACCGTCGAAAAGTGTACCTTTGTCAATAAAATAACATATTTTTACCCCTTTCGGGTAGTTACATGCTATATCGTTTTGATAGAAAATTTAGTTCTTTTCAAGAAGTCAAATTCTAAATTAGGTCGGTATGTTTAAACAATTGAGTTTATTCTCTTTCAAGTTTAAGTGGCAAATGTATTGAGCACCGCACACCACTACTACGATGACTGATAGCAAAAGTTATCTCAGTTTTTCATATGACTAGAATAAGAGCTCCTAAAAGCACGCACTTAACTTGTAAATGCCCATGAAAAAATTAATTGTCTACAATATATCTTTATTTCTGCTGCATAACATACAGTTACATCTATACTAAAAATTAGTATAAAAAAGTAGTAATTCTGAAAATTACAAAAAAAGATTTTTAGTTTTAAGTATGAAATTGAAAATCCGTACTCTCAGAGTAACGTGGGTCTCAGAGTACGCAGTCGTGATCTTATCAGTACGCATTGATAAACGAAAACTTTTCAAAAATATAATTTAAAAAAAACATACCTCTTATTATTTTTTTTTGTCATTAGTCACAAATAAAAGTTCCTTTTCTTAAGTAATTGAAACATTCCTCATGCCACCAAATCACCTAGGTTATAATATGTGATATAGTTTTTACCGCATTCTGGACAACTAACGTCATCTTTTGAGCAAGGTTGTTAGCTTTCCGGTTTTTTTGAAAGATACTATCTTAGATTTTAATGAAAAATTTCTCTTAGGACTAGTTTTATCAGTCTGAATAACATCTTTTTTATTGAAATTAATTTCAAAATTACGTTTATATGGCGTAGACGTTAATATTTCAGATCGTTTGGTTTGAACATGCATTGCATTTGGAATGGGTAGAATCATTTGTGCTGTAACATGATTCTCTGTCCTGATTTGATAGTCATCTGCTTTGCTTCTTCTCTGTGGATGGTTATCCGTTACAGGCGTCACTGGTGTGGCTGTCGATGCATCGTTACTGACCGAAGTCAATTCCACTCTACTAGTAGCTTTACCTTCACTACTTAAGTTTTGTGTTACTTCAGCAGATGCGTAATCAGCTTAATCAAACACGTTCGGATTATATTAGTATAATCCAGCAGCACCACACAATTTTAGCAAATTGTAGCTACTTTAGAATATGCAACATGGAATAAAGAAGACATCTAGTACAGAGTGATTGACCTGCCAGGATGTGTCACCATCCATTTGTCAACTTCTAAAGAAAACACAGTTTTTAAGGAATCAAAGAACTTTTTGTCTAAAATCTGCAAATTGTAGCTCACGTGAGGGGGTAATAATAATATCATAATGTAATTTTCTCTACAGCAAATGACATCTTCAAGTGAGCAGTGCAAAACGTGATTATCTAGAATAAGAATCGCTAGGTCATTTTCCGATTATTTTACAGACATTAGAAATGGCGAAGCCACTTTACCAACAAATCTGTATTTATATAAACTGAGTCTGAAATCGTTTTTAATGTTCCAGAAAACAGAGCTAGAAAATTGGGAAGTACCCAAATACCTGTCGCCCCTTTGCAGCATACACCCGTGACCAATTGTCTCCTCTTAGCAGACACTATTTGTGAAACATGTCTTTTGCCCCTAGAATGCAAAAATCTTTGGCATGCGATTAGGTACCTATAGCGGAAAATCCCGTTTCGTCCATGTTAAAATATCATGTGGTGGTTCACATTTGGTCTTTGCGTAACACTCTTTCAAGTCGGTAAAAAATCTATTGCACTGTATTTTATTGAACTAAATGGCCCGTGCCAAACTACACTTTTCCTAAGTCCCTAGCAATAATAAGAAGCAAAACTTCTTGTTCAATGTATGCCTGCAGCCTTCATTCTCATGTTGAACTTATTAGGTATGTTACTCAGTTTAACAAACAAAAATGCTAAAACCATCACGTCTTTCATTCGAAGTCCATAAAATCATCTTTCTAAATCTCTAATAAGATCGTCCATCTCAAGTTCATTGAATCTTCCTAAAAATATAAGGATGGCGGTTGATTTTGTTTGTTTACTCTCAACGATTTTGCCACGTCACGTTTATTTTCTCCTCTTTCAATTCGTTCTCGGGTTTTTTTTAATAAATTTGCATCAAATGATAACTTCCTGTTAGTTTTTCGTTTACATTTATTGCTCATTTTGTTGTTCATAGAGCGGAAAACAACAATAAAATTTATAATTATTCTAAGAGTACACATCTATCAAAGAGTACGCATCTTACTCTTTTGGTGCGTACTCTTTGGTACATTGTCTGATTTCTCCATTCTCTTAATCTTTGTCAGAAACCTTTAAGAATAGAATGTATATGTGGTTGCATAGCTTAATAAAAATGCTAATTAATGAAATATTAAAATTTAAAATAGAGTCATGTAGTAAACACATTATCTTACTTTGTACGTTACGTGTTACCAAAATACTTAGAAATTTTAATTACTTACCGTAATTGCGATGTGTATTCGGAGAGATGAAAACACGTTAACGTGATTTTACCTGCACACAATCATCTGCCAACTGACATTAAACAGTTTGTGCTAAACTAACTAGATCAACGTTAAATTTTTACTGCGTACTCTTAGAGAACGCGTACTCATAGGCGCTCCTACCCTAATATCATTCTAATTAGCAAATGGTAATTAATGTAAGCGTACGCTAACAAAAACATCTATTTTACTCATAAACGACAAGAACTGTTTAGTATTATGGTTACATTCTATACATAAGAGTACATTGTTATATTTATAAGTTTGTATTTGTGTTTAAGAATACTATTTTTAAGACAGTCGGCATCTGTTTAGACGAAGTTTGTGTTAAAAAAGTTTAAACTACTCTTTGCATGTCAAAAATATGTAGAATTAAAAACAAGGAATGTGTAGAAAACAATTACATTACATAACATTTTAAAATTCAAGTTTTAAAATAAAAATATAGTGTAAGTAGCAAATTTACAGTCTATTGCTTTTCAAATATCAAAATATTAAAAATACACATAATAAGCAATAACATATACATATATAAAAACATGTATTTTATCAGTTTATTATTAAACATGTTTATGGCATTATTTATATTAAACCGCTCAAAAATTGAAAATAAAAAACTTTTACTGCAAAAACTTTTTTCTGAGTACTATATAAATATTTGATAAGTTTAATATTGCATTTGAAAATAGTTATAGTATAAAATAAACTGCAATTCAAAAGTATATATTAATTCTTTTATATTTGAGCAATACAGAACAAACGACGTAGAAAATTAGTTTTCTACATGGATACCCAACTCGACATATAAAATGTATTAATTTTGAAATTACAATCATAAAACGTAAAAATTTCTTGAATTGTTTTTTATTTGCAACTATAAGATAGCGTTTCATGAAAGTTAAAATGAAATTGCTTGGTCATTTTTATATCAAATTTTATTTTAGCAAAAAAAAAATATTTTCTTAAAATATTTGTGTTTTAAAGATTCTAACAGCTTCTGTGTTTTAAGATTAATTTCAATTAATATAAATTGACACTTAACTATAAATTATATTAAATCATCTTTCAGGTGCAAAAAACTTTTGTAAAGGTAATTTATCTTTAGAAGTCTACATTTTGTAAATTTTGGTATAATAAAAGTTACTTAATTTTAAATGATTAGTTGTTTATTACATAAGTTTGAAGCTTATATTCTTAAGGTCGATATTATAAAACTTTTTAAGGTTTGTTTGAGTTCCATATACACTTAAATAAGTATAAATATAAATTTAGGATTTGTTTAAAACAATTATACGATTTGGTCTTTAGAAACATTTTTAAGTCGAGATTGTTTTTACCAATTCATAAATTTAAATTTTTTTGGTATCTTACTTTTATCTTTTTTTTTCTATTTTGTGTATGTGATCGTCTAAAGATAATGACTATTTGGCAGATGGCAAGATAATGCAATATAAAAGCCGGTTGCATAAAACAAATCGAAAATGTAGCAAGTGGTTATTTCTGAAATCGATTGTTACATCACCAATAAACTTGGTTTCATTAGCAATGTAGCAATTATTTTGAGAAATAATCAGTTGTTACGTTTTTGATTTGCTTTGTGCAACCAACCTTAAGACTATTGTTTCATAATAATGAAAATATTAATACAACCAAGACAGAGCTTTTTAGAAATAGCAAATGTTTTTTTTTACTTATTATACATAGATATAGTAGCACATTGTCCTAAGAAAAATGAAAGTTTTGGGCAAATTTTAAAAACACAAAAGTCTCCGTCGGCTTTGTTTTTAATATTAAGTCATTTTTGTATAAACCATAAATTCTTCGTACATTTTAATACAATTGCAATAAAATACATTAAGAATTAAAATATAATTTTAAAAAAAAATTTTTATATAGAAAGTTGGTATCCTTATCATAAAATCATAAAACGTACTGTTTCTATTCCAAACTCTAAACAAGTAACAAAATAAATAGTTTAAAAATAACACTGTTAAACTCATATTTTGTAACATGAAAAATTTTAGTTATGGATTTTTTGAGATAAGAAAATTATATGCAGGGTGTCTCAAGTAAAATGGAACATTTTGTATAATATGCCGTTTTTGAATTGTATGATAAATTCTGAACACTTTTTCTATAACATACCATATCTCTAAAATCAGCGATTTTCGGAATAACGACGTTTGAAGTGTAAAGTTTTAAAATACATGTAATTAAATAAAATGTTTAAAGTGAACAAATACCTTAAATATTTTTTAAAAGCCAACAAAAACAACCTGGTATGGCAACAACAAAATACTCTACTTGGAATTAATCGATTTTTATTTCTTGGCTACTAGACCATTATTTAAATATGGTATTTTGTGGCAACAAAAATCAAACTATTATAGGTTTTTAGTTTGTCTATTAACTACTTATCTAAACAACAAAAATAATATCTGTAACATGCTATACACTAATATCAAAGATAAAACAAACATACTTGACCAACATAATCTTATTTTTAAAATCAACTGTATGAACTGCAATAAATGTAATGTGGGCCAAACTAAACAAAAAACAAGTATAAAACCTCATAAATACGATTGCGCAAATAAAAAATCTAAGTCAGCTCTAGCATTACACCATGTTGAAACATGGCATACGTTTGATTTTAACAACCCTCTCATTCTAGATATCAAATCTAATTACAAAAAAAGATTGATATCTGAAATGATATACATCACAAAACATAATAATAACGTTAATTTTAATAATAACGCCTGAAATTTAAAAACAATTTATAAAAATTTAATCACAAAGATAAGGTAATGCAAGGATTCTCCAATTACGTCTATAAGACAATATAAATCAATTTATTGTAGTTTGATATAATTTAAGAAGTAACAAACTCATTAATTATTTTATTGTCTGAGTCATGTAAATAACCGTACGGTTTAAAAAATAGAGACCTAAAGAAGTGCTTATACAGTCGCACAAAATGTAGCTAGTTCTCAAACACAAAGTGTTTTGATGCCCCCTAACCAAAGAGCTCTGAAATCAATCTAAGTGTTATGTTACCAGGATTTTCTCGCAACTTAATTGTTGGCGATAACTCAGTTAAATCGATAGGCGGATTGCAAGTTTCAATGTGCTAATTATAACGTAAAATTTAAAAAACCCCAAAACTGTTAGAAACTAAAATGGAAGACACGGTTTAAATATATCTAATGCTGAAAGAGAATACATTACAACACACAAGTTGTAACACAATATATCTTTATTTTATTGGAGAAAGAGAGTTTAGAAAAGAAAAACGACGTAGATTTACATAAATGCAATGAATGGCTATTATGTAAGAACAGATCACAGACAATTGTTGTTGATGCAAGCCCCCTTGGGTTGGGCAACACGTTGTACATACAATTAAACTTGGCCCAACTTTTACATTCTAAAAGAAACAATTTACATTGGTAAATATAATACAGATCTCCAATATCTAGACAATTAAGAAAACCCGAGCGCACCCTTTAATACTAAGTATATTACACACACAAAAAAAGTTCTGAAGTGACAACAACCTGATATGTACGTGCAAACGACTGAAAACGTAATTCCTTTCGGTTGATACGATCTAAGAGAGAAAAGCAGATGTGCCAAGTTTTTCTCACATTAATATTTATATTTTGTCTTCCAATACGGTGATAATTATAGTAATTATTTTTACTGCATCGTAGATTGTAACGTCATCATAGTAATTTTTCTAATATGAATTAACAAGTGTTAATATCTCCGCATTAATACAATGCATGGGGGTATCCAAAAATGGTTTTACGTTAGTGGACAGCTACCAGTCTCGATGTAGTCAAACGTGGGCAAAACTTATACGGTACAAAAATAACATCAAAACACGTTAACATAACAATTATAATGGTGCACCTTCTCATTTTGCAATTGAAATTCAACAATTTCTTAATTTAACTTACCCTAATAAATGGATTAGATACAAAAGTCTTACTGAGTAGCAACCAAGATCACCAGATTTAATCCTATTAAAAAATTTTTTTATGAGGTTATTTAAAATCTAAAGTTTATGTGAATAGACCAAACAATATTGATGATCTGAAACAAAAATTACACCAGGAAATTTTCACCGGAGGTAATTGAAAACGTTCAAAGGGAGAAAATTCTTCGACTACGAAAAAGGATTGAATAAGCGGACAAAAAATATTTATTAAAAAACAATAGTTATTGTTTTTTTTGTATTTATTATTACTAAAGTTCATTAATATTTTTTTTTCATTTATCACATTTCAAAAGTAATTATTCCGCTGATTTAGAGATATGTTATGTTACACAAAAAGAGTTCAAAGTTTTCCATACAATTCAATGCACAGAGTGTACCATTTAAAAAAATCAATGATTAAAACATGTTTTTTTTTGAGACACCTTCTATATAATTTTCTCATTTCAAAAAATCCGCAATTAAAAACACTAATCGACGTGTTCGAGCATTTTGCTACAAAATGATACCTGAATTGTAAACGAATTCGTTCCTTTCATTATAAACGCACCATATAAAAATATGTAACATAATATATTAAATAGATTTCTCGAAATAAATAAATAATGCACATCTGAACAAGTAAATACAACAGATTTTGTTTCGTGTGTGGGAAAATAACTTTTAAATCTTAAACACGTACTTTCATCCAACTTGTACGAACAGTACACAAACATCATTTTGAAGTCAAGTAAGAGATTAAGATAAGTCAATAGAATTTTCACATGTATTCTAAGACTCGTGTAACATTTTTAACAATTTGATTGTAAGATACAAATATAAAATGCTCTTTGCGATACCAATAGTGTGGATAGAACCGAAAGATCATTCCACAGATTGTCACTTTTGCCTCACTAACTAATACAAGGCACTGGACCGCAATTCAAGGATACCTAATTTACCATCAGCTTAACGGTCTGTCGAAATAAATTCCCATACCAAAACCACCAGAATTGCAGAGTTTAAACGAAAAGGAATCTGAATTCAACTGATGATGTTTAGTAGAAACACATTTTTATTTTACAAGCCAAACCAAATTATTTTAGTTCCAAGTTTAAAACTAGCAAAATCACAGTCAACCCAGATTAAAAAGATAAAACCTTTTTAAAAGTAACGTAATGCACATGTATAAATGACTTATTTAATGCAATTAGAATTAGACAGAAACATGAATCAAGCAATTGGCGTTTATTTATTGATTTTTTAGACTTAGCTTAATAGCAATTTTTCTTTAAAATGACGATAAGTACCCATCTAAACGTTTAACTTATGCCGTTTATATAAAAAAATCGTACGAGAATATGCGATATCTTCTAGAACACATACGGTCAATTTGTTGAAACCTTATAGTGACGGCTTCTTGGACTGCACTGGGATATATAAAAATTTCCTATGTGAATAGGACAATCGTCTAGAAAATCGTTACTATATACAGAAAAAATGAACGCTAATTCCGGGTGTAAAGATATTACTAACAAGATAGATATATTTGTGGAACCATAAATACAAAAAGATATAAAAGATGGCAAACTTGACAACATGCTGACTAAAATTAAACTAAGAACATAGAAGGCTTTTAAAATAGTTATGACCAATTTTCTTACAAATATCAAAAGTGAAAATTACGAAGATCTTGTAACTGAATTACTTTGCGTAAACAAAGAAATGGGTTGTTGAAGTTTTAGTTTGCTTGCTGCTTATTGCTAAACATTAATCCGAACTGTCACAAGAACAAAATATTGCCGTAAAACATCGTTATTGATAAATTTCAGTATAACATACAAGGTGTCTCACGGTGACCGTCGGTTAGAAGTATATCAAGAACTGTAAAAACTAGAAATTTCAAATTTTGCACGTGCGACATGCGGGGTTTAATCTATTAAATAAAGATATTTTCCAAATGACAGCACTTCCAGAAATACCGGAAGTGAGCATCAACTCTTTTATTTTAAATAGAAATCAGACATTTTTTTTACATTCTGATGTGTCATAAAATATCTAGTACGTATGCTGAAAATAATCGGCGTATCAGTTGTGATTGTTGAGAAAAAAAAATTTTTCACTGAAAAATTTGAAAATCTTGTTTAAGAAATAAAATTGAAAATCGAAAGTGGCAAAAGTTACGGAAATTGAATTTTTGGTTTTCAATGTCAAAACATTGAGACAATTGTCTGTAAGGGATAATAAAAAATTACCTGCGGTTACGTATCTATTTGACGTTATTTTCAGATTTAAGAAAAAAAGTTCTTTTTTTTCAAATAGAATGCTTATTTAATTATTAGTCCGTTCGATGCATAAATAAATTTCCTTCAAATTGATATACCAGGTTCCTATACCTAAAATCAATGATTACAGAATTATTCACATTGTTCTATTCAAATTTATAATTAAATATAGGTACTTCACTAAACATGGTTGGCTTTGAAAATTTTCAAACAAACGATAACTAAATTATAATTAAAATTTGTAGCGTGTGTAGTGTATAACAACAAATTAATATTAAGTTAAAGGTATGCGATATGTTCTACGCTGCCCGAGTCATGGAATCACTAGGCTGCTTCACGAATTTGTATTTGATGTCGCTTCTTGACTAATCTAAACCTATTAGTTGTATTAAATTTTTGAAATGGGTACCATTAACTTCCATACATTTTATAACCTTGAATCGTTGCTCTACTGATATCTAAAAGATCTAAGTTATTCAATGCTGTGATAACGCGTACCCGTAGTTCTTCTCTGGTATTAACAGGAGTTCCGTACACTTTTGATTTAATAGTGCCCCACAAATAAAAATCCAATAGCGTTAGATCTGGCAATCTTGCTGGCCACAACCAAGAACCCAGACGTCTAATCCATCGATCTTTGAAGATTTGTTCCAATTGATTATCTAATTGATACCAGCTGTTTAAATTCTCGTCATATATAAAATAATACACGTGGTGGTTCATTAACATTGCAAACACGTTGAAGCTAAACTTTTGCTGATAATTGTTTGGTTTGATTGCAAATGGATTTTCATGCGAGCAAATATGTAAATTATGCCAATTAATAATACCCTCTTTAGAAAATTTTGATTCATCTAACCAAATAATTTTCTGAAGAAAATTTGGATCTTTACATTCTTTACAAGCATAATTTTACAATACTGCACCCGTTGAATATGATCTTGTGGATGTAATTCTTGAACAGTCAAAAATTTAAAATTGTGCATTTTATGATTATTTAAAATTCTATCTATCGAACTTCTGGAGTATTCAAGATCCCTCGCCGAACGAACAAATTTTTCAGGGAAAAAGTATTAAAGTATCCCAATACATTGGTTTCTGTGGTTTTATTGGAGATAATTGACTTTGGCAAATTTTGGGGCGCATTTACTTTTCCAAAATTTAGAAAATTATTTTCAATCCTCCTGAATTTTTGTTCTGTCATTGCAAGCAAATGCGGATATCTTTCGTTAAAGTTTCTGCAGGTCCGAAGAGTAATACGAGCAGACTAGCCATGAATGTAAAACTAATTTAGAATATCAGCATTTGTGTATTCCATATTGCCCAATTAAAAACAAATATCAAGCGCAATAACAAAAATTCAAACAGATAACAGTAATAGCAAACTTAAATGAAACTTTCAAACTAATAGCTAACTGACAACTGTCAAATAAAAATAAAAACATAAGAAAGCATAAGAAACAATTGAATTAAAATTTGTAAAGTATCTATGTAATTATAAATTAGAATAGAAAAATGTAAATAATTCTGAAATAATTGATTTTAGATATAGGAATATAGTATATCAATTTAAAGGAAATTTAGTTTTGCATCGAATGGACTGATAATTAAATAAACGTTCTATTTGAAAAATGAGACATTTTAAAGTTTTTCTTAAACCTAAACCTAAAATCCCATTTTCGTAACTTTTACCACTTTTGATTTTTAATCTTATTTCTTTTGAAATTTTTCAGTGAAAAATTACCTGCGGAGATAAAATTGAGTGCGGCAATTCACAGCCCAAACTAACAAAGACCTTGGCAATTGTGGTCGTTGGTAAGGTTCTATAATGAGATTAAAAAACTTATATTAAAAACATTAATAAAAAAACTTAAAGAATAATTTCAATTAAAACACAAAAAAACAATGGGCGCCGGAGAACCGCAGACTAAACCTTATTTCTTGTACACCGGCGGTGTAAACTTAAACACTTCCGGAACCCTCACATTTTAATAAATAATTTTTATATTAATATTAAAAGTAGATACTAAGAATTAAATTAACTTTAAACCACACAAGGTACACTCAACCAAACATAAAACGGGTACCTTGGTTAGTTCGATTAAAATAGTTAGCGGTGTATACTAGGCTTGTTAGCAAATGCAAACATTATCATTTGTGATCGTTTGCAATGTTGTTCAAGAAATTTAAATTAGGAAAGTAATAAACATTGACAATACCAGAAGGTCAAATCGTTTGTCCGCAAAAACTAACAAATCAATATATTCTTATTTTTAAATAATTTAGAACAGTAAACTGCATTTTATTTTTATACAAAGTATTTGTATGTGTAAATACAGCTTCCATATTGAAACAGTGCATTATAAACTTTATTAAAGCTGTTTTTTGAACAAATTTCATATTACACTCATGTAACATTTTATTAATAATATTGTGAACATGAGCTATTGCACTTAAACAAATGAATATAAAATTAAGTATTTCATTGTTCTTAATTAGCATTCTTGAAAAATACAAGAAGGACGATTATTTATCGTGTAAAGCAGGATATGGGTGACAGGGAAAAAACGATTTTTTTGTTTATTATACTCGTGATAGTACTTCCCCCACCTTTAAAAGAACGTAACGTGTAAAAATTTATTGACACATTAAGTTTTTCAATCAATTTTTAATGTGTCCCGTTTTTTGTTTACTTGAGTGTACATTAGAATTGTAATGTTTTATTTGAAATTCCTAATTTTCTTGCTTTTCTTCTTGATTTGCTTTGTGCAAAGTATTGATTAAATTTTTGTGTATTGTTGGACACGTTTTAAACCTTGTTTCTCTGCAAATTTTTCTCGTTATAATTTGAATTTTGTTGGTTCCATCAAGCTTCATTTATTGCCATATCATTTTTTGTTTACAGTTCTGTATTTTTGGTATTCCTCCTTGTTTTGTGATATGTTCAAGTTTTTTCTTACTTTTGTTCGTAACTTATTTTGCAGTTCCTATTTATTTATGTGCATTTTTTATTTTTTTTCGAATTTTATGTGCATTTGCGTTATCAAAATATTGTGGTCTAACAAAACATTAGCATCAAGGTAAGTCTTAACTTACTCGATGCAATTTCTTTATCTTGCGTTAATTTGGACGTAATTTATTTGATTTCTTGTTAATTTTGGTTCGTTGTTTATCAGTTTTATATATTCACTTAAGACTAATTATATTACGCGCCACTTCTTTCAGATCATCCAGTAGAAAGCAACATCTTTTGCTGTAAACACGTGTTTGAGAGAAAAAAAATAACTGCACTTGACGTGTGCGCATAAGTACACCTTCATTTGTTGTTTCTCACGTTGTAAATCACGATTGTGTTTGTGTCGTTACTTTCTCTTTTAGAGTTACTATGGAGAGTGCATCAGAAATTAATCTTGGAGCCTCAACTTCTTGTCGACTTCCAAAAAGGAAAACTTGAAATATAAAATAAAAAAACTAAAGAAAACGCGAAAAAAACAAACGTAATGGCAATATAGCGCAGCAGTGCGAGGGGCCGTTTTTGATCGCCGCTCAAGTTACTGATTATTACAATGTTACTTTCTTTTTGATGCTAAGTAAATAATTTAGTATCGCATATGTCTGCTGGACACATTGTACAATGGCTTTGCATAAAAAGCATAAACGACTTAACTGTAAATTTTGTTTACAGATAATATACCCAGAGAGTATATTATCCTTTGCCTGGAAGGCATTGTGATTTTTAAGTAACTTAATTCATTCCCGGGAGGCATATAATGCTTTACCTGGTAGGCACTCATTTTTAAATCATGACTCATGCCCGGAGGGCACACATTTATCTGGAAGACATTGTAATATTGATTTGCGATGACAAATTATCTTGTAGGTATCAACTATCAAGTTATAAGAAATTAATCTGTTTTGTTGTGTCTCGAGGGCATATAATATGAACTTCCTAATTAATTTTTATTGTGTTTTCTTTCGCCTACCAACTAAGAACAATCTTAAACTGTTTTTTGTTATGTTTAGCTATTTCTGATAATCAGGTCTCACATGAAAACGTAGATGCCATTCTAGATGCGTCAAAAGACCTGTCAGGCCCATTAGAGTCGGTTCAAATTCATTTACCAGAACACATTCGTAAAATTATTACAGATAATGTAATAAAAGTGCTAAATTTCAAACCACCAATACAACGTAATGATCCACAACTAAAACAAAAATTACATTTAAAGTATCCTGCGCATTCTAATTATTGCTTAGATCGACTTTTGCTCAACCCAGAAACAAAGGCGTGCATACAGAAATCTTATCTGAAAAGAAATGCCAGGTTGGCTGCGGTACAACAGAAGATTGGTGCTGGACTCTATGGTGTTAGTAGGGTTTCCTTTTTGGATATAACTTAAGTGATGAAATTAAAATTACTCGGTTTCTAGTAAAATCTAATCAAAAACCGGGTCTTTAAACTTCATCTGTCCACCACGTCAACTCACTCCAATCTCACCAAAATGGTTTGTTTCTAAAAAAATTAACATTTTAAAACACATTAACGAACTGCTGCTGAAAGGGAAAGTTTTGCGAATTTCTACAGTTTATTTGGTGTTATGGCAAACCAAGTCAATAGCAAACGTGAAAAGTCGAAATTTATTAAAGATGGATTTTCATATGTGTTTGACAAGTTAAATCGCGGTGAGACCGTTCGGCGCGGCTGATTCTGCGCGAGGGGTCAGTTCGGCGCGTCCGATTCGGCAAAAACCTATTCGGAAGTTATTTATAAAGAAATCAAAAATAGTGCTGTTCTTTGCACTTATTTTACATACTGAAAATTTGAAGTCATGTAACTTCATTATTTTTAGCTGAAAATATATTAAATGTTAACCAATTATGCATCCATCCTATACAAACGGGTTGAAAGGATGGACCTTATATCAGTACATGATAAACTTTTTTAAAAATGCATATTTCTGCCTTTCGACTGTGCTAAATTGTAGCAACGAATTTATAGTAATTCATAGTAAATAAATAAAATCTATTAATTATATAATTTCGTCGCAATCAATAAAAAATTGATTCATGCTCTCTTCGCCAGCGGGCAAAATTAATTTTTTATTGATTGCGACGAAGTTTTATAATTAATAGATTTTATTTGGTAGTGATTATTTACTATAAATTCGTTGCTACAGTCGAAAGGCAAAAATATGTACTTTTAAAAAAAATTGCATGTACCTACTGATAAAAAGTCCATCCTTATCAAAATTAAAAAACTTTTCGACGATTTGTAATTACCAACCCGTTAGTATAGGATGTATGCATAATTGGTTAACATTTTATATACTTTCAGCTAAAAATAATAAAGTTACATGGCTTCAAATTGTCAGTATGTAAAATACGTGCAAAAAAACAGCACTTTTTTTGATTTCTTTATAAATAACTGCCGAATAGGTTAGGTTCACATACAATTTTCATATTCACTGACCGTTGGTAGATGTGTACAAGGTACCTACGTTCATGACAAATATCGAAACAATCGAACGGCAAATAAAAAAATTATGACATTCTAGTAGTTAAAGTTAGTAGTTAAATATTGGTATACAAAAAAATAGAAAAAGTACGTAGTCAAAAATATTTATCAAAACCATACATTATATAAAAAGTACGTAGTCGAAAACATTTATCAAATTCATGCAAATACAAAATTTACGTAGTCAACAATAACAAAAAATGACACACTTAATTTAGTCCCATCTCAAAATTATGAACAATTCTTCTTAAGAAATCAAGGATATTTCTGTTTTGAAAGTCTGTTACTAACCGAAATATCCTTTCATCAGCTTCACGATGTTTTCTCAACTTTTGAGGAGGCTGGTGGCCTGCAAGAATTTGTTCTAAATACAAATCTCTGCCATTTTGGATTTTTTTCAAGGCATCAACAAACCGCCATATTGTTGGGTGGTCCATTCCCAGTTCATTCTGGAGTCTTATGTTTGCTGCTTCTGAGTTGTTGTTCGTTCTATCTATTCTTTGCAAAACTCTTTCGTGAAGGTTCCACATTGCCACGCTGAATATGGGAGGTCGCCTCATATTTCCTCTTCTTTCTGGTCTGTCAACATAGTTATCTTAAAACCAATTCATAACCACTTGCAGTTCATTTGGTAAATCTGCCGACTCATCTAAGTGATCAGGTGGAACATATGCCCAACTCAGAATTATTTTGGCTTACAAGGCAAAGTTCGGTTCACTGTTATACCTTTGTCTAAGTCCCTGCTGAGCCAAGTGTTTTTGCAAATTTTGGGTCAGATGAAAGAAGCAGCTACATATCGTAACTTGAAAAAACTTTTCTTGAAAAGAGCTTACTGCGTCAGTTTCAAAATCACACCATATATTATTTGGCTGCTTATTTGGAGCTAGTTCTTTCACCATCCTTATAAAAGAAGTGTACGTCCGCCTAGACTTGTTAAGCAGCAGACCATAAAGCAGCGGTACAACTGCTCCATAAACTTGCACCAGAACAACGTAAGCTTGTGCAAACAAGGGTGGGTCAGATTTGATCATCTACGTATACTGTGTGTGTTTTCCAAAAATCTGTAAATAAATAATAATGTTAATAATTGAAAACACAAAAAACAAAAACGATATTCATTGAGGAGTATAAGGCAAAACTGGATAGAAATTCGATAATGGATTCAAAACATACATTATGCTTTCCTCTCTTCCAAAAATTAGAATCCTGCCTTCCACGGGACCACTATCTGCTAGCAGAAATCTCTCCTCTCTACCGTTCGCACTGTAAGTTGTGTAGTTTTCAGAAATAATCATGTCAACCAAAGATGCAGGTGCGGGTAGGGGTGCATTAATTTGATTCCGTTATCTTCTGACAATTTTTTTCAACGAAGCAGGTTTGAGCATGGCAGCCTGAGCGGACTGTGTCAAATTACGCACACAATGGTTGATAACCTGGGCTGTTGGTTCCTGAGATTCTTCAGCTTTTCTTTTTATTTGAGTTTTCACTCTATTCACCTTGATTGTGGCAGGTGTTGCGTCGTGGGAATGGTGATTGAGGCTCTTAATGACTTCTCCGTCCTGCACATGAATCCTGGCCTTACATCTGTCTTTCTGTTCACATCTATAAAAACCAACCAGTTGGTCGCTACTTAACTTGTCAAACACATATGAAAATCCATCTTTAATGAATTTCGACTTTCCACGTTTGCTATTCACTTGGTTCGCCATAACAACAAATAAAATTGACTTTAAAACTGTAGTTCCTTCTTAAAATACAGAAACGAAACTAAAAGAAATTCGCAAAACTTTCCCTTTTATTACAAAAAAAGGATGGTGGATAAATACTGTCCAAGAATGGCCTTAGTCTATCAAATTTGATCTCTAAACGAGCTAAGTATGTAGGTACGGTTAATTGCCCTTAATGCGGTTATTAAGATGACATATTTATAATAATAGGATAAATGAATTTTGGCTGAGAATATTTTTTGCATGTTTCGTATGACTTGTAAAGTATAAAACAAAGAGGCATCGCGCTGACCTGTCTCGCGCCGAATTGTCCCGCGCCAAATAGTCTTTGCGCCGAAACGGTCGCGCCGAAACGGTGGCGCCAAATCGGCCGCGCCGAAAAGTCCCAATCCTATAGTGTACTACTAACTTGCCTTAAATTTAATGCATAATTAAAAAAGTAAAAAAGGTACAAGTTTTTTCTTTCGCAAGAATTTAGTAACAAATTTCTAATTATATTTTATTTGGTTTTGCTAACTTGAGGGACGTGAAAAACTTAATACCCAATTGCTTTGTGAATGAAACTTTTATAATTTCGTTTTAAACAAATTCCTGTGATGTAGGGGAATAATTGTGCAATCTTAATTATACATCATATAATACTTATAAAATAAGAATATGTGCCCATGTTTAAAATTGAAAAGACTGCTAATATTAAAGAATATTATCAAAAGCAAAATAAAAAATTATCTTACCGATAAACCCATACGTGCAGCAATTACTCAGATAGAAAATCCACATTATCTTAAAGCAATAATATTCTCTCTAGTTTCTAGTGATAACTCTGCTTGTCCAGAAAGACGTGGCATTTTGCACAAGATTGACACACAAAACAACACTAAATATTATACATTACAAAATAAATTTTAAGTTAAACCTTTATATACCTTACTTAGTACTGATGGAGCTTTGGACAGAAAGGAGCATTACTGGGAGTATGGAATACCCTCCAGAAGAACGGGGTTTCAAGTCTCTGGAAACACTGCTTTAAGCGTAATTTTGATGAGAATTTCTGTATTCTTTCTTCTCAAATTTTAATTCAATCTTTGATTTTGGTTCCAATACGCTAAGTACTAGTAATAAATGTAAAAAAACATTTGTAAATTTTTGTTTAGTAGCTAATTATACTAGTTTTATAATCAACAATCCTAGGTTTTCCAAACTAATTGTGATGTAATGAACCAAATCCAAATGATTGCAAAATTTATTACTTTTGCCAAATGTAATGTTTTGCAGCCTATATGGATTAACATTCTATAAAAAGGCAAAATAATAAGCAAAAGTAAAGGAGACAAGTGTATAATAATATAGATTTAAAAAAAGTTTAAAAACTATAAATTATTAAAATGTTTTTAGAATGCCATCTTGTGGTAAAAGTACCACATAGGATAATATAGAAAACTATAAATTAGTACGGAGGGTAGAAAAGTTGTCATTGGATTTAATGACAGCGAAAGTCAATGATCTATTGACAAGTGACGCTGTCAAAATCCCAACTACAAAATAGGTTAGGAACAATGTCAGTACAATTTATTGTGAAAAACAACATCAGAACTAGCGGACAGCTGTTTCGTTCTTTAGGAACTGGTCAGCGCTAGGATACACCGATGTGTTTCCACAACTATACTGACAGACAACCGTACTCTTTTATGTCGTGTAGACATTACCAACATATTTAAAATGTTTTTAGAATGTCATCTTGTGGTAAAAATACCACATAGGATAATATAGAAAACTATAAATTAGTACGGAGGGTAGAAAAGTTGTCATTGGATTGGTAATGTCTACACGAATGTCTTCGCGCCTGGAACCGCCCTATCTACTTTTTTTTGCATTACGTCAAAATTTGGTAGAGCAATTATTGCGACAGATAAATTTGTTTCTAATAGTATAGAACAACGCTTTAAATGTTGGCATTTTTTTAGTTTGTTTTTAAATTTTTATTGAACATTATTAGCCCCAAGTAAAAATTCTTATACTTTACATTCGCCCAATCATTTTTGTTTGCCATTGCGTACTTTGCATAGTGTATAAATATGAATAAAAATTTAAAAAAAAATAATTAAAAAAAATTTTCAAAAACGGAAAAATGTAAAAAAATTATGTTACTTGTGTGGGTTCATAAACCCGTTCTTGGTTCAAGAGAAAACTGATCATAGAATAATTTAGTGACATAGACTGTGACAAAAGTTTAGCCGCGGGGTTAAATACTAGCCATTTGTCCCAGCTTCGCATCAGTACAACTTACATATATCTTATAATTATCAGGTTTTTGAAGTATTATGTATTTAAAAAAAAATATTTTCTTTTTAAACCAAGGTTGAGACTTAGTGTTTATATTATTAATTAAGAAGTAACCGTTGTTGATCATTTTGTACAAAAAAAAGAGACTGATTTTTCTAATGTTTGGTGATATATTTCCATTACATAGTTTTAGCAAAAACTTGCAAGAATTTTGTTTTGATTTATAGGTAACGAAACTCATATTAGTTTTGATTTACAGTTCAGTTACATCTAACTAAATATAATATTTTTTTAAAAGAACATTAATTTTCTCGCCACTTGTCCATTTTGTTATAATATAAATAAGATTTTACGAAAGCCGCCTGAAAATAAAACTCTACAGGCACAGATAATCAAATTTAAGCTACGCATACCTTGTGTCTAATACTTAAACTAGTAGGTTCGGTATCGTCTATAAAATTTGGTTAAATCAGCAAAGTTGAAAATTTTTTTTGTGTATTACAACAGTTAAAAAAAAACCAATTGAACATCATATTTTACCTATATTCATAAAAATCCATTTTCTATGAAAAAATGCAAACTACGAATAAATGTTATGAGAATTTGTAACGGGAATTAAGATTACAATTGTTCAACCACTAATTATGTTGAAATTATTATAATACTTCTTTTACAAAGAAAATCGAAATGTTGACTTTAATTTAATCCGGAATTATTAAAAATTTAGACTAATTAAAACAAAAATTTCATATTTGGGTATACAGTTTAAATTTATTCGAGCTATTAATGGAACCTTTTTTAATTTATTTTAATTATAAATGGCTTATAACATTTTTAATTAAGAGCTATAGCATTTATTTAAAACTTGAGTAGAGAACATAAATACATAAATAGAAAATTTGGCAAAAAAAATTTAAACCTTTATGATACCATTTAGACACATACTTGCAGCAAAAAACATGTAATAAACTCGTAATGTCGCTGCAAGTAATGTCTACAATGCCAATGTTGTCAAATTTAACTAGCCGTTCTGTTATAACGTAAGTTTGGTTGCCTACCTTGTAGGTCGCGCTTAAAAGTGTCCAATTACTTTTTTGAGGCAGTGTACATTGAATATATGTAGTATTACACATTACGTTTAAAACTATATGAGATACTCTAGATTTAATTTTGGAAATAAAAATGCATTACTATGATTGTCGCTATTCTAAACATCTACAGGGTAATCTGAAAGTAGTGGCGCGTAATATAAATAAATGATCAAACAACTTACCGAAGATCACTCTCTCCCAAACCTCAGATAACCTTATTACTAATTATACCAGTTATCCGACAATCATTACTCTAAACAAATGAAGGTATACTTATGCGCGCACGTCGGTTGCAATTATTTTTTTTCGCTCAAACACGTGATTACACCACAAGAGATAGCTTACTATAGGGTGATCTTTTCGAAGTGGCGCTACATATAATTGAGATTGAACTTTACTTAGATAAGTTTGTTTGATCGTTTAATTCTCGTTTACAGCTGGATAATGCCAATTTTTTTTGTTTTTGGATTTATGGAACTGCTTTTAATACACATTTAAATATATTTTATAAAAAAATTAATAAATCAGCAAATAACATTATCATGCTTTCAAAAACGTATCTATGAAACAATAAAAATGCTTAAATTTGAGTTTTTTATCACAATGTTTTCTTTTAAAGTAAATTAAACTAATCTTTTCCTTATTCTTGTTTTGCTGTGTAAATAACTTTTCTAATTAAATATTTACATTGCTAGAACCGAAAAAAAAACTAAAAAACACCCAAAACAAGAACCGAACCGTAAAATAAGATATTTATTGCTTAAACAGCGTCAAATTACGTTCCTTCAGTATGCCTAGAGACTTTAATTAAATCATGTGGACGTTTGTTATTATATTTTTTATAGTATCTGTGATAATGAGTAGTTAACTATTAATCCTTTTATTTACATACACATTTGTTGATTGCTTATTATAATTTATATTTTCTACAATAAATATATCATGTAGATAATTTTATGTTATACAATATTTTTAAAAATATTTTTTTTATGAAAATGCAATGCAATTTGTAGTATTTTATTGGGAAGTTTTAAATTATTCACGTTTATTTTACAAAACATCAATCCTTTTAATTGCAGATCAACGAATACTACGTTTTAATTTTATGTTACTTTAATTTTGTTAATTACTATTGTATCAGAGAATTATAAATTAGCAGTTTATTTTACATATAGTTATGTAAATTAATAATAGCAAGACCTAATTCTTTTTTGTTTATTTACAAGTAATAATATACAACAAGCACTAACTTAGTAAAGATGTCAAAATTATCTTTTAAAAGCAAAACCCTTTTAAGAAAAGATACTTTTAGTTACATAAAATGTATTGATTTTAGTATGTACACATAAATTGCGCGCCCTCTTATAACCATTAGCAAAAGTGTCTTATTTCGTAATTATTAAAAATGAACGCTGTAAATGTTTTCAATTTAGAAACTGTTTAAAATAATGATTAAAAATTTTAATTAATACTGAGTTATTTTGCCTTGCTGCTTCTTTTACGTCTTTTACGTCGCTTTTCTCTTTGTTTTGTTAAATCACATCGGTACATAAATTCACAATCTGCTCTACCTAATCCTAAAATAGACGCTTTTAAAGTATCTAACATCGATGTCGCTTTAGGAATGTCGGGAATAAGTCGTCCTGATAACCAACTCATACCTAAACTAAAAGATTTAAACGTATTTATGAAATAATTACGTTAAATTAAAATTGTATACCTCCATACTGGTATCCAATACCTTTGATTGGTATCTACTGTTCGTGAATATACGTTATTCTCACATAAAGCTCTACGCAAACAATTACCACCATCTTGATGCGCTACTAATGCAGCTTCTATAGAAACTAACACCCGTCTAGCTAATTCATTTAACAATTCATTATTAGGTTGCGAAATTATAGGAATGGCGCGTTTTCCGCGAATTCTACTGTGGTCTCTAACATCGGCATCGGCAGAAGCACTTTCCTCAACATCCATTTCGTCAGCTGTACCTAAACAAAATGGTTTTAGAAATTACAGCACATCCCATTACCACCTTTTGACCCTTTACTACTTCTCTCTATTTTAATATTACTAGCATCCCCTGTACCAGCACCTCTCCCAATTCTAATGTAACCTTCACCCAAATCTTCCCTATCTTCTTCTTCTTCTTCGTCTTCTCCAAGTATTACAACCGAACCACCTTTGTGTATTTTTTCATTTATATTTTCCGTATCTTCAAAAGTACTAATGGTTCCACCACCAGTCCCACCACCTGACATATCACCTCTAATTATACCTGCAGTATCTACAGCCATACTCATTGGCATCACTGTCATTGCAGTAGTCGTTGTAGTCTAAAATTTGTAAAATTAAATTTTTATTCCCTCAAAGTTATTTATCTCACCCCCATAGATATACATATAATTACTTGCACTATAAACATTCCGAAAGATAAAAACGCCAAAGCAGTTAAAGCAATGTCAAATAAATCGGATAGCTTATCTTTATCGTGACCTCCATGGTGCTTAGGTGAATGTTCATGATATGAACTGTACTCGTGCTCACTGTGACCGCTTGTACCTGTTAATAAAGATTGCAATTTAAGTTTGCATAAGAAAACGTTTACCGTCTCCAAGCGTGTGATCTCCACCACCAAAAACGGATCCGCCGTATCCACTGTGTCCACCTGAGTTAAAACCGTATAGGCCACCTCCACCGCTGCCTACACTACTTGGTTGTACATGTCCCCCTCCGTATCCATACGAAGGATAATTTCCACCAACACCAGTTTGTCCAAATTTAGATGGTAATCCTTGCGTGTTTGGTTGCTGATACGTGTATCCTGCTACTTGAGTATCGTACTCTTCATTATCCTCTACGCCCTCTCTTTGATCTAAGGCATCCCTATTTTGAGCGTCGTAATGTCGATATATATCTTCTAACGTTGCACTTCTAAACATACCATTTTGTTAATCACACACTAGTAAACGCATACCTACTTTTTCAGCCATTCTTGATAATTAACCGACCCTTCATCATCTATCAAATTATTTTTGTAAGAAACATTTAACGGTGCAAACGGGCTTCCTATTTTTGCGTTTATATTTTCAACAGGGTTACCTAATCTTCGACGTATTCTTGACGATCTCATCTCGGATAAGATTTGCTCGGATACGTAGCTTCTGCATAAGTACTCGTTCATCATTTTTCTATTTTAAACGTTAGTTTTTATGTATATTCGTAAATTAATTAATAGCCATACCTATGATAGTTCATTGTGTTTAAAGCATCGTGAAAAGTACCTTGATGTTGCGACACGTTATTAATCACACTGTTGTTTTCAAAAGTATTTTCGTCCGGATTCTCTAATATCAATAAACTTCCAGGCATATAATCAACATTAAGAATATCACTTAAATCAATTAAGTTGTAATCTTCGTTTCTGCTAAGGATCAATGAAGGTAATGCAAACAATATATAAAATTGATGGTACATAATGATCATTGAAGTTTCCGCCGCTCCGGTCACAAACTTACTGTGTAAAGAATTACGAGATTTACTTTATTATAATTTTTCGAGCGTATCAAAACAATTTTCTTATTTCAAACAGTAAATATTACAGTTATAAACCTGCAAAAACGTCAGTTTAATTAATTTCTTTCATTTAAGTAAATCTTGAACCGTTTTATAATTATCCACTCAACGAAATTTTATTTAAGTTAACATTTTAGTAATTTTACGCTAATTGTTAAAACAAAAATATTTAAAAGTTTATCTGTTGTTTACATTTTTTAAGCTTTACTTGGCTGTAAGCAATAAATTACTCACGAATACGATTTGTTTATTTTAATTAAAAGTTTAATTACTTCGTTGAAATAATATCATTTAATTGTTGTTTCTGTTTGAGGCGTAGTATTGACATTATTGTCGAATAGAAAAAAAAATTCTACAAACTTTCGAACCTACAATATTATAGAATTTATAATTTCTGAATCAAAACTACAATTTTCTTACTAAACTTAAACATGAATTCTTGTCAAATGTTTTTTCGTTATACATACATTAAGTAAAATCTTATCAATTGTCTTCTAAGATTATATCGGTGTTTTGATAGTTCTCCATGTACTCAATTAGTCTTGTGTTATCTAAAAAAAAGATACATTTTACTATTGAGTATTTTATGTTGTTATAAAATTGCTTAATCTTGGCACTACAGTGCACGCCGCTTATTGGAATCACGGATAATGTTATCAATCGGGTAAAGCTATCACTTTGTTAAAAAAACAGACCGGACGTATGGTACTACATAGAAAAAACACCGTTTATAGTAATCATAATTTCGGTTTACGTTTTCAATTTTTTTCTCAGGTTTGTTTCTATGGTTTCTATACATGAACAATAACCTATCTTGTATGAATTTTTTAGCTGAATTTTCAAAATACGGTTGTCTAGAGTGAAAAATTTTATCATTATACCCTAAAAATAGTTTTTTTGCATATTTAGCTTTATTGTTACAATTTTATTGATTTATTCAAGTTTTTTAACTGATCGTAACGTTACATCATTTAAACGTCTTTAAATACGTTATCTTCGAGAATTCACTTAGGAAGCATGTGAATTATACATCATAACGTTATTTATCTTTATTTTTTTTTAATAACAATGTCAACAAACTATTTAAGGCCACAAGTCCGTTGTCTCAAAATTTTGACTTTTTTTAAACGTTTTATAAACATTTTTTTTGCTTTTATTGATGCCATGATTTCATTTTCTAAATTAACAGCCTGTTAAGCACATACACGTTGTATGAATTTACTGCTTTCCAACAAATAAACAATTATTCTTTTTTTTTAATTTTGGAGATTGTTATCATTTGGTTATTATCAAAAAGTCCCAACGTGCGTGCACCGTAGTAAGTATTGATAAATGCGCGCTTTGTCATTCAGAAAGTTTTGCATTGTATAATTTAAGACTTATAGTCTTTTTTATAAAATCTATTTATCAAACAACATGTCAAAACAGAACGCGCTTTATATCGTTGACTAGCAACATGGTTATGTCTTGAATTATGAGCGAAATACGATGGTAGAACAATCTCATAATATGGATTTACTATGCACAAATAGTAGTATATGTATATTATTATGAGTTATTTTTAAGACACCTTTGAGAGTAAAGTTAATGCCAAAACTGAAAGGAAAAACATAAATTAAAAAATTTCTAGGTACAAAACCGTTACATTAACCCTAGGAGGTATAACTAGATCTGTGCAGACTTCTTGCAATTAAACGTGTGTCTAACTCTTTGTTTTGCGTGGTAAAGACAAATCCGTCCATGACTTCCTCAAAATGGCTACGTCTAACACCAAGAGCAAAAAATCAGACCGCTTTTGTGTTTAGGTTCGGTTTTATTCGAGTTGGTGAAGCAGGCGATTGATAACGGATTTTACTTGTATTGGGGTTTGAAATTGTATTGGATCTATATATAATAGATAGAACGCAGGCAAAGTGTTAGTATAGCTGCAGCGTTTGTGCAATGAACATCTGTAAGTTTATTTTATAGTAATTTTTTTGGGTTTTTTCCACATAAATAACAAGTAATTATGAAACATTTTATGTTTATTTATTTTATAAAATCCTAAGCTTTGCGGTTGTTATGTTTATGATTATAAACAACTTTCGGTTTAAACCGCGTCGTAGCTAAACACCCAGACTTAGGTTTGATCCTAGTTTCTTTTTGAGAGCCAAAACAAGAAGTAGAACCTGGCCTTTCCTGTATTGTTGTTCGAGAACCCAAACAAACTGACGTTTTGCAACACATTGCAGCTTGCATCTTCAGAGTGGTAAATGTCACTGAAAGAAAAAGTGTACATGCACATTTATCGAAACAGGAGAAGAGTCAAATGGATGACAGGTTTGCCAAATGGTTGCAAGCTGATAATGAACAGACTGACAGAAGATGCGGCTTCCGATTCTAGAGTTGACATTGAAATCGAAACCGAGAACCCATATGACGATGAGGATTTAGACGAATTTCGGAAATCTCTGCAGCTGATCTTGTAGCCGACGAAATAGATGAGGAATTGCGGTCGCTGAGTTCAACTAAAGCAACGGTTCGAACATTCCATTTAAAAGATGGCAAAATTTGGTCAAGCGCGCCGCCGGTCACACGTAAGCATCGTGCTTATAACAGCGCCACAGTGGGCTATGAAGGACCGGCCCTAAGGATCAAGCGAAATCTAGTAACCATTTTCAAATCGTTTATGACACCCGAGATCGTGAGCATAATTATTTGAGAAACGAATCGAAAAATTCAAGAGCTATGCCGTTTATGGATTGTAAACAATCCTGACAAGGTACCACGAACGTGGACGAAACGGGTAAATGAAAATAAAATTTATGCTTTTTTTGGCCTTACATTGTTTGCTGGCACATTCGGTGCCAACACTTGGCCTGCACACGGTAACCCGATCTACAAGGCGACGGTGTCTGCGAATCGTTTCAAATGTATTCGTTTTGATAACGGCAACACACGGTACGCGCGGTTAATCGAAAGCAAATGAGTCGCCATTTTCTAAGTATGCAATATATTGATGAAAAATTTGGAGAGAATATATTTTCCGAGTGCACAGATAACAATCGGTGAGCAATTGTTCCCCTACCAAAAACGCACGCGCTTCACTCAATATGTTTCCATAAAACCATCCAAATACGGGATAAAAATTTTGTGAATAGGTGATGCCAAGTCAAATTATTATGAAAGTATTGATATATGTGGGAAAACAACCAAATGAAGGCGAGAACGTTGTTCTTCAATAATTGTTCCAGAAATACGCCGGTTCAACACAAACAGTTTAAGCCAATAATTTTTTTACGTCATTTGATTTGGCCACAGTTTTGATAACGAAACGGTTGGCATATGTAACAATAACAACGTCTCCTTATGCTCATACGTGCCAAAAAAGAAAAAAGCAGTGATTGTGATCTCTACCAAACATTACGATTGCGCAGTCGACTTATCAAAACCATTAAAACAGTCATACCAAATCTTGATTACAACATGCATAAAGCCGGAGTGAACTCCATGGATCAGAGGGTTAGCGGTTACACTTGTAAACGGGGCACAATTGGCTCTATTCTTTAACATATTGGACGTAACCGGTTAGGTGCATCTGTCATTTATGACCAATTGTGCATGTCAAGAGAAACAATAGAAGACGTGTCTTCCTGATGCAATTAGCAGAACAACTGGTGACCCATGAAGCAGAAAGTAAGGAAGTATCAAGTTTTCAACACGTCAAACAGGCAATGGTGTCATTCGGTGTACAGGTAAGCATTTTATTTATTCATTCATTCAATACAAATTCTAAAATCATTTGTTCAACATATATTCGCAAATAGCTGCAGACCCACCGATAAATCATTAACCATGCCGTTTCTTCTTCAACTCGACCATCGTGCTCGCTGTGTTTTAAAAAAGGAAAAAACAATAAAAAACACATTCAACAACACTATCATGCATGTCGTTGAAGTGGGTTTTTTACCTGATTTCAATAAACACATTTGCACACATTCTTGACACACTTCCTTATGTGTACCCATACAGAATACATATAGGTACTTTACAGACTTAAATATAAAATGTTGTTACACATGGGTCTTTCTAATGGAGCTTGTAAAGCATTAAAGAAAAAATTAAACTTGCATCCATAAAAAGTTTTGGTGGTCAAGAAATATTTCCAATTGATTTTGGAGTTTGTGTTCAGTTTTGCCATTGGTTTAATGCAGTTTTAAACAACGATAATATTTTAAACTTGACATTTATGTCAGATGAACCACGGTTTTATTTTTAAAAGGATATGTTAATAGTCAAAACTACCGGACATGGGCTGCCGAAAATCCACATCCCACTGTCGACTTAAATCTACATCCTGAAAAAGTTAGAGTATGGATAACAATGTTCGGAATGCGTATTTATAGTCTAATGTTTTTTGATGGCACCATAAATGCAAAACGCTACCGCAATCATATTTTATAGCCGTTTATTGAACAATTAATTGATGATAAGGATATTTTTAATAGGATTGGACAACAGCGCACATTGCTCATGGAACTATTGCTTATTTACAGCAGTGTTTTGATAACGGCTTAATTAGTCTTGGGCGATGGACACCTAGGTCACCTGATTTAACACTTTTAGATTTTCTTTTGTCTAATTATTTAATAAACAAGGTTTATGCAAATCGTCCTCAAACAATCGATAATTTTAAATAAGCTATAAAAAATGAAATTAACAGTTCAATTCCTGAGGTTCTAGTGAAAGTTTTTGATAATCTGAAAAAACGTGTGTAGTTTGTGTTTATCGAATAATGGTGACCATTTTAAACAATAGTTAAAGTAACTTTTTTATGTGGTTTTTTTTTTGCTTTTTGCTTTTTACTTTAATTACAACATATTTACATTGTCATTCATTTTTGTCTGATTGTTTGCCTTGATAAAGACATCATGTTTCGCCAATGCCTGGCATTAAATTTAGTTTCTTTTAAATTATTAAAGCAAAATACCAATATCGTATGGTGTGTTGCCTATGCTACATCCTGTATCTTTATTTACATTTTGAACTAGTACGATTGCATTTTTTGTGTCAAGTTCGGTGGTATTTGTTTCAATTTCAACATTTATTGTTTTGTTAATAAATTCGATCTAATGTTCTCTCTCTTTAAAATTTTTCGATTCAACTGTTTCTTCAAATGCTTTATATATTTTACTAAGTACAATATCATCTTCTTTTAATGCTTGGCTTTCAGTAAGTTGATCAAGTTTTTCTGTTCCGATTATTTCAATAAACTTTTCATAAGACAATACAGTTTTATGAGATTTGACCTGGGTTTGAACTGATTTTCTTCATTTTTTTTAGTCAAAGCATCTTTACCGATGCACTAACAAAATCTATAGCGTTAACATTCCACGGACAAAGCCCGAAAGTCCTAAAACCATTAACAATTCCAACTGGGTTTTTAAAGTTATCTAAAACTGATTTTAAAATAGGAGCAAAATTTTCTTTCGATAGAGAAGTCAGTCGGATTATTTCTTCGCCAAGCGTTTACTGCTTTTTTCCAACCCGCTTTTAGTGGTTGAAATGCAGCTACATCTGCGGGCTGAAAAATACGTGTGGCATTTGGATACAAACATATTAAAATAATATAAAGTTTAGTACATAGTCTACTTAGTTGTAAAGTTAGATGAGTACTGTGACCATCTAAGAAAAGAATTACGGGAAATTTAATTTTTGCTTTGACTAAGGTCGGATAAAGAATTTGAGAAACATATTCGTAAAAGGTTTCAGCCTTCATCCAACCTGTATCTGTTGCACCTATTCCCCAGTCTTCTGGAACAGATTGAACAATATAATTAGGTAATCTTTTGTAAGGGTAGATTATCATAGGAGGCGTTATTAAACCTGTAGCCGAAAAAGTAAACATAACCGTTATTGTAGATTTAGAAGGAGCGTTTTTAATTTCATAGACGTTACGAGCACTTCTGGGAGCAAGAACTTTTGAATTTTTAGGACACAAATAAAAGTTGGTCTCGTCTCCATTAAACACCCGTGATAGGTCTTTGAATATATCTAAATATTGTTTATGTTTTAAATATAACTCTATTTCTTGAAACCACTTTTTTGTGTTTCTTGGAGATACATTAGAACTACCATTTGTTACAAATTCCGCAGCTCGAGAAGATAATGTTGGATTTCTTTTAAGAAAAGATTTGTACTAACCATTGCCCGGAAAATTATTTTTAAATGGGTTTTGTCTTGGTCTACTATCTAGAAAATGTTTAACGGAATACAAAACGTCTTCTTTCCTTCTTGGAAAACCTTTGCTTTGACATTCTGAAATCCACGTAACAAGAACATCTTCTTTTTTAGTTAGAATTGGAGAAGGCCCATGACTTGTTTTTACAAACTTGTCACTTCGTCTAAATTGTAAAGTTGCACGAGGTATTTTAAATTTTCGCGCGGCTTCTCTGAGAGCCATGCCATTATTAATAGCTTGTAGCTTGGATTTCGTTTTCGGTATACTTTTTGTTCATTTTTAGATATAGAAATTTACTGAAAGAAGATAATGTTGTAAAATACTATCCTTATAGTTGTTGGCCACAAAAATGACAGTTATTGGCCCCTGGCTTATTACTAAAATAATTGAAGTTGTAACAAAAAAACTTATAAAAATATAAAAATTATACAAAAATAAGCTTAAAAAAATTGTTAAAATACATTTAAATTTTTAAAATAAAAAATTAGTTATTGGCCGTCCCGGCCAACAATTAAATTTGTTAATTTTAAAGTTACAGTTGTTGGCCCATTAACAAATTGCAACTTTTTTAGGTTAGGTTATAAAAAAACTTTAAAACAAGTCAATACCCAAGCAACATTTTGTAACCGTGGTTACGTTGTAACCAGTTGCAAATTAGTAACATTAGCACCATGGTAAATAAACCGTTGCAGCAACGTAGCAGCAACTTTCGTAATTTACTGAGGTTTCAAATCTATTACAGAAATAACCATTTTACAACTATGGTTATAAATAAGTTTTTCTTAAACCCTTATGTAACTACAGTGTCAATTTAGTGACATTAAAACCTTCATTTCGGTTTCGAGTGTAACCGTCTTGAAACTATGGTTACAAGTGTGAATTTCTAAAACTACACTACAGTGTTAATCTATTCGTTCAAACAGCAACAGAAGAAGTGCATTGTACGAGATTTTTATGACACATAGTCCATTATCATTATCTAATAAACAGTGCCGAAAGTGTTTCTAATTCAAAACTACGTAAGTACAATTATTGGTATATTATATTACTATAATTTTAATCGTGCATTTAAACTACTGTTTCTAATTTAATCAACGTTGAAGAATTAGTTGCCAATTATAAGTAAGCAAATTTTAAATTGATTTTATTTTCTTCTAGGATAAAATAGAATTTGATTGCAAGGACATTACAATATTACACACAGTGATCAGAACGTGTAAATTACATCGCCATTGCGAACACCTATAATCTTTAAAAAACCAGTCCAGATTATGATCATTGAACCGATTATAATTGCACATGTGCATTTGTAGCCTAATACAAATATTTAACTAAGAATTACGTAGACGCATTAAACTATAACATGTAAGGAATATCTTAATCCGGCATGGTCTTTTAACACAAAGACATTTTTCTCTTAACAAAATTTATGCATTTACTATTTACAAAATTTATAAATAATAGACATAATCCGCTTTTCTTGAAAATTTGCCGTAAAAACCTGTTTACTAGTACCTACTTGCAACAGATGTAAAAATTCTTTTATTATATCTTTTTTGTTTGAATTTAGTTCTATAAGAAACTATAAAAATTTAAATAATGTACATTTATTATAACTTTTTATATATCTGTATCTTTTTATTAATATATTTTTATCTCTACTTTTGTTTTAATCTTTATGATGCAGTTAGTAACTAAAATCTTGGATAAGTTGCTTAACAAAAGCGGTTATAAAGTAGTTTCAAATAATAGTAATAAGCATGTTTTCAAAACAGTTACATAGCAGTTGCTGTAAACGGTAACTACAATGTTACAAATCAATTACAAAACCGTGATGATAAACCATTACAGAAACGATTTAGAATAGGTAAACATGATTTGTAAAAAACCGTTATAGCAACGCTGCAAAACAGTTACAAAGTAGTAATTGCAACGGTTTCAGACACGTTGTAAAACGGTTATAATATTACCGCAGTTGCCTTGCAACTGACCAAATCCGGTATTGACAACGTATCAGGAAAGGCTCAGCAACTATTCTGTAACTAAATACCGTACTGAAACCATAGTTGCAAGACAGTTTTACAACCGTTTTGTAACTGATTTTTGCTACTTGGGTACAAGTATATAATTCAAAAAACACGTATAAAGTATACAAATACACACTAAAGCTTAATACTCACTTACTTTGTATCAACTGTGCCTTAAGAATTTTTCTAAATTTTACGCACTTTGAGCGCACTTTGCATCCAGAGTATTTTTTTAAAATTTGGTTTTTAAATAAACCATTATTATTCTTGGTACAGTCATAGGCGTGCTATAGAATTTTAATGAAGGGAGTTTTGCTTATGTAAATGACAAATACAAATAAATGATAAGATTTAATCTTTTTCTTTTTAATCGCAAACGCTATATTCTATCATTAAAATTTATAATTAAATCTCGGCGAACCGATAGAAAAACTAATACAGTGAGACGATTTTGTCTTGTCTTGTTTTGAATGTAGCTTTTAAGTCGTCTCAGTGTTGAAAACGTACGTTCTATAGTTAGTTTCAGACAGGCAGAGTGGCTGAAAGTTTCAGTAGTTTTCAACTACTTTCTGTGCTATAACTCATTTTCAAAAAGAGGAAGCAACAATTATTGATAGTTAGAACTAAAGAAAAACGTTCCAAACTTTTAGATGTTTTGACAATGTTTTTGTCTAGATTGATCTGATCAGAATTTAAGAAGTAAATATTGGCAATAACGTTCTTATGAGCATGAAATCGTGTTTTCAGCTCCGTCTTCAAATGATCAATCATCAAAAAGAAAATGTTTATTCGATAGTAATGTTCGGCTGTATTTGCTACTCCTTCGATATTTTGACAATTAATTTGTCTTCCATCAAACGCAAAATGATTATTTTCCCGAAACTCGTTTTCTGAATTTTTTGAAAAATTTGCGCAATTGTTGTTCGCTTTGTAATGATTCTAATGCGTTCATCAGTGTTTGCACATAGCCGCATAATTTAAACAAGTTTTGTAGTACCCTGTTCAAATTTTACGTAAAAAAAATATTTTTAACATTGCCACTATAAATTATGGATTTTGCAGATTTAACTATCTCAATTGATGCATGTTTCTGATAAGGGTAAGATAATGGGCAACACGGTGGCTTATGATTGCGATAAAGTTTAAGAGTGATATTTTCCGACTGATAATATTCTCCGTGATTCCAGTAAGCGGCGTGTGCTATTTTAAAAAAGTCATTTCTAATTCAATTGAAAACTTTGGAGCAAGATAGAGTAAATATCAGTTCTCTATTAATAAGTTTAAACCTTTTTATTAATGATTATAGTTTGTTAATGATTCGCGATCTGCTGCAAAACTTATCTTTTAATTATAGCAAAAAAGATACCTATACTTTTCTTTATTTCAGGCTATAACTTTATAAAACTTTTGGTTGCTATAGAACATAAACGTCTACTACATACTGGTACTCAAATGCTACTTTCAAGCATACGACATTTTTGGATTTTAATATTTGTTTTAAAGTTAGATTTGATGTTTTATAACTACAGTAACTGATTAGTATAATAACACGTAACACCTTGGACGAAGAAGTGTTGCAGTATGGAGTGTATTGGTTTTCAGAAAATACACGGAAAAAAAGGTTATGCGGAATTGATATGATTTGTATCATGCAAAAGGCTGTTGGTTTTGAGTCAAGCCGATGTACGCTTGAATTAAACTTCTATTTTATTAGATTGTCGCTGTAATTGCATTGCAATAAGAGATTTAGTTTAAATTTTAGTACATTTACGTTGAATGTTATTTGAACGTGGATCAATTTTAGAAAAAAAGCAAATGCTTTAAATATGAAATCGTAATGATTAAATTCAGTATAATATTTCTCTCCGTGTAATCAGCAGTGACGCAGGTTGTTAGTTTCTGAATTCACAAGATTTAACCATGTTAGTTTTTTTTGTTATTTAAAGAACATTTAACTGATTGTAAATAGTAAAAATATTGTGAAAAGCAATAACGAAAAATGTTTGTATTGTAAAATGTTATAACAGCTTGTAAGAGATAATTTAGTAAAAACATCAATCAGATTGAAATAGAAAGAAGTAGCTTAAACCGTTTGCTAAAAATAAATAACGTAATACAAACTAAATACTATCTCTTAAAATACTAATATATAACAAAAATCTATTTCTACTTAAATTTGTTTGAATATAGGCATCAATAAAATTCAATAGCTTTATAAAATATACTTTTAAGAAAACAAAGCATTTTTTTAATCAATTACCTACACTGCTTAACATGAAGTTCTTAGTCTGTTTAAGATAGTAATTCAGTTAGCTGTTAGCCGTTAAATTATATATATTATACGATGTATAATGTAACGTGTATAAAAAGATAAACAAAATGTAAATACATACTATACTTGATATAAACTTCATGTAAAGTAAAAGAGAGAGAAATTAGAGAAAGATTTACTACGGCAGTCAACGGGTATTCAGTAGAGCTTTCAAGTGGAAAATATATACCATTTACTACCGCTATTTTACAGTGTCTGTGAACATAAGAGATCATTTATAACTGTGACAATAGACCAAAACAGCGAATAGGTATAAAAGTAGTTAGGGAAAGGGAGCCATCCAGAAAGAAGCTATTGGCGCATGGCGGTACACGACCAATGAGCATACTGTAAATAAACTGTTACGTGTTGGGTCGAAACTTCATTATTTGCAATGTTCATTAGCACTTTCAACTTTTAAAATTATATGCTCAACCTACTTTTACAAAACGTTTATACGCATTTTATGGGTAATTTCGCAGTTGCTTATATTCTAATATTTGAATAAAACATGTATTGCATCATCACTATGAATTACATATGTAGGTACTAATTAGTGCTTTACTTTCATTAATTATTATTGATAACAAATTATTTGTATGCTTTTATTAGTATATAGAAATATTACTTATAAGTAAACGATACATTTTTGCTAAAAATGATGGCTTGAAACATTTTATTACCTATTAGCTAACAGATATCACAAAACTAAACAATCAATAGAATAATAGAATAAAAATATAAAACCTGTTTTTAAGACAACCAACTGTAGGTCTAACAAAGTCTTTTTCTATTTCCTAAAATTTAAAATATACTAAAGGTTACTTTTATTATTTCATTATTAATAGTAATAAATAAGAATATATATATTTTACCGTTCTGCAAATTATACACATACAGTTGTACACTATTGCTAGTTTTAAAACTAAAATTATTATTGAATTTTTTCAATAAAAAACGGTTTTTGAAATTTAATCATGCTTAACGTTTATTATACAGCGCATATTTTTCTGTAAAAGTAAGTGCTCAAAATGGTTAATTAAAATAAAATACTATAAAGCAGACGTTTTCTGTACTTTCTGAAAAATGAATGTTCATAGTTGTGTCACGCCAGAGTGGCAATGAACAAAAAAATTATAAAACTATAAAATTTTTTGTCACTTCTTACTGCACTTAAATTACCTATAAAACAAAATGAAATTGTCAGAAGATAATCCTAGAACGTAACCAAACCATTAATCTAATCTGTCCTTAAATAACAAATATAACTACAACATTCATACAGAATTCATCAACAATAAGCGTATCACAATCGCACTTTCAATCACTCGGTTCTTCTTCATTATAGTATGGCTTGAGATCTTTGATATGCCACACCCCAATGTTTTTACGAGAATCATCCGCTGTAACCAATTCATAAGTTAGTTGACCAGTTACTTGCCTAATGCGACATTTGATATATTTAGGCGCTAGTTTTTTGCTAAAATGCTTAATTGAATCAGATATTACATAATTCCGTTTCCAGACTAGATCGCTCTTTTTAAATCTAAGAGGTCGTTTACGCAGATTATAAGACTTAGAATTCTTTTCATAAGCAGTATGTAAGCGTTGTACCGTATCTTTGTAAATTTCTGAAAGGTTATTAATATCAAAAATTAATTTTTCACGATTATTGAATGAAAGTTTATCTTCTTTTAATCCTTTTAGAAACCTGATGTACTGCATTACGCAAGGCATGTGCTATCTTATAAATGTTGTCGTCCTAATTTCGATGATTGTCTTTAATATACGTACGAATACATGTTACTATGACGCGATTTACTCTTTCGACAAAGTTCACCTGCGGGTGGTACGAAGCGTTGTACCACACCTGTTGAATTTTGCATATTTGAGGTACAGAAAATATGAGAATTACGTCATTTTCTAGAAAATTCTCAACGGCTTTGGCACTTGCTTTCTTTACTACACAAACTAATACAAATTTAGTAAACCAGTCTGAAACCACAATAATACACTTATTCCCTTTAACCGATTTTGGTAATGGTCCTATTATAACCACGGATAAACATTGAAACGGATAAGATATATTTTTTTCTTTTCCCATTAATCCTGGTCTGCAACTTTGAGAAACTTTACTAGCTCAACAAGTTTCGCAACGTCGAACATAACGAGCGATGTCTGATCTCATTTTAGGCCAGTAGTACTGTTCACTAGCTTTTTCAAAAGTTTTGTGAATCCCTAAGTGGCCAGAAGTTGGGTGGTCGTGTACTAGTTGGAGTATTTCTTTCCGTTTCTTTTTTGGCACTAGTTGTTTCCACTCGGTTAAATTTGAAATTACATCATGATTAAGCGGAACGTATTTAAAAATTAAATTATCTTCGACTCTCCAGTCAGGAAACTTTTCTGGGTTTTTGCTAATACAGGTCAATACGCATATTAGTCAACCATAACAAGGAGTAATGATCGGTTGTTACAACAAAGTGGGTACCTTCAATATAACCTCGAAACTTTTCAATTCCAAACATTACTGCCAAGCATTCTCTTTCTGTAACCGAATAATTTCGTTCGGTGTTTGTTAATGTACGGGAAGCATACGCAATTACTCGTTCTTCGAGACCTTTGCCTTGTGTTAGCACACAACCTACGCCATAACCAGAAGCATCACACTGGAAATTAAAAGATTTATCAAAATCTGGGCTGGACAAAATTGGAGATGAACTTAAAGCTTTTTTTTAAATTTCAAAGGATTTTTCAGCTTCCGTGGTCCATAAAATGCTTTGTTTTTTTTCCTTTAATTAAATCTGAAATAGGGGCTGTAATTGTGGAAAAATTTTCTACAAATCGTCGATACCAACCAGCCATTCCTAAAAAACGTTTAATTTTTGTAACATTATTGGGTTTGGGAAACTTAATAATAGCCTGTACTTTCTTTGGATCAGTATGAAGTCCGTTTTTGTCTATAACATAACCTAAATAAGTAATGCTTGATCGGCAAAATTCGCACTTGTTGATGTAGATGGCTAGGTTAGCGTTTTTTAATTTATCAAAAACTTGTGATAACAAATCAATATGTTCTTTAAATGTTGATGAAATAATAATAATGTCGTCTAAGTAGCAAAACATATTTTCTCCCAATAACTGTCCGAACAAGTTATCCATCAACCGCTGTTGAGTTGCCGGCGCGTTAGCAATTCCAAAAGGCATAACCGTGTATTCAAATATAAAATAATCCACGACGAGGAACAGCAAATGCAGTTTTCTCACAAGAATCTGAATGCAACGGTATTTGATAAAAAACTTGATTTAAATCTATTGATGTAAAATAACGTGCATCTCTGAGTTTATCTAAAATGCTGTTAAGGTGGGGAAGTGGATCGGCATCTTTTTTTGTAATGCTGTTCAACTTTCGGCCATCAAAACATAAGCGATACTCCTCAGAATTTTTTTTCTTACTAGAACCATTGGGGAGCTCCAAGGTAATGTAGAAGGTCTTACAATTCCGGCTTTTAACATTTTATCTAGTTCGGCATGAGCGTGTTTTTGCATTGCATGCGACAGAAGATAGCAACGTTGCTTTATGGGTAGCGCATTGCCAACGTCAATTATGTAAACAACCTGGTTAGTTTTTTCTAAGTTAGGAATATGATATTGTTTTGAAATTGTCAATTATATCGACTAACAATTGTTTCTCATACGAATCTAAATCATTTACACAATGAATAGCTTGTAATGAAGAAACATTTTTAACATAAAACTTATTGTTAGTAAAATCCGTACATAATCCAAAAGCATAACATTAC
The DNA here is from genome assembly GCA_035610365.1 of Aquatica leii. NCBI lineage: Eukaryota > Metazoa > Arthropoda > Insecta > Coleoptera > Lampyridae > Aquatica > Aquatica leii. The sequence goes on along the minus strand of CM069433.1, from coordinate 31,040,521 downwards.
ATCAATTCCTAAAATTAAAGGGGTTGTAATACTATGACATACTATAGCAACAATGTTTTTACAAACTCCATCGATAGTGATAGGAAAACTAACAGTTCCTACTAAAGATTGAGTTTGACCATCGGCAGTAGTCAGTTCAATATTTGAAACATTTCTTTTTAATTGGAATTGACATTTCTTTATCAAGTAATGTCAATTTTTTCCTAAAATAGTTTGATTGGCTTCCGAGTCAAAAAGTGCTCGCAAGGGTTCACCATTAATATGCAAAGAAATATAGGGACGACTATCATTACAATTATGTGCGAAACTAGCAGCGGTATTAGATGTTGTTTTATAAAATTTTCTTATTTTTTGTAGCCAAGATTTCCATGATAAAGAATCAGCCTGTAAATAGTACGAAAACGGTAAAGGTCGGCTGACGTCTCCTTTCCGTAAATTTAGTTTTTTGGACGACACTTTGGACAATTGCTGAAATAAACCTCTGAATGACCACATACATAACAGAAAGTTTTTCTTTCTTTTAAGCACGTATGAAAAGTATAACCTACTTCGCGACAATTATAACAAACAGTGTTGGATTTAGCTCTATTTGAAGAGAAATATAATTTAGAAGCTTGTGGCAAATTTTTCTGATTAACTGATTTGACATTATTTTTTTTTGTATTAGGTACATATGTTAAATTCGGTTCTAAATTTATAGAAAACCCTGCCAAATGATTTTTGTATCGTGAATTTTGTAACCTAGTTTCTTCTAACCGCTTACACATTTGTTGTAACTGATCTACTGAAGAGATATCTACAAGAGCAAGTTGTGTGGCATAATAAGGTTGTAGGTTACGTAAAATATGTTTTAATCGAAGTGATTCATTAGGATTATCGGCTAGACGATCAAAAAGGTTTAACATTGACGCAATAAAAAGACTAGGTCTTTCATCTTGACCTTGTTTACGACGTTTTATTTCATCCCAAAGTTCCTCATCAAAATTGCATGGTAGAAAATCATACTTTAATCTTTGAGCTAATTCTTCCCAGGAAGATACTCGTTGACGAATTGCACGAAACCAAATTAAACCTTGATTCGTAAATAAATCGACAGCACTATTAAATAACTGCTCTTTTGAAACCTGTCTAGCTACCCGCAATTCTTCGACACCTTGTAAAAACGAGTTAACACCGACTAGATGAGTATTTCCGAAAAAGGTTATTCCCTATTTATAAACTGGTACATATTTCGAACTATCCTGAGCGGTATTGGGAGTTAAGCTATGATGACGTTGACTTAATTGGATTTGGTCAAGTTCTCTGCGTAAGTTTTCTAACCGACAAGAAGCATCTACATTAGTTATATGAGAAGACTGATTATTATCACTATCTATAGGTGCATCATTAAAAGAAACCTGATTGTGATTTTGTTGATGGGATTGAATATTTTTTTGAGATTCGTGATTTTCGTTACCCTCCACATCGTCAAAAAGTTGCGAATTATCGTATGGATTACCAATGCATTCGATTAAATTGACACAACTTGAAATATGTTCGCCGTGCTTGCTTTGAAGATCTGCGTCGGGTTTCAACCGATTCAGCCGACACAAAAGAAAACTTACTCGAGAATAAATTCGATTATAGTTTTTAGTTATAGGATTTTTTTGAAAAGTTTCAACTAAACTTTGATGTTCGATTAACTTTTCAGAGCACAATTGAAACTCGACAGAAATGTCGTATAAAACGGGTTCATATGAATTTATTACGGCTGGATTTAATCCTTCTAACGCGAATCTCGAACGAAAAAGATTACGTTTTTGATCAACGGTCATTCCTGATGCGTTTATATTACGAAAGCGCAACTCCTCAAATAATTCGTCGGACCTTAAAGCGTTTATGTTCATCGTGATAACAAATAATTTCAAAAATTAAATAACAACTATACAAATTAAACTCGATCTAAGCGACTCGGCCTCGCAAGTTGGGCGCCTTTTTTTTTTTGTCGCGCCTGAATGGAAATGAACAAAAAAATTATAAAATTAACAAATTGTATTATTTTACTACGCTTATCTAGCCATTATGTTCAGAAAATAACTAAAGTAAATTAATATCTAACTTATCCTACTAATTGGTAGTCCGCGAGGTTTTAAGAACTACCTTATCAGCGACGACGAGGTATCGAACTTGATTCCAATGCTGGCGACGTAGAAACCCATATAAATAAACACAATTTTCAGAACCCAAATTTTACCGTTTCGATTGAGCATTAATAATTAAGGAATATGAATTAAGAATCTAAAATTAAGAGCTAAAACAACCAAATTTAAATAATTATAACAAAAATAAAACACTTACGCTCACTAAGAACCTCTGGAAAAATAATTGTCTTGTTTAGACTAAATTATAAATAAAAAAACCCAATCCGAAATAATTCGAAGTTTTCAATTAATTAATTTCTAAAGGAAATTGGCAAAACAAACTTCTCCGGAATGACGTTCCGACAATTTCCTACAATAATGTAAAACTTTTTAAAATCAAAGTACCATATGTGCTATTTGATAACAAACATTTTCCAAAGACATAAAATTTCAAAAGATTATACAATACCCACAGAATTAAATAAAATTTAAATTTTGATAACACGAAAAATCGTTATAGTTGATCAAATTGGTAATTACAAGAGAGTGTGTAGATCAAATAACCCAAGTAGCAAAAATCAGTTACAAAACGGTTGTAAAACTTTCTTGCAACTATGGTTTCAGTAAGGTATTTAGTTACAGAATAGTTGCTGAGTCTTTCCTGATACGTTGTCAATACCGGATTTGGTCAGTTGCAAGGCAACTGCAGTAATATTATAACCGTTTTATAACGTGTCTGAAACCGTTGCAATTACTACTTTGTAACTGTTTTGCAGCGTTGCTATAACGGTTTTTTACAAATCATGGTTACCTATTCTGAATCGTTTCTGTAATGGTTTATCATCACGGTTTTGTAATTGATTTGTAACATTGTAGTTACCGTTTACAGCAACTGCTATGTAACTGTTTTGAAAACATACTTATTACCATTATTTGAAACTACTTTATAAGCGCTTTTGTTAAGCAACGTATCCAAGATTTTAGTTACTAACTGCATCATAAAGATTGAAACCAAAGTAGAGATAAAAATATATTAATAAAAAGATACAGATATAGAAAAAGTTATAATAAATGTACATTATTTAAATTTTTATAGTTTCTTATAGAACTAAATTCAAACAAAAAAGATATAATAAAAGAATTTTTACATCTGTTGCAAGTAGGTACCAGTAAACAGGTTTTTACGGCAAATTTTCAAGAAAAGCGGATTATGTCTATTATTTATAAATTTTGTAAATAGTAAATGCATAAATTTTGTTAAGAGAAAAATGTCTTTGTGTTAAAAGACCATGGCGGATTAAGATATTCCTCACATGTTATAGTTTAATGCGTCTACGTAATTCTTAGTTAAATATTTGTATTAGGCTACAAATGCCCATGTGCAATTATAATCGGTTCAATGATCATAATCTCACCTGTTTTTCAAAGATTATAGGTTTTCGCAATGGCGATCTAATTTACACGTTCTGATCACTGTGTGTAATATTGTAATGTCCTTGCAATCAAATTCTATTTTATCCTAGAAGAAAATAAAATCAATTTAAAATTTGCTTACTTATAATTGGCAACTAATTCTTCAACGTTGATTAAATTAGAAAGAGTAGTTTAAATGCACGATTAAAATTATAGTAATATAATATACCAATAATTGTACTTACGTAGTTTTGAATTAGAAACACTTTCGGTACTGTTTATTGGATAATGATAATGGACTATGTGTGTTATAAAAATCTCGTAAAATGCACTTCTTCTGTTGCTGTTTGAACGTATAGATTAACACTGTAGTGTAGTTTTAGAAATTCACACTTGTAACCATAGTTTCAAGACTGTTACACTCGAAACCGAAATGAAGGTTTTAATGTCACTAAATTGACACTGTAGTTACATAAGGGTTTAAGAAAAACTTACTTATAACCATAGTTGTAAAATGGTTATTTCTGTAATAGATTTGAAACCTCAGTAAATTACGAAAGTTGCTGCTACGTTGCTGCAACGGTTTATTTACCATGGTGCTAATGTTACTAATTTGCAACTGGTTACAACGTAACCACGGTTACAAAATGTTGCTTGGGAAGACAAGTTATACTAAATGCCTAACAAGTTATACAATAATTTCTAAAATATTTTTCTATTTATTAATAAAGAAGTTAGCTTTACAAAAGTTTTAAAAGTAGTGTCTACAATATACGTCTAATTTCAGAAATATTTGAGAAAGAGAAAGAAAGTTATCAATTATCCCAAATTTTATTGTTTGTTTATAAGCAAAATAGTTTAGAATAACAAAAAAACAATAAAAATAGCCAATTTTATTGACAACACGGTTCTGTAAATTGTCAACAGAAATTTGAAACTAAAAAAAAAAGGTGTAGTTTATAATATAAAACCAAAGCTAGCATTTTTCTGAAGAAAAAATTCAAAATCGAAACAACCAAAAATTTAGGTTCAAGTACCTATGCAGTCGCTCGAGTGTTTAACAAAGATGAATAAATAATACTAAAAAATGTGTAAAAAAAACTAACAAAACTTATAAACGAATTGTTTACATATACACTACAAGTAGGTACTTAAAAATGACTGTAAAAATTATGATTAAAAATATATGCTAAATAACATTACCGAGAAGAAAATTAAAGAAACTCAAAAACACTTGTTTATCAAAGTTCACTATTTTTAACAAGCACAATACTACACGATTCTGTGATAATTTTAAAACGATTCTGTGATAATTTTAAAATAGTGCGTTTTATTACTAGGCTTAAAAGAAAGCTTTTTCCGTGCGAGTTTGCGAATTTTCAGTGCGAGGCGAAACGAACGCATGCAAGAACGAGATGTGCCTTTTTTGCCGCCTAATAAACGTTATTTTTCATTATACCTGTCTAAAAAAACTACAATAAACAACAAAACATAAAAATTAAAATAGGTACATGTTTGAGTTTCATTTCATAAAAACAATACATTTCTAGAATTCATTGAAGGTTTCGTACATAATTATTTTGACGTGGAGTGATAATTTATAAGATTCTGTAGAGCATAATTTTGAAATACCAGAAAATAATATTCGACAAGCAACAGAAGTAAGAACAGAACTACTTCCAAAAAAATCTCGAAGCATATGAAAAAGAGTATCGTTTGTTTTGTGAATGGCGTGAACAAAAAAAAAGAATGCATCTGTTAGTGATGATGTTTATTTTCTTTTTTATTTATCTAAGAAAGCTAAGCTTCTGAAACCATCTACCCTGTAGAGTCAATGTTCCAAAATAAAAAGTTTAAGTTTAATTTTAATACAAACAAACAATAATTGTTAAAATGCTAAGTAAATAATACGTATATTTTGTTATAAAAATTATTGTATTTATAATTTTGTGCTGACCAACAGTATTTTTACAGCTTTGAAAAGATTTGGAGAACTACATGAGAGTGACGTTGGATGCATCTGCTAATATACAACTGGAAAAAGAAATTATTTCTCGATTTTTCAACTGCCATCCAAATCGGAAACGTGCCCATGCTATACCAATAAGAGCAGGACGCTTTCGACAACCAACACTTCGAAGTCGCAGAAGAACCCGTTTGGCCAAGTTCTTTATTAGTTGATTGTGATTCGCGTATAACTGTTGAGACTAAGACGTTGATGGTAGTATGTAGGAGCATTTATTGCTACGCGACCGTTCATACGGTCCTTCGGAGTCAAGTGCGCCAGTGACAAAAGATTTTGAGGTACAAATCTCTTTAAGACCTCATTATCGCAGCAAATATGTGCAATGCAACATCTCCAATGCACCAGTACAAAAAGATGCATCATATTCCCCTATACAGCCCATGCCTCGCATCCGATTCATTCCAAGTCTTACTTCTTTGTCGGATTTAACGACCGACACTTGGTTTACCAATATATTGGACAATACGTTACAGAGCTTCGACGAATATTTAGCTACTGCCGACGAGAGTGAGGAAAGTTAGAAACAGCAAAAAGAAAATGTTGAATTGCAGACGTTGAAATTGCGATTAACGCGTATAGAAGCAAAATCAAAGAACGACATAGAGGTTCCAGAACATGCACTCGTTGTTTTACATAAGATCGTATCTGTATCCAAGGTGCAACTAGAAAACGTGTACTTAACTTTAGAAAAGATTAAAACCAACCAAAAGTTCACAACTTTGAGAGATGAATATGGAAAAAGCTGTACGTTTACAAACATCGTGTTTCGGCAAACGGTTCCTTTGTTACCTCATTATTTGAAACCGTTTGTTGAAACGATAAAGCATGTTTTACTATTAGCTTTTCGCGCTCGATACAAAGATGTGCAGTCGATAATTGATTGTTCTCAGATACAGATACAAAAGCCTAGCAATCCCGTTCACCAGGCACTGACGTGGTCAGAATACAAAAAGTGCAACACTATTAAATTTCTGATTTCGGCCACTCCCGATGGAATGATCAATTATATGTTGGAATAATTCAGTGCAGAAACTTCCTCCTAACAGTGCGGTTATGTGGCTGACAGAGGGTTTAAACACATAGAACCGATTCTGATTAAGAAAAAATGTAAGCTGATAAGGCCGCCGAGTGTGTCAACAAACGAAAAATTATCCAAGTGTGCGGTTTTGGAAACAAGACGAATTGCTAGTTTAAGAATATACATCGAGAGGATTATCAAAAGAATTCGCGAATATGAAATCCTTACAATTCATGCGGAAATCCCTTTTTCAATGTTAGATATACATACTTAATGAAATCGTCGTTATAGCTGCAGCGTTGAATGTAATGTTATAAGAGTGTATGTGTGCAAATAAAACAAATGAAAATCAGTAAAGGATTCTAAAATGTTTTTCATAAATACCTATTTTATTCACAAGTTTACAATAAAATGTCGTAACAATCATTATAATTGACGTTTTAGTTTGCACTGTTGATCAAAATCGGGAAAATATTCTTTTTCCAAAGCAACATGCTCCGATTAATTAAATTTATTACAAGCCCTTCATTGGATTCCACGAGAATTATTTCCATGTTCTTAGTGTTTTCGAAATCGTGCTTAACCAAACAAAAGTAGCCTTTTTCTATTTTACACATGAACATTTTCAGCTGAATTTGAGCAAGATATCTGTTATTTATTTTTTCATCCTTTATGTACTTGAGTTCTGTTTTTATTAAAATTGGACATTTAACTTCTACAACGAAATTGGCTCCTATTGCGTTTGGGGACGCACCAAGAACCGGAAAACTTGGATCAAGTATTAAACAGCAATTTTTCACGCTAACTGACAATTTCGCTTCTAATACTTTTAGGACAAATTTACCAACCTGTGCGCCCTATCCATAGCTTCTGTATATTTAATTTTTGAAGCCCCAATTAGTTTTCGACCAATACACCGTTCTCTGTGTTACAATGAGCGACTTCTTAAATTTTGAAAGCCGTTATTCTGCAATATCTCATTTCGGATCAAAAACGACCTTTATTTTAAGATTGTGTGTTATCAGCAATATTTTGACATTTATCGACCGTCATCGTAGTGCTCGCAAATTCTAAAAATCGTTAACATGAAACTGATCTGTTTTTACAAAACTTAAAATTAATTTGGTGCATGGAGACTATCATGTACTCTGAGACCAATATGCGCTGATATTTGTGTCACGCGTTGACTTTCCGCAAGTCGTTCAATAACCCTCCTGTAGTATCGCCAAATGCATATTCTGTGGAAGGACTCTTTATGTCCTTTGTTGTGGCGAATTTTACGCTGGAACAAACTTGCAACAGTACTGATTTTTTCCAGTTGCATACTGTTGCTGTGGGTTCTGGTTCTTCGCTCCGCCTGTGAAGCCACATCAAAAAACGCAACTGCATGCTTACAGCCACCTACAACAGATTTGAAATTGTTACAATTTTATAAAAATAATACAATAAATAAACAAATGCTAACAGTTATACAAAATCTGCTAACATGTTTTGCACACCACTAGCATTAAAAGTAAGGTAAAATTGTAAAATATCAACACATAGTTACAAATATTAAATAAATTTATTACCTGCTGCTTTAATTAATAGTATCTTACAAGAATTGTTTAACAATTAATTAATTGATTAATTGTCGTTGTCTTTAATTACAATTAAGTAATTCAACTAAATCTTTATTACAGCTGTATTTATTTTGTCAATATAGAATCTGGATAAAAAATTTTGAACTCATTTGACTATCTCAAAGTAAACATAACAGAACACGTAGTTAACGTACTACATAGAATAACAAAATATACTTGTGAAGTTTCACGCCTCTTGTCTCCGCCGCGTTAAAACACTCAGACGATGCGAGGAATCGGTCACCATGAGTACCGAGACTTTCAGCAGATTGTCCGATTGCGTTTTAACGAATTCATTTCGGCTCATTTTCTCATAAACATTGGATAAACACCGAGGAAACTGCAATCCGCGTTCACAAACAGTGTTATCTGCGAGCTCAGTCTGGCTAGTAACGTCAGGCAGCCGCTCGGCCAATCACGAACCGTTTCAGTCACGTATTCAAAATTCAAATATTTTAGTCTCTTTAATCAATTATTTTGATGCATTAACGGGATTTATAATTAATGCTTTTGCACATTTGATGTTTATATGACCCAAAAAAACATTGGCAAAAAAACTTTTTATTTTTTTTTAAAGACTCTATTGAGAGAGCATACCTATCAAATACTTCTATTATTTACTTACACACTGATGCATTCATTTGTATAGATTTCCACAAACAATCTTCTTACAAAAATTCTTAAACGTCAAGGTGTTAGTTAAGCACTTAAAAGAGCCAAAGTATTAATTGCAGAACAAGTAACCAAATTCATTCGTGAAGACCCAGATAGAAAATGGTTATTGACCAAAGTTTTGTGTTTGTATAAAATGTCCCTTCCGATAGTAATAATAACCATATTCGTACAGGTACTTTTGATATTTGGTATTTCTAGAGCATATCTACATGATTTAATTCGTTGGACTGTAGATAATGTTGACGATAATGAACGTTTTCTTACATTATTTCTTTTAGATGGAAAAAACCATAAATCAAAAAGCTTTAAAATTACAGGCGAAAGTTGTTCTTTTCAGCGATGTAGCAGTTATCGTAAATATACCAGTTTACGTTCACAAGCAATTAAGAGCAAAAGATTATTTATTTGCTGTCGTAATGGTAGGTACTACGCTCATCATGTTGGATGACACATAATTAGTGACACTACTAAACATATTGCACAATATTTAAAAATAGAAAATCGCAAAGAATATACTGGGTATAGTTTGAGACGATCTTTGGCAACTATGTTGGTAGGAGGTGAAGCAGATCTTCTATCTTTTAAACAAAATGGGAGTTGGCGTTCTTTAGGTGTAGCTGAAGCTTACGTTGAGAAGTCGATAAGAAGAAATGTTGAAAATTCATGACAGTTATTCACATAAATAGTGAATATTTCTAATATATCTTGGACTGTAACGCTCAAAATGTACTATAAATGATACACTTAATTAAGTTCTACTGAAAACATAAAAACAGTTTATCTTCCACTATATACATTTATTCTTAAAATGCATGCACCTCGATTCAATAATTTGAAATAAATGGTCAGTCTATGTGTTCTTCTCAGGAAAAAATCCTTGAGATGAACTTCCAGTAATTCCATATGAAATTCTATTGGCCGTTTGTATTTTAATAATTAACAGATCTCTCACATACCCCTCTGTAACTGCACAGGATTTCCATCCGCCATGTCTCTTCAAAACAACGATATCAGTTTCGCTATTAGCGAGCAACATACTGAAAGTTCTTCTAAAAGTATGGCCCGTAAAATTTCTAAAAACTTCTTTCATGAAAATATGCTAGAAACACAGCTTTGTCCATTTTCTTTTTTGTCAATGCACGATTTTTTAAAGCTATTGTATATACGCTCATACTAAGTCTTCGATTTTTCCGGCAGGAAGGAAGCTAGAACAGCATTAACGGTAGCTTCAATATCCGAACATACCTTGACTTAGTGTACAAATTTTGCGTTTTCATTTTCTGTTTTTGCACTAATATTTGAAGCACCATGGTGACAACAATTTGTCAAATCTCTTTTTTATTAAATATTAATCAATATTAATTTATAATTAATGAGCGTTGTGATTGTGGTAGCAAAAAAATTTTAATGCGTACCCTCGTATTGTAAGCCCGTTTTGGTCCACAAACTGCCACCTCGAATAAAAAAGTAAATTTACTCTTACTTGGAACGCAAATTCCTGTGCACTGCACGGAAACGATTACCTCAGACTGGATAGCTCATAAACAAATAAAAAATGCATTTTTTCATTGAGATATAATGAAAAGATATTTAAACAAAAGTTTTTGCAATCTTTTTCAGCTAAAAATGATCGATTTTTTCTATCGACCTGCAAACCTACTAGCTAAAAGTGGAATTGTGATTTGTAATGTCGGTAAAACTAAATTTTTATCAAGATCATTAATACGACTTTTAATTAGTTGATTTCAACGCTATTCATTTTTTTCGAGTCCCAATCATCAGTTTCTTAACTATTTTCTGGTACTTATTCAACCACGGTGGATTATACTCGTTATCAACATTTCAATCATACTCAGATGAAAATGATGGAACGGTATTATACGTATAGATCAAGTTTTATTGTTTGCGTTACTGTGATAAATATTTTATTTTTTTCTTTTTTAGTCTTCAAGTCAATTACAGAAGCCAAACTAACTTTTCGAGTTCAATTTCGTTTGTATTGCGTTACAGTTGGTCTTTTAAACTATAATTAAGATTGTAGAAGTTTAATGCCCGAAGACTATTCCGATACGTTACCTGTTGGTCGAGTTTTTAGATCAACGTCATCGTATAAAGAGATTTTATGTAATTATAGATTTTTTTAGGTTAGAAAAAATATCGTTTTAATTATTAGTTACTTGAAACGAACAAAGTCGCTTGCGGTATAGTATCATGTAACCCATGATACGTAGTTCTCTCTGCATCTGAATCTTATTAATTACTTTTAGTTTTGTTTCATTCGCTCATATATAAAATAATTAACTGTTTCCAAAAATTGTTTAAAAAAAATGCATCGTTGTTAGCGAAGCCTAGCTTGAAATCACTTTGTTTAAAATGCAATTAATAAAACAAATTGTAATTACTGTTATCAGCTTGTTAGTGTAAGTAGTGGTTCTATTGGAAATTTAACACGACACTCAAACACTTAGATAATGCTAGAATAAACGTTGAAGAGATAATCATAGGTAATTCTTAAAATGTTGATATTTAAGATTCGATTACTGTGAACCGACTCGTACATTTCCACAACATCTACGTCTTCAAAAAATAAAATTTCGCAATTGAATATAAAAGATTATTTTGTTAGACCCGTTGCATTAATAAAATGTAATCAATTTGATACTCACTTAATTAGGATGATTGTAAAGGAATATCATCCTTTCTCTATCGTAGAAGACGCTAAATTTGTAAAGTTTGGGAATATGCTGTGTCTCGGTTATGCTCTGCCAACACAAAAAACATTATCGAATAGTTTATTACAGCATATTTGTCGAATTTGGAAATTGCAATTTTGAGATAAAGTCGACATTATTAGGCGCTATTTATCTTGTTTCGCTCACTCGTTAAATCTTGTTGTACAACAGAGTTTAAAAGACATTTCTAATATACTTATAAAAGTAAAATCTATTGTACAATATTTTAAACGAAGTTCTTATGCTCTTGCAAACTTACAATCAACCCAGAAACAGATGACTTTACCAAAATTAAAACAAAAACAAGATGTAGTAACTAGGTGGAATTCTACATATGAAATGCTTAATAGAATACTACAAATCAAAGATGCTGTCGATTCTACTTTGGCAGTTTTATAAAGTGATATAGCATTGTTGACAGGCCAAGAATAGTGCATTAATTGATAAAACCGTTGAAGCACTGAAAATGTTTGATGCTGTCACGACTGAAATTAGTGAGGAAAAAAATTACCGTAATCAAAATTACACCTCTCGTTCAAGTCATAAATAAAGAAATGATTGATTTCTATAATGATGAAACCGCATCAATCGAAGCCTTGCAAACGTTAAACAATTTCATTTGAACTTTGGATTATCGCTTTCGATAATGACGTAAGGCACGAGTTTCTGCTAGTTACACGAAAAAAAAGGTCATGCGGAATTGATATGTATCATGCAAAAGGCTGTTGGTTTTGAGTCAAGCCGATGTACGCTTGAATTAAACTTCTATTTTATTAGATTGTCGCTGTAATTGCATTGCAATAAGAGATTTAGTTTAAATTTTAGTACATTTACGTTGAATGTTATTTGAACGTGGATCAATTTTAGAAAAAACGCAAATGCTTTAAATATGAAATCGTAATGATTAAATTCAGTATAATATTTCTCTCCGTGTAAGTTCGTTCTTGTTCATAAACACAAACGAGCTAGTAACTCAAGTATTCATTCCGTTCGTCTGTCATCGTTTGCCGAAGCCAAACCCACATACAGTTTTTATTATTCCATTCAAGTCACAGTATAAAAACAAATAATTCAACTTGAACGAATTCGATTGAAAGTTGAGGAGTAGTTCGTCTAGTTTACTTAAAAGAGTAGTTTATTATAACAGTTCGTTCGCAAGCTATCCATGTTGCCGGGTAACTCCACTACTAAAAATTATAATTTTTTTTATTTAACTACTTAAAGCAGATATAATCACAGATAATATTTGCATGTATGAATGCTTACAGCACTTCAGTTTTTTCTGAATTAGATTGGGCGTCGCCCCCGAAAATACAAGTTGGTACAATAAACTCAAAATGGTTTCTGAGATAAGCGATTCACATTTTTTTAAGTAAGATAATAACACACATAGTGTATTTTTTTTTAATAAAAGCTTGACTTGGCTTGATGTTCATAGATACAGGTTTTCCAGCTTTTCCAAGCTTTCAAGCTTTTTCAATTTTTTTGTTGCTTTTTGTAAGCTAAAGTGATTTGTGTCTGAGACTTGTCACTGAGAAACAAGCCATTACAAAAAATTTTGACAAAGTTAAAAATTATAATTATTTATATAAACCTATCAACAATAATGAACGTAAATACAAATCTTAATATACTAATTAGTTACGAAATGTATAGTAGATTTGTTAATTCAAAAAAGATACCTACCAACTCTGTATTATTATAAAAACGATGCTACCTAATATCGGTTATTCTAAATCATTAATTTCAAAATAAATCTTTGTTATTAGAAACATTATACCGGAAAATAATCAACTCGTACGTGACGGATTCTGCAATTCGGCAGTTCTGCCTGTGTCACTTGTTTGTTCTCACAGACAAACACGTTTATTATTAGTTGATTTTAGTTTGTTAGTGTAAAAACATGTGTACGGAATAAAGGTAAGTAGATTTTGATCAAAATCAAAAATTGTTAGATTTATTCAAAGTAATTGTTTAGGGCTAGATCGATGAAACTGCTTGTTGCATCTCAAAAACTTTTACTTAGAAGTTGCCAGAATAATCCGTGGGGCGTGCAAACTGAATTTTAGTTTAACGGTAACTTTCAGGTGTGTAAAAAGTTAATAGTTTTTTTTTAATTTGTTGTATCGCCGACTTGTAAATTTCATAAAATAATATTTGACGGTAAATAAAATTAATTTATTTTTTACATAATATTTTAATTTTACTTGGAAAAGGCAAGAATTTGTCTTTCAATGTCATGGAATTTTTATTAAACGCAGGTGATAGAGTAGTGGTGGTCGTCAACGGGTTTTGATTGCAATAATAGCATTGCAATAAAGAAAAGTTATTTAATCTTAGTTGCTGCTTAATTACAAGCATTATATAATTTTTGGTTGTCACGCGTGATTCATACTTAGTTGCCACGTTTGGCTAATTTTTGGTTGCCACGCTTGGCTTGTGCTTAGTTGCGACGCTTAGCCGATACTTGATTACCACGCTTGGCATGGCGTTATCATCGCGGTCTTAGCCAGTTCTGGTTCAGCCACATTTACTATCTTCAGCCGATAATTATGTACTGGCCGCCAGTTCTCGCCTGGTGGAGTGCCGCTTCTTATTCTTTGTACGCGGACCCGATAAAGCTTATCAAAAATATTTAAAAAAGAATGTCAATTATAAGAAAAGAACAAAAAAAGTCGAATATTTATTCTCAGGTAGCGATGAAATATAGATTGAATTCGCTGGTTAAATGAGGCTTACACTGTATACTCAAGTCTTTGTCAGACCTGTGAAATTTTCATTTTGGCAACGAAAATATCTGAGTACTTTTGTATGGTTATCTCGCTCTATTTTCTATGGCCATATCACCTACCTTTCTATGATTACAAAAATAAATCATATTATGTTTTTGTAGTAGTTTATCAGTAAAATTAATATATATTCAACAAATATAAATATAAAATTACTGCTACTAATAAAAAAAATCTATTACGTAGAGAAATATAAAGTAAACTACAATTTTGTGAATGTTTTTATTTATTTGAGTACAGTTTCTACTATGAATCATTTTGTTGATTAGTATGCGACGTTGGACAAAAAAACAAGTACGTAATTAACTTAATAAAAAAACTACCACATAAAATAAACTATTAAATATATTTGTATCAATTTGATCCAATTTACAATTAAAATGCTTAAAAGTCAAAACAATGCTTTAATGTAATTTGATCTCAAAACTTACCCATTATTTTTAATTTTTTATTTTAATAAACGCTACATGTTTCAACTTAGTGTCATCTTCAGGCGTATAATATAAAATAAAAAATATAAAATCGAATCTTAATTTAAACATAAACTTACTACATTAGAATTAAAAAATCAAACTTCAAATATTAACTTTAAAAATAATAAATATAAAAATCTGAAAAATAATATAAATTAAAATAAAATCAAAGAGTTTTAAAAACAAATAAACTTACCAATATAAATTAATCAAATTAAATATGATTAAATATTTAAAGTTTGACAAATTTCCAATTTGAACAATACAAATTTAGCCTAATAATAGAAATTCCTAGGTTACAACAAAATAATAAAATAATGGAAATAATCAAACAAAAACTAATTTAGAAAAAGTAAACTATTATTAAAGTTAACAACTTTGTTAAGGGATAAATCATTCTTTTATTTCTAAAAAATATAGTTGAAACCTTTATTACAAATGTGTAAAATTTCAAAATCTTTTTCAGAATTAAATGAATGATGGGAATTTAGTATATGATTATCAGATTATGATTTAAATGAAATGTTATTTTTTGAGCTTGGTCTTAAATATAATAACAATCAACTTAACACTAAATTACTAGATAATTTCAAAATAGACTTAGAGTGTATAATACATAAAACCAATACTAATTACATTAGAGCTATTTGACATAATAATTTAATAAAAATGTTATTAATAGTTTTAAATTAAAAATTAAAGACAACAATTTAATAATAACTAAAGCAGATAAAGGCAATTCGTTAGTTATTATTGATAAATCTAGTTTTACTGAAAAAGTTAACAGCTTCCGTACATCTAATGACTGAATTCACTAATATAATTTTTTTTTCATTTATTAATAAAGTTAAAAAATGTATTACAGAAAACAAATATTTGTTATCAGAGTTCTTTAATATTAAACATTATAGTTTAATTTTCATGAATCCGTCACTGCCTTTACTACATGGTCTTCCTAAAATTCACAAAACTGATTACCCAATAAGACCAATAGTTTCTTTTACAAACTCCAGTTTCTAAAATTTCATCTTGCTTAATAAAATATTACGTTCTCAAATTAACTTTCAGTTTCCTTATTCTATTACAAACTCACAATCTTTAACTAGAGAATTAGTTAACTTTACTTCTAAAGACAATTTTATGCTTATCTCTTTTGATATTATTAATCTTTTTCCTAGTGTTCTGTTTCTAGATTGCTATAATGTAATTAAAGAACTACTTGTTCAATCTAACCTACCTGATAATATTTGTGTTTTTATACTTAGTAATTTTTTCTTATTTAACAACCAAACATTTATTCAAAAACAGGTTTACCTATGGAGAATAACCTTTCACCGATACCAGCAGAAATTTTCTTATCTAACTTAGAAATCTATAAACTTTTTTCTAATGATGTTATTAAAAAACATATTATTCATTATAAAAGATACGTAGATGACATTTTAGTTATATTTAAAGGCAGTGAATATGATCTAAATAATTGTTTTAATTTACTAAACTTATTACATCCCAATATAAAATTTACAATAGAGAAAGAATTTAAAAATATTTTAAATTTTTTTGATTTATCTATTAAACGTGTTAATAATAATCTAAAAATTGGTATTTATCGTAAACCTACAACAACTGATCACGTTATTCTTTTTTCTTCATTCCATCCACTCTCACACAAATTAGCAGCTTTTGGATTTTTCTTTAACCGATTATATACTTTTCCTCTTGATCGTGATAGTTTTAATAAAGAAATAAATATTGTTTATTATCTAGCTAATACTAATAGTTATCCTTTACATATTATTAAAAATTTACAACAGAAAATTATGTATTTTATTAAAATTAAAAATTGTTCATCTTTTACACATGTCTCTAATAAAAAAAAATACATTTTTCTCTTCCTTATAAAGGCCCTTCTTCCTTTAAATTTCAAAATCTATTCAAACATTTTGGCATTAACATTTCTTTTTCGTCAAAAAATAATAATAAATCTTTATTAGGCAATACTAAAGATAAATTTAATATTTTAGATAAATCGGGTGTTTATAAATTAAAATGTGGTGATTGCAAGGAATTCTGTATAGGACAAACAGATCGAAAGTTTTCTATTAGAATTGCTGAATATCTATCTCGTATTAAAAGTAATAACATTTCATTTAAATCATCATTTGCTAATCATATACTAAATCCCCATCATTCATTTAATTCTAAAAAACATTTAGAAATTTTACACATTTGTAATAAAGGTTTGAAACTAATTTTTTTTAGAAATGAAAGAAATTATTAAAAATTACAATTCGAATCGTGATTTATCCCATAACGAAGTTGTTAACTTTAATAATAATTTACTTTTTTTAAATTAGTTTTTGTTTGATTATTTCAATTATTTTATTATTTTGTTGTAACCTAGAAATTTCTATTATTAGGCTAAATTTGTATTGTTCAAATTTGAAATTTGTCAAAATTCAAATATTTAATCATATTAATTTGATTGATATAAATTGGTAAGTTTATTTATTTTTAAAACTTTTTGATTTTACTTTAATTTATATTATTTTTCAGGTAGGTGGTTAAATCCTTCTAATGTAGGAGATGGCGGAAAGAAAACACAACTTACGGTGTTTTTTGTAGGCTACGTTTCGTGAACCTGTGCGTCCACTTCATCAGGCCTAAAAAACAAAACAAGTAGTGATGGTATGTGATGTTAGTGAGCTCGTTCTGTATATGTTATTTATAAGTTTCACATTTTTTATGTGTTTCTCGGTTTGTTTTCATTGTTCAAATTTTATCGACTGTGTTGGGCGGACCATCACTACTTGTTTTGTTTTTTAGGCCTGACGAAGTGGACGCACAGGTTCACGAAACGTAGCCTACAAAAAACACCGTAAGTTGTGTTTTCTTTCCGCCATCTCCTACATTAGAAGGATTTAACCACCTACCTCAAATATACTAATTAGGAGGATAAATTATTTTCATCGTATTATTTTTCAGCTATATACATTTATTATTTTAAGTTAATATTTGAAATTTGATTTTTCAATTCTAATGTAGTAAGTTTATGTTTAAAATAATATTCGATTTTATATTTTTTATTTTATATTATACACCTGAAGATGACACTAAGTCAAAACATGTAGCGTTTATTAAAATAAAAAACTAAAAATAATGAGAAGATTTTGAGATTTAGTAAAAAATAAAAAATAAGATAATATAATAAAACCCATTTAGAGTTATTAAAAGAATTAATGGAAAAAATAAACTTTAAATTAGATAGATCAGACCTTCTTAAATTATTAAGACACACATAATATTTTTATCTAAATAATTATAATTCTAAAAATAATGAATAAAAGTAGAAATTTTATATTTGTGAGATAATAAGATCGTAAAGTTTAAACCATCGGTTTAAACTTAACTGCGTAAATTGAACAAAATGAAAGTGCTTGAAAGATCTAATACGTGTAGAAAAGCTTTCAAAAGTGATTTATTTGTTTGTGATTAGGTGTAGTGTTGTGGTCGACAACACAAAACACTAGACTATACCAGTTTTAAACAGATGTCTTAGACGTTTATTTTCCCATTGCTGTTAGAAGACTGTAATGGGGGATGAAAATTTATTCCGATTCATTTACTTTACTTTATATAATATAGCTTTTATGTTTTGTTTAAAAGATTTTTCTTCAATTTTATTTGGTAATTTTTATTAATCGTTTTAGGGTAGTGGATACAATTGAAAACATTTGCGAATGAATTATATAAAAGAGAATGAAAAGAAATGGGGATATTTTAAATAACTTGAGGCAAACAATAAGGTACATATTATATTAGGTACAAAATTCATGATGTAAAATGATATAAACCACTTAACAACATTTATCTCCCCCATTTGCCAAACCCTGTTAACCAAAGAACATTAAATAACTCACACAAAGGGTGTTAATGCGGCTATATCTCGACGTTATGAAAAACTCTATGTTCTGAGTAGTGTGGGAGAATTATAACAGGTACGTATGGATCAGTCCAGTGATTTTCAAAATTTAAAAGATTTTACAAATTTAATTACTTAATTATTTCTGAATTTTAATTATTAAAGTTATACGTTTTGTTAAACAATGAAATTTGTTACTTAATAAAAAGCAGTTAAAGTTGTAGATATTCAAGGTTTTGTAAAAAATGCATAAATAAACTATTTAATATAGAGTTAAAGTTTTTGTAAAATGTAGTGCAGTTGAGATATACACAATTCTGTTTATTATTTAAAAGGTTTAGAACCTCGCGTAAAAACAAGTATAAGTGTGAAGATAGATTTAAGGGATGTTGAAAACACGCGAAACACCAATCTGTAGCGGTGGCTGTCGAGATGAGCAACCTTAGGGTGGGAGTTCTATGTAGGAAGGTACAGGTACGAGGTGTTAGTTGATTCAGCAAAGAACCTAATGGACCGAAGCAACACGCTACAGTAGCTAAAAGACGGTCAGTTTATCTGACATCTCCAAATCTTTAACAACGTTATACACGTCATAAATCCAATTTATTTACTCAAGTCGTTAGTATACGTTAGATATTATGGAACTTCTACTAAAACGAGACATACATGAATTCGATCAATCAGAATCTGAAAGCGATAACGATTCCGATCCTGAATTAGACGACAATGAAAGTGTTGACATACTTAGTAGCACCCCTGAAGACATTCAACAACAAAATATTAGTGTTAATAGTAGTGCAAATCATAATAAGTTTTCTATTGACAGTATATTAGGTTTAAAAGAAACTGAAAATCAAAAAGTGATTGGTGATGTTTGTGATAATGTATGTGGAACAGCAAGTTCAGAAATAATTAAACCCGCATTTCCTCTGTCACGACCTGGTACTTAAACTATATTTATTACGTATAAATTGTTGACTTGAATCTGAAAATCTTTTTAGAATCGTTTTATCAATCCATCTTAGAATTGCCGCAATTACATCGTCCAGATGTTTTGGCTATGGATAATCGACTTTCAGATTCGTTTCAAGGATCTAAATTGTCACCGGGCATTGAAACTTCATCTGATATTTCAACTTATCCATTATCGTTCCATCCGCATTTTGGAAACGGCTCATCGACACTATTATATGGAAGTTGGATTGGCACAGCTACCGATCAAAAGTCAGTTACGCAAATATTTGGATTACAAGGTAATTTTCAACTATGTGCTTTAAAATAAATTTAAATACTTGCACTATTAATTATTTGATGCGCTTAGAAAAATTCAAAAGTAGATATGTTTAGGAACGACAAACGTTAAAAACCAAACTTATTTGTTTTAAACTAAAGATCATCTATCACATAAAACGTTATTGCAAAGAAAAAGTTTTAGTTTATGTGCAACACTGATGCTATTTTTCAATTACTTATCAACATTTATTTTGAGTGAAATATGCATAAAAATACTATATTATTTTACACTACAATGTTCTATCACGTTGAGCTTAAACTTGCAAACTTTTTAGTTATTATTAACTAAATTCAAAGTAGGTTTTTTTTAAAGCAAACTTTGTTAAATAAGCTACATTTAAACATAAAAGTTAAGCTATTGTTTTAATTTAAAATATTAAGTTGTACAAGCAAATACATCTCAAAAGTAAAAAAAAATTGTTATTTTATAAAATTAGTCAATGCGATAGAGTTCAAATTCTTAAATGGTTTCAACAGAAATTCAAAAAAAAACCTGTTTGGTAAAAAAAATAATTCAATATTTTTCCTACGCACAGTTAAAAATTTGATTTTTCACTTTGTTATAATTTACTCATAATGTCCAGGATATAAAATATTTTAGTTTATATTACTATATTATATCACTATACGTAGAATACGCAGTAACAAATATCAGCTCTAAAATATATAATATAGAGTTTATTATAAATTTTTTTTTTAATTTTTACTAAATTTCAGAGACGTTTCAGTTATATTTTCCACCCACCCATTTTTACTTAAATAATAATTGACTTTAAAAATTTAGTTTTACATAGATTTTAATTTTGCGGCTCTGGAGTTTTATGTCATCACGTAACTACATTAACAAACAAATATAAAATAGTTTACATTTTAAAACTTTAGTCATAAAGTTTTATTACAAAGTTTAGTAGACGATTAAACTATAATTATTAAAAATTCAACTATATTTTTTATCGTAATTTACTTAACACAAAATGGTTGTGAATTAAAAGATGAGCAAGAGCATAAAAAAATAAAGATAATAAATATTAAAGTAAATGTAGTTTCTGTTTAATTTAAGCTTATATATGTTTATATGATTAGAACGCTAAAAGTAAAAATGGTATATTATTAAACATAGAAACTAATATTATTGTAAATTTTTGACAAATTAAAAAACAAGAATTTCTGCATATTTAAAACACTTTGTTTTTTAACTGAAATACTTTTACCGTTGGGTATCGGATTATAACCTAATTTACAATACTTATAATACATTGTAATACAACTTATAAAACTTATAAAACGTAGTTAGTTAACTTTTCTTGATTAATTGCTTCCATGCCTTTCTATCTCCTTCCAGGTTCCTTACTTCTCTCCATTATATGTATCTATTTTTCGCTACTACTTGTACCTGTTCCTTCCTCCCATCTGTTTCTTATTTTGCCTACTACGTTCTTCGCCTCTGGTTTTGCTTCGTATACTTTTTTTGCTATCCTGTTATCATCCATTTGTAGCAAGTGACCCAACCATCCTAATTGCCTCTTTTCTATCAGTGTCTTTATAGGTTTCACTTTCAGTTGTTATGTTAATTTTTCACTTTGTCCAATTTTGTTATTCCTTTAATTTTTCTTAGGTATCTCATCTCCATTGCTATAATTTTACTTTCTTCTGTTGATGGTTCAGGATTCGCTACCATGAATTAACGTTGTTCTTACTACTTTTTTGTATTGTATTATATATTTTTCTCTCCTTTTCTATTTTTCCCTTATTTTCTATTTTTGTTCTCAAATATTTGAAATTTGTCACTTGTTCTAGTATTTGTTCTTCTATATTGTTGTTGTGGTGAGCGTTGGTTTTAGCAATGATCATAGTTTAAGTTTTTTCTATATTTATTTCCATGTTTATTTTTCTTAACTCGCGGTGGTACATATCAACATTTTTATGTAGTTCTACCGCTGATTCTGCTAGTAACACCAGATCGTCGGCAAACAGTAGTTTCTGTGTTGTTATTCTACTCAGTCTCTATCTTCCCACTACCATATTATAACATTCCTGTTTACAGATTTTAACTACATCGTCCATGAGTACTGAGAATAGGAGTGGACTAAGCACGCATTCTTGTTTCAGTCCTATTTTTGTTTCAAATTGGTCTCACCCGTTGTAGCGTGCTCTTACTTTATTTCTATTGTTTTTGTATAGCGCTTTAATGACGTCTATCATGTCTTTGCTTACGGCTTTTCTTTTTAGGCTATCCCAATCATTTTTTCTCTTTGGTCTGTCAAACGCTTTTTTAAGGTCTATGAAACAAATATCAATTTCCTTTTTTTTTTCTTAACATTTTTTCGCCTAACTGTCGTCGAATTGTGAAGATTAAGTCCTGTGTGCTTCTACCTCGACGGAACCCATATTGTGACTCTTAATGGGTTTTCAATTTGCTCTTTCAGACGCTTCTCTATTGTTCTGCTTAATACTCATTAGTATAATTCCACTACAATTTGTGCAATCTTTCGAATCTCATTTTTTATATAAAGGTAGATTTCTATAGTTTATTTCTATTCTATTTATTAAATCGTGGAATTTTTCTATAGCTTGATATCATCTACCCTTGGTGCTTTTCTTATAGTTTTAGTTTGTTATTTGCCCTACCTTATTCTACATTGTTTCTTGATTCTGTCAATTAATCAATGTATTCCTTCCACCTTTCCATTACTTTCTTATTTTCGAATATCACTCTTTCCTTTTTTTTTGTATTTCTTAATTTGAGCGTTTTTTTTTTGTTTTAATTGCTGTAATAATTTATAGAATACTTTTGGTTCTCTAAATATACTTTTATCCTGGTTCCAAACTCTTCCTATGACTTTTCTTTTGCTTTTTTTTTGTTTTTTTTCTTGCTGCCTTGTATGTGTTATAGTCTTCCTCCAATCCAGTTGTTATATACTGTTTCTATTCTTTTTTCTTTTTTTTGACTGTTTGATGTATCTCGGTTGAGCAGCAAACACATACGTAAATAAATATTTAAAAGCTTCTTAAAATAAATAGAAACTGAGAAAATGTCCTTTCTATAAATACCATTTACGAAAAGTAGTATCCAAAAATATTGCATCAATTCAAATTTGTACTGCAGCTAGAATTATCTTTGTCTTCATTTTAGATTTCTGCTTTTATTTTAATAGTTTTGTGTTGGGGCCTTTTGAAAAAGTAGAACATCTTAATTTCTGCATTTTAAAATATTTTCTTTTTAATTCACCACATTGATTTAATAGTGTTTTACCAGAATCAAAGCCTAATGATTGTAATCTTTTTTCATTTTATTGGTTAAAACGAATGGCAGCCTGAAAAACTCAAAAATAGAATATATTTATTCCAACAAAATTTTTTTGGAAATGCGACTGTAAATAACTTTATTTTAGTTTCTTTTGATTTGGAACGTGTACGCTTACTTTTGTTCCAAATTCTTTTAAAAAAGTTACATTGATTACAACTCTGTAAAAACAGCAGCATTAACTGTTTTTGCCCAGAACTGTTTTCCTAGATTCTTACTAAGACGGCCTTTTTTTTTGGGGAGTGTATGAACAAGATTTTTTATGGTACGGTTTCTTTATCCTCCTTATTTAAACTTTAAGTAGCACTATTAGAATCTTCTTTCAAGGAGGGGCATAAAAAAACTGCTCAGTTTTTCTTTGAAGAAAACTGAGCAGTTTTTTTATGCCCCTCCTTGAAAGAAGATTCTAATAGTGCTACTTAAAGATTTTTTATGTTTTATGCCATACTCTAAAAACAAATTTTGTAACGTTTTATTTAAAATTTTTAAGCTATTATTAATCTTAAAACTTTTTAGTTTATTTCCTGTTTGCGTTTTTAACATTTTGGAAAAAAACAGTTACTTTTATTTCAAAAAATAATGAAACCTGTAATTTGAGTAATCGTCTAAGAATTAAAAATTAGAAATCCTAAATAAAGCAATGCGCTTACCCGGTTTTAGTTCATTAGTGAACGCTTTTAATGTCTTGGTTTCTCTTGAAATTCCAGCAGCTTAATTCTTGTGTTTTTTAAAATATATTAAGAAATCACGCAGCCTTTTTTTTACAATAATGACACATTTTTATACTGGTTAAAATCTTTATGTCTCTTTTATTTACAGAACAGTTCCTTCTTATATGGCTAAATTTATTAGATCCGTATTATTTTACTTTTTGTGCTTGACTTTTATTGACTACCAGTGCACTTGCATTGTCTGTTTGATTTGATCTTTCTTCTTCTATCAATAAGCGCGAAGTTAGTTTTTTTAAGGTTTGAATATTTGAGGGTGTCAATTTTCAAGCTGACACAAAATGTTTTAGATTTTTTGGCAACGCCATTAGGATTTTCGTTATCACTTTTTTATCACTTAATTCTTTCCCTAAATGCTTTATGTTGTTTTTTATTTTTTTAATTTGGAAAATAAACTCTATGCTGCTTTATTTAAGCTCTAGACTAAAAATGCGTTGCTTGAAATTTCTGTTGGTGTATCAACATCAATTTTTCCCACATTTTAACTGCCGAGTAGCACGATAACATGTGAGTCAAGAACTTTTTTCTATCCTTACAGCAATCATTTTTTAAGCATTTGCATCACAATCGCCATCATCAATCACTGGTTTTAATCTAGTAGCGGTCGCAATTTTAAAAAAACCCTATAGATTTTAACAATGTTAGAGTTTGTAATTTCCATGTCGTCTAATTTTCTCCATTAAACTTAACACTATTTGTAACATGTGCCTGATCTATTTTTTGTACAGTTTTGTTTTCCGTTCTTAAAAATATTTTCATCTCCGTCTGACCCATCATAAACAACACACTTAATAATAATGAATAACAAATATGTATTTTATTTTCTTCAAAAACGACGTACATCTTGACATAATAACATGCGCATTAAACATAAAGTGTGCATATAGTGTCTAAAATACCATACAAGCGTTTCATTGCATTTTACAGTACATCAGTTATTTTTTCGCGCACCTAATGCAGTTCTAACATTTTTTGTTAGCGATGTAACTTACTTTTCGAAATAACATGTATTGAAAACCACACGTTTAATAATCATAGTGAACCGCATTGCATTGGTTAAATTTTATCTTCAAAAAGTTTACTTATGAATAAGTTGCAACTTAAAATTCAGTGGTGTGTAGCACAATGCAAAAACATTAAAAATTAAATACATACATATAAATAATTCGGTTATTATGATTTTTATTAACAAGTTTTTTTGTAACATAAACATGTTGTTTGTCGGAATAAATTTATGGTGATGTACGTGCTTATCTTATATTGTAAATATGCGACATGTTTGAAAAAGGTACAAGTGAAAATTTATTGAACAAATCTGTTTACAAATTATCTAAGAATGTATTTTCACCGCAAATCTATTATTTTTCAAGAGTATCTACTATTTTCTTAAATAAACAGTTGCACATTAAAAAAGTGGCGCTAAGAAACTGGAATGCATGATCGTACTGTAATTTAATTGCGGTTAAAGAGGCGGTATTTTACATAAATGCGTTCTTGTGTTAATCCTTATTTTAGCTGGTTATAGTTACAGTAATAACTAATAAAAGAAATCTTCTATTATTAATATTGGATAACTTTTTTTTTTGTTTAACTGAAACCCATCTTTTATCAAACTAGCTTGCATTGAAAACAAAAAAAATTTATTTAACATTTTTTTTACTCTACTATCATTATTGTACAGTAGCAACACAGAATAAAAAGACTTATGAGTGTAGTACTATTTATTTATTTTATTTGCGCATTTAGACAGCCAATGTAATTCGCCATTTTGTATGGTTTTCCAGGTGATATTTAACTTCTGTTTTTTAAAATGCGTGTTTTCTATATAACTTAAATAAAGCATTATAATTAAATGTTGTGGCATTACATCATCTCTTAGTTTTGGACTTAGGTATAGATTCAATAAATGTTTGTACTATTTGTGACTGAAATTAACCGTGGTGACGCTACAGGTAATGATGGGCAAAATCGGTCTTGGTTTTGCAGTCTTGTCTTGGTCTCGCAAGATTTGCAAGACCAAGACAGATAACAACGTCATTAGCAAGACCAAAACCAAGACTCAAGGTGGCAAAACCAAGACTAGATGCAAGACTAACTCGGCAAGATATCAGTAAAAACATGACTATCTTGCAAGTTTCTTGCAGTTTTTTTCTTATTACGAACGATTATTTATCTTTTTTATTTATTCCACAAACAAAAAAACATTAGTTTTTCCAAAAAAAATTTTGTATGTATACGTGAAAGTAAAAGCTTTTTGAAAAAGAGTTATAACTAATAAGTAACCACTATAATCATCTTATACGAAATATTTACTTAAACCAAATTAATACTATTTGAAATTCGGCTAAAATATAATTTAAGTTAAACACATTATGTCAAGAAAGCATAATTAGGGTGTACAATAAAACAAATTTAGTTCTCCAGAAGAAGAAAGTTTACAGTAAATTTGTATTTAAACAAAACGATATTCTAAATAATAAATAAAACATATTTTTCTGTCACATTCGAATAAAAACCATATAGGGAGATAGGTACCAATAAAATAATAATTCTCATCGATTCCTAAAGGGTTGAAAGACGCTATTACAAATTTTAGCAACATTAGCTTATTTGAATTAATTTAATATTCTTTTGAGTTCATCGAATATAAACTCTTTACATTTCTATGATCTAATAAAAGTATATACAAGTAATACAATAACTCGTAAAATAACAACTTGTGGAAAAGTTCCAAATTTTTAATTTTAAATTTGTACAAAAAAGTACGTTTTACTTAGTTTACAGTAAAGGCACCTACAAAGAATTTTAAACCGGCACGGCGCCTGTAATACTTATGCAAGTCCCTCAAACATGTCGAGGCGTTGTTCCTTTTTCAAAACAACTGAATTCTCAAAACTTAAAAGTGCATCTATTATAAAACACAACGAACGCATTGCAAATGCAATAGTGCTTATTATTTAATATTTGTGGGAATAAAATTGTCGATCCTTTAGCATATTTCAAGAAGTTTGTAACTTTACAAATATGTTTACTTGTCTGTAATTTAAATTTAGCCATTCAATAAAAAATGTAGTTATATACACTTTTAAGGTTCTTCAAAATTAAGAATTGAAATTAATTAACATTTGCTTATGTATTTGTATTTTGATAGTTTATTGAGTATAAAATTAAATTAAATCTTGTTAGATCGTTGACATGTAAAATTTAAAATATTTTGTATCATCGTTCTTATTGCAGGTTTAGTAGATTAACGAAAAGTAAAAAATTCTTTCTAATCCACATACATTTTTAATAATAAAAATTATAAGAAATACATGTTTCCACTTTTTTAATACTTAAACCATTTACAGATGCAGTTGTACTTGTAGATGATTTAAGTATTAAAAAAGCCGAAACATGTCTTGTCTGTTATAATTTGTGTGGGTTAGATAGAATTTTTTACTTTTTATTAAAGTAACTTAATTTTTTGTTATCAGTCAAATATTCAGTAAAAAAATTTTTTTTAACAACTTTGACTTTCATTGTAAAGTTTCATTTATACTACGGTGTAAAATGCAAGACTGCAAGAGTTTTGCGTGCAAGACCAAGAACAAGATCAAAACTTTATATTCAAGACCAAAAGCAAGATCGAGATTAAGGATATCAATACAAGACCAAGAGCAAGACCAACTGGTGTAAGACCAAGACCAAGACCTATGTGGTCTTGTCTTGGTCTTGCGTTTAGCCATCACTAGCTATAGACTATTATAAATAGTGGATCGTTTTATGTAAGAAAACTCTACAGTAATTTTTACAATAGCTGTAACATGCCGTTTTTAAATTTAAATTCAATATTAAAGCATGCGAAAAGTATACTGTAGAATCAAGAAATTTTGTGAAGGTAAAAAGTAAAAGAATGCCACAAGTAAAGCATTGTTTTATTGTTAGATATATATGAAAACAAGCTAATTTTGTATCAGAGCTGACATTAGCAGCCTGAAAATACTTTCTACAACAGAGAATATATTTGTGGAGTTGAAATAAAGTGCGTTACAACGGTACAGGGTACGACAACCGATAACAACATTTTGTTACTACAAGCCACGCATATTGCAAAATTTTGATCTGAATTGAACAGATATTTATGTGAGAGCAGCGCAACGTGCACCAACCATCTGTGTAAGATAACTTTAAAGAAAGACAAATGAAAAAAAAAAGAGAGACTGTTTAAAATAACTGGTAGGAGATGTTAATAAGTGAGGTGATTATTGGGCTGCCAAAATAAAATGTTTTTTGCTTCAAATCCATTCTCAAACAAATATGTTGAAGATGGTCTACTTCATGAAAACATGGAAAGAAAAGCTTATGAAAAAATCTTTAATGTGCAACTTCTGTAGTGTGGCCTCTTGATGGGATTGTTAAGAATAAATTAATTGAAATTAAATGTCTATATGAAAGAATTAGTAAGTTCGTTGACGACTTGCCGTTGTGCTCATTTCTAACATTAAATAGTAACCAGTATTAACCATAGCGGAAACATTTCTGTTATGAACAAATTATGTAAAATATGGAAGTTGTAAATAAAAAGCAATGTGATTTTATTGTTTATGCAAGTAAACGCAATACATGCAATACATGACACTAATAATCATTAACTAACATTTTCGCTGCGTAACACATTTTGAGATTTTGTGCTTGCTGTGCGTATATATTTCAGTAGTTGCGTATTTATTCGTGTAGAGCAGTTTGACAAATTTAGATGCAGCAAATTTGTTTGTTAATTGAAAATATTATAAATAAAACTTTTACAATAGATATTTATAAAATTAATATAAATATTCAGTTATAGCAAGTATTCCGACACGCCTTTCACAAAATCCTATGAACAACTAAGTGTAGACGCCTGATTATGCTAAACAGATTGCGCAAAGTCAATTCTGCAGAATGCAACACGCTGATCGACGCTAAAACGTAAATAATACTCAGCGAAAATAGTCGTCTTGAGCAAAAAACTATTTTAAAACAAGACACGAATATACTCGTTTGGAGCGTGTAGGAAACATATTTTTTTACGAATATATACGTGTAGAGCAGCGAACGGGTTATACGTCATATGTCATTCTGTCAAATTTATTAACATACACCATTATCTGTGTTGTTTAAAATAACACTAGCAATTTTTTTCTAAACAAATATAACTTTACTTATATCTTACAATTGCTAAAAACAATGATAGTTTTAGTAAAATTCAGATTTCCACGGGTTGCATTATTATTACAATTTTGTATTCTGAATAATTTCCGTGTTGTGGTTATTACACAAGCTGAGTTTTTGTTACACGTCACAGTGGACATCGTCAAACTTATAACAAACTGATTGATTGCGCCGTAAAGTTTTGCTTTTGTAGACCGGCCTATCATGGATAAAATTGGTTTCCAATTCTCCGGTAAAAGAAATCTAGAATGTCAGTTAATATTAAAGGAATTTTTAATTATTTTAATGGATATCCTAATTTTTCGTTGATAGTAATTTGAAACGCCAAAATTTTAGTGTTTTCAAACGTAATTGGATGACCCGTTCCCGCCATTGCTGACTTCAAAAGATTGCTTAAGAAAAAAGAATGCTACAAACGCCGTCAGATTGAAAAGAAATGACGTTTTCCACCGGATTTAAGAGTTGACATAATTTAAGAAAAGTATTTGACGATATCTTATAAGATCCGCTGGTGTACTTCTTATTATATATTTTAATGTCAATGTTTATTTGTGATGGGAATACAACTTGATTCTACATACTAAAGATTTACATTTCTAAATAGAAATTTTGGTACAGTCCAAAACAACTCGCGCATTTTTAAAGTTTTTAAAACAATGTGGCATCTGTCCTAATTTTTTTTTGGTGGCCGTGGCAATACTGCTTTTAAAATTTGAGCAAGTATTGTTATCATTTTTTTAATAGTAATTTCGACACGTAGTTGCAGTGGTATTCCCAAATATAACACTTAAAAAAGAATATGACAGGTTTTGTTTTAATTTCAAGTTTATGAACTCGTTTGTTATTGATAACTGAATGTATTTCAAATCATACGTTCAAATATCTCAAAATTTGACAGACCCCTCAGCAAATTTAAATATCTCAAAATTTGACAGGCCCGTCAGCAAATTTAATTTTTTTAAGTATTACAATGTTAACAAATGTATTTAAACTACCCCCACTTTTTACTAATATCCCACTTTGTACCATTTCGTTTTCCTTTTGTGTCTAATAAAAAAATTTAGTTTCTTAACTCCAAACAAGTAGCAGCAGCTACAGCTCTTCTATCATCTCAGACGCTTCTGTGTTTTCCAAAGCAAATTGCTTATTTGGTGAAGCCAGCCGACGTTTGGCTCTTCTAATCGCCTTTTGAGCAGCAAGCTTTTCAACTTTTTTTTGAGACTATTGGTGTTTTCTGAGGGGAACATTGGTTCGTTAAAGGAACGTGGTAGCCTTTAACCACTTAATGCACTAATCCGTGTCTGACTCGAGTGTTTGTTTCCAGCAAATATTGAAATATGCCCGTGTCTCACACAAGCGATCATAGTATGTTGTACACAAAAGTTTATATGCTTGTTCCCGGTACGGGTACTTATTCACGATTCGTTTATCTTGTGAATAAGAGTTGTCAGCAGCATTACCGAATTGATAACAAAATTATAAATATCATTACCATTAAAATTTATTATTTTTTTGCATTTGTTTTTCGTAAAGAATATCTTCTAACTGTTTTCGTTATTTTTATTATGTTATATAAGTACCTATAAAATATGTAAACCTAAAAAATAAAGTTATTTTAAAAAAATACCAGTTTCATATTTTTTTCTCTACTGGAAAAAGTATCCTTACGCCACTGAAAATGCTTATTTTTTTATTTTAATTATACATAAATACTAAATTAGTGAAAAAAACCTGATCATTTTTTGAGAGAAAATTCCAAATTAATGTGTGCATTAAGCAGTTAAACATTTATTGCTATTTTGTTTTTTAAGTTATTACAGACGTTACTAAATCGATTCTTTGATGAAGTTAGTAACCACATTTCTATGAAATGTAAAAATTTAGTGAAATTGATTATCGTGTTTTCTAGAGAAACTGATTTCCAAACAGTTTTGAATTGAAAATATTTGTATGGTAAAGTTGACATAATCTTACTTAATAGTAATGGTTAAGGTAATTCTTTTTTACTACTGAATAACAGTTTCATTAAACGGCCTAACTATCGACGATTACTATGCTCGTATGCAAACAATAACTTGTCGGAAATGGTATTTTCTGATTTACACGTGCCAGTGCCTTTTTTTAAAATATAAAATTCGTTCATTTTGATTTTATTTTTTGTTCGATATTCAGCTCGTTTAACAAACTTTGTATATACGCCAACGACGATCTTCTGTATCTCATGGTGATACAAAAAAAACCTGCAGTTTAATTTTCAACATTTTTGAGTTTATATTATGTTACAGTTCTGTTGTGTTGTGCTGTGTTAAAAGCATATGATATTGTAGACATAAATGTATTCATTTATTGACTATTTCTTTACACTGTGGCCATAAACTTTAAACTTTAATCATAACACCGCTGTTGATTATTAAAATTTTGAGTTACGCAAAATGCACAAAATAGACTAATTATATCTTAAATTGTTTCAACACCTATTCAATTAATTATATAAAAGACATAAATGAGAACGAAATATAAAGCAATACAAATGAAAATAACAGGAAATATGTAACGAGCGCTTTGCGTGTTCTAAATAATATCAAAATATAAAGAAAAGAAAACGTTAGAAATTATTGCTTAACAATTGGATAACGTTAAGGAATTTAAGTATAATTTTATGTGTTAAATATACAACATCCTTAAATTAACTCTAATGTTTTTATTAAAGACATTTTGCAATAATAATTTATAATTCGTAATTTACATGTATACTCGTATTTATTTTTAATTTTTTAAAAATATTAATTGACATGAATGAGATTTTAACAAAAAATCGAAACCTTGCCATTTTTGTGTATCTAACTGTCAGAATATCTTTATATAAAGTTACTTTGTAATTATTCCTCAAGAATTTTAAAGAAATATAACACTACAATTTAATTTTAAACAAATAATACTCCTCAGTTACTTTTAGTTAATAGTAGAGATCTATCTCCTGACTTACATACATCTAAAATTTATAAACTTACATGTTCTTGTAATTTTTTTTATGTTCGACAAACAAGTAGGAAATTCAAACTACGTAAACATTTGTATTTATGTCTAGTTATGGATAGTTGCTTCCAAACTATCGATAGTGCTATCGATTTTTTTCCACCACTACTCTCTAATACTTTTATTATTGACTCACAATGAGTTTCTTTATCAAACCATTAACGTTTAGTTACCAACAAAATAAATTTCTCTTAAAACAGACTTACAACTTACGGAAGCGTATTGTTTTGCAAGTACTATGAGGTGACTGTAACAGTTACTAAAAAATTTAAAGTGACGCATCATTTCCAAACAAGAAGACATCAAAACAACAGCAGACGTTAATAAACACACTATCAAAATGTATACCTAAGCAGTCAGCGTATAACGAGGAGTTGTGTGTATTTCTGTTTATATACTATTGACCAAATTGAAAAATAAAGTTTTGAAATTTTTTTAGAAAAATATATCAAACAATATATATCGGACGAGTCGTCGTTGCGAAAATGTTACGTTCTACAATTGTATAGTGCTAACATACAAAAATCAATAGTTCAGTTGAAAAAATCGTGTTTACTAACAATGAAGATATTAGAAAAAATGAATCATTTGACAATTGCTACATTTTTAACAAAGCCATCAGTCTTTTGTGATACGAGGCGATAAATTTTCCACGAGTGTACATTTTAAAATTATTTTCATACATACAAAGTGCTTATATACAAAGTGTTCCACCAAACTAACATTTTTGTAATAGAACACCATATTGTATTAGGTTATTTTTAACCGTTCTCCAACTACAATGTAAAAAAGTGGTCTACTTTAGACATTTGTATCCCCCGATATGATTAAAATGTTAACGTCGAATTTTGTCATAATAATTGTTTTTTTTTGTGTAGATTCCGTTTATGCACGGTAATAAAAACTATTTTAATACGAATGAGATACGATAGCAGAGCCATCTCTTAGCATTAATTTACTATTCAAGAATATTAGTATGTAAATGGCTATAGAGATGGAAACGTTGTGGTTTACGATATACACTAAAAACTAAACGATAAATACCTTTTTTCCACCACTTGGCAGATTTTCGATCATGTTCATTTTAGGCCAGTCCGTCTTTCATAGTTTTATTGAAAGTTGTTGTAGTTGGTGTATGGCAATTAGCCAACATCATTACTTCTTTAGCATTCTACTACTTCACAAATAGTATACCTGTATCACTAGCTGTAAATGATGCTTCTCCTCGTTTTAATTTTTCTGGTATTTTAGGTAGACTCTTTCTGTTTGGCATGCACGTTCCAATTGCTGTATATCCCAAATTCTATATTAGGTTTACAAATTTATAAAAAATTTGTTAAAACACAAAGTTACATCTGGCTACAAAATTGTATTTACTAATGTGTTTACTACACGTTGACTAATAGTTTTCCCATCTGAGAATTTTGCTTCTTTACCCGTATAGATATTAAAATCGTACATATAACCTGCAGTATCACATTGAAACCACATCTTTATTAACTGTCTTGACCGGCTTAAAAGGTATATATTGTTTCAAAATCGATCGCCTCTTGAATTTGCTTATGAACTCTTCGAAATTCTGCTAAGGGGTGTCTTGTCAACATTTTTGCAAAATGGCTTTTAAACATGAAATTGGAGACGACGCAAAATAACGTTTTGATGTCAATTTGTACAGATTACGGAAAATCGCTTTCTTGATAATTTTAATGCCCATTGAAAAATGCCGTGACCAATGATGACTAAGTGAGGATACGCGATTGTAACACATAACAAACATACATCCATTAACTATTTTTCTACTGTCAGTATTGTATGTTATCATCTGGCTGTTACATTTAGGTTTTCTTATGCGATACAATTTAATGTGCCCATTAGTGCATTGAGCTGGATTGGGGAATCATGATGACCAACGTTCTGCCTAACAACAGAATATCGACTAGCACTAATATTTTCTTAAGGCCGGGATTTAGTTAAGCAAGAAGTACCTTAAGATAAAGAAAGAAATCATATACAGTAAAGCGGCTCCATTGCTACAGTGAAATGATGAAACTTTTTTTACATAAACTCGTCACTATACAACAACAGATGGTACTGTTGTAAGACTGATAAGAATGCATGTTGAAAATACTTTTTTCATTATACCACAATGAAAACATATGTATTCCGTACTTGTTTATGAGCTAATTTTTCCCGTGCTCCATTCTTGTCAACTTTTAAGAATAACATTACACTAGTGACTTTAAATGAACGTAACAATACTAACAACTAATTTTATAACAATAATTTTTAGATACTTCAGCTAGAGTTAATTCTTTCATAAAGTATAGTTTTGTTACAAGCTTTTTGCTAGTTTACGAACCTGCACGGCCAACTCACAATAGTATAGGTTCGTAAATGCTGAAAGAAACGAAAGAAAAAAAACTCAATCGTTAATAACAATTTCACTTTAATCCCTCTATAATGATAAATAGGTTACCGTTCGAATTGATAACAGTTGGATAACAGGACCAAGAATAATTTTAGTTCGAGTATAACTAAATATCCGAAGTATCGGCAACGCACAACACATACGTAGATTACATTGACATGACTAGCGAAGAGTAGATGGTAGTAAATTTCGTCTGCATACAATATGCGAAGTACACAAAATAATTTAGTAATATGGCATTACTGACAATCAAACACAGTAATAATGAATTACTACGTTAATGTTATCTTATCGTAACAAAGCGTGCGGAATTAATATAGCACTAACGTTAATCAATCGTTGGTAGTACACAGCATGCGCAACTCAACATAAGTAAAATTTACTACCTAGCTGGTAAACAACAATATCGATAATTACAGAACTAATAGCAAAAGTTTCGTGAGTAACCCGGTTGACTACGAAATAAAACATATAAAATCACTTACCATAAATACAGGAATTTCCACTGGTGTGAAGAAAGTACTTTCCCCGACACGTAACCCTGTAAGCAATTTGAATCGCAAATCGTGTCAAACTAATGTCTCACGAAATCAACATCTACAACAATCATTACTTAAGGTACAAGAAAGTATAAATAATATAAACCGGTTGTCGTATGCTGTGGTACCCCTTATCTTTGGTTTAATTTGTTATAGCCATAAGCCTTATAAAGAAAAAGTTAGAATTGTCCCATCCAAATATTTGTCGAGGTTCATTCCTTAGTAAATTGGTATCGAATACTGAATATCGTTAGAACACAAATAGGTGGTTAATACAGGTCACGGCGTGTCATCCACGTGTAGCACTCTTTGCCCGGGAAGGCTCCGCAAGACCCCCAATTTCGTAGCGTGGAAATTGCCTTACGCTGGTGCCCGTGCTGACGTATTTAGCAGTCGTTTACGATAGCCATTTATCGATAAGGTACCAGATGTTAAAGAAAGGAACGTAAAATGGCTGTTAAAAGGAAGACAGAATTACGAACGCAATTGTTATTAAAAGACGACAATAGCTTACCCTGTAACGCGTTGAGCAATTAGAACATTCGCTAATTATAATTGGTTTTCTAGATGGTAATAGATAACATAACTATTCAATGTGTACAGACCATTTTATATCATGCCCGTGTGACGAATTTCCGTCAAATGAATCGCACCGAGAAACGAACGTTAGAGGGGCGTCAACCCGAATCTAAATTCACATTGAAAATACATAGGCGTACGTAAAGAAAATTTCGTCCGTAACAACATAGGCGTACGTAAAGAAAATTCGACCGTAACAGTTTCAATGTTTTTTAACAGTTTTCGCTTTTATTCGGGTCTTCTAATAACATTTTTAAGGAAGTCAAATTTTCGCGCCAGGAAATTAATGTTGGCGATCTGCATTTTTACACTAAATTTTTGACATCTGTCAAAATCTTTATTTGTTTTCAAAGTTGAACCACATTCTTTATTGTAAACTTTTTGTAGTAAATTCTATTTCAAATTTACTGGATCGAGTGAGATGTAAGATATAAGTATTCCTTGTAAACAACCAATTATGGCACATGGCTTTTTAGGAATGTATATAGTAGAAGAAGAACTAACCGAGCAGCTTTTATTTTTAACAATAAATTAATTAAATGTAACATTACTGGTACAATTTGAATTGTTACTGATATTTACAGTTTAGTCGAACTCTCCAATTTGCTTTTGTCTGACGTGTCGACATGCTCCATAAATACCAATTACCAAAAATACCTGTACGAAAATGGTTAGTATTACTATCGGAAGGAACATTTTTTACATATAAGTCAAACACAAACCTTTGTCAATAACTATTTCTCATCTGAAGCTTCACAAATGAATTTGGTTACTTGTTCCGCTGTTACTACTTTGGCTTTTTTAGGTACGTAACCAACACGTTGACGTTTGAGAAATGCGATTGTGGAAATCTGTACGAATAAATGCATCAGTGTATAAGTAAAAAATAGAAGTATTACGCAAGTTTACTCTGTGAATTGTACTTACTTGCTAATGTCTACAATTTCTTAAATAGATAAACAACTTTTTATCACAGAGAATCGACTCTACAGAGTAGATGGTTTCAAAAGTTTAGCTTTCTCCCATAAATAAACAAGAAAAACATCATCACTCGGAGATTTTACATTTTTTTGTTCGCGCCATTCATAGAACAAGCGATATTCTTTTTCATATCTGTCTCGAGATTCTTTAGGAAGTAATTCTGCTTTTACTTCTGCTGCTTGCTGAGTATATTTTCTGGTATTTCAAAATTATGTTCTACAGAATCCATCTTTTAAAATATTGGCCCACGTCAAAACAATTATGCATGAAATTTTCAATGCATTCTAGATATGCATTGTTTTAATGAAGGGTGATTCAGACATATGTATTTTAATTTTTATATGTTTTATTCTAGTTTTATAGACAGGTATAATGAAAAATATCGTTCATTACACGGCAGAAAGGGCTTTTCCCGTTCTCGCAAGCTCGCACGGGAAAAGCCTTCTTTCAAGCCTAGTAATGAAATATACTATTATTTATCAATGAAAACGTTGTGTATCTTTTGTTATCGTCTACATTTCAAAACGTGATTTTATAGTAAGTAAGTAAACATTTTTTAAGGAAACCACATTCTTAGGTTATTGTCTATATTCAGTTTTGCTTCGCAATGAAATCAATTCTCGACGAACTTGTTTTGGAAAAAAGTGAATAATTGTAATTTAAATACGTTCGAACATTCAACACCGAAAATTTTTCATTTAACGCCACAAGGAAACTACTGTTTGAGTATGCAGTCTTATTTTAGAACGCGCTGCATATGCATACTTACCTATTCAGTTAACAATTAAGAAATTTCCTAGAAATCGAAAATTAAACATTTAAGACTAATTTTGAATAAACGTGGTTCGTTCCAACAGCCCATTTCGAAAATTATCAAGAAATATGCTATTTGGAAAAAATAGCTCCATAGACTTGTAAATGCATTTATTAATCTATTCGATTCAGTACTTAAAATATATTTTTTTTAATATTTCGAATATTGTGTAACAAATAGTTACATAATGACATTTAGAAAAATTCAATTCTGTTTAAACTAGAAAGCAGTAAATACATACACCATGTATGTGATTAAGAGGTTGTAAATTTAGTAAGTAAAATTTTCTTGAGCCACCTGTAGCAATAATAGTTTGTTCATACCGTTAATAAAAAAAATCAAAAATAATATTATGATGTTTAATTCACTGCTCTAAGAACTACACAATACCTTTTAGAAATTTGCTGACACTAAAAATAAATACAAAATAACGTTATCACATAAGACGTAGTTAATTTAAGTTATGTTATTCTAAGAACGCACATGCTTTCCAAGTAATTTTCAAAGATAACATATTTACAAATGTTTAAGCGTAAAAAGCGTATTGCAAAAGTTCAGCTAAAAAATTCATAGAAAACAGGTTCTTGTTCGTGTATAGAAACGAACCTAAGAAGAAAATTGATAACATAAACTGAGATTATGATTATGTTTTTCTATGTAGTATCATACGTCTGGTCTGTTCTTTAATAAAGTGATATATATATAAAGGGTTAAGGTAAACAAATCAAACAACACCAATCTAACAATGATTATATATATGGTAACGGCAACTTAAAAAAATAAAAACAACAATCAAGAAGACAAATACACAACAAATAATTGTTCGCAAGCAATATTAGGTTTAATAACGTTAAAGATAATGAATTTAATTTCGTGAATACAAAGAATGAAAATCGAATTACTGCAAATCTAAAGTAATTACATTTTAATTTTTAAAAAATTGCATAAGTCAATCGTGATAACATGCATATATCTAGCTGTTTGTATCTACGATCAACACCATAACAAGCAATAAAATACAGAAAGAGTACTAATGGTTTTCCTGACATGCGATTAGCGCTAATGACATATCCAAAATATTTCCCTTATATGCTGAAGCCTAAACCAATAGATATACAGTGGTATTACAAGTAAGCTGATAATATTTCATCCGACGATTAATATACACAAAATACGTTAAGTTTCTAAAAAAATTTAAACTGATAATTAACAGGTGTGCCACCAAGTCTTCGGGATTAGTTACCCCAGCGAAGAATGTTGAAACGGTGTATTAGATTTGCTTATCTTACAAATATTACACATGGTATGATTCCATTTAACGAGTATGATTTATTTATTTAAGTCCGGCATCCGTACATGTTTTAATTATCGACCCAATAGAAGATTAATTACATAATAGTTCACAATTTCCTGCGGTTGTTGGAACAAAAGAGTAATTACGTCTTGCTGTAAAATTGAAATGTATTCTTACCTCGGCGATTCTTTCACATGCAAAACATCAAAATCCGAATTAATTTACACATTAATATCATGGATGTTTCAGAGTTCTCAAAGGTAGATAATACTGGGCATTGCGTTAGCACAGGCGCTGTTTAATTACCGAAAAGCGGAAATAATGAACAAAACAAAGATTTTACAGTAGTAGAATTATAATTTGTAACCAAAGTCAAGAAAGAGAAAGCAATTTTGTTCTAGCTCTATAGCTCCGACATCTTACTTCTATGTAAGTTTTTCATCAATCTGTGTTTAATGTTGAGTTTAAGCTTTAAATCAATAACCCTAAAAACAGAGAGAGTGATGTAAATAATATTTCTACTCGTCTTGTACGTTTCAGTTATAAAGTAGACAATTTTTTTTTAAATACAAAAAACCATTAGACTGTTTGCAAAACTTGAAAAGTAAATTCATTGTTGTTTTTCTGAATGCGAGAAGAAAAGTATTCTGAAACTAATTCGCAACTTTTTTTTGTCAACATTTTTGAGGCGCTTAATGAAATTCATAAAGAGTTTATTTATAAAATCTAACACGATAATTTACAAAGAATTAAAATTTTGGTTCTAGTATACCTTGCAATAACACACTTGGACGGTAGAGTGCTTGCCCCTAAAAGATATATTACTAAACATACTAGATAAAATTTTTTTTGTACACATCATGTTAGCTAACGTATATAAGGTATATACCGCCCACTGACATTTTTCGTACCTGCTTGTTTAGTCAAAACATAAAGGTTTAAAAGGGAAAGTACTTTTTATTGTGTACCATAATACAAAATTTTTTATAAAAAATAAAATATTTCCTACGTTTAGCCATGTACCTATCTATTTGTTTCGGTAAAATTACACATTAGCACAAATAAACAAGTACCAGTTGTTACTAAAAATAATAAATAATAATAACTTTTTTGTTTAATTTCTTAGTAGCGGCCACCTATAGTAAAAGTGTTTATTTTATAAATTTGTAAATATAAGTATTAGATCAATATTTTTAGATAAATTACAAAAAAATAAGCATAGCGATGTAATTCAAAATTTAACTAATTTCAAGTTCGATAAGTAAATAAATAAATGCACTCAAACAAGATTTTTATTTCTGTATTCTGTTTAAAGTCTATATAAAAAATTACAATAATTTAATTAAGAAATAACTAAATATTTAAATAATAACTGTAAAATAAGTCGCGTGTATAATTAATAAATTTTAAATTAGAATATAATTTTTTTAAATATCGATGCTCTGTAAATCACGTAATTACGTAATTTTTTTTATATTAATGGTTTTGCGCAATTCTAAAAATATATGCAAACGAACCAATTAAAGATCTTTACTAGTAGATTTTTTCTTGTATAATTGCTTATGTGCTTGTAAAATTCTGGGAGAATCTCTTGCACACGTCAGTCCTCGAGAAATGCGAGCATCTACTAGTTCGGGAAGAACAGTTTTCCCAAAAAATCAACAAATTTTGGTAGCATATCATTAAACCAAAAACTACTATCTTTACTAATTTCTATTACCTCAAGATCCACATTAGTAAATAATACAAAATACCACTTGTCTTTATTGGTAACATTTAACTGTCCTTGCACTTGGTAATAATATTTGTGCTTTTTGTTCAATTGTAAACGATCTTCCGTGGAATCATATTGTACACACAGTTTTTGATTAGTTTTCACACTATCTTTAATTTTACAGTCTCTGATGCTATATAAACATTTAACTTCTATTATAGAGTTATCATGTATTAAACCGTCTGGTGAAGCGGAGACTCTTTACAAATAAAAAAGCCGCACGGATTTACTTGTAAACCCGTTTTATCTGTAAATTTATTTAAAGCGGCTTCTTCATTTATTCTGCCATATTTTAAGAGTAGCGGAAAGTGTATTGCATCTTTTTCTCCATTCTTATCTCTCTTGGTCTCCATTAACTGTCACAGCTTGTCTTGTCTCATCTTCTAAAAAAATAGGGATCGATAAGACTACCTGACCAAAGTCCTACCAAACCTGCACTGCATTAAATGAGGATTTTCTGATCTTCAAATACGGCAGTTTTACTTATTGACAAATACATTTAAGTAGAAGTGTGCCTCGTCGCTGAAACGAATTTTCTTTGCAAAACCGTAGTTCTCTTGTTTTTTTCTTAGAACCCAGTCAACA
The DNA here is from genome assembly GCA_035610365.1 of Aquatica leii. Taxonomy (NCBI): domain Eukaryota; kingdom Metazoa; phylum Arthropoda; class Insecta; order Coleoptera; family Lampyridae; genus Aquatica; species Aquatica leii. The sequence goes on along the minus strand of CM069433.1, from coordinate 30,999,183 downwards.
AAATCTTGTCTCTTTTGTTCAGTTTTAGGTCTTGAGTTATTATAGGAGATAACGAAGATCGTGCATAATAATTCGCTTCAATAAAGAATACCTTATGCTCAATCGACGTACAGTTGCTGCAAAACTGTCATGGTTTTACTAAAAGGTTTTCGCAGTAAATTAAGGCACGTTCCTCAGTTCAAAGGTTTTTGTTTGTCGCAAACATTAAAGAAAAGTAAACTGATTGAATTATGGTGTTGTAGAACAAGTGCTTAAAAGACTATGTTAAATTTTATTTAAATTTTGTGTTGAACATATGTAAAAATTATTATTGGGTTGCCTGGCAATCGGTAAAAAAATAAAAAAAAGTCGTTTATATTACGAATTGTAAAAAATAAATGAATCGTTTTAATTTACAAAGTGAATTTATTGAAGTGGCTTAATACGTAGAATAAAAACAGTAATATCTACAATTGGTAATTCCGAACGATAAAATAAAAAACATTAACCTGTAAATCGGTGACATTACATTCAATATGACTACGAAAGGAGAAATTGGAAATAATCACACCAATGTAGCTAGAATTGCTATTAAGATTCGTCCTTTTTAGAGAAAAAACGTTGAAATTTGGTTTTTCCAGATAGAATCGCAGTTCTTTACGTCTAAAATTACTAGTGAAGAAACAAAATGTCATTATATTCTTGGTTCTTTAGATACAGAAATAGTAGAATTAATATCTGATTTTATTTATAACCTTCCGAAAGAAAATCAATACACAGTTTTAAAACAGAAACTCATCGCGGAATTTGAAGATTCAGAAGAACGTAAAGGAAAGAAATTATTAACAGAAATTTAGGTTGGCGACAAAAAACCTTCTGCTTTACTTCGACAGATGACAGACTTAGCAAACAATAAAGTTTCTGAAGATTTTTTTCGCACCATATTTTTTCAAAAACTACCAACTGGTATACGTTTAATTTTAGCAAACAGTAAAAATGATTTGGATTTAGTGGCATTAGTGGCTGATAAAATAAATGAATCTATGATTCCATCTTACGCTTTTATTTTGATTTCATCAAAGACAAAGTCTCAGATTAATGAAGATAATAGATTAACGAACCTAGAGAATCAAATTGCACAGTTAGTAGCTTCAGTATCCAAGTTATCGGACAGACAGCGCGATAAGTCTAGAGATGTGTCAAGAAATCGTTCTAGATCTGTCTCCACACGTACAGATTATAAAAAACATCCGATCTGCTGTATCATATTAAATATAAGTACTAGGCGTGTAAATGTTCTTTACCTTGTGATTATAAAACACAAAATTCTCACCAGGGAAACGACTCCGCCCATCGCAAACAGCGAACTGCGACGTGATAGATAAATTGCACCGTTTATTCATATCTTGTCGTGAAACCGGTAACCGATTTCTTATAGCCTACAGCAGATATTTTAGTCATACGACCCACAAGAGATGAACGCAAAAATATCTGCAAAAGAGAGTTATATGCTGCTAATTCGCCAATCATTCAAATGTACGGAATAAAAACTTTTCAACTCAATCTCAAATTACGAAGACATTTTAGTTGGAACTTTATAATTGCTGATGTAGAATGCCCAATTTTAGGAGCTGCTTTTTAAATTATTTTAATATTTTGCCAGATATTAGAAATTAGCTATTAATTGATAATCAAACTTCATTAAGTACAAAAATTAAACTAGAAAAAACGTCTATTGAGTCAGTACAAACTGTGGATCCGTTACACAAATACAAGAAAATTTTAAATTTGTATCCTAACTTATTACATGAAAAACCCAACTTTAAAAACATTCACCATGACGTAACACATCGTATTGTAACCAACGGACGGTAATGACGAAACTGTCCAAAGAAAAATTAAAAATTGCAAAAAAAGAATTTCAAATTATGATCGAATTGGGTATCTACAGACCATCTAGCAGTAATTGGGTTAGTGCGCTTCACATGGTCCCACAAAGAATAATAGCTGGCGCCCTTGCGGTGATTACAGAGCTTTAGATGCTATAACTGTTCCCGATAGGTATATTGTACCAAATATATAAGATATTTACCAAAATTGATCTAATTAGGGCATACCATCATATTCTGGTTGATAAAGAAGATATTCCATAAAACAGCAATAACGACTCAATTTAGATTATTTGAGTTTACGACACTACCATTTAGATTAAGAAACGCAGTCCAATTATTTCAAAGATTCATGCATAAAATAACCGAAGAATTGGATGACATCTTAATAGCATCTAAATCCATTAAAGAACAACGAAATCATATTCGACAACTTTTTTAGCAGTTGCTTTTCTCGGATTTTCCGAAGAAGGTATACGTCCTATACTCGAAAAAGTTAAATCATTTCTAGATATACCTTATTAGGACAATTTTTGGGTCTAATCAATGTCTACAGAAAATGTATTCCCAATTTAGCAGCAACACAAGGTCCGTTATACGATTTATTAAAAGGTATCTCAAAAAGAAAAGACCTTACCAAAATTGATTGGAACAAGGAACTAACCAACGTTGCACAGGTTAACGATAAATTGGGCAACGCAACATCTTTACGGCATCCGTGAACTAATTTACTATTAAAGCTTCATGTAGACGCATCGGAGTTGGCAATAGGTGCAGCGTTACATCACATTAATAACGGTATTCTTGAACCATTGGCTTTTTTCTCTAAAAGACTTAGTGCAACCGAACAGAAATATAGCACATATGACAGAGAGTTATTAGCTATATATGCAGCCATTAAATATTTTCCACACACATTGGAGGGAACAAACTTTACTGTATATACAGATCACAAATCGCTAATCTTTGCTTACTAAAAATTCTCAATCTCCACGACAATTTTGACATTTGGATTTTATAGGGCAATTTACGACTGATATTTGACATATAGCCAGTACTGACAATGTGTCAGCAGATGAATTATTAAGATTATGTAAAATTGATACAAGTAAAATTTCATTGAATAAAATTTCCAACGCACAAAAAAACGGATGAAGAATTAATTAATCCAAAAAAAACAAATAAGTGTTCTTTAAACTTGCAGGAAATCTAAGTGGAAGAAGAAGTTATAGTTTGTGACGTCAAGAACAACAAAATTAGACCATATATACTTAAATATTATAGAAAAAATATATTTACGTCAATTCACGACTTTGCTCATCCCGGAAAGAAAGCTACAGTAAAAATGGTATCGAAAGGCTACGTGTGGCCTGGTTTAAAAAAGGACTGTCAATTATGGACTCAATGTTGTATAGCCTGTCAGAAATGTAAGGTGTAGAGACATACAAAGAGTAAAGTTCTAAATTATGAGAATAGAACCAAACATTGTTTCGAACATGTAAACATAGACATTATTAGTTTGTTGTGTTTCTATGCGACCATAGATCCTTCGATGTGGAAGATCCTCCACATAAGATCCTCCACATCGAAGGATCTATGGTCGCATAGAAACACACCAAACTATTAAGTTTTTGGAGGAGTTATATCGTTCTCATAATAGACATTATTGGACCCTTATCGTCATCACAAGGCTTTCGCTATGTAGTAACGATGATAGACCATTTTTCGAAACAGCCAAAAGCAACACCCGATAAGGATATTACGGCGGAAACAGTGACTCAAGCTATTATTACTACTTGGATAAATAGATTTGGTTCACCTAGTAGAATCACCACCGACAGAAGAAAACAATTCGATTTAACACTCTGTAAGGAAATGACAAAGCTACTTGGAATCCATCATATAAAAACAACGGCTTATCATCCAGCTGCATACGAATTAATCGAACGTTTTATTAGGTTTGCGTTCATATATCCTACCAGAACACAATGTTACAATGGCTAAAATTTTATATGGATCAGTTATAAGATTGCCTGCGAATTTTTCATCAAGACTTCCAACACGGATGATGTGACAAATTTTGTTTTTAAATTTAGAGAAATTATGAAAAATCTCAGATCAACCAAACAAGAACATCATGAACCAAGGATTTTTGTACAAACAAACTATCAAATCAGATAAGGAAGAAAAGTAAAATTTCCACAAAAACTTAAAGATTAAACTATGTTGGGGGGGGGGAGTGTTATGGTGTTGTAAAACAAGTGTTTAAAAGACTTTGTTAAATTTTATTTAAATTTTATGTTTAAACAGATGTAAAAATTATTATTGGGTTGCTCGGCAATGGGTAAAAAAATAAAAAAACTCAGACATTACGAATTGTAAAAAATAAATAAATCGTTCTAATTATACAAAGTGAATTTATTGAAATGGTTTAATACATAGGATAACAATAATCATATCTACAACGTATAACCACGAAACTAAATTGATTTTTGCTTAGTTATAGAAAGATTTTATAAATTCTTAGTGCTTTGTAATTGAAAGATGTCATTACCAAAACGGTGTAAAATGTGATGCAACTATTCTTTAAATACCAATGAAACCTACTAATATTTATGCTTTTTACTTTTATTTATTTAATCGATTTAAGTATTAACCGTTTTATATGTAAAAATTAGCAATGGTGTTTAAATTTAATTTTGACAAAATGTTATGGTTTCAATCATTTGATAAAATATGTTTGATAAACACTGTTTTAAAAGCATGTCTCAGATATGTAAAGACTACGTTACAAGTACGTAAAATATTTGTTTAGCTAACTTATCAACATGCCACCTTGAAAGCAAAACGAATATTAAAAAAATTTCAAAATGAAGTTGACTGGAAATATTAATCCTTAAGTAAACTCATAAATCTACTACAATGTGTAACTTTCATAATTAACTTCTTCGAAATAGTACAGGTGTGAAAATAAGAAAATATTTTAAGCGCGTTTTAGACAAACTATTAAACTGCTTTGTCAAACATGGTTTTTAAGATGTTAAGTTACATTCATATGATATTGATTACTACTAATGGCGCTGTGTTAATTTTAGTTTACTTTGTTTATTTAACATTGATGTATTTATGTACAGTTAAATTATAATAGCAAACATTGGAAGTAGACAAAGTAGATTTTTATGTTGTTTGTTGCATTTTTATCTAATTTGATTGACACACATACGTCAATTTTCGGGCAACGTTGTTTGTTATTCGATATGCTATAAAATATAGTAAATAATATTTTAGGTTTCTAACATTAAAGTCAATAAGCATATAACGACCATTTTCATTAGAACAAAACTGCTAATGAAGTAATACTAACCGTCTTAATATTCTTAACATGTGAATGACAACCTATAATTAACAAGTTTCTTTTTATCTTAGGTAATCAGCATTTTCTATTACAATAGTGTTACAATAATTGTATAATCATTTATCAAATTGAGACATTGTCTTTTGCATAAAACAGACCTGTTTGAATGTGACATTTAATGTTATGTTTTTGCATTTATACAATTTTCTTTATTGTTATCAATCCTTAAAAAATGTAAAGCCTTTATTTTCATTTTGAACTTAAGGCATGTAACACCACAGTGTCAACCAAAAAACAAATAACGCTTGGAAGTATCAACATTTGAATACAACCGCTTTAGTTTCGGCAACTATTTTTTGGTTTTAAAACCTGCACTATTTATTCAAACTGTTAACTGCAATAAAATACTTTAAATCAGGTAAAATTATTTTATTTTTGTAGATTTTTGTGTTTTGATAATCAGACATACCAAACGTTTTAATTGGAGCTTGTGTCATAAGTATTCTTTTGATTATTTGTTTTTATGTAACTATATTTCACTATATTGTAACGAATTTTATTATTATTACTAATTTAAAACTAATTTTATTTTTACTTATGCTAAAAATATGTACACGTTTAAACTCACCGAACTAATTAAATCTAAAGAAATTTAATAAAAACACTTACACTATAATTTATGTATAACAGTATCACTTACACAAAGATAAGATAAAGGCATACACTTGAACGTTTATTGTTTACGTTAAAGTCACGTACCAGGTTATTTATCTCACACGCGTTAAATACTTATTTATTTCGACTTGAATAATTTTCTTAACACTGCCGTCTTCGAACTACGGGAAATAACTGACCTACGATTTGTTTGTACCGTATTTATACACATTTTGGAAATCTTTCTCGAATGTTCCATATCTTTCGGTATACGTTCTAGAAGATGGATAACAACTTCGAGAAGGCTCTTGAATTTGAAAACGTTTTACTCCTTCCTTAAAACTGTTCTGTCCCAGAACAGGAAACTGGATGTGACACCGGTAAAAAAGATCGTGGCGATAGTTGCAGCTTCCTCCATTTCGGCAATTTCCTTGACCATAAAATTAGCAGTGATTGGACTTTTCTTGTCCGATATTCTTCTTGGTTGCTAACTACAGACCAAAACTTGAACGCTTGTTCCTCAAAAGACGACCAGCCACAACCAAGCTTGAGTACTGCCGATTTCTTAACATGATCGAACTCCATTTCTCTTTTGAGATTCCATAATGTTCGCAGACTTTTGTATAAAGGCTTGGTACATGAGTATTTCTTGGTGACCAAATAGAAAACGAAGCCACGTAGTCCTAAAATTTTTCCGACTGCCGGTTGCTGTCTTCGTAATTCATCTAGCTGCCCAAACTTCTTTTTAAACACGACTGCAACCCTTCTGGACATGTCAAGATCCTCGCTCACGCAATGTGCGATGGCGTAATCTTTTTGTGTTTGCAACAGGTCTTCTTGTTCCTCGGTGGTAACTCGAAACCTAGCTTTACCAGAACCTTCGTATAAGTTCATAAACTCCTCGAACTCCAGTTTTTCGATTTGATTCCTGGTTCTGCTGTTTATTACTCTGGTTCGGAACTTGCGTACTGTGGTTATCGCCAGCAAACGGTGCTAGACGATCGACGTGGACCACTTCTGGCTTGCCTCTAGATGGTTTTCGGATGCGATATATAACGTCATTAATACGCTGCACAACTTCATAAGGGCCCCTTCTATTGTCTTTGCAGCTTCGGCGACAAACCACGTCTCCTTTAGGGATTATACAACCAGACCATGTCGCCAGGTTGAAACCCACCATTTTGTGCCTTGACGTTATATCTAGTCTTCATCCTGTCGCTGGCAATTTGTGTGTTTTTACGGACCTCTTCATGTACCTCGTCTAGCCTCTTGGTCAGCTTGCTGACGTAGTCTTCTTTAGCGACTTCTTCTTCCGATCTTCGTCCAAATTGAAGGTCGCATGGCAATTGTATTTCGCGACCGAGCATCACCCAGGATTTTGTTTGGCCTGTGCTTTCGTAAGCGGATGATCGATATGCCATTAGGAAAAGGTGAAAGTACTAATCCCAGTCTCTTTGGTGTTCGGACACTACCTTGGCTAAGTATTTTCCCATTGTTCGATTCATCCGCTCATTCATGCTGTCAGATTGAGGATGGAGGCGTTGTCCTAATTTTCTTAATTTCCAACAGTCGGCAAACTTCTTGAAACAGCCCAGTCTTAAAGTTGCGGCTTTGATCGAAGTGTAATTCCAACGGAGCTCCAAACCGGCAGTAAAAATCTTTTACTAATACATCTGCAACTGCAGCTGCTTCTTCATTGGGTATGGCGTAAGCCTCTGTCCATTTCGTAAAATAATCTATCGCTACCAGGATGTATTTATTTCCCGAATCGGATTCTGTGAACGGTCGTGCGATTTCAATCGCTACTCTTTTCAAAGGACTTCCTACGTTGTATTGCTTCATTGGTGCTTTGCGCTTTCTCGCTGGACCATTTCCTGATGCGCAGACCGTGCACTTACGGCACCATATTATGACATCTTCTTTGCAGTTCATCCATTAGAATCGTTCTGGCACTTTACCCAACGTCTTCTTAATGCCAAAGTGTCCTCCTGATGTCCCATTGTGGAGATGCGTTAACATCTATAACACCCTGCTCTTTGGCACTACTAACTGTAGTCTGTTTCTCGTGCCCTTGACACTTTCTAGAGATCGCTTAAGAATACTGTTTTCTACTATCAAGGAGTTCCACTGCGCCTGGTACGCTTTGATGTTTCTGCCCAAAGCACTCACTTCCTTCCAGGTTGGTCGTCGGCCGTTTTCTAGTCCAGGACTAGTCTTATTTCAGGATCGTTTTTTTCTTGTTCGCGACGTAAGTGCTCAGGTTACCACTTATCATCAACCATAGCATTTTTCCGGAGGCATTCAACTTTTTCTTTCAGTCGCGAACAATAGCTGCAGTACGCCGGACATGGTCTTCTGGACAAGGCATCAGCATTCCGATGACTGCTTCCGGCACGGTGTTCTGTGTCATAGTTATACTATTGCAGTCTCTCGATCCATCTTGCCAGTTGTCCTCTCGGATTACGAAACTGCACTAGCCATTTTAAAGCGGCGTAGTCTGTTCTTGGTAAAAATTTTCGTTCATACAAATATTTGTAGAAATGTTCGATGGACTTGACGACCGCTAACAGCTCCCTTCTATTCACGCAATAATTCTTTTCTAGTCTAAACATAACCTTGCTAAAATACGCGATAACTTTTTCTTATCTATCTTGAACCTGCAAAAGAACTGCGCCTATGGCCAAATTGCTTGCGTCGGTATCCAAAACAAATTTTCTATCTTCTCTTGGATAACTTAGAATCGGCGAAGTGACTAGGGCCTGTTTTAGTTGATACAAAGAATTTTGGCAATATTAGCAAATCCGGGTACAAATCTTCTATAACTGCACAACCCAAGGAAACTTCGGACCTGATGTTTGTCGATTGGTCTTGGATATGTTTGCCTGCTCGGATTTTGTTTGGGTCAGCCTTTACTCCATCTCTAGCTACGACGAGGTCAAGGTATTGCACTTCCTTCTTAAATACGTGGCACTTCTTTGGTTCAGTTTAAAATTAGCCCCACGTACTCGCTGAAACACTTCTTCCAAATTGTTCAAATGTTCTTCAAACAATCTTCCAACCACGATCACGTCGTCCAGGTAAACCAAGCACGTCTTCCAAGACAATCCGCGCAAGAAGGACCCCATCAAACGCTCGAACGTTGCAGGAGCGTTACACAGGCCGAAGGGCATCACGGTAAACTGCCACAAAACACTTTCGATCGTAAATGCTGTTTTTTCATGATCCTTGGGTTCCAATTCTATCTGCCAGTAACCACTCTTTAAATCCAATGTGGAAAACCACTAGGATCCTGACAGAGTGTCTAACGTATTGTCAATTCTGAGTAAAGGGTAGCTGTCTTTTTTCTTTTTGGTCACGTCGTTTAGCTGTGTACAGCCTACGCAAAACCTCGGTAATCCATCCTTCTTCTTTACAAATACCACTGAAAATGCCCATGGGCTACTTGAAGGTTCAATCACGCCTTTTCTCGCCATATCCGTAATTATTTGTTTGGCTTTCTCTCTTTTTGCCAAAGGAAGTCTGCGTGGATGTTGTTGTATTGGCCGAGCGTCTCCGCTATTAATTTTATGTTTCACCACGTTAGTTCTTCCTTTGGAATCACTCTCCTGCGCGAACATATCTTGATACTCTTGGATCAACACTGTAACTTTAGCCAGCTGGTTTTGGCTGAGGTTTTGGCATTTGGTGGTAAGAATGTCCAATAGATGTTGTGGACACTTCTTCGGCGACATATCTTCGTTAGACTTTACGCATCTCACAATTTGAGATACTAGCGTGCATTAGCCTACCACGGTCTTCCTTTTCAACGTTACAAGATCTGAGTTGATGTTTAACCCTTAACTTGCGATGTACGAAATACTAAGCATATGCGCGACTAGCGGTCTGTAAGACCGGCATGTTCATCCGTAATTAAAATCATGTGCATATTAAATATTTGTTATAGGGATGAGACAAAGTAGACAAATTTTGTATAAACAAACGGTGTTTTATTTATTTTTATACATTAATAATTAATAGCATACCTTTTTTCTTCTTCATTCAACTAAACACTTTTTACACACTTTTATTGAACACTCTAAGCAAATTGGTTTTTGGCATAACACACATTTATAAACAGTCTTTCTATTCTTATAATAGGGACACAAATGACATGTTTTCCTTTTTTCAAAGCGGTCTGACATATCGTCTGTTCTATGATGTTCAGTAGATGTTTCCAAGATAGACTAAATCAAAACTTATATTATATATTAGGAATAATTCTATAACTTATCGTCAATTAAAAATGTACTTTTTATAATGAAATAGTATTTGAAAACAATACGTAATAATATAATATTATGATATTCAAAAGTAACTAAACACAAAATAATAAACTGTAATGTTCTCGAGAACTGATGCGATAATTAACACTACACGTGACTACCGGTCTCGTAGACCTACTGAACATTAGAAAAATATTCACAGAAAATAATGTCTACTGGAAAAGTGGTAGAAAATAGTACTAATTGGTAGATAATAAAACGAGGAACAGGTAGTCCAGGCCTCATAAAGTTATCCCTACAGGAAAAAATTATATTCAAAGTGAAAATTTTGAGAAACCTACATCGCAAGTTAAGGGTTAAGATCCTTACTGGCATCGTGTTTTTTACTTGTATTAAAGTTTTGCCAACGAGTAGTCCCTTTTCAACTAAGCCGCCCTCCATTCGTACAATCGCGCGTATGTAGCCTTCCCGGAAATTTCCATTCAGGCGTGCCATCACCACACTTTCAGTCCTTGCGGGCAGAGTCACGTTTTCACTCAATAAGACTCGCACGGCTGCCTTCTCTGACGAATGAAAAAGAATTTCTTCATTGTCCATTTTCAGGACATTGTTCTTCATATCCAAATGGAATCCGTACTTCTTTATCACGTCCATTCCCAGGATAACTTCTTCCGTAATGTCGGCTACCAGTGTTTGATGATCGAGTACTCCATTTCCCAAACCAATGGTCACTTGTACTTGTCCGAGAGTAGGTATTTTTTCGCCCGTCGTCGTTCGAAGTTGTACTGTTACTGGTGATGTCTTCTTGTTTTCCAATAAGACGTCAGGACGAATGATGGTCTTTGTCGCTCCTGTGTCAACCAGTAACTGAACGCTTCTTCCATTGATGTTGCCATCGAGATAAATGCTATGCAATTGCTTCCTAGGCGATGCTATTTGAATGGTAATCTCCGGGTCATGGCTCGTTGAGGTCGACTTTCGCCCCATTCGGTCGACCCATTCTAATTTTTCGGACGTTCTTCTGGGCTTAGTACAGCGTCGTCGTACGTTCCCTAAATACCCTTCGCACTATGTCTTCAATGCTTTCTTCTGTATGCGAAGATATTTCTGCAGCACAATGGAGCTTATGGTTGCCTCGGTGCGACGCTTTTTTCGCCGCTTCGAACTCCAAAGGTTAAAGCGTCATCCAACGTCTTCCGTCGAGCTAACCGAAGAGTCGGCTGCGTTTCGTGTCTCGGAAGCCATCTACAAAGGTTTGAATAGCCAACTGCTCCAAGAAGGTATCTGGTGCTGTAGGATACGCAAGCCGTGTTAATCTGTCGATGTCGCTCTCAAACTCGTGAAGACTTTTGGCAGCTTTCTGAACCCGACTTTTAATTTGAGCTTGATACACTTGTTAAAGATGTGAATCTCCATATCTCATTTCTAATCGCAAAATTAAGAGTTCGTAAGTTTTTTGTGGTGGTCAGAAACAGTTTGTAAAATTCCAAGCGTTTCTCCACGTAAGGACAATATACTTTCTGCTTGTTGCTCCAACCATTAGCTGTGGCTGCGGTTTCAAACTGCTTGTAGTAGGTTGATCACTTTTTTCATTTCTTTTTTGCAAATTTTTTGTTTTTTTCATACGCTTTAAGGGGTTACTAAACAAAGACATTTTACATGCAAACTGAGGTACATTTTTCTCAAAAACTATTGCATCACTTTTTATGAAACTTTGAACACTTTTTTTAGATATTTCTTAAGCTGTACTGCAGATATAATTTAATTTAAAGAAGGAAAAATTTTTTTAATTGCTTCTAAATTTACTGTTATTTTAAAAGTAAAATCAAAGCTGGATTTTTTAAATTTCTTCTTCTGCATTTGTTGACAATGTTGCCATGAACAAGTTAATAAATAAACTCGATTACCTGTCACACTTTTGAAAAAAAAGGTAACAAAATAAAAAAATATAACTTTTCAGAAAAAGCAAAAAACAAAAATCGATAACTGCCATTTTAAACTTTTTACTGTTAAAAATAAATTTTCTGTACAAATAAAATTGATTTTATAACCTTAAGTAATTGTGAACTAATGGTATAAAATGTTACTGGGGTAGAAAAGGGAGCGCAATAGAGCTATGAAGCATAGCTAGAAGAACCGTTTCAAGTTTATGCTTAAATTTAAGAAACTTTTAAGCTTTGTAGAGACTTGAAATTTTTTAGTGTTGAAAACACTTATAGGATACTTGATTCAAAGGTTCATGTAACAAAAAGTTGAAACGCTTAGACGAAACTTGCAGTGGTGCCCAATTTCACTTGTTTTTTTTGTATTTTTCGGATGCAGTGTTTATTATTATTATTAAACAGGATCTTCTTCATGATTTTTTTTATGTTTTAAAAATTTAATAAGTGTTAATTTCACTCAGCAGTACTGAAAAATAATTATAGTAATTGCACAATTAGATCCGCGGAAGCTCCCGCCTTGTACGCTCCAAAAACGGTACAATATAGATGAAAATTGAACATAAACATATTTATGAAACACAAAATTTACTACGACAAGTTCACGGCAAGGTACAATTATATCTAATGGTATAAGAGTTACAGAATTTTAATGTAATGTGAGACATTTTTGTGCAACTTTGCACACTTGAATCTTCTAAACTATTGAAGGTAATTGTACCCTTCCACGTACTTTTTTATAGTAAATTTCGTTCTCTATAAAAATGTTCATGTGCAACTTTTTTCTATTTTGCACCGTTTTAAGGTAATAATTTATTGGTTAATATCGTTGAATTTCCTTTATTGTCTGGGAACTTAATTCTCTTGTACGTAAATTCCAACTGATGTAAATCCTGGAGGCAATGGTCCGACAGTGTGAAAGCTCGATAAAATGCAGCAGAAGTAAACACATGTGTCTGAAAAAGAAACATTTTTATCAGTGAAGCGGGACGAGGAGGACCAGGGTCACAGGATAATCTACTAACATAAAATCACCTAGTATGCAAATGTTCAGCTAGTACGTTGATTTGTTCTGCCGCTGTGAAATAAGTAAACAAATCATTTCAATAAAAAAATGTGGCGGTTTCGACACAGGCATGGTTTACAAGAAAAACAACTTTAGATACCTGGTGTAATTTTACAACACGGACAACGCTACCCTTAGCCGCAAAAAAGCCGCGGTGGTCACCAAAAGCAACTCGACCGAAACACACATGTTTGACTAAACCGATAATTTATGTTCAAAGTTTAAAATGCTCAAACGAAGTAATAACTTAATAAATCTGATTTATAAAGTTTTATAACAAAAACTGCCAGTAATTACTAGTTTAAGCCATAAACAATTTTATTGTAAAGTTATCAACATAGGACGAAAATACCTAAAATAAAATTTGAGTAAATTTTAAATGTTGAAATTGTGCCGACAATCAGACAGTTGTAAAGATTATTAGCGTTATTAATCTGTTCAGATTAGAGAACAGATTGATGTTAAAGTAAAGTTCTTTTAATGTTTTTTTATAGTCAGTAGCGCATTCGTTTAATATTAATAAGAAAAAAACTGTAGAACCAGTAAATTTTTATTTCATTTAAAATATGCAGCGCTGCCCAGTAACAAAAGAAAGAAAGAAAAGGGCATAACGCCGCTTTCGACAGATTGAGTAAAAAATGGAAAAATCAATTGGCAGATTTGGTACTGAGAGGGTTCATGAACTTAACCAATCAAAAAAAATCGTTTTAAGGAAGATACAAAATTGCGTACAAACAAGGATAGTTTTAAACAAATGTTTTAAAACCCCAGACGCAGTGCAAAAACAATAATAATTGCATACAGGAGTTCTTCTTTTGACTTACTCGCAAAAAAGAAGTTACTGTCGCGCTGTTTTTTTCCACGTACTCGCGCAAGGGAGTTAATTTACGTTACATTTTGTATAAAACTTTTAGTCAGTGACAAATTGTTACGTGGTTGCCAACCTGCGACTAATCAAAACCCAACAAACCGCAATACGTAATCTTTAATTTGAGGATTAGGCGCCATATAAAAAGATCAAAAATGAGTTGAATTTATTTGAATATGCGTTTGTAATTTTTTTATTGGATTATTGTACGAGAGATGCGATGAATTGAAATACTGTATAACGCTAGAATAGTGAGAATTTAACCCTATCGTTTAAACAAAGTTTTTTGTTTGTTTATTTGTTGCAAACGGAGATTTAATATTTTCTTGTTTGTTGTCTATGGCAATGGACGTGTCGCGTATAAAATTTGTTTTATTTTATTGCGCCAAAAGAACACATAAAGAATTTAATAATAAGGCATTTCCAGTCTACTTTAGATATGACAAGGAATCGCAAACGCGACAAATTGTAAGAAAAAACCCAGTTTTTAAACTGTGCATGCACATTTCCAAAGGTGTAATCCCCACTTTGCAACTTTTACATCCGAAAGGATGTGTCAACGTAGCCCAAATCCTGTCATAATCTTAGAAGATGTTCAACTGTGAACTATAAAACACAGGTAAAATCCAGTAACCATTTTGTTTTGTTTTTTTTAATGCACGGCAACTAATTAGAATGCGGTGAAACAATTGCCAGGGATCACGCGATGTAAATTGTTTATTTATTTATTGTATGATTGATTTAATGCAACCGTATTCATTCATAGTCTGGCAATTTTTTGAAAATTCCAGTTTAGCTCTAAAATTGATTGTGTCTAGAAAAAATGTTATATTTATTTGAATCGTGTATAGATTTTGAAGAATTGAACAAAATTGTCGTCCCACAATCACAACCTTTTCTGTTCATTGAGGATTTTTCTACTTTGGATATAAATTCAGCATTTTGGTCAATTCCTTTAAAGATTCAAGATAGATACAAAATTGCATTTGTTACACAGGAAGGCCATTTTGAATGAACGTGCCTACCATTTGGGTTAAAGACTGCTCCAGCCATATTTCAAAGAATATTGGGAAACATCATTAGAAAGTATAAATGCTCTACTTTTGCGGTAAATTTTATAGATGACATCTTAATTTTTTCGAAAACTTTTAAAGTGAATTTATTACATCTATCGAGACTAATGGAGACAATACGAACAGAAGGCTTTAGAAATAAATTTTCAAAATGTTCTTTTGCATGTAATCACGCCAAATATTTAGGTCGCATAATTGAAAACAATTCAATTAGTCCTTTGAAAGATTATTTAACTGCTTTCACTTCCAAAAACCAAGAAAAATATACTACAATTTCTAGGTAAAGTAAATTTTCATCATAAATTTGTACCACACAGTGCAGTTGTTCTGGATCCTTTACACAATTTATTACGGATAAATGTGAAATTCATATGGTCCGCAGAATGTCAGGAATCATTTAATAAAATAAAAGAATTGCTATGTTCAGAACCAATTATTAATATTTTTGACCCCGAATTACCAATAATGATTTACACGGATACTAGTATCAAAGGAATGGGAGCGCTGTTAAAACAAGAAGATAAAAATTGAAACAGTAAGCCAGTTGCGTATTTTTCAAAAAAGTTAACTGAAGCTCAACAAAAAAAGAATTAAATATATATAAAATGTCTAGCAATAAAAAAAGCTGTGAAGTATTGGCAGCACTGGCTTATGGGAAAAAAATTTATCGTATATTCAGATCATAAACCATTAGAAAATATGAACATCAATGCTAGAACTGACGAAGAACTAGGAGATTTGACATATTATTTATCCTAATATAATTTTAAAATTAAATATGACCCAGAAAAATTAAACCAAGAAGCAGACTGTTTAAGCCCAAACCGAGTTCTAGAACCTCATGACAACACTGAAGATTTTTTAAAAGTTGTAAATTTAATAAACCTAGAAGATATAAAAAATGACCAACAAACAAATCTTAACCTAGAAAAAGAAAAACTTACATTTGAAAATGAAATTTACTATAAAAAGACAAGACAAAAAAATCATATTATCAGAAGGACTGAGCAAAGTTCTAATAAAAGGTGTTCACGATACTTACTGCCACATTGAAAGAACACAGATGACAAATAAAATAACACCATTCTACACAGCGAAGAACATCATTGCAAATATTAAACAAATTTGCGATGAATGCGAAGATTGTATAAAAAACAAATCAAGGAATAAGTCAAATTATGGTTTAATGTCACATTTAGGTCTAGCAACACGTCCGTTTGAAATTATATCTATTGATACCATTGGAGGCTTTGGAGGATCACGGTCGACAAAGAAATACTTACACCTTCTGGTCGATCATTTTACAAGATATGCTTATATTCTTACATCAAGAAATCAAAGTTCCAATGATTTTATTAAACTAATAGAAAGTGTAACACAAAATTACAATATTAAAATGGTGTTAACGGACCAATACCCTGGTATAAATTCTAAGGAATTTAAAGAATTTTAAAAAAATGAAAACATAAAAATAGTTTTCACTGCTGTAGATTTGCCATTTTCGAATGGGCTCAATGAAAGACTAAATCAAACTTTAGTTAATAAGATAAGATGTAAGATAAATAAAAGTGATAAAAAAATAGCATGGACTACCATTGCACATAAATATGTAGAAAAATACAATGAAACGGAACATACAATTACAAAATTTGCTCCAAAATACCTTTTGGACGAATATTAATATTTTACCAATTGAATTGAAATTAAGATGCACAAAAGAAGATCTAGAAAGAGATAAGAAAATTGCTCTGGAGAACACAATAAAATCTCATCATTATAATAAAAACATATTCGACCGATATAGGGAAGTGTGAAACAAAGTATATGTGGAAAACGGGAATAGATTAAATAGGAAGAAAATAGATGAACTGAGAATTGGACCATATAAAATTATGAAGAAGATTTCTAATTCAATCTATGAAGTTGATACCGGACACAAGAAAACAGAATCCAATTTCTACCACATTACAAAAATATCTCCAGTGTATGTTCGTGGATAAACAATTACATACATTATTACATGCAATTGTTACTCTCTCTGGGGGGGTGATGTAAAGAAAACTACCTTATCCATGTACAAAGCTCATGGGATACATCGGGTCTAAAGTTTTCTTTTTTTTGACATTTTTCTAATTGCGAGGTTTTGTGAAAAATTAATTTTAGATTTAAGTTGTTGAAAGATATAAAGACTTTAAATGCTGAGGTCTTTAATTTTTAGGTGAGTTTTTGTTGTAAATATAAAATAAATTTGTTGAATAAAATCTTTAATTTTTAGAAAAAAGCAATTAAGTCATTGATTATAAAAGATATAAATAACATTATATATGTAATATGTTTGCACAGTGGCGGCGTTAGGGTAGGGCTTAGTTGGGCGACCACCCAGAGCGTGAGAGAAAAGAGGGGCCAATGCATCAAATTGAATTTTGAATAACAGGTACGTTGTCAGCAATCTCGTCCACTACTAATAAAGAAAAACATCTTTAAAAAGATAAATAGACAAATAGAAACATATTTGCACAAATGATTTTTAAAACAACAGAAAAATTATGTACTAATTTTCGGAGAAACTTTTTAATGAAAAGCTAAAAGAGATTGGAAATTTTGTAGGCAGTGATTAAAAACACGATATGGATTTATTTTTAAACATTAAAAAATTAAAAAAAAACTGTTCAAACAATTACAACAATTAAATTATTTGCAACAAATTGTTAGGTTTACATTTAATTTTGAGTAATTTATAGATTTACAAAAACTTTAAAACATTGAAAACTTTATTAGATATGCAATAAGAAAATTAAGCTTAATCTATGTTTAATTTCTCATATTTTATTATTTTTTTGTTTTGTTACAGCATTTAAAAATTGCAATAACTTTAAAATGTTGCACTAGTAAGTTATAACTGATTGCGTTAAGTAAAGAGACGTGCAGATCCTAGATTACACACTATTTCATTTAAAATAGCGCTGAAGATAAACATAAGAAAGCTTTATCATTGATCGCGATTCGTCAATATTCGAACACGGTTTACACTAAGAAAATATTTGGTTTTATTGGTGAATTTTGTTTTCATTCTGTCTTTCGTGGCTGTAATCAATTCAATCATGTGGTTTCTGTGTTCACGTTTTGTTTGATTTATTCTACTTTCTATCATATGCATTTATTGTTTATGGTACATATAATTTTTTTCAAATTTTTTTTAACACTTGTATTGTTGTTTTAACGTAAGTTAATAAAACTATTTTTGCAAGATTTATTGAAAATAAATCACAATATTAAAATAGCAATTTTCTAATAACTTACAAATTTTTTGTCAAGTCAAGAATTGTTCCAGTATGGTTTTTGTTTATAAACAAGTATTAATTATTTAATTTTACTAACGGTGTCTTTATTTGTTTAAATAATAGATTAATGATTTCCATTAATTCTTTCAAACAACTGCATCTGTAAAAACAAGTTATAGTTATAATAAACACTTTAGTACGTTAAATATTATTGTTCGTGCATTATTTCTTATAAATTTACATTTCTTTTTCTTTAAAGCTCCCAAAACTTCAAGTCGGCGGTCACGTAAACCTGGTCTGGATAGAAAACCACGACAAGCTTACAGCGCCAAACAACTTGAACGTTTGGAAAGTGAATTTAAAATCGACAAATATTTGAGTGTTAGTAAGCGAATGGAACTTTCGAAAGCGTTAAATTTAACAGAAGTACAAATAAAAACATGGTTTCAAAACCGTAGAACTAAATGGAAAAAACAATTAACGACAAGATTAAAAATGGCTCAGCGTCAAGGTATTTTTCCACCTCATTATTTTACACCGTCGTCACAACATTATTCAACTTTATTTTCTCCGTATTATTCACCTGTAAGTTGCATTTTTGGCGTCCCAGTGATAGATGACGCTAGTGCGATTTCATCAAAGAATTCACCGACGCTTCGTGTGGCGCCACTATCCAATAACGACTAAAATAAGTAAAGTCAGAAAATACGTTTTAACAGTTTAACTTGGTTTAACTAATTTTACAAATTAATGTTTTCAACGTATCTTAATTTGTTTGAACTATGTTGTACAATATTGTATAAAACTAAACACATAAGTACAAAATAATATATTAATTTTTGTTGTACAGTACTAATCAAGCGCGACATGTTTAATAAAATATTTTAAAAAGTGTAAAATATTTGGTTAATTTTATTTATTTAACAACTTGTTTTTATGCTGTAATAAAATGCTTTAATCAATAATTAATAATTTTATTAATGTAAAATAATCAATCTTTATTTTTTAAATAATGAAAGAAAAAATAGTTTAGATCTTAATTACATAAAATATGAAACCTTATTAAATTTTAACGTTTTTCATATAACTGTAAATCCTGTAAATTCATCATTCAACATAGTATGCAATGATTAAAAATTATTATTATTAATAATTTTGTAGAGGATTTATGGTAATAGTGTTTTTGTTTGCAATAGTTAAAATTTTAATTGAAAATATTTTGTATAGAATAGGTTCAGAAACGTTTAACATCATGTTTACTAACTTTTGCTGTTTCGAAGTGTAAACAATATTAAGTTTTTAGTAGCGACACTATTTAAAAATAAATTATTTAAATAATTAAAATTAACAAATGTCTAATTTTAATTTTTTACTGACACGACATTATGAAGTTAGTAACTAAAATAGAATTAGTAACAGGTAAATCAAATTTTAGTGAGGTTTTTCACTAGGTAATTGATCAAATCTTGCTTATGTTTATAAATTTATTTTCTTTGCGTTTCTTATTTCTAAATTGATTTTTAAGCAATAATTTTTAGGTAAAATAGTAAAGGCAATCATGTTGTTTTGATTAATTTGTTGTTGTTACTTACACTTTTATAACTGAATTAACAATCTAAAATTATACTTTTTTGCATTGCTTTAAGTTTGAAAACTGTATTTAACATAAGGTATCACGTCGAGAGCGGCAAGGCGATAGCTTAAAAAATAAAGAGAATCGGGAACTTAGGCAACCGGTTCCACTCCAATGGCGGGGACGTGAGAGCGAAACCCACTTATACAGGAAGCAAAAACAAGCACGTCAAGAACGCAACAGCGACACTAAAGGACACACGTAATTGTACCAACTGCATGAACAACAGGGGCGCCAAAACGTAACCTCTCCAGCAGTAGCACACCGGCGTCACAAAAACGAGCGGTAAAGCGAAGTCGAGGGGTCGAAGAAACCCAAAAAAAGAAATTCAGGGAGACTGTAACGAGAATTGCCCTTGCAATAATACTAAAAGTGTTTCTTACAAACACCATCAGTTCCAAAGAATTCGAAGTGATGAAAACCCTAATACTCGTATGGATTGACGAAATTTCTATAAATAACGTACGCAGACGAGGCAACCAGAGAGTGGCTAGTCGACACGTTCAACAAAAAGAAACCACTAAATGAGGATAGGGAACTTAAGATTATTTATCTTAAAGACTTACCTGCAACCAAGAAATCACTTGGGTCCCGGGAACAGCATTGGAACTGGCGGGTGGTTAACGCTTAAAAGGTGGAAACGTTAATCAACCAATTTCACCTTAGATTTTTGAGGATCACTCTTCGGGCACTGGCCGATTCCAAAAAAGACAGGAAAGAACCGAATGTTACAAGTGATGTCCACGAAGCAATGGATGTAAATCCAATACCGGAAAAAACGTACTGACGGCAAATCTAATCATTCAGATAAATACACAACACTGTAGGGCAGCCTCAGCGACCCTCAGTGCTTATATCGTGACAAGGATATTGATATTGCTCTTGTCCAGAAGCGATGGATCCAAAAGGAAACAATAAAAGATTTGAACTGTCCAAGTAAATGGCTGCTTGCAGCCCAACTTGTGCTACATGCATCATTGTAAAAAATGCATTAAACCTAATGCCATAGTGGGATTTATGTTTTAGAAACCTAGTGGCAACTAACAAGTCTGTAGTAGACGAAGGAATCAGGAGGGAGTTCATTATCAAATCCGGTTACTTTCCCTACGGTAAAACAGGACAACCGCCGCCGAAGGAAATCTACAGGTTGATTATAAGCAGGACCTACATAGTGCTGATTCTTGGATACAATGCCAATGCACACTACATCTTGTGGGGAAAAACTTATTCTAAAAGACAATTTATAGATAATAAATTACGGAGATGCGCCTACGTTTATAACCGTGTCGCACAGTGAAGTTATTGACCTTACGCTTGCTAATCCAAAAGCGAGCAAAGTGATAAAAATGTGGCATGTATCATATAAACTTTCTTTATCTGACTATAAATACATTCAATTTAACATTGAATCAAACGAGAAACGCGTAATGGAATACAGAAACCCGAGGAAAACCGACTGAAATTTGTTCAACAAAACTTTAGTGGGCTAAATCAAAGTGTCCCACAGTTGCAATATCAACGCACAAGCTAGAACTAATGACGGACTGTATTAATTCATTAAAATCCGCATTCAAAACAAACTTTCCAAAAACTGTCAAACGAACCCCCAACAAGATAATTTAGTGGAACAGAGAGCTTGACAAGGCAAGGGCACGCACCAAAAGACTATTTACCACAGTTAATAAAGCGGAGACTGAGATGAATGCAGAACCAGCCTCACAACATACAACAATGCCATTAAAAAGGCAAAGAGAGACTTATGGAGAATGTACTGTAAAGACGTAGAAAACGAACCTACAACACTTAAAAGCTCTGAGCAAAAACCGCAGTGAAAACATTGGTTCTTTGCTTACCAAAAGCGGAAATTTTACAGACTAGAGGTACCAAACAAACAGGTACCCAAAACAACTGTCAGTTAGCAAGAAAAACAACTAATTATAAAAACCTAAAATGGAGAAGCAGAACGTTTAAATCCTTTCAGTCTACAGGAGCCGATGGAATTTATTCCATCATGCTGTAAAAAGGATTTGCTGCTCTTCGAAACCCAGTATGCAAAATTCTCAAAGAAAGCTTAGCATATGCGCATATACCAAACAGCTGGCGGATTATCAAGGTGGTATTTATAACAAAACAAGAAAAATCTACGTACGCCCAGGAACATTACTTACAAACCGACCAGTTTGACTACTTTTAAAACTACTTAAAACAGTAAGTGACAGGTATATACGGGACTAGTAATCAGATGCTAAATTGCAATCCAATACAATTATATTGCATTGGGTGCTTTTCTAGATATTAAAGAAGCATTTGACAATACTACCTTCACCTCAACTGCAAAGACAATTGAGAAAAAAGGAATCACATCTCTAGTCCGAAACTGAGTCAACTTAATGCGATAGCACTGTTGAAGCCAAAGTAGCTGGCGGGTGCCCACAAGGCGGAGTGCTATCACTCCTACTGTGATGCCTCGTCATGGACGGCCTACTACAAGAACTAGAAGGCAGAAGGTTATTTGCTTTAAGATACGCTGAAGATCACCATAATCACAAATGAGAAATTTGGGACATCTGTATCGAACATAATGCAAAGTGCACTAAACACCGTCAAAAAATGGTACAAAAAAGAGGGACTATAGACGACGGAAAACGGATGACATAAAACTACCTACGATGTACGGAGTCACGCTCTTGAGGACAAAAGAAGTCAAATATCTGGGACTCACTCTTGATACTAGACTGACTTTTAACGCTCATCTAGAAATAGTCACAACGAAGGCCATCAGGGGGATTAAAACCAGGAATTTTACTTTTTAGTAATATAGGTTTCAGTTCCGATTCTAGTTCCACCGTAATCGAAAATATGGATACCAATTCCAGTTCTGGTTCTACACATTTTAAAATAGGGATTCCTGGTTAGGTTCCAGGATTTTTAGATTCTATAAAAGTTCTAAAAGGTTCCATAAAAAATGTAAATATAGCAATTTTTTGTAGAAATTGGTTTAATTAAATTATGTTATTAATAAATATATAATTAAATGCTTATTTCTACTGTATCAATAAGTTATTATTATAGAAACATGTAATTGTTTTAAAAACAAATTTTTAATGTTTTGTTGCTTCTTTTTTGCAGCATCATTCTCATACTCATTTATGAATTTCCGTTTGAATGTACCCGAAACACTAAAAACTCAAATTTTATTCAATTTCGAAGATCAAAAAATTACATACGTAATTAAGTTTTGAGTATCATATTTTACTTACAATTTATTATTTTCAAACAGATAATTTGCTCTTGCAACTAATCTTGATCTCTGATATAGTTTTGCTCTCAACGAATCAAACATAATCTTTAGTTCAGAAAATAAACGTATTTATGATTTTCCCAAAACTGCAATATGTTTACATTGCGGTTTACTCCCTGCTGTACAGTATTATAACTGTGTAAAAGCGTTGGTAAAAGTACATTTATTTTTGTTTTATTTTGATTCCTTTTTGCATACGGATAGGTCGTTTTGTTGTTTTATTTCGACACATTCAGAATCGAAATATGGAACCGAAAAATACCTGTTCTTCTATTACAATATATAGGTTCCGATTCCCGTTTCGATTCCAGACTAAATTAAAATATAACTTCCGAGTCCGCTTTCGGTTCCACTGTAATCAATTGATTTCGATTCTGATTTCGGTTCTTTTAGGTTCCGGTCTAATCACTGATTAAAACCCACAATGACCAAATGGTTATATACTGTGGTAAGAGGACCTATAATCGCATACAGTGCGCTTGTATAGGGCGAGAGAACCCACTTGAGAAGCACAGCTGCGAAGCCAGGTAAAGTACAAAAAATGGTATGTCTGCTGATAACAAGAGCGATGAGAACCACGCCCACAGCAGCCATTGAAACGCCACTTTCATTTCCACTATTACACCTCGTTGTAATAATGGAAGCAAGACAACAAGTCACTCGATTCAGTAAACTAGAAATATAATTTAATACAAAAATTTAACGATAAAGAATGTGGTTCAACTTTGAACGCAAATAATGATTTTGACGGATGTCAAACATTTAGCGTAAAAATGCAGATTTGCCAACATTAATTTCATGGCTCGAATGTTTGACTTCAATAAAAATGTTAATATAAAACCGGAATAAGACCGAAAACTGTTAAATTACATTGAAAGTATACTTTAGAGAAGAATTGACTCTAGCTTAAGTATCCAAAAATTATTGGTATAAAATTAGGCGTTTGTAAATAAATAGATAAATAGATGGTTTATTGTACTTTTTTTTAATAAAAATACATTCTATTGTAAAAGAACCTGTACATCTATATCGTATAGACAAACACTAAGTTCAAAATGAATATCTGATTCTTTTTCTTCTTGCTTTCTCTTCTTCCTCTCTCAAGCGTCTAGGACTTTCTTTATCCATCCTTCTCTCCTTCCATTTTTGTGTAGAACCGAGATACCCGTCTGCTCTAACTTTTTACATTGCCATAGTAGGTGCACTATTGTCTCGGAATCATAACCCCACAATCTACAACCGTTCTCTTCCTTTTTGTTTCAGCTTCTTTTGCTTTTTGCTTCGTTGCCGCATCTAAATCTAGCTATTAATCTGTGTTATTGTTTTTTTTTCTTTTTAGGCATTTTGGTATATCCTTATGTGTTCTTATTTTGCTGTAAGCTTCTTTTTTCTCGTTTTTTCTTCTATTTCCTGCCAGTGTATTTCTTTCTTTCTCTCTGTGACCTCACTTTCCAGTTCCCCTCTTCTTCTTTCTCTTTTCGTTTCCTCCAAAAACATTCCATCGCTATCATACACTTGTTTCTTTTTCTTCGTCCATTTTGTTATTTCGTTTCTTTGTTTATGTTTCCTCATTTCCATCCTCAGCGTTCTTCACCTTCTATTCGTAACGCACTACGCTTCTGAATGCTTTAATTTCTATTGTGTTCTTGTTGGTCTCCGCTAGGACTATGTACAAGGGTATAGTGCTCTCCAGTTCTAGTATCTATTTTATGTACGTCAGCTGTGTAGCTTTTAGCTGCCCCTCAAACCGCCAGCCCCACACTTCCGCTACGTATTTGAGTATACTTTTGACTATGGCATCAAACAATATCATCTTGGCTTTGAAGTCATCGTAGAAATTTTGTTTTACTATTCTCCATGGTTGACCCAGAGCGACACTTGCTTTTTTCTTTACGAATTTTCAGTTAGTTTCTGGTCCGTTTTTCTGTTGCAAATAGTATCCTGGATATTTAAACTCTTTTACAACTTCTATCTTTTAGTTGTACCATCTCCAATCTTTATTTTTCTTTCTGCCGCCACCTCTCCAAAACTCTATTATTTTAGTTTTTTTTTACGTTTAATGTTTGTTGTTTCTTTTGCAGGTATTTTTCTAAACTTCTTATCAAAGCCTTCATTTCTTCTGATTGATTTGCTAACAGTATTACCTATTATTACTCCCTCTGCTTGTTCTCTGCCCAAGTGCCTTTCCATATCTGCTATGTATAAGGTTGAATTAAAGGACATCCTTCTCCACCGTTTCTAATTACAATAATCGTTTTGGCGTAAATATCTTAAATCTTCGCTATTAGGGTCTCACTTATTTTCTATTTGTGCATGCACTCAAACAGTATTATTTTATTTATACTATCAAATGCTATCATTAAGTCTATAAAAAAAGCGTATTTTTTTCTCTCTCTTTCTTTAATTCTCTTTCTGTGCATAATTCAATATGTAAATATTATCTATGGTGTTTCTCTCTTTTTTAAAATCCATTTGGCTTTTCATTAAAACGTCTTTTTCTTCGAGTTCTCTTTTTAGCCTGGCATCCACGATCATTGCATATATTTAGTATATTATATTTAACATGGTAATGCCTCTATAATTTTCTCGGGTTCAACCGTTCTGTTGGTATATTTCCTTGCTGTCCAATTTTGTTCAAGGTTTTTCCTAACATTTGGTTAAGCTTCGTTTGGTATATTATCTGTTCCAATTGCTTTATTTTTCTTAAGTTTATATATTTGCTCGTTAATTTCGGCATTGGATATTTTGTCATCCACTTCTACTTTTTCTTCATTTTCTATCACTCCCTTGCAGTGATCCCATAAAATACGCTTTCTAGTTTTCTGCTCTTATTTCTTTTGGAATTTTCGTATATTTCCTTATACATTTATTAATATATTTCCATAGTTCTGTTCTTTGGTTATTTTACTTATTTCTTTCAGTTCCTGTTTATTCCAGTCTTGTTTTTTGTTATAACACATGTTATTGTATTCCTTCTTTGACTTTAAGTAGAGTTTGATACTGCTCTCTTGTTTCTTCCATCTTCTCAATAGTTTTCTTGTTTCTCTTTTCTTGTCTGCAGTCTTTATCCCACCATTTCTTTCTTCTTTCTTTAAACTGTTTTCTTTCACTAGTTTTATATTGCATTGACTCTTATACTGCTTTTATCAGTTCTTCTATATTTTTTATATCTCCATTTTGCCGATTAAGTCATCAAAAGTGTTTTCGTATCTTTTTTCCACGTCGGAATCTTCCTATTTTTTTCTCGTCGTCTGTCTTTGTTATCCTTTTTTCTGTCTTTTGCAGTTCTATTATCAAAGGTTGATGATCTCATTCGGTTTTTTCTTTCACCATAAACTCTTTATTCTTTACTGTATGTATATTCTCCGGCAGATCCCATTTAATATATTTCATCCATTTTCATTCGTCATGTCTATTCGTTTCTTTCTTTTTTTATTATGTATCTTGTCTTTTAACCTGTATGACTTTTCTGTGTCTATGTGCATGGGGTTGAGTTTTTCTATCCTAGCGTTAAAGTTTCCTCTAAATAGAAGCTGTATGTCTGTCTCTTGTGCATCTTCTGTTCTTATGACTATCTTTGGTGTTATCTTCTCCAACGTTTGGTTGCTGTATACAATCATTATCTTTTATTTTTGTTGTTGTATTAATATTGTTCTCTCTTGTATTTTTTCTACATCGTGATGAACTGTTTCGTTTTCTTCTGTAAGTTCTTTTTTAACTCCCGTGATTATTCCTCCTTTAGCTCTACCTTTCTCTTTGTTTGTCACTGCTGCTTGGTAATTCCACTTAAACACTGCCGGTAGCTTCTCTTTTATTAAATTCCATTTCTTCTTCTCCACCCAGGTTTCTGTTAGTCCTACTACATAAAATTCTTTTATAAAATCCCAAAAGTTTTCATCTTTATTATTGAGACCGGCTATGTTCCAGAATAGTATTCTAACGTTATTACCGTGTCCCTTCTTTTTATGGGATTTTCCGTCTATCTGGATTTTTTGATAACCGATTTTCACTTGCTTTTTCTTGTGTCGTTCTTCTTTAGCCTCAGATAATATCTTCTTTTGTATCTCTTTATTCTTCGGCGTTAAATCGTCATTCATGAAGACTTTCTTTTCCTTCAGTAAGCCTTTTTTCTTCTTGATTCTCATCTTTTCCTCCCAACTATTTGATTGTACAATTACTCCGATTTTTCTATCTCCTAACTCAGTGGGGTAGGTCGTTACCTACAATTAAAGTCACTAGTGGAATGTTACTTTTAAAGGTTTGAAACAATGGAGCACGGGAAAGGTTACCTTTAATAGCTCATAAAATACGAAAATACATAAGTTTTCTTTGAAGTATAATGAAGAAAAACTATTTTATTTTAAAATTAAGATTTTTTTTATTTTACAAAGTAATTCCCCAACAATAACAAACTTATGTATGGTCAAAAACGTAAGATTATATATGAGATTGTGTTAAACGAAAAACAAAAAGATATTTTTGATACTTTTAAACATACTCCAAAAAAGGAGAGCAACAGGTACTAAAGTTAGTTTGAATATTGAAGAGCCAATTGTAAAAGAAGTTTCTAAACAAACTAAAACCAGTATTTTTTTACTTAATCTGAATGAAAACAATTCCAAAGTCCGTAGATAAATTTAAAGTAGAAATTATATTATTTTTTACAAAAAATGTCTATTAATGAAAAAAATTAAAAGTTTAAGAACAAACAACTAACAGAAAAGCTCTAGAAATAAAGAAAGAAATTTTTAATTAAATACATCTTAAACGTATTATGTATAGTACATGTAAGAAAAACAATTTATGTAGGTGTTAATAAGAAACAGGTCAAGTTTATCGTCTGCTTTTAGCAGCTATACTCAATAATGACGAAGTTGTAATTATTCAGACATCAAAATTATGTAACGTGTCAAAAAATCGCTTTACAATAGCTTATTAAAACTAAAAAAAAAATAAAACTACTTAAAATAAAGTAAATTTATTGTGCAATTTATTTGTAAATATAATGTTTAAATTAAAATAAATAAATAAATTACTTAGTTCTACCAAACACGCAACTATTAATAAAGTTTCGTGTGAAAAACTTTTCTATAAAATAAATCACAATTGTTTTAATAGATACTTATTTTTATACTTTGAGCCTCACTCTTCTAATATTTAAAAAATCTGTATACGTTTATTCTAACGCTCCTTTTCCTGTATTTGGTAGAAGTAAACACAGTAACCCGCTTCCTAAAATTATATTCGTTTTAAAACCACTTTAACTTCTTGTTGTTATTTACCAAACAACATTATCGAAAATAATGCAATCGGTATAATACAGTTAAGATCTATCAAAAAACCAAATAGTAAATTTCCTAATAACGCTCCACCTCTACCAAAAGTTAAAGATAGAGCAGCAGCCATTACTCTAGAAAAAATTATTAGTTTTATTAGTGTATTTTGATTAAATTACCTTAAATTAGTAGGGAATAAATCTACCATTACACAGTAAACTGTGCTAATGCCTAAACTAGTTAATGCTTCAAATATACAAGATAACACCAAATTAGAAATCGTAGAATTAACAAAATATAACGCAGCTGTCACACCTCCAGCAACAAATAAACTAAACACTACAAAAAAATAAGTTAAACGGATATATCAATTTTAGTAAAAATTACCAAGGAAAAATTTTGCTCCCAACCTATGAACACACAAAGGTAACCAAAGACTTGTTGGAATACACGCTAAACCAATAATTAATGTATGAAGAAAAACTGAATCAGCAATAGGCTCTCCACAAAACTCTTCTTGTACTGTACTATTTCCAGCACGGACTAAAACTGAAGACACCTCGCACACCGTTGCGTGTTCTCCAGGATGCTGATTTTCAAATTCTTCAAACCGATAAAATAACTCCGGAAACCAAATCATTAACGTATAGTAACTGCAAAAAAATATTTAAAAATTTTTAACGTACGTTATAGTTAGTTACCTCGTTGTAAGACCAAATTGTATAAGACACGTTATCACAGTATATTTTAAGTGTGGCGTTTTACATAAAGCCTTAGTTTGCTCCCAAATTTCCAAAAGAAGCAAGCGCAGTTCTTTTGGTTTTCTAATACGCAAATTTCTAATACTTCTGTTAGATTGTTGCGATATAACACTCATTGTGCGTGTTTTTTCTCTCAAACTGCGAACCTATAAACAAAGTATTGAAGGTAGCTTTTTTTTTATAAGCGAAAACGTACTGGAAAATCGCTTGCTGATTCTCCTGTGTTGCTTGCATACATATCGCGTAAAACATCTAAAGCTTCATCTGCTTCTCCGCATTCTAACAAAAATTTGGGACTCTCGGGAAAAAAACATAACCATAGACATATAAGTAAACTTGGCACGGCACATACGACCACAAAAAGATTCCAACTAGCAAATTTAAAATGTTCTGTTACATATTCAAATTGCATTGGTATAACAATCCATGCTATGCCTAAAAAAATTATTAAATGTTTTTCAAAGTTGTTATAAATAAGAAATGGGTATAAACCAATTTTAATTGCATTTTTTTAAAGAAATGTTAACTTTCTAATAATTTTAAATCTAAATAATTAATCAATCGAAAGTTTTAACTACAACAAAAGCACGTTTTAGTAATTTTTTTTTGCATTTGTTAAGTAGTTGTATACGGTATCGATTTTATATTCACCGTATGTAATCAAATGCATTATAAGACCCTGAAAACGAAGACTTTTAATCGATCACGGTAACGTTAATAACCCAGACCTCAAATAGAGGTAGGTTCCATATATTTGCTCATAAACATAAACTAAGATCATGAACTTTACCTAATTATCTTAAAACGTTTGTATTATGCGATTGGTTTTATACGTACCTGGCAACACTATTACTCCAACAGTCCAAAATAATTCCATCCAACATAAAATTGTTTCTCTATATTTACTTGGCTGAAATTCTCCTAAATAGGGAAAACATATTCCTAATGCTCCGGTAATTCTAAAAACACCTAATTAATTACAGTGCATAGTTATTAAAATTAATGCTTACGCGAATCCGTTAAAAAAACGAAACATTACAAAGATTGAATATAATTGTGACATGCTTGAAGCAATACCACACAAACCGTCCATAAGTAGTGCCCCTATTAAAACAAATCTTCTACCTTTTGTATCAGCTAAACAACCCCAAAAGTAGGATCCCAGAAGCATTCCTGTACCCAACCTAATTATATTAATATTTCTATATCATTAGTTAATAATTTACCTAACATGGGTGTTGCTGTCAGCCACCCTTTATCTCTGGACGACATTTGAAAATCGCATTGTGCAGAAGGTAGTATAAAAGAAATCATTGTAATACCAATGGCGCTGTTTAAATATATTAATCCACATATTGTTAACAGTGCAAAATGAAATTTTCCAAAACCTAATTGTCAATATTAATACGCATGTTTTAAAATAAATAATTAATAATTACCTGCACTTTCTAAGGCCCTTTCAAAATCTTCTCCAGGACCATCAATAAAATCCAACCCTGTAAAAACCGCAAATATTAAACACATACACAACCAGTAAATTACACTTTAAAACGTAAAATTAACTAACCCATGGTATAATTACGGTGCGTTAACGATAAGTAAATTATAACTCAGGTGTCGCGTGTGATGTTAAGATGCAATAACAATCTTCGGCTGCGATTGGGAATTTCATACCCAGAAGTACGTAGCCTTCATATGTCTATCGGTGCCATTGGTGATGTTAATTTTCATTTGTTAACTATATATCTCAAGTTCAACTTTACTTTATCATTGTTTAAAATTTATTTAAATTCGTTACACGTAAAATGTTTCACTTGATTCTAAAAAAGTTTAGCAGCAGCGTGTAGCAAAATGAGTATTAGCGTAAGTTTCATGCAGGCTTATACGTTGAGAGATTCTAACATATCTGAAAAATGTGGAATCATAATTGCGACTAGCTAACTAAAAATAGAATTAAATCGATTGACAGATTAATTACAAAAATTAATTTACCTAAAGAGTATATTTGTAATTATAGTTTCTTCGGTTGCATTACACTTATTTTATTGACACCTTACAATGGTAGATTGATAAATTATTTTGGCGTTTAATTATATGAAAACGTAATGCACATAATTTAGCCTGACCTTTGTAAATAAAGGATTTTGTTCTTAATACAAAAATTGCCTACAGCAACGATAATGCTAATAATGACTTAATTCAACTAATGATTCCGGATCTATTTATCGGTAAACACCTTCCACTTCTATTTCCGGTTAATACTACACTTACATGTGTTTGTTTTGCTCTTACGTTTAATTTCCCATGACGCGATTTGGACAAACGTACTATACAAATTATATAATGCTATTGTACTAATTTTCAAATATAATTTTTAATGATTGCATGCAAAATTTAAATTTTCGTTATAAGACTTTGAACATCTTTGTATTATTTTTTCTTGTTTGGTGTGTAAATAACAACGGTATAGAGTACAATCTAGAAAATTGTAGTACAATTTTTGTACACACAACCAAATTAAAACAAGAAATGACTATTTTACAGCGTTATAATAACTAGTAAAATATGCTGAGATTATAAAATAATAAATACATAAAAAACAGATTAGTTTCATAAATTATTTACCTTTTTTGTCTAGCTCAAAAATTGGCGAAATTTGATAACAATAAAGTATTTATTTTAATCGCATAGTTTAAGTGAACGACGTAAGAAAGATTACATAAATTCAATTATTTCAATTTTTAAATCTGTTTTACTTTTTTTAGATTAATTTAAAATTTTAACCAATAACCTTTAATTATTTAACGTTTTTCTTGGGAGGTTAATTTTTGGCCTTGTTTTATCTTTTTCACGTACATCATAAAGTTAGTTTAATTATTATTCAATGTCTGTCTGTAGTCGTTTGGATTGACGTAATAAAAATAGAAGTAAATAATATATAATTAACAACCACCGAAAGACAATCTAAGTAAATGAAAACATAAATTGTACGTGACGTATTTGTGTAGTTGAACTAAAAGCAATTGAAGAAAGTGCTTGAAAATGCTTATTCATATTTTCTACTAAGGAAATCGTTTTGATGTTTAATTTTTTAGATTTGTATTTTTTTAAATATAAAATTTAATTAACAAATTATTGTTACCTACTGCAATATGTGTATTTACTGTCATTATAAAAGAGTATTAATCAAATTTACTATAATCATTATAGAAAAAAAAATACTTTTGCATATTCTATAAATAATAATATCTCAAATGCAAAACAATTTTTTTCAGATTCTGAATTGCAACTGACTAATAAAACTAAACAACGTAAATTTTTTGTTTTGCAATGGTAATTATATACAAAATTGCTTTTTTTTCTTTTGTAAGTACAAACTACGTCAACAAACAATTATTCGCTTAGTTTTCAATTAAAAAAAAATACATATAAAAGCACAACGCCAAATTAAATCAACCATAATTTATATCAAAAGTTAGTATTATTGTTTAAGTTAATAAGATTTTGAAAATTTAATTACACTTTAGCTAAAAATTTGTAACTGTAAACAAATTGTTTTTTATTTATTTATTTTAAATTTGAATAAAGCAATATTATTTCTAAAGTAGCAAGAACTTTATTGCAAAAGAAACGTTTCATAAGAGCATGATTAAGTAATTAACGTTAAACTTACATCATTTATAAGTGTTACTATAGCAGCATAATTTTTAATAGAAAACTGTGACATTAAAAATATTTTTATTTAGCAAGAAACACTCGAATGCCCCAGAATAGAAATGTTAACCAAAAGTCAATACTACTAACAATCCTAATCTTAGTGCTAGATAATGTTTTCATATTGAACCCTTTAATGACCAAGCTAATGTGACAAAACTTTACGATGAGACTAGATATATTTTATTTTAAAAATTAGTATATTAGTATATTGAGGACATAGAAAAACTAATTTTTTTTTGTATAAATTTATTGTGTATTCATTTTTAGTACATGCGGTCTGGTATAAAGCTTAAGTCAGTTTGGGTTCGTACGTGTACCAAATTTGAACAAGTTAGTTTTTTACAAAAACAACATGACTAGTAATACAACATTTGTCACATACAAAATTATTTATATCTTCGCATGGAATGCATGTTGTCCTTTATTGCATCTTTTATTGCCTGTGCATCCATATTTTTTGGAGATGTCTCGATAGCACGTTTTTTTTTATATCTGTGAGACAGTAAGTAGTCAGCTTCTCTTTGTTTTGATCATCTAGTTGAAGCAAAACCAAGACCAGTTCTTCACGAAATTGTGATATAGACATTTTCTTCTTAGTGAGTTAGGTAAAGAGAAGGCGGGCAGTTGCAACTGACGTGTTTGTTAATATCTAAAAAATAATTTTGTGGTACCACTTGACTCCTACAAATAAACATATTATATTAAATGCCCTTGATTTTTACAAAAATATTTTATTTCATAAATCTTTTCAGATTGTAGATGCATATACTGCTTTCTGGTCAGACACATCAATAAAAAATTTAGTTTTGTTATATTCCACTATAGCAGAAAGTTTTTCCACAGTGCCTTTTCTAGTAACTACATTTTGTATTTGGTATATTTATGGTAGTCAAGAACAAAACGTCCTTTTTATCCCTCCACTTATCTACAATTACATTTTACTACTCGTCCTTTTTAAGCTTAGCAGATACAACTGGATTAAATTTCTTTTTGGACCGTAGAGTTCTGATTAAGTGAGTACTAGTTGCATTTCGTTGGCGATCTGTGACTAGTGTTCTGCCACAATTTAGTAAATGTGCCATAAATTGCAACACCACATCTGCTGCAACACTGTAGCTTCTGGCTTAATCGACTTTTTCCCATAGAACTTGACTATATATATACCCACTATCAGCACATACTTTAAACACTTTAAGTCTATATTTTTTAGGTTTATTAGGGATTTACTGACGGAATCCAAGTCTACCACGAAATGGTTTCATACTTTCATCGATGCAGACGTTTTCTTGTGGAACACCATTTTGGAAAATTTGCATTCATTATTTCTATAAATGCACGTAGTTGGTACAATTTATCGTCTTTGTCATAGTTCTCATTGTCAGCAGCATAAAGAAAATGAAGAATAGATTCTAATCTGTTTCTTCTCATTCCACATTATGTAGTAATACATTCTTTATAACAAAAGTTATAACTCTAGTAACCACGTAACGTGGTATTTTTGTCAAAAGTCATCCAATCAATCAATCCGCAAAAACATTTAAGCTCTGAAGAAGATATTTCTTTCCAATTTGTAATTTTTTCTTCAAAAATGTCTTCAAATAATTTTTGCTTACAATATTTATTTGATTCCCGGACAAGCAAACCTATTACATTTTGATCAACAAATAGACTATAAAAATAAAGTTAATTTTTACAAATATTATTTAATAGTATTATCTGGCACTGAATTAAATGTAGATTTGTTAAGTTTCTGACAATTTGTGGTCTTCCACATGTGTACTTGGTATATTGCGTAAAGTATTACCAGCTAAATCAGGATCGGAACCAGTATTTGGTTCTACATAATTGGACTCAAAACTTTCTGACATAACCTCTTCTTCAAAGTTTCTACTTGTCGATGGAATTGGCTCAAACGATTTTAATTTTTTAGACCTATCTGAATAGACATCTGCTCTTTTTCTTTTATGTACCGCATTGGCATTTGCATTGTCATTGTCATCAAAGTCACCACTACTTTCTTCTGGATCATAATTGTGATTGTATAAACTATCATCACTATCAAAAATATCACTATTTTCTAAAATTTGCTTAAACTCTTTTCGTGTTAATGGCATTATAAACTCAGTGTTATAAATGTAAGCTTAATATTGTCACTGCCACAACACTTGCCACACTGTCAAAATTAAAATACTTTTATAATCTCAAACTCAAAACTAATAATTTATTAATGTCATTCAAGTGTAACTGTGCATTTTACACGGCCACAATGGAAAATACAACAACATAATAAAATATGGACACATGGTCTGGAAAGAAATTTTACTGTTCCCTAATTTGGTACACATGGTCGTTCAAGTGTTAAAATTGAAATAATTTTTTTAGACGACCTTTTATTCTTTCTAAGAAAAATATAAATGTAATGTGTTCGGCATTTATAGTTTTTGGTCCAACGTATCAGAAATTAAATGAATCCAGAATTAGTTTTTTGATTCATCATACGATAGTGTTATATATACAAAACCAAAACTGGTTGTTAATAGTATAGTTTCTAATAACCGCTAAACACCATCTTTATCTTTAAAAAGCTAATTAAACAAAATGGTCATAGTTCTACAGTTCTACATGGAGTAACTTAAAGACAAATTAAAATAAAGAAAAACTAAAAAATTAGGCAGAATCTAAATGACCCGGCTTTCAGTACTACTTGACACGCTCCATTTTGACAATGGATGACCACAAAAGAAAATGAAAAAGGCACCACTAAGCTAGAAATGCGAACTAAATATTATCGAAACTCATGATGAATGACGATTGGTAGTCGGTATGATCGCGGTGGCTTTTGTGGTTGCGGTGGCCGTTGTGGTCGCGGTGGCCGTTGTGCTTGACAAAATAGGTAGCCGTTATGTTTATGATGGCCGTTGTGGTTACGAGCAGAGGTGGTCGTTATAGTCACAAAGGTCACTGTAACTGGTGTCGGCAGTCGATTTTCAGATCAGCCGTCGGTGGCCGTTGTGGTCGCGGTGGCCGTTGTGGTCATGAAGATAAGTGGCCGTTGTTGTCACGGTGGCTGTTATGGTTAAAAATACAAGTGGCTGTTGTGGTCATGGTGGCCGTTGTGGTCGACAAAATAGGTGGCCGTTGTGGTCACGGTGGCCGTTGTGGTTAAAGTTGATAGGTGGCCGTTATGGTCACGGTGGCCGTTACTGTCGCGACTACAACGGCCACACTTCCGGGTGGCTGTTGTGGCAAGTAGCTGTTGTGGTCATGCCCCTTTCAGTAGTGGCAGATAGAGAGCGTGTATACTTGGATACAAATATAAAAATGACAGAGCATGTTAAAAACTTAAAAACCAGGACAGAAGACGTCATAAAAGCGATTTACAGGATAACACTTAACGCAAGTGGGCCAAAATCAAAAAAGAGGAAGATTCTGTGTAATGCTGCACTGTCTATCGTACTATATGGTACACCGACGTGAGATAAAACAATTAAATTTAAAAAATACGTAAATATACTAACAAACATTGAAACGCTTTGTACCACCGAAGACGATCTCCCTCTCCTAGTGGACGTATGTGTGGCTCCGGCCGACTCGAGTGGAGTAGGGTGCGGGTAACAAAAATTAATTTTTTTGGGCGCCAGCAAGTCTATACCCAATGACTCACACACACCTTGACGCAGCAGGACCTGCGCTAATGCGTTCAAAGTGCCACTTAAATGGCGTAAAGGGAAGAAACAAACGAGTAGACGTAACCCACCAACAAATATGTTTATTCCTAGTACAAAATTTAAAAAATATAAAATAAAATAAAGAAAGTAATTTGTAATAACTAAAAGACTACTTAATACTATGAAAATATTGTCCTTGTTCAATTTCAACTGCAATGAAGGATTAAGGTTTCGATATCCTAGTTTAATAAAAAAATATCGGTCACCACGATCAGGATTGGATCCTCAAAGTACTCCTATCTGCGCCTAAATTATATAAATTAACAAAATAAATTTACATCATAGGAGCTAACACACCCAAGTACTTGTTTAGTCAACATGCCTAGACAAAAAAATAAAAAACCCATTAATTATCTTAAAACTGGACCCAAATTCCGATGATGATCGTACGCCACTGGTAATTATAACAGTAGCACAGTAGTTCAAATAACACACGATATCTAACCACACAAAAAAATGAAAAATATAAAACGTCACCTTAACCCTTATTAATGCGAAGTGAATGATCAAAATTATATACCGTAAGTAAAACAAAATAGATTCAAGAATATAATACAATGGTGATTCAATTCTAAGTAATCAACAAAAAAATTTAAAAAATCAAACGGAGGTCGATTCTTAACTTCACAGTTAAGTCGGTTGAGTAATTATAATTAAATCATGATAATGAGTGTAACTTATCTAATCTTATACAGGTATATGGTGGTTGGAGGTTACGTCCAATAGATCGGGCAGGTTGGAAGTTCCGGGTAGGTTTCCTGTGCAGGCTGATGTTAAATACCGCAACCAGGAGGTAATGGATCGAGCCCCTTAGTGTAATTCTAGGTAGCTTGCTCTTAGCCGAACCAACTTCCCCAATGCAACGTCTACAGTGAAGAAGTAAAAAGATACGATTAGCTTAATGGAATTGTATGAAAAGATCATAAAGTTCATAAATTAAAATACTGGAAAGTACTACTTACTACTTTTGCTTTTTTCCTTTTTTTTTGATGGCCTTTGGTCTCTGATTTACGAGACAAGAGGTGGAGTGTGAAGATATAGTGGAAAATTCAAATTTAATCCTTTACGGTATTTAGTGTGAAACCGAATTTCCAAAATTCACACTGAAATATGTCGCGTACCTCTGGTTAATCCTGCATACCGCAGCTATCCAGCAAAATTGAAAATTCCAAAGGACGACTAATGGATTTTCCTAACACCTCCTACCGCACTTGCTTGTTCAAACAAAAATCCACCCAAAAAGGAAATGTTCCCTTCCCTTTTACCAATTTAAAAGGAAATTACGTAAAAATTAGGCCCCTTTTTTGCTCTAAAATTATGGCGGGGACAGTCAAATATTTAAATGACCGCCAAAATAGAGAAACTCAAAATCTAGTGTTTGTACCAACAAAGTCTAGATGGCGCAAGTACAATTCAACTTTCATTTTAAATTTTCACCGTGTTACAACATAAATAGAAAACTAGCGCTAAGAACAACGTCGGCATACCGTACAGCACCGACACAGGCAGTAGAAGTGATTGCCAGAATGCCGCCGATAGACCTACAAGTACAGCTGAGATCAAAAGTGTACAAACATAAAAAGGATAAAATATATATCGCGAAAGCCAAAGAAGAGTGGCAAAAGCGATGGGATAAATATAATGGATGGACAAAAATCTTCATCAAAGATGTTAAAAGCTGGTACTTCTTAAAGTGGGGTAAAACGGATTACCACATCACACAAGCAATGACAGGACACGGAGTTTTTGGAAAATTTTTGCATCGCATTGGTAAACAAGAAACGGACACCTGTTTTTACTGCGACTCTGAAAATGGACCAGAACATACTTTATTTATATGCCCCAAATGGGACATAGTACGGACGCAAACAGAAAATAAATGTAATGCAAAATTACACAAGGAGAACATTGGTGAGAAGATGATGGAATCAGAGGTCTTATGGAAGTACATAACTGAAATGCTAAGATATATAATGAAAGGTAAAGAGGAAACAGAAAAAATAGTAAAAAAATAGAAATGAAGACAGAGCCAGAAAACATCTAGGGTAAACCACATACTTAAGAGCGGTACTTAAATCCGCCCTACCCGAAGTAATACTACAGTAGTTCCGGGTAGGCCTCACATGCAAAGCGGAATGGCGGAGGTTTTTTAGTCGGTCGGCAAACACCATCTTAGCCAACCCGACACTACCGGTCAGTCTGGCGACCGGTGTCTGATAACAGATTTTTCCCCTCTTAAAAAAAAAAAAGATAGAGAGAGTGTACTAATAGCTTCACCAAACAATCTATAAAAATTGTTTGCAAACCCATATATCGTGCCTTATTCATTTATTTAATTATGGCATTTTTTGATTGATGACAAGAAACGCATTGTTAATATCTTCAAAGCTAGTACCGAGAAACACCCCGATAGAGCTAAAACCCCAGTTTACAGTTTACAATTTTAGATGCGTGTAGTCTTGAGTGTTTTCAGTATTATTTGTAAATATCAAGAAACACATGACCTTCAGGCACCAAAAATGTATCACAGAAAACGATCAGTTTTGGACTACATCGATGATGCAGCTAAAATTCTATTCGACGGTTTTGTTGAAAATGGTTCGAATCAAAGAAAACGAAAAATTATCATGAAAAAATGACTGATAAAGTTTTCAAAAAATGTTGTGATTACGATGGATAATCCCTTCTTATCATAGCAGGAAAACAGAGAGCATTCCAAATTCAGGAACGAAAAAAGCAGATATACAACTTTGGTTTGAAAGTGAGTTGATTGTTTACTTATCAGATATGGTAAAGCTGAACTTCTGCTTTTTGTTAGAGAAGCTGCCATCATGCCAAAGAAAAAAAATACTATT
The DNA here is from genome assembly GCA_035610365.1 of Aquatica leii. Taxonomy (NCBI): domain Eukaryota; kingdom Metazoa; phylum Arthropoda; class Insecta; order Coleoptera; family Lampyridae; genus Aquatica; species Aquatica leii. The sequence continues at coordinate 30,959,545 of CM069433.1, read as the reverse complement.
CGCCATGCATAAACTAAAAAAGAAAAAATGTGGCAAAGTAACATCGCAATGGAGATTATAATAGAACCGTTGATAATTCGTGTGGAGGATGACTTCTTCATCTGAATCATCCTAATTGTCTTTTTTTTTTATAAAGAATGTTATTTAAACTCCCATAATATATGTCATAATTTTAGTTAGTCAAATTTGTTAATATGCAAAAAATTTTAACTATTGTATTTGTTAGACCACAACATAATTGAATGTAGGCTTTCAAGCCCTTGTCCATTAATGTTATGTGTAAAGTTATTACTCTAATAGACCATAAAATATTTGACCAACCTTTTTTTGTAACATATTGATATTTACGAGCCCATGTTAGTCGCACTTTTTGATTGTTTTTGACAACTACGGTTCTTTTCTTCTTTGCAATCTATGAAACCAGCTTCTCCAAACCTTTTCTTGAATGTTCTAAGTGCAATTTTTACCTGTTCTTTTAAATAAATCTGTAACTAGCTCAAAAAATGCTTTTGGCGATTTCTTAATAAAAATTAAGACTTTATTAATCTTATTTCCGATTTTTGGAAGCCGCAAATGTGACCCAGTACTTATAAAGCGATTAATTGCTTATTGAACCACAAAACGCAAATACTTCATCAATTTAGCAATTTTGGTTGTTTTTTAATTTCTTCAAATAACGTTACAATTTTTACATGTTTTTCTAAAGCAAGTTTTTTTACTTTTGTCATTTTTAAAATTACTATAAACAATGAAGCAAAACTTCAATGTTTCTAGTCGTGTTCCCGTATGCCTGCTGATAACGGTAAGATCAGTACGACTTTCGGGTCAAATATTTATTTATGTTTATTTATTTATATTAATGTATAGGAATATTGGTTGTAATGACCAATCATAATAATTACTACTAAATTCGACCTCGACAGAAATGCTCTGCTTTACTATAATCAAAATGCACCTATGCATTATACACCAGCTACAAATACTCCAAACTTATCCAACTTACGAAAAAACAAAATTCATACCTGATTTACCTTTAAAAATATTCAATGTACTGACTCCTGTTTGACTAACGTCGACTACTACAAATGGACTTTCTCATAAAAGAAATAACTTAAAAGCTGCTTTTTCCAAAGCTGAAGACAAGTAAAATGATTTTCGAAGAACTTTACGACCAATCTTAAAATTCGAATCTACCTTACGCAGATTATAACAAAAACTTACGAATATGTCTTTCAATTTGGAAATTCTATTAGCCCAACTACTAAGTGATGTAGACAAATTACTATCGACAAGATTTGGTTTAGAAATGAGTTTTTTAACTTGAATGTATCAATTGGTAACTAAGACTGGTCGTAGATTACTTCAATTTTGCAAACAAAATAATCTTAATACTACAACAAATGCTTTGTTTTACAACAAAAGCTTTTATTATCTTTTAATTAAAACAAAACGAAAGCGATTATAAAAAATGCAATCAAGATGAATTCTTCGAAATTTCAAAATTTATACCTATATATGCAATGATTGAAAAGTGTCAAATTTTGAAGGATTTCATTTTCTGCTACAATACGATAATAATGGTAATTTACATTTGTGATTTTAGAAGATGGAAATTCTTTAATTATGATTTAAAAATGAATGATTTATAGCGATAAAGCGACTCCCATTTATGCTATACGATATCCAAATTGGGTTTAATTGCTTTCTAAACGATATTAGATCGATACAAAAAATCTATGACACCAATTTATACTTGAAAATGAGCCATGATACAACTACAATTTTTGACAATGAATATGCGATCTGATACGATTTTCGATAACTAAAACTTAATACTCTATCCTGACGAAACTGCATGTGCTGGAATTGCTATTATAATCTAGAATGAAATCAAACACCATGTACGAAACAATTACATTAATTAAAATAACAGAAACAATTAATACTTTAAAACTTGCGGTAGTATACTATCCACCAAAGCATAATAACAAAAGAAAAGACTTCATACGGTTTTCTTTATCTTCGGATCACTTTCCAGTTGTTATTACTATGTATGTTGATGTAAAGTATACTAAACAGTATATTTATGCAACAAAAAAGCTGACTGAGATCTGTTTAAACAGATTAATCAACATTAACATTTTTCTAAAAACCACTAAAAAGATAGACAATGCAGTTAATAACAACAAAAATTATTCAAACTTTATCATGGGCAGTAACCCCCGGGCAAAACCACAACAAAAGTTGAATATCTAGCCATTGTTAAGCAATAGATAGCAACTAACAAGATTAAAAACATACGAAACTAAATTTAATAAAACTGCGAAAAACCTAAAAATTGCTAGTAACCTAAAAAACCAAACTATATAAAAACAAAAAAGTTGACAGCGATGATTGTATTATTTACTTGAAGATGTCCAACTACGTGCTAATAAGTGTGAAACATGACTTTTTTTACCGCCACCACTCTCTATAAATTATCTACGCCGACTTGTATCGCTACAGATACAGACGGTCAGCACAATATCTTACAAATATTTTATCATTTACTAGCTCATTTTAAAAGCGAGGTTGTCATCACATATCGGGTCTGGTTTAAATTTATTCCAATTTCTAATCTAATTTTGTTACCGTTTACTTATTTTTTACGAGTAGCAAACTTATTTCAAAAAGTAGCATTACGAACAAACAGATTTGTGCACCTCTGAGACCGTTTGAGAAGATTTAACTTCTATCATTACAAACCAAATTGCTGATGATGAGCTTTTGTGATATTATTTCCATACCACTAACGAAATAACTTTTTTAATAATTTTCAAAAAAAAGTAGCTTTTCTAAACGCTTAGAACGTGAGAAAGAAGGCACCTATCGATGTTTAAATGTTTCAATAAATTTATTTAATGTACACAAAGTTTACATTGTTTTAGTTGCGTTATAATAGCACTTTTTGTTTTACCAGTCTATACAAAATTCGGTGATTTTTATAATTCATACATTGTACATCACGCAAAAAATAATTGTAAACAACTGACTACATTTAATAAGTGGTATTGACCTATTAGTAGAAATTCGATTTAGTATTGAAAATTATATAATAACATGGGTTGCCTTCAAATCATATTTAAAAAAATAACAAAATGCATTTTAATGATTTTGTTCCAATTCATGTTGATCTTAATTACAGATCTGCGAGTTATAAAACCATAATGATTCCAGTTTTTGGGATCTATGGTGCAAAAACTCGCAAGAAATTTTTGTGTGCATAAAATTAAAAAGCAAATTTATTACTAATAAGAGAAAATTTTGTTATACACCTTGCAGCTCGGTCAAGAGAAACTCGATCATCTGGACAACAAACTTGACATAGAATACTTATTCTCGACGCAAGGACGTGTACTTGACTTATCGTAGACTGTACTAGAGGTATGCGCTTATTTGAAAGAACATATTAACATTGTCTATCTCACTATAAGTTACATACTTTAATTAGATCAATTAAATTAATTTAAAAGACTACCAAATTCATTGATTGACATGTTGGCAATATCCTCATGGGCATTTACGGTAGTATACTTGTTAAACGAATGTCGTTAGATACTAATCAACGCTTTAAGGTCTCAGACAAGACTTTATTGAACATTTACATACTACAATGATTAATTATTAATTATATTTGTATTTTATAGACCATGAATTAAACGTGTAATTAAATGCGAGTGTTTATTTAATAGTACTTAATATCAACACCTTGAACTAATTTCGTTAAATAACTTTTAAAAATTTTTATGCCCTGCAGAATTAAGTTGAAAATAATATAAACTTAATTTTTGTATTTTATAAACAAAACATATATGTTGTAACAAATACATTTTTTTTATTTGTATTATATAACACTACTGCAAAAGTTACACTATATGAACATTATGTAATTTAATTGAGTATTTGGTTTTTAAATCTCACATAGAATCAGTCACTTGAGATATGTATATTATTATTCATTTTTTGGACTTTTTACTCCAAGCTTTTTTGAAAAAGACTTTTTTAATGTAGAAAAGTATAAAATTAGTAATATAACGGTTCAAAAACGGAAAATAAATTTGCAAAAAAGCATTACACTTGCAATTTTACATGCATACTTTTGCCCTTATAATTAAATATTACTGCAAAGTGCAAAAAGTATGGATAAATTATTAAATTTACAGTCAAGAAATTTTTACTATTACAGACATGTAAAAATACAATAATTTTTTTTAGTGTGGTTTTAATTGAAATAAAATATGTAGATACTGTTAATGGGTTAATTATTTAGAATTAATTTTAACAAAGATTAAAGTTTTCAATATATCTATATTATTAAAAAAATTAAAAACTACGTAACTTATTTGTATCATAATCGGAAAAAAATTGCACTATAGATTGAGTGTCTTAGTTTTCAATTAAATTATCTGCTTTCTATTTTTAAACAAAAATTAAATTAAATTAAAATGTATTGCTTTAATTGAAAACAAAAAATGTTTACAAATTAAATAAAACTTATTTTGAAAAAGACTGGCTATACTTTTTTAATTAATGTTTTATATGATTACCCTTTTTGTATCTAAAAAAAATGTTGTGTTCAATACAAATGATTTTGTAATAATAAAGACATTAAAATTAATGTCAAGAATGACAAAACGTACCAAGTTCTCACTAAGGCTTTCTGTTGGATGAATACTCGTCGTACTACGTCATCCGGATGAAGTTATGATAAAGATGAGAGAAGGGAAGTATGAATAATTAAAACTACTAGAAAACTGAAATATAAAACAAAGCATTATAATAAAGAAATCTACCTTACACCATTAAGAAATAGGTACAATAGTAGTACAGGTCAAATCTGTCAACATTAAAACAAAATTATATAAAGTAATAAATAATGCAAAGCACACTAGAAATCTATATTAACAATAACTAGAAGTAGAGAGCTTTTAGCAGCATCTAAAAAATTTATACTTGAAATACTATTAACTGACAAGTCTACATACTGGCCTAGTAATTCACATAAAATTTCTGGTCCCATAGACTTCTTTCTAATCAGGAATATCACATCAAATTTTATCCAGGTTAAAAAAGCATAGGATATGAACTCAAACCACTCTTCAATACTTCTCACACTAAGTGACAATGTAATTCAAAATTAAATTTGAAGAATTGATTGAGCTTTTTTTCACTTAGGAAGCAAAACAACTAAATAATTGAATTAATCCTTTTTTTAACAACATCCAACCAGCTGTTATGCAAATCTGTTTGTAATTTAAAGGGAAGCGATTAACTCCCTTGAATTTAGCAAGCGAGTCGCAAGTTTATATAAAAGCAAATTTATACAATAATAAGAAGTAGTAAGTAGAACGCTGATATAATAAAAGTAATAAATATATCTGCCAGGTATACGCTATATTAAGCATTGTGCATAAAGTTGATTGATTAGTTACAGAAGTAAATTAACTAAGTAATACGATACTGATATTTTAGAAACAGGCGTGAATCTTCTCTCGTTCTTTCCGATTACATAAAATGAGGTGAACTCTACAGGTTACATATCCCGGAAACAGCCAGGTACAAAAACAGATTGGAATTTTTCCATCTTTGGAAATTGCTTTCCCTACCTGGAACGTCGCGTAATTGACCCAAACGCCTAATTTGACTAATACCTGGAATACGTTTACTCTAGCACATCTGCTAAAAGCGTTATAAAAATTACTACCAAAAAAAATACAGAAAGAAAAACTACTTATATGTAGTAAAATAACACTCAGATACACGAATGTTTACAGGTAAAGAACGAGTAAAATGTCCGTTAGCTGATGTATCGCGTTTATTCTCACCCTTAAAGTGAATTGACAATCAGTAGCGACGGATAAAAAGTGCAACCGTTAATTTTAATTTAGAATACATGTTTTTAAAAAATACCAAAATACGACGTGTAACATAGCATTTCCGAATATACATTTGGAACAAAAAAGGATAATTATTAAAAAAAATTGAAATTAGAATGTTGTTAAAAAAAACAGAAGTGGCAGAAAATCAGAGAAACAATTGATAAAACAACTTTAAACAACGCAACTCAAAACTAAAGTGCAAAATTCAGCATATAAAAAACAAATTAATTGAGGACTATCTTAGTAAACTAACTACTAACAAAAAACAGAATACTTAGTATGACAAGCTATTAAAGACCTACTTTAGATAGTTTCTCAAAACAAAATACGAATTAAAGCTGGGACTAAACCAATATCCAAAAACAGGTTTACCAAACATCTAGAGACCGACTTTTGGCCAAATTTCAGAAAAATTTATAGCAGCAAGGCGTATCAACTTTGAGAAAAAAATTGAAAAAAAAATTAAAACAAATATTAACTTTTTGGTTTTATACTTATCATTAGTAAAATTTTGAAACAACTTGCAAGAAAAGTTACTTACTGACCTTATCAATCTTACCAATGCATCATTCAGATTGAAGTATGCTCCTAGGATGTGGAAAATCGCAAAGGTAATCACAATTCCTACACCAGGAAACCCCTTTCATGTAGTCGTATCTTATAGATCTATGTATATCGTTACTCAGGCGCCGTGATAGGGGCGGCAAGAGGGGCAATTTTGACCGGCCCCAAACCAATACAAAATATAACAAAAACTTCCTTTCTTGAAAAGACGTTCTTTAAATTTCAAATACCTACTTCACCAAAGTACTTTTAATTATATACAAGTCTTAAACTGAACTAAATTACAATGCAATATACTTAATCGTCATTTAAAGAGTCCGCTCTACTAAATATAAATAAATAAATGTAAATAAGATCTTACCTTCTACTAGTTTCTTTAGTAGTCTTCTTTTTGGAGTGCTCTTTGTGTAATAAAGACGTATGACGTAGAAATTCTAAAATACGCATTAAGAAACATGTGCAGTTTACAAAAACGTTTAAAAAAATACATTTAAATGCTGGAAACATACACGTTTATTCCAGAAAATGATTAATTTTTTCTAAACAATAAATCAATCTTATCTATTTTTTTTGCTTTTAAAAATTAAACATTTAAATGAATAATTTATTAAAGTTATAAATCGGTATCAGTAAGGTGTCGCAAAATGGAAACATCTCCAGAAACACGCTAGAATGCTGAAGATTTAAAAAGGAAACATATATCAATATGTACAAGTACAAACTATTTTCAAATTAGCGTCTACAACCAAAGAAGCAGAGCCAGAATCCTAAACAACACAAAACGTGGATTGCGTTTCAGTACCGCAACTTTATTCTAATATTGGGTCGATTATTGAAAGACATAAATTAACTTTTAACCCAAAAAATCTAATTGAATGGCTACTAGCACAAAACTATTCCAATCACAATCGACAAATTATTGTAAATATTATGAGGTTAAATACATAAGAAAAATTAATAGAACAACACGTCTTCTTATTGACATTGACGCCGGCCATATGTTTCCCAAATGAAAGAAAAAAGTTCTACCGCGACTGGCTAATTACCACTTTATTAAAACCAACTTCAATGCATTTATCTGTGCACCATGTAAAGTATTTAGTACAGCACAACTAATCAATGTATCAAGTAATGTAGCAATTGAAGGATTTTAAGAAAAGCAAAACAGATTAATTTGTAATGCAACTTCTCATGCAGCCCATATAAAGCAAAACGTAATTATTATTTGACACAAGCGTTGATTGAATCTCAATCAACGGTACAAAATTAAAAGAATAAACATTTAGAAAAAAGATTTTTTGATTTATTTGACTGCATCCAGAAAAGCGGATTAAAAATATTTGACAAAATATTGAAAAGATTTGAACATCATAACATTTCATCTAACGATTGCAGGGGGAAAAGTGCTAACATGTCCGAAAAAGTGATGGTAGTTTAAGCACGCATTAAATAAAAATATCCTACTGCACCTGTTTCCTTGCCGTGCACATTTCTTAAACTTAGTTGGAGTTGAAGCAGTGGCTATATGTTTAGAGGTGATCATCTTTTTTTGAAAATATTAACCACTCGTACAATTTATTCAGTAGCAGTGTAGCCAGGAAATAGTAGTGATCTACTATTTCGCGCAATATTTCATTATTTTAATAAATTTTAAGTGCAAATTATTTAACACTCTAACGACAATGCCAAATTTGCAAAACCATCCCTTGGGTTCAATACGTATTTTTTTAATATGATACAGAAAAAGTGTCCATTGAATGCCTGAGATAAAACTTTTACAAGAATATCAAGTTTGTCATAATAAAATTAAGAATCTGATAGCGGTCGTATACGCCCGCCGCGGCCCCACGCATGCGATTTACTTCAGTGTGACCATAGCGGACGTATACGACCGCTCACAAAGACGATCAATTTCAGTCAATTATCAACATCGCGTGGACACGTTTTTACTTCCAACCTCACATAATACTGTACGTTTGATTGCAACAGTTAAATAATAAACATGAGTGAATGCCTTCTCGAGCTAAGGAAATTATGCGCTTAGCTCTGTCGAATCGCGATCCTTTAAACACAGGTTAGTTCTATTTTCAACTTGTAATTTTCTATATCTGAATTGAAATCAATCTTAATCAACGAAAACTATTTTGCCGACGCTGACAATTCGTCGGATGACTCAGATTATAAAATAGATCAGAAACTGATGACGAAAAAACTCATTCTCATGCTACCACCAGAGGACCTACTTCTAAAAAAACACGCACTATGCCAGTGAGTACCAATGACCATATGAATGTTGTAAAGTAATCCAAAAAGAACAGTAATGTAGATACTGTTAACCCAGACTGGAGTGACGTAGCTGGCCGAACGAAAAAGTTCCAGGAAACATTTTTATCCGAAATACCACAAATATTCATTCAACCTTTTCAATATGCTTCTCCGTATGAAATATTTACACAATTTATTAATGACTCCATAATTCGGAAGATGGTCGATTATACAAATTTATACACTCAACAAAAAACAAAGAAAAATGTTGCCAAGAAACCTACTACTTATGCGGAACTAAAGAACTTCTTAGGAGTATTTTGTTACATGCCCAAGCAACACATTGGTATAAAAAACGTTTAAATGTCCGGCTAATAAACGTTTATTAGACATTAAAACAGTTTTAAACGCGTTATTAACGTTTATTAGACGGACATTTAGACGTTTTTTGTACCAATGTGTTGTTTGGGTGGGTTTTTAAAAAACCAAACATTCGCAATCATTGGTGTAAAGATGTTCTGTATAAAGACTCATTAGTCATTGGTTGCTATCCTGATAAGTCGTAATATGTGATGATGCTTTTGAATTGTGGTAGAACAATAGTAACAGACAATAACTACTCCAGCGTGAATTTAGCAAGTCGTTTATTAGCAAGCAAAACCCACTTACTAGGGACACTACACAAAAATAGAAACAAAAATCCCAAAGAAGTGGTAAATAAAAAATTTAAAAAAAGTGAATTGATTGCGAAAGAGAACACAGCCGGTATGATGATAATAAAATGGCACGATAAGAGGAGTGTGTTGATGATCTCTACTTTACACACAGACGCAATTTCGGAAATCAAAAATACATTTGATAAAAATGTAAGGAAACTACAAACTGTACTGGAGTACAACAAAGGAAAATCATCTATTGATACATCAGACCAAATGACATCGTACAACACTACTATTTTAAATTTGCTAATTATCTAAAACAAATTGAATGAACCTAAATTGACGATCACCAAATTCTAGGACTACTTGTCAAAGAGCTTATAAAAAAAGATGGAACAATCGAGAATGAAGAATCAGAGTCTACTCCATCACGACGTGGGAATATTCGAACTCACATATTTGACAAAAAACAAGTAAACTTCGACAAAGTTTCCAAATATTGCAAAACACGGATTAATCCCAAATTGTGAAAATTGCTTCAGTGAACTAAAATAAATAATAATAAAGTAATAAAAACACCTTCTTTACACGCAAAAATGTGACAATATTAGTAAATGTGTCACAATTAAGTTTGAAAGCTTTTCTTTAAGAAAGTAAACCTGTATAGCATATGTATCAACAACCAACGCGTTTCAGAAAATAGTTCTTATCTTACAAAATGGCTGATGCATTGTTAAACGCGACACTTTTAAGAGAATATAAATTAACTACTAATGTACAGGTTCACGCTAAAATATAGTTTTTTTTATTTAAAACAAGATAAACAAGTGCATTCAAAGAGTCTCAAACGATAATTTTTTGTAGCATAAATAAAAGAGAGAATATATTATATAAAATTACACTAAAAAAACGTACAATTACTTTGGATTTTTAGTACCCATGCTTTGTTTATTACATTAAAACGTATCAATAACAGTATGGTCTTTACGTTACTTCAAAATGTTGTTGCAAATGACAATATTTTGTCTTTGCGGCATCTCAGATTAAAGTTCAGCAATAGACACCAAGCACACTAGGACTCAATTTGAATTGGCATCGCTTTTCCACGGTTGCAACGTCCTGGTAGAACCGTTCCCCATGGTTGTCGCTTAGAACACCCTAATAAATCGTGATGAGCAACCAGAAAGTTGATTTTTAAGGACATATTACATTCTATTGCTCTGCAAAAACTAAGTAATCCAGTTACAAGATTTTCGTAATTTTCAGTTGTGACATTTCTAAAAAAATTGGCCACCGCTCCGATTTAGTGCTTTAACAATATTTATTATAAAGCCTAGTTTAATATGCAGCGGTGATAGAACCAGTAGTTCGTTGGTAATATTTTTTAGACCCAGAGTTAGTGCTTGGCGTAGTAACCATTTTTTTTGTACATAGTGAAGGTTTCGTGCACGGCACAACACTGCAGTTTAAGAAAAAGGACTGTCACTTATAAGTCTCTACCGATAGTTTTTATACCAAATGTGTTCTAAAAGATATCGCATATTCTCGTATTATTCTTTCATATAAACGGTCATAGCTACAGATGGGTATTTATTACTGTTGTACAGCAAAACTGATCTTAAGCTAAGTTAAAAAAACTTGATGAACAGGCTTTAATTGCTTGATTCATGCTTCCGTCACAATGCATCAAATAAATTATCAGTATTTAAAGTGCAATATATTAAAGTACTTTTTTAAGCAAGACAATGAGCTTTTGGACGTTTTTGAAAGTCATTTATATGTATGTTACCTTCGAGAAGATTCCTGAATCTGGATGTTAGAAGCTTTTACTGTGATTTTGCTAGTTGTAAATCTTGAACTAAATTATTTAGTTTAACTGGTAAAATCAAATGTATTTCTATTAAACATCTTGGTGCTTGAAAGTATATTATAGATCAATGTCGATTTTCTGTGCAAATTGCGTATTAATTAAATCACCGACACATTCAAGTTTTTCTTCGTTCAAACTCTACGTTTCTGGTAGTTTTAGGAGAAGATGTTCTTTACTATGTTCGACAGGCCATAAAGTAAATAGTAAATTCAGATGCTGCATGCACAGACTACGGTCTGATGCTTTGCATGTTAGTGAGGCAAAAGTAACCATGATTTTTTAGTTCTCTCTACGCCATCGGTACTGCAAAAGGCTTTTAAGGTTTTGTTCCTCTAAACCAACTTGTTAACAATGTTACCCATGTCTAACAACATACATGAGAGACGTATGACTTATCTTGATGTCTTAGTTGGACTACAAAATAATGTTCGTAAGCTCTTCATACAAGTTGCTTGATAATACGTTTTTGAGATTTAAAAGTTCTCACGTGCATAACAATAATTGTTGACATTATTTACACACTGCCTAGGCATTTTATTGGTTGTTAAATAACAGTACAGTAATATACATAATTGAAATAGGTATGTAGAAAACAAACACCTTAGTAATGACGTTTCTCGCCACAACATAGATAATACAGTACCGTCTTGCAGCCTTAAATGCTTACTAATGCACAATACATAATTTGAGTGCGTATTTCTTGCAAGTAATAGACAAAAATGAATTTGTTTTACCACGGCATCCGTCACTACTAATACATTACACAAAGTTGTGTAATATTTATTTATTTTCATATCTATCCGATTATACAGTGAGCTCGTAAAGTATGAAATAAATTCATTTTTCCTAAGTTATACAATATGAGAAAATTTTCTGAGACACGTCAATTTTGTTTGTTTAAATGTCAATTTTTCCCGCCATTGACAGTTTTTGTTCGTGTATTGTTTTGGAATTATGACGTCATTGACATTTTTTTTAATGTCAAAAAAGTGTGCCCTTTAAGAAAAAGTTTTCGATATATTTGGTTCCAAAATTAGTAAGTAAAAGTTATATGGTGGATCAAGCAATATTAAGTTTTCACTAAATATTTTTCTACTTAATATCGAGCGTCCTAAAAGGATTTAGGGGCAAATTATTTAATTTTGAAAAATTAAGAAAATTTATTAAAATCAACATCAACAACAAACGACTAACAAAATATATAAGTCAATATCAATAATCAACGACTAACCTACAAGAAATTTAAACAATAAATGATAAAACAGACATTTACTACCAAAAATCAAAGTTCGAAGTAACCTCCAAGCATTTCTTGACAATATCCCGTCCGCGACTGAAACTCTTGAAGAACTTTGTCAATATCATGCCGGCATTTCGTTAAAATTCTGTTATATAGTTCGTGGTTTGGTATTTGGTCTATTAAGATCAACTTTGCTTTTTGAATACCCCGACAAAAAAAAGTCGAGGAGGGGTAAGATTAGGAAATCTAAGAGATCATTCGATAGATCTCTTACGACCGATCCATTGATCAGCAAGCATTTGGTTTAAATATTCGCAAATTTTCGCAAAGTTAGGTTGCGCATCATTAAGTAAACTATTATGAGCACAGAAACTAATTCGTTTCTTCTTCGTTTAGTTTTTGGGCAAAAACCACTTTATACGAGTGCAATTTTTCCAACAAAAAAATTTTAAGACAAAATTTTGAACAATTTTGTTTTCTGCTGCCGCTTGGCGGGTGGATGAATTGGGATTTTCTTAAAACTCAAATAAAACGTTTAATTTATTATCTTCTTGGACTGTTTGGCTACCCATTTTAAGACAATTGCCCACTTTTACTAGATCTTTGTTATTAAATAAACGGCAAACTGTAACTTGTATGCGAACTCTGTCTCCGTAACCGATCATAATCAAAATTTCTATTCTTTTTTTTTTATTTAAACGGCGGGCCATTTTCAAATAATTAAATAAAATAAATTTAAAATACTATTAAGCAATGATTAATCAGCAAAATACAACATAAACTTTCAAGAAACAAGTGCAAAATTCTAACATCTGTTATCAAGAAAGCATTGGAAAAATCGTTTGTTTTTTTTTCAGTTCTTTCTTCATAGTTAGTCTTGTCGCATCACTTTTACTTACGCTTTTGAAACTTTGGAACCGAATATCTAAGTAATTTTTTTCTTCAATGTCACACTTTTTTGAGATTTTCGTACTAAAAATAAACTCTATCAAAATCCGTTAAAAAATGGAATGCGATTTTTAAAAAAATGTAATCAATAAAGAAAATCCATTTTTACTAGACATACCTTTTATTCTACGAAATAATTTATGGTCATAATTTACAAATTGTTTATTTAAAAAATTTACTTTAGTAAGTTTTATGCTTTAGTTCATGAGATCATTTCAAACACGAACAAATGTATGCTGATTTATACTTAAACACTGTTGCAACAAAATTTCCTTAATTCTTCACTTAGGAGGGACAAGAAAAACCACTTTATACTATTTTTAAGGCTACGTTTTGTGCTGCTGTTGTAATACAGAACGATCAACTTTGAAAGTTTAGAAATTGAAAAAAAGACCACTTTTTCAAACAAATTTTTTATTATAATAAAAAAACCGAAAAATTTACAGATCGTGTCTTTAATGCAATTTTACAGTAGAACGTGTAAATGTAACTAATCTAAACTTCTTTGCTTAGGAGAAGCATGCAAAACCACTAAACTATTTTTATGACAACGTTTCGTGCTACCAGCGGGCACTACATCAGGCCAAAAATATTTTAAAGTGGAACGATCCAGTGATCAAAGACATGGGCAACTTTACAATTGAAGTTACTTAAATTATAAAACATAAAAAAGTCAATAATTAAAATTCTTCAATAACAAAGGATATAAACGTTCAACACTTGTTAAAGTGTCACCATGACAAAGATTTGAGTTTGATTTCTCTTATGATAAGCGTTTATAACCCATTTATTTTTAAATTGATAACATGTTTTACAAATAAGTTTTGAACGCCGCTATAAGTTTTTCCGTTACAGCTAACATTTTTATGTAACCTTTGAAACGGTTGATTTAGAATCATCAATATTAAAACTTAAAGTTTGGTTTAGGTATGTTGACGACACGTTTTTTGTTTAGTGTCATAGTCATCTCGAATTGTCTAACTTTTTTGATCATCTAAACAATCAACATATCAAATTTACTGTGGAAATCGAAAGAAATGATCCTCTGCCATTTCTTGACGTTCTTGTGACTCGTAAGTCCGACAGACTTCTGGGACATTCATCATCTTGCACAGAAACGTTCTGTGTCAGACGTTCTAATCTTACTATAAACTCTGGCCGCAGAAGTGTATGCGATAATCCGTAAAATAAAAATTTAGAAACCGTTATTTATTCGAACTTCAAATCTGCAATTAGGTCAGTACCGCATGGTCCAGACGTACCAATACCTGAGAAAGCAACAAATTTAGAAGTAGAAAATGTTACAGCCACTAAACCTGAAAATGATGCCAATAAAATATCGAGCAATTCTAAGCAAGCACAGTTGTTTTTCCAGCCTAAACTTAAAGACTTAGTAGCTTAGATTTTGCTTAAAATCTTTCTGAAATATTGACATCTAGACTTCGAAGTAAAAACTTACTGACAGAAGACGTTAAAATCTAATATTTTAAGAAGCACGAGTCCGAATATAGAGGGTATTTTATTGTACCAACGGAGCTAATCTGACAAACAAATTTGTGAACACATACAATTCCAAGGATTCAAGGTTTTTAGTGATTTATCTAAAAGACGCCTAAAAGCTGTCTTTTGCAAAATTGAAATGTTTTGTCAACGGTACCGGTTGCCCAATATGTGCAAATGATAGAGAACTGCGCAAATCTTAAAGTATTATTTGAAAAAATCAAATATGATGATCATAATTGGATGATTTATAAGGATTTAGAAATTGTGAGATTTGTATAAGGTCAGCATTAAAATTAGAAAAAAACTGACCATGAAAGTTAATTTACCTTAAATCAAAAAGGATTTTCAGAAAAGTCTTGTTGATCTACGAAAAATCTTATTATATACTAAATGTAGTTTTTCAACCAAGAGAAAAAGATCTTCCACAAAGGAGCAAAATTATAGGCTGTTTATGGCTGTTTTTTATTTAAGTTACTCTTGGTAATTTGTTTTTGTCGTAGTATGAATGAAAGTAGTGTTTAATTACGCCCAGTTTTTTATATATTTTCAACATTGATTAAAATAACTTTACGTCATAGAGGAAAATTGCACTCAGATATGAATTCAGAAAGCCTAATTTATACAAAATTTAATGTCGGATCGAAATCAACTTTTGAAAAATTAAAATTGTTTGCCTGTGAATTAACGTTGCATTGCAAGTGCTTGCTTTAATTTTTCTTTATTTTTGTATTTTAAATAAATTAAATCAAAGTGATTTTTTTCTGCATAATGTGTCAAATTCAAAACATTAAAGTTAATTTAAACTATATCCATATGTTGTAATTAATTTTTTTTTTTTTACATTAGTTCCCTATTTCAAGTCAACAAAAAATTCAAAACTTCAGGTGCTACTCAGTTTTTTTCTGCAAGTAGTACTTAACATAATATAATTCTTTGATTTTTGGTTCGATATGCTACTTAGTAATCTTTCTGGCTATACTACATTTTTTTGATCGGTCGCTTTTGTTTTATTTACTTTTTAATATTTGTCAATTTTAGATTGTTTTATATTTGGATTTACTTCCATTGTGATCAAGCTAAAAAAATTTGCATATTTAGTATAATTTAGATGAAACCTATATCAATTTCATTACGCGTAAAGTATGAAATTAACAAAGTTTACCATAGTATTATCAACTTCTATTTTAGTTTACAACAAATTAAACATTGTTTATTAAGTTATGCTTAAGTTGTGTTATGCTTTTAAAAGACAGACTGGTCCATTAGTACCTACCATTAGAGTAGACCTCTTCAGGGTTGTATAACTTCATTTGTAAAGTATATGTTTAATAGTCAACCAATATGTCGCAGTCGCTGCATTGTTTTGGAAAGTTTATACAGGGTCGCGTCTATTTAATATTCAATTCTAGTGTGTCCCTGTTACACGTAATATGGTAATTAATATTACCGATTTATTTTATTCCAGTCTTTCCATTATATAAGTAATATAATGCATACGCAATAGCTTTCATTATCAAAATTCATTGTTAGTATGATTTCTTGTAATGATTGACGTTTTTTTATTGTTTATTTTACATAGTGCGTTAGCAAATAAAAGTAATTCATTAATCATTATCACAATTTTATTTAAACGTAGTAATGAAAATATTCTTAAACGATTTTTTACTTAATTCTCTCTGTTTCAAGAATGAAGCTAACAAAGTTTAAGCCAATTAGTGAAGGTTGACATTACTTGAAAGCTGCATTAGGTTTTTTCCCAATTATATTTTATTAGAGATTAAGTGTAAAGGTCAAATCGAGATGAAATTAGAATTTGTTTCTCAGAAACAACAAACGAAACTTTTAATTATGAATCACAGGAATTCTCGAAACAACATTGAATAGACTGTTTTCCCGCAATTTAGTATTAATTAATTTTTTGTGATCATAAAAAATAAATTAATTAATTTTTATAAAAACTAGGAAATTTTTGTTTTTTAAACCTATGAAAAAATTAATTAAATTAATAACTACACTTGTGATGTGTTTACATTTGTTTAAAATTTGCGCAATGGGTATTCCAACTGCTGTTAAATGTTTCCATATAACAATACTTAGGTTTTCACTTTATTTTATCTTAGTGTCACTAGTAAGGACTAAAAAATATAATATATAAATATTTATAGATAAAAATAAGAAAAAAACAAGTACTAACATTAGAATATCTTCCGGGTTTGGACCGTGTCATAGTTGCAACCGAAGCTGCCAACGTTTCGCCCACTTTCGTAAGGGGCTTCATCAGGGCGTGAGATAAATCGCAAAACTCAAACAAGCAATCAAAATCTAACTAAGAACTTCTCAAAAGTTAGGTTATTCACTTGTAAAACAAGCCATAACCTAAACTATGAAAAGGTAAGAAAGAAAACGATAACCTGAAAAAGCAAACGAAAATCTAACAAAGAACCACTACCGAGTTAGGTAATCAACTTGTGAACCAAGCCAGATTCTAAACTAGGTAGAAGTGACTTAAGAAGAAATAGTCTCCGTATTTAAAGGGAAAGGATCGTCACGGATGATTAAGCTCGACCCTGATTGGGTTACGGTTGCTAGGGGGGCGTGTTTTTGATAAATGACTAATAACCGGGAACCAAAAAGGGGATAGTTCGAAACCATAATCGCGATTGAAGTTATTGGGGTGTTTGATGATTTCTATGCTTTCTCGGAATTTCCTGTTGAAAAAGAATGGAGATTTGGCAATCAACAAAACATTATCAAAATCTATCTTGTGACCTGTAGTAAAATGATGTTCAGCGACCGCAGACTTGGAAGTATACCTTTTCCTTATACAACGATCATGTTCTGAAATGCGAGTAATGACGGAACGACCGGTTTCACCAATGTAGACTAAACCACAAGAACAGGGAATTTGGTATACACCTTGAGATGAACGTGTAGGAAATTTGTCTTTGGGAGAAGGAAGAATTTGAGAGATTTTGCCTGTCGAGTTGAATATGGGTTTAATACCATTCTTACGAAGGAGTTTCCCTATTTGATCTGTAACCTTGTGAATGTAGGGTAAAAAGGCCAATTTCGGGTTGGATTCGAAAGTAGAAATGTCCTTAGGTAATCGAGTACGTGGATGTAAACGACGATTAATAAATCTATGAATATCTCGCTTACATAACCATTGTTCACTAAGGTTCTAGTAAGATGACGGAATTCTGAGTCTAGATTCTCAGGTTGGCAAATAGAAAAGGCACGATGGATCAAAGATTCAATAACAGAACGTTTCTGTGCAGGATGATGATGAGACGAAGCATGAAGGTATCTGTCCGTATGGGTGGGTTTGCGATAAACAGAATGACCTAGAAGTCCGTCGGGCTTACGAGTCACAAGAACGTCAAGAAATGGAAGAGAACCATTACTTTCGATTTCCATAGTAAATTTGATATCTAAGTGTTGATTGTTAAGATGATCAAGAAACTTAGACAATTCAAGATGACCATGAGACCAAACAATAAACGTGTCGTCAACATATCTAAACCACACTTTAGGTTTTATTATTGATGATTCCAAAGCAACCGTTTCAAAGGATTCCATAAAAATGTTAGCTACAACAGGTGATAGAGGAGAACCCATAGCAGCACCTGAAACTTGTTCGTAAAACTTATTATCAAATTGGAAGTAAGTAGAGGTTAGACACTTTTCAATAAGAGGAACCAAACTCAAGTCCTTCTTGCCATGTTGAGACAGAATCTGTTTGATGATAATAAGCGAATCCTTAATAGAAACTTTAGTAAAAAGTGAAGTAACATCAAAGCTCACGAGAAGATCTTGGGGTTCAAGTTTTATAGTTTCTAGACGTTGAATAAAATGCTGAGAGTTGAGGATGTGAGAAGAGGTTTTACCTGTAAACTCGCAAAGAATGTTGGACAAGAACTTGGCTAGCTTGTAAGTAGGAGATTGGATAGTACTGACGATAGGTCGAAAAGGAATACCTTGTTTGTGAATTTTGGGAAGTCCGTATAGACGAGGTGGTTTAGAATCTGATGGGGTAAGTTGACGTTTAGTTTCAGGAGGTAGATTGGAAGATTTGATGATTTGGCTAACCTCGCGTTCAATCCTCGAAGTGGGGTTATGGGTTAGAAGAGCGTAAGTTTCCTCAGACAAAATAGAATTGATTTTCGTAACATAATCAATTTGGTTTAAAACTACAGTGGCGTTGCCCTTGTCGGCTGGAAGAACAATAATATCAGGGTTCTTACGAAGACTTTTTAGAGCTGACTCTTCCGACTTAGAAATGTTGGATTTAGGAATTTTAGATGATTCAAGGATTTTGCCAGTGTTAATACGAATGGGATCTGAGATGTGGCGAGGAAGATGTCTTATAGAAGACTCAACAGCACATAGAATATCTTCTTTAGGAATACGTTTAGGAGCAACCGCAAAATTCAAACCCTTAGAGAGCACCGATTCCTGTTCTGAAGTAAGAACCAAACTAGATAAATTGACAACCGTCTTTACTGAGTTAGTAGTAGAAGAAACTTTACGATTCTTGGATTCCAATAATTGAAACTTTTTGAGATGACCTTCAGTGGTTAGTCGTAGAGTGGTATCAGACTGCTGGTAAGTAATGTTGTCAAAGAATTTCCAATCACCCGGGGATAGAGTGTTGGCCAACTCAAGATGAAGATAAAAGAGTTGTTTCGAAATGGTGTCTAACTCTCGCCTAGTTTGCTTAATCCGTTCGCGTATCAACGCTAGACTAGCACGGTGTAGGGTGTTTTTAGAAGAACGTGTCTGAATGTGGAACTTAATTTTGAGGAATGCAGGAATGATGTTGTGGTCACGACAGCGACTAAGAAAGGTATCAAATTTACTATGGAAATCGAAAGTAATGGTTCTCTTCCATTTCTTGACGTTCTTGTGACTCGTAAGCCCGACGAACTTCTAGGCCATTCTGTTTATCGCAAACCCACCCATACGGACAGATACCTTCATGCTTCGTCTCATCATCATCCTGCACAGAAACGTTCTATTATTGAATCTTTGATCCATCGTGCTTTTTCTATTTGTCAACCTGAGAATCTAGACTCAGAACTCCGTCATCTTACTAGAACCTTAGTGAACAATGGTTATGTAAAGCGAGATATTCATAGAGTTATTAATCGTCGTTTACTTCCACGTACTCGATTACCTAAGGACATTTCTACTTCCGAATCCAACCCGAAATTGGCCTTTTTACCCTACATTCACAAGGTTACAGATCAAATAGGGAAACTCCTTCGTAAGAATGGTATTAAACCCATATTCAACTCGACAGGCAAAATCTCTCAAATTCTTCCTTCTCCCAAAGACAAATTTCCTACACTTTCATCTCAAGGTGTATACCAAATTCCCTGTTCTTGTGGTTTAGTCTACATTGGTGAAACCGGTCGTTCCATCATTACTCGCATTTCAGAACATGATCGTTGTATAAGGAAAAGGTATACTTCCAAGTCTGCGGTCGCTGAACACCATTTTACTACAGGTCACAAGATAGATTTTGATAATGTTTTGTTGATTGCCAAATCTTCATTCTTTTTCAACAGGAAATTCCGAGAAAGCATAGAAATCATCAAACACCCCAATAACTTGAATCGCGATTATGGTTTCGAACTATCCCCTCATTGGTTCCCGGTTAGTAGTCATTAATCAAAAACACGCCCCCCTAGCAACTGTAACCCAATCAGAGTTGAGCTTAATCATCCGTGACGATCCTTTCCCTTTAAATACGGAGACTATTTCTTCTTAAGTCACTTCTACCTAGTTTAAAATCTGGCTTGGTTCACAAGTTGATTACCTAACTCGGTAGTGGTTCTTTGTTAGATTTTCGTTTGCTTTTTCAGGTTATCGTTTTCTTTCTTACCTTTTCATAGTTTAGGTTATAGCTTGTTTTACAAGTGAATAACCTAACTTTTGAGAAGTTCTTAGTTAGATTTCGATTGCTTGTTTGAGTTTTGCGATTTATCTCACGCCATGATGAAGCCCCTTACGAAAGTGGGCGAAACGTTGGCAGCTTCGGTTGCAACTATGACACGGTCCAAACCCGGAAGACATTCTAATGTTAGTATAGATTCCGGCCGTGGAAGCCTTCGCTATTACAAAAAACAAGTAGTTGAGTACAATACTAAAATGTTTACTCTATAGACGTTAACTCAAAAATTAAATAAAAATGGACGGTTTGGAATGTGTCAATGCTGTAACCGAAGTTCAAACGATACGCTAAGAGATTTCATCAAGGCGTGAAATAAACCGAAAAATTTAAACAAGCAACCGAAACCTACCTAAGAATTTTTAAATAGTTAGGTAATTAACTTATGAACTAAGTAAGATTCTAAACTCCTAAGATAATAAGAAAGAAGTCGATGTACTTGAAGAAACAAACTACAATCTAACAAAGAACCACTATAGAGTTAGGTAATTAACTTGTGAACCAAGTCAGATTCTCAACTTCTAAAACTATAGTTATAGAACTTAAGGGGTACAGCATTAGTATTGTAAGAAACCGCAATACCGAATGTTGGCATGTTTATATATTCTTATAAAAATTGTAACCTTTACAATAAATTTCTTATAATCAAATTTTGAACATAAATGTCTAAGCAACAATTTCAATCATGGTCCATCGAGTCGTATTAAAGTATATAAAAATTAAGAAAAATCAGTGAAAATTAGTTCATTCATTCATCGAAGGGTTGCAACAATTGTGGGTACATACTGATTGATAATCTAAATAGTTCAGTTAATTCAAATTACATTGAAAGCGTTAAGCTTCCAACAATAAGCTTATCGACATTTCACGAATGTTATGAAAAGTGGTTAGAGTTTCATGATACTTTTGAATCATTAATTCATAGCAATTTAAAAATCAACGACATACAAAAATTTTATTATCTGAGGGCATCCCTGAGTGGCGATGCAGCTTAAGTAATTAGTTCATTGGAGATTTTGTCAAATAATTGTGATATTGCTTTGTCTCTACTTTGCTAAAAATTTGCCAATACACGCCTCTTAGTATACAATCATACAAAATCTTTTTTCAATTTACGACAAACTCAAAAGGATCTTCGGTTCAGTTAAGACAGCTTGTAGATAGCGTCTTAAAGCACACGCGTTCATTGAAATCATTAAATTAGCCTGTACAACATTGTACAAATTGTAGCAAATAAATTTGACCCAATCACTGCGCAAGAATGGGAATCTCATAACTTCGATGACGAACTTCCTACATTCGAAACTATGATTGCGTTTCTCAAGGGAAGGGCTGATTTACTTGAGACGCTTGAGTTAAGCAAAGTCAGTTCAATATTGTACGTTTCTGACAAAAACTAATCATATAATAAATCACATCTTAAATCAAAATCGTTTCTTTCTGCAACAAAAAATGTTCTTTTTGCAAAAATTCTCATAAAGTTTTCAATTGTCCAGAGTTTTTAAAACTTTCTACTGTTGTTAGAATCGATCATGCAAAGAATGCTAAGTTTTACACAAATTGTCTTCATGAAGGACATTTCAGGGTGCAGTGCAAATACGGCAGCTGCAAAAAATGTAATTCAAAACATCAAACGTTGCTACATATGAGAGTAGAACTTCAACCATCTTTAGATTCGGATGTTTCTTTAAATGCATCTACATACACAGGCAGGCAATTAACTCTTTCTAGTTATACAAATTCAGTTTAAATTCAAACTTTATTATTAACGGTTATAATACAGATTGCAGATGTGTTTGCCAATGTTCATAATTACAGAGCCCTTTTAGACTGCAGTTCACCATCATTTCATCACTTCAAATTTATGTCAAACGTTGGATTTGAATCAAACTAACGTTAGTATTTCTATTGCCTGAATAAGTCGAGCAGTTTTACATATAAAAGCTGAATGTGTCACCGAGATTCATTCTCAGCATTGTGCGTTTTCTACTTCAGTTACATGTCTTGTAATACAAAATATTTGCAATTGTATGCCAACCTTCAAAATATCTTAACATTCCTAGTCATATTAAATTGGCAGATCCGATCTATATTCTGTCAAAAATAGATATACTTTTAGGTGTTGATATCTTCTGGCAACTTCTTTGGGTTGGTCAGTTTAGTTTAGATCCGTCTGGTTCTGTCTTGCAAAAGACTAGACTGAGTTGGATAGCTTTAGGAGAACTTAACGTTCCGTCAACCAATATACAACACATTGCAATTATTATAAATTGCTTCAAAATCAGTATGCAGATTTAGATATTCACGATCAAATCAAAAGGTTTTGGGAAGTAGAATAAGCTTGCGAATCTTATTTTATTTCAACATTTAAAAAAAAATTTAATAGTTGATTTGTCATTTCCATTCCGTTAAAAGAGAAAATAGAAGAGTTAGGCGACACTAAACAATCTTGAGCGTAAATTTTCTAATATGCGTGAGTACATTGAGCTTGGTCATATGTCTAAAGTCAACGACCAAGAACCCAATTTTCAAATTGTTTATTATCTTCCTCATCATAGAGTACTTAAGGAAAACAGCCACGCAACCACATTAAGGGTTGTCTTTCATGGCTCTTCTTCTGATATTTCGCTAAATGATCTTCAAATGGTACAAGATGATCTTTTATCAAATTTATTGCCTTTCAAGCAACATTCTTGCGTTGTCACAACGGAAATTACAAAAATGTACCGCCAAGTACTTGTTTCCTCCGAGCAAAAGTCACTTCAACAAATTTTTTTGGAGGTTTAACCCAAATGATCCAGTTTGTACTTACCAATTGAATACAGCTACGTATAGGACTGCATCTGCAGCTTTTCAGGCAAAACGGTGTTTAATTCAGCTGGCCAATAAAAATGAAACGATTCATCCAGGAGCATCTCAAGTCATCAAACAAGATTTCTATGTTGACGATGCGGTGATTGTGTGGAAACGCTTTCGACGATTTGCAACAATGTTTCTAAAATTTTACGTCAAGGTGGTTTTGAACTCCGCAAATTGGTAGCAAATGACCCAACAGTTGTATCCAATATTGAACATTCCGAATTATTATCACATCACGCCTATTGGATATGATCAAAATACGAAAGCTTTAGATTTCCACCCTGACTAAAAATATAACAAAAAGAACAATTCTTGCTAATATTGCACAAACTTACGATCCGCTTGGTTTTTTAAGCGCGTGCACAATTAAAGCAAAAATTATATTACAAAGGCTTTGGCAAGAAAGGTTGAGTTCATTTATTATGCGCAAAATCTAAAGTCGTGCCGTTAAAAACTATTACTATACCAAGGCTTAAATTGTGTGAAGCCTTACTTTTGGCTCGTTTTGCAAACAAAATATTCAAATCAATAAATTTAAAATTCGATAATATTTATTATTGGTGCGACTACAGCATCGTTTTAGAGTGGATAAATACGGAACCAAATCTACTAAAAACGTTCGTCGGGAATCGGATTGCAGAAATTCAGCGTAGGACTAATCAAGATATGTGGCATCATGTAGATTCAAAGGACAATCCTGAAGATCTTGTTTCACGTGGTGTTAGCCCTAAAGTTCTTCTTAATTGTAGCTTATGGTGGCATGGTCCTACCTGGTTGCAACATGTCTACAGTTTCTCAGATAATTGGGCATTCCTACAAGAATTTCCGGAAACACGCAAACCTAAAGATATTTTTTTTTAACTAGTATTGAAAAAACACATGAGTTCGTGTTTAAGTTTTTTAACTTAAATAAGTTAAACCGATGCACTGCCTACATTTTTATTTGTGAGCAATTGCAAAATGCCACAAAACAAACGCGTGTTTGGTCCACTTTTAGTTCAAGGCAACGTTTTACTCGCGAAATTTGGAAATTGCAACAAAACAAAGATATTAGTGCAAAAGTAAAATTTTTCCTTAGCATCCATTCTTGGACGCCGATGGTGTATTGCGTGTCGGGGAACGATTAAATAGTTCTTCTTTCAGTTTTAATAAGAAACATCCAATACTAATTCCATCTAATCATCGTTTTTGTGAATTGAATGTTTCATGTCGGTCCACAACTACTTTTAGCATCTGTAAGAAATGAGTTTTGGCCTATTCACGGAAGAAATGCTGCCAAAAAGGCAGTGCGCACATGTGTAAGTTGTAATAGAACAGAACCTAAAAACCTTCTGTACATTATAGAAGATTTGCCTAAAAATCGTGTTAATCCATCACCTCCATTCCGTGGTTGCAAAATTTCAGAGGCATACGTATCTTTATTTATTTGTTTTACAACACGTGCTGTTCATTTAGAGTTAGTTACTGATCTAAGTACTGAAGCGTTTATGGCAGTTCTTAAAAGATACATAAGTATGAATGAAATATGTATTCAGATAATGGAACTAATTTTTTAGATGCTAATAATAAGATGCAAAGTTTTGTCAAATTTATCATGAAACATAAAAATCACATTTCAGAATCGTGTTCAAATCAAAATATAGATTGGAATTTTATACCGTCATACTCGCCACATTTCGACAGCCTTTGGAAGGCCGGTGTAAAATCGATGAAGTTTCGTCTTAAAAGAGTAATTGACAATGTCTATCTTACCTACGAAAAATTTAGTACAATACTTACTCAAGTAGAATCAATTCTTAATGGTCGACCTTTACCACAACTTTCCACGGATCCTAACAATCCACTAACACTGGCGCATTTTCTCATTGGAAGACCATTTACATTAATTCCTGAGCCAGACTTAAGAGATATAAATAAAAACCGTTTAAGTCGTTACCAAAGGCTACAACAAATAATCTAACACATATGCCAGATGGTTGAAAGAATACTTAGCTGAACTGCAGCAAAGACAAAAGTAGAAACAAACTACTAAAAATGTCACAATAGACACTTTAGTACTCATTAAGGAACAAAATTTACCTCCATTAAAATGGCAACTCGGTGGAATTGTAGAGCTTCACCTGGGTGCAGACTAAATCATCAGAGTGGTAACAGTCGATGCATCTAAAGAAGTAATCAGGAGAGCAATAGCCAGCATCTGTCATAAATGAGTGGGTTTCGTTTTTTTTGTGCTGTGCGTGTTATTAACGATTTTTTGAGAATAGATGTGTAGTATATATAAACAGTTTTACATATGTATATAAAATACAAAATTAAAATTTTAAATAGAAATTTTTATGGTTTTTAACAATACACTTATTAAGTAACTACGGTTAAAAAATAGAAATGTCAATAGACCGTTGAGTTGCTTACTAAACGATTTAAACTGTATATATTTTTTAATATATGTATGTTTACCGGTTATTTTTTAGCACGTTGACCAATTTCATTGATTTCCTTTCATTGCGTATTCTCTTTTATATAATTCAGTTAACAATAACTTGCAACCAACATCACCTGCGGAACGTCAACAGTAAACTAAATATAACTAAGTGCAATACGTGTCTTGTTATCAACTTCGTGATTTCATCGTATCTACTACATCTTATCTACTCGTATGTTTGGTCACTAGTAACCTTAAGATAACAACGGTTTCATGGTTTATGCTTATGCTTGATAAAAGAAAAATAAACGCAACATTTTTTATAGAGTAGTGCATTTAATATTATGTTCAAATGAAATTATAGCATTAGGTTTGACTTCAAACGCCGAATAAAACTGCAGTGGACTATAATCGACTTCCGCATATTAATGGAACACCCAGACTTTTTAGCCTTAATTCTAGTTTCTGATAGTTCATTAGCTGCAATGTTTCGCTAAACGCCAGTTTGCTTGGGTTCACAAACGACAAAAACATAACGTTCCAAAGTTTCAAAAGTGTAAGTAAAAGTTATCTGGTGGATCAAGCATTTTAGTGTTTTAATGTCATACACTGGATATTTTTTACTTAATATGAAGCATTCTAAAAAGATTTAGGAGCAAATTATTTAATTTCGAAAAATGTATTAAAAGTAATATCAACAATGAACGGCTACAAGAAATGGAAATAATGAATAATAAAAAGGAACATGTACAACAATAAATCAAAGTAAATGTTTAAAGTAACCTTAACAACAATATATCCGCCACTGAAACTCCTAGCAAACCTTACCAAGAGTATTGTACTCTATCCTCTTTTTTCGATGGTATTTCGTTCAAGAACTACTGGTCAAGGGTGGTGAGATCAAGAGATCTAGGAAGCCATTTGATAAATTTGCTACGACCGATCCATTGGTTAGAAAGCGTTGTAAATATTCGTAAACTATCCTCACAAAATGAGGTGGCGCACCATTATGTTGATACCATATCATGCTATTTGGCAGATCTGGATTTTCTTCATTTGAGTAAGGTACTGCAAGTGTAGGGACTAATTTGTCTCTTAAAAATACTAGTTATCTTTCACTTGCCAACGCGCCTTTAAATAAAAATGGATCCATGATTCGGTTACTTACAATGCTAGCCCAAACATAACTTTTTGTGAAAACTGACTATGTGTTTCCAGTTTCCAGTGTTAATTTTCAAGAGACTAATAAATACAATTTTGCCGATTTACTGGGCCGCTGAGATAAAAGGTAGTCTCGTCGAAATATACAATATACCGTAAAATATTCTTTGTCATCATTCAGGCGTTAAAACATGGTTTCACAGAACTCGAACCTGCCGTCAAGATCAAGTTTGTTTAGTTCTTGGACCAAAACCATTTTATACGAGTGCCATTTTTCTAACTTATTTTTAAAATATTTTAAGACGAAACTTTGAACTATTTTGTTGTCTGCTGCCACTTATCGGGTAGATAAATGACGATTGTTTTGAAACTCGAGTAGAACGTCTTCTTCAACTATAGAACTATTTTAGGACAATTTTGCTAACGGTGGACTGTATAATTTGTTCTTTTTTATCGATTTGTTATTAAATAAATGCCAAATTCCAACTTGTGTGCGAACTCTATCTCAGTAACCGATCATCAAAATTTTTTTCTTTCTCTTTCACTTAAACGGCTGACCATTTTCAAATAGATGAAGGAAGACAATGCATTCAAAATACTATTAAGCAATTATTAATTAATAAAATACAACGTAAACTTTCGAGAAATAAATGCAAAACTCTAACAGCCGTTAAAACCGTTTGTTTTTTCCTGTGCTTCCTTGATAATTAATCCTATCGTATAACTTTTACGTACATTTTTTAAATCTTAAAACCAAATATTTAAAAAACTTTTCTGTTTAAGGTCACATTATAGTACTCAGAAAAATAAACTTTATCGAAATCCGTTGAAAAAAATAGGGGTTACTAAAGTCCTCGCAATTTAACTTTCGATGCACGTCATTAATGACGTAAAATTCATACCACCCTATTTATAGCAAAAACTAAATAAATACCGAATTGTCTTATGGAATTTTTTTTATCACGTTGTTGGTGTGCTTACTACAGTTGCAGCGTTGTTGACATCTGTCAAATTAAATTTGTGTTTTTTATGTCAAAGTGCTCATTGTTTTTTATAATTATTTTTGATACAAAACTGTACTATTTTGAGCTTGAACGAGATAATGGTGATCCATTGATATCAGTAAATGCTGTGCGAGAAGTACCCTTTTACTTAATATTTAAATTGTGGTAATACATACATATATTCTACAGTTATTTCTGTATGTACAACGGTTCCTAACAACGAGGTTCTTAGATCTCTTCAAAACGTAAGCGTAGTACAACTGTTACGAATGTAGAAACATTTAATGAAAACGTTATACGCAATGTAATATTAAGAATGTACGAAAACAGTAAGTTTACATGATAATACCGACAACATGGTTGAATAACTACGTCACTGACGTTAATGACGTGCATCGAAAGTAAAATTGCGAGGACTATATTTAAAAAAATAACGATGATGTCATAACTTGGAAACAAAACACGAGCAAAAAATGTCATTGGCGACAAAAAGTGAGATTTAAATAAACAAAGCCACGTGTTCGATGAAATTATTTTAAACTTTTTTCTATAATTTACAAGCTTACTGTATATCACAAATACATAACAGAAATTTTATATTTCTATACCAACAATTTATAACAAGATTGTGTGCGATAATAATGCAGTCTGTGTAACCTTCCATATAAAGAGTTTTAATGAGAGCAAATACAACTGCACTTAACTTGTTAGACCCTTAACCGATGGTTAACAAGTGTTTTTATACTAATTTTATAGTTGTTTTTTTTTCATCATTAAGCATCTTGCTGTTTACTGTTTAGTTTCATTTACTTACAAAGTTTATGTACATATACCTTGAGTTTTCAAATAAAGATGGTCACTCTAAAAGTAAGATGTTTTAAGATGATGAAGAAAATCATAATAATACTAAAAATACAATTGTGACTAGAATGCATTGAAATATTTAAATAATAATAATAGTAGTATTTCACTAAAAAAAACTTGGATGAATGGAAACAAAATCCCTAGAACGGTTGCTACCTGAAACAACTTTAATTTATAGAGAACAATAGCCTACTATTTAGTTTTAATTAAACAGCGCAGGTGGCTGGTACTTAGTTGTCATCTACAGTATCATATTAGTTGAACGTACAAAACAACAAGCAATCGATTTTTTAGTCTGTAATGTAATTAGAACTTTTTTGTCTTGTAAAGTTCTGACCCTTATCATGAATACTATTGAACTAGGTATGTAGTATTGACACTATTAATATTATTTGTGTGAATAAATTGACAGCTTTTTTTAAAATTTATTCATGATGATTTGTGCCATTGGTGTAAAAGACAAAAGATTCGGAGAGTAAAAAGTACGAGTAAAACTGAAGAACTCATATGTACTACCAAAATGAAGATGAGAAAGGGTGGTAATTTAGAAGTTGCTAAAATCATTAAGAATATTAACACTACTCCTACAAGAGGTCAGGCGCGGATCCAAAAAGGGATGCAATAAGGGCAATACCTCCTCTACCCTCCCCCCCCCCAACTTTCAAATGAAGCACTTTATTTGACCAATTTAAAAATGTTTTAAGTGTGTTTCTAAAATATAGGTATAATCACACAAAAATTCTCTCCCCCCCCCCCTAAACAATATAAGCAAAAACATAAAAAAAATGCGCTCTCCCTAAACAAAATTTTGTATCCGCCCTGCAAAAGGTGTCATGAATCCAAAAAGAAAGTGATGATTCAAAACAGACAGAATACATACATACAGAGGGTGACACAGGTGGTATTACTTCATACAAATTTTGTGTACAACCAAGTAATTATTTTGACGTTTGTAATTATTTACAGCTAAGAAAACAACCTTCCAATGTTGTCATTTGCGTTTTATTTCGCCATTGATTTTGCGTTTATTTAGCATATTTAGATTTTATTTGGTACTTGTCTTCTTAACAAAAAATAATAAACGTAGTTGTAAAAGTTTACCCTATTTGTTGAGTTTAAATTAATTAAAAATAAAAAAATAAGGTAAGTTTTATTAGTAATGTAACAATTTTCTAGCATTGCATTGTTAGAGGATGCTTCTCTCTCTCTCTCTCTATACAAAATATTTAATTTGCCAAGAAGTAAGCTCTTTTGGGATTTGCGGTTGCAAATAGTGCAGTGTGAAGATTTTTGTGCACCAGTTGTCTTCTAACAATTCCGAATGGTGAAAAAAAATACTCGATTTGATATGAAAGTGGACAAAATTCTCTCAGTCATCTTTGAGTGCTTTACCTGATTTTGGTATGTCATAAATTGTCATATGCACGATGTTCCTTACAAATGATACTCATGCATAGTTTTTTTTAATAAATGTGGAAGAATGTTAAATTGAAGTTGTTTTATTTATAAAATTTAATGTATACATTTATAATAATTAATATAACCTTGAGATGGCGCTATAGTGTAGATAATTCGAAACAAATAGTTTCTCGGTCAAACATAGATGTCAATAGTGTCAAAAAATTATACCATTTTAGAAAATAAGTCTTTCAAGTGAAGTTAAGACATTAAAAAAAAGTAATTCTTTTGGTTCCCGTTGTTCCCGGTGTTACACTTTGAGATACCGCTGTTTTTATTGGTATTTTAATATTAATAGTAAATGGTTATAATTTTTACTCATTCATTGCTTCGATAGCTTTAACTATTTTATTCGTACATTACGACTGTGTAGCCATTGCAAAACTCTTTTCAACTGCGCGCGTTTCAACTAAAACTCACTTTACGATAATTCGAGACTATAACTTACCAAAAATTAATAACTATTTTACGACACCAAAACAACCTATCGGGATTATTTTTTTTGGTCAATTACAATTGCAACATATTTCAAATTGAAGAATTCTAAAAACTATACGAACCATGGTTTGCAAAGATAGTCTGTAACATTGTTAGTTTCTGGAGGTGGAGACATAATTACACTAAAATGGCTTGATGGCTAACGTTTTTCTATGGTTGCAAAAAGGTACATTAAAATGTTGAATGGAAGAACGATTCAAATTTGCCTGAAAGATGTTCAACATTGTAACTACATCTTCTAGTTCTGCCAATGTTATAGAATTGTTACGTGCATAAATTTCAAAATGTAATACCCTGTATATTCATTACACTAAAGTTAGATTTTTATTTTCGGCGCCGTCTAACTAGTTTCGTTTTACTTCATTTCCTGTCAAGACCTTAAACCGTCCATTACTTACATTCGTGCTTGCGATGTCTGATTTAATTTCCTAATATCATCGGCGTATGTGAAAACTTTGATATAATACGAAAACGAATTTCTATTAGTTTACTCATCACAGGGTAAGCTTTTCCTATTAGTTTTTAGAATTATTTAGTAATTTCCATGGTCATTTGTTAGCAGGACCCGACACGTGTTAGTCCACATGTTTCGGTATATTCTTCACTAATAAAAGGACCAAATACGTTAATGGAAAACCCATAATTTGGAAGGCCTACATTAAAGCTAAAAACAAAGTCTAGACAAGAAAATTATCTCCGGTGTACTGTTACTTTCGAGTCAATAGACTACGATACTTCCTTTAATTCAATGTGGGCAACAGCATTAGATAAACGGTTTTTATGTCTAATTTTTTTAGCATTAATTAGTAGTTTTGTAGATTTTTGCTTTCGTTAGTCTTTGTGCTGACACGATTTGCTCTGTTCATTAATATTCCAGCTCGACTCAACGAGGAAAACGTTTTCTTCGAGCCAGTACTGGATTGTGGGTAATCTTATTTAATTACATTTGTGTCATTAAGGTCTCTCACAAAAATTTATTTGATATTATAACTTACGTAATTACAATAATTGTTTCAATACCGTTTAGGTACTTTCATTAATTATTTTGTGTATCGCATGCTTTTAATATTTGTCATTATGAATCTAATTTTCTTCGCTATCAACACCCTACGTGTAATTTAAGCCTATGGATTGTGTGCTGTCGATACTTCCGGCATTTATATGAATAATTTACGATAAATTTTTGATGCCCGTTGTTAATAATTTACTATAAATTCTTTCTTTTTCTTTTGGTTCGTTGACAATTACGAACCTGATTTTGTTACAAGCTTGGACCTTCTGTCTTGATCAAAACAGAAGTTTTTACTTAGTAAGATTTGGCACCCTTTCGTAACACCTATAAGCTTGTAGCAGAATCTTCTGCAAGTTTTTTTGTACTCAAATACCTTTATGTGAACTAAGAAAAAAACGGTAAACTTGAAAAAGCGAACGACAATTTAACAAAGAACTACTACAGAGTTACGTAATAAACTTGTGCACCAAGCCAGATTCTAAACGCCATAGAAGTGACTTTAAAAAAAGTAGTCTCCGTATACAAAAAAGAATCGTGGTTGGTTAAACGGGACTCTGATTGTGTTACTGTCCAAAAGGGGCGTGCTTTCGCAATTACCGAAATTTTAATATAATTTATATTGTGGCATGTAGTGAAATAATGTTCAGCAACAACAGACTTGGAAATATGCTTTTTTTCTTATACAACGATTATGTTCTGAAATGCGAGAAGAACTCAAACAATGTACCGAAATCTAACAAAGAACCACTACAGAGTTAAGTAATCAACTTGTAAACCAATCCAAATTCTAAATTCAATAGAAATGCTTTAAGAAGAAGTAGTATCCGTATATAAAAAAAAGAGTATCGTCGCAATTGGGTTACGGTCGAATAAAGGCGTGTTTTTGAGTAACGACCGGAAACCAGAAAAGGAATAATTCAAAACCATGATCACGATGAAAGTTATTGGTGTTTGATGATTTCTATGCTCTTTCGGATTTTTTTATTGAAGAAGAATGGTCATTTTGCAATCACCGAAACGTTATCAAAATCTATATTGTCACTTGTAGTAAAATGATGTTTAGCAACCGCAAACTTAAAAATATGCTTTTTTCCTATACAACGATCATGTTCTGAAATGAGTGTAATGACGGAATGACTTGTTTCGCCAATGTAGACTAAACCACATGATCAAGAAATTTCGTATACACCTTGAGATGAACGTGTAGGAAATTTGTCTTTGGAGGAAAGAGAAATGTGTTTAATTTAAAATAGATTTAATTCTTATTTGGCCTGTAACCTTACGAACGTAGAGTGAAAATGACAATTTTAGATTGGATTCGGAGATAGAAATGAGTACGTATATGTAGAGGACGATTAATAACTGTTTGAATATTTTGTTTCGTATAACCATAGTTCCACGCGGTTCTAGGTAAGATGACGGAGTTCTGAGTCTAGATTTTCAGGTAGGCAAAAATAAGCGCGATGAACCAAAGATTGAATAATAGAAGCAAGATAATGATGAGACTAGTCATGAAGGTATCTGTCCGTATGTGTGGGTTTGGGATAAACAGAATGGCCTAGAAAACCGTCGGGTTTACGAGTCACAAGTACTTCTAGAAATAAGAGACAACCATTAGTTTTGATTTTCATAGTAAATTTGATATCTGGGTGTTGATTGTTTAGTCCCAACCTTTTATGAACTACCACCCCCTTTACAAAAAAAAATTTCAACGCCCGAATTAATTCTTTCTCTGTAACCGTGCTCCTTGTGGTCGTGGCAGAGAGTCGTGCGATTATTAATTAATCAAAAAATACAAAAACATAATAAAAACATTTAATTCCGACAAAGACCATTCAAAGTGTTAGAACAAAATTATAACTTAACCAACAAATGCAACACAAAGCTGTAGCATTCCCCGCTGAGGCAATGCACAAAGGCCAAGACAAGACGATTAATCCAAATTAGTCAAAAAAATATAATAAAAAAACAAAATTCAATAAGAAACATAAATATCAATGCGATGGTTGAGGCTGGTGGAGTTTGACAATTTGTTAATGTCAGGTTTCAATTTAGTTAACATAAGTCGCAAATCACCACGCTCAGTGATCTGCAGTCTATTCCTTTTCTTAGACAGTAAATTAGTTACTGAACTGAACCTACGTTCAGCCAAATATGATGAAGAAAACGAAATTAAAAATGTCTGTACTATTTCCCACAAACCAGGTTAAAGAACTGATATAGATTTTTGGAGCCGGAAGTGTTGGTATTTATTTCTAAATGTTACTTTTATTTCTTCATTAGTTGAAGATTATGCTGTATCCGCATTTGCGGAAAGGTCTATAATCTAGCTTGGTATATTCATATTTAAAATATCCTGGAATCGCTGTGTAAAATCAGTATAAAAAGCAACGAGGTGTTGGCAGTAAGTAAGTAAATCTTTCTATTTTAGTGATAACGTCGGAAAGTGGCTGTATTCACCTCTTCCTAGATTTTGTTTGAATAGAAGAAGTTTTCCCACAAGCTATGAGGTTTTTTGTTTTTATTAAATTCAATTCATCATTTTGTAATTGTAGATTAAATAAGTTAAAAGTCTGTCAACTAAGCGATGTCATTTTTGGACGCAATCAAGTTTCACTACAAAGTTGCCCAAATAATCTGTCATTTAATGAATTCCTTCTTATCTTGTTGACTGCTCTAATAGCGTAATAGAGAGACGTATGCAGGCGTTCATTAAGATTTTTTGCAATCAGGTGCTGACGATGAATAACACAATGTACAGCAAGTACATTTGGTACTGCTTATTTTAAATGCGCCATGAAACCTTTATGACGCCACGTCATTGCTGGAGCACCATCCGTAGCAACTGATAAAATATTTTGAACAGGAATTTCTTTCTTTTGGAAAAAACGTGTATGTTATTAAATATGGATTCTCCCTTTGTATCGGATTCTAAATTTTTTGCGAATAATAACTCTTAACAATTTTTTTCTTCTTTTATGAATCGTACGTAAGCTAAGAGTAGTACTTTGTTATTTGGTAAAGTTGATTCATCGAATTGAATGGAAAATTTGGAAGTTTTCAAGTAATCACATGATGATAGTTAAAGGTCTTTAGCCATTTCATCTATTCTTCTTTGCACTGCGTTATTACTTAAAGGATTTTCTTAATGATATTTGATGGTGTCTTATAATGAAGAACAGTTTCCATTACCTCTCTGACTGCCAGCATAATTAATTTCTCGCCAATTGTGTGTGGTTTTTCCGCTTTTGCAATTAATAATAATATATTATATGAAGCACGAAGGCCATCATTTTCTTGTTTATAACATGATGCATAAAATTTGATATAGTTGCCTGTTTTAAATGTTTCTTTTCAAGTCCTTGAAAATAGGATAAATTTTTGTACCAAACTCGAGTCATTGTTATGATTAGACAGAATCTGTTCTTTAGGATTTCAAAGCTAAATGAGTTTAAAAACGTTACAATAAATCAAGAAAACAAACTAATTTAACGAATCAAAACAGGAAAGTTTATTGTCAAACAATGTGTTACAAGCTTATAGGTCTTACGAACCTTGCAGAGCCAACTCACACAGTCGGAGATACGGGAGGTTCAAGTAAATAATAATTAGAGGCGCCAGATCTTTTATAAGTAACACTTGTGTTTCGATCAGGACAGACGGTCCAGGCTTATAACGAACTTTAGGTTTGTAATCCTTGTTACCTTGATGTTCGTGTAACCACAATAAAAGAGAAAGGTATGTTACTATAAATGAAAGATAAGATAGGTATAACAACTATAATTCAATAATGTAGAGTATTAACAACTATAATTCAGTAACGTAGAGTATTAACAACTATAATTCAGTAATTTTTGTAGTACATTCTAAATAAATAAATGCCGGAAGTGTCAGAAACCCATAATACATAAGTTACACCTCGGGTGTCGATAAACAAAGAAAATTACACGTTAAATAACTAAGGTTCACAGCATGCAATATCACAGAATTAGTTACTGACAATACCTAAATGGTATTAAAACTACTATTACAATTGCGTATTTTAAACAAGTTAAATTTCGTGAGTGACCTTCTTTGACAGCGACATAATAGTTAAAAAAAACTTACCCACAATCCAGTACTTGCCCGAAGAAAACGTTTTCCTCGTTGAGTAGCCTAAAATAATTATGAATAGCAAATCGTGTCAACGCAATGACTAACAAAAGTAGAAATCTACAAAATGGTTATTACTACAAGAAATTAGATATAAGAACCCAATGTATCGAATGCTGTTCCTCGTAATTATTAAAAGGTGTGTTTTGCAATCGACTGACGTATAGTAAGTAACATCTCGGAGGCAAATTCTGGTCCGATACTTCGTTTTCGGTGTGGATAATGTGCTTTCCAGAATACTAATCGTTTAGTGAAGGTATTTATCGATATTAATCTCTCATTGTTCTTTATTAAATCGAAACATGTGGCCAAAGCGTGGCGGAACCGCTATCAAATTAAGAAAGAAATTACCAAAGAATCCTAACAAAACGGATGTAAATAGCTTACCCGGTGATGGATAAATTGCTTTAACGGTGTAGTGAAATTATAATTTCAACAAGCCATACTTAAATTATTCCATAGCACCGACCATTTTACGTAGTTGTCAGTTTAACGTCTTGAGAGGAAATGACAGCAAAAGAAAAATCGACAGAGAATGTCAAAACCAAAATCTAATTTTATTTCTACCAATATACAGGGTATTACATTATGAAGTTTTTGCACGTAAGAAATGAAGGTACTCAACTTTTATCTCTGTATTTATTTTTTTAAGAAACTCGAAATAGTAAACTTTGGTAGAGTAACACACCTGTGTCGTGTTTTAATTAATTCACCATATCAAGACTCTATTGTAAAATAAGACGTTGAAATGATCTTACAGTTGCTAAATCTGTGATGGCTAATGATATCCCGCGTTACTCAAACCTGAATATTAACGCAACATAAACCTTATTTAGATCAAAACTTAATTTCGTATAAGATTGATTGAAACAAGACTTGGAAATAAACATTATTTTGTTAAAAATTAAAAAAAAACGAAACAAATGTAGGCGTAAAAATGTATAAGATGGGTACCAAGTTTATCTTATATAAAATCTTAAGCTTTCGCGGTTATGTTTATGATTATAAACGACTTTCGACTTAAACCGCGTCGTAGTTAAACACCCAGAGTGTATCTTGCAAAACCAAAAAAACTAATTATTTGGAGTTTGGATTAATTTATAATAACGACATATTGTTGACAGTGTTTGTCCTAATTAAGTGATCAGTCTTAACACATCAACAGTAGGTAATCAGAACAGTAGAATAATAAAGTTTACTAAAAACTTATCTTAAATAAATTTAAAATCATCAAATAAACTACTAAACTAAACTATTCCATATAATTATATTCCACAATAAAATCAAACTGTAATATTGAAAAAAAATGTTAATTAACCGATATAAATATTTTATTTTATGTAAAATTAGAAGAAAATAAATGAATGTATTTTCAGTTCCTGAACGTTCTCAGAACCAATATACAATTTTATTACAATTTAGTAGGTCGTATCGAAAGCTATCAACAAGACTTGTTGGCGTTTCAGTCAATTTGAGCTTTATTTGACGCCCCTAACAAACTAAACTAAATTTACTTGCACTGCTTTTGTCGGTTATAAATTAATTAGTAAGAAAAACAGGAGCAGTTATAAAACATCAGTATTCACATAACGATGTAAAAATAACAAAGAAACCTTACACCGACAGATTATCCTCTAGAGAAGTATTTAATTTCAATTACTTCAGTAAAAAGTTGGAAGTATTCGATAGTGATGTTTCAACAATTACAAGAAGTGCGCATTTAAATTAGGCGAAAAGGAATACGCTATTTTAATCAAGTGTTTTTCGTGATTGCGCAGAACCTTAACAACCGAGTGAAATTGTTCGACAAATGTTTAGAGATGCTGTGGTAGTTGAACTGTTGGTTTGTTTGTGTATAAAAGGCACATATACTTCGTTGCGTAAAATTTATAAATGTAATACAATGTAACGTTTTAAATTTAATTATTTACAATGGTGGAAAAATTAAATGAATACGAAGGATTTCTCGGGCGGTTACACGGTGTACGAGATTCTTTTAAAGAGCGTACTCAGAAATGGAAAGAAGACCATCCAAACGGCGTTTTAAGTTCTGTAAGAAGTTGGATTTTTAATTTGTTTTCTCAAGAACAGAAAGAAGTGGGAGATGTTACTGACGAGTATTCGCACCTTTACAAGTAGGAAATTTCATATGATTTTTAACATTTTTATTTTGATGTAAATTTAGGCGCAAAACTCGACACGAGTTAATTCGAGTGTCTGCAGCGGTAATGGGTATAGAATTTTCTTATGCTGCCGAAACCGCTTTTGTTTCTCCAACGTTATTAAAAATTGGAGTTGAGCATAAGCACATGACACTAGTATGGGCATTATCACCGCTCGTGGGATTTTTTCTAACTCCAGTACTTGGTTCAGTAAGCGATCGTTGTCGTCTTAATCTGGGTAGAAGAAGACCATTTATAATTTTGATGTCTATTGGTGTTTTAATTGGTAGTTATCCAAATATATGTTAGAAATTGTTAAGCATTTTCCTATTTAGGTTTATTACTAGTTCCGAACGGTGAATATTTTGGTTATTTAGCTGGTGATATACCAGCATCGCAGAATGTTAGTTTTCAACCGGTTTTGTCGCATAGAACAACAGCGTTAGCACAAGACCAAAATATTACTTTAATTGATGAAGAAAATGAAAATAATTTAGGTTATCACCCATGGGGAATTTTCTTTACAATCTTAGGTACGGTGTTGCTTGACTTTGATGCGGATGCTTGTCAGAGTCCAGCGAGAGCTTATCTATTGGACGTCACAGTTCCAGGTAAATACTTTATTTTTATTACATTTCGTTCTAATTATTTTTTTTATATCAGATGACCATGCTCGAGGGCTTAGTACTTTTACAATAATGGCTGGTTTAGGTGGGTTTTTCGGCTACGCAACAGGTGGAATCAATTGGGATATAACAATAATTGGTAAGCGAATAAATTTAATAATTTCTTATTCCAAGTAATAGCGAACATTTTATTTTAAATCAATTTACTCTGTTATACCAAGTTGCGTTTTTAAATTTGTATTTGAACTGCTAGGAACAACAAAATTTGTTGTATTCAAAAACTTTATGTTTTTATTCCTGTATCAGTACCAAACATCAAACTGAAATCTACAATGGTTTCAATATTTTTTCACATTCGATTTTCTATTTGTCTCTGTTATTATTGCAACAAATTTAGAAACAAATCTTTTTCTTGTGAAATATATTGATGCTGTAATCCCAGAAGGTTGTATATACTTGTAGTATTTTAATTAAAATAATTTTAAATGATATGCCCGGTTTCTATATATCTGTAGTGATATCACATTGGTTTTGTAAGATTTATTAATTCTGAATACAGAATGTATTTTTTTTTGAAAAAATATTTTTTAAACTGACTTATTGTAATGTGATGATGATTTACAATAACAACTATTATATGTATCAACCAGTGCCGGCTTCTCCGTTAGATCATTTAGTCTATGACTCTAAAGAAATACTAAAAATTGTTTTATTATTCATTTACAATTGGAAATATGTTTAAATTTTTAATACAAGAAAATGTGTTTTTAAAGTTTCAATATTGAAATGTCCTTCTTGCAGCATTTACTACCAGCCACCACTGGTATCAACTATTACCTTTTACTAATCTTTAATATAAAGTTTATCTAAAGTAACTTGAGTATACTAAAATAATAATATAATCGATTAATTTTCAGTTCAAATATTTTTCTGAATTTAAAAAATGTTTATATAAGTTTGAAGAACACCACATTATGCTATGGCAAAACTTGCTTCACACTTTGTTTATGGTGTAAAAGAGCGTTAAATAGTAATAGAAAAAATTTGGAACTAAAAATGTATGAAAACAACGATAAAACAAAGAACTCTGTGTTTGATTTATATTCTAAAGTTTTCTTATGATGTACGTATAATTATCAAAAACAAACATTTTTAATCATTTATAGGAGGTATCTTTTTAACTGTCGCAAGTGCGGCTTTAGAAGGGGGCCGGGGGAGCTATGTCCACCACCCCCCTCCTCGAGATTGAAATGATGCTGCAAGTTTTCTTACATATTGTAATTCGAATTATTTGATGGAGTACCACCAGCATCTAATAAGCATCCAGAATAGAACATTAAACTTTTTGACAACACGATTCAAATTAAATTACATGTTATCTGTTTTGTGCACAATGTTAAATGATTTTTATTTATTTATTTGGTCTTAATTAGACTTACTAGGTCTGTTTGAAGTGAGTGTGCTGTGTTTTTTTTTTCATATTTTCAGCATTAACAGTTCAAGTTCGCGTAGCAATTATTTAATTTAATATTTTTGAATCATCAATCTACAGTGTACTATCCATTTGATATTGAAGGAATACCTAGCTGTACCTAACTACATACTGGAAACAAAATTGATCGTTTGGTAATTAGGAAACCGAAACATTGTTATACTGATAATGTTACACATAATTCCTGTGAGGCAAATACCTAATCTACGTGATTCGTTTTTGTATTTTGAAAATCTTACAAAGTTTTGCCTTGAGCTGTAGAGTAACAAAAAGTAAAATGCCTATTGAATAAAGGGGATGATTAAAAAGTGAAACCAGTTCTGCTGCTTCGAGTTTCCTCTCAATGAGAACATCTGCGTCTATTTATTTTTATTCTGCTGCCTGATGTTTTCAAAACGAGTCAAACATTTTTCCAATTTATAATTTTTTGAAACATACTAAGTACCTATTTTTTGTGCAGGATTTTGTTAAGAATCTATCTAAAATTTCGTAGAAAAATTTAAAAATTTAGATTTTTACTTATTTTATTTATTTATTTTCAAGTCTCGTTTATACAATTTTTTTAGTGATAATTAAATTTTGGTTTAAATGGTTTTTAACAATTATAGTCAGCTTATATCGAGTTTTTTTCTTAAAATCTTTTTTTGATTTTGTTTTTAGAAAGAATAAATAGATAATTGAAATGCAAATGTACCACAACATGATTTTTACTATTTTAATTTTTTTAGTCATTCTAATGGAAGTTATGACAATTTTTTAAAACACAAAAAAACTCGTAGAACCGCAAACCCTGACTCCCAATGGAACTAAAAAAAGTTATTTGCTATAATAAGTTTTAACTGCCATTTGAGGATTTAACGATTTAGTATTGACACCCTGTATATCAAATAATCAAAACCGTACAATGCAGCTGCACTACATACATCTACATAAAAAACTCAAAATAAGGGCTTTTATTACAGACATCTTTGTCTTTACCAGCAAAGGCACCTAATTATTAAATATGAACAAAATGCTTGTAGATGCCCTTGTTACAATCACGCACTAAATAATAATAAGTTTACTGCTCATCTGATTGAGATATCTAAAGCACTAAGTCAAGGTCGAAGGATACCAATAGTTTGTCTAAAGCTTTCACACTTGTATACTCTATTAAGCAAGGAGAATTTATTATTGCGATATTATGTCTTGCAAACATACCAAATTTTACTTTGCTTCTCAGTAAGCAGTTACAAAATGAAAGCATTGATTTATTGGATGCATCAGCGGCAGTTCAAGATACTCAAAGCGTATTAGAGGAAAGAAGAAAATATAGTGACGTGTACTTTAAAACCCTATTTGAACAAGCACAAAAACTAGCAGCGGAACTTGACACCAACATAAAGCTTCTTCGTGTTGTAGATAGGCAAAAACATCGAAACGATTCAGCAATATTATCTGCGGAAGAATACTTCCTGGTTACTATTTTTTGTACTGTTTAATGTTTTCCAAAAATTGACTGCGAAGTTTTTATTTAAAGCTATTATTACCGAAAGTTATAGTAAAATTGGAAAACAACAAGCTTAAAAATAGAATGGAAGTAGTTGTAAAACAATTTCAAACAATTTTGGATTACAATGAATATTTGAGAGAAGGAAAATTAACTTTATGGAAGAGCAAGTGGTTAAGAGAGCAAGAGATAAACAACTAATTGCCTACAACTGTTATTGAAGTTTTAGATAACTGTGACCATCAATTATTTCCAAATATTTACGATCTTCTCAGAATATTATTGTCATTGCCTGTTTGTGTAGCAACAGCAGAAAGATCTTTCTCAACTTTGCGGTGAACAAAAACTTGGTTGAGGTCAATAATGTTGGAAGATAGACTTAATGGCTTGTGTTTGTTGCACATTTATAGGGATATTATTCCCGGAACAGAAAAAGCCATTGAACGGTTTGGAAAAAGTAAACGGAGAAGATTACAATTTATTCTATAAACTGTTTTAGTAATTTTGTATTTCCATAAATATGCTTTTAGTTCTAGTATGTTTTATAATAATATAATTCATTTCCATTAGTAGACATTTTTCAAACTTCTACGCATCCTTTTGTACTAATTTTTGATTTACTGGAATTTATTGGTAGATATTACTATTGTAACAATTTTTAAACTAATTTATTTATAAACTAAATATTTACACGATTTATTTTAATTAACAATAATAAAATTTAACGGTATTTAAGAAAAAGACTTACATTAATTTATATATATATATGTATATATACTATGACTTAACAAATAATGTCAGCGGATAACTTCTGTTTATCTAAACTGGTATTTGTTTATATTAAAAGCACGTACGATTACACGCCGTTATATTTATCTTAGCACACGCGTTAAACCCTTAATTTATTTAAACCGGCCAATTCTTCTTCCAATTCAATTCGAAAAATTACCCCAACTTCTTCTAAACGCCTTTTATATTCTTTAGTTATCTGCATCCAGAATTTTCCACATTTTTCGAACATTGTCTCAAAGTTTCCAATTACTTTTCGGCAACTTCCTTGAGCGTAAAAGCAGTCAATTGACTTTTCGGGTCTAATATTATACTTGGATAGTAACTACAAGCCAAGACTTAAACGTCTAACACATTTCGAACTGTCCTCCAATCTAGTTGATCTAAGCCACAAGCAAATTTGGCTACTACCAATTTCTTAATGGTGTGGACGGTTTTGCACGTGAGTACTTCTTGGTGACCAGATAAAAAACGAAACGACGGTCATCGCGTAGTTTTAAGATTTTGGCGACGGCCGGTTGCTGTCTTCATAGTTCATCCAGCCGTCCGAACTTCTTAAACATCTCTGGACATATTAAAATTTTTGCGCACGCAATGTACAATGGCGTAATCCTTTTGTGTTTGGAACAGATCTTATTCTTCCTCAAAACATAGCGTTTCCAGAACCCCCGTACATGCTTATAAACTTATCGCAGTCTATTCTCTCATTAAATCATTCACCTAATTTGGGCTTTAATTATTATTTTTGTCAACTTAACTAAAGTCTCAGTACCAGTCTTTACGGCTCCTTCAACTGTTGGAAAGTGGCATGGCAGACGTAGTAGAGGCAATGTTCCTTCTCTTTTTTGTGCGACTAACATCTGACTGTCTGTATCAAATCTTAGTATTAATGTAAGTTCAATTCTAGTCTTGTTAACATAATCGTAATATTAGTGAACGAATAA
Organism: Aquatica leii; assembly: GCA_035610365.1. Lineage (NCBI taxonomy): Eukaryota > Metazoa > Arthropoda > Insecta > Coleoptera > Lampyridae > Aquatica > Aquatica leii. The sequence continues at coordinate 30,915,693 of CM069433.1, read as the reverse complement.
GATTCTAGTATTTCGTTTGTTTTTTCATTTTTTGCTGTAATTGTAATTTATTATTCTAGTTCGTAAGTTTTTAGTTATATTGACTGTTTAATAAAGTCTTTGACTGTGATACTTTTATAATTAAATTATAATTACCATTTAATACAGATTGGCCTGATGAAGTTAGCACAATAGCTAATGAAACGTAGCCAGAATAACCACGAAGTTTTATTTCTGACCGGTTCCTATCCTCCACATCAAAAAATCTATTTTAATAGAGAAGCCGCAGCTTTATCTGAAACACCAATTCTGTCACAAGTCTTTGAAAGTAAATCATAGTCTAAAAAAAGCTGTTTAATAATAAGCGTTATTATTTCGACTTGTTTGAGTAGCTCGAATTTATTATCTTCCCTCGAAGTAGTGCATTCTGATTCAGATGAAAGGATAACATGAATGCGGTTGGAGACTCTTGTGTTCTTTCATTTTGAGTTTGAAAGTTTCACTTACCCATAGATAATTTTCTTTTTTAAGCGTAAGTTAATTTTTTTGTAGTAACAGGATGTATGCTTTCAATAAACATTTTCCTTGCCGATCGTTGATCGATAAGGAAGCGGTGCTCTCTTGTAGGTACTTTTTTCTGTCGAAGACAAATACATTTAGATATATATATTTGCAAAAGAAAATCTCAAACACAGTTTTACTAATGCGGCGGAACCGTTCTTATTTCTTTTTGAGTATTTTTAGATGTAATTTTAGAAAATTTTTGCATTTAAATTGATATGCCTTCAACTTCGCGCGCACTCCTATATGTTTGAATGTCGGAATAGAAATCTTAAACCATAGTCTTGTAATTATTGGCACCACAATGTCTTTTATTTTATTATATGTGAGCTTTTTTTTATGTTTTGATCCAGTTTTATTTTGCGGCTGCTCCACTCTTAGAACTGCATAGCATCTATATATGTCTATAAAATATTGTCTTTTAAATCACACGTATCACCAAACAATGAACACTTCCATTTTTCACAAGTATGATCCATATTGAAAGGGGCGTAACACACCTTTCACTTAAAAAGCACTCTGTTCTACTGAAGTACAAGCACCGCAGCGAAAAGCGAGTTAATACGGGTTGATTTCTACCCCCTCCTATTCCAACTGATTCCAGTCAACATACGCGTGACTACAACTTACTAATTGGATCAAAAGCTTACATATTACTTGAATCTAATCGCTAATCACCATACGGCAACATACTCCAAAAACGACAAAAATTCGAAAATATTCGAAACTTTGACCACAATCGTTTCATGTACTCTGTCTACCCTTTGCATCACTTGGTTGACGTAGTATTCACCAGCGACCTTTTTTCCGGTCTTTGTCTAAGTTGGAGGTCGCATGGCAATTGTATTTCGCAGACTCAAAGATACGACTTCGGTCGTAATGTAATTTTAACGGAAACCGACAAAAAACTCTTTTACTAAAACGTCTGCAACTGTAGCTGCTTCTTGATTGGGTATCGCGTTAGTCCTTTTCGTGAAATAATCCATCGGTACTAGGATATATTTGTTTCCCAAATCAGATTCTAGAAACGGTCCTGCGATGTCAATCTCTACTCTCTCTAAGGGGCTTCCCACGTTATACGTTGTGCTTTTTTGCTGGACCATTTCCTGATGCGCAGATCGTGAATTTACGGCACCATTACATGACTTCCTCTTTGCAGTTCACCCAGTAGAACTTTTCTCCAATTTTGCTTACTGTTTTCGTAACGCCAAACTGTCCTCTTGATGTACTATCGTGCAGATGCTGCAACACGTGTGACAATTAATTCTTTATCAATACCAGCTAAAGTCTTTTTTCTGTGCCCTTGGCACTCTATAGAAATCGGTTAAAAATACTATCTTCTAGTCTCAAACAGTTCCATTGCGCCCATTATGCTTTGATGTTTTTGCTCAAAGCGCTCACTTGTAATCGTTTTCTTGTTCGCGAAGCAACTACTCAGATTCCCACTCGTCATCAACCATAAAAGTTTTTCGGAGACATTCAATATTTTCTTTAAGTCGCGAACAATAGTTACAGTCTGCCGGACATGGTCTTCTGGAGAAAACATCAGCGTTCCAATGACTACTTCCAGCACGGTGTTCTGTGTCGTAGTCATAGCCTTGAAGTCTGAACAAAACTTTACTTAAATACACGATGACTTTTTTTTGTCCATCTTGCACTTGTGAAAGAACTGCGTATATGACCAGATTACTTGCCTTGGTATCCTACAGAAATTTTCCCTCTTCTTTTAGATAACTTTGGCAAAGTGGCTAGGGTTTGTTTTAGGTGATGGAAAGCGTTTTCGAAATATTTATTCCGTTTACATTCTGCTCTTTTTTCAATTAGTTTTGTCAAAGGCTATATTGGCAAATCCGGTTACAAATGGTCTATAATAGGTACAAAACCTCAGAAAACTGCGAACTTGATGCTTGTCAATTGGTATTGACCATGTTTGCACTGTTTGAACTTTGTTTGGGTCAGCCGTTACTCCATCTCTAGATACGACGCGGTCAAGATATTGTACTTCTTTCTTATATATGTGGCACTGGTTAGGGCTCAGTTTTAGATTTACCCCACGTAATCGTTGGAACACTTCTTTCATGCTGTTCAAATGCTCTTCCGACCACAATCACGTCGTCTAGATTAACCAAGCACATCTTCTCAAACGTTTCAGAAGCGTTACACAGACCGAACAGCATCACAGTGAACTGCCACAAACCAGTTCAATTGTAAAAGTAAATAAAAGTAACAACTTTTTAAATCCAACGTAGAAAACATTTGTAATCCTGACAGGGCGTCTAAAGTGTCGTCAATTTTTGATAAAGGGTAGCTGTCCTTTTTGGTCACGTCGTTAACCTGTCTGTAGTCTACGCAAAACCTTGTTGATTCATTTTTTTTCTTTACTAACACAATTGGAGACGTCCATGGACTATTTAAGGTTCAATCACACCTTCTCTTTTTATATTCGTAATTATTTATTCGGTTTTTTTCTCGTTTCGCCAAAGGAAGTTGGGCCGGATGTTGTCGTATTAGCCGAGCATTTCCAGTATTCATTACACTCACAAGCCATTATATTTATCTTACCACACGCTTTTAACACTTAATTTAAATCATTTAGAAAACTGATCCCAACTACTTTCAAACACTTTTTATATTTTTAAGTTATCTGCATCTAGAATCTACCACGTTTTTTGAACATTGTGTAGAAATTTCAAATTACTTCGAGAACGTTTCACTAACAATATAAAAAAAATTAATTTTGTTGTCTCATTCGGATAAGTCGCAGTGTCTTGTACGCCCCAACCACAAACTTTGTGACTAATTCTAAACACCCCATCGGGCAAAAGCGGCGGCGCCAGGGTTTCTTAAATGGGTGTCGACAAATTTTAGTTTAGATTTTTAGATGTGGCGATGCACTAAAAAATCGATACACCCAAATCAGAACAATTTCACTAGGCACTAATAAATTTGCTTAAGATTTTGCAATTAAAAATTTCGTAGCATGTCTACATTTAAACTTGTAGCACGTACATGGGTTAATATGTAGTTGCATCAACGCGCCGTGTTATTTAGTATGATGTACGAATGTGTTCTAACATGTACAAGTCCTACAACATGCAGGCAGTATTCAACATGTTTTATCAAATTATTTCCCGTGCAATTTCACCTATTGGTTCATCAATCTGATTTTGAGGAATTGTTCGTGCTACTGCTACTACACGCATTTAAGTGATTTGATATAAGACAATGTAGTGATTCGATCACTATACACCGAATCACAATTCAGAATACAAAAGAAATCGGCGCAGTTCTGTGAAGAATCCGGAGTACATGCAAAAATATAACCAAAAGGCTACGTATAGCTTACAAACATTACTTCGGATAACAAAAATCATAGATCAAACAAAATCCTGGGCTTCTTATCTCTGTTCCACTCAATGTTACTCCTGTCTAATCCAGTGGTTAAACGGTATGTGAAATCAAATGCCTTTTGCTGTTCTCATGGTTTTAAGGGAGCTGAAACATTACTACTCGGATTGCTACTTTTGCATAACACGCATATCCAAATTGGTCAAGAAAATTAAGTTCAAAGTCGTATAACCAAATTGTCAGTCTGTTCTAAAGCTTGTGCTGCATAGTACAACTACCAATTCCTTCTTTTCACAATAGCAATGCAACATAGTTAATAGCATTATCCTTGGTAACCTTTATAAGCACGTAAGTTTTTTCCTGACGTTCCAGAGTTAGTAAATCTGATTGCAGTTCTGTATTTGGCCGTATGTTACTATAAGGAACGCATTTTCAACCCAGTAACAAGGAACAAAAGTTTTGTTACGTAATGTTTATAACAAAAATAGAATTTATGTATTTGTATTTATAAACGTAGTATAACAATAAAAAAGAAATTCCAAATATACATATCTGGCAGCAATTTAAAGAACAAATATGAAGTGTAAGATAAAGAGATCATCATCTTATTATATACTCTTGCAATAAAATGTTATTGTCGCTGTTTTATTTAGATATATTTAAAACAGAAACAGTAATTTTAAATATTTCACATTAATTTACTAAGTAATGCAGCAAAAAAATATGTGCTATTGCTAGTATTTAGATTTAAATTTTCTCTAAGAACATTATACATAATACGCCTATTATCATTACAATTTTACGTAAAGTTGTATTGATGTTTTTAGTAAATTTTAAATAGTATAACTGTACGATGCGTATTATAAAATGTAGGTCAATTAACAAATTCCAATTAGTTGTTGATATTATATTTCTCAGCAGCTTAACAGTATAAACCTAAAACAATGTTTGATAATGTTTGTAGAAACCTGTATTTATGTAAATTTTCAATTTAAGCAGAAGCAAGAGTTTTCTCTGATTAAATAAAAATTTTAATAAAAAAAAATATTTTTATTATTCTATTTAAATAAAGATTTGAAACTTTAAATTTGAATTACTACATTTTGATGTTTATAAATTGGTTTTATTAAATGTAGTTTGATTTTTAAAATACGTAGTACCAAATTCAATGTATTTGCAAGATAGTTTAACGTATGCACTCTCTTAATTATAACCTTTAACACAGTGGCGTAACAATGGGCCTGTGTTCCAGAACAAACTGGGCCCCTGAGGAAGAAAATCGAAAAAAAATTAAGGTCACAATAAAAAGCACGCTTTTATCATGGATTACTACTTTAAAAATGTATTGTCTACTTATTGTTTGTCTAGGAAAAAAAACAGTAATATGGAAAAAACATTTATTTGAAAAAATAAAACAAAACAAACATAATTCATACAAATTTTGTTTAATTTATATTGTCATTTTGACATAAACTGTATAATTTAAATTTATTTATTTATTTATTTATTAGAGAGGTTGCGGTAGTGTATTTTTTCGTTATGTTACACGGCCATTTTGTACTTACAATATAACTTAACATAAATTACCGAAAATGAGCTTGTGGTATTCGTGGTGCAATTTAAGCTTAATTTGACAGATGTAGGTTATGTTGACAAGTGACTGCATAAACAACATGACACTGTTCACTAAAAATCTGCATTATTTAATTGGCTTTGACATAAAAAGTGTGGAAGAATTTATTGTATATAATGCTTTAGAGAAGGCAGTTAAAGAACGAAAAACAATGTATTCCGTTATAAATTTTAATTTGCAGTCTGTACCATCAAAGAAATGCCAATTTATGTTTCGTTTTGACAAACACGATATCATTGGGCTTTGTCAAGTTTTGCAGCTATCCAATAGAGTGGAAGCGAGAGATCAACATATTATAGATGGTACGAATGTAATTTGTAATTATTTCATGTCATAATTTAATTAAAATTTTAGGACTTGAAGGATTATGTTTATTACTCCGTAGATTTGTTTATCCCAATTGATTGAAACTGTTAGAGGAAGAATTTGGACTACATTTTACATCTTTAAGTAAACTATTACAAGAGATTATAAATATTATGTATAAAAAGTGGGGTACACACCTAATTAATTTTTCTGAAGATAAATGGTTCACATCAAATTATCAGAAAGAAATAGCTGCAATGGTTCATGCAAAGGGTGCCTCTTTGGCAAATTGTATAGGGTTTATTGATGGGACCGCCCGGGCTATACGCAGACCTTCAGTAAATCAAAAGGAACTGTATAGTGGACATAAGCGTCAACATTCTATGAAATTTCAATGTATTACATTGCCAAACGGGGTTATGGTACACATGAGTATCTCATACCCAGGGCAAAAACATGATGCCGTCATTTTGAAGGATACCCTTATTTTAGATCAGTTACAGTTATACTGTTATCCATATTGTATTTATAGTGATCAAGGATACCCTTTAAAAAAACAATTGTTACGCCCATATTCTAGCACTACGTTGTCAGAGCAGCAAACTTCCTTCAATCGAGAAATGTCTAAAGTTTGACAATGTGTTGAATGGAGTTTTGGGAAACTTGTGCAACAATTTGCATTTGTGGACTTTAAAAAAAATCTATTAGTTATATTTGCAACCTGTTGGAAACTACTATATTGTTGCAACACTTCTAACAAACGCCCACACATGCTTTTATGGCAGCGCCATCTCAACCTGCTTTGACATAGAATCTCCATCCTTATTAGATACTTTCAGTACCCTTAATATTTTGTTATTTGGAAAAATGAAATGTACATATTAATAAAAAAAATTGAAATAATATATGCGTTAATAAATTTATAATAAAAAAATATACATTACTGATTGTTTTTATTTATTAAAGTTTGCATAATATTTATCAGTAAATTTGTTCTCGCCGTTTCGGCTTGTCTGTTTTGTGCTTCTACATGCCACCTCTCTCTTTCAAACTCCAATTTGGATTTTTGGAACTGTAGGGTTTTTTCTTGTAAACGAAGATTATCTGCGTGCTGTTGCTGCTTCAATTTTAGTTCCGTCTCAAGCTTTGTCTTTTCCGCTAAATAACTAAATACGCCCCCTTCTTTATTATTTGTATTCCTTTTCTTAGTGGCACTACTTGTACACTCCCGAGAAGTTGTAGGGGTACCAGTACTGCTTTCAAGATTCTCTGCAACAGATAAAGTGTCCTCAAGCACCTCTACATTGCCCGCTTCAATTTCAGCTCTCTTCCTAATTGTTCGCAATGCTGCATTGCGAATCTTTTTTGCCATTTCTACATCTTCTTTCGCTGTTGACAGTGCTTTTTTTTGGTCTACCAACGTTAGCAGCAGGTTCTGCTAACTTTTCATAGTTGTCTCACACAAGCATTAGTTACCTCATGTAATCCCCCCATGGTGTTTGCAGGCGCTCTTTCCCGGATTCTGTTGCTTCCTCGGAGTCATATTTTCTAATTTTTAAGACCTGCTCGAGCATGTCGTCTTTTAATAGTCGTAGTGTAACGTCCCGTTAGAGTTCATTACATTAAAATTCAATTTTACATTCGTTTATTTTCTGCAACTAATATTGCACGTAAATTTATTCAGTTTGGCAACGTCGCGTCGTATTTCGGAAGCGACTGCGTAGTCGACTTGAGTAAGAGCTTAAGCCTGCACTTCCGTTTGAACAATCTTGCGTAGTTTACGTGAGTGATGAAAGTAAGACAAATTTTCTTGATTATGGCGTAAAAACGCATACAATTTAATTTTTATTCATTCCATCTAATTATTGGTGAGTTTACCTTTATTTTGATATAATTTTTCTATTGAATTCAACATTTTTAGTGATTTCAAAATGTTACGCAATATTTAGACAAAGGAATTTATTTTGAAGGCCGTTGCTAAGCAGCGTGAGTACATCATGTCATTTAAAAAACCATTCTAATTATTTACATTTAGGGTCTTTTTTTTATTCTGGATCTTTTCGTTTACTGTACTTTTTCTTTTTACTGGGTCTTTTCTTTTGGTTTTGTCGTTTAATTAATGGATTATCAGTTATTGAGGTTTATTATACATTGGTTTTATTCCTGGTGTTGAAGAATTTTATCACGTTAACCAAGATGTGCTAAAAATAGAAGATATCCGATGTCATATTAATTATGGTGAGTCAACTGGAATTAAGTTACTACATTTTACATTCAAGTAATTAAGTTGTGTTATTAAAACTTTTCGGAAATCATACTCGTTAACAAAATCAAACGTTTACGACATTTGCATTTAATATCAATTAATAATTAAGTATAAGAGTTGATGCTTTTTATTCATCACCGATTTAAAGGTGATTGGCGCCCAAATATTGTTTTAATCCATATTTTGTTTTATTCAAATACTGTTTTATTCTAAATATTGTTTTATTCAAATAATGTTCATTTTTCTTTAATGTAAATAGTGTATTATATTATAGTTAGTAAATTAAAGGAATTCACATCTTTGTATTTATTTTCATTCAATCTCACACCCAGAGGTCTGTGTCTCCGATTGCTGCCGTGGTTATATTATTTTGCATTTATTAAATGTATTTTATACGTTCTTTATACGGAATAATTTTTTATTACAGTAGACTGCATGTATTGAATCGGTCCGGATTGTCATACATGAGTCTATCATTGAGTCGAGACCACACGTTTTCTTCATTTAGCGAGTCATCTTCTGCCAAAATGCCATGCTACTCTCTAATGCACTTTATTCTGTCTGTTTCGGAAAATCGGAACCGTTTTTTTTTTTGAGATTCATCATTACAGGAACTCCCACTTGCTATGTTCCCTTGTTCACAATTCTGGTTTTCTTGTACAATTTCCTCATTGTTGGTACTATTTACGTTAGCGGTATTCGCGCTAGTAGCAGGAGTAGCAGTGCAACTTGCATGAAATAGCAATGATTGAGCGAATACTGCATCTGTAAAATATGCAATAAAAGCCTTCTACAAGGATGCACTATCAAACTGTTCCTACCTGTTTCACGTCGCACAGCGTCGTCTTTATTTAGAAAAAGATTGTAGCAGATTCAGGATCATATAACGTCACTTCTGTGACTTTTCCCAACGAATTCGTCATTTTTTTACAACTTCACAACAATTAACCGTTTCGATGTCACGCTCTCACACTTGTCGCAACAACAAAACAGCTGTTGCAGTACTAGACATGCGTCTTTATACCTACTATTTCCTGATTGGTGCCGATATTTCTGGAAATAACGTGTAAAAAATAGTTTATACGGTATAAAATTTTATAAAATTCAACGTTATAACTTATAAGGGTAATTTTTATAACGACAAAACTCTACCGCAACCACACTATTAATTGTAAGTATATTAAGAATTATAAGGTTTAGATTTTGCTATTAAGTTGATAATTTTAGAGGCCTGATGATGACCGTTAGGTTGAAACTTGTAGCCGCAAATAATTAATAAATAAAAAAGAAATATATGGAAAAGACATTAAATCATATACAATTATAATTGAATATACCATTTTGTGTTAAAAACTATAATGGATAATACAAACATTAGTTCAATATTTTTGTTTAACCGTTTCTTCAGAGAATAAATTTGGTTTATGGCCATTGATTTAAATTCACCTAATTCACATGGATCTTGTTTAAACGGTAATTGTATTACAAAACGTCCGTTTTCATTTCGAGGGAAATTTTTGACAAACTGTTCTTTACAATGTCGATCCTCTATTGATAATTATGTAATATTTTTAGTTGGTTCCTCAAGTTCCCAAAATTTCGAAATAGTTGTTTTTAAATCTTCTTTAATGTTACATTAATATGCTAAGATGCCATAACTTGAAGGTTGTGACTGAAACTGAAGTTGTCCTGTTACTATCCAGCCTTGTTGAGTTTTTTGTAACTGTAGATTATTGTGATAAGGCAATTTAATTTGTCCAACCGCAATTAGTTGCCAAAATAATTCAACTTCTAATAATCCGTCAATGGTAGCTGACAGGATCGTTGAAATGAGGTATATGAACGCATTGAGTGGAATACCGTTTTGTTGTATGTGTGTTTATCTATCTGACTACCTGACCCCTTTCCTTAAACTTATAGTTCTTTATTCGATCGCAATCCGAGTATTTTACATCTTTCTTTCTTTCTGTAATTTCTTCCCATTTGTCGCGTGGAGGCTGCAATATAAACTAATAAATCATCAACCGTTGGATCTTTTAAGGCTTGTAATGCCTGAACGTTATTTAGAAGTTTATCTAAATGATTTCTAAGAGATGCGGCGGAATTTTGTTGAACTTAAGGTAGTTCAAACAATGTTTTTATGTGATCTACTACAATTAATTTTGAATTATAAAATTTTTGCATAACCTGTCCCACTCAATTTGATAATTTGCTGCACGAAGGGGTAGTAATCTTATTGTATCAACCACAGTGTTCCTTAAACTACCTTGCAAATTATAAAATTTTCGAACAAGATAAGATTCTCATTATGGTGAATAATCAATAGAAAAATGTCGTGTAATTTACTCCATTGTTCAAAAGACCAGTCGAACGTAGGAAGCTGAACCGCTGGAAGCTTGGGTATATTCGTCGAGTGTTGTCTACTAAAAGACGCGTTTGTTTCCGCTTCAGATATTGACCGATTATGTTCTTGCATTATTAATTCCGCATCTGAAATTGATTTAAAATACGATATTTCGAATTCTTCGTCTTGTCTGACTTGATCTCCGCTGTTGTCTAATAATTCTGTTTCTTCTTGAATGCAATTGAAATCCAGAAATGTCTGAAAACATAATTCTATGCGCTTTTTTAATTGAATAATGTGCCTATCAGTAATTGATGGCTTTGACATTAAGTTTTTTACAAACGTATTAAATTTTGTAAGGGTTGACTTGCACCGTCCACGTTTATTTACTAATACTTTTATGTTTCACAATTATTGACAATCGTAGCTGACTGAGGCATGTTTAAGAAGAATGATTTATAAAAGAATCACTTACCCAATTGAATATGTATCCTTGTTTGTGGCAGTGTGGTAGTTGCTGCTACTGCTACTGCTACTGTTCGTAACCGTATCATAAACTTATGTGTTTGTAACAATGGCAGTGCAGTTGTTGATACCAAAATCCGTTTATTTTTCCGATAACCGATACACAAATCACCATTCCATTAAGCGAAAATTTTGTTTTCATTAATAATTTATCCGGTTAGAAGGACCATGTTGACACTTAAGCTTTTGTAAGTGTGATAAAGCCAAATTATAGTTTTTAAATTGTAGCTTTATTTCAATATTCTGTTTACATAAGTATATGTATCTTCTTAGTTACTACATCGTTTTTTTTACTACGCTTCTTTTCCTATTTTACTTATTTATATGACTAAATTTTCTTTTATTTCAAAATTAACCAATAACAAGAATTTGCATATTTTAAAGTTACAGTTAACAAATGTATCAGAACTAAACTGTAATAAAACATTCACAGAAGTCTTAACAAAAGGTTTTTTAAAAAACAAATTTTGTTAGTTTGCTTTTAAAATGAAACAAAACATTAAATAAAATTATTACATCACTTGTCGATCAGAACATTTAAAACTATTTTTTTAATTGTAAAGATACTTTTTTTTTAATTTAGATATAATGTATTTCTGTATTTGACGTTTCTCAATAAGTTTTTTGTTCTATAATAAACGCAAGTTGTAATATACATATATATACACAATATATACAAGAATCTCATATATTTAAATGTTGGCTTTGAAAGTAAGCCTGTATTATCTCAGGATACTTTAATATTGAAAGAAAGAGTGTGAACTGATATAAATCTTTGCAAATTGTTTCGACAGTTTTTATACTGATACCCCAAAATTTCTGTCAATAAAAAACGTTTATATTAACAAAAATAATGTTTTTTTTTGTAAAATTTATGTATTAAGTTAACTTTAGTTTAAAAATATCACATTTAAAAAATCACAGTATTTTATATTGGATATGTTAAATTAACATTGCCTGTTTTTTTAAATAAAATGTAATTAAGATCAGTAATTAACGTATTTCATATACAAATAAAAATAAGAAAAAAGCAGAGCTAACTCTAATTTGTTTAATTTTATATATTTAAAGATATCTAAATACTGTTTAAATGACTTTCCAACGAATCTCTCGGTTTGACTTTTATTTTATTTAGCTAATTTAATTGCTACAGTTATCTTTTTCTTTTTAAATTGTCTTTAAAATTACATTTTTAAGCTACTGTGACTAATTAAAATTAATTAATTTTTTTGTTAGTTATATAAAAATTCTGAATTGGTAAGTAAAGCAACGGACGTGTCTGTGCAAAATCTCTTTACTAGCAAAAAGTTATAAACATTTTAAAATGGAATTTAAAGCTATATATTTAAATAACAAAAACAAATATCTACCAAACCATATTCAGGTTTCCACGGATTGCTTTCGTATTAAAATTTTTTATTCTAGAAAATTCCCGTATTATTTAAATAGATTCCCTAATTTTTCACTGATAGAATTTGAAACATTAGCCACAATCTTAATATTTTAAAACAAAATTTGATAACCCGTTTCTAGAATGTGTGTTGCTATTACTGACGTAGAGGACTAAGACGTGCATTTTTCATTTTCTTTGTTACGAATTCCCACGCTTCTATCCGTTACTCCAATTTTTGGGGTTGACTTAGAGAAACAATTCTGTACATTATATAACTCTCTACTGATAATTTAATAATAATTTAATTATCAGTAGTGGATTCTTTAGTGTACAGAGCTCTTCCTCTAAGTTTACTCCAAAACCTATAAAAAGAGTTAATTTTTTTAACCAAAGTGTTAGTCGCAAACTACTAAAGTAAAAAAATATTACACAATCTATTGCAAAGTCTGTTTATGCAAAACGAAGAGTAACAACTTAATCTAAGTTATAACCGTTGTCTATTGCTTATCTTCTCTATGTCAAAGATACTACGGATCGTATCGGAAAAAATGTTGTTGAAACGTAACATTATCATTCGGTTTTCTGCTCTTCTTAAATTTAGTCAACTATTCAATCCTGTGAAAAGCGTTATTCCTTCTTAGACTGACGGCGTTTATAACACTCTTTGCTGTTGTGTTCGTACATACATTGGGGAAACGAGTAAAAGCGTAGAAATTCGTGTTAACACTCCGATAGTCGCAACGGATCTGTGAGATACATTGCATTTTGAATTGCCTACCATTTACAAGCAATGAATTGGGTGGGGACGCCGCTACATCTAATCCGATGAAAACGTCACGTCAGTCAGTTCTTACTAGCCGGTTGTGCTCATTATTTGTATCTGGGAGATACTTAGCGATCTACCACGCAAGTTATATGAATGTTACAGTAAGTAATTGTTTTTTATACTAAATAATTTTCTATTGTTTATATTTACATAATACATTTACGGATTTGAATAAAAACTAAATAAATTAGAATTTATCGGCGTTATATCTACTGGATACATAGAGACCCACGTGGATGCATTATCTATCGGTACGTATTTAGCCGCTATAAATTATATTTCGTTCAACAACTTCTTCATATCTAATATTTGAAATAAAAAATAGACATCATATTAGCCTTTTTACAAAATGGAAGGCGATAGAATATATCACTTTAACAATCCTAAAGATGTCGAGGCACTCCAAAATATCCTACTAGCTGATCCTGACGATGAAAATGAAGAAAGTTTTGGAGAAGATGTAGAAAGTGAAGAAGATGCTGTAAGTAAGAGAAATGACGATTCGGAAACAGAGAAAGATAGAGATTCTGAAAATGAAGTAGAGGAAAAATAATGTTTACTTGGAAAAGATAAAGCTACATCTTGGAAAAAGAAAAAACCGATTGCTTGAGGAATAATGGGAAAGGCAATTGGTATAAATGGAGCATTGAATTCTTGGAAATGTCTATTCAATGAATCTATACTTCATATTATTGTACTGCACACAAATCAATATGTAACAAAGATAAAAGAAAAATACACCAGAGATAGGGATGCGGAACTCACCGATGCTATAGAGATGAAAGCATATATCGGGCTTCTATATTTAGCAGGAGTATACAGAAGTAACAGACTAAATTTAGAGGAATTGTGGGCATAGATGGGGATGGAATCGAAAAATTTAGATTGACAATGTCTTTGAAAAGATTCAGATTTTTAACTCGATGTGTTCGCTTTGACGATGCTATCACAAGAGTAGATAGAAAAAATTGATGGCACCTGTACGCAAATTTTTTTTAAAATTCATTAGTAATTGCTTAGAATGCTATTCACTAAGCGAATACATTACAGTTGATAAAAAATTGGAAGCTTTCAGAGGAAGATGCCGGTTTCGACAGTATATACCATTTAAACCCGTAAAGTATGATCTCAAAATTTTTGCCCTTGTAGACGCCAAACTTTTCTACTGCCATAACCTTGAAATATACCCAGAGAGGCGGCCAGAAGGTCCAAACCAACAAAGCAATAAACCTGTAGATGTTGTGAAACGCTTAGTACTGGTCGCAATATTACAGCAGATAACTGGTTTTCGAACATATTTCTTATCAGCGAATTAAAAAGAAATAAACTTAGCTATGTGAGCACTCTGAAAAAAAATAAATCACAGATACCTCCAGAGTTTGTCAATACACGAAGACGATCGCCAACAACTAGTCTTTTTGCATTCAGGGATGACTGTACATCACTGTCCTATGTAGCGAAACTATACAAAAACGTTCTTCTCATATCCAGTATGCACATAGACTTGTCTACTGGAGATAAAAAGAAGCCTGAAATGTTAACATTTTCCACTAAAACAAAATGCGGCGTGGATATAGTTGTGCAGTACATATAATGTAGCCCGCAATACTAAACGATAGTAATCTTTTTCTCTATGCTAAATGTGGCTGGGATAAATGCAAGAATTAAACACCTGGGAAATAATAATCCACACATTAGCAGAAGGAAGTTTCTACGGAATCTTTCTAATGAACTAAGTGCTGAACATCTACAGCGCAGATCAACCCGTACCAGCGGAATGCCACAGGAGCTACAGAGAAGCTTGGAAAGATTCAAACCTGTAGCAACTAATGAAATTGAAAACATGGAACCTGTAGATTTACTAAAAAGAAAGCGTTGCTTCACCTGTTACGCAAATCAAAAAACAAGATTAAGTAAATATGCATGTTATAATTGCAAACAAGTTTTATGTCTGCAGCATTGCGAAATGATGTGTAAAAATGTGCTAATATAGTTAAGAATAATAATTTTTTTTCCATATTAACATTTAAATAAATAAGAAATTTCAGAACAAATGCTATTCATTAACTTGTTTCTCTTCTGTATAAAAAAGTATCTTTCAGATACATTGCAACCCCCAGCGTTCAGAATAGAGTTGCGACTATTGGAGTGTTAAAGAACATCAAAGATCTAGTCGTTGCACATGTTGAAAATGAGTCATCAAATTATGTTTAAAAATACTAAGATTCTGGCTAAAAAACGAGACTTCCACGCGCTATCAATCAGTTTATTTTAAGCTCTAAATATGCTCACTGCAACGTATTGTTTTTTAAAAAGTACAAATCATAACAGAATACTATACTAAAATACAAGTTACAGAATGAATGCGCTTGAATCACGAGAATTGGTAACACTTACACTTTGACATATTGAAATTTATGTGTTAACCTAAAATCTCATACAAAATTATCTCTTTATACCTTTATAAGTAGATAATTAATAGGACGTTTTTATTTTATCTTGGCATGAAAATTTGAATTTAAATTGTTAAGTTCCAATAATTTTGATTTCTTTTTCAGAAACGATACTACTTGGTAGCAATTTTAAATGCCGTTACTAAAAATAAAAGAATTTTTGATAGTGCCGACATTATCTAAATTTACAGAACGATGTAGAAAGAATTCAAAAACATTACCAAAACTTAGATGGGATAAACAATTCATCTCATATGACAAAAAATATTTACATTACAATAAATGAACAAACCCTTCAAATTTTATAAAATTGGCCTGTTGTAAACATTTTATAAATTACTTAGTAAAAACATTGCAATAGTACTAAATATGAATTGTGACATTGCAACAAAAGTCAAAGACCAAAATACGACAATTTTAGAAAAAGAAAGAAAAAAACGAGATAAAATAGATTAAATATAAAACTTTGCAAATAAATAAACTTACCAAAAACTAATCTTTTGAAGAGGAAAATCAGATATATGTGTGAATCTCGTTTGTACAAAAAAACGTTAAATAGATTTTGCAGCATTTTAATCTACAAAGCAAAAAAAAGTATTTTCTAATTTTTCTGTTAGTAGGTAAACCAAACAAATTTAAAACAAAGGCAAATGAGAACGTTCCAAGTTAATTTTTAAAATTCCACCACTAAGTTCAGTGCATTTTCGTTTCGTGTGTTGGTACACCGGTTTCTATGGGCATGTTTATCGATTGTCAATAGTAGTTGTTTGAGTTGTGAAGTTTTGCATTAGTTTACATTGAATTTTTCAACTATCATTGTAATTTGTTGGCTAAATTTACTTCAAAATAAGCTTCCAACATTATTGAAAGAAATTCCTTTAGCTACAAGAATGCGTATGCTCTTCCAGCATAACGAGGCTCCTACACATTTTAGTCTTCAGGTGACATATTACCTAAATCTAACATTCCCCGGAAGAGGATTGGTAGATATGGTCACGTTTCTTGACCAGCAAGGTCCACAGATCTTACCCTTTTAGGTTTTTGCCTGTGGGGGTGGTTGGAAGGCAAAGTCTACAAAGAAAAGTAACACAAAAGCCGAATATGAATAATGCACCTCTCATAAAAGAAGGCCGAGACGAGCTACACGTGGTGTTATTAAGAGAAGTCAAAAGTGCATTGAAGTTAGTGGTGGAATTTTTGAAAATCAACTTTGTGCGTTACTAATCGCTGTATTTCTGTACTCAATTAAATTTGGACACATTTTTTATTGCAATTAGCTTATACTGGCACCTTTTAAAATATTTACTATTCCTCCTGAAACACCCATACTCAATTGGCAAATTCGGACAATGACCAAAATTTATACATACAACGCGTTGTAGAATTGCAATATGCACAGAACGCTTTTTGGGTAAATTTATGCGCATTGCTTCGGCCACTTAGCAGAACGTATTACTCAAAACGCGTTATGGGCAAATTTAAAAAATCCACTACACGATTAGACGACGAAAATCGTGCATATACGAGTTTATTGCGTTATGGGTAATGCAGAATAAAGCCGTGCTAATTTTAAGTTGTTTATTTTGTAAAAAAAATATAATTGCATAATATACTAACTATCTACATTTCTTGCAGGCAAGACATCTAAAATTTTAACCAAATTATCAGTGTCTTCTGGAAATGAATCAAAACGTTTATTTGACTTTTGTAACATTTTAATAGCTTGAATATTCATTTTTTCATGTAATTGTTGCGTTGAAATAAAAATATTTGTTGCAATCAACCTACATTTAAATTGCCTTCTCATGAATGGTCATACATAAAACATTTAGATTTAACTGATCCATTTTGTCACATTTCGGGTCCTATTGATCTACTTTTAGGTCTAAAATTAGTTCCGCATATTTTTGGTTAAAATCTTCAGGGAAAAGTTTTTGTCGAGAATTCACCAGTCACTACGCTTACAAACGGTCATGTAACAATTGAATCGTCATTGGATCAATGCTTACAAAAAATTTTAAAATTTGATAACATTGTCAAACCTACTGGTGTTTTAGCAGATGATCAACAATGTGAAATGCAATTTGTAAAAAATTACGGTCAGGGCGACACATGTCGGTTTATAGTATCGTTGCCATTTAGACATTTGGAACCCAATTTAGGCGATTCTTATAGCCTCGTGTTACGACGTTTCCTTTTGTTGGAATCGAAATTAAACAAAAGTCCCACTTTAAAACATAACTATCATGATTTTATATTAAATTACTTAACATCAAGACATCTGACGGAAGTTGCGATTTCAGAATGCAAATATCCGAACGTGTTACGTACCGAATCTACTAGCACTAAGCTTCGTGTTGTATTCAATGCTTCCGCTAAATCTTCTTGTGGCTTATCGCCAAATACTTATAAAAGAAGAACATAGAGACTAACAACGCATACTTTGCTGATTCTCCAATTGCATAATACCGACTGAAGACTGTAACTTATGGTGTCTTAGCTTTTCCTTTTCTTGCTTTACGCTCCATTCAGGAACTTGCCTAAAATTATTCTAATAAGTTTCCGAACGCCTCAAATGTTGTTCAGAACAATATCTATGCGGTCGATATAGTTACCGGAAGGAACACTATTGCTGACGCTTTAAATTTACAAAGAGAAGTTTACACCTTAAAATAAAATTTATCGAAGGCAATTTACACAGAGCCAAAGTATTGTTTTGGTTATAACCGCAGATAAACGTAATCGAGTACACAAAATAATTTTGTTAAGTTAGGTCAGTGTCAATACAAAGAAATAAATATTGGTATCTGTTGTAATCATTTTACTAACAATTTATTTTGTAGATGACTGAAAATTAAAAAGCAATAATTAACGCAATACGTGAAGGCATTTTAAAATACAGACACACAGCATTTACCACATACATAGTTAAAATCAAAAATTAATCTCCTCATATTCAAATAGACAAAACCGGCCTAAACATTAATTGCAAATATCCCGAAAATGGGCCACTTTACACCAAACCTTTATAAGGAAAGTTTTTATTTAACCCCTCAAGAAAACTTTTCCTTAAGCTTATAGTCATTTATCAGAAACCCCTGTATACTAAGTTACCTCAAAACTTTGGATCAAATAGAATTCAGACGGAAATGTGCCATTAAATATACACATTCAAACCTCGTATCCTGAATACTCTGTAAGGGCATTATTTTGTGCCTATTATCGTGCCTACTACACGTGGATACATTTATTTAGTTGTCCCTTCACTTCAGTTTGAAGTTTTAAAGTAACCTATGCTAGCAGTTGAGTAATTATTTATATTCTGGCAGTGAGTTGTATCACGTGCGAAATTCGTGTTCCTAGACTACTTTTGCGCAAGGAACAAGAAAACCTTTGAAAAAACTTGAAAGCTTGAAAACCAAGCCAAACTTGTGTTCACAAACGAAATCAAACTTTTATTTATAAAAGCTTGACTTTCAAGCCCAAGCCAAGTTTTTACATTTCAAACCAAGCTATTTGGCTTAGCGAATCTTTAAGAATATATGACCCTGTCGGTTTTTTATCAGCCTGTGTACTATTAATAAAATATTTATTACAACAATTGTGAAGTACTAACTTGGTTGGGAAGAAAAACCCCTACAATCAATAATAAATACTTGGTCTGGCTATAAATCTGAAGTTTATAAATATTGTCTATAATCGAAATAATTAGACATTTTATATCAGAAAATGCGAGTCGTGTAGAATTACATTCGTTTGGTGACGCGTCGCAAATTTGGTACTGCGCAGTTGCTTATTTCGTATTCAGAACTAGAGTAACGTTTATCTCGTTTAGAATGGTGTGCCGCGGTCCTTTTAGTATATTTGGTTAATACTGTCTTTAATGCTCTAGAATATTCTACTATTAACTATTAACGCAATTACCTTTACTAAGTTATCATTTTCTTTGCTGTCCCTTTGCTTTGGGATTCAAGTAAGCTTGTACTTTTGCTTTTTTTATTTTATTAATTTATTGTCTTATATCGCATGTTCACTGCAACATTATTGGATGTTAGTACTATTGGTTTTTTTTTGTTTTTTTCGTCATTGCTATCTTGATCATTTTAATTATCGTTGTTTTTTATCTTTTTCTCTTGTCTCCTTACTACCAAACATAGCTTTATATGGGTTTCTGCTGATTTTTCTATTTTTCCTGGACTGTATAAATCTCATGCCTAAAAAAATATATAAATTTGATTTGAGATTTGGTTTGCAGCAATAAGTGGCAAGTCATACGTTTTTTTTCTTTTGTGGCCAGTAACTACAACAACTACTAACGATGAACATAAAATTTAATATTATGATTATTATTATTATTATTATATATATATATATGTGTGCTGGATTCTTTACGGTTGTCACCGCCTTCCATCTCTCAACCTCAATCTCCATTCTTTTTTGTTGTTCCATTCTCCATCCATAATGTTTCTTTTTCCAATTGCTTTATCCATTTCGTCTCTCCATGACCTCCTTCGTCTTCCTCTTTTTCTTCTACCTATGGGGCTCCAGTCCGTCACTCTATTTATCCATCTACTTGTGCTACATCGTCTGACGTGTCCGTACCATTGAAGTCTTTTTTCTTCTATGTAGTTGAGCGTATCTGTCTGCACATTCATTCTATGTCTGATTTCATCATTGCTTATTCTGTCCAATCTCGTAAATCCACAGCACCTTCTCCAATATTCCATTTTCACTGCTGTTATTTTACTTCAATTTCTTTTATTTATAATCCAATTTTTTGCTCTGTATGTCATAATGCTTTGTATCATGGTATTGTATATCTGGAGTTTTGTATTTCTTGTAATGTCCTTATCCCATATGATTGAGTGGAGTTGTCTGATACATTTTCGGGTCTGTCACAACCTATTTTTTATCTCCTTTTCCGTTCTTGTATTTGTTGTTATAGTGTATCCTAGGTATCTAAACTTTTCTACTTCGTTTATTTTAGTGTTTTCGTCTACTATAAGATCTCTTTCTTTTTCTTGTGATGTTACCAGGTATTCTGTTTTTGTAAAATTTATTTATAGTGTTGCTTTTGTATATTTTTCTTTTAACTTGCGCAGCATAAAACCGAGATCCTCTTTATCTTGAGCGATGACCACCTGATCGTCTGCGAAACTAAGTGTGTAGAAGTGTTCATTTCTAACTGGCACGCGCATTCCTTCGCATTTTCGTTTCCAGTTTTTCAAGGTATATTTTAAAAACTGTCGGTGAAGTAGAGCAGCCTTATATCAATCATTTAGTGGTTTCAAAGTTGTTTGTCATTTTCGATCAATTTTCACTGCTACTTTGTTGTTCCTATATAGGGTTTTTCACTGCCCCTATCAGATTGTGTGGTACTCCAATTTCTGTCGTGGCTTTCCAGAGTTTGATTGTTGGTACCGTGTCATACGTTTTTTTTTAATTAATGAAACCGAGATGTATTGCTATATTTTTAGCCGTTTTCTTTTCTATAAGTTGCTGTAGCGTGTATACGTATGTGATCTACGGTAAATCTTCCGACTGTGAAACCCGTTTGTTTTCCCCCGATTCTTCCCTCTATACTTTCCTCTAGTTTATTTCTTATTACCCTTCCGTAGACTCTTTCCATCATCGCTATTACGCCTATGCGTCTGAAATTTTCGCATTTCTTTCTGTCCCCTTTTTTGAATATGGAAGTTAGATATGCGCGTTTCCATTCCTCGGGCATTTGTTCTCCATTTATTACTTTTTGAAGCATGTTTCTAATCTAATCATCCGTACGAGTTTTTTAGATTCGTATTAAATTAGTTCGGGGTCAATTCCTCCGGGTCCTGGTTATTATTTTTTATTGCTCTTATTGCTTTGTGCATGTCTTCTGTGATGGCTATTATTTGTTTTCTTCTTTTTTCTTTTATGATCTTCTCTTTGTTCTATAAATTCTTCTCGCGTTTTTGTTAGTAAGTTCTTATAGTAGGATTCCCATTCATCTTCCCTGATATACGGTACGTGTGTTTTATGCTTGTTATTCGTTTTTAGGTTTTTATTACTTTCCAGGATTCCAAGGTTCTTGTCTCTCCAATATATTGGTCAACGTTTTGGCAGGTTCTTTTCCATCCTTCACTTTATTCTTTAACGACTAGTCTTTTTACCTCCCTATTTTTTTTCTATACTTCCTATAATCTTCGTTCTTTTTTGTCTTTATCCGTTTTTTGTATAGTTGTTTTTTCACATTAATTACTTCCGTGGCTGCGTCATTAAATTTCCATTTAAAATTTGTTTTTATTTTATCTATTTCTCCTAATGCTTCTAATGCAGCTTCTTTTAGGCTGTTCTTTATTTTTATATACGCAACCTTCACTGTATCAAATATGAACTCTATTAGTTTTTGGTCCAGTCTTCTTTGGTATAGTTATGTTATTGTCTCGTCTTGCAGTAGGTACAGTTTGGGTTTTATGTTTTTAAAGATTATATAAGCTATAAAAATATATCAGTATAATTGTGGAACTACATCAGAGAGTATTTCCCAGTTCTGATGATCCCCAAAAGGGTGAAACCCCCGTACACTGGTTCTCTCTGGTGGTAATTTTTGCAATTGTACTGATATAGTTACTTTTCACTATATTCGTTGGTGGATTGCAATTGTGTTAATATTCGATACGATTTTCAAATTTTCGCGGTTAGCAAATCCAACTACCAACATGCTAAAATCTCTATAGCAGCAATTTGTTTATTTTTTATACGTGGACTCGTTAACCACGAGATGGTGACAGCCACAACACTTTTAGATTTTTCCCCCTTTATTGTGCTATCTGTTTTCTTGTTTTTCGATTTGAATTCCATGTTTGCTATTAACAATCTGTGATTGCTGCCGCACCCGGATCTCTTTTAACTTGTACGTCTTTAATTGTTATTGTAGTTCACACATTTCTGTTATTATTCAAATCGCCAGCTATGATAATTTCTCCTGTTGTTTTTACTTTCTCTATTTCTTCGGTTAGAGTGTGTATGAATTTATCTTTTTCTATCACTGGGCTATCATCCGTTGGTTCATATACCCCTAGTATCGTAATTATTAATATATCTCCCTAACAATTAATTTTTTATTTTGTGCAATATTCAGCAAACCGTATCTCTTCAATCTTTGGTATTGTTTAGATAAAAGCAATCTTTGTAATTCTTTAACTTCACTTATTATTATCGTCGCTTTCCAAAAAAAGTGTAGATGTCCTATTTGAGTCATTTTATATTGATTGTTCCTTTTTAATTGCTTTAAGCACACCTACGCTCACTTTAATTCTGGAAAGCACGTGAAATAGAGGTTAACAACAATTTTTTTTAACCCATAACGCGATGAACTTGTATAAGCACGACTTTTGTCGTCAAATCGTGTATTGAATTTTAACGATTTGCTCACATTGCGCCTTGAGTGCATTGCAAAGCACTAAGAATATTTGTGTCGAATTAGACACAAAGAAAATAATTTTTAGTTTTATAAATATGAATTTGTTTCGTTAATTAGTTGCTTGGATATATATAATCTTTTTATTTATACGTTGTTACAGGAAGTCTACTGGGAGGACACGTACGAGCTGTATTTACATTGATAACTTTTATTTTCGTAATATGCGTAGTATACACCGTTACAAGTTTCAAAGAAATGCCGCTTAGTTTAATCGAAAATATCAATTCGTCTAGTAAATACACAAAAGATGAATCTTCTAGAGTGATTAATTCTACAGAAATTAATTACGGAACTTTAGTAGCTAAGGACGAGGTACCTAACACTAACTTGTGTATATCCTAACTATAAAATAAAAATATTTTAGGATGAATACGAGCAAGAAGAGAACGAGGACCGATTTAGTTCGTACGATACGGGACAAAGACTTAGCATGGTACCTCCACCGAATGCATCATTATTGTTGTATCTAAAAAGTATTATATATATGCCCTATTCGTTAAGAATATTGTGCTTAACAAATTTATTCTGCTGGATGGCTCATGTTTGTTACTCGTTATATTTTACTGATTTTGTTGGAGAAGCCGTATTTAATGGAAACCCCGCGGTATGTTAAATAATAAAATTAGTATTCAATACGTTCTGTTGATATATGTTAAGGGAATCGAAGGATCTGAAGAAAGAGAACTGTATGAAGAAGGAATCCGATTTGGATGTTGGGGAATGTCCATGTACTCTTTATCTTGCGCGTGTTATTCAGTTATAATTGAAAAATTAATAAAGAGATTTAGGTAAAAAAATTAAATTATCAATTGTTTATAATAACAAACACTTTTAGGGCTCGAAATGTGTACGTAGGTGGATTATTATTTTATTCTTCAGGAATGTTGCTAATGGCGATCACAAAGCACAAAGTAGGTGTAATCGTATTTAGTTGGACCGCGGGTGTGATGTATTCGACATTGTTTACAATGCCTTATTTACTTGTAGCTCACTATCATGCTAACAACACTGTAAGAATTTAATATAAAAAAACATTTATTATAGTTAATGTGTTTTAGTTTGAACAAGATCGAGACGACATTGCAAAAAATGACCAACAAGTACGTGGTTTAGGAACAGATGTAGCATTGGTGTCTAGTATGGTATTTTTGGCACAATTTATTTTATCAATGGGAATGGGAAGCATAGTGTCAAGTACAGGGACTACAACGTCAGTTGTCACGGTTGCAAGTTTACTTGCATTTTTTGGAGCAATGTCGGCTTCACAAGTAATGTATTTAGATCTTTAAATAAATGTCTTTCTAGATACATTGTATCCACTAAATGTTATTAGCGACAAGTTAGAAGTTACTATGTATGAACGTCTTTATGTATACTGTATGTAAAATATTAAATAATAAAACGCAATGAGTGGTTGATTTCGTACACATTGCTTACATGCTTAAACTCACTGACCCTCTTTAAATTCTTCTTCTGTAAGGGGGTCTGACTCTATTATCACGTCACATTTAGCCCACGATACAGACACGTTTTTCTTTTCCATAACGACACTGTCTTGAACACCATTCAAGGAATTACTAATTGTTTTTTAATTGCCAAGGCAAATTAAATATAGATGGATACATCATTGTTGTGTTATTGAGTTGCAATTTGAGATTACACCTAGAATCTATTTTTAAAATTAAACAAAAACTTTTTACTGCAGATAATAAAACAATAAAGTCGATAATTACTTGACAAATTCTTAAAATAGTTTTATTTGTTCTTAGTTATCAAATAAATCTATTAATATTACATCACAATTACTAATTATACATATGTATTATTATATTTATTGCAGCAATAGTTTCTACTATTAAAAATAAATCTAAAAATACATTTTTCGTTTTTTTTATTTATTATTCACTTATTTGAGCAAATATTTGATAATTAAAAATGCATTTTTTTATGTTTAGACTTAGGTCATATTTTAAATACGTTCATCAAACAAGCCAAATTGCATTGACCTATATTTGGCTAGCAAAACATGTAACACTCAAATAATGACATTTAGTCTGTGTTTTTAGTATTAGTATGTGACCTGGTGTTGTTATGCACCTACATAACAGAATATTCTTTGTTGACAAAAATCGCTATTTAGATTTGTTGTTTTTTTTATTTATTTTTTATTTATTTCAAGAGGTGGTTCGTCTAGCGCCCCTGCACTACGGTCTCCTTGGTCCTGTTGTGCACCTCTGATTTATTACTCCCTCATCTCATACTCAGTTCTGTTTGGTCAATGAAGTCCAGAAGTTTATTCCAAGTGGCTTTTTTCAACTCATCATCGGTTAGCTTTGGTTTTCCGAGAATCGTTGTGCATTGCATTTGATACGCTTCGCATTTGCACAGCAGATGCTGCGGAGTCTCGTCGTCCTCCAAGCATCCGCGGCATAGAGGGCTGATTTGCAGTCCGATTTTATGCATATGTTTGTTAAGGCCACAGTGTCCTGTAATAAGTCTCGTAGGTTTTTTTAATTTTTGTCGACTCATGCTTGATAGTGCAGTTTGAGTGTTTAATTGTGGTTCTGTAAGGAAGAGTTTTGTGTGCATCATCCCTGAATAATTTTTCCATAATTTTTTATGCTCCGCTGCAAATTTGCTGCGAATTATTTTTTTTCCGGTCTTGTATACGATTCCGAAAACGGGTTCAGGTCCGATATATGTCCCTGTTGTGCCGTTTTTTGCTAGTGCGTCCGTCATTAGGTCACCTTTTACTTTCTGGTCTTTTGGTATCCAGATGATCTGCACTGGTTGGCGAGTTGCCAATATTTCCAGACTGTTTATGCATACCATAATCAGTTTGGACTTTATTACTGGTGATATTAGCGCCAGTAGTGCTGCTTGGCTGTCAGACATGATCGATATCGGCCCATTTGTGTATGATTTCGAGTTGATAATGTTTCTGACACACCAGTCAATAGCATCAACTTCAGCTTGGAAAGCGGATGCATATTTACCCAAAGTCAGCGAAAATTGTTTCCCATGGTGCTTGCCTCCATACACTCCTGCTCCGGTACCGTTGCGATTTTTTGCCTGATCTGTGTACCAAATAGTTCCTTTAACCGCGCCCAGGTAAATGTTTTTTGTCCATTCGTCCCATGACGGTATTATCACTTTAAATTTCTTTAAAGTTTGACAATTCTTTGTGAACTCGGAGTTAAGATCATTTCTTCACGCAGCACGTTGTATATAACCGGTTAGTTTTTCCCGGTAATTGACGTGTGTTCTTTAATCTGCAGCCTGTGTGCTGCTTGTCTTGTTTCCATCATTACAACAAGGTGTAATAGTGGAAGTGAAAGTAGTGCTTCCATGGCTGCTGTGGACGTGGTTCTCATCGCTCCTGTTATCAATAGACATGCCATTCTCTGTACTTTGCTTAGCTTTGCAGTTGTGCTTTTCAGGTTGGTTCTCTCACCCTATACAATCGCGCCGTATGGGTTTTGTTACCACAGTGTATAACCATTTGGTCATTGTGGGTTTCAATCCCCATGTGTGCTCGACCATCCGTTTGGTTGTATTAAGAACCCTGCTGGTCTTCGTTGTGACTTTTTGTAGATGAGCATTAAAAGTCAGTCTGGTATCAAGAGTAAATCCTAGATATTTGACTTCTTTTGTCATCGAGAGCGTAACTCTGTATATCGTAGGTAGTTTTATGGCACCCGTTTTCCGTCGTTTGGTAAACGGAACAATTGCCGTCTTAGTTGGGTTCACTGATAGTCCCTCTTTTTTGCACCATTTTTCAACAGCGTTTAGTGCACTTTGCATTATGTTCGATACAGTTTCCCCAAACTTCCCGTTTGTGATTGAGGTGAAGGTAGTATTGTCAAATGCTCCTTCAATATCTAGAAAAGCACCTAATGCAATATCATTGTATTAGATTGCATTTTTGCATCTGCTTACTAGTTGGTGAATTGCTAGCTCGCTAGATTTTCCAGATTGGTAAGCATACTGATTTTGGTGCAGAGGCGAAGCCTTTAGTTCCCCGTCCCGTATATACCTGTCGACTGCTTTTTAAAGTAGTTTTAAGATGAAAGAAGTTAAGCTAATCGGTCTGTAGGATTTTGACTGGGCGTACGTAGATGGAGGGCTTTGGTATAAATACCACCTTGACAATCCGCTAGCTGTTTGGTACGTGCGAAAGTGCTAAGCAGCAAATCCTTTGTGCAGTATGATATGGGATAAATTCCATCGGCTCCTAGAGACTGAAAGGGTTTAAACGTATTGATTCCCCATTCTAGGTTTTCAGGATTGATTATTTTTCTTGCTAAGCCCCAGTTCCTTTTAGGTGCCCGTCTGTTTGGTACCTATAGGTCCTGGTGCTTAGGAACTTCAGTTAACGACGAACCCAGGAAGTGTTTTATGCAGTAGTTCTTGCAAAGTTCCTTTAACCGAGTCTGTAAAGTTTCCATTTTTAGTTAGCAAAGAACCAATGTTTCCAGTGCGGTTTTTACTCAGAGCCTTTTGGAGTCGAGAACTTGTAGGTTCGTTTTCTACGTCCCTACAGTACCTTCTCCATGAGTCTCTCTTTGCCTTTTTAATGGCATTGTTGTATGTTGTGAGGCTGGTTTTGTATTCATCCCAGTCTCCGCTTTTTTTGGCTGTATTAAATAGCCTTTTGGTGCATGCCCTTGCTTTGTCAGGCTCCCTGTTCCACCAAGTTATCTTGTTGGGGGTTCGTTTAACAGTTTTTGGGCAGCTTGTTTCAAATGCGAATTTTAATGAATTAACAATACTATCCGTCATTAGTTCTAGCTCGTGCGTTGATCTTGCAACTGTGGGACAATCCCTGATTTAGCCCGCTAAAGTTTCGTTTAACAAATCTCAGTCGGTTTTTCTCGGGTTTCTGTATTCCATTACGAGTTCCCTGTCTGATTCAATGTTGAATCGAATGTATCTATGATCAGATAAAGAAAGTTCATCTGATACGTTCCACATTGTTATCACTTTGCTCGCTTTTGGACTAGCAAGCGTAAGGTCAATAACTTCACTGCGCTACACGGTTATAAACCTGGGTGCATCTCCGTTATTTATTATGTCTAAATTGCCTTTTAAAATGAATTCTAAAAGTTTTTCACCTCTTGGATTTATGTTTGTGCTCCACCACAAGGTGTGGTGTACATTGGCATCGCATCGAAGAATCAGCGGTTTGTTGGCCTCACTGTTAATCAGCCTGTGGATTACCTCCGGCACCGGCGGCGGTGATCTTGTCTGGTCGTAGGAGAGGTAACCGGATCCGATAATGAACTCCCTCCGGTTGCCTTTCTCTACTACAGATATTTTAGCTGCCACTAGTTCTCTCAAACATAAATCCCACAGTGGCATTAAATTTAATGCATTTTTTACAATAATGCATGTGCGAGGATTGTGCACAAGCTGGGCCGCAAGCAGCCATATGCCTGGACGGTTCAGCCCTTTTATTGTTTCTTTGTGGATTCATGACTCCTGGACAAGGGCAATGTCAATATCGTGTGTCACGATATAAGCACTGAGGGCCGCTGAGGCTGCCCTACAGTGATGTATGTTTATCTGAATCACTTTCAGCATTAGATTTGCCGTCAACAGGTTCTTTCTGGCTCTGGATTTACATTCATTGCCTCGTGGACATCCTTTGTAGCATTCGGTTCTTTGCTGTCCTTTTTAGAGTCGACCAGCGCCCGGAGAGTGATTCTTGAAAATCTAAGGTGCAATTGGTTAGTTGACGCTTTCTCTCAGGACCCCTTGTTCATAAACAGGACGTATTGGATTCCTTTAGGATCTGGTTTAGAGTTAACCGCCCGCCACGTTTCGGTACTGATGTTGTTCTGTACCGATATTCTTTTCAATAGGGTGGCCGATTCCAGTGCTGTTCCCGGGACCCAAGTGATAACCTTTTTGGATGCAGGAAGGCCTCTAAGATAAATAATCTCTAGTTCCCTATCCTCCCCCAGTGGGTTGTTAATATTTGACGTGCCGACTAGCCAATCTGGTTGCTTCGTCTGCGCACGTTATTTTCAGAAATCCCCCTTTATGGGTACATTCCTGAAAACGCGGAGAAGCTTGTCCCTTCTCCAATTCGTCAATCCATCCAAGTATTAAGGTTTTTATGACTTCGGATTCATAATGTGAGAACCCTTTTGGTATAATTGCAAGAGCAATTCCCGTCAGAGTGTCTCTGAAAGTCTTTTTTTTGGGTTTCTTCGACCCCTCGACTTCGCTTTACCGGTCGTTTCTGTGACAGCGGTGTGCTACTTCTAAAAAGGTTGCGTTTTTGCGCCCCTGTTCCGACAGTTGCGTGCGCCGTCTGGTGTTGTTATTAAACATACTAGTTTTTTCCAAATATTTTTTTAAATTATTTTAGAATTATCCGTCATTTACCATCCATGTTTCAATTAATAAGTTTAATTTATCAAACAAGCCAGAACTTTTTCGCCCGTTTATTAACAATGCTATTAGTTTCACACTCTTGCACCCTTGGCGAGTGGTCGATTTTTTTCTAAGGTATTGCATCCCAGGCAATCTGTAATTCATGCTAGAGAGCTTCTAGTGTCTGTGAAAGATTGGCTCATTGTTTGACTCTTTTACCCAGCATGTCCCGCACATGTTCGATAGGCGAAAAGTCGGGAGATCTAGATGGTCACGGCAAAATATTAGCCGTTTCGAAGCGTTCCATAAAATGTCTTGCAATGTGGAGGCGAGCGTTATCCAGTTGTAAAATCGGATCTTCTAGCTCCTGGAGGAATGGAAGGGTATGGGGTTTTGCCACATCATGAACATATCGGTGGATATTCTCCATTTCGCCACGTCTACGCCTGACCATCATGCGACCATCCTGCATTCCCAAATAGAATCTGAATTCGCCACTGAAGACCACCCTATAGCATTCCATGTTCCAATCGAATCGCAAGCTACACCACTCCAAACGTTGCTGTTTCGAATTTAAACTGTACAGAACGTTATTCGTTTCAAAACCATTGATCAGCTGCTGATCTTGTACTCGATAATTGCTCTCTTAACGCCATTAATTAAAGATGGCGGTCCTGGACCACGTTTGTCTGTCTTGGCTGTCCACTTCCTCTTCTATGACGTTCTTAAATTTTTTTAGATCATGCTTCATAACATCGTACTACCGAAGATTGGTTACGGTTAAGACGGTTAGCAATTTCTCTAAATTAATAACCACCTTCACGTAAGCCAATAATGCGACCTCTGTCCAATTAACTCAGTTGTCGATAATTTTCACGTTGCCGCACTCTAGGCGTAATCGCAGCCTCAAAACGCAAAGAATAACACAAAAACAAAAGAATTGCAATCAAAAACAATATCGAAATCAACTTAATTTCTAAGAAAGTTTTGAATTTTTAATCAATTACTACCTTTCACTAATTATACATTGCTGCAAAGTTTGGTCCAAAAATTCTAACGCCTTCTTGGTGTTGCATTTTTATGTCACAGAGTAAATATATAATTTTTTTTAATGTGCATAGCAAAAAATAGTCATAGATTTGATTTTGACAGGACCTTTTGGTTTTGTCTGATTTTAGTCATCAAAAAACTAAAAAAAACAATTTTTCAGTACGGTATAACCAAACTTATTGGTTCTAATAACAATGTTGACACTACGTGTGATTTTAAACACGTCACTAGCAGTCTTTACTTTGCTCAATGTAATGGTTGTGTTAAATTATGTAAAAAAATCTTTTAAAAAACCAGAAAGTTGCTATAGAAGACCCAATTCGAAAAACTACAGTGGTACAATGCAAAGGGTGCCACCAATATGGGCACAGCACAAATATTTGTATGAGGCCATATAGATGCGTAATGTGTGCTGGGGCGCATAAAACATCGTTGTGCACAATAAATGAAAACAGCCTAGCAGTATGCACACTATGCTCAGGAAGCCACCCTGCTAGCTACAAAGGGTCTCAAGTTTATAGCAAATTTCAACCACATCCAAAACCAAAAACCCTTTTGGAAGTGCAGAGAAAAGACCCTGCAACCAATGAGTTCCTTATTGACAGGGATGTGATAATAATTGAGCCTGATAATCATCCCAAGAATACCCAACCGAAACATCGGCTAACAAATGCCACAGAAAGCTTCGGACTGTATAGTGGAACTCTCAAAAAATCTACCAAAGCTGAAGTATACCATACAGACATACAAAAAGCATACACGAGATATAAATCAGACCATACGGAACGACAGATTCACAGGAAATAGAAAGTTGAGTCACAGAAAACAAATACCGAAAACCACGTTGACCATCAGTCACAAAGAACATATCTGAGATAATTACAATTCGGGCAAAAAAATAGATTCGGTCTAAAAGAACTTATAATAAAGCAGGCTGAAAAAATAAACCAACTCATTTCACAACATCTGCACTATGATGAACCTCATCATGACACAGGCTTCTACAATAATGTCGTTATGTATGGCTACCTGGAATATAAATGACCTAACGCCAAATAAAAAAGAACTGAAAGTACTGCCAAAAGATAACACAGTCGATATTGATCTAATATCTGAAACCCACCTCAATGATCGCAAGAAATGAAGATGGACAACTATTACGTGTATTTTACGAATCATCCCGATACCACATCGCATGGAGGATCTGCAGTCAGTGTAAAGAGTAACATGAGACACCACCTCCATGGCGAGTTCCGGGAGGACTGAATGCAGGCCACTACCATCACTATAAATGTAAGCATAGACCCATCAATATATTGTCCACCAAAGCATAAATCGAAACTACACATGTTTGACCATTACTTTAGGAGCTTGGGAAACATATATAAGTGGTAGGAACTGTAACTGTAAACACACCCATTAGGGATCACGGTTGATCAACAATAAAAGACGTGAGTTAAAAAAATGTGTCGACAAACACAATCTTATAAAACTACGAACGGGAAAACCAACTTATTGGCCAACCGATTTCAACAGAATACCCAACCTAGTGGAGTTCTTTATAATGGAGGGACTGTCTGATGTGTATTTTGACGTAGCATCATAGTCTGATGGTGGGTCTGACCACACTCCTGTTATAGCAACATTTAGCGTTTCGGTTATACCTACACAAAGCACAGAGATTGGCGCTATATAATCATAAAACAGACTACGGCGCATTTGCTGAATACTTCAAAGATGAGGTTAAATTAAAAGTTAAGCTGAAAACACAAGAAAATATAGATGAGGTAACATTCTACATCACAAACCTCATACAAGTTGCTGCGTGGCGTGCTACCCCGACATACCACTACAAATACGCTACAAGCTGAAAGAAAAACGGAGACAAAAAAGTCGATTACACACCAGCAGATCAGATGTAGATAGGTCGGAATTCAATAGGATATCTAGAGAACTAAAAGAACTAATCAAGGAAAATCAGAATACCACCTTTCAAGAAAAATTCTGTACACTCTCGGCTCATAAGAAGAATAATTACTGACTCTGGAAAGTAACTAAGACATACCATATGCCGCTAGAAGCGGAAGTGAAAAAGCTGAACTTTCCGCTATGACTGAGTTTGAAGAACAAGTAGATAGAATGATTAATAATGACCAGCAGTTACCTCTACCGCTAAAACTTGTTACTCCACAGGAATTAATACGAACAATCAGCTACCTAGAAAACAAAAAAACCTCTTGGTTTCGACTTAATAACGGGCAAAATCATTAAAAAACTACCTACAAAAGCAATAGTATTTTTAACAATGTTATTCAATGCCATATTCAGAATACAGTACTACCCCAAGTTGTGGAAGATATCACAAATAATTATGATTGCGAAACCAGGTAAACCACCAACAGAACCTAGCTTATACATGCATAAAAAATCAATATCTAAAGTGTTTAAAAAAACTTTTCTGTGGCGATTCTAAGACAAAACAAAATTATACCCGATCACCAATTTGGATCCCGGGAAAAACATGCTACTGTAGAACAAGTACATCGAGTGGTTCAAAAAATAAGACAATCGCTAGAGAAAAAGGAGTATTGCTCAGCAGCATTATTAGACATTCAGCAAGCATTCGATAGAGGTTGTTGTACAAGCTTAAAACCCTCCTACCAAACTCATTCTACATGATCCTAAAATCCTACCTAGATCAAAAAAGATTCCAAGCAAAGTATGAAGAAAAACTTTGAAGACTCTATTACATCACTGCCTCAGTTCCACAAGGATCAGTGCTTGGCTCAGTCCTGTACTCAATACATACGGCAGACTTGCCTGAAACAGAAAATGTTGTAACAGCAACATACGCAGATGACATTGCATGCCTTGCAAGCGATCTGAACCCAAATAACGCATCTCTGAAACTACAGAAACAGCTCAATAAAGTTAACGTATGACTGCAGTAGTGAAGAATTATGGCTACCATAACTAAATCAATCCAAGTGACATTTACACTACGGAACGGGGACTGTCCAACTGTACGTATGGAAGATAATTTGTTACCAAGCAATAACAGCGTGAAATATCTTGGACTACACCTGTATAGAAGACTGACCTGGGTTAACCATATAAAAGATAAGAAAACAGAAGCTACCTTGAAATTCAAACAGCTATCTTGGCTTCTAGGTCAGCAATCCAGACTGACCTTCAGTAACAAATTGCTTGTTTAGAAGGCCATCATACAACCAATATGAACATACGAGGTAGAACTCTGGGGCTATGCTAGCAATTCCAATATCAAAATCCTCCAGAGATTTTAAAACATTGCACTGAGACCTATTTATGTTCACAATGGTTTGTCACAAACAAGGAAATACACGAATATCTGGAGATGCCAACCGTAAAGGAAATAATCCACAAAAACGGCAGTAGATACAGAGAAAGGTGAAACAAACATACTAAATGAACTAGCTAAGAATCTATTAACTCTACGAGATGATGTAACACACCTAAAAAGATGCAAATACTAGATCTAGACCAGAGAAACTAACCTAATATAAAAATTTAGTTTTTAACAACACATACGGTGCCATTTAATGGAATCGCACCCAATCCAAATTAACCTCAGAAAATATCTGATTATGGATAATAACCGATTGTAGATGAACAGGAACAAAAAAATTGCTTATTTCTTGTGTCGTGGTTACGAACACAAAAGAGCTCTTTGCCCTAAGAACAAAGACACAAAAGGTAAACTATTGTACGGAGAATTAACGAAACCGTAAAGGAATTGAAAGAAATAAGTATAGTGACAAAAGGGAGGTCCTTTTGGTACCAAAGAAGACGGGAGAATCCCGATTAGTGGTGAACTTTCGACGATTAAAATTTTAAACTGTGAAAAGTGCTTTTCCTATAGCTACGGTTGAATTAAATGATTACCTAGAGCCCAACTTTTCACTACTTTGGATTTGGCATAGAGATACCTGCAGATCCCACTGTTGCCAAGTGCGCAACAAGAAAACTGCCTTCATATCACGGTAGAAGACGGGGGGAATTCAATAAGATCGTTTTTGAATTAGCTGGGGCGCCATGCGAGCACTCGCGGTTGACAAACCTAGTGTTACGCAAATTAAGGAATAAAGTAGCGAGGTATTATGTCGATGATCTTTTGATTCCTGCTGTAAAATTGGGAGATATAAAAGTTAAAATTAGTATTTAGGGCATTGTAAAATGCGAAACTTACTTTAAAATTATGTAAGTGCGAATTAGGCAAACGCAAAGTTAAGTTCCTCGGATTTGTTGTGAAAGAATCCTGAAGCCTTACGGAAGTTCCCTGTTTCCCAAAACATACATGAAATACGTAAGTATCTGCCGAGTTTCTTTCCTAGATTCGTTTCAAATGACGGAAGTATAGTAAAACCGCTAGGCTTACTTACACGGAAAAACTAGCTGGTCTGCTTCACATATATGGTTCTAACGTAAGTGCCCAGCAAAGTTTGCACTTCTAAAATTTTACAATTTTACATCTGTGTTATAAATGGGTGCGTTACCCTGAGGTAAGCATGAACTTATATTTTTATGTACGTTGATTTTCCCGTAATTAATATAGCGATTTACTGTACTGCCACATGTTGGGTCAACTTAGAAGGATTTATGATTAACCAATTACCTTCCGCTGGAGGCTATAATTAGAAGCACGTACTATAAGGGGATCTTAAATAATTAAACCACTTCCGAGACAATCTGGGGGAATTAGTCATATTTGTTCTTAGTGTTATGTTCGAATAACTTTGGAGGCACACCTGCATTAAGAATAGTGAAAACCACTTAGATGCTTGGCACAATTGAGTACTATTCATTATTTGTCGATAAGCAATTTAATTGTGTTACGATCCTATGTCTACTTTTCCTTCATTTTCTTAGCAATTGTGTAAGGGATGATTGGAGCTGCCGATAGCTATCCGCATGACTTGAACGACGGTAAGCACGCATGCATATTTTTTGTTTGCACGGTTTCAATTTTTGCTAAATGCGATTTTCAACAGGTGTGAAGTCACTAGTTTCACATTAGATCAAAGATTAACTCCAAAACTACCTGTTACTTGATTTTGACCTATTGTATGTACTTCAATTACTTTATGTGTGGAGGGTGGCCTAACCTCCAGGACTTGTATCAACGCTATAACTGTGATATTAAGAGAATTATTTTTTGCTACTATATATGTATTTAATTCTGCCTTGCTTATGTAATTCATTTCTCTTATTATTGAAAAATAAATACATTTGTCGTTATAACCAGTGTCATTTTTTCTATTTAAGTGTTAGATTTAAACGGTGTCTATCATTCTAGTTTCTAATCGTTTTGACGCCCTTTTGATTTGTTTTATAATTTAGCACCAGAAAGCTTACTACCCAAATCTCCGAATCCAACTGAGTTAGTCGCTAGCAATTTACGTTGCGAGAAAACCCTCGTAACAAAGGTACCTATTTAATGTTATTTATATTCTCAAAAATGTTCAAAGTTTGTCAATATCTACAGTACACATACGTACATAATGGGTAAATTTATGTGAAATGTAGTAAATTTAGACGTAAATGATATTTT
The DNA here is from genome assembly GCA_035610365.1 of Aquatica leii. NCBI lineage: Eukaryota > Metazoa > Arthropoda > Insecta > Coleoptera > Lampyridae > Aquatica > Aquatica leii. The sequence goes on along the minus strand of CM069433.1, from coordinate 30,879,576 downwards.
ACATAAATTGACTGTGACATTTCCACGAATGATACGTAATACTACGTACTTGTATCACGTAAAATGTACATTACTAGTGAGTACGTTGCTACGTAGGGTAGTATGATGCGTGAAAAGGTTATGACAGTTCTCATTGAGTATACACTTTACAGTAATAACAGATCCTCAATCCATAGTATAGCTAAATACTAGTAAAACCACAAATCCACAAATCGCACGATGATATATATTGTTATCCGAATACCAGTTCAAAATAAAACATCGTGCAGGGACAAAGATGAAGAAAGTGGACGCATTAGGTTAAGCACCTACTGAAGAAAATGTTGTAGGTGATGAACTTGGAGAGCGGTTACCGGTACTTACGGTTATTACAGAGGAAGATCGATTTTTAATGTTAGAACGGACTGATAAGACTGTGAAATTATAAAAATTGAAATAAAATTAAAATGAAAGAAACCCGTAAGAAGGGAACGGTGCAAAATTACATTTTAGAGAACGGGGGAGTGTGTTACTTGTCGTTATTTGGTATTTGTCAAAAATATTTATTCTAAATTAAAATTCACGGCTGCACCGGTTTACACGTCGCTACTGATTGTCATCACCTTACGAGTAGAGATAAACGCGAAACAGCAAACAACGTCCATTTTACTCGATTTTTATCTTTTCGAAATTGCTGCGAACGTTCGTATATTTGAGTCCTATTTTACGACATATAAGTAGTTTTTTTTTGCTGTTTTTAGAGTAATAATCTAAGAGAAGTGACCGGGAACGATCCCAAATACGTGCCGTCTTAGTGAAAGAGAAAGTGCGCGAGCGTATTGGGGTTGAACAACGTATAAGACATTACGTTATAAACATTTGCTTTTTGTTGTTGGCGACATAGTGGTTATGCGACGAGCAGCAGCTACCATCGGAGTTTCAACGAGAACCCAAGCGAAGTATCGAGGTCAGTTAATTATTGTAGAAACATTGCCGAGTGATATCTTTCTAGTTAGCACAATTGCCGACAAAGATGAAAAACGTGCGTACTGTACTACGGCTCATGTGTCACAATTAAAAATCTTCAGAAATCATGAAGATGTCACTTATAACGGTAGAACGAAGCACGTGCCAGCTCATTTAATTATAAACTGATTGTATACCAGCAGACGAACTTGAACGAGACCATTCAACCCGTCAGGATGCCTGTGTCAGCGACGAATAGGAAGGAACTCGGAATATATTTTAATTGAAAAGCAAGAGTTAACACTATGTTACGTATCTATTTATTAAACACTAATTTATTTAAACGATTAAAAACTACGTTTACTTATTCTAGAAATATATACACTTTTAAATTAACCGAGCTAATTAAATCTAATAATAATATTTACTAAAAACACTTACACTATAATTTATATCACTTAAGATAAGATAACGTTCTCGGATTTCACACTTGTTTACACTAATTATCACATACACGATTATTCTCGAGTTATTTATGTAGACAAACACGTGCTAACGATACGTATTTATTTCAACTTGATAATCTTCTTAATACAGCTGCATTCGCGTTTCGACAATAACTGACCTACGATTTCCATCTTCGGCTTTTATAGACATCGGCGAATTCTTCTGGATCGTTCCTCACTTTTCGCTATATCTTCTAGAAACTAGATAACAGTTCTAGAAGGCTCTTGCATTTGCAAGTAATTTCTCGGACGTTTCACTGCCCCCTTCTTAGGACTGTTCTGTCCCAGAACAGGAGACTGGATGCGACACCGGTAAAAGGGATCGTGGCGATAGCGGCAGCTTCCTCCATTTCGGCAACTTCCTTGACCATAAAAGTAACAGTCAATGGACTTTTCCTGACCCAATACTCTCCTCGGTTGGTAACTACAGACCAACACTTGAACGCCTGTTCCTCGGAAGACGACCTCCAACATGTTTCGAACTGTCCTCCAATTCAGTTGGTCTAAGCCACAACCAAGCTTGGGTACTGCCAATTTCTTAACATGATGGAACTCCATTTGTCTCTTGAGACTCCATAATGTTCGCCACAGATCTTTGTATAACGGCTTGACACGTGAGTATTTCTTGGTGACCAGATAGAAAACGAAGCGTCCGTCACCACGTAGTCCTAAAACCTTTCCGACTGCCGGTTGCTGTCTTCGTAATTCATCTAGCTGTCCAAACTTCTTTTTAAACACGACTGCAACCCCTTTGGACATGTCAAGCTCCTCGCTCACGCAATGTGCGATGGCGTAATCTTTTTGTGTCTGGAACAGGTCTTGTTGTTCCTCGGTGGTAACTCCGAACCTAGCTTTTCCAGAACCTCCGTATAAGTTCATAAACTTTTCGAACTCCATTTCTTCGATTGGATTCCTGGTTCTGCTATTTATTACTCTGGTTCGGACCTGAACTTGCGGATTGTGGTTATCGCCAGCAAACGGGGCTAGACGATCGACGTGGACCACTTTTGGCTTGCCTCTGGGCGGTTTTCGGATGCGGTATATAACGTCGTTAATACGCTGCACGACTTCATAGGGGCCCTCCCATTGCCTTTGCAGCTTCGGCGACAAACCACGTCTCCTTTGAGGGTTATACAACCAAACCATATCGCCAGGTTGAAACCCACCATTTTGCGCCTTGACGTCATATCTTGTTTTCATCCTGTCGCTGGCAATTTGTGTGTTTTTACGAACCTCTTTATGTACTTCGTCTAGCCTCTTTGCCAGCTTGTTGACGTAATCTTCTCCAGCGACTTCTTCTTCCGGTCTTCGTCCAAATTGAAGATCGCATGGTAATCTTATCTCACGACCGAGCATGACACAGGATGGTGTTTGGCCTGTGCTTTCGTGAACGGATGATCGGTACGCCATTAAGAAGAGGTGCAAGTACTGATCCCAGTCTCTTTGATGTTCGGACACTACCTTGGCTAAGTACTTGCCCATTGTTCGATTCATCCGTTCAACCATGCCATCAGACTGAGGATGGAGAGGCGTTGTCCTAGTCTTTTTAATTCCTAACAGTCGGCAAACTTCTTGAAACAGCCCAGACTCAAAATTGCGGCCTTGATCGGAGTGTAATTCCAACGGAACTCCAAACCGGCAGAAAAACTCCTTTACTAATACGTCTGCGACTGTAGCTGCTTCCTGATTGGGTATGGCGTAAGCCTCCGTCCATTTCGTGAAATAATCCATCGCCACCAAGATGTATTTATTTCCCGAATCGGATTCTGGGAACGGCCCTGCGATGTCAATCGCTACTCTTTCCAAAGGGGTTCCTACGTTGTATTGTTTCATGGGTGCTTTGCGCTTTCTCGCTGGACCATTTCCTGAAGCGCAAACTATGCATTTACGGCGCCATTTCATGACGTCCTCTTTGCAGTTCATCCAGTAGAATCGTTCTCGCACTTTACCCAACGTCTTCTTAATGCCAAAGTGTCCTCCTGATGTCCCATCGTGGAGATGCTTCAACACTTCGGTCACCCTGCTCTTCGGCACTACCAGCTGTAGTCTGTTCCCCGTGCCCTCGGCACTTTCTAGGGATCGCTTAAGAAGACCGTCTTCTACTATCAAGGAGTCCCACTGCGCCCAGTACGCTTTGATATTTTTGCCCAAAGCACTCACTTCTTCCCAGGTTGGTCGTCGGCCGCTTTCTTTCCAGTCCAGGAGTAGTCTTATTTCAGGATCGTCTTCTTGTTCGCGACGTAACTGCTCAGGTTCCCACTCATCATCAACCATAGCAGTTCTCCGGAGACATTCGACTTTTTCTTCCAGTCGCGAACAATGGCTGCAGTCCGCCGGACATGGTCTTCTGGACAAGGCATCAGCGTTTCGATGACTGCTTCCGGCACGGTGTTCTGTGTCATAGTCATACTCTTGCAGTCTCTCGATCCATCTTGCCACTTGTCCTTCTGGGTTACGGAACTGCAGAAGTCATTTTAAAGCGGCGTGGTCTGTTCTCAGTAAAAACTTTCGTCCATACAAATACTTGTAGAAATGTTCGATGGACTTAACGACTGCTAACAGCTCCCTCCTAGTGACGCAATAATTCCTTTCTGGCCTGGACAAAACCTTGCTAAAATACGCGATAACCTTTTCTTTGTCCATCTTGAATCTGCGAAAGGACCGCGCCTATGGCCAGATTGCTTGCGTCGTTATCCAAAAACAAACTTTCCATCTTCTCTTGGATAACTCAAAATCGGCGAAGTGACTAGGGCTTGTTTTAGTTGATTAAAGAACTTTCGCAGTCTTCATTCCATCTAAATTCTGCTTTTTCTTCAGTTAATTTTGTTAATGGTTTGGCAATATTGGCAAATCCGGGTACAAATCTTCTATAATAAGTGCACAACCCAAGGAAACTTCGTACCTGATGTTTGTCGATTGGTCTTGGCCATGCTTGCACTGCTCGGATTTTGTCTGGGTCAGCCCTCACTCCATCTCTAGATACGACGTGGCCAAGGTATTGGACTTCCTTCTTAAATACGTGGCACTTCTTTGGGCTCAGTTTGAGGTTAGCCCCACGTAATCTCTGGAACACTTCCTTCAAGTTGTTCAAGTGCTCTTCGAACGACCTTCCAACCACGATCACGTCGTCCAGGTAAACCAAGCACGTCTTCCAAGACAATCCGCGCAAGATGGTCTCCATCAAACGCTCGAACGTTGCAGGAGCGTTACACAGGCCGAAGGGCATTACAGTGAACTGCCACAAACCAGTTCCGATCGTAAAGCTGTTTTTTCACGATCCTTGGGTTCTAATTCTACCTGCCAGTATCCACTCTTTAAATCTAACGTAGAAAACCACTGGGATCCTGACAGCGTGTCTAGCGTATCGTCAATTCTGGGTAAAGGGTAGCTGTCCTTTTTGGTCACGTCGTTTAGCTGCCTGTAGTCTACGCAAAACCTCGTTGATCCATCATTCTTCTTCACGAGTACCACTGGGGATGCCCATGGACTACTTGAAGGTTCAATCACGCCTTCTCTCTCCATATCCGTAATTATTTGTTCGGCTTCTTCTCTTTTCGCCAAAGGAAGTCTGCGTGGATGTTGTCGTATCGGTCGAGCGTCTCCGGTATTAATTTTGTGTTTCACCACGTTAGTTCTTCCTTTGGAACCACTCTCCAGCGCGAACACATCTTGGTACTCTTGGATCAACACTTTAACTTTAGCCAGCTGGTCTTGGCTGAGGTTTTCGCATTTGGTGGTAAGAATGTCCAATAGATGTTGTGGACACTTCTTCAGCGACGTATCTTCGTTCGACTTCACGCATCTCACAATTTGTGATACTGGCGTGCATTGGCCTACCACGGTCTTCTTTTTTAGCGTTACAGGATCTGAGTTGATGTTTAAGATCCTTACTGGCATCGTCTTCTTTACTCGTACTAATGTTCTGCCAACGAGTAGTCCCTTTTCAACTAAGCCGCCCTCCATTGGTTCAATCGCGCGTATGCAGCCTTCCCGGAGACTTCCATCCAGGCGTGCCATCACCACACTTTCAGTCCTTGCAGGCAGAGTCACGTCTTCACTCAATAAGACTCGCACGGCTGCCTTCTCTGACGAATGAAAAGGAATTTCTTCATTGTCGATCTTCAGGACATCGTTCTTCATATCCAAATGGAACCCATACTTCTTTATCACGTCCATTCCCAGGATAACTTCTTCCGTGATGTCGGCTACCAGTACTTGATGGTCCAGTAGTCCATTTCCCAAACCAATGGTTACTTTGACTTGTCCGTGAGTAGGTATTTCGTCGCCCGTCGCCGTTCGAAGTCGTACTGTTACTGGTGATGTCTTCTCGTTTTCCAATAACATGTCAGGACGAATGATGGTCTTCGTCGCTCCCGTGTCAACCAGTAACTGGACGCTTCTCCCATTGATCTTGCCATCGAGATAAATGCTATGCAATCGCTCCCTAGGCAATGCCATTTGGATGGTAATCTCCGGGGCATGGCTCGTTGAGGTCGACTTTCGCCCCATTCGGTCGACCCGTTCTAGTTTTCCGGGCGCTCTTCTGGTCTTCTTTTGGGCTTAGTACAACGGCGTCGTACGTGGCCCACTTCTCCGCAGTTCCAGCACGTCAGTTCTCTTCCTCGAGCTTCTCGTTCCCGAAATACCCGTCGCACTATGTCTTCAATGCTTTCTTCTGTGTGCGAGGATACTTCTGCAGCACAACGGAGCTTATGGCTGCCTCGGTGCGACGCTTGTTTCGCCGCCTCGAACTCCAGAGCATGGGTTAATGCGTCATCTAACGTCTTCGGTCGAGCTAACCGGAGGGTCTGCTGTGTTTCGCTGTCTCGGAGGCCATCTACGAAAGTTTGAATAGCTAACTGCTCCAGGAAGGTATCCGGTGCTATAGGATACGCAAGCCGTGTTAATCTGGCGATGTCAGCCTCAAACTCTTGAAGACTTTCGGCAGCTTTTTGAACCCGACTTTTAATTTGAGCCTGGTATACTTGTTGAAGATGAGCATCCCCATATCTCATTTCTAATCGTGATATTAAGAGTTCGTAATTTTCTTGCAGGTGGTCCGGAACAGTTTGTAAAATTCCAAGCGCTTCTCCACGTAAGGACACTATTAAAGACGTCGCTTTCTGCTTGTTGCTCCAACCATTAGCTGTAGCTGCGGCTTCAAACTGCTTGTGGTAGGTTGACCATGGAACTTTACCATCAAAATTCGGTGGTACAACTTTGAACTTGTGGGTGGTTTCTTCCCGACGGTCCATTATTAAATCTTCACTGGTGACACTTCCTTCACCATGGTAATTCATTTAGTTCATTCTTTCTTCGAGCAGTTTCATTCTGTCTTCTATGGTTCTTGAGTTTTCTTTTAACTTCTCTTCTAGTTTGTCTTGTACTTCTTCTATTATGTCATTCATAGAATCGCAAATTTCTTCTTTTAAATTTAACATATCTGTTTGGGTTTCCTCTTGCACAATTTTAATTTGGTTTTCTATGCTTGTTTGTATTTCTTCTTTTAACCGTCTAGAATTTTCCATTAATTTTTCTTCTATCTTCTGGGTATTTTCAAATAATTTTTCTTCAATTTTCTGAGAAGTTTCGTAAAACTTTTCTTCAATGTTTCTAGAGTTTTCTTCCATTTTCTGCGAATTTTCACTCAGTTTTCTTGGTTATTTTTCTTCATCGATTCTTGACCATTTTTGCTTGATTCAAGAAATTCAAATAGCTTTGCATCCATTTTAACTGTTTGCGAACGCGTCAGCGGCATAAATTTAAATATAACACGAATATAAAGTTTTTTAAATACACTACTTTTTAAAATGCAGTTTTTGTATAACACAAAATTTAATAACTATCCACTTATTAATATTAAACCACTAGTGTCCGGAAACGAATTTAATCGCGATCACGCACTTGTTAAAAGAAAAAGTTTAATAAACACTATTTTAAAAATAAACACGCGTATCGCGCAAACTTAAAAGTTATTTATGCAATGTTTTTATTACGGGTGCGATATCAAATAACTTAATGGTATTCACACTAAAAATCGCGAACGGTTTGATACCTCAACACCTGACGCCACTGTTACGTATCTATTTATTAAACACTAATTTATTTAAACGATTAAAAACTACGTTTACTTATTCTAGAAATATATACACTTTTAAATTAACCGAGCTAATTAAATCTAATAATAATATTTAATAAAAACACTTACACTATAATTTATATCACTTAAGATAAGATAACGTTCTCGGATTTCACACTTGTTTACACTAATTATCACATACACGATTATTCTCGAGTTATTTATGTAGACAAACACGTGCTAACGATACGTATTTATTTCAACTTGATAATCTTCTTAATACAGCTGCATTCGCGTTTCGACAATAACTGACCTACGATTTCCATCTTCGGCTTTTATAGACATCGGCGAATTCTTCTGGATCGTTCCTCACTTTTCGCTATATCTTCTAGAAACTAGATAACAGTTCTAGAAGGCTCTTGCATTTGCAAGTAATTTCTCGGACGTTTCAACTAGAAACAAACGCTTACTGTCGGAGATTAACTAGTAAGAGATTGCAATAGTTTTATATTAATTGCGTTTAAATACAGAAAGAGTTCAAAACGTTAACATTTTTATTTTGAATCAAATTCGTTTACACTATGTGATAAAATACAAAAAAAGTTATTGCAATTTTGTGCTACATACATAATGGACGGATTCAGTACACTATTGAGTTTAATATGCCTAAGTGCGTAAGTTATTCATGCATTTATCTAAAATGTCTTTTCTAATCCTGGGATAATCAGGATGATTCTTAAGTACCTGTTGACATACATCAATAGCCTCGGCATGACGTTTCGATTTCATAAAGTTATATGCCAGTTTATATCCAATAGAAGGATTCATCTTTCCACTATACTTCCAAGCGCTATCATAATAACTACAAGCTTCTTTATAAGTCTGCTCCTTTTCGGCGATAAATCCCAAAAGCTCGTAAGCTTTCGTGCAAGTCTTATTATGCTCCAAAATCCTTTTTAGTATTTCTGTGGCTGTTTCGTATTTAGAGGATTGTATGTAATAGTCTGCCAGCAATAGCCAGCATCGCTCCAAATATTCAGCATCTTCAAAAGTCCAAATTGATTTGATTACTCTTTTCAATTGATTTTTGGCTCTTTGCGATTGTTTTAACATTGTATGAGCTGTGGCCATTCCTAAAATCGGACCAATTTCTTCTCTATATAAATCGTTAGAAGCTAAAGATGTAAAATCGGCAAGAGCCTTTTCTATGTTAGTTTTGTCCTTAGTAGCTAACATAAGAAAATTTCCCAAAAGTCTATGTTTAAAATTTTCTTCGTCTAAGCCAGTACTTTTTTGTTTCAGTTCTTTAAGTAACCTTTCGGCCGTTTTCAATGCCATACTGCGAGAGTCTCTATACTCGGTGTCGTCAACATCGAAAAACTGTTCTCCAAGTATTTCGTCGTCCGGATTTAAACAAATTTCGATCATATTACATAAAGCTTTCTTGCCCCACTCAGAGTCTAATCTTGCGTTATTGAAATTTCTTAACGCCGCATTAAGGTTTCCTGTATACCACTGAAAAAGCGCAGTGGCGTACGAAAAACCAGGAGTTCTAAAAGATTTATTTATGGTTAACTCAGCTTGTTGTAAGTAAGGAATTATTTCATCCAACTCTCCCGTGCGTCTCATTACCTCGATGTACCTTACCAATGCTTTCCAATTCGTAGGTTGTTTGCTGAGTAGATGTGTGAAGTGAAAAGAAGACATAGTAAAGTCAATCTAGAAAACAATCGTCTATAGAAGTATTAGAATGACATTGAATAAACCTTTCTGAAAGCAATATCTGCAAGCATCACCGATGCGTCTTCATTATCTGGATCGAGCTTCGATAAGGCCGCACATGTCTGTTGACAAAGCTCTAAGTTGTTCGTCTATAAATACATTCGACGATAACTTGTAATAAATATTCTCATGTACCCATACCTGTATATAAAGTTTTGCTAAAGTAGCTAAAAGCTCGATATCATCTGGAAAAAGAGAAAGAGCTTCTTTTATTAATGACGTCGCCCCTTCGTTGTCTTTTAATAAAACTGATATAACTGATAACTTTTTACATATATCCTTCAGGATTAGGTGTTCTTCCTCCAATGCATCTAAAATATTATAATTTTGAGATAGTCGTAGAAAAGCAAAGAAAAAACTAACCCATGTAATCAAGAGAAAGACGCTTTATAACTCGATGTTGATTTTCCTTAGCCGTTCTCAGCATTTTTTGAGCGCCAAGCGAATTGCCGTTTGATCTGTAAATTTCAGATATCATAATCATCAACTTAGTTTTATATTGCAAAGTCAGTAAGTCCTCTTCATTTTTAGCATTTTCATTTTCAATTTCGGATATTAGTAGAATTTCGGCTTTATCATACTGTTGAAGTTTCATGTGCAAGTCAGTTAGTTGTAGTTTCAACTCTATGCTGTCCGTTAATTTTATAGCTTCTTGATAGTAAGTAATAGCTTTAGCGTAATAATGGGATTTTACTAACGCCTTTCCCATTTTGGAGCAAAGATACGCATCCTTTGGATTCATACTAACCGCTTTCTCGTACATTTCAAGAGCTTTCTCAATCTCTACAAAAAAAATAAACGTTTTATACTAAAACAATAAAAACAACAACGTTATTAGTAGGTTCACTTACCTAAAGTGTTGAAGTAAGCATCCGCCAAAAGAATAAAACTTTCAGGGCCAGGATCAACTTCGACCATCTCCAAGTAGATCTGCAAATACGCTTTCTCGTCGTGTCTGTACTCCAAAAGAATGTTTGCTAATTTAGTCTTCGCTTGTAAATAATACGATTCTTTAGGCTGAACGTGAGTCAACAAGTCAATCGCACGTTGAATTTCGTTCTTTTCGATAGCTTGTTCTGCGTTGAGTATAACTATTCTAGCTTCTTCACTTGTACCACGGAATTCTTCAACAACGGCATTGATCAATTTAGACGCTTCGTGTAACTGGTTTCCTTGCATATGCGAATCTATAAGTTCTAAATAAATTGTCGCTTTGTCGTATAAAGTCAATGAAGAAATCGTGTCTTTGCCATTAGCAACTTGTAACGCGGCTTTAAAAAATGTTATTGCTTCGTCGTGATTATTACGATTTTTTTCTATTATTCCTGAGATGAAGTGATATAAAGGTTTGTCTCTCACACTAAAATTGTGACTAAGACCAATTTCTAGACTCTGTGCAGCTCTTTCGTACTGACCGACATACAACTGAATTTGTGCCATAAGTAAATAAGATTCGACAAAATTAGTATTCACGTCAGTTAATATCAATTCTAAATTGCTCTTGGCTTTTATTACATCGCCGTTCAAGAATTGAACTGTTGCTAACAAGTACTTAGCTTCTTGCAACGAAGGACAAGCTTTTGCAAGCGCATTAAATATGCTATCTGCTCTTTTAGCAATAGCGCTAGGTTTCTGCATATGCTTTTCTTTGGTAATCAAAGCGGGTACTTGGGGAAGATAAAAAAATAATTCTTTACAAACTGTAAGCAAAAAATCTACATCCAAACTAAATAAATATTCAGATCCGTAAGGCAAGCACATGACTTTATTCAACTGCATATCACAGATGTCGAACAAAATTGCTAAAGATGTGTCGTTCCTATCACCTAACTTTGCCTTCAAAAACAACAGTTGAAGTTTATTCTGAGATTCTTCCAACTCGATTAGAAAATTAACTTGATGTTTCACATGGTCATTTATGCCAAACTCTAACAACTCGCATAAAGTCATACCAATTAAAACATCCAAAGAGGAATCATCGATTTTAGCTGCCGACTTATATAGCCTCACAGCATCTTTAATATTCCCTGCTAGTATACACTGATAAGCTAATTCAGCCATGTAAGTTATATTCTGCACCGAAATTTCCAAGGCCTTTTCCACCATTTTGTATGTTTCTGCAAGGACTAATTTGTTCCTTCCACATACCCGAGAAAATAATTGCGCATTTTCGACAAACAGATCTCCGTTTTCAGGCTCCAGTTTAAATAGGATATTTGTAAATTTACGAATATAACTAGCCGCTTCTTCAAACTTGGACTCGTTGCATATTAGAATCAAAATATGGTACTTTAATGATTCCGCATTGTCAGGTTCTAAAACAGATATACGTTTAATAGTATCTAGACATTGTTCCCAGCTCTGCAGTGCAAAATGCAATCGCATTTTTTGCATCAAGCCCAAAGTAGTTGAAGGAAAACGTACAACAATTTTATTGATAAGAGAAAGAGCGTCGTCAAAATTTTCCTCTAGCATGTAACTTTCAACAATACCCAAAGAACAACTAAAGTTTTTGCGATCATCCGCTAAGGCTTTATCGAAAATTCTCGAAACTTTGAACCTTTCACTTAGACGATTCTTCACTAAGTACAACTGAATCCATCCCTTCAAGCATAGAAAATCTGCATCAGAAGGATTGCTCTCCAAAGCATTATCTATATATTCGTTAGCGTGTTCATACTGTGCCATAGCGAATAACACAAATGCAACGTTACAAAAATCCACAGGACTTGCTGTATGTTTAAATTCGTGAATGCGCTGTTCCAATTTTGTAAATGCATCGTTTTCGGTAGATCCCATGATTTTATACACTTCAGCAAGCGTGCGCACAGCAGTTAAACGATAATCATTTTCCGATTTCAATATGTTAAGTTCTCCAATGCTTTCTTCAAACTGCCCGCATAAGATTAAAGCTATGCAATTGTACAAATTAAACGAAAGGTCTCCTCTAAACCTATTAATTCCATCTTGACACGCTTTTAACATACGATTATAATATCTTTCTCTACAAAAATAAAAAATGATTCCTTTTAAGTCTTGTTCGTCCATTGCAATAACTTTATTCACAAAAATAACTTATTAATCTACAAAATATTTTTTATATTTGTCTTCATTTTCTTTGTAACATTTTAATAGAAAGGGGCACGTAATTGACATTCGATAGTTTTTTGAAGCGATGTAATCAAACGTTTTCTGAAACAAACGAAAAAATCTGGTTAAGAGAGAATTGCTAATTACCAGTTACTGTAGTTAGATATTAGGATCATATATAGAATTTAGAGCAAGTGGATGCCATGCAACCGCAAGCGGTTAGTCTTGTTCTGTTGGTGATTTAATAAGATGTAATAGCCAGTGATCGACAATGATTGTAACAGTCACCAATAATGGCAAATACATAGTTTTACAACGTTAAGAGTATGATAGAAAAACATGGATACAATAAAAATAGTGTCATTAATGTTAATGGATGCACTCAAGAATATTCTTAAAACGATTTAAATTTGAAGAAGATATTCTCGTTAAACATATCGTTGCTTAAGATGGCAATGAGTATTTCTTTGAAAAATCAAAACAACAGTCAATACAACACTCATCACTTATCGGTTGAGAAGATGTTACTAACCATTCCAGGCATCCTGCGGTGAATTTTTACTATAATTGAATAAGAAAACCGTTAAAAATATGAAAATTTAGTAGTACGGCAAAATTTATTGCACAAATATATTTAGTCTAAATACCTACTAAAAAAGGCTTAATTTTGTATAACTAAATAAGAAACGCGCACACAAAACTTTTGTGTGCATATCTCTATTCTTAAATATTAAAAAAAATGTAATTTCCACACACCACTGCCAGTATATGCCCAATATTATGCCCTCGAAGAGCTATAGGCACTTCTATATATCGTAGCAGATATAATTGCTTTTTATCATCTAATGCATAATATAAATAAGCTGTATGTTCATCATCAACTTTCATAGAAAATCTTTTCCCTTGATCTTCTAAAACATACTTTCTTCTACATGCAGAGATGTATATAGTTCTTACAAAAAATTTAACGCTGTTGTAAATTGACATAATGAATAAACGTCACATAACCACTAATATTTTATTTAAACTGTCAAACAAAAAAAAATTAACAAAAAAAACTGACTTTCAAAAAATGTAACAAATAAAATGCACTAAAAAGCAAAAAAAGTAATTATTTAGTTTAGTGACAATTTACATACTTTTTGAAGCCCATGCCAAGTCTTACATTGACGTAGGATTGGGTTTAATTCTCAATATTAACTTTGGCAGTTGGAATAGGTTTAAGTCGACTTCAAAAAGTAATTTAATGTAAATTATAACTAAATCAAATCATTACTCATACTTTTCAGTGCGTTTTTTTTTCAGCTTTTTTGTTAAAAAAATGTTATTTCTGTTTTTAGTGATGTTAACAATCGTGGTTATCAGTGGAGGCTCGTGAGGTCGGGCTTAAGGTGGGTTATATTTTTTTAAATGCTTGTAGGTAATGTGAACGTTTTCAGATATCATTGTCGCATTATTTAGGCAACTACCAAAATGTTTTAAAGTTTTATCGGCTCCATCGGAAAACAAAACAAGACATTTATCGTATCACACTTTCAAGGTTTTCAGTGACTATAACCAGTATTGTTAACATCACTAAAAGAAAAATTTTTTTAGCAAAAAAATGAACCAACTTAGAAAATGCATCAGATAAAATGCACTAAAAGTAAAAAATAATGATTTAATTTATTTACAATTAAACGACGAAATTTTTATCTATATTAAATTACTTTTTAAAGTCGCTGCCAAACACGTTAAATATGTTACAACTGCCAAAGGTAATGTTAAGAATTAAGCCTAATCCTACGTCAATGTCATGCATAGCATCGACTTCAAAATGTAATTTCATGTAAAGAAAAATTTCGTCGTTTAAGTAAATTAAATTGTTTTTTGCCTTTTAGTGCATTTTTTAGTCGGTTCTTTTTTTTGCCAATTTTTTTTATTATAAACCATTAGAAAATATATAAAATACGTGTCACAGTTTTATCTGCTTGATTTAGTTCCAGACTTGGAGTAGGCCATCCTAAAGATTTTATTTTAAACCTTTTCTTCTTACCACAATCTTAGGACCTCATTTTTAAAAATAAACCCTATTTTTGCATTTTTCGAAAATTACGTACAACAAATATACCGTTTCACTTAGAACACATACAACAGATTCCACCAACCAATCAGTACTAAACCGCGGGTTATAGCCACGTGAGCCCTTTCGCACGTTAAAACTATGCATATAAAAATAGTGGGAGTTACAAAATCACTTTACAATGCTCTGCTACGTATAAGGGATGGGCTCCTAAAATTGTAGCCCGAACATGAAGAAAAACCTGAATCAGAATTTGGCCAAATTGAAACGAGACCACTCCTAAAGTATCCTCTTTCTAATAAAAAAAAGAATCATCAAAATCGGTCAGCGTGGTATTAAAGATCACTGAACATATGTACATAAAAAAACGGTACGGCGATTTAAGAACCGCCGTCTGTCGGTTGAAAAATAAAATATCACAATAAAACTAAAGCAGTTAAATTTTAATTAAAATTCAGTTAAGGTGGTGATGGAAAATTATTGGTTGCATACATACATATACAGTTCACGGTAACTCCGAAAGTTGGACGATGTTGCATACATTTGAAAACATAATTTGATAGCTTGAGTGATACGGTATTATTTTGCTTTATGATATTTTTTCGTATGTGTCATAATAAGGGAAAGGAAGGCCAATACATTTATCAATATTAAAATTTTAATATCTCCTGAACCGTACAACCTATTTGAACATTTTATGGTCTTTCAAAAATGAATTTTTATTAAACCGTTTAGTTTAAAATAAATAAACTAGAAGGCAACGATTACTCACTTTTGTAATTTTTGGAAAAAAAGTTCAATAGAACGGCACTATTTTTGTAACAATCTTTTAACCGTAATAAAATTAGCTAATTTTAGTGAAAACCGCATGACGATATCTCCATCCGTTCTACCGATTTATAAGAGAAAATGTTAAAAATTTGAGTATCTCAATCGGATCAAGTTACCTTAGCAAGAAAAACAAATCACTGCAATGGTTCAAAACTAATTTTAAAGCGTGTTTGAAGACCAACGGATCAATAAAACATCAGTGATAACAATAAAATAAAAAAGAACTCGAAGGTTAGCCACAAATATTTCATAAAAGTTCAAAATATCTTCCATCATTCTCGATGCATTTATTGAATCTAATTTAGGTAGAAAAACCACTGCTTCAATTTCAGCCCTAGACAAGCTTCTCATGGCATTTTGTATTCTTCCCATCATATTTTCGCTAGTTGTTGGTTTCTCTTGAAAACCCATATCTTTCAGTCTATCCCATAGGTAAAAATTTAAAAAAGTTAGATCAGGCCAGCGCAAGATAGCCTTCCTCTTCCAATAACACAATGTGAATACTGCTCGTTTAAATGCTGACGCAGGTTTCGGCTAGAATAGGCCGAACAACCATCAAGCTGGAGCCACGTTTCTTCTTGTTTTCAAGGAGACGTCTTCTAAAAGTGGTGGAAGAAAACCGTTCAAAAATTCCAAAAACCTTTTTCCGTTAAGAGTTTGGTAAAAAAATGTGGCCCTATATTTTTTTCTTTCACGATTCCACACCATACGTTCAAATTCTCGCGAATTTTGACGTTAAGAGGTAGATACTTGCGTCCAATGTAAGGTTTGCTCGGAGCAATAATGCATATTACGTAAATTTACCCTGCGCTACTGAAAATTGCTTCATCAGTCCATAATATTAGTGACAAAAAATTAATTTTCCCGAATCATATTTAATAGATAGTAACAATGGTTCAGTCTAGTATCGTAAGCAGTAGCTTTTAATGCCTACATATTATTTTCTAGAAGAATCTCGTGGAGAATTAATTAAACTACAGAAACTATTAAACTAACTTTTGACAGTTGACAAATCCGTAATGTTTTTCTCGCTATGGTAACTGGATCCCATTGAGATAATAGTTTTTAACGTTTTCTTTTATAAATCGAGAAAGGATGATAGCGTGATGCGGTTTTCACTAACATTTAGCTAATTTTATGTCGGTTAAAAGTTTGTTACGAAAATAGTACCGTTCTATTTCAATTTTTTCCAAAAATTAGTAATCGTTGCAGATAACCCCGTCTAGATTATTTATTTTAAACTAAACGGTACAACAATAAATTGTTGTCGAAAGATCATGAATACAGAGCTACAATCGGATTTGCTTTGACACATCAGGAAAAAAGTTAGGTACGTTTAAAGATTATCAAGGATAATGGTATTAACTACATTTAATTGCTGTTGTGAGGAATTTTTAGAAAGGTAATGTACGTACTTTGAGGTGAAAAATATTGCCATTTGGAAGTAAATTATAAATGTTTATTTATCTCTGAAATGAGTCAGGGATCCTAAGTTACACTAACATTAACAATAGATTGGTTTAAAAGTGTGTAGAGCTTGTTAGTTTCCGCTTGTGTACATCTGTTGTTGCTCTCTGCAGAAACCCACAGTAATCCCCCATTGTGTTAGGATTGAAGCACCCTTGATATCTTGCTTTCATGGTGAACATCTTCTGGTGAAATCCTTTCACTGTGTTCGTCACATACGGCTCCAATATTTGACAGAAAGAAGATGAGATACAAATGTAAGAAATGCATGTTTAGTGACATTCGGCAACCGAGGCACAAATGTGCTTGTTCTCGTTCCGTGATACTCCGAGTACCTAATCAGCATTAAGAAAGTGTTCATTATTTCGTAGGTTTCCTTCATTCCCACGGCTTGAGCAATCGGAATTAATAGTTTCTGGTTGCCATTGTTTAGTAGTGCAGCTTTGAGAGTGCTTAATGTAGAGTCAATAAAAAGTCTCCACTCTTCTGCTACGTATTTGTTATCTAGTTTCTTTATCAGTCCTGTGAAGTCATGACGGAAGCAGACACCGTATTTAACAGCATACTATGCTACGAATTTCATGTGCTGGCTACGAAAATGAGCAACACCTCTCTGAAGTAAGTTCCATGCCTCCAATCTGGAACCCAATTGCTCAGACTTTTCTTTCAAAAAAAAAAAAAACAAATCGCGAACCAGGTTGTACTACATACATTCAACGTCATTGCGATTATCTCCTCTATCACTTTCTTCGTTGTTCAATGGATTGGAGGATTGGTACTGGGTAATCTGTACCATGCGCCCCAGACTTTACATAAATCTGGATACACCAGTTTTGAGTGGTTCTTCTTGCAGTACCTGGTTATGTTCGTCATGCAGAAGTATCAATCTCAGTGGTGATCTTTATGCTTCCGCCAAATCATGGAAACAGCAAACTTACCTTTTAACCACTGGTTTGGACCGAAGTAACAGACAGTGCAACAGAGATGAAGAGCCCAGAATTTTGTTTGATCTCCGATTCCATATCCGAAGTAATGTTATTAAACTATACGTAGCAATTTAGTCATGTTCTTGCGCTGATCCAACGTCGTCTACTTGCCAAAAATCGAACACGGACTTTTTGACACCGCCATTTTGACCCGGGCGTTTTGCCTCCGCCAGTTTGACCCCAGATACGCTTTATCCCTAGTCGGTTTGACCCCAAGCCGTTCTGCCCCGCGAAGATTATTGCTTTATAGCGGTAAGTAATTGGTATTGAAAAGCTTATCTAGCTATACAGTTTTGTGATATATTGCAAACTGAAGGGCGTACGTTATGTGAAATACAAAGAATGCTCTTTAATGGGGTTTCTAATCCAATTTTAATGGTATACTTTGTGTATTTCAGAATAACTCGTTAATTTCTCAGGTAATTAGTTAATGATGATTTAATTGCATTCTTGTAGCACTATTAGTTTTCTAAAAATGAATAGCTAATAGGCATAAATACACCGGTCACATTAATAATAAGTTAGTATATTTCTGTTTCTACCTACATCATTATGGATGAAGTAAAATCGAAAAGAAATCGGCAAAAGTTTGCCCACAATGGGTATTTATACTGTTCTTCGAAGTTTAACTGTGATTCGACCGTTAAGTTTTGGCGTTGTGATAAGCGTGTTTCTTGCGAGTGTAAAGCTATAATTCATCCGTGCGCCGCTACTAATCGCGTTATTAAATTAGTTAACGAGCACTCGCATGGAAGTGATATTGCTGAAGTAGAAGTTGAAAAAATTCAAACTGCAGTGAAACGGCGTGCAGAAGAAACTGCTGAAATTCCATCAGTTATTCTTAACGCTGTTTTGCAACGTATTCCGGATGCAGTAAAAGGAAGGCTTCCTAATAAACATGCGATGGTAAAGGTAATTCAGCGGAAGAGGCTAAGAGTACAAGCTGCTCCTCCACAGCCGTTAGATCTGGCTGCTATAGTAATTTCACACAACTATCAAATATATCTGTTGAGACTTCTGTGAATGTTTTTATTATAGTTTAGTTAGAATTAAATTTAGTAGAATTATTTTACCTTATTCTTGTTATACGCATTAGTTTTAGTCATTGGTTTTTAGGAATTGCTGATGCACCTTTTAGGTTTTAAGAACTTGTAAGGCACGTCATCAGGATTTGTATTTCTTAGTAAATTCTGATGCATTTGTTAACTGTAACTTCAAATATGTGTACTCTTGTTATTGGCTAATTTTGAAATAAGAGGGTGTATCTACCCTACCAAAATTTATAAATATATATAAGTAATTTAGGAAAAGAACGATGAGTAGTAAAGAAACGATGTAGTAACCAAGAAGATAAATATACTTATGTAAACAATTAATTGAAATAAAGCTACAATTAACAATTTAATTTTGCTTTATCACACTTAAAAAAGCTTAAGTGTGAACATGGTCCTTCGTGTCGGATAATTAATTAATTAAAACAAAATTTTCGGTTAATGGTGATTTGTGCATCGGTTATCGGAAAAATATACGGTTTCGGTATCAACCATCGCACTGCCATACAAACAAATAAGTTTATAATACGGTTACAAACAGTAGTGATTTGTGTAACAGTTTATCGAATTTTGATATCAACTACCACACTGCTACAAATAGAGGACACAAACAAGGATTAAAATACACATTCAATTCGGTAAGTGATTCTTTTATAAATCATTCTCCTTAAACATGCCTCAGTCAGCTACGATTGTCAATGATTGTGAAAACATGAAAATATTAGTAAATAAACGTGGACGGTGCAAATCAAGCCTCACAAAATTTAATACGTTTGTAAAAAACTTAATGTCGGAACCATCAATCACTGATAGGCACATTATTCAATTAAAAAAGCGCACTGAATTATGTAATCAGACATTTCAAGATTTCAATTGCATTCAAGAAGAAATAGAATTATTAGACAACAGCGGAGATCAAATCAGACAAGGTGAAGAATTCGAAAGTTCGTATTTTGAATCAATTGCAGATGCGGAATTAATAATGCAAGAACATAATCGGTCAATGTCTGAAGCGGAAACAAACGCGTCTTTTAGTCAACAACACTCAACGAATACGGCCAAGCTTCCAGCGGTTCAGCTTCCTACGTTTGACGGGTCTTTCGAACAGTGGAGTAAATTTCACGACACTTTTTTATCGATTATTCACCATAATGAGAATCTTAGTCTTGTTCAAAAATTTCAGTATTTGCAAGGTAGTTTAAGGAACACTGCGGCTGATACAATAAGATCACTACCCCTTCGTGCAACGAATTATCAAATTGCGTGGGATAGGTTATGCAAAAGATTTCATAATTCAAAATTAATTGTAGAAGATCACATAAAAACATTGTTTGAACTACCTCAAGTTCAACAAAATTCCGCCGCATCTCTTAGAAATCATTTAGATAAATTTCTAAATAACGTTCAGGCATTACAAGCCCTAGAACATCCAACGGTTGATGATTTATTAGTTTATATTGCAACATCCAAATTTGATAGGATTACACGCGACAAATGGGAAGAAATTACTGTAAATATAGACTTTCCAACAGTTGATAAACTTGCGGAGTTTTTAGAAGAAAGATGTAAAATACTAGGATCGCGATCGAATAAAGAATTGCAAGTTTACGGAAAAGGGTCAGGTAGTCAGATAGATAAACACAAATACAACAAAACGGTATTGCACCCCATGCGGTCATTTACCTCAGTTCAACAACCCTGCCCACATTGTAAAGGATTGCATAATTTGTACCAATGCAAGGAATTTTTAGACTTAGACATCCAGTCTAAGTTCGACGTAATAAATAAATTAAATTTATGTTTGAATTGTTTTCGTTCAAATCATCATGCCCGATATTGTAAAAGTAGAGGCTGCCAAAAATGCAACCGTAGACATCACACATTATTGCACAAAAATACGGAATTACCTGAAACAACGCAAACTTTACAGGCTCAGGTAGAACCTACAAGTGTGAATGTAAGGGAACCATCTATTGCTAGCGGTAATTATTCTACTCAGTTATTTCACGGACAATGCAGCCAGGTCTTACTATCAACTGCCGTAATTGAAATCTTAGACAATCGAAAACAGCCAAAACAATGTAGAGTATTACTGGACAGTGGGTCGCAGAGTAATTTCTTATCGGAATCTTTCAGTAAAATTTTAAACATCAAAATGCAGCCAGTAAATGTGCCAGTAATAGGAATAGGCCACTGTAGTACAAATATTAACAAGAAAATAAAGACAATTATTAAATCCACAGTAAATAATTTTACATCGGAATTGGATTTTCTAATTATACCAATAATTTCTCAACAATTACCGGTGTTTGACGTTCAAAACACACTAATTCAAATTCCAGCAAATATAAAACTTGCTGATCCACATTTCTACAAATCAGCTCCCATTGACGGATTATTAGGAGCTGAATTATTTTGGCAACTAATTGCGGTTGGACAAATTAAATTGCCTTATCACAATAATTTACAGTTACAAAAAACTCAATTAGGCTGGATAGTAACAGGGCAACTTCAGTTTCAATCACAACTTTCAAGTTACGGCACCTCAGCATATTTATGTAACATTGAAGAAGATTTAAAAACAACTATTTCGAAATTTTGGGAACTTGGGGAACCAACAAAAGTATTACACAATTATCAATAGAGGATCCACATTGTGAAGAACAGTTTGTTAAAAATTTCACTCGAAATGAAAACGGACGTTTTCTAGTACAGTTGCCATTTAAAAAAGATCCACATGAATTGGGTGAATCTAAATCAATGGCCATGAATCAATTTTATTCCCTGGAGAGACGCTTAAACAAAGATATTGAACTAAAACGCAAATACAACGAGTTTATGAAGGAATACGAAGAATTAAATCATATGACGGAATTTACAGAAGGCCACATTGGAAAAGAAGGTTATTTTTTGCCTCACCATTGTGTAATAAAGGAAACAAGCAAAACAACCAAGTTACGTGTTGTTTTTGATGAATCTGCAAAATCAACAAATAATACATCATTGAATGATATTTTGCTAGCTGGACCCATCATACAAAGTGATCTTATTTCAATCATGTTGCGATTCCGAACATACAAATATGTTATTACGGCAGACATTGCCAAAATGTATAGACAGGTTCTGATTTCAGATGATGATAAGAATTATCAAAAAATATTATGGAGATATAATGACAACGAAGCTATCAAGACTTACACATTAAATACGGTCACGTATGGTACTACCTCAGCGCCATATCTGGCCACTCGATGTTTAAAAGAACTTGCAGTTTTGGCTAGGAAAAACAATCCCAGAGAAGCAAAAATAATCGAAAGAGACTTTTATGTGGACGATCTCATCACTGGAGCTGATTCATGGAATGAAATCATAGCAATACAAAGAAACGTAACCAACATTCTGCGTCAAGGATGTTTTGAACTTCGCAAATGGAGATCAAATAAAGAAGAAATCAAAACTGCAATACGCCAATCAGAGCAGTTTGACGCAATTATGAGTATAGACAATGATCAAACATCAAAAACATTAGGATTATTATGGAATTCAACAACGGATCAACTACTCTACTCTACAACCATAAGATCTAATGTTAAGGTAACGAAAAGGAATATATTATCTGCAATTTCACAACTATTTGACCCATTAGGATTAATCGGACCTGTCATTGTAAAAGCAAAACTGCTAATGCAAACATTATGGCAGCTTAAGTTAAATTGGGATGAATCGGTGCCAATGCATATATTTTCAGCGTGGAATGATTATTACAATCAATTGGATTTACTAACAAACTTATGACTAAATCGCAATGTATTAACACATGACATTGTTAAAAAAATTGAATTGCACGGATTTTGTGATTCTTCACAAGTGGCTTACGGTTGTTGTATATACATACGAACTACAGACAATTATAATAATCATGCAACGCATTTGTTATGTTCAAAATCTAGGGTAGCACCGTTAAAATCTACGTCTTTACCACGTCTAGAGCTATGTAAGTGCTCTACTTTTGTCGGAACTGCAGCATAAGGTCAAACAAGCTTTACAGATTAATTTCGACGGTGAATACTTATGGAGTGATTCTACCATTTCATTGTCCTGGATTTCCTCAACGTCAAATTCTTGGAAAACCTTTGTTGCAAATCGGGTTAGTCAAATTCAACAATTAACAGAAATATCAAACTGGAGACATGTCGGAACTAAGGATAATCCTGCTGATATAATTTCTCGAGGTGTGACACCAGCTGTTTTGCTGAATTCTAAGCTTTGGTGGAACGGACCTAACTTCTTAATGTATGATTCAGAACATTGGCCTCAGCGAGTTATGGTGTCACAAGCTAACGAAGAAAGAAAGACTGTATCAACTTTTCTATCAACAAGAACGACATCATTCGAATTGTTAACAAGATTTTCATCACTGGTACTGCTAAAACGTGTAACAGCGTATGTCATGCGTTTTGGTCGCAATTGTAAATTAAATGCTGCAAATCGGATGTATGAACCATTGTCAGTGGAAGAAATTCAAGGTGCAACTGTCAAAATTTTGAAATTATGCCAAGAGGAGAATTTTGGTGAAGAAGTTTTGTCATTAACAAGAACGAATACTGTACATAAAAAAAGTAAATTGCTATCATTAAATCCGTTCATGGATATAAATGGTTTGATTCGTGTGGGAGGACGCATAACTGAAGCCAATGTGCCATTTGAACAGCGTCACCCAATAATACTGCCTAGTCATCACGTGCTAACAACAAAAATTATTTACTATGAACATCTGAAGCTTCTTCACGGTGGAACTCAGTTAACACTAGCTACGATAAGAACACAGTACTGGCCAATAGGAGGGCGAAATACTATAAAAAGGGTATTACGGAATTGTATCCGATGTTGTCGAGCAAAACCAAAATTGATAGAGCATGTGATGGGAAATTTACCACAACACAGAGTCCAAATAGCACGACCATTTAGTAATTGTGGAGTTGACTATTGTGGACCATTCAAACTGTATCAGAAACGAAGACGAGGAGTTGTTCCTCAAAAGGGATACTTGGCTATTTTTGTTTGTTTTGCCACAAAGGCATGTCATTTAGAATTGGTTCTTGATTTAAGCGCGGAATGTTTTATAAATGCATTTAAGCGTTTTGTTGCACAGCGAGGAAATGTGTCAAATTTATACTCAGACAATGCCACCAATTTTGTAGGTGCCAAAAACGAATGGGAAAAAATATCCAAGGTATTGCATTCTTCCGAATATAAAGAACAATTTCAACATGTTTTGATCGAGTGTAATACACGTTGGCACTTTATACCTCCACGTTCTCCGCACTTTGGCGGTTTGTGGGAGGCAGCTGTTAAGGCAGCAAAACATCACCTAAAAAGAGTCGTGGGAAATAATGCGCTTACTTATGAAGAAATGTTAACACTAGTTACACAAATAGAGGCATGTTTAAATTCCCGTCCTTTAGTTCCTATCTCTTCCGATCCTAATGATTACACTGCTTTAACGCCTGGTCATTTTTTGATTGGAAAATCATTAAAGGCTAACTCCGAATTGAATGTTGTGAATACAAGTATACATTTATTATCGTATTGGAAACGTATTCAACATATGCTAAGGGGATTTTGGAACCGTTGGTCGAGAGATTACCTTTCACAACTCCAGCAGCGCAAAAAATGGACAAGTCCAGGCCAAGACATAAAAGAAGGATCAATGGTACTTCTAAGAGACGACCAACTTCCTACGCTAAATTGAAAATTAGGAAGAATTATCAAACTTCATCACGGAACAGATAACGTCGCCCGAGTAGCATCAGTTCGCACTGCAAGAGGTATAGTTAAGGTATCAATGCGGAACTTAGCATTGCTACCAGTGGTAACTGAAGAATGTAAGGTGCAAGTGTAGTTTTGAGTGTTACAATAGTGTAGTTCGTGATATAGGTTACAGCGTAATCGCTTGAAGGCATATGCTTCAAGGGGGGCGGAATGTTGAGACTTCTGTGAATGTTTTTATTATAGTTTAGTTAGAATTAAATTTAGTAGAATTATTTTACCTTATTCTTGTTATACGCATTAGTTTTAGTCATTGGTTTTTAGGAATTGCTGATGCACCTTTTAGGTTTTAAGAACTTGTAAGGCACGTCATCAGGATTTGTATTTCTTAGTAAATTCTGATGCATTTGTTAACTGTAACTTCAAATATGTGTACTCTTGTTATTGGCTAATTTTGAAATAAGAGGGTGTATCTACCCTACCAAAATTTAGTCGTATAAATAAGTAATTTAGGAAAAGAACGATGAGTAGTAAAGAAACGATGTAGTAACCAAGAAGATAAATATACTTATGTAAACAATTAATTGAAATAAAGCTACAATTAACAATTTAATTTTGCTTTATCACACTTAAAAAAGCTTAAGTGTCATCAATATCAATTGGCTAACAATGAAGAAGAACAATTTCTTTTGTTTGATTCTGGTGTGGGCGATGCTGCCCGAATTTTTATTTTTGGCCGACAATCAAGTATTGAGTGGAGCCACCAAATTGAAAAATTATTCGTTGATGGAACGTTCCGTATTGCTCCTACTCTTTTTTCACAAGTATTTGTCATTATGGCCGAGCAAGGGGGATTTGTATTCCTTATTTTTTATGCATTGCTTCCGAATAAACAGGAAGTTACGTATCGGAGAATGTTTCAAGCAATTCGTCAGATACGGCCAAATTTGGCACCTACATCAATTTCGATGGACTTTGAACTAGCAGTTGTGAATGCGAGTAAAACTGTTTTTCCGAATGCCGAAATATTTGGATGTTTTTTTCATTTGGTCAAACACATCAAGAAAAAGTTGGCAGAGCAGGGACTGACGCAAGAATACAATAACAATATAGAGTTTTCACTTGCTGCTAGAAAAATTGTTGCGTTGGCATTTGTTCCACCAGATGCACTTGAACAAACTTTCGACGAATTGTCACAAGAAATACCAGATAATGTAGAACCTATTTTGAACTGGTTCGAAGATTCATATCTGGGCCGACCAAATCGTCGAGGTCCACAGCGAGGACCTATTTTTCCTCCAAGAATGTGGTCGGTTTATGAGAGGACGCTTGCTGGTGACGACCGGACCAATAATTTCGTGGAAGCCGCCCACAAGAGAATGCAAGCTGCACTTGGCATGGATCATCCAAGCATTTGGAAGTTTATTGATGGTGTACGGAAGGTTCAGTCGGGCCGTGATGTGCATGAAGCGTATGTTAGGGGTGAAGATCCACTTCGAAACGGAGGAAATATATTCAAGCCGACCAGCGAATTCTTCATATTACACAAGATTTTCATAATAGAACGCCAAATGAATATCTACGAGGTATTGCACATAATTTTTTAATGCCCTAAATGTTTAATGTATACTAATTATAATGTATTTTTATTCTTTAATGTACCTACATAAATGAATTTTTTTTATAATGCCCAAATAATCACTTGAATACGTATGTTTGCATCATCCTGATGACGTGCGTGAAACAATTGTCGATATTTGAGTTATTATATTGTGGAATTATTTACACATTTGTTTTATTTATATCTACACAAACAATGAATTAACACAGCGATAATAAGCAATTTTAAACACTCAACCGATTTTTATTCCATGTTTATTCCATGCAATGTCTTGATTAATGCGGTGTTTATCTGTATATTGTCGAATTTGGTGTCAAACCAACTGGGGACAAACCCGCCGGAATTAAAACGGCAGCGTCAAACCGGCAGGGTCAAAGCGCCAATGTCAAATCGTAATGTACCGGCCAAAAATGTAGCAAAAGCAGTACGGATTGTTCTTACTACTGCACCTATTTATTTTGCTGACTCACCATATACTGAGTTGTCTTATACGAAATCACTTAAATGCGTGTTACTTCAACTGTTGATTAATAAAACACAGAACCACGCTAACACGAACTATTCTCTAGTTTCCTCCGCATCAGACTAACGGAGCAACAGGAGAAATTGCACGAGATAAAAACATGTTGAATCCTGCCCGCATGCTGTAACTCGCGGACAATTTAGAACTTGTCCAAGTCTACCCTCTTGTTTTTACTACTGCACATTTCATACGACTTTCACCTAAAACTTTAAATGTAGATGTGCTACGAAATTTCCAATGCAAATTCGAAATCATTTAAAAACTCATAATGAAGAATTTATATTTACGAGGAATAAACAAGAATTATGCGTGCAAGCTGCAAGATAGGCTCGTTTTTACTAGAATTGAACATCAACCTGAGAAAATATGCTTCAAATAAATTCGCTTAGTCGCAACTCTGTGCATTATATTCTAATAAATGAATAAGATGCAAGTATGTTAGCGCGTTAAAAAAAAAGCATAAAACGAGGATAATAAAAACTAACACAGATTCAGAAAGCAACTGAATCTAATAGTGGTAACATCGTGCGTAATAAACTTTTATTCAAACAAGTTGATAATTTGTGTTTGAGTGTATGTACATAGTGGAATAAAAAACCGGAAAAATAAGCATGCTGGCAGACAGCCTACTAACAACTCTGACTGCTTACAAAACTTTGTTAATGGCAAGTCTACTAATGTTAGTTATAAATTTAATTAACCGTAGTACATACAATAGATGAAATAAAAACGAGCAATGTACACAGCATTATCGAGGACGAGACCCGAGACGAAGAGCACACAGAACAGGTGAGGATCTGTTGCCGTTATGTGCACAAATAGAAAATCAAAGAAATATTTTTGAACTTTGTTGAATTAAAAGAGCAGAACCGTTAACTAATTGAACTATCTGACATCAATTGGCATAAAAATAAGAAGCTACGTGAACCAGTGTTATGATAGTGCTGCTAAAAATATAGTACCAAATCTGACAAATGACACATTCATTGCTCTTATGTGCATTTGTGCATTGTTTAGCAAATTGATTGTCTTTGGTTCTGGTTAACGCATCCAAAGATGTGCGAGTAGTTGGCAAGTATTTAAACACAAAGGAAGGAAGGAAATTAGTAAAAACATTTCAGTGAACTCATTAGTACAAAATGTGGGTGAAGTGCCTCATGGTTTAATGAATGAAACAGATAAACCGATAGCTATAATTGAACAAATCGATGTAGAAACGGATTACTTCACACACGCTTTAACACAGGATAATGCCAATTGTCCTAACTATATATATATATATATATATATATATATATATATATAGTTCGTTCTCAACCATCATGAAGCAGTGCAATTCGTTTAACATTCAGATGTATATAAATATCAGTATTAAATTTTTTGTTGAATGTTTTCTTCTACTAGGGATAATGTTTGGTAATGAAAAATATGTAATAAGAGCAGCTGGTGAAGTAACTAACTAATTTGTTTCAACAATGATTTTTTATACAACTCATTAAGATTATTTTACTGCAATGAATAACTAAACCGGCTTTGCTATCAGCTAAATAGGTTCAAGCAAGAAATATTTACATGGAAACATTCTATAAATGTAAAATGATCAGTTACATTATAGAATTTTGTTACTTGACCTATTTGTATGTTAAAACACAATACAATATAACCGAGGGGTCAACCACTGACAAAATAGTGTACAGGTATTGCCAAAAATTGCATTTACTGCCGCGACTGCCATTAATTAGAATTAGGTACTGCCGCTGATTGCTTTGACTGCCATTGACTGCTTATGATTTCCATTTATTACTTTTGACTGCCAATTGCTGTCACGGACTGCAATCATTAATATTGTTATTCTAAAGATTAAAAAACAACTTTTAAACTTTAGACTTTTATTATTTCAATCATAATGTAAAAAAAAAACTTTCAGTTTGCTCCCATTATATTAGTAAGTATGCATACAAAAAAATAAAAAAATAACTTCAAGTTTCTTCAAAATCTAAAACAAAATTAAATTGTACTCGAAATTCATATTAAACGTGTAAACGTCTGAATTCTTTAAACTGTTTTATTATTTTTAACCTATCAGTTCTTTTAATAGAAAATGGATTATTTCCTAAAAGTTGAATAGGTCCATGATATATTTGTTCTTCACTTCCTGAATGTCATCATTCTTTGGCCACACGAATGTGTCCAAATCTTCTTGAAGAAATTTATTAGTACATGATTGGTTTTCGCTTAGTGCCAAAACTTGTTCTATATACCATTTGGCATAAAAAAAAATTGCATAGTACGCTTCCTTAATGGGATATATGTTATGGATATATTGAGATGTGGGATCGTCCGGTTCGTCTTCAAGACTTGTGCCAATGATATTCATGTCGTCGTCACTAGTGTCATTGTGTATCTAGAGATCTGTTTTTTGATTTTCTATGGATCTTTATATTTTTGTTTTTCATAGATTTAGAATTTGCATTTTTTTTGTGTCTTGCCTGACTTTTTATCCCGTGTGTAATTTCACTCTTAGTTGAGTAATATGTATTTATTTCTCTAACTCTCAAAATCCTATCGCTTGAAAGTCCTTTTTTCTTTTCACTAAGGAACCAACACAATGAAGACTTTCGGATAGTTTTAGTTTTACCGTTTTTTTTGATGTGACTAACAATTTTTTCTTTTTGTGTAGCTTTTTGATCAGTATGTGTTCGCGTATCTAAAGTACTCGGGACATTTGATTCATCTCCTCTTCTTCTTTTAGGGATTGAAATTTTCCGGTTAGTTTTGGCTACACAAGTGCAAATGCATCTACAAAGTTTACGTTTTGTCTGATTCTTTGTAGTTTTAGGTCTTAACATTAAATAACATTTTTCTATAAGAGCCGTTAATTGCATTTTATGCCCTGATGGTGTTTTGTAAAGGTTTATATTTTTAGTGTAAATTCCATAAATTTTTGTAAATTCATTTGATTCTAAAATATTTGATAAATCTTTTGTCAAGTCTTTATCATTTTCTTTCATGAGAGAAACAGAGTAAATATTATCAAACCCACTATAAGTAAGCAATTTTCTTAAACCTTCTGATATATGAAATTCGGCAATGTTTCTATGTTTGGATGAGTTGAAACCATCTCAGTAACATCTTGCTTGTGTGCTTCTGCTCCATTTCTAATTCCATAAGAAGATGGATATAATAATACTATAAACAATTAATCAAACTTACTATAGTATTCATTTAGGACATTAACGAATCGAATATAAACATTGCAAAAAAAACGAGCCGGCAAGACAATCGGGTTTTATAAATGAATAAAGAAACTGCTTATGAGTAAGTAATGCCCAAAGTCATAACTTTGAGTACTACGTGATAAAAACAGAAACAGTTACATTGCATTTAAACTGATAAATTCACCCTCCCATTGCGTTGTGCACTTAAAAATAGTGCATAAACAAATCACTTAAAATAATGCACAAAGTAATAATATTAAAGACAGCAAAGAAGAATATTCAATTTACCCAACACATGATGTAAAAGTACCGGGTGCGGGGTGCATCTCTCGGCGCATGAAATGTATGCGTATTTGTACTTTCATAAATTATTAATACATATACTAAATTTTGATTATAATACTAAATTTTACTTGACTTCACTACATTCACAGCCTTTATTTCATGTCCACTAACGCATAAACCATCACATAGAGCGCAAGAAGCAACTTCCGAGTGCCGGCTCTCGAAAAATTGAAATAATCTATGACACCGTACGACACAGACCTAGAATTTCTCTCTCATTTAATGATGACTCCCAATTTACTGCCACAGACTGCCTATCACTACCACTTATTGCAATGACTGGCATAGACTGCCATTGACTGCTAGCAATTTGTACAGGTATTGCCACCAGTGGTTGACCCCTCGAATATAACCTTAGCCAGCATCGATGAAAGCAATACTAAGTGCAAGTTTTTTAGTCTCTTTCATTACGCACATTGTAAATTTAAGCATAGTTAGTATACCTAAAGATTTGCTGTTAGAGTTTGACTTAGCATAAAAGTAAATGCAATTAATTATTCAATGGGTAACTAAAAAGTAAAATAACCTGTGCCAAGATACGTCCATAACCTTGTCCTTGTAACTGTGTTGGTACAGAAGAATGAACTAACTTATACACATTATTCTTCTTTTGATATTCTATAATACCAACATCATTAGCATTTAGTTGCAACTTAAATTCACTGTTCTCAGACGCATGTTCCACACTATAATCGTTCCCTTTATAAATGTTCCTCACCATAGATCGAGTTAATACAGTAGGCACAGAGAACATTGCTATAAAATTATAAATAGTCAACTATTAAAGAAAGTATAAATGTAGCTGCCAAAAGTGTAAGTAATAAAGAAAATCGAAGAAAACACAACTTTTTAATTGAATAATGCAGCAACTAATAGGTTTTACGTGTTCACAAGCGGTGCTATAAAACAGATTAAAATGAAATTTTACCAAATAAGATGTATTACATCAAAAACTTCGAAACGTCTTTCACTGTATCTCAAAATAAACACTTAAAATTATTGACAGAATTGGTAAACAAATAAAGATTATCAAGAAATGAACATTGGAAAACTCGTGTGATGGAAATGACTAGGCGCCAAATTTAAATTGTATATTGGCTTTGGCTTAGCCTTTATCAAATCTTATTACGTAGTCTCCATTAATCATATATAATTTTTGAATTTATTTACTAATGGTTATCTTAGATAAATTGCTTATTTCATTGTTTTTAGCTTTTATAGAACATTATTTTCAGACAGTAGTGTCACTACCGCCTGTGCAAGGTGTTTGTGGCACACAGGTCTGCACATGACCAGGCTCGTTGGTAGAGTAGCCAAATATGAGTATGTGATTATTGTACGTGTGATTATCGATTTATTATTTTTTTAGGAGATGATAGAAATAGTATATTACCCGCTATGCAAAATATTCTCTCATTACCATTTGTACAACGTTACCAAAGTAATCTGTTAGATTGCGTTTCAACAATCCTTTACTGTTACAGCAACGTAATCATAAGCTCTTACGTCAAGGTAAACAACATAATGGTATCAACGTTACAGTCAACTACAGTGATATGCTGTTATTTTATAACGTTGACGCACTGTAGTTTTGTAACTTTGATGTGCTGTTGTTTTATAACGTTGGGTACTCTATGTCTTTCTTGTTTGGCCTATTCAACTATCTTGTCCATGATCAAATTAAATAGCAGAGGACTGAGGCTGTCCCCTTGTCTTATGCCTGCACTTATAGAATTTTTTTTTGTAAGCTCGCCGTTTGTCTTTATTTTGGTTTTGTTACTGGTATTTAAATCTTGTATAACTCTGATTATTTTATTTGGTATTTGCTTTTGTTTTAGTATTGTAATAACGTCTTTTAACCGTACTTTGTCGAATGCTTTGGTCATGTCGATAAAACAGAGATAAGTCGGAGTACAATATTCAATTGATTTTTTTTTAATTTGTCTGATAATAAATATTGCATTTGTTGTAGATCTGTTTTTACGAAATTTTTGCCGTTCTTTATTAATTGGGACTATAATACTAATTTTGGTCTTTATTATACTTGTGAAAAGTTTCGAGACAGCTCCTAATAGTGTTGTAACGTACTAGTTACGGAGGTGAAAAAAAAAAGAAAAATAAGTAGATGTTTGGCTTACCGTTCGGCTAGCTTCGCCGCAGATGGTCGTGGATCAGTAGTTCCAAACAAAGATACTCTTGTGGTAAGCCACGTGCCATGTGAGCTACCTTTTATTGCGTAAGAATTGTTACAAGCTTTAGGTCTTACGAACCTTGCACGGCCAACTCACACAGTCGGAGATAGGGGAGGTTCAAGGGAATTATGCTTAAGGGCGCCAGATCGAATCCAAATTAACACTTCTGCCTTGATCACGACAGACGGTCCAAACTTGTAACTAAATTTGAGGTTCGTAAACCTTGTCACTCTGATGTTCGAGTAGCCAAAGTTTGTTACTAGGTAACGACAATTAAAAGAGAAAGGTATGTTGCCATAAAAGAAAGATTAACCAGTATAACAACTTTAATTTAGTAACGTCGATGATTAACACAAATATCGAATTTTCAGTGCATAAATGCCAGCAGTATCGGCAACACACAATACAGATGTAAGTTAAGTTGAAGCGATAATAATAAATAATTAATGATACTACCTTAATGGTAATAAAACAATGATAGTAATTACTGAATTAACACTAAACTTTCGTAGTAAATATTGGGTGTACACAGCATGCGAAACACACAAAATAATTAATGATACTACCTTAATGGTAATAAAACCATGACAGTAATTACGGAATTAACACTAGCTAAAGTTTTGTGAGCGACCTTTCTGACAGCGATAAAATAAGTAAATAAACTTACCCACAATCTAGTACCTACTTGATCGAAGAAAACGTTTTCCCCGGCAAGTGAGCCTGAAATAAATTTGAGTAGTAAATCGTGTCAACACAATGACTCACGAAATCAAGATCTAGAAAAATGGTTAATTATTGCTAAAGAAAGTACACATAGCATAACCCGATTGTCGAATGCTGTTGTACACCTTCAATGAAAGTTGGTTTCGCAGGTGTTTGCCGCATGAGTAGGATCTCGTAGAAACGTGATTGTTTTCGGTTTATTTAGTTTTAACCGTAGGCCTCATAGATAGAGTTATACTCGTCCCATGAAAGTATTTGTCGATGTTAATCCCTCATAATTCGTTATCGAATAGAAACATGTGGGCCAGAACGTGGTGGAACGGCTATCAAATTAACGAGAAATTACAACAGAATTCTAATAAACGGAAACAATTATCTTACCCTGTGACGACTCAAATATTTTACAATCGTAATGAAATTATAATTTGATTCCCATTATTAAGGATTTCCTTCGAAATTATTCTTAAGCCGTACAGGCCATTTTATGCAGTTGACAGCTTAACGATTTCGTCGTAAAATGACAGTCACAAGAAAACATCGGCAGAGGGCATCAAAACCGGAATCTAATTTCAATTCAATATACAGGGTATTCCGTTAGAAAAAATTTGCACGTAACAGAATAACGTACCGAATGTCTGGATTACAGAAAGAGAAACCCCAGACCCGCAACCCCAAAGTACATTCCAAAATAAAACAAGTAATTTTAATGACGGTTTCGTTTATTGACAAAGAGAAGAAGACAATACGCCGTTAGTTAGCTGCGTTTAAACACTACCTATCTAACGCTTTGGTAGCGGCGCTACTGGCACGCTATGACCTTTTACGTCAAACACAAAATATGATATACAGGTCTAAATTAGACTCTGGAAGTAATTAAATCTAAAAATATTTTTTTAGTTAAACGCCACCGCAGTTACCAAACGGTAGCCGTACATAAAAGCGCTCGCAAAATTACATAATCTTAATCCGCCCGTGGCCTTGACGTCAAGTACGCGTAACGGATGAAATATAAGGGATATAATTCCCCCATTGACACAGCAATTACGATACGTACTTCCAACCTCTGTGCAATTCCAAAAGAAAACCAACTACAAGTTAAACCGCAACAATTGTTTAAAATTGAAACACAAGTAATACTTAAAATTGACGCTTATCATTAGTTAGGTAGTTTTCATTTCAGAGCAAAGATAAGGATATGATACTCGCACATATTACCGAACAACAAATATACATAGATAGTCTAAATAACTTGGCTTAATACTTTGATTAGGCATTAAAAGTAGTGATATTGCGTTATGGCGCACATGCCTTCAAGACTCGCGATTGACGCATTCGGATTGCGGTAGTGATGACTTTACGTCCTCCGGTTTGTTCGCCCTTAAAATAAGGTAATAATAAATACCTTGATAGCAACTCCAGTTGATTAGTAAAATTATACTATTCGCACTCGTTGAAATACTGCAGATCACAGATACTTAACTTCTTCGCCTATCTTATTGCGTAATTGCATAGCGAAGGAGCCATCGAAGACAGATTAAAGTTGTATTAAAGGACTGCCATCACGTCATATCCACAAGAATTACCATAACAAGTATGCCCAAGAAAACCAAGACCAGAAAGCAGGACCGAAAAGAAATTAAAATGACAAGAATTCGTTGATAACTCACATCTCTTTTGACACAATATGAGCCGGGTAGAAAAATAGGTGTATGCGGTTAGCTACAACTCGCCTCTTAGCATTATTTAACTCGGATTCTACAAAAGAAAATCATCTATCAACTCGATGTAGATGGATGACACAATCTCATTTCCTTACCAATCTTTTTTGGTTCGTAAACCTACCCGCCGTACACTGTACGTGACAAAACCAAAATGGCACGACAGGAAATACTTCTGCGAAGATGGAATACTCTTGCGAAGGTTGTTAGTACGTAATTTAAATAAAAATTGTTCGAGGCCAAGCTATTTTACCTCGGTGACCATTTGTGTTTCTGTTATGATAAATTCACTGTCGTCATATGTGTTTTCGTCATTGTCATTTGTAGAAGTTGCTGCATTGTACAGTTGTTAAAAATGTTCTTCCCATTTGTCTTATCTATTACCTTTATTTCTTTATATTCGTTTACTGGTTTCTTTCTTCTTCTAAGTAATTTCCATATTTTCTTTTGTGAACCATATAGGTCATTTTCCATGTCTTTAGTGAACTCAAGCTAAGGCTCTTTTCTAATATTTCTTATTTTAGATTTAACTTCGTTTCTAATTTGTATGTAGTTTTGGTATTCTTATAGCGTTTTGATGTTTCTATAATTGACGTACGCTTTCTGTTTTTGTTCTGCTAGAAGGTTTTACTTTTTTTGTAAACCATGGTTTCATGTTTGGTCGTTTATTTATATCCACTTTTCGTTTTCCTAACGCTTTCTCTGCTGCTTTTATGATGTTGTCTTTAATTTTTTTTCCAGAATTCTTTGACATCGTCTTTTGGGGTTATTGACTTAATATGTATTTTATTTTCTAATCTGTTCTGATATAATCTCATAGTGCTATCATTCATTATTAGTTCTATGTTAAGTTTCTCAATTATGTTTGCTGTTTTCTGTCTTAATAGCAGTAGTTTTATGCGTATCTTACCTAATACAAGGTTGTGGTTAGAATCAACATCTGTTGATGCCAGTGTTCAGACGTCTAAAATTTGTGTTGGTTGTATTGATCCGCTTATAATTATATAATCTATAACGGACTTCAGTCTACGAGTATTCGACCAAGTGTATGTATGTTGTGGTTTATGATCGAAACATGTGTTGTTCACACGTAGTTTATTGTGGCAGCAGAACTCAGTTAGCATTTCTCCATTTCGTTAGTTGTTTCTTTGTTGAATTGTTGCTGAATGCCCTGAATAACTTGATTTTCTACTCGGGCGTTTATGTCACCCATGATTATTATTTTACAATTCTTTGGTAGTTCGTCAAGCACTGATTATAATTTACAGTAAAACTCTACAGTTCAACGTTTCGGTTTACTAATATCTGGTGCATAAAGTGATATTACGTATATTAATTCGTTTCCAAATTCTAGCTCGACAGTTAAAATTCTGTCATTTACATATGTTACGTTACTTATATATTTCTCAAGTTTTTCGTGAATTCGCTCTTTCCTACGCCTGACGAGGTTCTTTCTTCTTTTTGTGTTCCACTGTATGCTAGTATATAGTTTTGGTATCTAGAAGTTTCTTGGTCTTTTTTCTTCGTTTCAGATAATGCACAGATATCTATTTGTAATTTATTTATCTCTAGCAGTATTTCTTAGTCTTTGGATCCAGGATCCGATATTCCAACAAGCAAATCTCCATTTGTTTTTTTTTATAGTTTTCGTGTTTCCAGGATCTCGCGGTAGTTGTCATCATTTGACGAAAGTCAAGTTTGGCAGTAATGCACTTGAAATCACATTACGTTATTAATAAAGTTAATGATTTAAGTTTAAACCTATAAAATGTAAAATACTCTTAAACCTCTTACCATAAATTAAACTTAAAACATTTTTACAATTTTGTTTTGCTTTATCCAGACCACTTACTTGGTTAAAACATTTCTCGTTTCTCGATCTAGAAAGAAATTTCAATTAAATACGACTCCGTAATAAGAATAATAAATTGGTACTTTGCATATAACTCAAAAGCTACTCTAGCATCCCATCAACAACAAATTCCAAAGTTTTACAAATTTTTGAGGTTAATAAGTAATATCGGTGATATCTGAATTTAATACTTACTTATTTTGTTAGTCCATCCTTAAATTGGCAAAAAGCAAATACATTTTTTCTAAATTTGAAAGCACAAAATGTGTTTGCAGAGCACAAATGCGAGAGTTCCTTCCTACATCAATAATATGTTAGAATACACGGGTTAAATTAACTCTACGTAATGCATTCATATAAACATTATAATAACTGTACAGATTGATTAGTTTTGCTTATGTTAAGACAATGTTACACTATCTTTTTATATTAACGGAACATATAGACACCGAATGTACGGGTTAAATAAAATACCTAATAATGTATCTATATAAACATTAAAAAACTGTACAGTTCGATAAAAGTTTTGTCAATGTTAATATAACAGTACCAACACGCTGCTAGTTATTGCGTTTTTGTTATCTAAATGTGTTAGTTATTTTAACAGTCATCAACGTTGCATGTTTAGTGGGTATATAACAAAGTTGAAAAGTGTATGATTATACCCCAAACGACAGATTATACCGCGAGACGGGAAGCGCCGAGGGATATAGTAAGTTGCGCAGGTTATAATCATTTTCTCAACCAATGTCTATATACGATTTTTTCCACTACTAGAACTATTAAAACCATTTTACCTGTTACTAAATCAAATTTTAAATTTAATATATTAATTTCAAAGTAAAAATTAAAAAAGTGTTTTGTTTAGTGTCACTAATTTAATAGAATTAATTTTGACATAACAAAATAAACAGATGTCATTTTTATTGCTAAAGTTATTTTAATTCAATTCAATAATATTTACACTTAATTAAGCGGGAACTTCAAATAACTTACATTTTTAAAATTTACGCCTTGATCTTGAAGGAGCTATTTTAACGGTAGTTTTTTTTTCGTTCCAATGTTGGCTACCAACTGGAACAGCATTTGTTTAACAAACTTAGAAGCACTAGTTCCGTTAATTTTTGAAATCTTTTAAATCTTGAAATATTATATGTAAGTGCTGCAATCAATTCAAAGTACTCAGATTGCATTGCCAAATATTACCAGGGTTGAATGCTTAACTAAAATACAATACTTTTGTACTTATATAACTAATAATTTATTTATTTAGTATTTATTGAGTCAACCCTATACATTTCAAAACTTTTGACAATAAATTAATTACGAAAACAAAAAATAAAAAGAAGATTTAATTAAAACCGGAATTTCAAAATTAGATCTTTTTATAAATAAATGCTCATAGAAGCACAAAATTTGCGAAAAAGATATGGTTTGAAATAATTGCTTTGATTAAGTTGTCATCTAAAGATCATACAAATAAGAAGTCTATTCAAATTTTAGTATAATTACGTACCAATCAGGGTGTTGCTAAGTGCAATAAATATGTGTATAAATATCTTACAATTTGGAGTTGTATTCCGACATGACTTTCTAAAGCTGCGTATCGACATTACAAAGCTGCTTCGTGCGGCGGCGAAAGTGTCTTCATCTCATCAACGCAGTGCCGCCGCAGCATTCATAATAATTAATTATGTTATTAAAAAACGCAAGCGACAAGACCGACGACCACCTCGTTGGTAGTTGAAGGAGTTATATAACAATTGTTCGCAATATGGGAATAGATTGTTGGATGACATGAGATTTGAATGTGTAGACGAGACAGTGAAAAATTTTACTCGAATGGCATGGTGCGATTTTGAACATCTATTGCACCTGATAGGTCCAAAAATAAGCAAAACAAATACATGCGCGAAGCAATTACTGAAAAGGAAAGATTGATCGTAACTTTACGATTTTTAGCTACAGGAGATTCCTATACAAGTTTGCAGTACCTCTTTAGAATTTCCACGCAATCAGGCAATTATTGACGCTCTGAATGATTATATTAAGGTAGGCGAGAAAAACAATAAGTATGCATTTTTATTTTATATTCTGTGAAATTATTCACGCATGAGTTCCGTCAAAGTATAATCACCAGAGCTCCTACTCACACTCTCAATTTCGGAAATTTCCGATTCTCTATCCGAAGAAGAAAAGAGCATGGTTTTCGGAGATGGCGATAGAAGTTGAGTGGTTACTGTACTGGCAGGTACTGTATTTGAAAAATTTTGCCTAAATATTGATCCGTACTGCATTCCATGTCTATAAGTTAGATTGTATTTGAAATCTGCCAATATCAGCTCCAAAATGATATTGTTTATTACTTGCTTAACATAGATAAGTGTTTGAGGGTCATATTTTCCTAACTCATTTGCAATATGTTGCCCAAATGATAAATAAGAATCAGTTGTTGCACTTTCGGTGCTTTTGCGCAGAAGGGTCACAGCCTCCTAAAGAACGGGATCTTCAGCATCTGATGTTCGTTGTCTCTTTTTAGGTTTAGAGGTTGAAACAGAACAGATGACTGTTGGTTGAGTTGATACTGAAAGTTGTGATGACGCTTCTGATGTTTGAGAAACAGCCTCAGTTTGGATTAACAGAGCTTCATTATTGGAATCAACCTACAATAAAAATTATACTCAATACACACTCTGCAGCGCATTCTAAATTGCTTCAAATAGTAATAATACTAATAATAATAATTGATTTGATGACGTTTGCAATGACTGTGTGTTTACAGGTACCATTGTCTGAAGAGGAATGGCTATTAATCGCACAAGAGTTTGAAGAAAAATGGAACTTCCCGCATATCATAGGTGCCCTAGATAGAAAGCACGTCATGCTACAAGCTCCTTTGAATAGCGGAACAGAGTATTTTAATTATAAAAACTTCATTATCGCCCTTCTCGCTTTAGTAGATGCGCAATATAACTTCATTTATGTGAACGTCGGCTCTCATAAAAGAATATCAGATGCCGGCGTTTTTAAAAACACTACGTTATATAAGAAGTTGGAAAATAAGAAACTGAATATTCCAGAGCCACGTAGTTTACTAATGCTTTATTTAATTGAGGTACCTTATATGATACTGGCTGATAAAGCATTTGCTTGAATGAGTATACTATGAAACCATTTGAAGGTAATCCAGAAAGCGGATCAATAGAAAGGATTTTCAATTATCGCCTTTCCAGAGGTCGCCGAGTAGTTGAAAACGCCTTTGGCATATTGAGTGCTGTGTTTAGGGTTCTGCAAAAGCCCATGTTATTACAGCCGGAAGTGGCACAAACAATAGTTTTATCAACTGTATATTTACATAATTTTTTGCGGAAACGGTTCGCATCGAGGCAGTTGTACACACCACCTGAAACTTTTGACAGTGAGAAAAATGGACAGATCATAGTAGGCAAATGGAGAAATGAACAACAGATGCACCCGCTTGCAAATACACCCCGAAGAGCAAATGCACGTGCGAAGGAAATACGTTTGCATCTTGCAGAACACTTTATTACAGATGAATCAATTCCATGGCAAAATAATTATTCCTCAGCAAAGTTATTAAGAATAAACAGTTAGTCTCAACATCTGAAAGTCTATAGAAATTACTGTATACTTACATTATCCTCCATTGTATCGGATGTTTTATTGGGCTGATTTTTTTCAGACAAAAAATCCAAGCAGTCAATTGCGAACCATTTAGAAATATATACGTCTTCTCAACCTTAAAAAGTGTCATTACTTTACTTGTAGAATAGAATTGACTTGTGTATTTTTGAAAAATGAAGGTGGAAATATATCATTGATACACTAGTACAAAATTATACATGATTACTGACCCGATCCCGTAACAAAACTTTGTTTGTATCTTGATCGCTCTCGTCTATAAGATCCCATTAAAGCAGTGAGTTTTTAAAAAATCTGCTACAGGCAGTTTCATTTGCTGACTAATATCCTTCCATGCATCTTCCCCCAGGTACTTGTTATGATATTGTTTGTGACCAAAGTCCCACAACACTTTATAACTTTTGTAATGTTCTATTAACGTACGACACTGTTCATTATCCATACTTATTATTTTTGTAAGCACAGCACTCTCGGGATGAAACTTAAAGAAGATCGTCTACACCACGCAAGCCGCTTACAATGATACGTCTTTGAGTATGAACAAAAACCGATAAGCGCATGGTTTGGTTCGCGGAAGCCTCGGTCGAGCCTGCCTCGCGACGGGCACACGTATCGACATTGCGAAGCACGCTTTATGAGGCCGCCGCGCGAAAAAGCTTCGCAATGTCGATACGCAGCTTAAGAGTAGCATCGTAAAATCCAATCGGAGAGAAATAGGTACACAGCTCTTTTAAGAAGATGTAGGTTTTCCATTAAACTTTTATATTGCACTATTTGCAACCACAAATTACGATGCCCTTATTGAAAAACAATTTGAAGAATGAGAGAGGCATCGTTTTGCAATGCAATTCGTGTAAAACATTAAACCATAATTGATTCACAAATTTGTATTATCTATTAAAACTTACCGTCTCATTGATAATAAATTTATTTAAATTTAAGAAAACAGCGATTAATTTATTAAAAAACAAAAAATAATCACAAAACTGATTAATATACACTTATAAAAGTGCAAAATGTACATTATTTATCGGTACATGTAATGTGCGTGGGTGATTTAATTATACAGGAACTGTAAACTGAAATGACCACAACTCGATCCATTGTAAATTTGTAGGTAACATAACAACCGACGGTATTTACACAAAATTTATATTAAGCAAGTACCAATTGAGGTAGAATAGCGTGCCCTATCAGTCATGTTAATACTGTAAAGTTAGTTTTTGTTGCTCAATGACACAATGTATAGTATCTGTAAATTGTGAGTTACGACTATACATCAAAAAATCAGAGAAACGATTCACAACGTGATTGAAAAATCACTAGATCGTCCATTACTAATTGTAATTTTTTAATTTCAATTGACTTTTTATTATATCCAGCTTTTGAATTTAATAATTATAAATGATGATTTTTATACATTATAAATAAATATCAGATACCAAAACTCGTCTCGTCTA
The DNA here is from genome assembly GCA_035610365.1 of Aquatica leii. NCBI lineage: Eukaryota > Metazoa > Arthropoda > Insecta > Coleoptera > Lampyridae > Aquatica > Aquatica leii. Next base: position 30,837,692 of record CM069433.1, on the reverse strand, counting down.
TGTGCGAAAACCGATTATCGGTAGGTGCAAGCCTATTTCAATCAACGGTAAAAGTAAGTACCTGCTATTGGGTTTGTGGTAAATTACACAAAAAGTACACATCAGTATCTGCAAAATATTTGTAATAACAAAAGAAAAACTAACCAAAATTGATTGATACTATTTATCTAACTATCTTATATATCATTGTTTACTTTGTATTATCAATAGTCAATGTATAATTTGATTAGAAGTATAAACTGATAAACGCCCCAATTTGTAATCCCGCATAGAACATCTCATCGTATGTTCTTTAATGACATCTTGGGGACGTCTTCTTAAAGACGTCTTAAAGTAGTCTATTTTAAGGCCCGAGATGTAAAGACATTATTTGGACATAAAACAGACGTCTTTGAGACGTCGTGTGTTTACTGAAATTAGGTATTTATAAACATGAGTTAATCGAATTGTACAGTTCGTTCTTTGACTGAATACTTCAGTTTGTGAGTTAACGCTTATTACGATTTGATGTATGGACAATATCGTTTTGTCATTTGTTTAAATTCACATTTAGTAATTTAATAATTAACCAGTATTTAAAGCAAAAATTGAAAATTTCAAGTTACGATCAAATGTACCCTCGGCCAAATTAATGTAATTAATAATAAGATTTTGTTATTTTTTTTTATTAACTACATAAGATATTTTATTTCATTTTGCGATGAAAAGTTTTTGCATTTTATTTAAATTTTGTTATTATCATATTTAAGCTACAAACTTTTTTGGCGCACTTTTTGGTTTTGGTTTTGGTCATTTTACGTTTTGCGATTTCCAGCTAGTCACAAATTTCTATTTTTTATTTTAACCCACCCTTTCTCTTTTGAGCGCCGAGCAATAACATCGTTTATGTTACATTAGTTTTAAGCATTTCTTTATTAACATCTTTTGCACGTAACACGTCATCAAACCATGTGAAATTTAAGTGTTTTCTGATTGATTCACTCTTAAAATTCAAAACGAGTATTACATACGGCTATAAATGATATTTATTTTTTCTAAGATGTTCGAAAAACGCTTTAAGACTAAGTTGTATGACGAATATAATCCCATCTTTAGCTGTTAGATAAGATGAACACATTTCTATCAAATACATACACCCACGTGATTTTTTTGATGTTATAAAGCCGCTCATAAAGCAGATAAAAGAAATTTGCAAATAGTGAATGCGAAGTTAGTTACGCCGCGCCGACAAAAATAAAATCATTCTATATACTTCTATCAGTAATAGTTCAACAAAACCTATTGCTTTATCACAACACCTCCCAAGTTCTACATAAACAAATTTTTACATAATACAGCCTCGATAATAGTTTTGCGTGTGAAAATATTAATCATTGAAATTTTATGATTAGCTAACTTTACTACTTATATTATATTAGCGCGACCTTTAGGTAAATGATAAAATTTGCTTAACAATTAGTATCATTAAGCTTTCTTTTAATTTTATTTCTTTTTTTTAATATATAACCAATATATATACCATTTATTTTAATCTCAAGCAATTATATTTTTAGTACCATCATTAAAATTTCTACTTAAAATAAAAATATTAACAATAAGTAACAGAAATTATAAAGTACCTTGCTCGCTATATAAAGCTTTGAATTTTATTTTAATTATATACAAACAAATTGCATTTAATATTTTAAGTATTTTGTAACATCCAATTCACAACAGTCTTGATGTTCATTTCTACCCAGTTAATACGCCATTTTATTTTATCCACCAAACGTAACATCAACGAAGAAACAGGAAGTAATTCTTTTTTGTTATTTTTATAAAATACTGTAAGCTAAAATAAGTTTAAAAGGTATATTTAAAAATGCTTTAACGTTAAATACTTACATCTTCCAAATCTATTTTGGTAGATAACTTTGTTAGAAACTCTTCGAAAATTGTATTTAGATTACTAAATAAATGTTCAGAATTCTGATATATTTTCTTCCAGTTAGTTCTTAAATAAGCAAAACCTACACTTAAACCAACAGGATGAGAAAGCGATTTCCATACAATCTTCGTGTTTTGTAATGCTATGCTACCATTTAGTGTCTTTGCAAGATAACTAAAATTAGTTTTTTATTTTTGTTTTGCTTTGTATTGATTTTTTTTATACTTATTTATTAACCAAGGCTGTCGAGTACAACCCAAACTGTTATAAAATATTTTTAAGTTGGCCATTGAGACTAATTGATACAATGTTCTTTCCCACAAGAAGTTCCATTCTTTCTTTCCGCTGGTTTTAATTGCAGAACAAAGTACAGCATCACGCAAACCAAACGATATTCTAAAAAAATTGTTCAAAAACAAGAATACTATTTTTTACTACTCTACGGTATGTGTTTATCAGGATCTGGGCTATTCATCCAATTGTGAAAGTGTTTTCTGGACCAGCTCAGACACGGCTCATAATTATAGTCACAAGCTTTTTTGATAATAAAGCTTCTTAATAATTTGTTATTTTGAGACTCGTTTAAAGATTGAGTATGCCCTAGTTTTTCAAACGTAGGTTTAATAAGGTTTAAAATATAATCCTTAAAAATGACGTTATTAGTTGTTAATAGATTTCATAATTACGTACCTCAAATATACCAAAATACTCAGTTCTTTGCATTATATAAGTAGTAGGTTTTAAACTGTTAAAAAACGAATGCCAAGGAATTAGATTACTTTCATTGTGTTTTAGGTATTTAGCAAGTTCGAAAGCAGTACTATAATTGAGCATTCCGATGTTTGAAAGTTCAATAGCATCGTTTAAAAGCTGTCCTCGGTTAGTTGCAGAAATTTTAGACGAATCAATTTTTAATTGATTTTGTAATAACTTCCAATTATTGTTATCATAATTAACTCTATATAAACCTACAAAACATACTCAATAAAAAAATAGTTTTGCTAAAATGCTTTTACCTGTTCCTTCAACATTAAACACGACCCATTTATTACTGTTCGGAATAGTGAAGTTTTCTACCAACATTGATGGCGTATTCTTCATCCACATTGAATTAACAGTATCTGTTCCGTCTTGTGTGTATGTTATCGGAATGTGCCATAAATGATTGTTGGTGTTATGAAAATTGACGAATCCTTTTTGATTAATAACTGCGGTACCGTTTTCGTAATTGCGTTCAACTGAAAGTATTGGGTATCCATCTTGAGTAATCCAAGTATCCATAAATTCTTTAATTGACACATCATTAGGTAACATAGTTGTATTCTTGTCAATTTCATAAAAGGAATTCCAAAAATCATCTATTGATGTGCTGGTAAACATCCTAAAAATAATCACAATTATAATTACGTAAGAAGTAACAAGTTCATACTTTGTTTTTAAATAATTTTGAATTCCTTTTTTAAAACTCGTTTCTGATATTGTGCAGTTAAGCATTCTAATTAAACAACTGCCTTTGTTATAAGCAACGTCATCAAAAAGTTGTTCAATTTGTGTTGGATCTTTAATATTTACTTGCAGACTTTGTACAGATTTTAATTTATCAGAATCTAAAATCGTTTGAGTTACTCTCATTGAAAATGTATCTAAGTCTTCTAGAGCTGGATCTAACTAATAACGTAAGTAAGTAAATAATTATTTTTTATGGACAAAGTCAGTATCTACCGTATTTTCTACGACATCTTCCATATAAGTTGAAAATCCTTCACTTAACCATATATCAGACCACCAGTGCATAGTTACTAAGTTACCAAACCACTGTTTTGATAGCTTTCCAGTTATTGTTTTAAATATATAATTTTTTGTTTCCCAAGAGTCGGATGAAGAATCTAACAAAATGGCATTTTCTCTAAAAACGAATAGTAAAAAGATTTTCAAATAAAAAGTAAGTTATACCTAAAAGTAATTAAACCCCAGTTTTCTATGGCCGTTTGATATAATTCTGGTATCACTACTAGATCGATTTTTGACAGTGGAAATTTAATCCCAAAAAAATGCTGTAAATAATATAAAATCTTAGGTCCAATGTTAACAGCGTACTGAGCATTTGCCAGCAAATGCTTTGGTGCCCATAATTTAAAAACAGAACCTATTTCACTAGAGTTTGGTTTTATAAAATCAAAATCAAACACTGTAAATGCTAATAAATGAGGTGACATTGGAGGCGAGGTATCAAAATGGTCCCAAATCCATCCGGACTTATTTTGCCTATAAATATAAAGTATTAAAGCTTAATGTTTAACACATAATCTACTAGTTACATTATTTCTGACTCTTTTAAAGGCATGTTAGATACCGAACTCATACTAGTTTTCCGTGCAATGCTAATTTCAAAAGAAGCTTTGAACGACGGCTCGTCAAAACAAGGAAATATTCGGCGAGCAAATATAGGTTGAAGGTGAGTGTTTAAAATCCACCTAAGTTTTCAAAAAGTAATTATACATTACTTATACATAGCAATTTACCTTTTATTTCCATCACTATCTAAATAGCTGCTCCGATAGAGTCCCAGAAGATTGTCGGATATTTTTCCAGAAAATTTGATGTCTAATGTGTAATTCGTACCAGGTTCTAATTCAGAAGATAAGTGAATAATATACCTTGACATCTTTGGTATTTCTTCGTGTTGCTCAATTTCTAAGTAAATAGTTTTAGGAACTACGTAGTTTATTTCAGATTTTGCGTCATCATTTAAAGTGCTGTTATATTCACTAGTTTGATCGCCTAAAGAAAATTATTCGTTTTTAACTGTTTTAAACTTTTGTTTGAAAAATCGGTACCTGGCAAAAACTTTTGCAATGCCTTTATAAATACGTCTTTTCGTGTTGCTACCATTACTTCATGTTTAACAATTTGAAGTTGATCGGAATGAAGAATAATAGTTTTAGTAGGTTTTTCACAATTAATTAAAATCGTAACTTCTCCATAAAATTTAAAGCTACTTGCATCTATTTCATTTAAAAATGGATGAATTCGTAAACGATAATGTAGGGGCCGAACGTGTGTTGGTAATCGAAAATCTTGGAATTGTATGTTATTTAAAGAAGTGTTTAATAAAGCTTCTAAATCGTTAGAATCATCCTGAAAATACGGTATAAATATGATAAATAAACAAATAAAAAATAACACCTGATGTTTATTATACTTTGCACCATAAAAATAAATAATAGCTCCAACTGCTAAAAGGCTAAGTATAGCAAAAGCCGCTAATATTATGGCTTTTTTCGTTGACACAAAACATCCATTCCTTTTATGTACATTTGAATCCTTGCTATTTTCTGTATCTGACTCAAATTCAGATCTAGTTGAATTAAATCCAGCTTTATTTCCTCCCATTTACAATCGTCTTTGTAATGTTTAAATCGTTGTTGCTGATAATTACACAATCTACAATTAAACTATTTTATATAATTTTAATTATTGGTAGAAATAAAAATGTTTAAAATATTTTTGTTTTATGGTTAAAAGCTGATTAAAAACATCACTTTTTTTTAATTACAACGAATTGTATTAAATAAATTAAATAAAATTAATTCAGCTTTAAAATAAAAATAAACGATATTATAAAAATGGTTTTGTTGTAAAAAAAAATAAATGTTAATTTTGAAGTTTCATACTACATATAGTTTTCAAAGATACAAAAATTAACCTGAAAACAATCGAAATTAATTTAACTTTCAATTGAGCATTACGGATTCAATTGTCAATTACGTAAGTTACATTTTTGAAAATAATAGTAAGGTTCAAAAATATTTTTTTGTATTCTAAATAGAATTTTGTTTGTTTTTTTGTATTTAATTTATTTTAATTATAATAAACTTGCTAATAATTATATCTAACACATTCAATTAGTTAATAAATAAAATTAAAACAAATGTTAAGCCAAAAAATTTTTAGATAATACAGTATTTTTTATACATTTATATTGCTATTTTAAATTTAAAAATTAATGATTATTTAATGCTACTATGCAAATTATTATCTATACATTTGATACCAATAGACAAATTAGAAAAACTTAAGTTTAGTATATTCGTTAATGAAAACTAGATAGGTAATAAATTTAAAGGTTTTTAAGAAACGTAACTATTATTTATACTTGCAATTGATCAGTTGACATCAGTGGTAAAACACAACATATTTGATGTATATTTAAAACATAAATAAAACTTCTAAAGCATTGACATTTTTAATAACGCATCACAAGACCGCGGATTTAAACAAGGTAATAGAAACACATGATTCCTTAGTGTTAACTTATAAGTAAATGTGTTAATTGATGTAAAAATATAACAAATCGTGTCAACTATAAATTATAATAAATTTTACTAAAAAACATACCGTTTGTTTTAAATATTTTTATATGTCGAACAGTATACTTCTGAGTTATATAGCTTCTGCAGATTTAAATTAAAAAAATGCTTTAAAATTTTAAAATTGTGTTAGTTGGTAATTATGGTATTTATAAACTTACAATCAATATTTAAAGAATAGACCACAAAAATAAATCAGAAAATGTTTGTATTTAATTTTTTTGTTACATATATAACATTTAGAAATTGTTACTATAGTTTTAAAAATCTTAAGATGGTCTAAGTTTAATTAATTTTTTATAAATACCCTAGTAGCACACAAAGTTGGAACCATATGGTTCCGATCTGTTTCCGATATTTGAATATTGTCCAATATTTGCCATTTAAAACCCATCTTGTTACAGTATTGGCAGTCTATTATCATCCAATGTAATAAAACCATGTAAAATAGACGGTAAATTTATATAGGATAACCAAATATTGAATGACCACGTAAAATTAAGTTAGATATAATATTGACAACCTATCATTTTTAAATATTGTAAAGCAACATAAAACCTACCTTAAATTTATTTAGGTAGAGCAATATGGATTGTGTGTGTAAAACTAATCTTAATAAAATATTTGCAAAATATTATTGTTTTATATTGAATACTGTACCTACTATACACAGTTATAATGACTTTTATTAGATCGAATCTTTAATCAATATTCTTAATGTGTTGAATTTAGCCGAAATTTAGCTTATTTTGAATATTTGATGTTTAAAAGGGTCGCATCAATTATACTTATGAACATTGTTAATTATATTGCTTAAATTAATAAAATAAATAATAATAAATAAATACTTTTGAAGTAATAACTTTTTTGTTATTTTAAAAACATAAAATTTACCTGCTTATAACTGTAAGGATTTGTCTCTACGTAAATATAGAATAAATAATTGCATAAATGCAACGTGTAGAAACTTATTATTTCGGTAGATGTAAAAAGCAGTGGCGTACCAAAGAAGGGGCGGGGGGTGAGGATTGCCCCGGGCCTCTGATCAAAGGGAGCCTCCATAACCATAAATTTTTAAATACCTCTATATTCCGTAATTAAATTTATTTATTTTTATTACCTTTTGTTCTCATTATAAATTTTTATTCACCTTCTTTTCACATAAGACAATATTAATTGTATTTAAAACTTCAACCTGAAATGATATTTATTTAACTTATCTCCGAAAGTAAATAAAAAACTATTATTATTATTATTTTGATGTTTAAGATTTTTGTTATCGATTTTATGTATGTATATCATAATGTAAAAAAACTAGATAAGTGAAAATTTAAAAACACGCACCTGCCAGGCTTGAAAGAAAATTGCATTATTGGATATTTTAAGTCGGATTTATTGTGACACAACTCATCTTGAGATAAAATATGTTTAACGCCAAGTAATCAAAGATAAGCTACGTGCATCTGCGTAAATATAATTTCATAGTAAATGTATCGAGAATGAAAGTGTTTCTTGTTTATTTAATTTTCAACAATGAATACTGTGCAGAGTTTCTTATCAAATCCATTCGATAAATAAACATTTGCCGAAAAAATGATAACAATCGAAGGTTCGAGTATCGTCTAGCAGAATACGATGTAAACAGACCTGGTATGACATCACCGTCAAAGGATCAAGAGAATGGATTATACGAGAATATCATGTCATGTGACAGTGGTTTTTAGCTATCTAAGAGAGCGCATTGATTTAATAAGTCAAGTAAATAAAGAATTGTTTTGGAACAAAGTAAACTAATAGACAAAAATATTTTCTACATAGATTACGGTAGGTATATTTTTAGAAAAGTTTACTTATTTAATTACAATTCTTACTTAAGAGTTCTAACTATATCGTACTTAGTTATTTAAAAGCCATAGCAAATTTTATTTTTAAAGTACTTGCAGATCCTTAATTATTTGTCCCTCTTCAGATTTGATACAATATGAAGAGACAACATCCAAGCAGGGCCCAAAAAAAAAGATCAAGAAAACGAGGGAACAAGAAAACGAGGCATTGAGCGGTTCAATATTAAAATTTGTGCATCACTTACCGAAACCAGGAAGAATCTACTTCTTCTGTTGGTACTAAAATAGAACAAACTGGTGTAGATATAAATGTACAAGATGAACGAATACTACAATTACAAGATGAAGGTCTAATTAGTGAACTGCTACAAAAAAATAGCGAAGCTTTATCAGATAGAATTGATTTATTGCTTCTTAATTATGATGTGGGAAATTGACCAATAATTTTATCAGATGGCCTTAGAATTGATATAATAAAAAGAAACAGCAAATATTTCCAAATTAAAGAAGGACCATTTGAAGCGATACATAGAACAGTAGAAAATATGAAAGGGCAGACTCCCCAGTTAAGCAAAGTTGGTTTTACAAACACCTTTCAAATGGCAAAAAAGTTCTCAGGAAATGGATGGTTTATTCCCCAACCAAGAATAGTTTATTTTGCTTTTAAGAATCAGTCCCTAACTTATATTTGGCACTAAAAATGTTTTTGACAGTGTGTGTTTCAGTACTTTCTTGTGAGAGAAGCTTTTCAAAGTTAAAATTAATTAAAAGCTATCTCCGAACAACAATGAGCCAAGTACGACTTAATGGTTTGGCTGTCCTTCCCATTGAATGCGCAGCAGCTAAAAGAATCAATTTTGATGAAGCTATAAGAGCATCTTCAGAACTCAAATCTCGTAAAAGACAGTTTTAGCTTTTTTTGTTGACAGAAAAATTAAAAACCTTTTTATAATAAGTACCTATTATTGTTATATTTTTAATAAACAAATGTTAAGTTTATTTATGTAGTAATATTTTCATTGTGGTCATTCCAATAAAAGGGGCCCCGAAAAATTTCCGCCCCGGGCCTCAATAGCTCTAGATCCGCCACTGGTAAAAGGATCTGTCTCAAACTCAAAGTATATACATATGACATAGTCAACAAAATTTTACAAAAAAAAGTTTAACACGTTATATAATTATAATTTATAATGCAATCAAATAAAAGTAAATGTTTACGTAGTTGTATTTTGTTGATTAAATACTTAAAATATTGGATTTTTTGCGTTTTACTTTTGTATTTTTACGTTTACGAAAAATGTAATTTTAATCTTTTTATTAATTAAATTTATGTAAACAGTAAGCCCGTTAAATAGTGTTTTTAGAAACTAGACCATGTGCATTCGGTATGTGTACCTGCACCATTTGTAAGACAAACCTATACCTATTTCTTTCTAACACGTATGTTTGTCTTATTCTGAACCACGTTTTTTTTTTAAATTTTTTAAAACTATACTTGACAAGTAATTATTAATCGATTAATATTCACTTACTGATTTTAGAAAGATGTTTTGTTTTGTTTTTATAGCGATACGAAAAAACTAAGCGATAGCTTTATACTCAAGTTTTAGAAGAAAGAATAAATTATCATTTTGTAGTACAATAAAAATTTATGAAGTTATTTTGAGTAAGCTGTAAATATACTTTAAAATGAATATATTAAGTATTCATTTTTTTAAAAGTTGTAGTTGAACGCCGATTCCAATAAGTGCAAGATACCAATATTCGAAAATCTTATCTGATGGCAACCGCTGCGCAGAAGAAAAATAATTATAACTGTTTAGTTAAGTTTATGTATTACTGTTTTTGTATGATAATTAATGAATTAATTTTAATTTAACTAGCAATAATTTTTGTTTCTTATTTTTATCTAATTCATTGTTGAAAATAATAATTTTATGATTATATACAACTTTCGGCTTAGATCGCGTCGTAGTAAAACACCCAGACCTAGGCTTGGTTCTAGTCTCTTTTTGAGAGCCAAAACAAGAAGTAGAACTTGGTCTTTGCCGTATTGTCGTTTGTGAACTCAAACAAACTGACGTTTCGCAAGACATTGCAGCTTGCATCTTCAGAATGGTAAATGTCAATGACATCTAAAGATATCTTATAGACAAAAAGTCAAAAATTAAGTTAATGACTAATAACGTAGTACTTCTTAAAGCTTATGAGCTTGTCAAAGCTCATAAAAAAGAATACCCAACTCGACCTATACTTGCATGCATTTGCCCTTTTATGAGTTATCAAAATGTATTTTAACAACTTTAAAGATTCTTAGAAAGAAATATATCAATGTAAAACATTCTTATGATTTAAAAAAAGAATTAGATTTTCTCATTATTCCTAAAGGCTATATAATGATAGCGTTAGATGTTAAGTTGTTATTCACAAATATACCTATAAATAACATAACAGAAATAGTTACAAATAACTGGGACAAATTAACCAGTACAACTGATATACAATTTGATATTTTTCTAGAAATCATAAAAATCTGTTGTGAAGAAGCTTACTTTCAAATTTGATAATAAGTTTTATAAAAAAGTGTATGGTGTAGCTATGGGTTCATGTATGGGTCCTGTTTTGGGTGACATTTCATTAAATGACTTAATTAATAGTTATTTCACAGTTAGATATTAAACCTTAAAATATGTAGATGATTCATTTTTAATAATTGACAATACAAGTTTTGACGATATGATGTCTAAATGTAATAATTATCATAATAGAATACAATTTACATACAAAAAAGAATTTAATAATGTTTTTAATTATTTGGATATGACGATAATTAAGAATTATGATAGTAGTATTTTTACAACGTGGTATTGTAAAACAATTTCTTCAAATAAACTGCTTAATTTTAGGTCTAATCATCAACTTTTAGCAATAAATGTTTTTAGCCTGATAATAAAAATAAAATACAAAATATTTTAAAATTAAATAACTATCCTACAACACTTATAAACTCAACTATCCAATCTTATAACCCACCAACATACAACCAAAAAGTAAATAAAACAAGTGATACGGTAGATCTGAAATATTACACTTTACCCTTTGTCAATGACTTGTCTTTTAAACTTGGCAAAATATTACAAGATGAAAATTGTAAAGTAGCCTATATAATTCGTAAAAATACTGGTGAATTATACAGTAGATTAAAAGATAAAGAAAACAAAGAACACCAAAAAGACGTCGCATATAAAATCAATTGTAAAAATTGTAATAAAGTGTATATAGGAAGTACTAAAACTTTTATAAAACTATATATACCTAAAAATAAATTACCATTTAAGGTAATCCAAATGCAACAAAATTACTTTTTCAATTACCAAATTGCTGCAGAAACTTTTATTTATTATATTTCACAAATTTAAAACATATTATTCTCAAAAAAAACGCGTTTCAATTAGTAGGCTTTGTCAAACAGAACCAGTTTTCGGCTTAGACCGAGTTAGAATGGAACACCTAGATTTTATAGTACTAGTTTCTGCTTGTGAGCTGAAACAAAGAGTTTCAGTTAGCATTTGTCATTTTATCGTTTTTGAACCCAAACAAACTAACGTTTTGGTTTTGCAAGACATTGCAGATTATTCATTTAAAGCACAATTGTTAGTGATAATTAACAATCTGAAAATGCAAGCTAAATCTAAACAGAGAAAACCACAGAGTTTTTATTTTCTACTCACTCTGTGCAATTTTGTCTGTGGTTTTTATTAAAGTAATTATTTTGCCCGCTCTTTAATGCTTTGCAAATCACGGTATGTAAACATTGTTGCAAGAGATATCATTAATAGTTTCTCCAGCCTTAAAAATAATTATATATGATTTTTTTTTCTTGGATTTTTTTACCGCTTTTATGAATGTTTGTTGTAAAAGTTTTTTTTGATTAAATGCAATTACTACAATTTAAAAAAAAAATAGAAGAAGAGATTTTAGAATTACGTCAAAACATAATCTAAATCTACCAAACATTAAAATTCAAAAAATATAATTTTTAAATGCGTGTCATCATTCTACAACTTAAAATATAGGAATGTTTAGAAAAAAAAACAAAAAAACATATTACCCAAAAACAGCTGTAAAATGACATAATCTGTTAAAACCTATATTAAGTCGGTTTGACGTTTAAAATGGAATCTTGATAAGTATTAGTATAAATGATTAAATCATTTATACTTTTTTTAACAATTTTTCAAATTTAGAAACACAGGGAGATATAAAAACAATCACCACAAACGCAAACGAATAGAAACAATGAAAATGTGATGGCAAAATCTATAGTATCAAAAGTTAAATTTTCGAAATTTATCATAAGCATTAGTTAATAAGTAATTTTTTCGTTGCTGTTACTCAGCATAGATTAAAGTAACTTTAAAATACGTACATTTGGTCATTGATTTTTAATACTATTATTCCTGCTCCAAGGATTTTAATTATTCAAACCACTATACGCTAATTACAGTATTGTAAAACTTCAAATTACTAGTCATTGACATAATTAATTTGATTTAACGTAAATTTTTCGTTAGTCAATGATTGTTAATTTTTTTTGTTTTAAAAATTCTCATGTGTACATTTAAAGTGTTTATCAGAAAATGTTTATGCGACCAGTTTTATAAAATTAGATAGTGTTCACTGTACATAAGAGAATATTTTTGTTTAGATATTAACATGGACAATAAATATTAATTTCAATACCTTATGACTTATGCACAAATATCACTTTAAACTGCACAAGTTTAATTGCAACTATCCACATATAAATATTCAATTGTAATAGAAATTTGTTGTTTGATTTCGTTTCCTTCTCCCACCTATGACTGTAATTCATTTGTGATAAATTCCCACAATTGTGACCATATTTTGTATACTATGCAGTTTATATTGATTTGCGTCTAAATTTAATTTTTATGATTATCCTTACTGTAAAATGCATACGATATAGAAAATAATTTTTTTATTTGTGAAGCAAGTTTAGTAATAATTAGTTTAACTATAAAGGTATGAAAACTTGTTATACAAATAATAAATTAACCACATCTGAAATAATCGTTCTTTTATTTTTTACGTAAGTGTATGCGCAAAAAATTAATATAAACTGAAAGTTTAAATCATTGGCAAGATAAAATTTTACTTTAAATAACGCAGACAAGAAAATATATAAATATCACAATTAATATTGAAGTTTAATCACTTTTATTGTTCCTAACTGTCATGAATTTTAATTTTTGGCTATTGTAAACCGTCTTTGACAGTTTTTGCGCACTTGTCAACATAAAAGTCAAATTATTTTTGAGAGATTTTGAGACTTTGCGGGCCTCCTAGTCTCTGTTCGAGCAATAAAATGTATTCAACTCGTTCCTGTCTAAATTAGACGTTTTTTTCCCTCGAGGACTTTTTTAAAATGCCTTCTTGGGAAAAAAAGCGTCCAATTTACACAGAAACTTGTTAAATAAACTACTATTTATAGTACCATTTAAATAAGTGTGAACCTGTTATTAAAATTTCAATTAATTACCTACTTAAACATTTCAACTTTCAAACGTAATTTTCAAAATTAATATATTAAAGAATTACAGTATATAATGCAATGTACATTTTCTTTTAATACCGGTACTTCAATATAGAATTGATAATTTTTATATATTATTCTTATTATCCGGGATGGTCGGGACCGCAGATAAAAACAAATGCACAAATAATTGAAGTTAACTTTGCTTTTTACTGCTAAACTGAAATTATTTATCAGATGTTTGATGTCTTGAACAAGCAAACTGTGAATAGAATTAATTTCTGAATTGTGAACAAAATATATTTCTAAAATGTCTGCAGCTTCAATAGTTTGAGAATGAGATATTTTTTGAAAATATGTTTCCACACTTTTGTTTTCTCCATCACTATCAATTTTACTTATTACTTTTTGTAGGTTTTTGAATGTACCAGGTTTCTTCTCCTTGGATATACCGGGTTGATTTTTGTGCTCTTCCACAATTTCATCATCTGTCGGTATTTGATAACCTGGTTCATTACGGTCACACTGGAGCCATGTATCAATAACAAATTTTTTCATTTCTTTAACGGCTCAATTTGTTGTGCTGAGGCAGCAAAACGTTGAATCAAAACAATCTCTTCTGTCAGATTATCTTGTTCTTTAATTTCTTTTTCTTCCAGAGATAATTTTGTAAAACACCTTTTTAATAGTTTGAGGTTTTACATTTATCCATGCATTAGCAAGTGCAAAAACGGCGTACTTAATATTAAATGATTTTTAAGATGCGATGATATCTACTTCATCTAATAGGTTTATCATTACGAGTCGTTTGTAGTGTCGATAATTCCTTAGTCTATCGGTTGGTCCACTGCAGTTACGTTAGCTAAAAAAAATATGTGTCCATCCTCCTATTTTAATACTGTTGTTTTCGGTAAGAAAAAATCGCAGTTGTGGAATAAATCGTTTTGGAAACCAATGCTTAAAAACATAACAGTCCAAGCTAAATTTTGACTGTTATAATCAACAAGAAACAGCTGTTTATTAAACTTCTTAAAAGTTCGAAGATTTTTTGATTTTTCTATGACAACAAACTTAAATTTGTGCGCGGCAGAAGCATTGGCACAACACATAACAGTTAATCGGTTCTTATTTCTTTTTTTTTTAATTTAGGAGCACTTTTTTTACCGGCATGTGCTAATGTTTTAGAAGGCGTTTAAAGTCTTTCTCTCATTAGCATTTTATATTTGATCTGGTTTCAAATCATGTTGAATGATTAATTTAAGTTGATTACAAAATTTAACCGTAGTCATCGCCTCTAAGCTTAACTTATGGCCTTAAATGCCAAATTCGTGTATTTTGTGTCTGTTTTTTAAATTTATGCAACCAACCGCTTAAATCGTTAAATTTCCCTTCAATTTTTAATTTTTGATGAAATTGTTGAGCTTAAGCAGTACACACAGGACCAGAAAATGCCACTCATTGTGCCTATTTCTTCACAGCCCATTTCAACATTGCGTTATCTAACGTTTGAAACTTGGAACCTATTAAAGATTACAGACTTGGTGCACTAGAACTTTCAGTTTTACAAACAAATTCTGTTACTTTTCACAATATCCCACACGGTTTGCAGTCTCACATAATACTGTCTTGTTAATGAGCTTACGCTTACACCGGCTTCTTGCAATCTTTTCATTTATTATTATTATTTTTACATCAATAAAAGGTAAGGTACTACTAATTTCTTTTGTTTATTGTTAAGGTATTGAAGAAACATTTGTAGTTCATCTTCTTTGAGAAAACTAAAACAATTTCTAAAACAAAAAACTGGAAATCAAGAAAGATTAGAGAAGTTATTGAAATTAATAAACATTCTGACGATTTCAATAGAGACAGTGGTCACGAACTATCTGACACCTAGTTACCTGTTATTTCCTAATCTTAATTTGTTCACAATTTACACTTAAGCTACGTCTAAAGTTTTTATGGTGGTTTTCTTTTAAACCTTCGAGCAAATGCTGTAGCTAAATACTCTTGCGCCAATTATCTAGTTCCCTTACGAGTTATTGCTTTTAATTACCGTAGTTTTACAATTGTTAAATTAATTTAATATTGCCTGACGAAGAACTTAGCTCAAGTTTGAAAGTTTGCATTTAAATTGTATTAAATAAATACACCAATTACCCTAAAAAAATTTTGTCTATTATTTATGGGAGCTTTGTATACTTCACCTTTCACATAGCTTTAAAAAAAACTCTAAAAGGTTAATACTTGGGCTACGGACTGGCCAGCGTGTAGTGCCGTGTTTTCTAATCCACCAAGCCGTAAAAACTATATTAAGAAATCGCAAACGGGGCGACATACACTTGGAAGAGATTTATCGTGCATACACCACATTGTTCTGCAAACTTCAAGGAGCAAGTCATCAAATTCTTGCGCAAAAGTTTCTTGTAAAAGTTTAATTTGCCTATAAGTCTTTCTGGTAAAATAAACGGTTTAATGAAACTATTTCTTAAAATACTCGCCAATACACCAATAAAAAACCGCCACTGAAAGTTACTTAATTGGATTTAATGAAGATTTTCTTCATTCCAAACATGCGTGTTGTGAAAATTCAGCACCCCATTTCGTGTAAAACAACACTCATCTAAAAAAAAATATTTTGGCACTAAAATCAGGGTCAAAACCCTAGTAGATCGAATCCGTTTTTTAAATGTTACAAATTTGTTTTTTCAAAAACAGTGAACGTTTTTGGCACAAAAAAGTTTTATAATTACTATGAAATGTCCGCGTACAACAAAACGAATTAGATTCGTTTAATAAATGTCTTCGTTGGGAGAGTATCACGTTGGTGTTGAATAAAAAACAATTTTGGAAACCAAAATAAAATGATGGTTCTTTTAAATAAATAAATAATACTTTGGTTCTTGAATAGCATTTTTTGTATTTCTTAGAGAATACCGTTGAACATTAATAATTTAGTAGTTTTTAATTAAAGCGGCGGTGGTTGTTTGACAATATTTTAGAAATGGCAGCTAGGGGATTTGAACCATGGATCCTCGGCGTAATAGGAGACCAAAATATCACATTCGTACGTTTTTAATATTTAAATTTAAAAAAAAATTACATTTTTTTTAACTTATAGAACAAAATTATAGAAAAATTGTCTAAAAATTATATGACAGATTTTAAACGTAATGACAATGCACAAATAATTTTTCTCAGCTGTTTACGACAGATTTGTAGGTTAGAATCTATTACAGTGTTTAAAGAAAGTTTTTTGCTGGAGCCTGAGATATTATTTATCTGGTCGTAGTTTTTTGATAAACAAAATCTGCTATGTATGTATACATATAACTGGATATCAACAAAGTTTTTTTTTGCAAATGAAGTAAATCTATAAGTATGTAAGAATTATTTGTACATAATAAGTATTGTTATTAAGAAAATAAACTAAGCAGAAAATATTCAAGTCTTCAAAGATCAAATGGTGTAGTTTGACAAATTTGATTTAAGTATCTTAAAAACGACCATTTTTTTGATTAAATGTGAATCGTACTCAAGAATATTTTAACCTCAGACCAAAGCTATCAACAACGAGGGTTTTAGTTTAGAAAATTAATTACAGAAGTGTACTGGATAACTCAAGAAAATCTTTTGTCAAATTGGGTTTGTTTATAAAAACTTATAATGAAAGGAAATTGTTGTTTGCTGATGTCGCTACTTATCAAAGAAAAATATGATTGTCTATGAGTAAATAATGATGAAGACGTTTGTTTGACGTTCTGACATATGTTTTCGTGTAATTAAAGGTTTTAAAAATAACAAAAATATTTTATTATTGTAATCTATATTGAACTTGTAATTGCAAAGTGTGTTACTTCGAAACGTTTTTAAAATATTTAAAAGTTAACTGAAAAAACCCTTTTTCGATAAATTGCACAATTTACGTTTCATAAAATTCAAAACGTAAATATTATTGGAGTGTTATTTATTTCATGTTCTAATAAAATTAAACCAATTTGTTTCATATCGTAAATGTTTTTGCAATAAGTTATAAAAATAATTTTTTGTTTTTTACACTGAAAATACGTTTTAGAATTGTTATGAATTGTTTTGTTTTACTAGGGAAACTTCTTGTTGCTGCAACCACTCACAAAACTCAAGCTGCGGTTTAAAATCAATGTCGGTTAACTGTTGATCTCGTTGAACATGTTAAGGGTACAAAGAATAAGTCCTTAAAATACGATGTGGCATACTATAAGACACGTTAGTTAGGCGACCTATTTCTCTAACTTTGTGTCCGATCTGCATTGAAGAAAAACATATATTAAAGTTTTGATTTTATTGAAAAGATTTATTCTTTTTCCGTTGTTAATACATGGGGTGGTCTTTTTCGACCACGGCCTTTGTAGCTAGAAAGAACATCTCCAGTTTTTCCTTGCACTCACGCCAAAATAAAGTTTATTGAAAACAATTGTCTATATCAATATCCTTGCTCAATACATAATCTACGTGTGGTGTGGAAGTTATAATTACACTCACAGTGCATTAAGACTATCACTGTTGTACATAATAAAGAAAATTTAAAATAAATATTATAAAGTACGAGTACGTTTACAAAAATCACTTAGCATCAACTAAAGGAATCCGTTAAAAAATCTAGACAGAAATAAATCAGACTGTGGAACTCAGTTCTAAGAAAGGTGTATTTTGCGTTTAATTATCTGAAGTCTTGTTATGGTTAGAACCAAAGATAAACGTGATCGTGTACACCAAGTACATTTTGTTAAGCTAGGTCAGTAAAAATGCTAAGTAATAAACTTTACTATCTGCTTTAATTATGTTATCAACAATTGTTTTTGTAGGTGGAAAATTAAAGAAAACAATAATTAACACAATACATCAATACATTTTACGGGTTTTACAGTATTTCACCGCATAGTTACAATCAACAAACAGTTTACATTTGTTTAGATAGTCATGACCGGCCTGAAAACTTTAGTTGCAAATATCTCAAAACTGAGTCACTTTAGACCAAATCTTTAAAAGAAAAATTTTCATTGAACATCACAAGGAAACTACTCTTTGAGTTTGTAATCGTATTTCAGATACACTCTGTATACATAATTAAATCTTAAGAAATTCAAGTGGAAATATTACTACGTATGAGGATTGGTATGAGTTTATTCAAACACAGATAACTTATAAGCACTAACTATAACAGATAGTTAAACCGAATTTTTAAAAAATGTATTTGCATAGTTATCTTTTATACTGCACGTTTCTCTTAGTAATCAGCTGACAGCTTGTTTTATTTAAAATTCTTGATAAAACTGATGGCGTTCATAAAGTACGTGTTGTTATATTAGGTCAGTATAACAACTTATTCTAAGAATGCTTTCAGTTTTTAACCCTTGGGTACGCGCGCGGAGTTCTATAACGTAATTGGTCGCGCTGTATCTCTTAAATACATATTCACATTTAACCTGTTTTTTCAGTAAAAACAATATGTATCTAAATTAAATTTATTTCTAAAACTTGTGCAAACAATTCTACTTACTTGGCTTGTTCTATTATAAAATACCTTCTTTAGATAAAGGGTTAATTCGAGTTTATATTTATTTTTGACAGTAAAAATTTTTCGTAAATGTTCACTGGTTTAAATTAAAAAGCAAAAATCATGCATGCTTAAAAAAGTTTGTTGCCTATAAATAGATTACAAAATATGCATCACTTCATAACACATTATTCTGACTGGTCCCCTTCTCCACCTATATTCAAACAATTTTCACAAATTACCCTCGCGTGATTTTTCAGACACAAAGCAATGTTACATTTTTCGCAACGATAAACACTCAATGAAGATTTTTTTACTTTGAGTGTAGCAAGGTTGAAACGTCGTTTTTTGCAGCTCTAGACCGACCTTGTTGTGCTTCGGGAACTGCTTCAGGACTTTTGTACTTTTGTAACAGTGTCTTTATCTCTGTTGGTAGGCTTATAATTTGTGCTCGAATTTTTAATTGGTCTTGTACTAAATTCAGTGCTAAGTTTTTGATAAAGACTTCTTGGACAAAATTCATTTTGATTTGCCAAAAAAATAACTCTTGAGTTGATGCCAGCCACATTCATCAAATGATAAAAAATTACCATTGGCCATCTTATTGTCGATCTGTTGACGTTATAGGTGGCACAAAGTTTGTCGACAACGTCTACTCCGGATTTAGTATCATTGTAAAATAATATTATTTCCGGTTTCTTCTCATTATTGTCCGAAATAACATTGGAAGAAACATGCATGCTGGAAAGCAAAACAACAGTTTTTCATTTTTTTGGAACATATGAAACAAGAGCTTTATTTTTAGTGTAACCAAAAATGCTTCCGAAGCAAGGCCGATTTTTTGGGGACACAAAACTAGGAGGTAGCTCTCTTTTATTATTTCGTATTGTTCCAACATATGACAACTTCTTTTTTTTTGAGTTCCCACACTAAGTTCACACCAGTGAACCAATTGTTAGCCGTGATATTTCGACCAGATCCAAAAATGGGTTCAGCCAATCTCATAAGAATTGATTCTCCTGAATTCGGTTTATGAAACGGTCCTTGTGGTTGCTGTTCACAATATATCTCCATATTTGCCGTATAATATAATTTTGCATCACTCAAACAAAAAATTTTAATGCCATATTTTGATGGTTTGGATGGTATGTCCTGCCTAAATGCACACCTTCTACGAAATTCAGGAAGCTTTCATCGATGGTCACATTTTGACCCAAATGGTAATTATTTTTGCAATTTATTATAAAAGTTGTAAAAATGTCTCTGACTGCTGCTAATTTATCAGTGTCACGCCGTACTTTTCTTGTGTCTTTGTCATCAAACCTCAAACATCTAACAAGAAATCTAAAACGCTTTTCAGACATTGTCATTCGAAATATATCCATTCCCAAACCGCCAGTAGCCCAAAAATCACTCAAGCGTTGATGGCCTCCTCGAAATACACCTGCCAAATAAAGTAGATCTAAAAACGCTCTTATTTCTACAGGGTTTGTTGGTCTGCAGTTCCTTTCTCTGGCGAATCTTTCGCGAACGTTTTTGATGTGTTGATTTGTATATTGTAGTAATAAATTTAAAATATCTTCACTGAACATCGAATTCCAACAATCTATTTCAGTTTTTGCGTTTTTAGCAGCCTGTCCTACTACACCTGGTAACTTTATCAAAATGTTATGAGGACGAGTTTTTGACATAGGAAAGGGTTCTTTTCTCCATTGCGTCCCATCTTTACCTGTAACAAATTCCCCAATATTTTCAATTTCTTAGAAATTTTAGTAACATACCGAAAAAAATATTATCTTCTTGTTCTGGTTCTTCAGTGTCTTCATCATCACTGATCTCACGATCGGTGTCTGAATCAACAGATCTTGCTTCAACTTGGTTTTCGGAATCTGACTCATCTGACTATTCAAGATCTTCATTTTGTACATCTACGTTGGTTTCATCATCTTCATTCAACATTATACGATGTAATTCTTCAATATCGTCCGGTTTAGAAAAATCTAAATACTTGTTGGTACTCATAACGAAAAATATCAAAAAAAGCACTAATTCACAGTTTTTAGACACTCAAAACAACTTGCACGAACTAACCTTGCAAAAAGACCGAATAAAGTCGAATAAACCTGTTTGTAACATGCATTGTCGCGACGTATGTGGCAGGTACATACCCGACCCTTTTGGGATTTTATGATGATAACAAAAGAAAAGAACGACCATCCGCTTTGCCCTTCTAAGAAACGTTTCAAAACATGTTATTTGAGGAATACGTTAAATCTCAATGTCATAACATCAGAGGTTTTTAAAATATTTGTAAAAAAAGAGAGCATGTATCTTCTAGATACATCCGCGACTAACGAAAGGTTAAAGAACTAGTCGAAAATTATTTGTCACTTGCGTAAAACATTGCAATTTTCTCTAACTACTTTATTGACACTTTGTTTTGAAGTTGGAGAGATCAAACAAGCGATGATTAACCCTACGTTAGGCGCTTCTACTCCATTTACGTCATTAGGCGCGTGGGATACAATCGTAGCACGTTTTGTTTATTTCTAGGAATTGTTATATTTGCATAATTTATAGTGAGTACTTTAAACATAAACAGTTTGATCCCAAAATAATTTTGACAGTTTGATTTCAAAATAACCATACTTTTACAAAAACAATTAATGTCATCTTCATCAGCATTTCCGAACGTTTTTTTGTAGTGCTTTCTAAATAAGGTCTTTAAAATGAAAAATATGGGTGTTGTTAGAAAATTTATTTATTGTCAATGTTTAAAAAGGTACAAAAACAAATAAATTTGTAACACATTACATAAATAAAAATTAATTCTAAGAAAAAATAGGGCCCACTTTGAACTAAACTAATTGCTGCACGCATTCAGTGCAAATTTCTTTTAAATGGTCTTTGCATCCATACTGTTGGCATTTTTGGCACAATTTTTGTGTAGATCTATCACGATTTATTCCACAAAATGTACACCGTCGAACAACGTTTGTTTTGGATGGAACGACGGCTGCAGTATTTTCTGGGAATTCCAATAGAGCACGTGCGCGGCGTCGAAGTTCCGGCGAGATCGTCAAAATGGTACATCTGAATTCAATTTGGGGCTTGATTAGCTCCCATGCGCTTTTTTCTATAAAATCTGACCTTTTCTTAACTTTGGAAGAATTATTGGCATTGTAAATACACATGGCATTCACTGCAGTGATATTTAATAAATTATAAAAAATGATCATTGGCCGTCGACGTGTGTTTCTAGCGGTATCATACTTCTGGCATAATTGATCCAAAGGGTCTACGCCGATTTTTGTTTTGTTATATGATGTAATTATTTCTGGTTTTTTGGCATCTCCCATCTCATTATCTATAGCATCGTCGTGGTGCATACTTAATATAAGAATCACCAATTTTTTTTTCTTAGGACAGTAAGAAACAAGCGTGCAGTCTTCTTGAAATCTGAACATAGAAGAGTTAACTGTTTTAACCTTATTTGGTAAAAATTCTCGAGGTATTTCTGCTTTATTTTTTCGAAAAGTTCCAATATAGGTAAGTTTCTTTTCTTTGAGTAACTTCTTGGTCAGGGGGACACTGGTAAACTAATTATCAGTAGTAATGTTGCGGTTAGTACCAGCCACGGGCTCTACCAGTTTAAGGACAACTTGTTTTCCGGAGTTATTGTGTCTGTATGGTCCTTTAGGTTGTGTACCGACATATACTTTAAGATTGAAAGTATAACCAGTTTTCACATCTACTAAAGCCAACTTTTTCACCCAAATCGGGCAGGTTTGTTCGGAATATATTGCCGAAATGAGCATCGTTCACGAAACGTTAAAAGTTGCTCGGTAACGGTAAGATATTCACTTGCAATGAAACATTTTTGAAAATTTGCCAAGAAATGTTCAAATATTTCCCTAATTGGCGCCATTTTGTCTATTTCTTTTCTTTGGGCTTTGTCCTTGATGTCATCAAAACGCATACTTCGCAAGAGAAATCGAAACCTTTTCTCGCCCATTGCTAGGTAGCATGTTTCCACGCCACTGCCTATTGAATTGTCCCAAAGTTTACGAGCGTTCTTGCGAGATGATCGTAAAACTCCAATTAGATAAAGAGTTCCTATGAAGGCTCTAATTTCTTTTTCATCGGTATTTATTTCTTGCATCGCGTTCCCTATGAAATCGATTTTTAATGTCTTCTATGTAAATATTAGTGCAGGTAGTAATACTTCGCACTATAGATTCGTCCAAAAGAAGATTCATACAATCAATACTAATTTTAACATTTCTTGCTGGTTTCTTTGTTCCAGGTAAATGCGGTACGATATTGTGGGCACGTGTTCTCACATTGGAAGTCTCTGCTTCCTCCATTTAGTATGTTTGTCTTTGCCTACATAATATTTTGCACATTCACTGGGTGTGTTTATTTCATCATCCGTGTTATCTTCAGAACTGACCGCTTGTTCTGATGCTGATTCGTGTTCACTTTCAATTATTTCATCTCTTTCAGACTCGTCAGTTTGGTCTTCCGCCTCACTTTCTTCTGTTGTTACTTTGTTATACCACTTCACATCGGGATCTCTTAAAGTATCAATTCTACTTTTCTTTGCTTCGTGGGACACACCAATTGTATCTAAATTTTATCAACATGAAATTTAAAATTTTCTTATAAGAACACCTATCCCGTATTTTTTAATGCACAAAATAAAATAATAAAAGAAAAATACAAAACTAATGTTATAAATATGTTACAAAAATTGAACGATTTTTCGCAGTCTGAAGAAAAACTCGCAAGTTTAATCGAGTGGGTTACAGGTGTAGCAAACTTAACTCAAAAGTTACATTTATAAACGTTTACTAGAAAACACTAATAAACATTTAACAATTATTTGTATCATTATTTACAATTTAATATTTTCATACAAGCAGATTTGTAAGCGAAGATAAAGTCAAATCGCACAAAATGCGAATACCAAGAAAAAGCGCATACAATAGAAGTTTTCACAAAAACAATTTTTTTAATCATAGAAATTCAGTGTACTAACATTTACTCTTTGCTACGCAGATGACAAACTTGTACAGCAACGGAAAATGTATATTAAAAAAAAATCCTATCTCAAAATCATATTAGTTTAACATAATATTGGTTCTCGACAGAAGTTCAGCATTTTAACTTTGAGTCAGCAATTCAAGTGAATATCACCGACAAAATTGTACAACGATAGTAATAAAATGCAACATAATGAAACGGAAATTTGTCCACAAAGAAAAATGCAAATCTTTAAGAAACTCGTCAATAAGAAAGAAGATGCAGCATTTAAAAACAAATTAAGAATGTCTAAATTATGTTCAGTATCTAAATGAAATTTATTAGAATAAATTGTGTCTTTGGTATTTTTATGAAAATCCGTACCGTGGCAGAATATCAACAATGTTGCTCCCAACGTCGTACGTTGAGGTATTACTTTTCCTATGTATCATCAATTATTCTTATTTATGTCAATCTTAATTTATGGAGAACTACATACACAATCGGCTATCCCTTGTTTACTAAGATTAATCCGGTAGCAGGTAATTTAGCAGTAATTTAACAATTATATTTTAACTAAATAATGAACTATGATTGCACAAAGCTCAGCACATCCTCTTATTTTTTTACGCGATTAGAAGAGCTACACAACATAGTTTGACTGAGACATGTATAACATCTACGTATATGCCTCATATACAGTTTGCGTAACAGGAAGATAATTTTTATTCTTCGTTCAGTATTCATATAGAATTGCACCAAAGTAACTCACAATTAGTGTTACTAAAACTGTTAGATACAGTGTAAGTACTGTTTCTCCAGAGACAGGAAATTTTGGAACGTTGAATATATTGAAGTAAGTTTACTTTATATTTATTTTATATTATTATTTTTTTTTTGTTTTTACAAACTTCTTTCAATTGCTACAAATATAGAAAAAAGCCGCAAAAACTTTGAAGCCAAATGTCTTTGAATTTTTATCGTGTGTAAATTATTATGTGTTTTTTTTAAATAAAATAATTTCTGGCTTTTTTAAAGTTAATATACAGGAATCTATTTAGCAACATATCGATATTTTGTTGTTCACATAAAAATAATTTAAAATAATTGATTATTTTGACAATGTATTTCTCAAACAAGTATTAATATTACAGCCGATACATAAAAGTAATCATGTAAATGTAGAGCATTAATTTTTTAACCAGCTGCAACACAATGTGTGTCAAAGATTATTGTAATCATTTTTTATTATCGCATGGTGATACAGTAATTGTATCATTTATTTAAGAGTCTACGCTACTCTCGTTGCCAATGTGTAAAAAAGCTGCTATTGTCATGGCTATTTTTAGTATTTTTACCTTAATATGAAATCGTATAGTTTTAAAATTCAAGGCATCGTAATAATTAATAATTACGCAAAAATGTATTTATGTTCGACTGCATCATAAACGCCTTGATGAATAAGGTGTCCATCAGAATGTAATACTATATTGGACTAGTCCAATAATGACAACATAAATTGCACCGAACTGTTACTGTCAAGAATATGTCAGAACGTAATAGTTATTTATTAAAACTCAAAGGAATCACTGAAATAGTATAAAAACACAAAAAAGTACAATATTGTATTAAAAAACACCGTAGGCGTTTCGGTCACTATGCTATCATCATCATCATTATTAGCGTACGGTGTTTTTTAAATATAATATTGTAGTTTTTAGTGTTTTTATACTATTTTAGCAATGGTTATTTATTTAACAAGTTAGTGTCTAAATTGAGCATTTTTTTCCATCGTGAAAATAATATTTATAAATCAATATTTGGAACACAATTTGCGTTGTTGTAAATGTACACTCCGACGATGACGAAGAATTTTTAACAGAAGAGCTTTGAATGTGCTTGATTGTAGATTAAGATTTTTCAAGAAAATATTCTTTTCTCAATATTTTATTGGCAGTGTTGTTAATGTTCACGGCCGACAACGAAGAGTTGTTAGTAGAAGTGTCTTACCTGTATATGTTTAAACGGTTTTCAGAGGAACATTCTTTTCCTAATATTATACTGACAATATTTATTTTGGTACTTAAATACTTGCCGAAGGGCGCCTGAAGCAATGTCTTCTGTATAATGTTGGATTCTTTAAATTGAGGTATTTTGCCACAATCATTTTTTTTATTTTTGATTTAATTCAAGAGGTGGTTCGTCTAGCTCCCCTGCACTGCGGTCTTCTTGGTCCTTTTGTGCACCTCTGATTTATTACTCTCTCATCAGTTCTGTTTCGTCAATGAAGTCCAGAAGTTTATTCCAAGAGGCTTTTTTCAACTCATCTTTAGTTAGCTTTGGTTTTCCGAGAATCGTTGTGCGTTGCATTTGATACGCTTCGCATTTGCACAGCAGATGCTGCGGAGTCTCGTCGTTTTCCAAGGATCAGCGGCATAAAGGGCTACTTTGCAGTTTCATTTTATGCATATGTTTGTTAAGGCCACAGTGCCCTGTAATTAGTCTCGTGAGTTTCCTTAATTTTTGTCGACTCATGCTTGATAGTACAGTTTAAGGAAGAGTTTTGTGTGTCTCATTCTTGAAGAGTTTTTCCATAGTTTTTTATGCTCCGCTGCAAGTTTGCTGCAAATTATTTCTTTTCCGGTCTCGTATGCGATTCCGAAAAAAACAATTTTTTTTTCGAATGTACTTTATGGAAAATCTATTGTGTGATATTTATGCTGGTCTGAGTTGTATATATTTTTTGATAATTAAACCAATTCCAGTTTCTCGAAAAAATTATGAAACAATAATTATGAAACAACACAAATTGTCGTCAGCGTAACTAATTCGGCATGCATCGACAACACCAAATATAAGAATGATCTAAAAATTTCAAATTAGGTATATGACAGCCAAAAGAAAAATATGAATTATGTATACCTTGTTTAACAAATGCTCCATTATCTGCACTAATTAAAAAGTTATCAACGTTTTCTTTAGTTAACGTGTGGAATTTTAAAATAAATGCAATAAAATATTTAGTTCACATTGAAGAGCTCTTATAATGCAGCAGTTCACTATTAAAATACGCTAAGATGCGGTCGTCGGACGTTGACATGATTTGATTCATTTTGCACCAGTTATAGTATGTCGTATAAGCTGCGTTTTTCGAGACGACGGTTCTTTAATGTCCATATTTCAGTCTAGCTTACTATCAATCAACTCAAAAGTCATGCAGCCCATGTAAAACGATTAAAGTTTGTCTAACATTCGATTGTTGATGGTTAAATGGGGACAAAACTGCCTAATATAAAGTTTATCAATTTATGTTTTGTTCTGGTTATTCTGGTTTTTGAAAATAGCCAAAAAACAAAAATATGGTATTTTCGTTTTTCAACCATAGCCCAGTGATTATTTTTTTGTGTAAAACTGCAAAACGTTCTCAAAGCAACTTTTTGCGTAGAAAACTGTAACGAAAAGAAAAAATTTATTTGACGTTTTTATTTCTTGAAACCATTATAAATAGAAATTTTTATTTCGATTTAAGTAATATAGCACAATATATCTAACTTTACAAAATTCGTAACTATTTAAAAAAAAGAAAAAATTATCAAGAAGACAAATGCACAATTTGTTGTAGGTTGGCTTTGGATCAAGATTATGACCATAAGTATTTTACACTTTTGGTATTATTTGAAATCGTTTTTTTTTTTATTAAGAAAACATTAAAAATAGTACACTAGGCACTGTCCCGACATGTAGACGTAAGTGAAAACCACGTTATTATTGTACAAGTTTGTTGAAAATAAGATGAAAATATACGTTCAGATGCAATTTTATAGAAGTCAACGAAGGCGTTGAACGCAAATGTTCTTCTTAACAAACGTTGAAAATAATAATTGTTTAAATATTTTGTGACGGTTCAAAATGCTTTTATATTCTATGTCAAGCCATTGAAATTTTGATGTTGTGGGAATACGTCTAGCAAATTTTACTTGTGGACAAGCCTCGATGTCTACAATCTGCACAGCAAACATTTCAGCTTTCATTTTCTGATAAAATTTTACGATGACCCAATCATTAATTTTAAGATTGGTACTATTCAAAACTTTTATAAAATCAACGTTTTTTCTATTATTTTATACTTCATCGTTCAAGTAATAGTCCTCAGTCACTTAAGTGTCGTAAGTTTTTTTCACCTGAGGTATCTTCGAAATCTATGACTTTTTCATTATTTTCTTTCGTGTGCCTTTTTTGCATTATTTGTATTCTAGAGTCTTTTTAGAACATCCGACAAAGTAAGAATTTTTCTTCTTGCACATACTCGTTTTCTTTTCTAAGCATTCTTTTCACAAAAGAATTTGAAGACGAAGATTGCACACTTCTTGATTTAGATGGTTATTTATTATTTATTGTTTCATTGTTACGACTTGTAAAAAGCTTTTTGTTTTCATGCTTATTGTTAGCTTGCATATTTGAAATTAATGCACAAGTAAATTTGTTTCTTTTTTTTTCTTATGTAAGTTTCTGGATCATAAAGTTCTTTTAAAACATTTTTCCTACATAAAAAAATGCTTTTTTACATACGTTGTTTCTCGGGTGGCGTGTAAACACAACCCAGTATTATTTTCTTCATTATTATAAACATCTTGATGATATATATATTTATATTAAGTTTGTTCAAAGCATTCCATAAAACTATAGTTAAGAACAACATGACAAGACAAAATGTTAAAATAAAATTAATTATACTAAGTAATGTGAAATAAAAAGAGCTTAAATACTTTTCTTACATTCATTACACAAAAGAGTCTTCTTTATATGACCCTTGCAACAGTATTAGTTACGCTTCTTCGAACTTTTTTATTCCGGGACCTGCCACATGGTACGCAACGTCCGTCGGCTGGATGATCTTGATTGAACAGTTGCAGTTTCATTGAACACATTTCATTATTTTCCAGAAGGATTTGCATTATTTCCTATTTGATCTGGTTAGATAATGTTGCATGATTTTCTAACCGGATTTTTATTTGTGGAATTGCCAGTTCTTTTTCCAGCTCCAATAAAAACAGTTTCTTCCGCGATGTATTACAATTTTGGTAGTCTTTGTGAGAATTAATGTAAGTACAGAATGCGTTAATCCCTGTCGTGTCAATCATATCCATAAAAAGTATAAGAAGCCATTTGAGATTTTTTTTTCTAACTGTATACTCTACAGACATCTTATTTAAGATATCTACGCCTCCTTTAGTTTTATTGTAATGCAGGATAATAGATCCCTTAAAATTTTCACCTGGTGTTGCAATGCTCATGATGTTTACTGGATAGCAGTACCACAGATATTTTATCTTAGAGACATAAGATACCAGTGTAAATTTTGGCGTAAATTCAAAAATTGAAGAAAATTCTGATCGATATTTCCTCAGCAAAAATGAAAACAGAATAAACGTCTTATTTTTTTTACAGTACCACAGAGGGTCCGTATCCTAATTCCAAGTGTGTTGTCGATTCTTAAACCACTCTTCGTCCTTGATTTTTTCGGGACCATCCCCACTTCGTTTTTCCGTATACACTTAAATATTATGGCAATAAGCATTCTTATTGTCAGTAAGAACCCACAGTTTGATACCGTATCTATGTAGTTTAGAATTTATATAAACTCTAGAAAGACATCGACTCCTGGTAGGTACGTGTATTTTATCAAACTTGAAATGTGTGCTTGGGAAATATCCATTTTTACACTGTGTAACAAAAAAAATTTTGATTGCGGCTAACTTCGTCAAATCGTATGAATCTCAATAGATCCAAAACTCGCGCGACATACTGACTGAAAATATAGGTTTACGAAATACTGAATAAGAACACCACAATGTGCTCATTAGTTTTTTATTAGAATGAAAAACACCTCCAGTAATCCGTAATTCTATAAATGCGCACAGTTCAGTTTCATTTGTATCTTCCCTAATTCGCTGTTGAGCTTCTAGGTATTTCTCGTTATATAAAGCGGTTCATGCGCTGCTTTTTGATTTGTAAACTATACTATGCTTCGATTTGTAGAGTTATAAACGTCTTGAAATAACCAGCCTTATTGTTGATGTTTACGACTACCCGAGAACCAAGTTTATATTTTACAGTTTCTACTCTATGTCTTTTTTATCTAGTTGCAATAGTGTCACAGCTCATCCGGTTCTTAGCAGTCATGTTGGTTGTATTTGCTTCTTTTTCTTTATCATCCTTACTCACTTCTTCTTCACATTTTACCGATTCTGAAACTTCATCAAAACTATCTTCACCGTCGAGTTCAATTTTTTTAGAATACGACTACACAAAACCATTTTAAAATATAGTTTCTAATCGTGTAGTGTGAAAACTTGATGTTATCTGAAGACAGGATGTTGTCTAGACGCTCTTACACATCCGTAGAAATATGTATCAATATTCGAAACGAAAATACATAACGTGTCGTTATACGAGTAAATTTATTTTTTGTTACACATTGTTTACAGAACTAGATGTATCTACACCCCGTAGCAAGTAATTCCGGAAAAAAATTTTACATAAGAAAAAAGTACTGTGTACTACTGAATTTTTATTAAAAAAATCGTAAAAATGTCCTGAAACACAGACGATATGAAATAATTATTGCAAAACTTACACAACAAAAACGAAGACTGGGGTGCATTTACACCCTATCTAGTAAGCAAAACGTTAAAACCGTTTCTTATTAGGTTTGCATCCATCGCTTTCCAAATTTTTGATAGAATAGAAGGAAATACGATTTTTGGCAGTTTACCGACAAAGTTTCTTTTCTGCCATTCTATAACCTCTTCATCGCATATCAATTTGAATGGTCTGAATACGCAAGGTTCATCGGTTGTAATACATGGATGGTGTGTGGCGGTAGTTTCTAAGTGACACGATTTTTTTGTACGGTTTCCTTTATGCTTACGTCTGAAACATAACCGTCTTAAATCATAACAACTGGTTTGTCTTCGTCAATATTTTTTAAACACGAGTTCACAAAGCAGCTTCCAACTTCTATTTAACCATTTTTAATTGCGGCGAAAGTCAACCCTTTAAATTTCTGTGTTTTATACGGAACGCAGAAATTCCACATCTGTTTTTTTTTGGTACGCAAAGAAAGGTGGAAGCTTATCTCTCACTACTTTACCGCCTATTAAAACAGTGATGTTTTTTAGGTACCTTCGTACTCTGTGTGTCGTCGTATCTTTTTCCACGACAACATTAATCCTAGTTAGATCTGAACAAAGACTTGTTTTGTCGATGTTTTAGATCTTATTAGGTGGATTATCATGACACAGCTCTTCCACAACTTGGAAGTTTGCTGAAGTTGTAAATAGATCTATGTTGGGGCAAATGAATCCTATCAATAAATTGTCGCCACTTTTTCAAATGCAAAAATAACGAGGCAAGAGGAACGCACATTCTTTAACAAATACTATCAAAAATATTATATATTTACAAAATATTATACCGTTGCTGTGACAACGAGTCTACACTTCTAAAACTTTTAATTTTATAACATATTGCAGCACGTATGGCAAATAACAAATGGACATAAAATGCACATCTGCACGTGAAGAGGTATAAAACTTAACTGAAGCAAATAAGGTTATAGTGGCGTGTTGTATGATTAGCTGCATATATGATTGACTGAAAACAATAATGACACTATTTTTTTACGATTTTTCTACTTACCCCGGTGTAGTTTATGTTGAAACTTTATTATATACATAAAAGAAACACAATTGTAACTTCACAAATATATCAACAAATGTATAAAAAAAGACGGCAGCTAAACAAAACATTGTTTAAAGTGTTATTTCAACGTAATAGCAAAGGCTTCCACGGCCAGAGTCTATACTAAGATAAGAACGTCTTCCGGGTTTGGACCGTGTCATTGTTGTAACCAAAGTTGCCTTTTTTGCCCTACATTCACAAGGTTACAGATCAAATAGGGAAACTTCTTCGTAAGAATGGTATTAAACCCATTTTCAACTCGACAGGCAAAATCTTTCAGATTCTTCCTTCTCCCAAGGACAAATTTCCTACACTTTCAACTCAATGTGTATACCAAATTCCTTGCTCATGTGGTTTAGTCTACATTGGTAAGACCGGTCGTTCCGTCATTACTCGCATTTCAGAACATGATCGTTGTATAAGGAAACGGAATATTTCTAAGTCTGCGGTTGCTGAACATCATTTTACTACAGATCACAAAATAGATTTTGATAACGTTTCGGTGATTGCCAAATCTCCATTATTTTTTAACAGGAAATTTCGAGAAAGTATAGAAATCGTCAAACACCCCAATAAGTTCAATCGTGATCATGGTTTCGAGTTATCCCCTCTTTGGTTCTCGGTCATTAGTTCTTTATCTTTTAACCGTAACCCCATCAGAGTCGAGCTTAACCAGCCGTGACGATACTTCTTCTTTATATACGGAGACTATTTCTTTTTAAGTCACTTCTATGGAGTTTAGAATCTGGCTTGTTCACAAGTTGATTACCTAACTCTGTAGTGGTTCTTTGTTAGCATTTCGTTTGCTTTTTCAAGTTTATCGTTTTCTTTCATACCTTTTCAGAGTTTGGAATCTGACTTGGTTCACAAGTTGATTATCTAACTTTTAAGAAATTTTTAGCTAGATTTCGGTTGCTTGTTTAAGTTCTTCGATTTCTATCACGCCCTGATGAAGCCCTTTAGGAAAATGGGCAAAACGTTGTCAACTTTGGTTACAACAATGACACGGTCCAAACCTAGAAGACGTTCTTATCTTTTTATGTCAACGTTTGATTAAGCTTTTTAGAAGCCACGAAATAAATAAATAACAAAAACGTAATTATATGATAAATAAAATAGAAAAACACTTTTATTAAAATAGATGCTTGAACTGATGATTTGAATGCACAAACGTGCCCATTGATCGATATGCGTTACAGTTTTTGCTACAACACTTTTTTTATGGATCTGAATTCTGCAATACTATGTCTTAGATCTTCTATATTATTATGCTTTTGTCGATATATTCTTTTCCTTAAAGCACCTCACAAAATGTAGCTAAAAAAGGTATAAAAAATCAAAAAAGATTAAGTGACCAGGTAGGATATCTTGTCATCCTATTGTTTCTTATTCGTCCGTGCTCGAATTCCACACTTAAAAAGTCACAAACTGCGCAACTGTTGTGTTGAAGTTCATCACGTTAGAACCAATATTTGTTATAATTTGCGAAGGGTTATTGCCCAAGCAACCTCCAATAGTAGTGTTTAAAAACTGCAAATACGTTTCCCTATTTAAATTTTTGTTAAAAAAATTTGGTTCTAATATTGGTTACGGTAGCACAACCGTAACCTACAGTACGCGATAGCTCAGAGCTTCAGAGAGTGAGCCGTGGGTGTATAACTGATAAGATTTGAATTGACGATTGTTGACGATATAGACACAACTGCATTAGTTTTTCTTTTTGACTTTTCTTCTAAATCTGCGTATTACGATTCAACATCCGCTATATACTTGGTTTTTCTTTTTACTTCCTTAGCTTAGTGAGGACTTATATTTAGGATTAAATTTGTATTCGTGGGCTGGGGTTTCAAGGGATTTTAGGGCGTTGTCCTTGACCGTGATCTAAACTTCTTTCTTTCCTGTACTTCTTTTTTTTCTGTTGGCTTGCTTAGTATTGTGTCAGTGAGATCTATGGGACTGCGTTGTTTCCTTGCTTTATAGCGTAACGATGTCCACTTTCAACGAGTACCTGTTCTGATAACTTTTTTTTTGTATCATTCCGCTTCATCCGACTTTTGGACACATCTGGTTGATGACGCTTAGCAAATTGGGAAAACCTCTTTTATTTACGTTTCTTCTGACGTTGGGTGTTGTTGTAATTGGGTTGGTTTTAGATTTTAGGGTTTTATCTTTAGTGTATGCCTAAATTTCTGTCTTCGTATAGCAAGTACTGGGTTGTGGGTAAGTTTTATTTAATTACATTTGTGTCAGAAAGGTCTCTCGCAAAAATTTTGCTTGTTCCAACTTACGTAATTACAATAATTGTTTCAATACCATTGAGGTATTTTCATTAATTATTTTGTGTATCGCTTGCTGTGAACCATAGATATTTGTCATGTAATTTTCTTCGCTATCGACACTATGTGTAAACTTATGTATTGTGTGTTGCCGATACTTCTGGCATTTATGGAGTGAATAATATACTTCGAAATTTCTGGTGCTCGTTGTTAATACCAAATCTACTACGTTATTAAATTAAAGTTGTTGTACATACTTATCTTTTTCTCTTTTTTTTGGTTACACGAAAACCAGTGTAACAAAGATTACGGACCTTGTTTCGTTACAGAAATTTTACTTAGAAACATCTGGCGCCTTTTAAATCCTATTTGTTTGAACCTCCTTATTTCCGACTAGTGTGAGTTGGCCGTGCAAGGTTTGTAAGACCTATAGCTTGTAACAAATTTGTCGCCTAACGTAGGGCTCGATTTTGTGTGTGCGATAATTTCTCCTAGTTTTATTGATTCTTTTACCTTTTTTTTTGTCTTTAGTGAGTTCGATTAATTTAAATTTTTACTTCGCTTCTTTAGGTATTGCTGCAAGACTTGACGTCAGAGTTACTTCCTTAACTTTTTCTTTTTTGATTTTAGTGCTGTGGTTTTACTTTATATTAGTAGTTTACTTAATTTTCTTTTAATTGGACTTCTGCTTTAATTTGTGTTTATTATTAGTGATACTACTTGTACTTACTGTTATTTTGATTTGAGTTTTAGTCAGACATGTGTTAGTAGATTTCTGCTTTGGTTGACTGCTTTGCTTAGTTTCTTGATTTAGGTTTTATTGTGATTTTAGTGTGTTAGCTATGTATTCTTCAAATGAAGAACCACCACTTCTTACTTCATCAGACCCTGATGCGGAAATTAACTTGGCGGATTGGAATATTACTTTTTCTGGTAAAGATCCTTCTTGGGTTATGGAATTTCTTCTGCGGATTGACGAATTATGCTTATCTCGTAGTGTTTCACAATATCAACTTGTCCTCTCAGCTATCGAGGTTTTGTCTGACAAAACTCTTCTTTCGTTTAGGACGAACCGAACTTCTTTGCGTTCTTGGAAGGATGTTGCTGCGCTGTTGAAATTTGAATTTCTTCCGGTAGATTATGATGATCGCTTTATGGAGACAATTCGGAAGCGTACTATGGAAGCTAACAAATCTATTGGAATGTACGTTACCACCATGCGATACCTCTTCTTACAACTGTTAGAACCGGTCTCTTATCACACACAACTTAAGATGGTGCGTCGTTTTCTAACCCCGTTTTATCAGGCAGGGCTTGCGTTAATGTCGATTTCTACTTTTGAAGAATTAGTGATGTATGGAAGACAGCTCGCTCAATCTAAGGCTTCCATAGACGAGTATAAACCACCTACGCCTTCTCAAGTTACACCTTTTGAGACAACTTTGGTTAGCGCATGTGCACCCAATGATAGTCAGCCGTTGTCTACTCTGGTTACCTGTTCTCTCGATATTTCTTTACTTTCTGCTTCGATATCTACTTCTAAATCTAATAATCGTGTTCGTTGTACTTCCAAGGTGCTACACCTTTACGTTTGGGGTCTTCTCTTTCTGAGTTGTCTACTTGTTTGTCTTCGGTTTCGAGGCTTACATGCCTTACTAAAGACTAATGGTACAACCAATTAGTGGATAAGGTGTCAGCGTCTCCTCGCCGATTTTCTCGTTGGCTAGTGGTTCAAGGTTTTCTGTGGAACCGAATTAGGGTTTCTCCTAACGATAAGCATTTGTGGAAAATGGTGGTTCCAAACAACCAACGTAAGCCAATTATTCACGATCATTACGTCCACTCTACTTCTGGGCATCGTAGTGTCGCCAAGACGTTACTTTTTCTTTGGCGTTGTTTTTATTGGCCCCATATGAAACCTAAAATGGCAGAGTACGTTCGCTATTGTCCGGTTTGTCGGTCGCAGAAAGCGCTTGGGTTAGATCAACGATGGGATCGTGTTACTGCTGGCTCTACATCGTCTATTCCTTCTGGACTAGCTCGACAAACTTTTGCGAATCTTTCTAAAGGTCGTAGATGTTCTACGGATGCGAAAGCCAATTCTCTCTCGTCAACACCTTTTCGTTGCTTCCTTTTTTAACCGTTTCCTTCTGTTTCCACGGCGTCGTAAGTTCTAATCTGTTTTGTTTGCCTTTAGAGTTTTAACTTTTGGCTATTCCTTTGGTTCTCGTTCGTCGACTTCATTTGGTTTTTTGACTATGTTGACGGTATTTTGTTGGTTATAGCTTGGATGCTACCCAATTGTTTTTCTCCATATTACTGTACTAAAGTTCTTTTATTTTTAGTTTCTAGTAAGTTCCTTTGGGGGTTTTCCTTAACCGTCTTACTTTGGAACAGACTACCGTTCTATTTGTATATAGTTATATCCGCTCAATCGACCATTTTGAGATTGGTAAGTCACTAGTAAGACTTTCACTTTGGTTTTAGTTTAGTTTTTTTTTTTTTGAGTTCCCTGTTCCGCTTGTCGGCATTTAAGTCTTGCAGTAAACTTTCTAATTTGGGGACAGCAATTAGTACGCTCTTCTTCTATGGCTAACTGTGATATATTTTTTCTTTCTTTTTTTTATATATTGGGCGGTTGAATAGGCACCGTAGGGTGGCCTCTCTTTTCGTTCTTCTACGGGGAGAAGAACGAATCATGCATTTACATCGAACCTTATCTTTCTCAGTCTTTCCTTATCTCTTATCTTTTCTACTTTTTCTTTATTTCTTCTTGGGTCTATCTATTTTTTTTATGTACTAACCATTCTTATTTCTCTTGGATTCTCTAGGGCGGTTGGTTGGGCATTAAAGGGTTGGTCACTCTTTTTTGTTTTTTCGACAAAGAGAAAAACAAATCAGACAACTACATCTTGTCTTATCTTTCTCTGTCTGTCTCTTCTTCCTTTCTTGTCTTTCTCACTTTTCATTTTTTCCCCGTTTTCTTTTGCTTCGAAGGTTTGCCTTTAAGACAACTATTTTTTTTCCTTGTTTTTATCTTGGATTGTTGATTGAACACTTTCTTTCTTTTTTTTATTTTTAGTAACTTTCTTTCTTAATGTTCACTGAAACTGTGTCTGTTTTCTTTTTCTTTTCTGTCTCAGTTACTTCTCTCGCTTTATTGGGTTTAGTGGGTTTTTGTTTTGTTGTTCTTGGTTTGAAGCTTGGGATAGACTGCAACGTCGCTCCTTGTACTTCAGCTTAGTCGGCATTTTTGATGTTGTCAGTCGCCGTCAAAATATTTCTCTTCTTTGGGTTTCTTTTGCTCTTGGAATATTCTAATTTGTTCTTCGACCTTTACATTTTAATGTGACATTCTAACACGACAAGCACTGACTCATGATGCTCAATTGGCAAGTGAAGTTTCCTATTCTTTTTTATTGACTCTTACTTCTTTTTCTTTTTTTGTATTGGTTTTGTTTTGGGTTTCGCGGTTTGAATTTTTCTTGGCACTCATTTAGTGCTTAGTTTTTTTGTGGTGACTTTGTTGTTGTGACTTTTGGATTACAATTTTTTTCTCGGTCTTTTTGGTAGTTCGACTTGTGTCGACTTTTAATCAGAATCTTCTTTTTGCTTGAGATTTCTTCGGTTGGTTTTCTCATATCGTCTGTTAACGACTTTTTGAACACAACTGCATTAGTTTTTCTTTTTGACTTTTCTTCTAAATCCGCGTATCACGATTCAACGTCCGCTAGATACTTGGTTTTTCTTTATTTAGCGAGTTTTTGGTACTTATATTTAGGGTAGGATTTGTATTCGTGGGCTGGGGTTTCAAGGGATTTTAGGGTGTTGTCCTTGACCGTGGTCTAAACTTCTTTTTTCCTATACTTCTTTTTTTTTCTTGGTTTGCTTAGTATTGTCTGTCAGTAAGGTTTATGGCACTGCGTTGTTCTCTTGCTTTATACCGTAACGACTGATGCCGACTTTCAACGAGTACCTGTTCTGATACTTTTCTTTTGTTGGTTGGAGTTTTTGGTTCTTTGGAGTATCATTCAGCTTCATGCGACTTTTGGACACATCTGGTTGGTGATGCTTAGCAAATTGGGAAAACTTTTTTTATTTACGTTTCTTCTGAGGTTGGGTGTTGTTGTAGTTGGGTTGGTTTTAGATTTTAAAGTTCTATTTTTGGCGTATGCCTAAATCTTCATTTTAGCTTTTGTTTTATTATCTACGCTTCGCACTTTTATCTTGCTGGAGGGATTCTGTTATGTGCATAAATTTCATAATGTAATACCCTGTATATTCATTACCTTAAAGTTCGATTTCTATTTCTAGGGAGTTTAGTTTTACTTCATTTCCTGTAAAGACGTCAAACTGTCAACTACTTAAAATCGTGCTTGTGATGGTATAACTTCTTAATTTTATAACATTGGCGTTAACTGAAATGAAAGTAAAATTTTAAAACGCACTTCTAGTAGTTTATTCATCACAGGGTAAGCTTCTCCTATTAGTTTGTAGAATTCTTTGGTAATTTCCTTCTTGATTGGATAGCACGTCCCGCCACGTTTTGGCTGCATGTTTCGATGTATTATCGATCGATGAAGGGTTAATATCGACAAAAACCTTCATGGCACGATTATAATTCTAGAAGGTCTACGTTAAAACTAAAAACGAAGTCTCGGCAAGAACTTTTCTCCGAGATTCTATTCCTTATACGTTAAGCAACTGCGATATCAACTTTTACTTAATGCGTGCAACAGCATTCGATAATCGGGTTTTCATGTCTAATTTCTTTTAGTATTAATTAACAATTTTGTAGATTTTTGCTTTCGTGAGTCATTGTGTTGACACGATTTGCTGTTCATAATTATTGCAGGTCGACTCAACGAGGAAAACGTTTTCTTCGGGCAAGTACTGGGTTGTGAGTAAGTTTTATTTAATTACATTTGTGTCAGAAAGGTCTCTTACGAAATTTTGCTTGTTCTAACTTACGTAATTACAATAATTATTTCAATACCATTAATTATTTTGGGTATCACATGCTGTGAGCCATAGATATTTGTCATGTAATTTTCTTCGCTATCGACACTATGTGTAAACTTATGTATTGTGTGTTGCCGATACTTCCGGCATTTATGTAGTGAATAATATACTACGAAATTTCTGATGCTCGTTGTTAATACCAAATCTACACTATTAAATTAAAGTTGTTATACATACTTATCTTTTTCTTTTTTTTGGTTACACAAAAACCAGTGTAACGAGGATTACGGACCTTATTTCGTTACAAGCTTGGACCTTCTGTCTTGATCAAAACAGAAGTTTTACTTAGAAAGACCTGGCGCCGTTTAAATCCTATTTATTTGAACCTCCCCTATCTCCGACTAGTGTGAGTTGGTCGTGCAAGGTTCGTAAGAGCTATAGCTTGTAACAATCTGTTTGCTACAGCTTTAACTGGTCTATTAAACCTATTTTCATAAAAATTCCAAAAACATTCTTTTTGTTTAATACTGCACAAAACATCATTTTTATTGTGTACCTACAATTAACATTTTTGTTTGAAGATTGATTTAACATAACATAAAGCTCATCCATAAAGATAAAATTATAAATGTTGTCTAATATAAAAGGTAGGAGTGATTGTTTTTTTAATTTTTTTTTTGCTTTTAAGCAGTTTAGTTTTTATTTTGCTAATGTATATTATTGGATTGAATTTGTAGTTATATAATTAATAATAGCCATTATAAAGTTACTCTTCATTTTGTGATTGATAATTTTCTTGGAATGTCACGTTATTTTATTATTCAATATCACTTCCTTGAGTGAGTGGTAACATTTTAGAAAAATATGAAATACATAGTATTTTCCAATTTTTTTTGGTAACATTCCAATTATTGAAAAAAGTAATAAAAATTGCTAATTTAGTTGAACTACATGCTTGAGAAGCAATTCTTCCAAAGTAAAATTATTAAGATGAAATTAGACGACAATAATTAAAATAAAACATAAAAGTATATGTAAAAAAATATATTGTAAAATTAGTACAAAAATTGTAAAGATATTTATATTTGCGCACTTTAACCTACAATAAGTTTATGTAAACTGGTACATAGGTACTATCTTATCACTTATGAAAGTCCAGCAGATAATTTTACATTAATGATATCACAGATAATTTTACCTTATAAACGTATCAGGCGCATCAATAGTATGTAAATTTATATTCTTCGCATTATTTTTAATTAAATTAAATATTAATCAGATACAAACATTAATTTAAAAAAATCGATGCGTACGATACGTAACTGGATTTTTGTCTTTGTACGGTGTATAACATATTAACTTTCAGCAGACTTGTTACACAAATTGTGCCATAAGGTTCTTGTGGCTTTATCTAAAACTACGTAAAACATAAACAACACAAATCCTTGTAGTGTTGCAGTAAAACAAAATATATACAAAAATATATATGATATAGAAGTATCTTGTAATAATTCAGCAACTAACCCAAAAATCCAAGGCAATCCTAACAAGAAAAACAATAAAATTGACAAACAAACTTGGTGTTTGGTTTGGTGAGAGCGGCCTTGAGATTCAATTGTTAACTTAAATACATTACGAATGACTACGACGAATACTGTTAAATTACATAGAATTATTAAAACTATTGGCAAAAATACACCTAAATACAAAGCAATTCCGGTTGGATAACAAATACCTTCGATTACGTTAGAATAACTTTTAATATTTATAGATATCGTTAAAACTACAGGAATTATTGGAATGCCCCAACCGATAAGTGTACTTTTTAAAACAATTCTATTGGGCATGGGTCCTATAACTCTTACAAATCTGTAAAATTGTAAGATTGCAGCAACTAACATCCACGTAAATTCGGCTACTGTAACATAGTGTAAAATAATTCCCGTTGCAGCACAAAACGCTTCCGACCTGGATTTTGCTATATTAACAGTAGCTAAGTTGAGAAAAATAATTTGCAAAAAGATAGCAATACATAACTGCATGAGAATACGCGTACCTACTTTTTCTCTCCAACTCTTAAATAAAACTGCCGTTATGAAAATGCCAAAATTCCAAATACTGACAGAGAACATCCTACATTTGATACAATGTCTAAAATAGTATCATGTAATTTCTCAACTGCCAAATCTATAACGTTGTGTTCATCGTTTGTATCAACAATTTGATCGCTTTTAATTAAAAGAGCAAAATTAGTTAAGTGCGAAAAAGAACATAGTTCGTTGTTTTTAATGGTTTACCTTCACCGCCTAATGTGCTCCAATAACCGCTAAGATTTTGAGATTGTAAACCGTAATTCCAAAACGCACAAGTTCGATTAACAAAGTTTTTCTTTGACT
Source organism: Aquatica leii (assembly GCA_035610365.1). Classification (NCBI taxonomy): domain Eukaryota; kingdom Metazoa; phylum Arthropoda; class Insecta; order Coleoptera; family Lampyridae; genus Aquatica; species Aquatica leii. Next base: position 30,796,056 of record CM069433.1, on the reverse strand, counting down.
TAAATATAACAGGAATAGGCTCAGTTAAGTAATCGCCGTAACCAGGTATGGATACACTGATAACTTTACTAACTAAAGTATCATTCATTTCGTTATTTGTGTTGAAAAGGTTATCGCTGTAATAAATACTCGTTATTACAGTAATATTGAGAAGATCAGTTACATTTGTGACTAGCGCGTTAAGCAAATTTTCAGGAATATAAACAGCCAACTCTAAGCTGGTTTCGTTTTCAAACATAGCCGTAGTGGTATTCATAAATAGTTCTTTAACGGTAAAGTTCAAAAACCCCGATCCGTGGTTTCCGTATAACGCGATTCCGGAAATATTATTAGCAAACGGTTTAGAAATATGAATTATTAAATTATTATGAATAAGTAGCAATGTATCATTGTCAACAATGCTAGATTCCAAAGAATCCTCAAAAATATTTATTAACGAGTCCGTGGCATTAAGCAACGTTTGCGAATTTTTTAAAATAGAATTATTACTAAACATTAAATTATTAAAAACGTGACCTATTTCGACAAGAGAATCTTGGGTATTATTTTGAGTTGAATTAAATAACTGTTTCAAAATTTTTGAAATGTAGTGTAAATCTAACACTGTTAAATCAGTCGAGTCCTCAGTAACAGTTGTTATATTAGATGTGGAATTTATTGTAGAGTTTCCTAAAACTAGAGAATGCAAAAATGTAGTTTTTAACGAAACGGAATAATTCGAATAACAAGTATCGGTAATGCGTTCCCAATTCGAACCAACATAAAAATCGCCTCTACATTTTCTTGAAACAGGTATTCCATTTTCCAAAACACAAATTTCTTCTGGTACCACTGTGGAACCTATAGTCGATAACTGCCAATTCAAGGTTTTATTTTCAAAAAATGTTTTTTCTGGCAAACAAAAACTGCTGCTTTGAAAATACAAAACAGTAACATTTTGCTTCTCTACATGTTTTAAATTTGTATTGATTTTATAGTATTCTTCTTCCAACGAAAATTTTGTTTTTACACTTAAGTGCACCAAAATATCTGCAGTTCCGTTAATAATATTAACCTCAAAAACCCGAAATAATCGAATATTTTTAATAAATTTGGAAAATATTGAATTATCAAATAAAGTTTTACTTACACTGCTGATAAATTCTTCGTTAGGGATTTTACAGTAAATCAGCGAGTATCTACAAAGATCGTGTATCTGTAACCTTAGTGAATACTCGTTGTATTTAAACTTCTTAGAAGCTAAGACTTTATTTGATTGGATCACTGTCATATGTGGAAGAAGAAACGCTTCACACCAGTAATACCCAGGTCCAATTTCAGAAACAGATACTTTGAATACTATAAATCTTCGTTGATTTTGATTTTTTGAATTGGAATCAAACTCAAATTCAACTTCCACTCGTTTTTTTAGCTGGTTAGTGGCATCAGTAAAACAAAATACTTGTACTTTGTTATCGATCTTAAATAACCCCTCAGGCGAGTATACATCTAAAAACAATTTAGAATTTTTAACATTAAATTTTAACTCCATATTAACCGGTTCAAACGGAATTGAATTCACTACACAAATAGCACAGTTTGCTTCTTCAATATGTTTTAAATACAAATTGCTGTTAGACATTACTATATAAAAATTGCGAAATGGAGCATATCCTAATAAACAAGTATCATCTTCCACTAACTCATAAACAATATTTCTTTCGTATGTGTAATTAGGTGTAGCAAAATGTCTGCACAAATTCTTAATAGAAAAATTCTGTTTATATTTTTTACAGAAGCAATAGTCGCTTCCTAGTCCTCCACCCACGCAACCATCAGGACATCTATATAAAAAACTGTTATACTTATATAAACATACGTGTGAAAATTTTGAGTCACACGGGACAGTTTCGATTTTTGTTGTTTTCACGACGCATTCTGATGTCAATTCTAACATTTCGTCAGAGCTTTCAGATGAATCAGAACTTGAATATTGAAGTCCGTATTTTTCGTCAGGTAACACGTATTCATACGCACTGAATGGAACTAATTGCTTAATGGGCAACCATATGTTACTGTATCCTTTAATTTTTGTTGATGCGTCAGGGTACGGACATTTTTCTTCAAACGATTGAGGCGGAGTTACGTAAATGCATTTGTCGCGGTTTTCGTAGAAAATACTAGGACATACCGTATTGAAGTCGACATAATGGCACGAATTTTGATTTACCCATGTGCCATTTAAACAAATTCGGTACACCAATTTGTCGTTTTCATCCAGGCAAGGTGGATTGGAAATAGCGACAGAAAGATACGAATTCTCCATCGATTTCCATGTAACTTCAAATAAATCGCCATCATTTTGAACAGATGAAGTTTCCGTTGGACAAGACTGTTAAAAATAACAGTGTGCAAATTTTGTAACGTATAATTATAACATTCTTACCAGTTCACGTGTACTAGACCCATATACGGCACACAAGATCAATAAAACAAAAACTATGTCTATAAAAACAGTTAATTCTAAAACAATTTAAACATTAAAGTTAATTACCTGTACATAAAATCATTATATTCGAAAATACTCCAAATGATTAAACACTCGTGGATAATTTCTGTGTACACAAAACTTATGCAAACAAGATAACATAATACGTAACGTATTTGGTGTTGGTATAATTACATTTTTTCCGAATTAAGAATACAAAGGTAAGGAAGTGTATCTGTATCCCTACCTTCGTTGTCTAAATATTACTAATAAAGTAAGCACATGGTTAAAATGTCGTAGTAGTTATCATTCACTCGACTCAGATTATTATGTTAGACAAGTAGATATCGAGAACTGTAGAATTAGGTAACTTTTCCGAGAATGTGAAAAAATTGCCAATAGCAAACGCGGGTACGTCAAATTGTTCACGCTATGGATTTTTGCTTTTTGTGCGTTGATGACGTAATTGATTTACAAGGACTACTACATATTTACGAGACAAATTCAGTATTTCCTAAATAAGACATAGAAGATCCTTCAAAAGTAAAGTAAATTACTCTATTATGATAAAGAAACAAAGAAAATATCTTTTTGCTGTCTTTTTCACAAAAAGGTCAAACTTCAAAAACGAATATAATTATTTCTCTTGCTAAAAATAAATTATTCAATTAGTTGTACAACCTAACGAAACGGTGTTTGCAAAAACATTCATTTACATATAAAAGCTAACCATGAAACTAAGATTTATTCTAACGTTAAATTTGACCTTTAATTTGTTCGACCAGAACAACGAAATAAATGAATATGGTTATGTAAAAGAAAGTGAAGTAATTGTTTAAGAAATACAAAAACACACAAATATTTATCTTTTTTTAGCTAACGTCTTTTATATATTGATTGAGTAATTTAAAAATGTCACACGGTATCTACTATTTCGTAACGTGCAGAAGTCATGCATCACTTATAATCCCAACAAAATTATCTTGACACACAAAAGAACGCAATAAATTAATAATTTAGTATCTAATTAAAAGTTGTTAACAAATAAAACATCGTAATTTTATAAGTGTCTATAAATAAGAAAAAAAAGATAAAATTGTGTGCATTAGGAAGAACTTGCACTTGGGACTCATACAAAGTTTATCATCCCTACATAACTAAAAAAATAATAGCCAATTCTATAGACAAATTGCAATAGTAGTCTGATGTTATAGTAATATTTCTGGTATAAAAATTTAGTTGACCAGGAACGTGTCTTGATTAGTATAAGTGTCACAAACGTTCTTTTTCAGTCGTGACTTTTAAATTAAAAATTAATTTAAATGTCGTTTAATCCAAAGAAAGTAGATTTACTGTACTGTTTTTTATCTGAAAAATTCTAGTTTAAGTGGATCAAGTAGATAATCAACTTTCATTAAGTGAGGATGTTTATGATAATAGTAACACATTTAAGAAAAAAATAAAATTTTAAATTGTTAATTTTTAGCTATGTAAAAGTGGAACGACTACAAAAATATTGGCCTTTAGTTCAAATTTAATAAATTTTAATTTTATTTCGGTAACTGATCAACAGTGAAGTTTGTTACTTTTAACGTTTGTACTTGAAATAGATGTAATACAAAGTTCTATATACAAATTCATTACATGTAAAATTTTCTTCCTATAATACCTTCATTATTTGTAGCAAAATTTTCATAATTCCGTCATTTTTTAATCCCAAACAGTTATTTGGTTTATGAATTGTTAAAAAAATCCAAAATTTGTAATAATAATATTGTGACGAAAAAAAGTTCACAAATATCGCAAATCTTGTAACTATCGGAAGATGTATTACATACGTAATATAATGAACAAGGTTTATTACAAGTTTCAAAAATAACTAGTATTCTCGGTGCATATTAAACTAGAATAGAGTCGTATGATAATTCACGAATTGTTTGTATTAAACATTTGTTCATGAAATGGCTGAGAATTGTTTCTCATAACCTCTTCATCGCTGGAAGATGATGAATCAGCAACACCAATGACATATGGAGATTTTTTTGTGATAACAAATGATGAGCGAGACCCCTTATTATCAAGAATTGTTGCGTACTGATAAAACCTAATTTCCAGTGACATTTATCTAAGGATAAACCTAATCGCTTTATTTTAAATTCATGCACTTGAACAGACATCATAGCATGAAAATGCACCGGCCTCATAAATAGTATTAAAAACTGTAAATCTAAACACTTCCGGCTGTTGTTTCCCATTTATAGTTTTAGTAGTATCTAATAGTTTAGTGCGAATTGATTGCAAACTAGAGAGTATACCTTTTATAGAAAAAATTTTTTTTTTGAGAAGCACAAAAATGAGTATTTTGGGCTAATCTTTTCAAATCGTTAAAAAATGCTTAATAAACTGTCATAAATTCGCGGTTTTCTACCACCAGTAGTCCATTGTTGGCACCAACGTTGAGACGCGACGTTTGTCGTAAATGGCCGTACTTATTTATTTTCTCAAATCTAAGCTTTGTTTAGGCAACGGGTATTAGGAAATATTTGGGTTGTGTCAGTAACGCTGAGGTTCTTTTTTCGATGCGATGTACGGTAAGAAACACAACATAAGCAACAAAATCTCAAAACATCGAACTTTATTTGATACAATATATTTTCAAGGCAAAAAATCACCTTCGCAAAGCTCAAATAGTCATTTTGCGCTCACAAGCATGTTATGCGAGAAAAGGTCGAACAAGTTGAGCCTCACATCCACTGACTGCCATTTTCTGCTGGCTTAGATACGGTTAAAAGCATTCGGATAATTGTAAATTTTAAAATTTTCTCTTGACACAATCAATTTTAAAGCTAAAGTGGAATTTTCAAAAATTTTGCCAGACTTTGATTGAATACGGTCAGATTATATAAACAATTTATATCGCGTGATCCCTGGCAATTGTTTCACCACACTCTAATTAGTTGACACGCGTTTTCGAAAAAAAACAAAACAAAATGGTTAGTGGACTTTACCAGAGTTTTATAACGGTTCACAATTCAACAGCTTCTAAGATTATGACACGATTTGAGCTACGTTGCCACATCCTTTTAGATGTAAAAGTTTTGAAGTGGAGATTTCACCTTTGGAAATGTGCTTCCACAGTTTAAAAACTTTTTTTTTCAACAGTTTTTCGCGTTTGCGATTCCGTGTCATATCTAAAGAAGACTTACAGCAAACTGGACTTGCAATAAAAACATTTCGCGACGTGAAATAATCGACATGCATTTTTATAACATTCTCTAGGTGTTCTTAGCGTGATCTTTTGGCGCAAAAAAAGGAAAACTAATCTTATAAGCGACCGGTCAATTGCCAAAGACAAGGAAAAGAAAATATTAAATTTGCTCTCTCCGTTTACAAAAAAAAACAAACAAAAAACCTCTTTAAACGATAGAATTAAATTTAAATAGGGTTTCCCAATTTTCTCGCGTTAGACAGTATCTCAATTCATCGTATCTCTCGTACAATAATCAAATAAAAAATTTGCAAACGCATATCTAAATAAATTTAACTAATTTGTGACCTTTCAAAAGAAAAACTCCCGTATGCAACTTTTTTCGTTTTTGCACCGCGTCAGGGTTTTTAAAACTTTCGTTTAAAATTCTCCTCTTTCTTTGTACGCAATTTTGACTTCATATCCCAAAAGGTTTTTTTCTGATTGGGCAAGTTCACGAACGCTCTCAGTACCATATCTGTCAATTGGCTTTTCCTTTTTTACTCAATCTGTTAAAAGCGGCGTTGTGACATTTTCTACCTTTAAGATGTTTTGTTATTGGGCGGCGCTGCTTGCTACAAATGGAATAAAAATTTACCGATACTTCAATTTTTTTCTATTAATATTAAATTAATGCGCTACTGATTATAATAAAGCATTAAAGAGATGAACTTTACTTTAACATGATTCTTTTCTCTAATCTTAACAGATTTATAGCGCTAATAACAGTAATAATCTTTACAATTGCCTGACTGTTGGTACAATTTCAACATTCAAAATTTACTCAAATATTATTTTACATACTTTCGTTCTATGCTGATAACTTTACAGTAAAATCGTTTATGACTCAAAATAGTAATTACTGATAGTTTTTATTATAAAACTTTATAAATCAGATTTATTAAATTACTACTTCGTTTACGCATTTTAAAATTTGAACATGAATTATCGGTTTAGTCGAACATGTGTGTTTCGGTCTAGTTGATTTTGGTGACCACCGCGGTTTTTTTGCGGGTAAGGGTACCTTTGTCAGTGTCGTAATATCTGGAGTTGTTTTTCTTGTAAACCATCCTGCATCGAAACCGCCACAATTTTGTATTAAGATGATTTGCTTAATTTTCTTAGATTTATACCGACAGCGGGAGAACAAATCAACGTACTAGAAGGACACCTGCAAACTATGGTAAATTTTTGCTGTGACCTCCGTTCCGCTTTTTTTGGACACATGTTTACTTCTACTGCGTTTTATACAGTTTTCACACTGTCAGACCGTCGCCTCCAGGGTTCACATAGGTTGAATTATGTTCTCAGACAATCAGCCTGATGCTATATCACTCTCCTTATGAAAAGCGATGTCGTTATCTAGCAGAATCGTTATTTTTGTAAAATCGGTATGCTGTATAACTTATAATGGTTCCACTCATATCGACTCTCGTTATCCACTCTCGTTATTTTGAACCATAACGATTATGATATAACGGCGGCGTTTTGGTAGCCGTTATAAACATAACGATTGTTATGTATTGGCTTGAGAGCTTGTTTTGAATGAAAAAATGAATTTTGGAGATGTTATGCCGGTTGCATTATTCAAAGAATGGAAAATGCAATCAGAAAAAGAGTTTTTTTAGTTTTACTGTGTATTTAAGAAAGTAAGGTTAGAAACGTATTCTTTCATACAGGCAAAGAAGCATTTTACGCGAAAACAGCGACTCGTTTGAAGTAACTACGTAAACAAAATGTATAAATAAGATTTCGCAACTCAGTTTTATTTCGAATTAATACAAGATGCTTATAGTTGCACGAATTAATTAAAGCCATTATGCAATAGAAAATTGGGGCTATCGAGGAATGATGTGCGTCACTTAATGGAGGTCGTAGCAAACATTTGAATTTTATTTTATACCAGGTAGTTTTAGTCTGGATTTTTTCTATTTCAAAATCTACCGGCCAGATGTTCTACGACTGTACGGCGCGTGTCCTATATCCTTTTCACTCTTATACATTCGGCGGTCATATAGCACTCTTTGTTTTTTTTTAAAAATAAGGATTGGAAGATAGTGGGCGACATATCGATATAATTAAAATACCAATACAGCAAACCTTTTTTACCAGTGATTGTTATGTCGGTCGTTATCTTCGATCATTAAAATCTGATAGCTATTGGTCGCTAAGTATAACGAGAGTGTTACAGCATCAGGCTGAATAAAGTAAACCCAATGAGAATAACAAATAAACTATTACCCTAAAACATTGCAAGATAGAGTAAAGTTGCACATTTACATTTTTATAGAGAACAAAATTTACTATAAAAAAGTCCGCGGAAGGGTACAATTACTTTCTATAGCTTAGAAGATACATGTGTGCAAAGTTACACGATAATGTCTTACATTACATTAAAATTCTGTAACTCTCAAACTATTAGATATAATTATACTCTCCCGCAGACTTTTTTGCAGTAAATTTTGTGCTCTATGAATATGTTTATGTGTAATTTTCATCTATATTGTACCGTTTTTGAAGCTCCCGCGGATCTAATTCTGCAATTACTATAATTATTTTTCAGCTCTGCTGAGTAAAACTAAGATTTATTATATTTTTAAAACACAAAACAAATTATAAGGAATACCTTGTTTAATTATAATAAACATTGCATCCGAAAAATACAAAAAATGAAGTGAAATTGGGCACCCCCGCAAGTTCCAGATTTGTTTCATCTGAGCGTTTCATCGTTTCGTTACACAAGCCTTCGAATCAAGCTTCCTATAAGTGTTTTCAAGACTAAAACACCCGTTCGTCAATAATCCGGAGAAATGGTCTTCTCGTAGTAACGGTTTTGTTTTTGTATCTTCAAAATGAGAATTCTGTATTTCATAAATTTTTCTAACATCTGTGGAATTGGTTCGTGTGCTTTTCTAACGAATTTCTTGATATTTTGCATATAAATTTCAAAGACGCTAAATTCATTAAGGTTACTAGACTGTTTTATCATCTGATAAATGTAAAAAACTATGAACATTATGCAAGATGCGTTCTTTTCTAAATGATATTTTAAATGTTTTAACAAAATAAACTAACAAAAATGAGCATTTATGTTTTCTAAATTTAAATTATTTGACTAAATAGACTCGACTTTTTGTCAGAAACATCGAACTATTCTTTAAGGTATACATAATAAATGCTACAACATGTAACGAGATCAAAAATAAACACATTTTTTGAGACAAATTTTTACTATTGGACCCATTTTATAATAGTAATTTACGTAACAAGCGTCGAAAGTAAAGCATAGCATAACGAACGGTAATGCGACGCGAGGTCGCACAGCCGTGCGTTGCATGAGTGCTTTATGCTATGAAACTTTTTGACAAAAGTAGCATACATTATTTTTTGTTACCTGTTGTAAAATTACATTTTTTTTTAATAAAATAAATATTGAAATCATCAGAAATATAATGTTGGCACTACATTTATCACTAATCTATTGAAAAAACATTAAGTGTCCATAAAAAAATATAATTAAGTTTTATTTCTACTAAATAACACAATTCTAAACTAAAACTATCGGCATCCAATTATTTGATCATCATACTGATCCTGGACTATCAAATCAGTAGTATGAACTAAATTTTTGTAGTAGTTATTGAACTGTTTTGGATCCATTTGAGGAGATTTTGCAAGCAATTGTATTTTTAGTAGGTCTAATATTTGGCCCATTTCGTAAGGGAGAACACTACGTCGCCCAGATCTCATTAAATTAATGCTTTGAAAATTTTCATATTAGAAATCGGTTTTGTAGAATAGTGTTCCACTATTATTAGCTCTTCCTTCTAAAAAAAAACACTTTAGATATCGAAAAATCATCTCGATGCTCAGATTTTTGTCGGGAAATAAATTTTGGATTGGATCCTGATATAAGTGCTTAAAATCTTTAAAATCGTTAGTTTTTATGTTAAATACTTCAAATGGGTTATTAGTACTGCTAGTTGTTGCCAATCCCATGGCGTCATTATTTGAAAACCCGTAGTTTTCTTTCTTGCACGTTCAGTGATTGAGTGGCTGCTATCCACTTCAAGATGAGTGTAGCCTTGCAACAAAAACTTATGGCTTATTGTGTTGAGATTTGGAAATATTTTTAAAAGTCAATTGTATGCCATAATCATTATTAGATTTCGATTTAGGGACGAGCAGTTGTCAGATCAAGTAGTGATCTTTTCGTGCTGCGAATTAACATTTCCTAATGCCCATTTAATTATTCCAGAAGCCATTTCGTTTGCACCACGACTAGACTTGGACTCATCCTACATAATGCACGATACTTTTTTATTAGTAGCATTGTACACTGTAATTATATATCCATAGTTTAACAGAGTAAAAACTCTGAGCATTTGTTAGTACAAGGGTGGGTAGACATTTCTATAAGTCAACGCAAACTATAATAGTGTTTTTTTTATGTTCTACAGAGTACTCCGTATCTTCTTGAAGCCTCAGATAAGTGTGTCGTACTCTTTTTGTAATTTTTGGCAATTGCACTTTCCTCTAAATCTTCCGCATCACATTGGGACCGGTACAAGTTATACATTTTAAATAAATGTAGATGACTGCCTAAATTTCGTATTTCCTTTTACTCTTTTCTCTTGAATAGGCAGACTCTTCAATAGAGAACTGACTAATATGTTCACGTACGCTATCTCTTACAAAATCTGGAACCCTTATGTGATAGTCATGTCTACCCCTCTCATCAGCGGAAACGATACCACCAGATTTCTTTTTTATGAATGAAGTTGTTACAAATGTCTGCTATATTGACAAAGTGTTTAAAAAAATGTCTTACAGATCTTGATCATTTTCGCATTTATCTCAAAATCGTATTGTGTAGCTTCTAGCATCACTGCGCAAACCCGATCTTGGTCTTTTTCGATTAATCAGTACTAATTTAACATGTGACGCAACATATAGGCGTTTGCGGTTTATGTTGTTTGAGGAATTCCAAAACGAGTGTATAGATGACTTAGCATTTTAAATAACATCCCTCTTTGCATGGATTTTCTAACTTTTTGGCGCGTATTATTTTTGTTTTTGTTGTGTGTTCTTCTCCACTTGTAACTTTACGTTTTTTTTAAAATTATTTTTTTAAGTTTGCTTCCTGTCTTCGTGTTTTTTTTTTACCAGTGGTCTCTTCTATATGATTTTCATTGTTACCGCTGTTTATTTCTTGACCTTGTTTCTGTCTTTTCATCGCCACTCTCTATTTCTTCGTCGCTAGACTCTTCATAATTTGGATCTCGTATACTGTTATCAGAATATTGAAAATAGCTTTTTTCAACATTCGTAGGGTTTTATGTAATATGCGCCAAAACCTTGAACGTTGCATGTTGACTGGACGAGAATGACTTTAAATTTACGTTATTTTCGTTTGCTAAAAGTTTACAGATTAGTTTGTAATAAAGGACAATTTAAGATAGTGTAATATATTTTTTTTCCTATTATCTTACTTTTTTTATGAACTTTACTTTACTTTATTGTAATAGCAGCGAGTTCGACGTTGGGAACAACTGTATTGGTAGAAGGCCATATGTAAACATCGGATATAATAACTGTATTGTCAAAAAGATCTTTATTGCTACTTGCATCCCTAATATTAGTTTGAGAAAAAGTGTTGTCTTTTTCAACCCTGTAGTTTTTATTTGCAACTGACTGAAAATTTGTGCAGTAAAACATTGCCTCTACTCTTAATATGTGATGCCTTTATATTATAACTTAATTCCAGTTAACCATTAGTTTTCGCCATTTTTAAACAACCAAATTTAGGAAGAAAAAAGTAAAGAAATGTGTGTTACTTCGCTACCAACCTTTCGTAATGCCTGACGGTTCTATTTCCAGAACAGCAGTGGTCTCGGAGTTTAATTCATTATTATTTTCAAGCTCATGATGTTCGCAACAAAGCTGTCGTTTTCTGGAACATCGTTATTACCTAAAGTATAATAATTAAACAGATTATCACTATTTAAATTTTATTTTTCAAAAAAGTTTATTTACTTATCCTCATCAGTGCTGGAAATCAGACCCATCAGTTCGGAAGCACCAATAATGAATTTTTCGACATGATCTTGATACCTCTCAGACAAGTTCTTTAAGGCGTGATCGCCACTGACCTCTAAAAAAATAGTTCAGAAATATTTTTAGAAATATCAAATAGTAGTATTAAGTCCCTGTAGACTTAATATTACTCTAGTATAAGTAATGCTAAAAAAATATATTGTTTTACCAATAATAATTTACATCAACAAATAGCATAAATTAAATGATTATTTTTGCATACAAACTATATTAGCATTTTATAGAACCTAATTTTGAGGTTATAATTACTACCCGTAATATTTGAATGTAAATCGTTGTTTTTTTTGTTCTTTTAACAGTATCAATAATCGTTTTGATCGTAAACTCATTTTTCTTTGACTTTTTCAAGACAAAATATAAAACCGTTGCCACTACCACTCTGCACAATATTTATAAGAGGACTTAACACTTTCTGGTTCTAACACGATTGGGACAGTACTAGACAGAATATACTAGATAATAAAACAGAATCCTACAATTAAGAAAAATACAGTTTTATTCAACACGATGATATGACTTAATATTGTTTTTGAATTTTTGCCGTTGTTTATTAACGTAGGACTTAATATTAACGTGACATTTTTCAAAAAATTGGACTTACACTTTCATTCTGGAGTACCAATATAATAATTGTTTTATGTGGATTTTTACTTTTCATATTTCGCTTTAGCTCTTTTTTCGTCCATTACGTAACTAACGAACAAATATTGACTTTGCAATGTTGGTAGTACAAAAACACAAAAAAGAAATTGTAGAAACTCGGTTGCTTTCAAACGTTTTATTTCTACTAAAAATCTGGGTTTTCAACCAAAATTCTGCATAATAATAATTTTACAGTAGAGATAAAAAACTGATTTACCGCATTAATTGACAAGCTTTGGTGTCAATTATAATCTGAATATTTTGTTCTTTTATAAATATGCTTTGTGGTATCGATTTTTATCATGAAATCAAAATTATAGAAAAATAATAGAGTTATGCAAAAATTCATTTCCATATTCAAAATTTAACAGGAAGTTGTGCAAAAATCATATACAATAAAAAATTTAATGATCATTATAGTATTATTGTTTTTAATAACTAATCGTACCTAGGTACATAAAATAATATTTTTTGGTAACAATTTACCGAAACGGAAGTGAAATAAGTATGGCACAAAAATAATAGGTAGTAATTTATTCATGTTTTAGGCTATTGTAGAAAGAATGATAATCTTTTTCAATGGACTTTTTTAAGAACATAAGATGCTCGAATTTCTCTTTCGTGATTTTTAATGTATCTTTTGACAGAACTGGTAGTGATTCCAATAGTATGTACTGAGGATTTCTTTGTGCCCTGGTTACTTTAAATTCTTCAGAAGGTTTAACTTTGAACTCAATTCTGCCAACAAAATTATATTTTAAACCCCTTAAATTATTTACTGTGGGATCGCCCACTCTATGTCTAGGTCTTATAAATTTGATCAAATTTATTGTAGAAAAATCCTTAAACATGCGAGTGTTCCAGATAATTAACGGCTTAGAATTTTTTCGAGCTGATTTACATAATGCTGCATAATCGGCTGGCACATTAATAGTGCTGCTTGTTAATTTTTGTTTAATGGTGGAGTGCACAGTCACACTCCGTCTGGATGTGACCCTTTTCCAGATATTTCTGTATTATGGAAACTCCTTTTTTAACAGCCAGGTTCAACAAAGCATTGACCAAAGCGCAGTTACGCTTTTGAGCACTGCAACTGTCATTGTATAAAATTATTCGCTGTGTAGCTTCAAACTGGTGAATAATTGTAGCGCACAAAAATCAAAAATGATTGAAAAGAAACAGTTAGCATTAAGCTCCCCTTTACTATGGTGCCACAAAAAACAGTACCCCAGGCCAAAAAATTGTGAAATCGTGGACGCTTAATTTGGTTCGGTAATAGAAAGCTGATGCATTCAATTTGGGACAAAAAAACTACCGACTGAAAGTCCATTGTCAACACTTTATTATTTAAATTTTTGTCTTTTTTTTGGTGAGAAAATTGTTATGTTTAAATCCTCAAACATGTTCGAAAATGTAACTATCGAAAGTGCATCAGTTTTCTGTTATGTACAACAGTCGTCTTATAGATTTTACAGTTCTGATTTTGTTTTAAATTGAAGCTCTAAATATAATTTTTGAGCAGATAGTGAGATTCCAGTTTAAACAAATTGTTAAAAAAAGGTAGTAAATCTTGTTTCCTTTTTGCAAATCTAGAACTTTCTCCCTTCTTATTTTTCTTTCTGTTATTTAACCCAGAGACGTTTTTAACGGCAGTACATTTGTCTGTCTTTATCCATTCTGAAATGGTTCTCATAGCTATCTCTAAGGTATTGCAAAACATTGTCTTGCAAACTCTTAAGCATTGACCATTTATACTTAGAAAATATTCATAGAAAGTTGATCTTTGACCGATTTCCATATTTTTTCGATTTGTCGCTTTTTTGGTTTCTCTCTGTAGAACCCCAGCTGATACATAAATCTTACTTTCGAATCATGTGATTTTCCAAAATTTTGTAAAAATATACAATCTTTCTTCTTCCGTTAATTTGTAACACATAATTTTTGTTTCTTTCTCTCTGCACGAGCATGTCATTTTCAGTTCTCTTTTATTTTTCCTAATTTCAAATTTATTGTTTTTTCTTCCTATGTATTCCATACTCTTCTTTCTATTATTTTTGTTGGCATTATATTTCCACGTTTTTGGATTACCCAATCTGCGTTCGGCTCTTTTTCGTGAGGGTTGAATTATTTCATCTGAACTTTCTTTACTATTTTTGGTATTTTTGCGATTGTTATTATATGTTGTCACCTTTTCTTCTGAACTATACGTCAATCTTTTATCTACTTCGATATTAACATTGTCTCTTGTAATGTTGTGTGTTACTTGGTCTTCATTTAAAATATCTGGAATTTTATTTTTTTCTTCCAATTATTCAATAGCATTGCTAATTTTAGCTGCATTGCTCAATGTACCCTAAAAAATATAAAAGCGTTTCTCTATTTCTTCTACATTGCAAATTATAGTATAATCTATGCAATCTTGTGTAAAGAACCCTTCTGTTTTCCGCATTTCTTCTAAAACATTTTCTCTTTTCTGATTGCAAATTTTTATCATTTGATTCTGTTTTTTTTGTTTTCTAACTGGTTTTTGTTGTGAAATTAATTATGTATTACATCCTTTAAAACGATGTTCCCTTTTAGAGCTAAAAACAGTATTTTGAAGTTTCTGGATTTAGAATCTATTTAACTGAAAAAAAATATCCAAGTTAGTAATACTCCGATTTAATTTTTAGAAAGTTGAAAGTAACTATTCCACGAATTTCAGTATTTAAATATTCTGAAATATACACACATTGTGAATTTAGTGACTAATATAATATGTAACAAAAATTACTGGTCCTAAATTTACAAAAAAAGTTTACGTTTACGTATAAGTAATAAATGTGAAATTTAGATAGCAAGAAAAGAAATTAAAGTTTATGCCATCAATTTATTTATTATATTATTACTTAAAGATAGGAAACAAAAATATATACTTATTTGTCAATATTTTATCACATTCACTATAAAAAAAGTGCTGTATAGTCGATTTCTTAACAAATTAACACAATGACATTAACTGCGGCTTTCAACGCCATGTTGTCTACTGAGAGTAATGCATTTATCATATTGCTACCTAAGGGGCAGGAGTTGTGCAGAATTTATAATCAAGTTTTTGAGCGACATTTGGATTTTTTTAGGAAGAGTAGTCTGTGGATTTCATACGTGTTTATTAGATGATGCAAAACACTCTAATCCGGCAAAATTTGAGTTATGCACTTTTTACATTAGACCGACGATATGTTCTAACAGGAAACCTGAAACTAACCCAGAATTTCTGTCAAAATAGATGTTTCAACATGGCGATTCTCCATTTGTAAAAGAAATTCTTAGTCTGTTTGATTGATGAATTGTAAATGTGAAAAACATTCCAGTAAACACCTTTTTGGCAATATTTACTGCAAGAATAATATCTAGTGTCACCTTTAATATATTTTACAAAACATTTAGCTGCCTCATCGCAAACAAATGTGTAAATTTTGATAGTTATTTTTTCTCTTTTAAAAATTGTACCACGCTTTGTTAATTTTTTCGCTTCGTTAACAAAGTCTCTGAAAAATACATTACTTTTTTTTTTATTTTCTAAACCATAATATAATCCCACCATAGCCACAAAATTATTAATCAGAAACAAAAAAATTAAAATTGTATAAATCCGTGACCCAGAACTTTTGCTTAGTAGTGAACCATCTACATTTACACATATTCTTACAGTAGCGGTAAATTCAAATATCAAAGAAATGTCTGCGAATGTTTTGTTAGTTATAAGCATATGTTATAATTAATTCAGCTTCAAAGTAAAACTTTAAAACCTTTTTTCAATATAAAATTCAAATATTTATTAAAGTTATAAGACATATCTTAGGACATCTAGGAGAGAACTATTAGGTGATTCCCATGGATTATTCTATGATCTTATATTAGAACACCTGATCGAATTCTTCAATGATCGCAGTGGAAAAATTGTAATGGGAGCAAATTGGGTTATTCTGAAGAAAAAATGTGTTATATGGGTATAGTCTGTTTAGTGTAAACGCATAAAATAATAATATAGATGATTACCAGTTGTGATTTTATAAGATCGATGTAAGAAATCGTTTTTGACCAAAAGAACGATATTCTGTCTTAATTTTTTGTTGATATTGCTTGTTGCTGTTGAATTGAATACTAAACAAATGAATCAAACAGTTTTTATAGATAAAACTAACAATAAAGTTCTCGCTTATTATATATTTCATTGCATTTTAATATTTTTTTCTCGGAAGTGCAGTGCATGCCGCTCATTGGAATCACGGATAATGTTATCAATTGGGTAATGTTATTAATGTATTAAAAACGGGCCGGACGTATGCTATACATAAAAAATTCGTTTTTAGTAATGATAATTTCGGTTTACGTTATCAATTTTCTTCTCAGGTTAAACAATCGCCTATTTTGCATGCATTTAATCAAAATTTATTCGCTGCACTGAATTAATAAGTTAAAATTAAATTCATTTAAGATCTGAATTTATTCAAAAATGTAGAAAAAAGCTGAGATCTATACTTGAAAAACAAACGCGTTAGTTCTAGAAGGGTTCCAGAAATATTATCGCTTTTGCTTTCCATAATCGTCAAAAACATTTGTAACTGCATCTTGCAATAAAAAAGGTATTTTATTTTGCAGTATTTAACAATAGTATTAGATTACAAACACAAGAAAATGTTTGTTTTTGTATTCCTGTCGATCAAATCGTTTACACTGAGAGATATTATCAAAATATCACACTCTTGAGACCTATAGTAAAAAATTTATAAAACAGTGTTAGTAACAGTTTGTTTTAGTGATTTTAAATAACAGTAATAGCTGTTTTTTTTTATAACAGTTAATATGCTGAGTTTTTTTTCAGGTCGGTGCAGCACCGAGAAATGTAGTTTCTGTTATTGTTATATATATATAAATTCACTATTCACTTTTTATTAACCTTTATCTGAAGTAAGTGATGGTGCAGCAAATGATATATCATATGCATATATTATCTTTTGACCATTTGTTATGTTTTGAAACATCATTTACAAATAAAACAAATAAAAGACTACTTTTTTTAAATAATTGATTTCAATTAAACTTACGTCATCGCTGTTAAGGATATTCGTAGAATTATTATTGGCGCAAAGTTCAGCTTGTTCAGTTTTATTACACAATACTTGATTATTGTCCATAAACTTTTATTTCATTAAAGGTTTTATCAAAGCGTGTTAATTATATTAATTATTGTTAAATATATTGATGTCAAAACGTTTGATGATTTTTAATATACAGTGAGCTGGTAAAGTATGAAATTCATTTATTATTTCCTAAATGATAAAGTTCCTCAGGCACATGGATTTCGTTTGTTTAAACGTAATTTTTTCCGCTATTGACATTTTTTTGCTCGTGTTTTGTTTCCGAGCTATGACGTCATCACACTGTGTGTCATGGTAAATAACTTGGTCTCACCTAAATTTGTGTTTAAAAACCTTGTTACGATGAATGAACGGCTATATTATCAAACATAAAAAAAATTATAAAATGAAAAATAAAAAATGTACAAAAACTTCCAACTATAAGAAAAAGCAAAAAAAGTGGTTATTTAAATTCGCCATAAACTTTCTTCTTAGGATAGACTAATATATGTTGCATATATAACTCCGATAACAACAAACATAAATATAAAAAAAGTAATACGGTCTTCTTTGACTCAGAAAAAATTCATACACAGACCAGATTGATGTTCTCGGTTTTCACAAAAACACTGGGTCATCTTTCAAATACCTTTTTTGCTACAAACTATGCACCTTCTTTTGTGAATCCTGTCGAGTTTAGTTAAGAAATGTTTTCCAACCTTTGATTTTCGAGTTCCTTATGTCTTGATATCTTCTCTTTTTATTCTGACATCTGCCATTTTTCTTTAAATTCTGTTTACAAAAACAGAACTATTTTCTTATCTCGCCATTTGTTTACGGCTATTCTGTTTCAGTATTTTGTTACAATTTTGTTTTTTTTTATTTTGGCATTCGCAACCCTTGTAGGGGTTTTTTCTGCGTTCTTAAAGAGTACAGTAACATAGATTAAAGTGTTCTTTGTTTCCAAATCTCGTCATGAAAATTCTCACTACTTTTTCAGCACGTCCTATGCCGCCTAAATCACCCTGAACCCCATTATAAAGGTTATAACGTAACACCATTCCGTTTGGTTTAGCCAATATGCTTCATTGGGTCGTTAAAATGTTGTTGCCCGCTCTATATTTTGCGTAAACGGTTACCGCAAGCCAATTTTTTCTGGCTGCTAAGATTTTTAGAGAAATGTGAACATCTCAACATTATCATGAATCTATTCATACTCATGTATTTCTGTAAATCAGGAATTGCAAATAATTCGTCTTGTCTCTAATAATCTTAAATCCAGTTCCATATGCACGTTACTCATCTGTAACCATATTTTAGTCAATCTTATTGCTCTATATCCAACAGAAATGTAGTTAATCACGCGCTCTTTTGATAAAGCTGTTGATGAATTGTTTTTATACGCTGTGTTAAGGAAAATTCTAATTAATTAGATTCCATC
This sequence comes from Aquatica leii, assembly GCA_035610365.1. NCBI lineage: Eukaryota > Metazoa > Arthropoda > Insecta > Coleoptera > Lampyridae > Aquatica > Aquatica leii. The sequence goes on along the minus strand of CM069433.1, from coordinate 30,777,019 downwards.
AGTTCTATAACAATAAGCATATGTATAAAAGTTGTTGTGATATTACTCCTCAAACATTAATAAGTTTAACTTGTTTTTACTAAAAAAATTAGAATTTATTACCTTTAAATTTCATTTTTCAAACACGTTTTTATTACTGTTACATTTATAACACAGTGTAAATAAATATAAATTAATTACATATACAGGGTGTATCTAATCAACGGGTTGTTATTTGAGTAGGTAAAATTAGAGCATAAACACAAGCAAAAATGTCAAAATAACAATTCCATTAAAACTTTTAAAAAAATTAAAATTTTTAGCAAAAAAAATTGTAAATTTCGGTCCTGTAGTCTCCTTAGGTTGTTGACACCACGAATTGTTTTAAGCAGTGTAAATTTCTTTTCAACAATTTGCTGACACCAAAAATAAAAATAATTACAAAATAATGTTATCGGGTAACACGTAGCTTTTTCACATAGCTCTAAAAAAAAGTCTATAGGGTTAAGATCTGGGCTACGGGCTGGTCAGCGTCTAGTGCTGTTTCTTCCAATCCACCAAACCGTAAAAATTATATTTAAGAACTCGCATTTGGGGCGACTTACAAAAGCTTCTTGTAAAAGTACAAGTTGTCTGTAAGTTTTTTTGATAAAATAAACGGTCCAATTATAAAAAGAAGAAGAAATAAAACAAATTGTTGAACACCGTTCTAAGAAAGCTAAATTTTGCAATTAATTATCTGAAGTCTTGTTTTGGTTACAACCGAAGGTAAACGTGATCGTGTACGAAAAGTACATTTTGTTAAGCTAAGTCAGTATTGCTGTTAAGAAATAAACATTACTATCTGCTTTAATTATTTTGTTGATTGCATAAAAAAATTTCAATAAACTTAGTTGCTTCAAAATGTTATTTTTTTTTTAAATTTATTATATACATATTGAATATGTATAACTATAAATATCAACACAACTAAGTAATGTTCTATGTAAGGGTATTTCTACTTTGGATTACATCTAAATTTTTGGTGTTAAGCAAATAATAAATTATGTATGAAATTATTTAAATTTTTATTATAATTCATCATATTCTGGAAACACTTAACGTTGTACTTTTGGATATATCCTCTTAGATTTAACATTATTATTATCTAATCATTGAATTCTTTTAAAATATAGAAAAATTTAAGTTATTTTTATATGAATTAATGAATTAATCTTTGCTAATTATTACCCATATTAATATACATTAATCACATGTAGCTTTTGCCTTAAAATCAAATTTTTAATCACTCTCAATTTTCAATGATATAATTCTGTAATAATGTAGCACCCCGTTTTAATTAATTTTGGTATCTTTATTTTTTGTATCACATTTTCCCAAAGATGTAATTGATCATCTTTAATAGCTGGCCATTTCCAAAATTTTAATCCTAGCTTCATGCACCTAACCATTAAACTTTTAAACAAAAAGAACTTTTCCGGGATACTTTTCATTGTCCCATTGACCAGGACATTATATCCAATAGTTCCAATTTGATAGTTGTCAGAGGCAGCAGGAAGTTCAGCAATATCCAAATGAATTGTATTAATTTTTTTGGACATTGCAGTGAGTACGGGAAGGAGACGACAAAGATAGTCGTTCCTAAAGTTTTTTAAAATATAGTGAGTACAATCTTCTATGCAATATGCACGAAAGTCTACGGCACTGTAAAGTACAAACTGGAGTATTTTTTGAGTATCTCAAAATGTAAGAATAGTCAGACTATTTTATTAGGTCATACATTAGTAAAATATCTGCTCGTTACCATAAATAAAAAATACAGAGACATTTTAATTAATTTTGGTATCTTTATTTTCTGTATCACATTTTCCGAAAGATGTAATTGATCATCTTTAATAGATGGCCATCTCCAAAATTTTAATTCTAGCTTTATGCAGCTAACCATTAAACCTTCAAACAAAAAGAACTTTTCTGGGATACTTTTCATTGTCCCATTAACCAGGACAGGATCTCCAACGGTTGCAATTTGATAGTTGTCAGAGTAAGCAGGAAGTTCAGCAATATCCAGATGAATTGTATTAATTTTTTTGAACATTGCAGTGAGTACGGGAAGGAGAAGACAAAGAAAGTTTTTTAAAATATAGAGAGTACAATCTTCTATGCAATATGCACGAAAGTCTACGGCACTGTAAAGTATTGTTGAAAAGTACAAATTAGCGTATTTTTTTAGCATCTCAAAATGTAAGCATAGTCATAGACTATTTGATTAGGTCATACATTAGTAGAATATCTGCTCGTTACCTCGAACAAAAAAATATAGAGACATATAGTCCGAAGAATTGACCGTTTTTTTTTCAAAGTTCGACTGAAACCATTAGGTGCTCTATTGAAGTGCGCTGGTTTAGAATAATACTATGAGAAATAATTAATTTCTGAATAAAGAATTTTTAGATTACGACATGACGACCCGTCACTCAACATATATAATCTGGTAATTTTTGAGTTTAAATCCGCTTAAATATGAGTTTTAAGTGTGCCTAAACACCCAATGTGTCATAAGGTATCTGTTGTTACTAGGTAGACTAAAACAAGATACAGGTTTGATGGCAGTATCATTGTGCAAGGTCTCCTTTATGCATCGTTATTTGCTGCCACAATTTTTACTGTAATCAATATGATTTAGAGCATCTTTTAGAATTAAATTGTTTTTAATATGTTCAAAGGCTTGGTATTGATGTGCTATAGTCCTAACATGCTGAAAAAAACTGGAAATGCCGCTCCTGATTTTGAACAAGCTGTTTTATTTTAACTTTTTACTTTTGCCATGCTCCCAATTCACGCAATTTAAATATCATTAATTTAATGCTGTACGCAGTTGCAAATATTTCTCTCAGTGACATTTTGCCAGGTAATTCAAAAAGGTCTAAATCCGCAAAACGTTGCTAGACTTATCTTGTAATTTATTTATCTAAACACTTTTGATGTAAGTTATAAAATGTGTTAGAAAGCAGTAAACACACTCTTTTGTTGTATCTGACTTTCTTCAGATTTAAGATAGTCTTTCTTTCCCGGGCACATTCGCCGGTTAATAACATAGTTCCTGACGTAGAATGTTAGTGCTTATTTTTGTAGGTATGTTTTTTGAATTTGTCATGCTTAAAAAAAGCTTTTGATGTATGCAGCAACTTATATTTTTGCAGTGATTTTAGCTACAAAAAGTTGTGATATTGTTTCTTTTTTTGATGTTTTTTTTAAAGATTGTTGTAGCAAGTATTTAGGTTTCTTAATATTACTTCTTCAAATAGCTTTTTTTTACATTATTAGGAACTCGTACGTTATTTAAGAGCAAAGATACTTTAGTTGCAGGAGATTTTGGACCACGATTTTTAGCTTTCAGTCTTAAATATGTTTTCTTGTGCGTTTCGCTTAATTTCACTGCATTCATTGCTTTTTTTCTAAATTTGCAATCTTCGCATACAAAATATCAGGCTGCTTGAAAGTTGAAACAAAGTAGTAAAGAATTCTAAAAACCAAATTTTCTGTATAGGTAATTATTATGATAGTATATAAATAATTCTCAGGCACAACCGTCATTTCCTCACTTTTGATAATAATAAGGAAATGACAGTAAAGGAATCAGGAATACAGACCTCAATTCGATTTAGCATTTTGAACTATGCATTTGACTCCTCAAGACGTATTGAAACAAATTAAAACATGTATTTATACTAACTTTATCGTTTATATACGTCCAATGAAATAATTTTTGCAAAACGCTCAATCATATACCGAATCGTCATCATCTACTCCAGCGCAACCATAATGTGGCATTCAGCATTTTTGACAAGTTATCCATCCATCCAATTCAGAATACAAACCTTAACAATAAAAGCATTCAGCATCGTTTGCCTCAGTTTCTGATTGGAACACTTCTTCATTTGCTTTCTTTTCACTCCTTTTCTTTTTATTTGTATCAGTCTTCGCTTTGTTTAAATTTGTTTTTTTCTGGCTTTCTTTTTCTTTTAACTTTTTCTCTTTTGCCCGTTTGTTTTTTTCGTTTCTGTATCCGTGGATACGGCTTTAAATTTTTAAAACTAGTTAAGATTTTTGTCGAGCTATTTTGAGTTTACGTTTAAGAATAATTTTGGGGACACCATATTGTTAACTAGACACTTTGTAGGCAATTTTGTTCTATAACAAAGCTTCAATAGCGTTCTTCATACTTCTGTCGTCCTACTCAGAAAGAATATTCACAGAATATTTTTAAAAAAATATCGAATTTTTGTACAAGTTTCTACAAATAATGTTATGAACATTCTATAGACATTAAATGTCCTATTAGCACATATTCATTTAATATTCCAAATAAATATTCTTTTAATATACAAATGACATTACATTAAAATTCGTTTTTTGTTTCACACCTTTGTCCAAATACAAAAACAACCCATTTTATTTTTAAGAATTTTGCACATTTTTTTGTTGTTTCCTTTGTTGGATTTGCCTCCAATTTGAGATAATTCTTTTTCCTAATAATAACTACTAATATCAATTAAAAAGTATTATATGTCTTCCCCAGCATTTAACTCAGTTTTCGCGTTTGTTGAATGTTCAAATCATAAACATAACTTCCATGCTAAACTTACTAAAATAGAATCGGGTATTTTTTTATTTTAATTTTACTTGCCGCTAATGCTTTAATTAATGATTAGATCTTGCAATCTACGTCTCTCCGTCTACTTTATTAAAAAAAATTATTTAAAAAGTCGAACTTCCTATTTTAATAATAAACAATTAGACGAAATTTACTGGAAAATATAAATAAACGAGTATATGAAACTAAATTACAGAATAACTATTTTTTTTTAAATAGTATATACGGTTTTTACTAGTTTTAGTGTTAGAGTTATATTTATTTAAAAAAAAACTACCAAAATTTATGTAAATACAAATTAAAATTTAGAGAAATATTCACAACTAAATTTGCTAAACTAAAGTATTAATTAAACATCTTTAATTTAGACGTGTTACAAAAAATTAAAAATAAAAGCATTTGTAAAGTACATGATATGCATATTCAATATCGTTAGCACATTCTGTAAATATACATATAATGTTTTTTGAATATTTGTGGAATATACAATTGGAAATATTCATTAAATATTTCGAATGTATTTCAAATATTCACTGTTGCGTGGGATCTTTCAAATATTTTAGCAATATTTAATTGATAAGGACATAAATTTGTTTAAGAAAGCTTTTCTATCAGCTAACTCAGACTGGGGAACAACGTGAGAGAATGATTTTGATGACATTAAACTGACCATAACGTTTTTTTTATTGAACCTCGTCTCGTTTTTTAAAATAACAGTACTATAATTACCTTGCATTAATATTAAATTATTACATTGATAATTAAGGAGGTACTTATGAAAAAATTTAAAAATTATCAATTTTTTTTTTATTTTTGTTTTTTAATCTACACTATATTCTGCAAAGAATGCAAATAATCCGATGTTTCTACAAAGTTTAGAAATTACTTAAATTTAAGTGTAAACTTGGAAGGACTTTTCTAGCTATGCGTTACACAAAAATTGCCTGCTTCAATGCCTAATAAATAAAAAATACGGCAACGAGGTATCTTTCTATTAACTGATAATGCTAGACCATTCCAAGCAACAATGTTTAGGCTAATCTGCCCATTGCATTTTTTGCACGAAGCAAAAGAATTCACCGCCGCACTCAACGCTCTGATACAAACAATATCGAAAACATCAGTGCTTTCATACTTCAAATACTCGGGCAATTGAGGTTTTATTTTAGAACCTGAAGAAACAGGAGTTTGTGTTGTCGAGGAAGGTTGTGGTGACTCCACATTTACTGAACAAGTTGCATTTGATGTCATTTCTGCAGGCCTTTTACCTGGAAACCGCCTTTTTCTTTTTTTGAAAACCGGACCCGTTCTCGGCATATTTGAAACGAGTAAAATAAAATCTCTACAATAAACACAAGTAAAACAATAACACTACAATATCCGAACAGGAACAAGAACTTTGAAAAGCAAAAACGACTACTAAAGATAAAAAACAAAACTTTTTTGTTTTTTGTTTCTCCTGAACAGTTGTATTTTTTCTATTTCGGTACACTTTTCTTCAAAACTATGACAGGTAATTGAGTGTGTTTTTTTGTATCTTATTCATGGCGACGCTAGTAACAAACGCAGCAGAGCGAATTTTAAAAATCCAGCTGGTTTCTTTTTTACTTCACTTTTAATAAGACAATAAAATTTTCAAACTTTCTAAGTCAATAAAAAATTTACTATTTCTTTAAATTAAATTCTACCTGCTGTACAGCTTTAAAACTATGTAAAGAAAACGTTAAAAATTACACAAAAATCGATTTAGTAGTTTTTGAGAAAAGTGTACCTCAATTTGCATGGAAAATGGCTCCGTTTAGTACCTCCTTAATGCATATGGCTAGCACTAATAGCTCAGAACTTAAATTTCGGAATTCGATGAGAAATACCTACATATATATTTTATGTTTATTTTTACCACCGTTCTTTAGGATTTCTTTTTAAACAAAGTCAATTTTTTATAAAACGTTCTTTACTTAATTAGATAATACTTCAATTGTTATATTGTTTTTATATACATATTTATAAATAGTTTTGGTTAAGTTTTTATTTTTATTTTTTATTATTAAATGTTATTTAGGTAAAGTAATTTATAAGTTTTATGATATTTTATATATAATATGTTTCCTTATAGCCCTGAGGATGACTAAATATTAGTCGAAACTGTTGGCAAAATCAAAAATAAAAACTTAACCAAAACTTAATAAACTATTTATAAATATATAGGTGTATATATATATATATTGGTTAATAATAAAATAACATATATTGTTGTTGTTTTGTTTTTTATGCTTAAACAATTGAACTAAAAAAATTAATTTCGAAGCGTTCAAAGAATAAAAACAATAATTTATAATAGTTTTAACAGATAAATACAAACATTACTTTCAATTCTTCTTAACAAGCATTATAAACTCGGCATTGACCTTAATACGACCGTGAAACTTGTGCAGCGTAACTACGTTTAATTAAAGAGATATAAATTTAGATTAAGCATAAGCCACGGTTTTGTTATGATTTATGTACTTACTGGATTTATTAAATCAGGATCAAAGTTTATTGTAAATTAAAGATTCAATTTCTTCTTCAAATTTTTAGGATATTTGTCGTAATTTTTATATAGACTTCAGCTATAGCTCGCACTATAAAAATTGATGTTTCTGTTATTGGTACGAAACGGTAAATGCAATTAGGTTTTAGCTGAAAAGAAACCAAACTTAGTAATGAAAGAAACAAATCGTATTATTATTTATTATAAAACACAAAAATCAACAAATACGATGCAATAATTTTTCAAAATCCAAAAGATTCAAGGAACGCTAATTTGTTAATGAGATGGATGTGTCTTAGTTTGATAGACTGTACTGTAGTATTTTTTTATTTAAATTCACTTTCAACGCAAAAACTTTTAGAAAAAATGAAAAACACTAATCCGAGTTAGTTAAAATTTGGAGACAGTGCCAGTGTCCGCATGAACTATGATACTTATACTATGCATAAATGTCTCAATTAAATTTCAGATACCTAACTGCAACCAATTTCTTTAAAATTGGCTTAAAATACGTTCCGAAACGATCAAATGCGGTAAGCTCGATTTTGACAACGGTTGTTGCTGGTTGCTTCGGTTTTGTTATAAGTATCGGGACGACGTGACGACGATATTTGATTAAAGCTGTGGTGAGGTTGAACTGCTAGTAAAAATAAATAGAGCCAAAGCGTTTTTCTCTTAATCTTTATTTGAGTATGGTAAGGTTTACACTAAATTAATAACTGTAAATAGCTATAACGGCGGAAAACGTTTTAAGCTGATTTTACAGCCGCGTAATTTGAAACAGTTTTGAATAAAACTGCGGGATAAAACCACAACACTAAAGACATTGGCAGCAAAGCAATGTCAATGCAATTGTGCAAATGCTATTAAAGTGAACTACTGGACGGCCGTTTTGCTCTTTTGGGGCTCATCAGCAAGAAGAACTACACTGTAATGTAATTCCTACAATTGCAATAACAAACAATATAGTTAGTATAGTTGACAACATTTAGAAGCAGTTAAACATGACTTTAATCAATGGGGTTTTCTAATACTTTTGGTACAGTTAGTGGAACCAGTGCCGGATTAATATCGCCTGCCGCCGTGGGCTGTATCCATTTTGCCGTCTAATCAAGACCGTTTAAAACTAACCTGAATTCGACGAAAGCAGAAAACTGCGCCGCAAGCCAATGTTATTTTTTATAAACATTTAACTTTTAACCTCGGTAATTCACAAATTAAAAAGACTCCTGGCGGTTGGGCCCAATGAACAATATTTTCATTATGGTTATAATAATTGTTATTGTTATAATAAATATAAAGTACAAATATAATATCCGTTTTAAATTAAACAACTAAACATATCGGGATCATCTCTGAATAAACAAAGGTTGAACACCTTCCATCTGGTTCAAAAGGTAATATTTTTTTGCCTAGAGAAAGAGTTCGTCAAACAAACTACATTTTCTAATAGTTTATAACTTATTATAACTACAGTTATATGAATCAAACATATTTCTTTTGAAATAATGAAATGGTGAAGTAAAAAATCTGACCCTGAGCCTAATAATCATAATTCACAAATACTTTCTTCTTTTTAATAGAAATGAAACGATTGTTTAAAAACCAGTGCCAATTGAATTTAATTTCAAAGATGAGAAACATTAAGTGAAGTAAAGCAAACTCAAAAATTTCTTGATCCTTTTCATTGCAGAAAAAAATTCAGCTTAGACTCTTTGTTGCAAAAAGGATGAAGTAGATTCCCAAAGCAATACCTAAGTTGGGCAAAATTTATTTTCAATTTGTTCCATCTTTCTGGAACAAATGAATTTTCTAGATCTCGCGGATAAGTATAATTAATAGCCTTCATTTGTCATAGAAATATTTTTTTCTTAACAAAGAATTCGTGTTTTTAAACTAAATACAAAAATTATCCTACTACATAACAAATAAAATCCTAAATACCTCGACCGCTAACCAATTATATAAATACTATATATACTATATACTTCCTCTTTCCTCTTCTCTTTGTTCTATGCATTCCTTTATCACGTGCTTTATATCTTTTCATCCCTCCCCACATAGTCTACATCTCTTATATTTATCTTCCTTCCAATACTTATTCTCTTGTCCTTTTTTTTTAATCTTAATTTTTTTGCCTTTTATGCACCTTGGAATATTGTCTATCACTATATTTGTATATCTCTCATTGTATTTCCTCTCTTTTATTCTTGTTCTTGTTTTTTGTCCTTGTATATCCTTATCTTTTCTTATTATTTTATTTTTTATTTCCCTTCCTGTCTCCCTTATTTTCTCTACCTCTTCTCTTGCATATAAAAACCATATTCTTGCTTCTATTTGCTTCTCAAACACCATCTATCCTATACCACACACCTGACTTACCATTCTATTACATTTCTTCGCCAACTACTTTATATGAGCCTCATCTTTATTGTCGTATCTGATTTAATAACCCAAATAAGTCACTTTATTTACACTTTCTATTACCTTGTCTCCACACTTCTGCTCCACTTTTTTTTTCTTCTAAATTTTGTCTGTCAGCCTGGTAAGATCTTTTTTTCTCGGTTTCTCTTTCTAGTCTTTTTTGTAATATTGTCATGTAAATCTTATAACCCGCATTTGCCACACTTATACCTCTATAGTTTTTTTTACCTCTCCTCTGTCTCCTCTTTTGTAATCTGGGCGTATTATTGTTTCTCTTCAATTATCCAAAAACTCTTCACCTGACCATATCTTATTCAATAATTTTCCCTATTCTTTTTTTCGTTCTTTGTATATTCTTGTATATTTTCTTTGTTCTTCTAACGTCCCATCAGTCTCTTCTGCCTTTCTTTATTTAATTTTTTTTAATGCTTCTTCTATTTGTTCTTTTTGTATAGCCGTTCTGCTACTTCCTTCTAAAATTCAGCTACCTTCTTTTTAAGCCCTGCAACGTTCCAAAATACTAATCTTATCTTATCTACTTATCGTTTTCATTGATCTTTTTTTATCCTTTACCCCCTTATTTCTAGATTTTGGCATCCTTCTCTCTAATTTATATTCTTTTACATTCCAATGCATCTCCTCTCCCTCAACTAATAGCTTTATAAACCCTATTTTTGTTCTTTTCCCGTCTTCTTTTACTTTTCTTATTTTTATCCCTATATTTTTTGGACCGCTCTTTCCATTGGGATCATATCTTCATCTATAAATATCCTTGTTCCTCTTAGCCTTCCATTTTTCTTAAATATTTCTAGCTTATCTTCTACGAAATCCAATTTTACAAGAATTAACTCACTCGTTATTTTAATTGCGTCTCTTATACCTTTTTCTACTCCAAATTCATTTTTAAACAAGTTATCTACTTGCTTTTTACGTTCCTCTCTTCCTTCTTGGCCTTTCATCCCTCTTATAACCAGGTTCTTCTTTTTCTTTTCCATTTTCATTACTTCCATCTTTTTTTCCAATTTTTCTATCTTTGCTTCCAAGCTCCTATTTTTTTTTCTCCTACATATCGCATATCTCCCTTCGCTCTTCTCTTTCTTTTCTTAACTCCTCCGTGATCTATTTCATATTTACTGCTAATTTATTGTCCTCTTTCCTCATCTACTTTATTTCTCTATTCGTCGCCCTACACATCTCCTTTACCCTCTGCTCCTCCTTATCACTCTCCCTTCGCTCTTCTCTTTCTTTTCTTAACTCCTCCGTGATCTATTTCATATTTACTGCTAATTTATTGTCCTCTTTCCTCATCTACTTTATTTCTCTATTCGTCGCCCTACACATCTCCTTTACCCTCTGCTCCTCCTTATCACTCTCCTCCTTTCTCGGGCTTCTTTTTGTTCTTTCACTTCTTGCAAAAACTTTTTGCACAATTTCTTGTCTTTTCTTTTTTCTTTCCGATCCTGTCGATTCGGATTCTAACATGATTCTATCTAATTATATATAATTAACGCCCGCAACAAATATTAAAAAAGTATAATTATCAAAAGCGCGCGTTTGACCTTTAAACTAGTCCACGATACCCGCTGGCACACGTTATCTGAGCTTGCCCATATCTTCTTAACTATAAATGTAATGTAATTATTCACTACTTTCATTAAAACTGTATTTCTAATTATTTCAATTTTGTCAATAATAAAAACGTAGGTTTCTATTTTGAATTTGTTTTGTCTTTTAACTCAACCTCTGCTTCTCTAGATTCATCTGACTGTAATTTTTTTATTATTTTTCTTTCTGGTGGTGTCTTATTCTCCATCAGAAATTAGATTACTGCTGATTCATCCTCATAATAATAATATCCGGCAATCTTTTATATTAATTTACCAAGTATTCAAAACGTCCATCAAAGCTTCAAACATCTGTCCAGCTTTATGTCCAACATTGTACTTCAATCTTAAAAAGTGGTCTACCGTTGGTTTACCATCATCAGTAACAGTTCAGATCATAAAAGGCAACTGGTCTTTAGGCAAAACATCCGATGAAGAATCAATGCTGATGGAATAATGTTTAATTCGAAACACGGATCCAAAAATAACATATTAAAAGAACATTTACGTTGTATTAATAAACTATCTAAATATTTAAATAATCCATCTTCTATAAAATCACCTTTGCCGAACATGTTCTTAATTTTAGTCACTCCGTTCTGTCTACCACTCTGATTAACCCAGTTCATAATAGTTGTTGTCATTTTTTAGATTTACTCTAAATTATTTATACACAAGTAGTTGATCAGTGTTTCTAAAAGCTTGCCCACGACTAAACAATTTTATCACAACGGCGACTACTCTTAGAAGAACATTCTTCCAATACTTTTTTTCTGCTTCCATTTGTATTCTTAAATTGAATACCAGTTAATTTTCTACGTCTGTGTATTGTTATTTCAGATTGTTTATGAATGGCTGATTGTTCATGATTTTTATGTCTTTGCTCAGCATGTTTCCAGTCAGAGAAACTATTTAAAAATTGATTTTGGTTGTCTCCACTAAAGAGCAGACAAAGAGCAGAATACACAACTTCTGTTTTTGCAGAATAAATTAAATGTTTCCTGTTTCTTAATTCACCGTTCACCATAGACACCTACTTTTCGACCGGCCGACTTCGAATTACTGAAATAACTAGCTTATGATTCATTTCTATCGCTTTTATATATTTCGGTCATCCTTCGAGAATTTTCTACATATTTTCTAAACGTTCTAGTTGTTGCTAGTAGCTTCGTGAATGCTTTCGAAGCTGAACGTTTTAGTATCAACCCGCACTTGCGCTCCTCTTTCTCTGGTTGTAAGTTAAGTATTATCATTTAAGTAATATTTCTAACTACACATTACAAACATTCGATGATTCCCAGTCGATTCTTTCCTCTTTGTATGATTTTTGTCTTGGATCCCATCTTTTATGGTCATTTTTCTTATTTACACAGGGTTGAATGTAGATTATGTAAATAAATTTTATGCATTTCATCAAAAAACTTCCAATTTCTGAGTACACCAACAGTTCTTTTATTGGATTTTTTTTAATTTCTCCATTTTTTCATCACATTTGAAACCTGATTTATACAGACTGTATTCAACTCTTTTTTATTTGTATACGTAGCATGTTATAATCAACAACTTGATGGTCTGACCACAGTCTCAATTGGTAATCATTAGAATGAATGTTGATTAGCGATTGTAGACTTGTTTAAAAGCGCTTTCTTTCCGCAAACTAAGCAACTTATTTAATCAGTCGCACAGTACTCACAATGGAGTACTTTCAATAACTATCATTAGTATTATTTATATAAAGTACATACTTTCAAATTTTCCATCGTGAAGTCTTTATCGATGTTTATTACTAATTTCTAGTTCCGTTCTGAGTTTTATTTCACATTATAGTTTTTCACCACAAGTAACAGTTGACAATTGTTAATCAGTTAATTTACCATCTTACCAGATACCATGTTTCGAATAGTACACATTTTATAGAAATTTGACGGTTACGGGACGCAAAACTGAGATGCGGAACATCAAACATAAATCTTTTTATCATTGTGTAAAAAATTCCATTGTTACCTCGAGTGCTTCAAAACAAGAACGATTTTTTAAACCTGGATCACAAGTCATTACTCAGATATTGAGACCTGTATCAAAACATCAACTATATTAATTAAAATCTTAAGGGACAATGATTGAATAAGACCAGTAAATAAATAATATAAAACTGAAATAGCAGTTTTGTTAATTCGTTTTTCTTGGTGATTTGTAAATTGATTTTTCATAAAATGATGCTGACATAACACTTTTGTAGACAGAACTTTTTCTCCACTTAGCGCAACGAGCATTGTATTTAACTAGGAACTTGAAAATATTCATGTTAATATTGGTTGTTCTTGTATTTGAGCAACTAGCATAAGCTTATGTTTTGCGGTTGTCATTTCTCAATACTGTTTTAAAGGTACAAACTATAAACTTTTTGTAAATAAAAAGTGTAGTAATGTATAAAGATGATCATAACGACCGAGGAAAACAGCAAGATTAATTTAAATGGGGGGAAAGGCATGTCATAAAAAAACGAGAAATTTAGGAAAAACTAATATAAAACTATTGATTTTCGAGGAACAAAAAATACGACCTGTAAGTTACAATCAAGAATGCAGTATAGTAATTGTATTGTTCGTTGCTACAACTAATTAACAAACAAGGTCAAAGACGCATTCAAATATTTCAAAACAACAAATTTTAAGCCACCTTTACTAATGGTGTTGGTACAAGCTTACACGGCCAACTCACACTAGTCGGAGATAAAGAAGTTTTAAATAAATAGAATTTAAAGGGCGCCAGATCTTACAAAGTAAAACTTCTTTTCGATCAAGACTGAAGGTTCAAGCTTGTAACAAAATCAGGTTCGTAATCCTAAACGGATCAAAAAAAAAAGAAAAGATTAACAAGCACAAGAAATTTATCGTAAATTATTCCATCAATAAATGCCGGAAGTATCGGCAACTCACAATACATAGGTTTACACATGAGTGTTGATAGCGAAAAAAATTAAATTGGTAATGACAAATATCTATGCTTCACAGCATGCGACTCACAATAATAATTAATGAAAATACCTAAATGGTATTGAAACAATTATTGTAATTACGTAAGTTAGAGTAACAAGCAAAATTTCGTAAGAGTCTTTTATAACAACGCAAATATAAGTAAATAAAACTTACCTACAATCCAGTATTTTCCCGAAGAAAACGTTTTCCTCGTTGAGTTGAGCTGGAATATTTATGAACAAGCAAATCGTGTCAACACAATGACTCACGAAAGCAAAAATCTACAAAATTATTAATTAATGCTAAAATAAATTAGACATAAAAACCAGCCATTAAATGTTGTTGCACACATTAAGTTAAAAGTTATCGCAGTCGTTTGACTCATAAGGAACAGTACATCGGAGAAAATTTTTTGTCGCAGCTTCGTTTTTAGCTTTAACGTAGGCCTTCCAAAATTATTATTTTTCCAGGAAGGTCGATATTAACCCCTCATCGGTTGAGAATACACCTAAACCGAAATTACTAAAGAATTCTAAAAACTAATAGATAAAGCTTACCCTTTGATGAATAAACTAATATAAATGTTTTTTCGTTTCATATCATAGCTTCTACATACGCAGATGATATTAGAAAATTAAAATAAAAGATAAAAAGGCATCACAAGCACGATTTTAAGTAGCTGACGGTTTAACGTCTTGACAGGTAATGAAGTAAAACGAAACTCGTTAGAGGGCGTCAAAAATATAAATCAAACTTTAGTGTAATGAATATACAGGGTATTACATTTCAAATTTATGCACGTAACAATGTATTTAAGCAACGGAACAACTATTTCCAAAAAGAAAGGGAACTTACTGTAATAAATTTGAAAATTTACTTAAATGCTTATACATTTATTTACGAAAACTCTTGTACATTATTCTAATTATAAGCTTTAGTTAAAGTACTTAAAACATCGTGGCGTTTGCTACATTTTGCAATCATGCCTCGTCTCTATTTATATGTGTATATATAAATTGAGTCAGTACATATACTACCAACCCTCCCCTCTAAGCCATTATTTACAGATTTAACTTACAGCGCGATTTAACCACAAGTTTAGAACGTGCCACATACTGGCCTTTGACAGCTTCTTTAACTTTTCCACTCTTTTTTAATTCCGCACTTAAACTGTCATCTATATTAATGAAACTATCATTCTTACAATCCTTAACATCTAAGTTTTCAGAACTCGGACAAGTCAAATAGTTACTTTTATTAATAGTTTTTTATGTTACTGGAATAACCAAGTTTTTCATTACTTGCTCTAGTGTTGAAGACTTTTCTCTATCACTAATTAATTCTAAATTAAAATCACTCCCTTTTAATTATCTGTTCAAAATGCCTTTTCCAACATATACCTGTCTTTAACTAAATATGTTCTATTTCCTAATACTTCATTTATAATAGCTTGAACCCAACCGTTTTTATTTGGATTTCTATAATCACTCACGTACACCTCTTCTACCTTTACGAAACTTATTAGTCTATTTCCTTTATTATGGTTCTCTGAATCTTTTATTTTTATTAAACTTCTTTCAGTCCAAATGACCCCTTAACTTTCGTCTTAACAATAATTGAGATGGTAAAACTCCTATAATTGTATGTGGCGTATTTCTATAAGTCAGTAAATATGTACTGATTAACGTTTTCATAGAACAATTTATATTCCTACTATCTTTCACTAATTGTTTAAAACATATCCTAAATAACGTGACACTATATTCTCTGCTGCACCATTTGTCGCCCTGTGAAATGGCGGTGAAGTACTATATTTAATGCCATTTAACTCGCAAAATCTAAAAAATTCGTTTGAAGTAAATTGCGACCCATTATTTGTTACGATATCCTTTGGTAACCCCGTACGCGCAAATGTTTCTATTAAATAATTTAACGCTTCTTCCGTATCACTTTTATGCATTTCAAACACTTCGGGCCATTTGGAAAATGAATCCGTCAATATTAGAAATTTTTTATTAAAAATTGGACCCAAAAAGTTTAAATGTATTCTATCCCAAGCATTTTCTGTTTTTAACCTTTTTATTAGTGGTGACTTTTCTGGCTCTGGTCTAAATGATAAACAAATATTGCAACTTTTAACTAAGGTTTCTATATCCATGCTTAACTCCGGATACCAAAAATATACTCGCGCTAACACTTTCATTTTCAAAATTCTCAAATGTGTATTGTGAATCTGATTTTGCGGTATAACAACATGTATCCCCACATAATTCCCTGATCCACGTTTAACTCATTTTTTCTTTATAAAAATACGACCACTCCTGTTGTATAAATCTATAAAATTGATCTAATATTTTGTCTTTCCTGGTCTCAGATCTAACTAATAAAGAATTAATAAGAAATTGACTTTCCATGAATTTCAAATGATCGTAATCGAAATTTTCTTTGTTTCCCTAAACTGTTTGTTTAGGTAACCTTGAACCCATCCGTTTCTACGTTAAATTTACCTTTAATATATTTAAATTGGTAATCAAATTCTGACAAATGTACTGCCCAACGCTGCAATCCACATTATTGGTATGCTCTTATGTTCCCCAAATATTACCAATAACGGTTTGCGATCAGACATTAATGTAAATTTCCTACCACTTAAATACTGATACAATTTTTTACTTTCCAATAAATAGCTAGCGCTTCTTTTTGTATTACTGAATATCTTTTTTCTGCTATTGTCAACAGTCTGAAAGCATAACGTTTTTACGACTTACACTCCACTTAAATTCATAATCTCTGCGTAACAAATTATATAATGGTTCAACGTGCTGGATAAATTTTGACAAAATCTATCGTAATAACTTATCATATCAACAAAGTCTCGTACCTCTTGAACATCTTTAGGTTCTCTCGAATTCAAAATCGCCCTAACCTTTCTTAGATCTTTTCTTAACCTCTCTTTGCTAATAATATATCCTAAATATTTTATTTCTGGCTTAAAAAACTCACACTTGGATCAAGTTAATCTGAACCTTCTAAGCAGCTTCTCCAATACTGTTTTTAAATTGTGCAAATGTTCTTTTTTAACCTTTCCCGTTACAACAACGTCGTCTAAAAAATTTGTCACGCCCTTTAATCTCTGTAATGTCTTTTCCACTATCTTTTGGAATATCCAACATGCTGGCCTAGTACCATACGGTAATCTATTTAAAACGTACACCCCTTTATGTGTACTCCAAGCCAAAATTTTTTTTTGTATTTTCTCTTAACAAAAGTTGATTATGTGCATTAACAAAGTATAACTTAGTGTAACATTCTCTCCCTTATAATTGTACAAAAATTTCCTCAATCTTTGGTAAAGGATAAGGATTATCTAAAAACTTATTTTTTGCAGTTTATAATCTGCACACAACCTAATATTCTCATTTGCTTTTATCACGGGTACTAAAGGTGTTAACTTTAACAATTACCCGTTCTTTTTCTAATCTTTCAATATTCTCGTCAACTTTTTCTTTTAAATCAAAAGGCATTATTTTAGGTCTTAAAAATATTGCATTAACATTATCCTTCAACTCTAATTCTACTTCTTCAAATTTATAAGTCCCTAATTCTTGTTTAAATGACATCACAAATTTATTTGATAAATCTTACGACTTAGCTTCATTTACTAACATTACAATTATAACTTTCATCTAACCTACAAACATCACTTCACATCACTTTCTATAGTTTTTAACAAATCAAATTTCTTTAATAAATCTCTACGGAACAATGGTTTACAAGCACTTTTTACAATTAGTAACTTACTATGCATAATTGAATCTTTAAACTTAATTTTTACAAATACTTCCCTTACTGGTTTAATTAAACTACCATCGTATGTTTTTAATTTAATCTGAGGTTCTTTCAGCTCTACTCGACTTAACTTTTCTCGATAAAAGCTTTTAGGCAAAATTTATAGCCCTGCACCCGAATCTAATTCCATTGCCACAGGTACATCCTCTATCTCTACATTTACTTTAATTGGATCAACAATAGTTCCCTTATTTATATTAAACATATTAACAACATTAACCTCTACCTCACCTGTACCACCTTTATTTTCAGTTTCAATGTAGTCGATCCTTTGTTTGCAAACCTTTGCTAAATGCTCAACTTTCTTGGAAATCTTACATGAAAATGTTTTGTATTTACAAAATTTAAAAACATGATTACCTTCACCACATGCAAAACACACTGCACGACTGCTGTTAGCTTTCCTCACTCTTATAGGTTTCTTTATTTCTTAAATTCTTGTGCTCCGCTAGTTCCAATTATACTTTTAACGTTTTTTGTCTTATAAATTCCTGCGGTTGCCCCTTCTTTAACAGTTTTTGCTACTTTCTTCAACGACGTTTCAACCAATTCTTGAAAACTTTTCGACTCGTCTTCCTGACATAAACGATCTAACGCTTTCCCTGTACGCATTCCTGCTACAAATTTGTCTTTTACAATGTTTTCTAATGCAGAACCAAAACTACATTGGGCTGCAAAATTCTTAATTCTAACAAAGTAATTACTAATAGTTTCACTTTGCATCTGTTTAATACTATAAAATTTAATTCTCTTACGAAAAATCGATACTCTTGGTGAAAATTTTAATAATCTACCTATAACCAATGTTAGAATTTAGAAATTAAAGCTATGGGCACTATAATCAATTGGTTTGGCCAATTTGATAAATAATTAAATGATTCCCATCGCATTAATAAATAGAACATATTAAAAAAAGTTAGAAAAATGGCTGTAATTGTTCGGTTGTCATTTAAACGACTGTTATATCATTTATTGTATATAAACAAATTACAGACAATATTATTGATAAAATTTTGATATTGAAATAATAGATCCTTTAGAGAAGTTGAATACAGCGAATCTCTGTAAAAGAATAGCTCAACAGTATAGTTTCTTGTACCAATCGTCAGAAGGCCAAATAGCAAACTCTAACGGACGCTACAAATTTAGTGCTCGTTTTAAACTTATATAGTGTCATATCTACACAACCTTTTGTAATTAATGGTAATAGTAGTTGCTTTTGTAAATACTAATAAAATGAATGCTTATAAAAATGATTAAAAACCAACTTCAAAAACATTCCGTAATACTATTTTTTGAGTGTTTGTGATAGACGTTTTTTTACCTTAAATTAAAATTTCATTTTGTTGGAATTTTAAATAAAAACTGTATTGCTTAAAATAACTTATAACTTATGTATTTTAGTTTCTCATAATCATAAATTTAACTAAAACAACATAAGTGCAAGTTTTTTTTCTTTCTTCTAACCTTTTTTTTATTGACCTTATACGTTTGATGGTACATTTCTTTATCTTTTTTTATCAATTCAACCTAGTAATTAATTATTTCATGATTTAATAAAATATAATATAGTGTGATCAGAAGGTACAAAATATACAATAGCTTAAAAACGCAATAGTAATTTTTACGTAACTTAGTAATATTATAAAATAGATCTGCATTTGCTTTGTATTTAGCTGAAGTTATTAATTTTTAAAATAGAAAACTTTAATTTAGCATTTGTTTCAGGTTTTATTAGAAATTTAACATGACCATAAGGATTCTAGGATTCCTATTCTTATTATTTTTTTTACATGAAGACAGTTCGGTAAGATAGTAATAACTTAAGTGCATTACAGTTTAATATAATTAATGCATCAATAGGCGCATTTTTTACCAAAACGAAGTATTGATTTAATAGCTGCACATAGTTTGATAGTAGATTCAAGACTTCCTCGAGAAATAGCTCCAAACAGTTATTCAGTAGATCTACATCCATTTCCAGAAGAAGGTCACTTTAAAGGACACGTTCAAATTAATATAACGTGGCACGAACCCACCGATAAAATTACTCTTCATGTACATGAAGATCTTAAAATTTCTCATTCAGAGATAAAAATTATACAATTTGCACCAGATGATGAAAAGTAGATAAATGCATGGTTTAAATGTTTTAATTGAAAATGTAATTTTAGGCTTAAATTATTAATATCACATAAACCAACAGAAATAAAAATACTTCGAAGTGAAGTGGTACCAAAAAAACCATTTTACATTATTTACCTTGAAAAAGAATTAAAAATAGGAGCGCAATGTAGTGTGGATATTAGTTTTTCAGGAAAATTGTACAATGATACAAGCGAAGGTTTGTTTCGTAGTAATTATATAAACACAATCACAGGAGAGAAAAAATGGTTTATTGCTTCACAACTACGGCCAAATTTAGCAAGAAAAGTATTTCCGTGCTTTGATGAACCAGCATACAAAGCAACATTTAAAGTTAGCGTTGTTCGAAGCAAAACAATGCACGCTTTAGCAAACATGCCGTTAAAAAAAAGTGAAGAATTGTGAGTGACAAATACTAAGTAAAACGTATCGTAAATATTTTTTGCAGGCCAAATGATTCTAAATGGGTTAGAGATTACTTTATAGAAAGTCCCCCAATGTCAACTTTTGCATTTGGTATTTTAGTATCTGATTTTGTTTCCATACATATTAACAACACAGGGGACGAAAATGATTTGGGTAAATGTTAGTAATATTGAATATAAACTGTCTACATCATATTTATCTAGAAACAAATATTAGTATTTGGGCGCGTCCAGATTTTCTAAGTGCAGTAGAAAACTCTTCAGAAAAAATTTACACGTCAGTAAAAGCGTTAGAAAAGTTTTGGGATTTTAAATTTCCATTACCAAAATTAGATTGTGTTGCGCTACCTAATTTTCAAGGAACTAGGCCAGCGGATAATTGGGGACTTATCTTCTTCAAGTAATAATATATTTATTAAAATGTATTTTTATATTTTATACTATATTCTAGAGAAAGCGAGTTGAGTGGTAAGCGATCCTGGAAAATAACACATGAATTGGTTTACCAATGGTTAGG
This sequence comes from Aquatica leii, assembly GCA_035610365.1. Classification (NCBI taxonomy): domain Eukaryota; kingdom Metazoa; phylum Arthropoda; class Insecta; order Coleoptera; family Lampyridae; genus Aquatica; species Aquatica leii. Next base: position 30,755,911 of record CM069433.1, on the reverse strand, counting down.
TGCATTAGCAACGCCATTTTGGTGGAGCGACGCTCATATAAATAACGCATTAGCAAGATATGTCACCTCTTATGTAACATTAAAGGTACAAAGTGTTTCAATTCGAACAAAAATAATATTTTTGTTACAGATTAGTGATGGAAAAGAAACATTCCACAATTGGCCGATGACCATGTTATATTCAATATATTATGAGTTTAGTAAACGTTATCCTCATGGAAAAGTGATGGCAATAAAACAAGATTCAAGTTCTACTAAAACGGAACTCGTATTTAGAATGTTAAATTACACTATTGGAGAAGACACTTTTATTCGAGGCTTACAAAGATTTATTTTCGACAGGTAACACGTTGCTTTTATTCATTTGAAAAGTACAACAACGTTATTATAGACAATTCCGCACTTTCTTTAGTGACGATGTTTGGTCATGTATTACACAACAAGCTCGCATTGATCGTGTTTTAGAAGAATCAATCACTGCAAATGAAATCGCAGGTTCTTGGATTGCCAAAGATCGACTGCCAGTACTTAACGTGATACGGAGCGAAGATGGAACTTCTGCCGCAATTACTCAAGTGAATATTTTGCGTTTTGTCAACATAAAAACTAATATAGATATATATATTATTAGCGAGTGTACTTGAGAGAACGTCCTCATGATGTACCGGACCAAGAAAAATTATTATGGTGGATTCCAATCGTATTAATTAGACAGGATCATTTAAATTTTTCAAATTCAATACCTGTAATGTGGATGAGAAGACAAAGAGAGGTGACCATTTCCGACCTGCCACCTTCAAATAAATTTATTATTGTCAATCCTGAGGAAATTGGTATAATTAAAACTAAGATATTTTGTTCAAAAGGATATATGTATATTTTGTAAGGTCCGTTTCCGGTAAATTATGACACAAATAATTGGAAACTTTTGGCTGAATATTTACAAAGTGACGAAAAAAACAAGATTCCTGTTAACACGCGCGCTAAATTATTGCACGACGCTTGGAATTTGGCGTATGCTGGTGATTTAAATTTCAGTACAGCTTTAGACATGACACGGTTTTTAAAATCTGAACGTGAATACTTAGCATGGGATGCTGTGTTTACAATGATTGATCATATTGGAAGACACATTGATGGTTCTAACGTTCACAAAAAATTCTTGGTGCGTACAAATGAGTTGAAAATGTAAATTAATTTTTGTTTTTAGATGTACGTGCGTATGCTTCTAACTCCTCTTTATGAAGAACTTGGGGATGAAGCTCAGGAAGGAGAAAACGAAGGTAAAACAAATTTAAGAATGTCTTCAAAAGTATTTCTTTGTCAAGCTGGATATAAACCATGTATCGAAGAAGCTCAAATGGCTTTCAACAAATGGATTGAAAGCGAAAACCCAGATGAAGGAAACCCGTGAGTAATAATTAACATGATAAAAGCAATAACAATAAAATGTTGTAGGGTTGCGAATCAATACATTTGTCCCGTTTTTAAATGGGGTTCAATAGAAGAATGGGAATTTGGTCTTCAACGAGTTGTAAACTTCCCGTTAAGTAGAAAACAAAGCGAACGAACGTATTTGTTAAAAACATTAGCGGGCTGTCCAGTAGACTCATGGAAGATAGAAAAAATACTAAATATTACCATTTTAGAACAAAATGGAAACTTTACTGATAATGATATATATTTAATTTTCAGTATGTTGACTGGAAGCTCTAGTGGTTACACAACGCTTTTTAATTATTTAAGCAAAAACTGGAACGCCCTTAAAAAAGCGTAATGAATAAATAATTATTAAATTTTTATTATATTCTATACTTTTCTAGTTTTGAAAACAAACCACAACTTTGGAATAGTCTTATTACTTCATCTACTTCAGTTTTTAAGACGCAAGAAGGATTAGATAAGGTCACAAAATTATACAAAGAGAGACAGCAAGATTTTGGTACAGCTGAATTTGTTATTACTAAGGCATTAAAGAACATCAAAGAAGAAGCCAAATGGAGTAATGATAATTTACCGGTTATTGAAAATTGGTTGGATAACTATCTACGTTTACAAAATAATGGAACCAGAACTGAAGAAAGCAAATTTTTATAAACTTTACAAACTATTAAAGAGTATTTATTGTAATATTTAAATAAACCGCAAGTTTTAAAATTTTGTATTGATCTCTAAAAGTAAAAGATTTAATGCATATAAATTATCTATTTGTTAGTTCTGGTAGACAATATCATGAACTTTTGAAACCATTTTTTATGAGGTACTTTTATAAGCAAAGTCATCACAACTACAAAAATGCATTAAGTCTTATTAAACATGTTTTAATTAAAAAGTTAATTTTAACACTATTTAAAATTCCATTTGTTTTATTTCGATATTAAAACATATGAACTGCATAAACACCCAAAATGCTCAAAGTTTAATAAACTTTTATATTTTAATGTAGTACTATAAATTGCAAATAGCTTTTTTATCTCGTCAATTTTTATTATTATAATTTCAACAATTTGTATACAATTTAACAATTTTCAGTTCATTGAAAATAATTCAAAAGACTAGAAAAAAATTTTATTTGTTATAAATTTGGTGTAAATTTAAATGTAGCCTCTCTGTGTGCGCAACGGGAAACGTAAGGTAAGGGAACGAGAAGAAAGTGAAGTTGTGTACGGTCATGTTGGAATTACTTTTAGTGACTCCTATGTATTAGTATAACTTTTGTTTTTGTTGATGCTGATGAAAATTAAATATAGTAATCACTGAGTACTGATTATTTAATTTGGTCATTCATGCAAAAGAAATGATCAAATTCAGAAGTGTTTACAGAGACGTAAATTATCTGTGGATATAGTTATCCAAGTCCAGAGAAACTTCGGAGAAATTGTCTACAAGGTACAAAATTTGGTTTATTCTTGGAAGTTTAGCGTAGTCGGCAGTGGCGTCCAAATGTGTCATGGCGAACATTCTAGTAAAAGACGTGTCGTTTGGAGAAAGCGACGATGGCGCCTCTAACGGTGTGAAACTAACGGGAAAACAGCTAGAAGGTACATGGCCTGATCGGGAAGGCGTTAATATGACAAATGTTTCAAACGCAGATGTATCAATGATGTTAACACAAATGAAACGGATACTACAAATAACTAGTTGTAGACAACAGTCATCTAATAGCATGGTGTTTCCAGGAGTAATAATAAAATTTAAAGTATAACATCATGTCTATGCAAGTGACTGGATAAGGTAATTAAAATCAACGAGGAATTTGAATCGTTGGTCAGACGTATATGCCGACGAAATTGCGCAAATGCATTTGAAGAGCGGAGCAAAGTCGTGATATTCGACGCGGTGGTTGAGGATTTAATCATTTCAAGGCTATGAAGATGCTTTCCAAAAAACGTTTTTAAGTAATGTTTGCTTGTCTGAAAAATGGAAAAGAATGCGTAACAGAATTTAACGAGAAAATGAAAACGCGGGTACGTAAGTTCACGACAAGCATATGTTTTGTAAATCATTGAAATTACCGTTCAGCAAAACTAAAAACAGTTGCTATCAAGTCTTTATAATAAAGAGCAAGTGTCAAGATTATTAATTAAGAATCACTGAATTATAGAGAAATTATTCGCCAACTTTCTTTTACTGCAGAAGGTCAACAATTCACCAAAAATAGATCTGTGAAGACAAGGTTAGATGAAACCACCACAAGAATTAGATAGTCGTAATTTAAACGCTGTAGGAGAGTTGTTTCACAAAGGCGCGAGAAGTACTGTCTTGAAAAAAGAAAACAAAACGTGGTTTCAGTGTAAACAAAATAAACATTCAACAGAAGATTGCGTTATTTCGGTTAATGAACTGACTTGTTTTACGTGTAAGAAACCTGGACGTTTTAGAAGACAATGTACCGGTGATAAAATGGTGTCTAAAATAGCTAACTGTGGTTCTACAAATTCAATCGATGAGTTCTTAAGATTAGTTTGCGTGAACAGATTGAATATCACTGTGCAAATTGATCCCAGATCGATGGTAAATACAATGACGAAGTCGTCGATGCTAACGTGTAATTTATGCGATAGTGCGCGCTAGACTTGCAGTAGTTGAAAACGGAATTTCATGTATTTCCAAATGACGTACAAGTCACAGAAGTATTGATTGGTAGGACGTTTGCAAAGAGTTCGAAAATTGCATACGTCCGAGTAGATGACAAATTAGTATTCTATACTAGAAACAATTTGGAATCGTGCGGTAACATTCGACGTAGAAGGTCGTATTTACATTTACAAACGTAAAAGAGAAATACAAGTATAGAAATTGGAGAAGATAGTTAGTGAAGGTGCTGGTGTTAGTAGTGGTAAGGAGGAAGGGTGTAAAATAATAAATAAATTAACGGAAGAATAGAGACCGTGGTGCAAAAATTATAAAACTGACGAACAAGTGAGATTAAGGTGAATAAGCAGGGTAATCGAAAAGGTCAGAGACAAAAGATAACCTCCTACATTAATAGAAATTATTACATTTAAAGCGAAATAGCTACAAGGGTGACGTTTTAAAACACGAAAAATAAGAAACGAAGGTAAGGAGGAATTTAGAAAAAAATAATAATAATAAATAAAATTTAAAAAAATTAATGAAAAAAAATAAACAAATAAAGAAAAAAATAAATAAATAATAAATAAAAAAAAAGAGGAAAGGGATGAATAAAAGAGAAAGAGAGGAAGAGGAAAAAGAAAGGCAACAAATATTTGAAAGAAGAAAGAAAACAATAAGATCACCAGACATTAAGAAGATATCGGAGGAGAGCGAAAGAAAAACCTCAAGAACAGAAGGAGGAAGGAAAAAAATGGAGTTAAAAGAATTAATGAGAGAAATAATGAAACAGGGAGAAGAAAATATGCAAGGAATAAGACAAGAAATCAAAAAAACGAAAAAAATGTGAGAAAGAGAAAAGAAGTAGGAGAAAGAAAAAAAGAAACTGGTGGAGAGAATAGAAAACCTGGAGAAAAAAGCGGAAGACGAGGGAAGATTGAAAAGAAAGAATAATATTGTGATAAAGGGGTGGAGAAGTGAAGAACCACAAAAAGATTTAGCAGTGATGCTGGAAGAAAAATTAAATTTAAAAGTAGAGGTGAAAAAAGTGACAGTAATAAACAAAGAGAAGAAAAATAAGATGGTGGTGGCGGAAATCAGAGGATGGGAGGAAAAACAGAAGGTAATGGCGAAGAAGAAGAAATTAAAGAATACAAGAATATGTATAAATCACGATTTGACATGGGAGGAAAGAAGAGTGCAAAGAGAAATAGTAAACATAGCGGTGGAAAAAAGAGCGGAAGGAAAAAGAGTATGGGTAGGATACAGAAAAATGGAGATAGACAGAGACAGATACATATGGAACAAGGATAGGGGACTGAGCAGAGAAAGGGGAGAGAAATTGTTGAACCAAAAGGCAAAAAACTAAAGGACAAAGGGGGCGGTAAAGGAGAGAAAGTTGACAAAATGGCAAAAAAAAGGATTAATGAGAGATGGAAATGGAAAAGAAAAAGGAGGAAAAAAAGAAAGCAAGGAAGAAGCCCAGGGGGAGGTGAGTGAGCTGAGAGTATTGTTTTGGAACGTAGCGGGAATTAAAAATAAGGAACAGGATTTCTGGAAGTACATCAAGAAACAGGATGTAGTGGAATTACAGGAAACATGGATGGAAGAAAAAGAATGGGAGTGGTGGGAAAAAGAGTTCCCGGAAGAATTGGAGTTGGTGGTGCAACATGCAGAAAGAGAGAATAAAAAAATAGGAGAGCAATGAAGGGTATAATAACGGGAATAAGAAAAAAATGGTTGAGCCAGAAAAAGAAAGAGAAAGTGCAACAGAGAAGAGGAGTTGTAGAAAAGAACATACAGTGGGAAAAAACAAAAATAAAAGTAATGACGGTTTATAGCAGTAGAATGAAAGAGACAAGGAGAAACATAGAAGAGATGATAGACGAGAGGGAAGAAGGATTGATAATAGTAAGAGGGGACTTCAACGCAAGAATAGGGAAAGAAGGGGGAATACAAGAAAGAAAAGAGACAGGAAAGAGACAAACAAAGGACAAGGTGATAAATAAAGAGGGAGAAGAACTGCTGGAATTGTGCAACGAAAAAGGGTGGGGAATAATGAACGGGAACAGAGAAGAAGATGGAAAGGGAGAATTTACGTACATAGGAGGAAGGGGAGAATCAATAATAGATTTTGTAATGACAAATGAAGAGGCTGCAGAAAAGGTAAAGACATTTAAAGTGGGAGAAAGGGTAGAGTCAGACCATCAACTACTGAAATTGACAATGGAAGGAAGAGAAAGAGAAGAGACAGAAAAAGAGGAGAAGTACATAACTAAAAAAAGTGTACAGAAGAGGGTATAAAAAGATATAAAGATAGAATAGGGAAAACGGTATGGATAGGGAAGGAATTACAAGAAAGTGTAGAGAAAATGAGAGAGATGATGGAGAAAGCAACAGAGAGAGTCAGATTTAGAAAGTGGAAGGGGGAGAAAACAAGATGGAAGAAATGGTGAGATAGGGAATGCAAGGAAGCAAAGAAAAATGCAAGAAGAGCATTAAGACAGTGGCAAAAAGGGAGGAAAGAAAAAGAAGAATACAAAGAAGCAGTAAAAATATACAAAAAAACATGTGACAGAAAGAAGGAAGAAAACAAAAAGAAACGAGAGGAGCAGACCAAAGGAATAAAAACGGAAGAAGATGTATGGAAGTACCTAAAGAAACAGAAGAAAAAAACATGACGACAAAGGGAATACAAATTAAAGAATGGGAGATATATTTTTGGAACCTGTTGGGAGGGGAAGAACAAAAGCAGAAAAAAAGAAAAGACGCGGTAGTAAGACAGGAAGAAGGAGATAGGGATAGAATAAATGAAGAAGAAATAATAGAGGCGATAAAGAATATAAAAAAAGAAAGGCGGCAGGAGAAGATGGGATACAAGGAGAAGAGTGGATATACGGGGGAGAAAGTGTAGCAAAAAGGATGACGGAAATACTAAACAAAATATGGAAAGGGGAAGGATTTCCGGAGAGATGGAGAGTGGGAATAATATGCCCAATCCATAAAAAAGGCGAAAAAAATAAAGTCAAGAATTATAGAAGGGTAACATTATTGAGCACGGCATACAAATTATATGCGACAATACTTCAAGGAAGACTACAGAAGGAAATAGAGGAAAGAAGACGGACAAGCGGGATTCAGAAAAGGAAGAAGGGCGATAGACAACATATATATACTGAAACACTTAGCAAATAAAGAACTAGAAAAAGAAGAGGGAAAATGGTGGCACTATTCGTAGATCTAAAAGCTGCTTTTGACAAAGTGAATAGGGAAAAGCTGTGGGAATACATGAAAACAAAAAAAAAATCAATGAAAGATTAATACAAAGAATAGAGGAAATCTACGAAGAAACGAGGAGCAGGGTTAAAGTGTATGGGGAAGAGAGCGAGAAATTCATCACAAAGAGAGGGTTGAGACAGGGATGTCCACTGAGCCCAAGCCTGTTCTCAGTATATTCGGGGGATCTGGAAGAGACAATGAGAGGACAACAGACAAAAAGGATAGTGGTAGGGAAAGCAAAGGTATGGTCGTTGGCGTATGCGGATGATATAGTGTTGGTGGCTAAGGAGGAAAGGGAAATAAAAGAGATGATGAAAACGCTAGAAAAATACATGAAAAAAAAAGAAATGGAAGTAAACACGGAGAAAACAAAGATAATAATATTTAGAAAAGAAGGGGGGGAAAGAAAAAGAGAGGAGTGGATATGGAGTGATGAGAAAGTGCAACAAGTGAAGGAATTTACATACCTGGGCTACACGATGAAACAGAATAATAAAAAGGGAGAACACATAAAGGAAAGTGTGAAGAAAGGAAACAGGTTAATAGGACAAGTGTGGGGTGTGGGTGAAAGAGTATTCGAGATAAATATAGAAAAAAGAAAGTTGTTGTTTGAAAAATTAATAAAGGGGGTGGTAATGTATGGAGCGGAAATATGGGGCTGGAAGGAGTGAAGGGAGGTAGAGAGGCTACAGGAAAAATACTGGAGATGGGTTTTAGGACTGGACAGGGATACACCGGGGTATATTGTGAGAGAGGAGGTACAGATAGAAAAAATGAGGGTAGAGACAGGAAAAAGAGCCATAAAATACGAGGAAGAACTGAGGGAAAGACTAGATTGCAAAATACTGCAAGAATGTTGGAAAGAGATAAAGGGAGGGAAAGTGAAGTACGGACAGGAGGGCAGAGAAGAGTATTACAAAAGAAACGGGTACGCGAGAGAAGAAGTGGAGAGATTAAGAGAAGAGGGAGTAGGGGCAAGGGAAGAAATAATAAGGAGAGATAGAGACATCGAAAAACAAGAAAGATGGGCAAAAGTAAAAGAGGGCAGATATAATAGAAATTATAAAGATATCAAGGGTTAAGGAGTGCCGGAATATTTAAAAGATAGAGAGAATAAAAGCAACAAAAAGAAAAAAATGGTAGCAAGGTTCAGATGTGGCAACGAGAAGTTAGGGAACAAATATTGGAAAGAAGAACCAGAAAAGATGTGCAGGCTATGTGGAGAAGAAACGGAGGACCTTAACCACATGAGACAGAAATGCAGGGAACTAAGAGAAGAGGTGATGAAAATAGAAGAAATCTTAGATGAAAACGGAAAAGGAGCGGAGTGGATGGAAGAAGTATGGAGACGGAGGAAAAAGTTAAGGGGAGAGAAGGGATAAGAAAATGTATTAAAAAAAAAGAAAAAGAGTAAATAGAATGTAACTGTAAATGTAAATGTAAATATAGAATGTAGGTTGTAAATGTAGTATAGCACGAACGAATTTGTAAGCCAAAGGCAACAAATAAAGTTAAACTTATATACTAGAAACAATTTTCCATTTAAAGATGTGATTGTAGAAAAAAAGTCAGGTCATGCAAAAGCGATTTCGCAATTTTTACAATAAGTATCGGAAATGCTGTGGATTTAATTAGGGTGCAAAGAATTAGTATCAATCGACATTACTGATAATGGTGTGCTTGTTAGACTATAACCGTATAAAGCTAATGACAGTAAACGTGAGATAATCGAGGAGTCAGTTGCCCTATGCCTCACCATGTTTACTAATTGGACGCGCAGACATGTAAAACGAATTTTCCAATAACTACGATTGCACTTTGAAGAATTAACGGCGTGTAAGCTATTTACTAGTTTGGATTTGGGTAATGCTTATTTGCAAGTGCCGTTAATAGATAATGCGAAACAAAAAACTGCGTTTATTACAAATGATAAAACTAGACACTTCAATAGAATGATGTTCAGATTGACTAATGCTCTTTATGAATTTAGCAGTCTCATGGAAAGAGTTCTGGGCTTTTTAGGAAAATATGTGGCATAGTAGTACTTGGATGATGTATTAACAGCTGCAAGTGATTGTCCAGAACTGTTATGAAAAATTGAGAAAATTTTAGAAGCCTCTAAAGAAGCAAAATTGACATTAAAGCTGTCCAAGTGTCAGTTCGGATTACGAAGAGTGAAATATCTAGGATTTACCATTTTGGAGAATGGAATCTCTTTAGGCAAACAAAAATTGATAGCTGTTAATGATTTTTGTATACTTAGAAACGTGCACGAAATGTGGGTTTAGCGAGCTACTTCCGACGATTCATACAAAATTTTGCAGTAAAAGCAAATTCGTTAAATGATCTGACAAAACAAACAATAAGATTTAAATGGGACACGGTCACTTAAGGTGCATTCGATGATCTCAAGCATGAGTTATGTAGTAAACGAGTATTACAAGTGTTTGATGCAAAACATAAGCAAATACACACAGATGCTAGTGCCTGAGAAGAAAATTGATAACATGAACTAAAACTATGATTACTATAAACGATGTTTTTTTCTATATAGTAGAATACGTCTGGCCCGTTTTTTAATAACGTGATAACATCGCCTGACTGTTAATCGTGATTACAATAAGCGGCGTACACTGTATAATACCCTCTGATACAGGACCGTTCTAGGGCTTTAAAGAGAGTGCAGGAAAAACAGGTTTGAGTGGTACGGTACGGTGTGTCTCCTCCAACATTTTAGCCTAGATGATATGAGTTTACTACTAAAAATATAGTTGCAAAGCTGATAAAATGACTTAATGTATGTTAAAATTTGGATTGACATAACTTACAGTTAGATGATCTTATTTCTGTTATACCATATTTTAACAAATTTTAATTAAGTTCAAAAATAGGCATTTCAAACTAAACGTGCGAAAAACTTTTATAATAAAATGAAAGAAATACATTAGCTGTATATAAGCTTATAAACTGACAATATGCAAAATATGCCGCTTCTACATATTCTCGTTCATGAATATTCTTCACTAGGAGGGGCAAATTAAACCACTTAAGATTTTTTTATGGCGACGTTTCGTGAAATCAGGCGTGCACTTTTTCAGGTCAACAAAAAGGTTAGAGTGGAATAGTCCTTAACTCCAAACGACATGAAAACTAATTACACAATATAAATTAACATGAAAAATTGTTAAAATATTTTTAAAAAAGTCAAATAATTAAATTAAAAATTGTCATTCACAGTTAATTGTTCATTTACACTATTTTAATAATTAAATTTTCTTTTATATGACTTTCTAGCATGGTAGTTATTAGGACAGTCTCGCTGAAGGCTCCAGCAGTAGTCGGCCATCATGTGGCTACCCCATCTTCCTTGATATCGATCTTCCATAGTTTTAATGTCCTGATGGAATCTTTCCCCCTGGTTCTTCACTCAAATCACCTAGATTTTCTGGAAATCGATCTAAGTGGCTGTAGAGGTATTGAACTTTTATGCTCATGTTGCAGCCGAGTATATTAAAGTTTGAAAGCATATTTTCCACTAATTCTATATAATTTTTTGCCTTATAATTTCCCAGAAAATTTTGTACAACTAGAACAAATGAACACCAAGCGTTAGATTCAATTTCATTCATTGATGCGATAAATTGTGGATTTTTAATAAGCTGCCTTATCTGAGGGGCTTCGAATATTCCGGCTTTTAGTATTTCCGTGTTAATCCCAGGAAATTTACGAATCAAGTAGCCAAAACAAAGTCCATCGCGATTTAAAGTCTTCACAAATTGCTTCATAAGCCCCAACTTGATATGCAATGGTGGAAATACGATTTTGTCTCTCGCAACCAAAGGTTCGTTGATTACATTTTGCTTTCCTTGTTTCATAACATTTTTTAAAGGCCAATTTCTGTTAACCCAGTGCTGATCCTTAGCTCTGCTATACCAAAGACATAAAAAACAAGGATATTTTGTATATCCACTTTGCTGTCCAAGGAGGAAGTTCGCCATTTTTAGGTCGACACAAATCACCCACTGATGTTCTTCATACTTAATTTTTTTCAGGACTAGTGATATTGCTTCGTATTCCGCCTTCATGCTGGTAGAATGACCAATAGGTATTGAGCCATATTTATTACCATTGTGCAAAAGCACATATTTCAAACTTCGTCTGGAACTGTCTATAAAAAGGCGCTATTCGTCTGGTGTGTATTCCGACAAACCCATTTTTTGTAAGAGTTCTCTTATATCGTTACAGAATACCAGGTTATTTTCCTCAGAGTAAAAAGGCAGCAGATCCTTATCTCTTTTACGATAAAATGTAATATTGGTATCTGGCTGCAGTAGATTCTTCTCATTTAATCTGGAAGCGAGTAATTCAGAAGATTCCTTTGAAAGATTCAGGTCTCTAATGAGATCGTTCAGTTCTTGTTGATTAAAACGTTGCGGATAATGGTTGTTGTTGTTGTTGATAAATCTGCTTCAAAATCACTGTCGTTTTCTGATTCCATACACTGAATTTCATCAAACGTGGGTAGTTCTGCATCATCTTCCGGGAGCGAAGGCAGACTGCCGAATGATGGAATGGGTATTTTTTCACTATACAGTACAGGCCTTTTTGCTGAATGTAGATCAGGGTATGGCCATTTCTGTCTATTGTTCCGATTGATTTCTTTGATATTCAGGAGACAAAAATAGCAGTCATCGTGATGGTTTCTTGGTTCTCTCCAAACCATTGGTACTCCAAACTTTAGACACTTTCTCTTTCCAACTGTCCACTGGCGCAGATGTTCAATACATGTCTTACATACAAAATGTGGAGCCCAAGATTTATCCTGGTCACCCAAGTGAACGCCAAAATAGGCCAAATAACTTCTTCTCGCACAATCAGTAATAGGCTTTCTACTTTCTTTAAAAGTGTACTCGCCACATACATAGCAAAAAACGTCTGGATGATTCACACAACTACGTTTGCTTCTGAATGCCATGGTTTTAATTAAATGTATGTTTTATCACTGAACAACACCAAATGATACCACAACTTCAGCTACGTAAACTAAATAGGTAAATGTACTTCGTAAAGCAAAGATACGAGTTAATATAGCTGTGTGTTAATTAGCTTTTGATGAGAGTATTTATAAGAATGTTGGGTTTTACACAAATGAATAAATATCAAACAACTCAAACTGGCTAATTAGATTCTAATTTCTTTATATAAACTGTACCTCGTAAAGCAGAGATATTTGCAAGGTAATACGACGAATTAATTAGTTTTTGATAGGGGTATAGGAATGTCGGGTTTTACAGTAATGAATAATACGAAGTAACTCAAAGTAGCTCATTAAATTTTAATTATTTAGGTAGCAAATTTCACTTTTCGCCTCTAAAGATATCACTATTTCAATATTTTTGCGTTTTATCAAAACTAATACCAATTAGCCCATATCTCAAAAACTGGAGCTGCTACGAAAAAAAAGCCAGGTATTTTTGGAATCAGCACATCACAAATATTCAAAATCAGTTCTTACTTTTTCGACACCAAGACAAAAATTTTATTTTGTTGGGCTGTGTAATCTATGAGGTAAGAAACACCGCAGTGTCTATATGATTTGTTATTTACTTTTTATACATTGAAGACTCAACTGTTTCAATTATATATGAATATATATTCTACTTCGTTAGCAATTAGATATATAAATAATTACAAAAAATTATCTACTCAGGTAACGTTAATTAAATTGAATATTAACTTCTACAAAAAACTAATAAAAGTGCTAATTGTCAAGTGATTTATTGTTATTTAACAAAATTTTACAATTTTAACAATGAATAAATGAAATATTTCTATTTTTTTTCACGTTTTATTTAGGAGTATTAACTTTTCATAAATAATTTCCTGATTTAAACGACAATATAAGAACAAGACAATAGCATCGATTAAGACAATATATGTCATTTTTCAATAAAGAGGGTTTAGTGGGAAAATCTTCAATTTAAAAATCGTATTTTTTACTTACAGGGTAAATTATAATTTAATAGCAATTTACCTGTCGAAAGTATTGTGTTTAAAGTGTTTCCGTCATTTAATTTTGTAATTAAATTAAAAATGCTCGGAAGACCGAATCAGGGGGATTCTTCTTTAGTAACTCGTAGCGGTATAGCAGCTCTAGCTGAAGCTGGTTGGTTCATAACAAGAATTTCTCAAGATGTTGGTCTTTTTGTAAGTGTTTATATTTTATTTTATCTATGAATTCCTGCAATTATACTTATTGGTCAAGGTTTTTTTAAATTAAACAAAAATATACTTTGAGGTGTGGCATGTATCCTTATTACCCCGATCCATGCAATTGCTTTTATTACTGTAATATTAATTTACTTATGCTTTTTATTAATTTTTATACAATACTTATAGAGACAAACTGTTAGACGGTGAATTAGAAGTAGTGAAATGGGAGAATTAGATACTGTTCGTCCTGGAAGAGTTCGTATAACTACCGAAATTGAAGATTATGCCATTATGCATACAACCGATGAAATAAGGTTTACTTTAGCAGTTCAGATACATGAAAATTCAGGACTGGGTTGTAGTGTGCGAACTATCCGACTTCGGCTGCATGTTTTAACTCCTGACCATACCATTGCACAATTAACATTTTGTCAAGAAAATATAGATAGAGACTGGTCAAATGTTATATTTTCTGACGAAAAAACATTTTCGGCGTCTCAGGATGCTCCTGTTCAACTATGGCGACGAAATGGAACGCGATATAATATTAAAAATGTTTTTCCAAATAAAAGCAGCGGACCAATCAACGCAGGATTTTGGGGTTGGATGTTTATATATAGCCGAGGATAAATTACAAAGATTATCCCATCTAGATTTAATTTGAGTGAATACATCCGAGTATTAGAAGATGTATTATTACCTACAGTAAGGACAATTTACCCTGAAAAAGAAATGGACAACATAGTTTTAATGCAAGATAATTGCAGTATACACTCAGCCCAAATCGTTAATGAATGGTTTGATGACCATCCCGAAATTCAATTGTTACCATGGCCAGCAAAATCACTTGACCTTAACCTGATTGAAAATATTTAGTCTGCCATAGTAAACAGTTGGAATGACGTTAGATTCAATGGGGTACGAGTAGGAAATTTGTAGGAACTATCTCAACATGTCACGACATTGTGGGAATCATTCCGGAATTCTTCAATTTGCGAAAACTTTGTAAATAGTATGAGGAGACGTCTAGAAGAATGTATTAAAAATAATGGGTATTACACAAAATACTAAGATGGCAATTTTTGTATTTTATATTTTCATATGTATTATATTATATATTATCTGTATTGAATTATATATTATGTGTATTATGTATTAAAAGTATCTTTTCATTCTTAATTTTATTTATTCATACCTAAATTTAGCAAATACTTCGTAACTAAGCAGTTCAATTACCTTTAAAGTCATTTGACTACATGACTACATATATAAAATTGATTTTTGGCACTTTTTATAATTTTAAATTTACTAAAATTCAATACTCCTAAATAAAACGTATTGGTTTCTTTGTAGTTATTAAATATCCAATTTAATTAGCATTACCTCACTATTATTATGTAGATAATTTTTTGTAATTATTTATATATATATAATTGTTAACGAAGTTGAATATAAATTCATACATATAACACTGAATTTTAAGTTTTTTACCTAAGAGATTATAAGGGTTAAGGTGGTTTCATGTCTTAGATTGTGACTACGTCCTTCTATTTCTACTTAAATATGTCATTTTTATTGACCGCGAGTGTACAAGAACTTAGGTTTTGTAATTTGGCATAAAACGATATAGCAAAGCTACAAAACTGAAATCAATGAAGACAAGATTACTCTAATCCAGTTAAAGCAAGTTTTTTAGAGATTGTAGTAATACGTTGAATTCAAATATTCGAAGGCAACAGGCATATTTGCACAATATATACGTATTTAAAATTTGTTTTAAGAATAAGGTTTGTAAATTTTAAATTGAGTGATAATTACATTAATTTCTTAAATGTAAAAATACAAAAAAGTAAATATGTATTGTCAATTCAAATTTAAATTATAGTTATAATTTTGCAATACATTTTGAGCAAAATAAATTAGGAATTTGAATAAGAATTACCGATGCTAACATAAGCTTAGTAAAATAATCATTGTTTATAGTTTTATTCAATTTATAAATACTGTAAATGTTGATAAAGAGCTTAATGTTATCGTGATCATTTAAACACAATCTTGTTAACACATCGTTAAAAATATATTGCAAATAATACTCTACTAACCCACTTCCACTTTAAAATAATCAAATTTTATATAACTTAATAATATAGCAGTTATATGCACCAGAAAAAGTAGTAGTAACAGTTTTTATTATAATAATGTTTAAGTACTTTTATAATAAAGTAGTATACTTTATGTAGTTTCTAACTAAAAGTCATAAAATATCTTGATTAGTTAAGTTAAATAAATATTTGCAAAACTTTAAGCTATTCTAAGTATGTATTCAGTATTATCAAAAAAATTACAAATGTTATGATTACGTACATTTTGTTAATAAAACTGTGTAATAGTATTGCAATATATAGTACTATACAGATTCTAAAAGTATTTGTCTTCTATTTTCAATCGAAAAAGGTTTTCTATAAAATTCTTACAGCTGATTTAATATAATATAGTCGTGCCTCAACTTAAATCATGTAAAAACTGTTTCAACAGCTGTTCGAAAACATTTCAAGGTTTTATTTTGTATTAATAGCAGATTCATATTTGTGATAATCAAAAATTATGATTATAACGCTAATACAAATATTCCTAAAAATTAAATTGTCAGTTATATCATTTTATTTTGCTTAGATACCTAGGTAGCACAGGATGTCCTTGGGGCGTTCCCTTTCTGTCTATATTACTTTCTAAACGTCCGTGGATGTAAAATGTACGTTCTCAATACATACAGTTTTGGATATCCATCAAAAGTCCTCAAATTACATCCTTAAAACGTATGTATGTACGTTTTGGACCAATTTGCTATTAAAAGCATTATTAATTGTATATTATTAGAAATATATTGTCTTAAAATTTTTACTCATTTTACTTATGTAATAGTAAAAACATAATCGTACAAATATGTATTCATATTTCCACAGGATCGTTAGTGGAAATTAAGCTTGAATACATAAATAAAGTTGGTACTAAAATCATATTGGCATTACTGTTTATGAAATTATTTTTGCTTGGTGTTTTCTACATTTAGTCATTTTTTATATTATGCACAATATTCAGTTGTACATGCAGTGTACGTGGGTGTGATTAATACCTAATTATAACAAATGTTTTTCAAATACTATAGGTATGGTAAAATGGGGTAATATTGACACAACTTTAAAATTGATTTTTTTTACACATAGCAGTTTGGTATATGACTGCTTTTGTGGCAGAATGAAGATATATTAACCTTTTCTACACTGTATATGATAGAAGATGAATATACCAAGTCGTTTACAGCATTTAATTTTTTTTTTAAAAGTGGTAATGTGTCAATGTTACCCATCGCAAGTCTAACATTGACACACTCATAAAAACAGCTAATATGTCAATATTTTGCATGTATAGTGTAACATTGACAAATGTCCTAGATATTTTTATGGAAAATCATAGAAATAAAACAATAAATACTTAATTAAGAAACTTTGTACTTAATTTTAGATAGTTATATTATTAATTAGAAGGAAGAAAGTTGACATGAAAGTAATGCATTCCCCTTTTAATAGGTTCGCGCAGAACCATAGCGACATCATCTACAGATACCAGGCTTTGATCGAGCACATCAGAGTACACAAAATGTATTTTCTTCTTTCTCAAAAAGTTGACCATAATTTCGCTGTCATTTACTTCCAACACTTGTCCAACATAGTGAATGCATTCTTCCTTTTCTACACAACTTTTAGAATTATTAAATCTGACGAGGACCCATGAATTTGCAACTATATTTTGGTTACTTCCGTCGAACTTCACAAATCCCTTTGCTTTACCACAATTATCTTCTTCTGTTGCACTGCTATTATTTTCATCGTGTGAAATGTCATCATCTGTATCATGGACAAGTTGTAAACTAGCATCACTATCTGAGGTTTCTTCAGTTTTTTCAACAGGCTTCTTGCTTTTTTGTTTTTGAGTTTTTCTTACTGTTGGTTTTCTTTTGTTTTTGTCATTTTCTATCATTCTTAGTCTAACATCGTCCGCTGTTAATGTTTCCGCAAATTTTCTTCTGAGTTTACTTCTTTTTTGTATTACGGTTTTGGCTTGCCGTCTTAATACAGTCATTAGTGATAACTCCAACTTTTTAGTAGGTGTAATATCTTCCAACTGTTCAGGAAGTGGAGTAGTTGGTGGTGAGGATTGACTGTAACCTGCAAAATCGGGTGTTGGTGTTTCATTTTCTTTTTCTACTGTGGATGTGGTTGGTTGAATTTTATTTTCTGAAGAACACATGACGGTTGATGATAAGGATTTTTTTAATATCATTTCTTTAGATAAGGGAAAAATTCCAGACCCCTAGAAACCACCTACTGCATTGGCCCTAGAAAAACACCCAGTTTCTTAAAGTTTTTTTAACAGACCAGGAAACACTACCTTGTCCGCGTTCTTAATCTCAGTTTCTTGATAAAAACTTTTTAGAACATTACGCCATGTTGTTTTAACAGGTTTAAAAACTCCAACATCTAACGGCTGTAGGACATGCGATGTGTGCGAGGGCAAATAGAACAGTTCAATATTGTTTTTTATAGCCATGTCAATAAGTTGTAGTGTTATGTGGGAATTGTGGCCATCAAATATTAGTAGTTTCGGTTCACTTAACGCAGCAGTAGCTCTCACAAAAAACATTTTCGAACCAATCTGCAAACTGGGCTGCCTCCATTCAGCCGGATGGAGAACAGTTATACACAGTATTTTCTGGTCCATTTTGACACCATGTTGCGTAAAGATGTAGACCTTTGTAATTTACAAATAAGGGAAGATATTCACCGATTGCACTACAACATGCTAGAACGGTGTAAGTAGTTTTTGTTACAGTACCCACAAGTTTCAGTGGGTTGTGTGAACTTCTGCGACATAAATTTTTTTGAATACCAGCGTCAGTTTGAAAGCCTGATTTGTCACAATTAAACACATTCTGTGGCTTATTCGACCATTCCAGCCTTTCAATCGTGGCTTTTAGCTTTTCGTAAATATCATTTAGCACTTCCAAAGAACAAGAATCTGCCCTATTTTTAGGTAGATTTTGTGCGACTCTGTTACTGAGTTTTTTCTTCCAACAACGTTCAAAAGATTTAATCCCGTCAATACCTGGTAATCCATTTTTAAACGGATTTCGACGATCCATATGTTTGAGATAATCCTGAACACAAATACGTAATTTAAAACGATCGAGTTCGAAGCCCCAGTCAGCTACTTTTATTATAGCATTTACCAAGAGTTTTTCTTCTTGTAAAGTGAGTACTGTGGGGCGGCCAACTGCTTAGCATTTATAGTTTTTCAAGTGGTTTATTAACGTTGAACGGTTAATTCCATACATTTCACTAGTTCTCTTGACACTTAAACTTCCACTTTTTACTTGATTTATGGCGTTTACCATACTGTTCATCATAGGTTTTATATTTTCTGGGAATTTCGCCAACCTTTTTTTTGCGGGGCATTTCTGCAAAGAGAAAAAACATTGACACATTTATAGAGTGTAACATTGACATAGGTGTCAATCTTAACCTTCACTTACAAAAGTAGAACTTCATCAAATTACAGAATTTAAATTGAAATAAACTAATATTTGTTAACGCGTAATATAAGAAATTACTTACTTGGCCGACTATAGGTCGAATCTTCAAAAAACAATTAACACCGGCAAAGTTTTCTATAGACATGACTCAACAAATTCTTGTGCTTAACGATTAAACAGACGCTACAAACCATAAAATTAGAACAAAGTGTTTGAAGTATAAGTTACTAGATGGCGGAATTATACACAAAATTTTACAACAAAAGACATAACGTAAATTTCTTTTCAACTAAAATTAGGAGGGAATTTTGAAAATGTGTCAATGTTTCCCCCATGTCAATGTTACCCCATTTTACCATAAGTGTTCTATAACCTAGAAAATCGGTGTTTCGTTTACCGCGCTTCTTCAATACAGATTTGATGTTTCTAATATATCTAAAACAATATCTATTTAGCAGTTACGTATTATTTAGTTAAATTGGATATTAAAAATGTATTATGCTTGATTTACTATGCCAAAAGTTGCAAGGCAGAAGCATAGCAGGCAAAATATTTATCTGACTTAACTATAAAGATGAGGCTGAAACTATACCAAATGTTGTGAATTGTGATTATAGTACATCTCAAAATGACGACTTCGTGACTCAGAACTCATTTATACATAACCGGGAATTATATTCTAGTCGGAATCAGATTTGCAGTCTAACACTAGCAACGATAATGATACTGTTATACAGCAGGAAGATGAAGTAAATGTCTTACTTAGTATTTTGCAGCTGTTATGCTTATGGGCAGTTACATACAATATCCCCCAAGTTGCCTTAAATAATCTGTTAAAAATATTAAAATTTTGTATTCTAAATTTTTTTTTATAAACCTATGGTAAATCCTGTGGGCATATATCATGGCTATGAAAAACCAAAAAAGGCAAATTCTTTGCTGAAAGATTTTGTTAATGAGACTATTGATTTGACAACGAATCGAATAATTTATGGTGGTCGTATATATAAATTTAAAGTAAAAGCCCTTATCCGTGATGCTTCTGCACAATCATACATAACGTATCCAAAAAATCATAATGGCCACTACTGTTGTTCAAAGTGCTGCATAGAAAAGATAAATTAAAAGTACATAATGAACATCCTACAGGTACATCCTATCTTGAATTAATTCCGAACATTGGCATGGTTAAAGATATAGATACACTGCCTCAAAAAAGTAATTGGATACTTCTAAGCGCGTCCTGCAAGGTAGGCAACGAAACTTACGTTATAACGGAACGCCTTGATAAATTTGACAGCATTGGTATTGTAGACATTACTTGCAACGATATTATTCTTCATAAGCGGTGCCTCAAACGTTCAAAGAACATGTTTCTTACCTGCAAATATTTATCTAAATTGTACCCTAAAGTTTTAAATTCTTCTTCGCCGAGTTTTCTATTTATTTATTTTCTTTGCTTAAGTAATTAAAAATTTTTAATTGTTATTTATGATTAAATAAGTTCCATCTACTTCTCGAATAATGATAAACTGTATGTTCAAATATGAAACTACTGTACTAATTAGCCTAAAAGTCTTAATATATCTGGATTAAATGAAAATAACATTCCGATTTTCTTTGCAAAGGAAGTATTATGACCATTAAATGTATTTAGTTGTCAAACAATTGCAGTATAAACTCCCATTACTCCTTTTAAATTATTCGTATGAAAAATTAGAGCATACATATCTCCCCTTATAAAATCAAGTCATATTTCTCATACAGAACGCTAAAAAAATTCCCAATAACATTTGAAAATGCATACCTAAATCTAAAAATCACAAAATTAGAAAAATGCATAATGCATTTTTCCGCTTTTTCTTCCTAACATTTAATTTAAGTATTAACTATTTTGAGGGAAAATAAATTTAATAATAATGAACTGAAATTTTCAGATTCGTAATTTGCATTTTTTACGTAGTTATGTATTATTATAGTGTCTACTACATTTTGATCGAAATAATATTTTAGATTTTATTATAAACTATACATAAACACTATTTATATTACAAGAACAAAAGTAGATACAAAAAATCCTAATAAAAAACATAATTAAAAAAGTATTTATTATTTTATTTAAATATTTGTATTGCTAACTTGAGAGACGTGAAAAACTTGATACCCAAATGATATGTGACTGAAATTTTTATAATTTTATTATAAACATTTTCCTGTGATGTAGGTGAATAATTGTGCAATCTGAATTATACATCATATAATAGCTATAAAATAGGTGTAAAGAGGGTAGTCACTTTTAAAATGCACACTATTGGAATATCCTAAACCGATAAAGATACATAGTTGGTTAAATTACAAAAAAGTTGTACGTTTTCATTTTTATCAAGGATATGAAAAGAAATTTGAGGTAATTTGGTTTTTTCTGAAATATCTTAGAAAAACTGATGTACTTCGTTTTCTTATTTAACTCATATCTTTGTTATTACCTCATTGTATTAGATGACATCTACCAAATTTACATAAGTCCATATTGGCTATTTACTTAATGTTACAAAAATTTTCTTTGTCTACTAGATCTTCATGTTGTCATTGTCAACTTTTGATTTTTTTATAGCCGCCATTTTGTAATTTTTTACTGTTAAATATAGAAAAAATTACGAATTGAACGTTGTAATACACATGGCTCATCAAACTTTATTAACTACATTAAAACATCAAGTTAACAATTTATTGTCCAAATCTAGTTGCCACGAAATAACAAATGAATAGAAACTATAACAACTCATTAAAACTACATAAATTGTTCAAAATGTCTTCCCATATGTTCTATGCAGAACAATGTTCTTTGATTCATGTTCCTCACTGCATTTTGAATGCTTGCTGGTATGACAGTTTGAAATATTTGTGTAATTTGAGCTTGTAATTGTTATACATGTACGATTGGTCTATCGTACACTATATTTTTTACTGAACCCCATAAGAAAATAATCAAGAGGGTTTAAACAAGCTGATCGTGGTGGCCAGCGCACGGGGCCATTAGTTCCTATCCAAAAACCTGGAAACCGTTCCTTCAAGTACTGAACACAAACTCTATTATTATGAGGAGGTACTTCATCCTGCTGAAACCACTTCAAATTTCTGAACTTTGCGATCGATAAATTATCCGGTATCTCTTAAAAATCATTCTGAAGAAATTTTAGGTAAGATTGGCCAGTTAAATGAGCTGGAATAAAAAATGGACCTAGTAATTATTCGTCCAAAAGACCACACCAAACATTAACGGAGAAACGAATTTGCGGCTTTACTTCCTGGGTTAAGTGAAGTTTATCAGTGGCATAAAAATGTTTATTTTTTTTATTAAACATTTCGTTGTTGGTGAATAAAGTTTCGTCAAACCATAATATTTTAGCAGAAAACTCAAGATCGTCCACTGGGAGCGTCTCCTGAATGCAAGTTTTGTACCCGTTTAAAGTTGAAATCGTGATATTTATGTTTCTTCAAAATTTTTTGAACCCCAGATTTTGATAAATTACATTCCAAAGCAATTTTCCTTTGTGAAGATTCCGGATTTATATTAATTTGTGCCAACACATTTATTGAAGTGAAACTTCTTTATCGGCGTTGGAAAAAAATTTACCGTCACATTTTTTCCGTTACGCGCCATCTTTTTTTTCGGTTACGGAAACGCAATAGCGACGTGATAAATAATATATCAATACTAAAGTGATCAACAAAACCAAAGGCTTTATTTTAATTCTAATTCCAGTGGATTTTTAACAAAAGTAAGTAATTATATCTATTTTTCTAATACTTGGGTGGAATTAATTGACATAGAGTATAAATTCTGAAATATGTTATTAATTTAAATTTAAAATATTTAAGGTTAACCTCAGTTTCTGATTGAACGATGACATTTTAAATTTAAAATATTTAAGGTTAACCTCAGTTTCTGATTGAACGATGACATTTTAAATTTAATATATTTAAGGTTAACCTCAGTTTCTGATTGAACGATGACATTTTAAATTTAATATATTTAAGGTTAACCGCAGTTTCTGTTTGAACGATGACAATGATAGTAATAATTCTATTTCAATTAATGAAATGCTGTAATAATCTTAGTAGCAAAAAGTGAAATAATTGTATTATTTGTATTCATGTCTATTATAATAAAATCCTTTTGTTTAAAATTTATCTAATTTTAAATTTAAAATATTTAAGGTTAACCTCAGTTTCTTATTGTAACTATCGGTCAATGTATATGATTTCATTAAAATAGTATTTATTAATTAATAAGACTGCTAATTTAATGAACATCAATTAATTGATATACATGCAACTTTTCAGAAATTGGTTAAATAAAGTTAAATTAGATAAATTTTAAACAAAAGGATTTTATTATCATAGACATGAATACAAATAATACAATTATTTCACTTTAACTTTTTGCTACTAAGATTATTACAGCATTTCATTAATTGTAATAGAATTATTACTATCATTGTCATCGTTATTATATATTTTTGTAATTAATGGCTTATGGTAACTGAAATATGAAATTGAATCTACAAAAATTAGTTAATTGATTTACAAAAATTTGTATTCATGTCTATGATAATAAAATCCTTTTGTTTAAAATTTATCTAATTTAACTTTATTTAACCAATTTCTGAAAAGTTGCATGTAGATCATTTTGCGAAAAATAAGGCCATAAAGAAGTTTCACTTCTTACATGTGTACACTAGTACACGCCCTAATTTTTTTCATTTGCAGTTTCAGTCACTGAACGATGATTTACGTTGTGCAGAGTACCAAACTCATTCAAGTGAATATTCAAACGTTGAAATATGGTTCTGTTTGGTTGCCTTCTTTTGGGATACAATTCTGCGTAACTTCGCAAGGCAATCACTGAATTGCGATAGCTTCGAATATAAATATTATACATATCTAGTCTTTCATTAACTGAATATCTTGGCATTATAAGTAAATACCAATAACTATCTTTATGTTTAACAACAATTATAAATAAAAAATAATGAGGTTTATTTACAGCACTAAACAACAGTTGAGTTTACTGTTTTAAGATAACTTTGACAGTTCTGCTAGCAAAAACTTTAATCATTCATTTTTTGTTACGTGGCAACTAGATTTGGACAAAAAATTGTTAAATTAATGTTTTAATGTAGTCATTAAAGTTAAATATACTATATGTGTAACATCGTTAAATTAACACAAAATAGTGGCTATAAAAAACTCAAAAGTTGACAATGAAAACATGAAGATCTAGCAGGCAGAGAAAATTTTTGTAACGTTAAGTGGATAGCCGATATCGACTTATGTAAATTTGGTAGATGTCATCTAATACAATAAGGTAATAACAAAGATATGAGTTAAATAAGAAAACGAAGTACATTCGTTTTTTGAAGATATTTCAGGAAGGAACCGAGTTGTCTAAAATTTCTTTTCATATCTTTGATGGAGAATGAAAACGTACAACTTTTTTGTAATGTAACCAACTATGTATCTCTATCGGTTTAGGGTATCCTAATAGTGTGCATTTCAAAAGTGGACACCCTGTACACCCATGTTTACAATTGAAAAGATTGCTAATATTAAAGAATATTATCAAAAGCAAAATAAAAAATTATATTTTATTGATAAACCCATACGTGCAGCAATTACTCGGATAGAAACTCCACATTCTTGTAAAACAATAATCTTCCCTCTAGTTTCTAGTGATAACTCTGTTTGACCAGAAAGACGTGGCATTTTGCACAATGTATGAGATGTAATGAACCAAATCCAAATAATTGCAATATTCATTACGTTTGCCAAATGTAATGTTTTGCACCCTATATGGATTGATTAACATTGTCAAAAAAGGCAAAATAATAAGTAAAAGCGTTTAAAAACTATAAATTATTAATGTTTTGTAATTATTTCGTTAAAAATCTTTACTTCTCTTATTGTACTTGTTTTATTATTATTTATTACTTAAAGCAAGATGAAATAATATTTGTTTATTTGGGGATATTTGCATTTTTTCATCTTATTTTTACACAATATTTCTTTAAAGCGGAGACCCCGCCCGAGCCTGGAACTGCTCCGTCTATTTAGAATTTTTGCATTACGTCGAAATTTGGTGGGGCAACTATTGCGACACATAAATTTGTTTGTAATAATATAGAACAACGCTTAAAATGTTGGAATTTTTTTAGTTTATTTTAAAATTTTTATTCAACATTTTACCCCATATAAAAAAAATTTATACTTTCCATTGGCCCAATAATTTTTATGCCATTGGTTACTATACATGGTGTATAAATATAAATAAAAATTTAAGAAAAAATAATTTAAAAAAAATCCAAAACGCAAAAATGTAAAAAAATCATTTTATCTGTGTGGGGTTCATAAACCCGTTCTCGGTTCAAAAAAAAATGATCATAGAATGGTTTAGTATTTAAGAAAACATAACAATGTTTGAAAAAATTGTAATATGTACAACCTTACTCCTATTATATTTAATAGAAGTTCCATTTTGAAATTTTGTCATTTTTGTTATATTCAAATTAAAAAAATAACAGGCAATGTAAACAGAGCACACATTTAACATTATTACTTAATCAAAATTAATTTGAATTACTTGAAAAAAAGAAAAAAAGAAGAAAAGCTAATATTTTGCGTAAGGTAATCCTTTAAGGGCACAGGACGCTCAAATACAACTGTAAAACATAATTAAATACGGCCCCATGAGCTGTGAAAAAGGTTTAAAATAAACTTAACCGCGGGGCTAAACATGTTTAATATTAGCCATTTGTTTCAGCTTCGCATGAGTGCAACCTATGTATATCCCACGATGTGGAATCGTTTAGGTTAATTGTTATTTGTAATTATCAGGTTTTCGAGGTATTGGGTATTTCAAAAAAATATTTTCTTTTTAAACCAAGGTTGAGACTTAGTGTTTATATTATTAATTTAGAAATAAACGTTGTTGATCATTTTGTACAAAAAAAATTAACTGATTTTTCCAATGTTTGGTGATATGTTTCCATTACTTAGTTTTAGCAAAAATCTACAAGAATTTTGTTTTGAATTATAGGTGACGAAACTCATATTAGTTTTGATTTCCAGTTCAGTTATAGATTATATTATTATAGATTATAAAAGACATCGGCACTTAGAAGTTAGAAATTCGATACATAAACTGACGTTTAGTATCATCAGTGGTATCAGTAATAAGGATATTATGGAGAATTGATGTGATTTTATCGGAGGCGGAAATGAAACCTCAACTTTTTTATTAACCTCTGTGGAGTCGGAGGTGAATTGGAGTCGAAGGTCTCAGTCAAAGTGTTGCAAAACTGAGAATTTAAAACTTAGAAAACGCGACAGTTTCTAAATATAATACATCCTTGAAAAATATAGTCAATGAATCTTCGGAGTCGAAATTTAAGACGGAAGCTAGATATTTCAAAATCGCAGTCGAAGCTTCGTAACATCACTAATATAATAATAATAGTTCAAAAAATCACATTTTTCAGCTTTGTGATGCTGACCAGTCTGTCCCAGATAATATAGACACTCAAATGGCCGACGAAGAAACGCAGAAGTAAATAGCAGTTTTCCCAGATAACAATTTATTGCCGACATGTTAAAACACCAAGCAAAGAAATGAGTTCTGTTAAAAGTATCCATAGCTCATCATCAAAAATGTCAAACTTAGAGCTTCTGATTGCAGAAAAATTAGTCTTGTTAAGAAATACGAATCTACAAATAACACCTACGCAGCAATGGGTGAAGATAGAGGTCAAGGAGTACGACAAATACAAACTAATTCAACAGGTTTCTTTGAGAAAAAAAATTCGTGATCATATCAATTCAAAATTGCACCAGACCATTAATGTTCTTATTCAGAAGGTGTAATCAAGGGACTTCAATCTTGGCAAATATACTGCAAACAAGCAAAAGGAGTTCCAGCTAACAACTTAACACATGCTTCGTACCGTGTACAATTTGGTAAAAAACTGTTGACCATATAAGCACTTTTCCTTAAATATTTACATGCAGAAACTAAACGGTTGTGGTATGGGTGGTATTCTCTACTCGAAAACGACATATGCAAAAATTGCTGACTTTATTGGTGTTGAAATGTGTAGTAAACTGCTTATGGAAATTGTCCAATAAAACAGTAAAAATGGCATCATTCTTGATGAATCAACTTCGCTAAGCCAGAAATCGTCAATTGGGACTCATTTGCGTGTCATTATTAAGGAAGCCGAATTGCCAGTTAATTTGTTTCTATAATTGGTGAAACTGGCATTTCTGCTAAAGGTATCTGTGATAAAGTCACGGAAATCAGAAAATCAATCTTCAACAAAATCTATTAGGCGTAATTTGGGATGGTGTTTCAGTGATGCTTGGAAGAATAAATATCCAATATCCAAAGTTGGTTTTCTAGTACTGCTCTGTCTACCGTCTTGAATTGTGTGTTGGAAATACCATGAAAGAACTGAACCAAATCAATCATTTCAAAGTGTTTATCAAAAAGCTTTATGGCTTTTATAGTACAAACCCAAAGAATCAGCGAGAATTAAAAGAATGTGCAAAGAACCTAGATGTGGAGTTGTCGAAGATATTTAATTTATTACGATATTTAATAATCGTTTATTTTAATAAAAATAGAAGTTATTTGATAAGTTGTTGACAAAATGCAAATTATTTTTTTATTTGGAGCCATTTCCATGACGAATTACCTGCGATAAAAATAAATTTTTTATTGCGATTTTAAATTACTCTTTTAATTGGGCGGTTTATTAATAATTTACCATTTAAATTTTAACGTCGCTTTCAATGAATGCATTAGAAAATAATTTTTAAATAACAATAAATTGTGATGCTTTAGTTTTTGTTAATTTCACAGTCTGTGTTGTTTATATAAAGTTGTTTGGCAATATAATTTTTTTATAGGAATCCGAATCAGAAGGAAAACATAATAGTTATGACAGAGCCGTATATGGGGGTTGTACACGTCTTCTCTGCTCAGTTAAATGTGTATAGATTTTGGGCCTTATGTACGATGTTTTAAGTAAATTGAGTAAATTATCCTCGAACGTGACATTTCGATCATTGAGAAACATCATAGTATTAATACTCAGATCTCGGTTTTCGAGGCGAGAGTGAATTGATGTGGACATTTTAAATCTGAAGCTTTGAACATTTCTGGGAAATCGAAATTTGCAGGAGTCACTTTGCATGAGAGTGGTGATCGAAACAGAGATGCTGCAACTGCGATAGTGATACCCCGCGCTCAGTTCTATTAAACTTTACAAAACAATCTCAGAAAAAGAAAGTTTACCGTGAGATCTTCACATGCAGGTCGTAGGGCTGTTAATTCACAAGTCGATAAAAGCGCCTATAAACTGCTTGTAAGAATAATCAAAGTGCTGTTTCCGATTTACTGGAACGATAACATCGGTATTCTTTATAAAAAAAAATAAAGTTGTTGCTCTTTATGATCGTTTTCAGCTGAATAACAAAACTATTGTGAGGAGCTTCCGTAAGTACAAGCAAAGCAAAAGAAAAGGAATCTGTTCTGAACTGAATGACTTGCTGAAGTGTATCAAGTGCATTCCAATATCAAGTGCTGAATGCGAACGAGCATTCAGCGCAATGATCTTATAAAAAGAAAAACATCAGAAACATAGAAACTTTTGAAATGTCGTGCTAGACAAAAATGTGGAAGACATCATGGACAGAAAGAGTAACCAACCTGGAAGTACTGCGAAGAATGGCCAAGGAATGTAAACTTGTAACAGAAATAAAAAAGAGAAAGTTGCTATATCGTTGCCATATAATGAGAGGAGAAAGATACAACCTGCTGATGTTTATAATACAGGGAAAAATCAAAGGAAAGAGAAGTAAAGGATAAAGAAGAATCTTATGGTTGAACAATCTACGGGAATGGTACAACTGCAGCTCTGGGGAGTTGTTTAGAGCTGCGATTAGCAAAGTGAGGGTTACTATGATCTCCGATAGAAGACGGTACTGGAAGAAGAAGAAATTATAATCCTAATATTAACATTCTTATAAAGTTAAGAAATTGTGTTTTTGATAAACATTGATGTTTCATTTAAATAAATACACCACAACAAGAATGCATTTACGGCATAATAAATAAATAATAATAAAGCATTACATTCCAAATTTTGAGTATAAAGTCGCGCAGCATGTTACTGAAGGTTGTGACCTGATTTTTCAAAGTTTGTAACATATCATTAGTCGTTGGTTTACTATTGCTTATAAAAGAAAGAATCGAATATCGGTTCTTACTTGGTTCAGAGTTTCACTATAGACAATATTTTCAAATAACTACAAATCAACTACAAAAACGACTTTAAACCAACAATTTGGTCAAAGTCACTGTTACAATATATATCAAAAAACAAGTACAAGGAACTTTATATTAAGGCTACCAAAATATGCTTTATTGTTGCAGTTACATTGACACATTTTAGACTATCATGCCAAGAAACAAACGTTGTAAATGTTATCAACTAATAAAATAATAGTAGCTTATTAAATTTTAGAATTAGTAAGTTATTATACAACCTTGTGATAACAATAAGTATAAAACTTATTAAGCAATTTTATTTTTGGTTCTTTATTGCAAATATGTTTTTGCTGCGGTTGCTTGCTTATTATGTTATAATGTCTACTGCTAAAAGTAAATTACATACTAAGCGTCAACGG
Organism: Aquatica leii; assembly: GCA_035610365.1. Lineage (NCBI taxonomy): Eukaryota > Metazoa > Arthropoda > Insecta > Coleoptera > Lampyridae > Aquatica > Aquatica leii. The sequence goes on along the minus strand of CM069433.1, from coordinate 30,726,006 downwards.
CTATTACATCTTTCAATTTTTAGGTAAAATAATACTTCATAACAAAATTGTAGGTGGTCGACCAGTTGAAATTTCTGCAGTACCATTCCAATTATCAGTTTATTACAAGAAATCGTTTCATTGTGGTGCAAGTCTTATTACGTTGAAAAATGCGTTAACGGCGGGTCATTGTGTCTACGATGATAACAAAATGTAAATTATATTTTTAGTTTTTTATATACAGATTAAAATACAAAAACATATAGATTACAACCACGACATTTTACTGTGTACGCAGGAAGCATATACACTACCTCAGAATTCCGTAGTGAAGTTTTATCTATCAAAGCACATCCAAAATATAACGATGATACAGTATTGAACGACATAGCAATCCTAGAAGTAAACCATACGTAAAAATATATTTAGCATATATTAAAAGTACTTAATTTTTAGTTGCAAAACACACTGCATGTTAGTGCTAACATTAATATAATACAACTACCAGAACCAAATTTTGAAGTTCCCACTGGAGCCGATGTTACTGTTTCTGGTTGGGGTCTTACAAGCGTAGGTGTACAAGAAACAAAAAAATATTTTTGAGTAAAAAATTTTAATTTTAAAGGAAAACGGTACTCATTCTGATGTCCTTCTAATAGTTGACCTGTTGACAGTAAACCGCGAAGACTGCAAGAAGAATTATTCTTTATTCGGTGATATTTCTGATTCAGTGTTGTGTGCAGGAACGATTGCTGGGGATAAGGACGCATGTTACGTAAATTTTTGTAGTAATTTAGTTGTCTTTATCTTAAAAATAATTTTAGGGCGATTCAGGTGGTCCCTTGGTATATGAAAAAATGCTTGTAGGAATAGTTTCTTGGGGAAATGGCTGTGCGAGACCGGGATATCCTGGAATTTATACACAAGTTTCGAAATACATTTCGTTTATAAATAAATCTATACGATAATATTGACTTATCTAACTATAAGACCAACTTTTGTAAGTGTATTTGCAAACAATTTAGACTGGTTAATTCTTGTTGTATTTAAGATAATAAAGTCAATACATACTTATAACATTTTGCATTTTTAAACAACTTTGTAAATTATCAATATTTAAAAAATTAGTAAACAACATAACAAATCACATTTTGCATACATAGAAGAACTTAAGGCACAGTGAATTAGGGGGCACAGTAAAACATTCACATTTTGAACATCCGTGGTGGATGGACCCAAGGGGAAAAAGAAAATTTTCCTCCTGGGCCGGTAAAAATTTTTAAATCTGAGCCGGTAGAATATAAAACCAACGCAAAATTTTCGGCCTGCATCGACATTTTCTTTGAGCCCCTTCTTTTATTTCCCAGGTTTAGGTTACCCCATACACCTCTGCTCCCAGGAGTGGGAGAGTGACCGATAGCCACAATCAATTCGCCTGTCGGCACGTTGTAGCGACATCTAAAAGTAAATTTCTGGTGACTATTATTACCTCAAAAAAATGCTTCAAATTCCACTGTACGAACTTTGTATTTTGTATACTTTGCGAACAGCAGAGATGTTTTATATGGTCATTAAAACTAAAGCATTTTAAGAGTAATACCTTAGATAGTACAGCACGAAGTGTGAGGCACAGTAAAACAGATAATCATGGGACAAAGTGAAAGTTTTACTGTGAAAGCCATTTTTTAATATGGCCTCACAGTATCAATAAACTCCAGCCCATAAATAGAACTCTACAAGTCTTTTAAAACCTAAGAGTTAATAACTGGTTAATGCTAAAACATTTTTTGTGACGCCGACTTTATGTACAGCAAAGTCACTTAGCACAGAAAGATATTGACTCTCCCACAATAACATCTGCAACGCATAAAACACCACGTCTTGCAGCACAAACATCTTCAAGTTCTAGTGATGGCGTTAATAATGTGACTGGTTTTGATAAATTTTCGACACCCAAAGTAGCAACTGATAGAAAAGCTTGAAGACTTTTGAAAAGTCTAAAAATATTTAAAGACTACCCCAAGGTTGACAAACGCAAGAAAAACAGAAAATGCTGTATAAAAGAAAGCTAGCTATTAAAACGCCTGGAAAAAATTGTGATCGCTGAGAAGAGAAGAAAAAGAAAAAACCATGTACATCTTGAAACGATATTCCTAAAAAACAAAAACAATTTTTGTGCTACGTGCCACGTTGCGTATCAAGAAAAAAAATATAACATCAATGACAGTGTCAAGAATTTAGATTTTTCAGTAAAGTAAAAAATGTTCCTTTTTATCCTGAAAATTTTTTTAGATTCATTTAAATGTGTTATGTTAATAAAACGCTTATTTTTGTCTATATTTTAGTCTACTTCACGACTTGTTTTACTTTACCTCATAGGTAGGGCAGCTATTTTTTGTTTAAGTAAACGTGTCAAAAACCTCTGGTAGAATAAGAAGAGGTGATTGAAAGATTGGTGTTTCAGTGTTTAAGATATTGCGGATTTAATCTTTTCTATTTTACTGTGCCTAACGTTTTCCTGTTAAAATATAAGATTAGGGTAAGTAATTAAAAAACATACACATGTAACTCTGTTGAATCTCGCGTAACAACTAACGCTCTTTTGCTTTATTAAAGAAGGAACGAAAACTATATTGGAATGCACTACATGTCAAAAAAAAAACTAGTCGGCGCAGTACATACTTTTGAGATAATTATATTCAACACTCCCACTATCTCAAAATTTATTACTAATTTAAGCCTATTTTTTTAACCAAAAAATTCATGCTTTGCTGCTGATAAACTTTTTGTAAGAATATCTGTTGTCATTTAATTAGTGGGCAGGTATACAACATTTACCAATTTTTCCGAAATTGATGAAGTGATGCCTAATATCTATGTTTGGATCGCTTATGAAATACTGGATTCAAGGACAACTTATTAGCACTTTGTTGTTGTCGTTAAATATAGTTAGAGCGTTGACTGAAAAAATGGTTACAGTACCAGCATAATTTATCAATTCTAATAATATATGTTTTAAATATATAGCTTTCTTAGTAGCTTCAGTCAAAACCATGTACTCAGCTTCTATGCTTAAAAGTACTACCGTTTTTGTATGTTTTTTTCCCTAGAATTTAAAAACAAGTCCTGTATACGATTTTCTGTCAGTTTTGTTGCTAGCTTAATCAGCATCAGCATAACCTTGTAATTCGTAATCATTTTTATAAAATTTCAATTTGCTACTCTTTGTGCCCTGTAAGTATCTGACCCTTTTAGCACACTTCCAATGCAGTTCATTGTAAGAATTGTTAAATTGACTCAGAAAACTTACTGTATAAGCAATACCAGGTCGAGTTAAAGTTGCAAGATACAAAAGACTTCCAATGAGTCTTTTATAAGGCAAACTTTTGTCACAAATACCATCAAAATTATCGAGGCAAATGATATTGTCTATAGGCGTAGTTACCTACACTTTTACAATTTGAAGTATAATTTCTTCAAATCTGATCAATGTAATTTTCTTGATCTAAGGTAATGCAATCGTTATTGTAATCTTGCAATTCTAACTCCTAAACATTGTTTAGCTTCGCCAAAATTTTTAATCTTAAATTTAGAGCTTAATTGTTTTTCTAAAAAATACAATTCTTCTGTATTATTTAAAAATACGAATAAATCGTCCACATATAAGGCGATCACTGTTAACAATTCGTTTTTCTTTTTAATATATAAGCAAGATTCAAATTTAGATTTTTTGTAATCCAAATTTAACAAAACCTCATCTACTCTTTTATTCTAGGCCCTGTTTGATTGCTTTAAGCCATAAATTGCTTTTTTTAACCTATGGACTTTGTTTTCAGTATTTTTTAAAATAAAACCCTCAGGTTGCTTCATGTAGACGCTTTCTTCCAAAAAACCATTTAAAAAGGCGGTTTTTACATCTAGGTGTGTAATTCTTAGGTCTAATTTTACAGCTATTGCTATTAATAGTCTTACGGTAGAATGTCGCCCAACTGGGGCAAACGTTTCGTTGTAATCTACACCTTCTCTTTGTGTAAAACCTTTTGAAACTAACTTAGCTCTGTAGCTTATCTCACTTTCACGGTTGCACTTCAACTTACACACCCACTTGTATTCAACTATGATTCCCTTTTCAGGTAGATCCACTAACTCCCATGTCTTATTCTCCTTGAACAAATCGATCTCTTCCAGCATTGCCTGTTTCCACTTGTATCCATCAAGCTTCGAAAAAGCTTCGGACACAGTCACCGAAACCTCCTCCATGTTGGTTTTATTGCCTGCAGGCGTGCTCAAGTAACTTACGAAATTATCCAATGTTTTTTCTTTTCTCTGTTCCTCTGACCTTCTTGGAATAACCATTAATTCGTTGTCCGGCTCTCTTTCAGGAATGTAATTGCTGTCTTCCTCTTCTGCTTTAGTTGTTTCTTTCTCGACATCAATACTTCTTTCTTCAGTTAAAGAAACTGACTCCCCCGCTGAATCCGATAATTCTGCATTCTCCATTTTGTATTCTATGACTATGCTTGTTTCTTTAAAGTTTTCCATCACAGTTACATCTCGGCTAGTTATAATTTTTTTGTATTCAGATTGTAACATCTGTAACGCTTGGTAGTTTCATCATAACCAACTAAAATATGTTTTATAGCCTTTTTATCCCATTTTAGTCTACCTGCTTTTGGAACATGCATTATGGCTGTGCTGCCAAATATTCTCAAGTGACTAACATCAGATTTCTTTTGTGTCCACAGTTCAATTGCAGTTTTTGTAATACCTGATGCTACAGAACGGTTTTTAAGGATACATGCAGTATTACAGGCCTTTGCCCAAAAAACTGTATCTATATTTTCATCAAATAACAAGCATTTGGCCTTTTCAACAATAGTACGATTAAATTTTTCAAACATACCATTTGTTCCAGTGTGTGACTATTTGTCTTTTGATGAAATATCTGTCAAGAATTTTTCGAACTCTTTACTGCAGTATTCTCCTCCGTTGTCTGTTCTCAGTATTTTAATTTGTTTATTCTTTTGCTTCTCAACTAAACATTTAAAGTTCTTAAATTTTTCCAAGGTTTCAACTTTTGCCTTCATAATATATATGAAGCACATTATGCTGTAGTCATCAATGAAGGTTGAAAAATATATTGATCTCCCTAATGATGTTTTTTCCATTGGACCGCAAACATCACTGTTTACTACCTCCAATAACCCTGTGGTATTACATCCTTTGCTTGGAAATGGTAAGCAAGCTTGATTTGCTTCACACCACACAATAGATGCTACAAAGAACTCACATCTTGTTTCCTAATGTTTACTCTGTAAACATTGTTTTTTAAGTTTGCCAGTAAAGCATTGCGAGCATTGTAAATCTTGCAACCTTTTTCATCAAAAACAACTTTATTGCCATTACTGATTAGCTTCGCAACTGACAATAAGTTTAAAGTTAAGTCGGGAACATACTGCACCTCACTTAAAAAAACACTAAAAGCCTCATTGTCTATTACTGTTTTTATTCGCATATCACCCGCGCATTCAACTGGTATTTTTGTTTTGTTTGCTACCATAATCTTTGATAGATCCAATTTTCGTTCATTTGTTAACCAATCCTTTTTTGCAGTTAGATGAACGATGAACACTTGCATCACCGTCGATGTACCAATCTGTGTTTTTAAACTGTCCTGTTGTAAACACGGCACTAAATCCGGTGTCTCGTTTATTATTTAGACATTTGTTCATATAATGTCCTAGCTGTTTACATTTGAAGCAAATAATGCTGTTTTTATTTTTGTGCGTTTTGTTTACACGAATGTCATCGTTCGTAAACCTACTGATGCTGCTACCTCTAAGTGTCTTCTTGAAAGATTTATTTCTGACTGTAGTTCGCTACAAAAGCACCTGCATTAGTACTGTTGCCAACTGTTCGCATATCTAACAACTTAGTTTTTATGGAATCTGTTGTTATATTAATTTCCGAGTGCTCCACCGCCACTATCATTGGTGCAAACTTGTCGGGTAGTCTCGCTAATAACAGAGAGTCTATGTTAAAGTCTGTTCTAAGTAACTTTTGCGATGTTTCGGCGATTTAGTTTACGTACGATTCCATGGACTTATAATTTTCTAATCATGCAGATATCAGGGTTCGCAATAACCCAATCTTTCTTGTGAAGTCACTTTCATCGTATAAATTCTTTAACTTGCTCCATATCTGGGCCGATAACCTATTAAAATATAAGATTAGGGTAACTAAGTAAAAAACATACACATGTAACTCTGTTGAATCTCGCGTTTGATACGCTTTGCATTTACATAGTAATAGATTCTGCGAAGTCCCATTGTCCTTCAACCATCCGCGGCATAAAAGGTTACTTTGCAGTCTCATTTTATACATGTGTTTGTTAATGCCACAATGTCCTGTAATTAGTTCTTTGAGTTTTTTAACTTTTGTCGACTCATGCTTGATAGTGCATTTTGGGTGTTTGATTTTGGATCTGCAAAGAAAAATTTTGTGTGCCTTGTCCTTGAAGAAGTTTTCCATAGTTTTTTATGTTCTGCTGCTAATTTGCTGCGAAATATTTCTTTACCGGTCTCGTAAGCGATTCCGAAAACGGATTTAGGTACGATATATGTCAATGTTGTGCCCTTTTTAGCTAGCGCAATGAGCAGCTGATGAGCTGTACTTCTTGGCAAGATGCCAATATTTCCAGACTGTTTATGCATGCTATAATCAGTTTGGATTTTATTACTGACAATCTTAGTGCTGTTTGACTGTCACAAATAATTGATATCGGACCATTGCTGTATGATTTCGAGTCAATAATATTTTTCACACACCAGTCAATAGCAATTTACCTAAATTCAGCAAAAATTGATTCTCATGATGCACCGTTGCGATTTTTGGTCCCATCTGTGTACCAGATAGTTCTTTTAACCGCGCTAAGGTAAATGTTTTTTGTCCACTTGTCTCGTGACGGTATTATCGCTTTAAATTTCTTTAAGGTGTGATAATCTTTTATAAAGTCGGATCTTATGCTTAAGATTGTTTCTTCACGCAACACGTTGTATAGGCCCGGTTTGTTTTTCCCGGTAATTGACGTGTGTTCATTAATCTGCAGCCTGTATGCTGCTTGTCTTGCTTCTATCATTACACGGATGTGTAAAAGTGGAAGTGAATATAATTCTTACATGGCTGCTGTGGACGTAGTTCTCGTCGCTTCTGTTAGAAGACATTCCCTGTACTTTACTTGAAAGCTGTATTTTTCAGGTTGGTTCTTGGACCTCATACAAACGCACCGTATGTGATGATGGGTCTTGTCACCACAGTATATAACTATTTGGTGATTGTGGGTTTCAATCCCTAATGCCCGGATGCATAAATCAAAGTTAACTATGTGGTTAGCTAATGCCGTTGCTAACTACGTCATTGGTCGTCAAATACATTTGATTTTGTACTTGACGACCAATGGCAACACTTAACAATATGACCACGTAGTTAACTACATCGTCAAAATTAACAACGCTTTATGCAACCGGGCCTATGTGTGTCAGACCATCCGTTTGGTTATATTAAGAAACCTGATGGTTTTCGTTGTACCTTTGTCTGTATGAACATTGAAAGTCAGTCTTGTATCAAAATAGTTGACTTACTTTTACATCCAGAGCGTGACTCCGTACATCATAAGTATTTTTATGTCATCCGTCTTCTGTCGTTTGGTAAACGGAACAGTTGCCGTCTTGGTTGGGTTTACTGGTAGTCCTTATTTTTTGCACTATTTTTCGACGGTGTTTAGTGCACCCTGCATTATGTTCGATACAGTAACCCCAAACTTATTGTTTGGAATAATGGTGATATCGTCGGCGTATCTTAAAGCGAATAAACCTCCGTTTTTTAACTCTTGTAGTAGGCCGTCTATGACGCGGCACCATAGTAAAGATGACAACACCCCACTTTGTGGGCACCCGCAAACCACTTCTACAGTGTTACCGTACAAAGTAGCTGCTACCGTCCGATTTCTAAACATTAAGTTAACCCGGTTTTGCAAAAAAGGTGTGATGCTTTGCAATTGAGATAAAGGTAGTATTGTCAAATGTTCTAAAATCTAGAAAAGCACAGAATGCAATATGCTCGCTAGATTTTCCAGGTTAGCATGCATACTGGTTTTGGTGCAAACGCGAAGCTTTTTGTGCCCCGTCCCGTATATACTTGTTTACTACCTTTTCAAGTAGTTATAAGATGAAGGAAGTTAAACTGATTGGTCTTTAATATTTTGCCTGGGCGTGCGTAGATCTCCCTGGTTTTGGTGTAAATACCATCTTGACAATCCGCCAGCTGTTTGGTATATGCGGAAGTGTTTGCATACTGCGTTTCGCAGAGCAGCAAATCATTTTTGCAGCATGATGAGATGAATTCTATCAGCTTCTGGAGACTAAAAAGGTTTAAACGTATTGATTCTCTATTCTAGGTTTTTAGAATTAATTATTTTTTTCGTTAATCGCCAGTTTTTTTTTGGGCGCCCGTTTGTTTAGTATCGCTATGTCCTGGTGCTTAGAACCTTCAGTTAACGATGAACCGGAGAATTGTTTTTGCAATCGTTTTTTGCAAAGTACCTTTAACTGTGTCCGTAAATTTTTAATTTTTGGTCACCATAGAACCGATGTTTTTAGTGCGGTTCTTGCTCAGAACTTTTTGGAGGCGAAAACTTGTACGTTCATTTTCTACGTTCCTACAGTACCTTCTCCATCAGACTCTTTTTGTTTTTATAATGGCTTTGTTGTATGAACAAGAAGAATTTGTGCTTATTAAATTTTTCATATAAGATAGAATATAAGAAAAGATCTGATAACAACATAGCAGATATGTTTAACAAGAATCCAATGAAATTTGGCGTACTAAATGAAGTTGAAACAGACTATAACGTAGCTATCATAATATCCAAAGGTTTACCAGTAGACAGCAAAAATATTAGAATAGAAGCTAGAAAAGATTCATTGTTGACCAGGGTCTATCATTATATTCTAAAATGTTGGTCGGAATCAACGTCAAATGAACTTATCAAAACATATTTCATTTCAAAATTGTAAAAATAAAAGCTATTGCTAGTACATACTTTTGTTGGACAAATCTGGATCAACAAATTGTTCATATTTTTTAAGAATATCTTCTGATCCAATTAAGGAAATACATATTTTTTTGGTTTAGACCATCAAAACCTTGACAGTGTGTCCGCATTTTTTTAGATGTGTACAGTAAGTGGGCACTGTGGACAGAGACATTTCGAATAAAAAATATCACATCGAAAGCAACAATTGATCAGTTACGACAGTTATGCGCAAGATGGAACTTTCTACAAACTGTCATTTCAGATAACGGACTACAACTAACATCACAAGAATTTAAATTTTTTTTTAGAAATAATGAAATAAAGCACTTAATTTCTGCACTTTATCACCCATCTACCAACGGTCAAGCAAAGCGTTAAGAATTTTAAAAAAAGTTTTAAAGCATCCTTAATAGATCCAAGAAATAAAAACATCGACGAGTACGCTTGAATAAGCAGATGTTTTCTACATTATCGTAACTGTAAACTGCGGAAACCCCAATACTCATGATGTTGAGATAAATATAGGAACAATTTTTAATGTTCTAAAACCAAACACCGATCACAGGATAAAAGATAACCGAGATAGTAAAAAAATTAAAACGATATGAAACAAGAACTAATTGTAGGAGAAAAGGTACTAGTAAGAGATTACCGAAACAATAATAATAATAATAATAATAATAATAATAATAATAATAATAATAATAATAATAATAAGTTTATTGTGTTCTTATACATAATTCTGTATTTACACTCGTCAAAACAAAATACACACTATGTAAAAAACAAACATTAAAATAGAACTAACATTATAAGTTGCCGTTAAAGGGATAGTTTAAAAACTCGTCATAATTATAAAAAGCTTTATCTAAAAGAAACTTTTTAATTTTAGTTTTAAATTGTTTGTAAGGCAAGCACCTAATATTTTTTGGCAGACTGTTATAATATAACGCGGAGCGGTGTTGTGATCCTTTAAGTGATTTACTTAATCTGCAGAAGTTGGGTCTAATATTTTCTTTATTTCTAGTGTCATGCTTATGAATATTTGTCTGCTGCGAATAATTGGCTAGATTCTTTTTAACGTCGCAGAGTGACTCCAGTATAACTATAGATGGAAAGGTTAATATTTTCAAATCTATGAATGCAGCTTTGCAGTCTTTGCGGTATCCTAATCCTTGAATAATTCGTATTGCTCTACGTTGTAATTTGAAAATGTATTGCCATGATGAACAATGGCCCCATGACAGAACTCCATAAGTCAAGAGACTATGAATTGTCGCATAGTATGACGCACATAGAACTTTGCTTGATGTCAAGTTTGATAATCTTCTAAGAAGATAAATTGATTTATTAATCTTGGTAGAAGTTTCTTGGCAGTGAATGTTAAAACTGAGTTTTGAGTCTATGTGGCATCCAAGAAATTTGACACTTGTCTGAGATGAGGTATTATCATAGGCTCGTAACGTCATAATTAATGTTACAGTTTTAAGATTGTTTAACATTAACTGATTTGTTAAACACCATTCAGTAATGGAGTCACTTGCAATTCGGGAATGCCTAATCGCTGTATCTAGATTTGTATTGTAGACAGTTACAGTTGTGTCATCGGCGTATAGTAAACAATTTAGATTTGTGTTCAAATTGAAATTTAAAGGCAGATCGTTAATGTAAACTAGGAATAATATTGGTCCAAGAATGGATCCTTGCGGAACTCCGAGAGTAATTGGAAGTCTGTCAGATGTTTGATTATTAAAGATAACAAACTGAGATCTATTCTTCAAATAGGAAGAGATCAGTTTGATACTTAAAACGTCAAAATAGTAAATCTCCTGCAATTTTTCTAGCAGTATCTGATGTGATACGCAGTCAAAGGCTTTTGACAGATCAAAAAAGGTACTAACTGCAAATAGACCCTTCTCAAAACAATCTAGAGAACCATTAACAAAAACTTTAATAGCATCAGAGGTACTTCTGCCTTTACGAAATCCATATTGTTTGTTATAAAATAAATCATTTGTTTCAAAATACTCTGACAACTGTTTAGACATAATTTTTTCAACTATTTTTGAAAAAATAGGTAATAAAGAAATAGGCCTGTAGTTGCTTGCATCATTTACATCTCCTTTCTTGTAAAGAGGTATTACTAATGCTAGTTTTAATTTATCCGGGAAATCTCCACTTTCGAGAATGGAATTTGTCAGGGTAACAAGAGGTCCCAGCAACACACTGATGTTATTTTTAATTAATTTGGTGCTCATGCCATATGCATCTTTGGATGTATTGTTTTTTAAAGAACGGATCGTATTACGAACTTCAGTAAATGACACTTTTTTGAATTTAAATGTATTTAATTTTAAATTTTGTCGAGTTTGATTTAATTTACATAAACTGATAGGTTTTGGCATGTTTTTTGGTAAATTGTCCATAATCACTTTAGAAATATTCGTAAAATATTGATTTAGTTCGTTAGCTTCGAGCATTGTATCATGAATTTTTGCATTAGTTTGTTTACGAGAATTAATCACAGACCACATAGTTTTAATAGGATTTGGAGAGTTTTTTATGAAATTATCATTGGCTTGGATTCTTGCGGCTCTTAGTTTCTTCTTATAATCGCTTTTCAGACATTTACAAAGACGTTGTAGATTCGGTGTTTTATATTTGTGATATAGTTCATTGAGCATTTGCAATTTATCACGTAAGATCTTTAGCTTACAATTGAACCAGCATATATTCACATCTTGCGTTCTGGTGTTTCGCTTGATGGCAGGAAAACTAGATAAATACGTATTGTGGACGACATCGAAGAAAGTTGAAAATTTTGTTTTAGTATCCATGGTTTTATCATGTAGGAAAGTCCAGTTAAATTCTAATAGTTGATGATGGAATAGAAATTGTCCTTTTATTGTTAGAGGCCGATGTATGGTTGGTTTATAAGTTACCGTCTTGATTTCATCTTTAATATTTAGTTCTAAAAGTAGTCCCAAATGGTCAGATAGTCCTGTTTGTATAGTATTAATATTAAAACGAGTTAAGAAGTTTATAAAAATGTTATCTAAAGAATTGACGCCTCTAGTAGCACACATGACAGTTTTCATGAAACCAAAAGAATTAAACTATAATAAACTATCATGGGGGGTAGAAGCTGAAAATAAAAAAGTTTATGGCAACAAAAATTACCAATGTAATTTTATCAAGGATTCTGAAGATGTTTTTGTACGTTTCCTTCATCTCAACAGAGTATGCAACTGGAACTAATGGGAAGTCATTCCCATTTGCCAACAGGACAACTTTTAAGCTTGTTTTTGATAAATCTATAAACAGTCTCCATTTGTCTGGGTCACATGGCATCTGTAGCTCTGTCATCAATAAATTTGCATTAGGGCATAACACTAAACCTTTATCTTCTAAGAAAAGACATTTCAGGGTTGCTTGTCTGGTCCTGTAAGAAGATATTTTTACTCCCTTTTCTAAGAGATTCCACTGTTGAAGTCGCGATATTAGGAACTAAGATTTAGTCTTGGGTAACTGCAAATCCCTGACAAGATCATTTAATTCCGATTGAGTGAGGAGGTTAGGTTGCCGAAAAACTAAATCTGCGGAATACTCTTCATCATCATTGAACGTATCATTCGAAGCCCCAGGTTGTGGCTCAGAGTCTTTCAAATCAATTTCCGGCTCTAGAGTATAAGTGTTTGGGGACTCTGGAATTGGCAAAGTATAGTTATGAGGAACAGGTCTTAGAGCTGATGGAATATTGGGATACTGAATTGTATGCTTACTTTTTTTCGAAAACCCGACGGTGGAAGTCATACAAAAGTAACAATCTGTAAGATGACAGCGAGGTTCACGCCAAACCATGGGCATAGCAAATGGCATTGATTTACGGGTACCTTTGAGCCATTTGGCCAAACTACTGTAACAAGTCGTACAGCAAACTGATGGAGCCCAAGTCTTGTCCTGGTCGCCAACTTGACAATCAAAGTACAGTTTATAATCTGTTTTAACAAGCGGAGAAAGGGGTTTTCGTTGCGCTTTTAAAGTTAATTCCCCGCAAACATAGCAGAAGCTAACGGGATGATTTTTCCCTCGCGTGGCATAATTAAACAGTAATTCAACGCCCGACATTAACCACAAATCACACTTAGTCACTTAAAAAAATCCGGAGTAAAAGTAGTTTTACTGTTTTACACAAATGAACAAAAATGAACACAAAATCCAGCACGTTTAAAACGTCGACAAGTTAACTCTGCAACAGCTATAGATGTACTGATCGAAGCAGTTAAGCAAACAATGTAGTATACTATAATGAGAAGAGTAATGCAAGTTCAAGCCTGTTGAAAATTCCTGTTCAAACCTGCATGTGGTATTGAGATCGCCAGCGTCGTGCAGTGAATCTTCCTAACTGTTTATTGATATTTTTTTACTGTTCTTATATATTTGTATTGGTGCTGTTTGACCTCGCTTTGTCTTCTTTTTAAGTTCCACTCCTACTTTATCACCTCCATTACTCGTCGATGGTCTTCCAAGTTTCTTATTTGGATTTTTATTTTGCAAGCACAAGCTTTGTGCTATATGAGCTTTAAAATTCAACTGGTTTTGAATGTCCTTTTCCGCTAATTTAACTTTTTTGCAGTCTCTTTTGTACCAGTTCCATGCGTTGATAACCATCATATCAACGAAATGGTAAAAGAAACGCATGTAGTACTTCTAAAAACGCACATTTGTCCGATAATAGGATATTTGACCATCCTGAAGGTCTACACCGCCCATAAACTGATTATATATATTTACTACAAAAGGTTTTTGTATTGACACCTTTTTTTTTTCTTTTCTGTCCCACCTTTCGGTTACAAGAAGAAGCTCTGCACTAGAGAAAGTCGTAGCCAAACTAACTGCCCTATTAGCATACCATTTGATTGCACGGATTTTGATGTCTTTAACTTTTGCTTCCACTTCTTCATAGCAACTTCTACCCTTTTTTTTCATTGCTTTATCGCTGCTGAACTGTAACCCTAAAAACCTGCATATTTTTATTGTTCCTATGGCACCTCTACCTATTTTTTGTAATTCTACAAATAAAAGAGGCGACGCAAGCCAGTTGTCGAAATATAGTAAGTAATTGTTGTCATTGGGCAATATATTTGATAACTGGAGAACTATATTATAACTTGCCCCAATATCGTGATGACCAGGTTTAGGCAAAACTTTACCGACATATATATACAATGCATAAATTTTGTAGCCCCATTTATAGGGCTTTTTGGGGTTGTACGTTTTTAGAGCAGATTTGCCTTTGAACGGTACAATTTGTTCATCCACGCAAAACATTTTCCCTTGCTTGGGTATAATCTGACATTTTTAAACGAGACTATCAAAAAGGGGACGTATTTTATATAATTGATCCCAATTGTCTTCATTTCTATCGGGCATGTTAATATTATTGTTGAAGTGTAGGTATCGCCTAATTTTTCATAACGGTTTCTACTCATACTGTCAGCCACCTGTGGCAATCTAAACTCATGAGAACAATAATTACGTGTTCGATACAAATCGAACAGTGACATGTACATAGTAACACCAATAAACTGCTCTAATTCAGCTACCGTCAGGTTCAGTGATTGATTTGAATTGCTTTGGACACAGTATAGGTTGGACTAGTCTATAATGTGTTTTATTAAATCTTGGTTAAAAAATATTTGAAAATAGGCGACAGGTTTCCAAACATCCACGTCTTCATCTTCAACCTCTTGGTAATCTGGCGTTGCTCTTGGTGAATCTTTTGCAACGGGGGTTCAAGAAGGATGCTTGTTAGCATTATTATTAGCGTTAATTCTACACAATTGGGCAAGGGGAATATTGTCAGAACTATAACTGTCGTAATCAAAATCAGATTCTAATTCGATATCGGTCCCAGTATTAGAATCAGATTCTTGCATATATTCCTCCTCATTTACTTCGGGGAGTGAAACAAAGACATGCAGGAATTTTCCCTTTCTATTTTTGTTAATTTTCCTTGGCATCTGAATAATAATTTTAAAAAACGAAATTAGTGTATATAAGCAGACGTTTACTTTGAGTGCCCACTGTATCAAATATGATATATTCATCAAATTTATAGCATATTGTTTGTTTTTTGAATAAAAGTAGGAATAAATGACTAAAAATGTAAATAAGGCTCTACTGAACAAGGAAAAAAATAATTACATACCTTTTGTTTGCGGATTCCTTTTATATTTCAAGATAAAACTCACAGAGTAACTAAACAGCACCATGCATTAACCTAGCATTCAAAAGCGCGGGAAAATTACTGTAAATTCTATTATTTCGGACCAAAACCATTACTGAAGTTATAGTTAGTACTTATTAATGACGCAAAGACTAGCTTCAGAAGTATGGGAGATTCAAAAATTAGTAGGTATCAAATATGATACGTTGGGCACAAAGAGGTTAATGAGTAACAAATGCGTAGATAATGTAGAAAAATTCTATTTATAAAATTCCACATTGAGACATTTAGTAAAAATAATTAAATATTGTAACGAATTTTATTATTAAAACTAATTTATTAAAACTACTAAAAATATTTTTTACTTATACTAAAAATATGTACACTTTTAAATTAACCGAACTAATTAAATCTAATAATATTTAATAAAACACTTGCAGTATAATTTATGTATAACGCTATCACTTACACGAAGATAAGATAAAGTCCTTGGATAGTTTCACACACTTGTTTACACAAAAGTCACGTACTTCGTAGATTTATTTATAACACGCGTTAACGACTTATTTATTTAGACTTAAATAATCTTCTTAACACTGCTATCTTGGCATTACGGCAATAACTGACCTACGATTTGTTTCTTTGGTATTTATACACATTTTGGAAATCCTTCTCGAGTGTTTCATATCTTTCGATATACGTTCTAGAGAGATGGATAACAACTTCGAGAAGGGTCTTGAGTTTGCGAATAACTTCTCGAACGTTTTAATATATTATTTGTTGTATTTTCTACATTTTCTACATTAAATGTGTCATGTTGAAAATTGAATTTTTTACATGTTCTATATTATGTGCCCATCGTTGATTTAATATGATGCTAATAATTATGTAAACAATAAATATATCGGTTTTAAGAGTCTGTTTAGATAACGTAATTTTTTTGTTTAATTAATTTTTATTAGGTAATCATGTAGTATGATTGATGTAGTCACAAATACCAGTTTATTTTATTTTGTTGTCTATTATGTCTATATTCTTCTTTTGTAAAGCGTGTTGACATTTATACATAAACAAAAATCTGCTTATACAGGGCTCGCCATTACTCCAACCTCGGTTTCTAGTGCCTTTGTATAAATGTCAGCATAAATAGAAGCAAAACCTACTAGAATAAACCTGCTTGATTAAAATAACGCTTGTGATTCAATTGAAAATTTCTAAATATCTCTATAACTGTAGATGTTAGGAGAAAACAGTTCTAGTGCAAATTGATAGAAAATTAAAAACTACATTAGAAACAGTGAAAGAAATCGAAAGTGCTGTTTAAAAAAACATGAGTGTCAAACATTTGAAAAATTTTATAATTAGCGCTCTCATACAAAATAAGTATGGCGAATTAAAAAGATCTTTTAAACTATTTAAATAGTTTTGACTTGCATCTACGAATTTACAAAAACAAATCTCAAAATTTCAAATTTCAATAGAAATGAGTACAGTACTAAACATTTTATGCTAACATTTATACAAAAGCACCAGACACCGAGGCCGAAGTAATTAAGATTTTAAAACATACGTATAAAATAAGCGCTCTTAACACTAAAAATCAATAAATATACGAACAAGAAGTTACAAAATTTTAAACAATTTAGACATTATTAAATTATATAACAAAATGCAAATAGATAAAAAAGTAAGGTAAACATAATTATGACAATACTTTATTGCACTAATTACATACAATATTCGTATTATTTGATTAGGTTTAACTTTAAGCAAAAAAAACTGAATAAATAGTATTATGCATTAAAATCTTAATTTTATTAATTTGTTAACGAATCTTTTACAACACTTGTAATTGTAGGATTACTGAACATGATATCAACACATATAAGACGTATTAGTTCTTTCAAGTTCAGTACTTTTACAACTGGCTATTAAAGATGTTTTCCGTGCTATTCATTATTTGCAGTTTAATAATATCTAATAGTGAATGTGAGCTAAGTATTATGCTGTTTAAGGATTTACGTTACAATGTATTTCTAGGCAAAGTAGCATTTACTAATAGAATTGTGGGTGGTCGAGCAATAGAGATTTCCGAAGTTCCTTTTCAATTATCGCTTTACTCCTACTGGAGTTTTATTTGTGGAGCCAGTCTTATTACTAACAAAGTTGCCTTAACAGCAGGACATTGTGTTTACAGTGGAGGAAACGTGTAAGTTATTGTTTACGTTTTTTGCCAATGATTACTAATAAAGCATTTTTAGAATTCCAAAATCTAGATATTCTGTCTTAGCTGGAAATACATATATTTTTTCGGGAGCCAGAACTCCAGTTGCATCTATAAAAGAACATCCAAATTATGACGATAATACATTGTTGAATGATATAGCAATTCTTGTGGTAATTAAAATATTATCCATGTTTTGCTTAGTTTAATGATAACTTTTTAGTTAGAATATCCGTTAACTCTTACGCTTAACATTAAAACTGCAACATTGCCAGCACCAAATTATGAAGTGCCCACTGGAGCTATTGTTACCGTTTCGGGTTGGGGTCTCACAAAAGTATATATTAGAAAAACGAATACATATTTTAACTTAAAAATTTTACGTTTTCAAGGAAAATGGAGCTATATCTAGGAATCTACAAGCTGTTGATTTACAAGTAATAGATCGCAATGTCTGCAAAAATCTGTATAGATCCTATAATGATGTTTCTGATTCAATGCTATGCGCAGGCGATAAGAATGGAAAAGATGCGTGTAACGTAAATATTATCAAATCTCACCTACTATTGTCTAAAGATTAATATTTTAGGGAGATTCTGGAGGTCCTTTAGTATATAACAAGGTTCTTGTAGGAATAGTATCTTGGGGAAGAGGCTGCGCCAGAATAGATTCCCCAGGAGTTTATACTCGAGTGTCCAGTCATATTGAATTTATAAAACAATACATCTAAAAAATACTGACTGCATTTATGTTAGTAAAGGAAAAATGTTGTTTACTTGAATGTAATTTTAACAACTTTTAACATTATTTGTAAACATCAGTGTCGTATTGTAGCATTAAAACTTGTGGTTAGAATTTTATTAAAATTTTTGTAATTACAAAAGAAACGTAAAATATAAATAATTATTAATTGTTTAGGTGCAGAATTTGTTTGCTAAACAAGCTAAACAAATATAGTAAATGTGTCTATCGATCGTATTCGACAATAAAACAAATATTAACAAAAAAGCGATTTGTCAATTTTGCAAAGACTTATAACTAACTAAGACGTTCTTCTTTCACTAGATTTTGCGTAAAATGGGAATTATAAATGTTTATTTAATATAAATTGTCTTGACTATTACAATTTACAAAACGAATATACTAATGTTGTATTATTTATTACTTTAAACTAATTAATTAAAATACTCATTTAAATGTTGTTTCAAATTTATTTATTAATTTAGATACTTAAATTTTTGTGTTTTTCATTGTTTAGATTATGAACTACATCCCAATTAAGCCGCGTCGTAATAGAACACTCATACTTTTTAGATTTTTTTCTATATTCTCTTTGTGAGCAAAAACAAAGAAATACACTTGACCTTTGTCGTTTTGTAAACTTAAACAAACTAACCTTTCTGAAGATATTACAGCTTGCATCTTCAAAGCTGACAAAAAAAACTAGAACCAAAAAGTCGAGATGTTACATTACGACGCGGTCTGAACCAGAAATCGCTTATAATCGAAGCATAAAAACCGCAAAAACTAATCTAAGTTAATAAATACATCTGCAATTACATTGATAATTATATAAACACTTTGATTGACAACATATTGAAGCATTCCCAAAATGTTTTGAACATTTGAAGCGATTGTGAAAAGGATTAAATGTTCTAGTCCCAGATAAGAAAAAAAATATAAAACGTATCCAAAATAAATTGAAGCCAGTCAGGTCAAAAATTTTAAGAAGAATTGACGGTCTAAATAAACGAGTGCAAAGTAAGTGTAAAAAAAAAGAAGATGCCGGCGTTAAATAAATAAATGCGTGATTATTTTTTTTATTCGCGGATAGTATACGGTTGCGGTGATATATAAATTACTTGTTTTTTTTTGCTATTTTGCTAAGCTTGTATTGTGTTTTTAGTTTAGTAAAAGTTACATTTATAAAAAGACAGTTAAATAGTAATTTGCGTAACAAACGTCGAAAGTAAAGCATAGCATAACTAACGTTAACGCGACGCGAGGCCGCACGGCCAAGCGTTGCATGTGATTGAGTTATCTTTTGTGTTGCCCTTTTGTAAAATCACATTTTAAAAAAAAAAAAAAACTTGAAATAATCAGAAACATAATGTTGGTACTACTTTTATTACTATATCTGTCAAATTTGACATCTTTAACATTGTTTTTTTTCAATTTTAACTAAACTGAAATTTTTTAAATCATTTTTGCACTTGTTGCATACTCGTTCTAATATAATAATTGACATGCGCATTTCTACTTTCATTTTGCCGCTCAAGAACTTTTTTTACCATTACGTAACTACACTAACAAACAAATATTGACGTTTGTATTGTAGGCAGCACAAAAAATAAATTAAGTTTTAAATTCGTTATTAACCCTTAAACGGTCGATGTATCTCAGGAGATACATTAACATAGGAAATTTTCTACACTAAACCTTTGCAAGTTGAATCAAATCGGGCTACGTATTTCACGAGATACATAAGCAAAGAGGCGGGTTGTAAAGGTGGGGATGTACAGTGCGCGACCGGTAAACGTAGAAACGTTATTTACTTAGTGCGTACAACGGCGGAATCAAGTAATATGAATATGGTAAGTGTTAAAGTTGTAAAAATAATCAGATTTTGATTTTTTCATTAATATTGGGTTTTCTACGGCAAAAATAGGCTTTCAATTATGCATGAAAAAAATAAGTTTTACAATTGCATCTTTCTAACCTAATAAAAACTTGCTCTGATTTGTTTGTATCCTCCAGTACACATTGCCCAATAACGTAAAATATAAATTTTTAAATTTTGTGGTCATTTATATACCTCTGCAATGCAATGTGTTTTCCAGCTCGCCGAAATTAGTACTACAAATTTCTACGGCCGAAAAATTAGAGAAGAACGCTACGTAGTATTGCTTCCGCCTGGAAATGTATCTGATATTGGATCGTTTTCGGACGATGACAACATGGATTCTCGCTTAGAACCAGAAAGTTTACCTCTCCTGGAAGTAGTTGAAAATGATTCTTCTAATAATGACTGGTGTAGCGACGATAAGATACCACTTTCAAACATTGCTTCAACTTCTTCGAAAACAACAAACATCAGATGGAAAAAGACAAAACAAAAGAGAGAAGTACCCAACTATTAATTGACTAAAGAAGATTTTGAACATAATAAATCTCGACTTCGAATACAATGAGCCCCATGCTGTACTTACACCTTTTCAATATTTCCAAAAATTCGTTGATAATTCCATTATTCAATACATAACAGATCAAACAAATTTATACTCCACCTTGACAACTGGATCTTCGATCAAGACGTCTTCATCTGATATTAAAAGCATTTATTGGTATTGAAATTTTAATGGGATTCATTCGTATGCCGTCATTTGAAGATTACTGGGTATTGAATACTCGATATAGTCTTATTTAAAAAACTGCGAAGACTAATACACTTCCAGAACAACAATACAGAACCAAATGGAGACCGTTTTTTCAAAATAAAGCCCCTCCTTGTGAAGATTAGACTGAATTGTACTCACATTGAACATGAAACTCTTTTCTCCATAGATAAAATGATGATTTTGTATAAAAGAACTAAAGCAGGAAATCATTGCCAATACATGCCAAAGAAATAAAAAAAGTGGGGATTCATGATGTTCCTGCGGGCCGGAGTATCTGGTATTGGATAGGATCTACAACATTTGACAACATGACATTTTCCCTAAAATAATCCGAACTTGGTTCAGGTGGTAAAGTTGTTGTTCATTTTTGCAACACAATACCTGATCCCCGAAACAACGTTGTGTATTTTGATAATTGGTTTACCTCTTTAGAGCTTATCGCACTATTGAAAAATAAACATGGAATAAATAGTTTACGGACTATCAGGAGCAATCGCTTACGGAAGTGTACTTTAGATGCAGACAAAATTCTTATAAAAAAGGGCCGAGGAAGTTTTGATTACAAGGTTTATAATCAAGCAGGTATTGCGGTAGTGAAATGAGCAGACACAAAATGTTCTACCCTCGCCAGTTCCTGTGTATCGCACAAACCTGCACGGAGAGAAATCTGCAATCACTAGTTATGAATAGTATGTTCATAAATTACACATTTAATAAAATTTATAAAATATGAATTATATTATGATGTTATGCGTAATACGCATACAACATTCCTAAGAGTGCAATTTGTATGACTTACGTATATTCATGTATTATGATTATGGTTTATAAATGTAATAAAGTTATGAATTGTTTTCATATTTTACTAGTTATCACTATAGTTATAATTTTATCTTAAGTTATGAACAAACCTTATATTATGATACATCAGCAAAACCAGCAGAACGTTTCACACGCAGATAGTGTGTGCATTGCATCAACTAAAGAAGTGATTTTACCAACTGATAAAAAGGTAAGCAAAATGTAATAAAATTGTCATATATTTCTGTTTTTTGAGTTCTAATGTTTGTATATTAATTATTTTCTACGAATATACATAAGAAACAAATATTAGTACTTATAACACATTCACATACAAATTTATAATTCTTGCGTAAACTAGTAGGTAACGAAAATATATTACATTATAAAGTATGTATTTGTATGAGGTGTGTATACCAAATTAATTTGCCGTTTATCTCAATTTTACATTATATATTATGCGTATTTCCATTTCTTAAAATTAATATTAAAAACGTTAATAAATACTAACAATCCAAACTAGGTACACATGTTCTGTTTTGTATTTAAAATATTAGGTTTCTCCGGTATCAGCTACTGTCAAAAATGTTTACATAAATTAGAATTTTACAACACGTTCTAGTCATTTATGCACATACGTCTAAGGTAATCAAATTCTTATCGCGAAACAATTCAAGGAATTATATTCCGGTACCCGTATTTATTACCACAAAAACATACAGTTGTCAAAGTAGTCATAGTATCCAAAGTAATCAAAGTAACGAGTTAAAGTAACGAATACAAAAAGTGTAAGTAAGGAATAGTAACGATTACTCAAAAGTAACGAAATTCACCATCACTTTAACTTGAATTAGAATTAGATATACAAGATGTTCAAAGTTATCTGTTTATTATTGCTATTTTGATTAATATTAAAAGCTACGAATTAGATTAAATTGAAAGTTGAAACAATTTTGATCACTTTCTGTTTATTTACATTTTCTAATACACATACTTCTTATTTCTAGATTTGCGTCGCTATAATTTAACTAAAGTATTGCAAAGAGTTGTAAAACCTAAAGGCCGTAAGAAAACAGACAATAAGGTATGGAAAGTTAGCATTGGAGATACATGGAAGTTTTTTAGTTCTGAAGTGAGAACACTGGCAGATATGTGTAGTAAGGATGACGATAATCTAGTTTGCTTTGGTAACGGATAATATTACGCATTTATACAATAATTTTCTATAAACTTTTGATGCCTACTTTAAAATAATGGATTTGATAAACGTTGTAATAGCGGCTTCCACGGCCGGAGTCTATACTAAGATAAGAACGTCTTCCGGGTTTGGACCGTGTCAATGTTGTAACCGAAGTTGCCAACGTTTCGCCCACTTTCGTAAGGGGCTTCATCAGGGCGTCAGAGAAATCAAAGAACTCAAAGAAGCAACCGAAATCTAACTAAACACTTCTCAAAAGTTAGGTTATCAACTTGTGAACTAAGCCAGATTCTAAACTAAGAAAAAGTAAGAAAGAAAACGATAAACTTGAAAAAGCAAACGAAAATCTAACAAAGAACCACTACAGAGTTAGGTAATCAACTTGTGAACCAAGCCAGATTCTAGAATCCTAACTCTGTAGTGGTTCTTTGTTAGATTTTCGTTTGCTTTTCCAAGTTTATCGTTTTCTTTCTTACCTTTTCTGAGTTTAGAATCTAGCTTGGTTCACAAGTTGATTACCTAACTTTTAGTTAGATTTCGGTTGCTTGTTTGAGTTCTTCGATTTCTCTCACACCCTGATGAAGCCCCTTACGAAAGTGGGCGAAACGTTGGCGACTTCGGTTAAAACATTGACACGGTCCAAACCCGGAAGACGTTCTTATCTTAGTATTGATAAACGTTGCTGCCTACATGATAAGTAAACCTTTTACAAAAATTATTTGTATTCATGTTCTTCAACTTCAATATTAAAAATCGTTTTTGTTAAATTATCTTGACTGCAAATAGAAGAAAAGGTTTGTGGTTAGCAACTTGTAAAATTATTTTTTTAAATTGTTGCTCAAGTTCTGTTTCAGTTTTGTTTATATTATTTACGTTTTATTATTTGTTATTAGTTATGTATTAGTTCTTGTGTTATGTGTTCTATTTAAATTATTTAGTTGTAAAAGTATGGTGGTGTACTTATAGCTGCATTAAAATTGTGTAATCATCGTAAAAAAAATAAACATTTTTTGAAACTCGAAATACATGTTTTACTAATTTATAAAATATATATGAGAAATATCTTGTGATTATTTCGTATAAGAAGAGTAAAATTAACTCCGAAATTATGATTAATATTCATAATTGTTAATACACTATTCTGAATATCATTTAATAAACAATACTTTATTTATCACATATTATGATTGGCTGCTTAAAAGTTATTCTTTATTTAATTAGAGTTTATGAATATTAATCATAAAAAATATAATCATAAAAAAAATGTGATTATTAAGCATACATAATGAAAATACTTCGTTACTGGATGTGAATTATAATCATAATAGATGTGACTTAAATCACAAATTACAATTACCTGGTTAAAATTTTATTCTTAATATGATCATTGTTTGTGAGTATTATTCATAAAGATATGATTATTACGCATATATAACGAAATCGTTGGCTTCATAACTTATGAATTATAATCATCATCGATGCTAACATGACTCTTCACAAATTATACCGATGGTTTATAAATTTATGAATAAAGTCCTCGCAATTTAACTTTCGATGCACGTCATTAATGACGTAAAATTCATACCACCCTATTTATAGCAAAAATTAAATAAATACCGAATTGTCTTATTGAATTTTTTTTATCACGTTGTTGGTGTGCTTACTACAGTTGCAGCGTTGTTGACATCTGTCAAATTTAATTTGTATTTTTTACGTCAAAGTGCTCATTGCTTTTTATAATTATTTTTGATACAAAACTGTACTATTTTAAGCTTGAACGAGATAATGGTGATCCATTGATATCAGTAAATGCTGTGCGAGAAGTATCCTTTTACTTAATATTTAAATTGTGGTAATACATACATATATTCTACAGTTATTTCTGTATGTACAACGGTTGCTAACAACGAGGTTCTTAGATCTCTTCAAAACGTAAGCGTAGTACAACTGTTACGAATGTAGAAACATTTAATGAAAACGTAATATGCAATGTAATATTAAGAATGTACGAAAGCAGTAAGTTTACATGATAATACCGACAACATGGTTGAATAACTACGTCACTGACGTTAATGACGTGCATCGAAAGTAAAATTGCGAGGACTATAGCTAGTAGTAGTTGTTTTTTATGCTTAAATTACGCATAAGTTGTGCGTCTTACGAATGATATCTGAAAACATTTCTCTCCGTGTGTGGTTCAAGTAAAACGTTGATTGTCCTCAAATTATAAAACAATATAATACTCACGTGGGCGGCGTTGATTTGGCCGACATGCTCATTGCTCTATACATAACGCCATACAAGTCAAATAGATGGTATTTGGGTATATTTAGCCAATTAATTGATATATTCATAAATAATGGGTGGCTTCTGTATAGAAGAGACATGAACGCATTTGGAAACAAAAAACATGAAAACCTGAAAACATTTCGCATCCATTTAGCCTCGTCCATTATAAAAACTAAAAGCCTTACAAAATTAATAAGAGAATCCGATTTTGCAATGGAACAACCATCCAAAAAAGTTAAACTTCCTGTGAGTGCTAGACCACCTAATGACATACGGTTTGATCAAGTGAGACATTATCCAAGGATAAGGAAAGGTGCAAATTTTGCACAAATGGCCAAACGACGGTTTTCTGTAAGAAGTGTAACTTGCGGTTATGTATTATAACCGGAAATAATTTACGAAACTGCTTTACAATTTACCATATGAAGGATCTCTGAACGGGCAGTGTATCTTAAGAGATACTAACTGTATCTTTTTTGCGATAAATTAAAGAATTCAACAAATATTCTTTTATGATCTTTAACACCTATATAATAAAGAATTTATGAAATTTGGTGTTCCTCATTCCTCCTAAACCCCTTGCCCGTTTAAGGGTTAAATAATTGTGTTTGAGCAGTTTTTGCTTTAAATGGTTATAGTCAAAACGTTGTCTACTTACTCTGTCATCTACTATATAAATTCCGTTCTTTGCTACTTTAACAAACAGCGTTTATCGTTTTAAAAATAACATGTAACCTAATATTTTAGTCGACGTACAAGTTCATGTCATAATGTACGTTAGATATTTAGTTCCGATGTTCTGTATTTTGTTTGTTTTTTTTACTAGAATC
Organism: Aquatica leii; assembly: GCA_035610365.1. Lineage (NCBI taxonomy): Eukaryota > Metazoa > Arthropoda > Insecta > Coleoptera > Lampyridae > Aquatica > Aquatica leii. Next base: position 30,699,964 of record CM069433.1, on the reverse strand, counting down.
AAGTTAAACTTTGTGCGTAGAACTACGAAGATATAATTGGTTATTAACTACCCATGTTTTCATTATGATGATTGACATAAGTTACATTAATAACTTTATTTTGCTTTCATGTTTTAGTTTTTAAACTTGATTAGTTCTTCTAAAAACTGAATCTGCAAGTCGCATAGTTTGTGAATATGAATTCAAAACGCAATTCTAGCAGTTTTAATTTAGTGAAAATTTTCAATCTACCGGTTGAATTATGTAATGTTTTCTATATAGTGTAAATATTTACTTCCGTCCTCGCAAATAAGAAATAGAGTATGGACAGTTTGGACAAAATGCTTCTTTAGAAAGTCTTTTGATTTACGTATTCCCAGCATAGTTATTAACAGTAAAAAAAAAGACATTACTAAACTGTACAATCTTTCAAAATCTGTAAGATAAAACATGATGAATTAACAAATTATATGAGGAGTAAGTTCAAAAGAAATGTAAACAGTCTTATAATCAGAACAATTACTGATTGCAATATTCACTAATAACTAGTTGCACTAGTAAATTCATTTTGTGAATTGATAAGAGTACTAAATTTAGGGACAGCGTAATCCGTAAGCTGTTGGTTTCAGAAAAAACATTTTAAAGTGCAAAATAATGGAAAATCCGATTATTTTGCAAAAAATAGCAATATTTAATTTTGTTTGCAAATTTAACAAATTACCGATACAAAAATTTTAAAAAATAAAGGAATTAATCGGTTTGGAAGCAAAACGGGTTTCAGTTGGCGTATTGCAAGAATCCGACTCCAATGAGTTCCGAGAAAACTAAACCTAACGGACATTTTTAACGACCCAAAACGGATTTTTAACGGAGACGAAAGCGGTTTCTCCTTGTGTCCGAAGACAGGAGAGGTTTTAGGACCAAAGGGATTTTAAACTTTGTACAGTGTTAAATTAGGTAACGAGAAGGAGAATATAACGCCATCAGGCAAATAGCAACTCCGCTAGTAATTTTTCCATACATTCGACCAGCTCCTTCTGTCATAGACAATATTCCAAATAATTAGATACTAAGCAAATCTGAAAAGGAATGGATGACATCTGATGTATTTTTTGAGTATGTAGCCAACGATTTCAACTAATGGGTTTTAGATCAAAATATAAAGAAACCCATATTACTCTTTGTTGATGGCCACAGGTTTCACATGACTGTAGCTCTGATCACGTGGTGTGATGAGAATGAGGTAATCTTGTATACCGTACCAACCAATGATACGCATATACTACAACCTGCAGATGTTTCTTTATTTAAACCTTTGAAACAAAATTGGAAAAATACGATCAGGGACTGGCAATGTAAAGTGTAAACCAAAAAATGTTAATTGTTCTGTAACTAAAACAAATTTTTGTTCTCTTTTTAATGAAATTTTATACAAAACAGAATTGGTAAATCATATACAAAACGGGTTCAGAAAATGCGGATTATTTCCATTAAATCCGGAGTTTGTCGATTATACGAAATGTGTATTAAATACCACTGAAAAGTTAACTAAACCTCAAAAAAGAAAATCGGGAGATTGTTTAACACAGCAGAATTTTAGATCTGCAGAAAAAATTATAAAGAAGATAAGCCCTCAACTAACATCTTATGGTATCAACGTAACTGTAATTTTAAATGAAATGAAGCTTCTGGAACATACAAGTCCGATAAAGCGAAGATCCAGAAAATCCAGAGATTTACAAGAACTTAACTTAGCACAACCAATTTCTTCTGAAGAGGTAGACTACGCGAAACTGATAGAAAATGCAGACATAATTATTGATGTGACTGACGCAAACAAAAATTCTGTTATAGGTAACGACAGAGGTGATACACCTTCGTTACTAAATGATGCTTCTGTTTTGTTTATTCTTTTATTTAAATTACACTAGGTGCACAAACACTATCGTTTACATGTTTTGTTTTATCTTAATTAAATTAAACTAGGTGCACAAGCACTATCATTTACCCTGCTTAAGCGTGCGCGTCAGAACCAGAAGTGGTTGCTATTTCGCAACCCCTCCTTAACATTTTTTGTTAGGCGGGGTAAAGATAGGCGGCAAATTCAAAAATATTTGAAGGCCTTAACATGCCGGCCACCTTGAAATCAATCGATTTCAAAAGACCAATCAAATTTGTACATCAATAGAAACGAACATATAAGGATACCTCGACTTAAGCTAGTAAAAACAAAAAAAAAGATCTGTAATCCAATACGTTAACATATAAAAGACACTAAAATGAACATCTTTTGACAGCTAAATTCTTCTGCACATGCATCACATTACGAAAAATTGTTGCTTTTTTACACTCCCGGCAACACACACAACTTATTAACACTTCTCTTCAGGAGGTGTCCATTCGCCAGACCGACCGTCGCTGAGCGGATTATGTTGTCCGGATGGACATGGACCTCTACAACTCTCCCTAATAGCCACTGGAGTGGTGGTAGGTTATCTTCCTTTATGATAACTAACGAATTTAACTTAAGCAATGCTGGCATGTGTTGATACCATTTGGTTCTACGTTGCATCTCAGGTACTACCTCACGACACCATCGCTTCCAAAAATGCTGGACCAAACTTTGAATACGTGTGATATGTTAGCTTAGCTTCATTCACGTTTACCAAGTCATTTTCGGGCAAAGTGCAAAGAGGTTTTCCAATCAAGAAATGACCTGGGGTAAGTGGATTAGTGTCGGAAGGATCGTTTGTTAGCGGAGAAAGCGGACGGGAATTAAGTGTTGCTTCGATCTGAATTAATAACGTAGAAAAATTTTCGTAATCTAAACAAGTGTTACCTAATACCCTTTTAAGATGCGCCTTTACACATTTAATGCCACTCTCCCACATACCTCCTTGATGAGGATTATTAGGAATTATAAAATCCCATTTAATATTATGAATTGCCATAAAACCCGATATCTCCTCTTTCGAAGTTTTTGCATTGAAAAATTTATAAATCTCTTTTAATTGATTCGAAGCACCCTTGAAATTGGCAGCGTTGTCAGAGGTTATAGAGGCAGGAACACCTCTGCGACCTATAAAACGTTTGAACATTGTAAGGAAACCTGCAGTGGATAAATCTGTGACCAGCTCCAAGTGGACGGCTTTTGTTACTAAACACACAAACAGACATATGTAAGCCTTGATCAGTTTTGCTCCACGGAGCTTACGGTCCTTAATTAGAATGGGTCCGGCATAATCTGTCCCTACATTTGAAAATACAGAAGTGTTGGCTTCGAGACGTTTGGCTGGCAAATCGCCCATTAGAGGGCTGTAAGCTTTAGGATTGGCACAAAAGCATTTAATGCAGTTATGAATTGTTTGCCTAGCTTGACTTCGAGCTGATATGGGCCAATAGTATTCGCGAAGGCTAGCTACTAGCTGTTGCGGACCACAATGCAGCATAGATTTGTGAAAATAATCAAAAATTAGTTTAGTAAGCAAATGATGCTTGGGTAATAATACAGGAAATTTTTTGTCAAATGCAAAGTTAGAATTTCGTATTCTTCCTCCCACTCTTAATATACCATTTTTGTCTAAAAAAGGGTTGAGTGGCAAAATATTTGTGTTGGATTTTAATAGTTGTTTAGATTTTAGACATCGAATTTCGTGATAAAAAGTTTCATTCTGACACAGCCTTATTAGTAAGTCCATGGCTTGCTGTAATTCTGAAGCTTGCAAGTTTTTTAGCAAACGACTATTTTTATTTGTCCGAGCGTTTTTAACAAAGCGTAGCATCCACGCGACCACGAGCTTTAAGGTAGTTAATGACGAATATTTTTGAAAAATGGTTGAAGTTTGAATAACTAAAAGATTTGTATTAATATTCGTATTTTCCTTAAGCTCGGGCCCTATAATTTGATTAGCGGATTTATGGATTTGTTCCGGCCAGTCATTTGGTGATGAAACAAGGTAAGACGGGCCGTGCCACCAAAGAGAGTTATTTATGAGGTCAGTAACTGAACAACCTCTTGATACCAAATCTGCGGGATTTTGTTTGGATGGTACGTAAAACCAATCGTCAGGATCAGATAGTTCTTGTATGGTCGCAATTCTATTAGCTACAAAGGTTTTGTATTTGTTTGCAGCAGATCTGATCCAGTTAATCACAATAGTCGAGTCAGACCACAAATAGGTTTTATTAAAGCAAATGAAAAGTGAATTTTGAATCTTTTGGACTAACTCCGCGAGAAGTAGTGCAGCGCATAATTCCAGACGCGGTATGGTGGCCCCTTGAAGCGGAGCGACCCGAGACTTAGACGCTAGTAACTGGCAAGATACGTTTCCGTGCGAATCACGAGACTTAATATAAACGCAAGCCCCATAAGCGTTGGAGCTGCTGTCACTGAATCCATGGATGTCAATTTCGACGGCGTCAGGAATTATAACACACCTTGGTACTTGTAAAGTATTTAATAAATGCAATTGCGACTTAAATAAATCCCACTCGGAGCTTAAATGCTGGGGTATACTTTCGTCCCACGTAATTTTAAGTTGCCACAGTTTTTGAATTAGCAGTTTGCCATTAATAATGATAGGCGAAAGTAGGCCTTGAGGATCGAATAGTTGGGCTATAATAGATAAAATATTTCTTTTCGAGTTGCCAAATACTGTCCCATCCTTTACTTGCATATTGTATTGGATAACGTCTGACTTGGAGTTCCAGCAAACACCTAGAGCTTTGCTACTTTCGCGTTCGCACAAAGGAACAGTAAGAAGTGATGCTTCTGAGACGCTGTTACTTAAGAGAACATCAGCGTTATTAGACAGAAATTTGCGAATAGGAAATCCCGCACTTGCTAGTATTGACGTTAATTCGTCACGAATTTTTAAAACTTCCGGAATTGTATCACCGCCAGTTAAAAGATCATCCATGTAGAAATCGGATTTAAGAACCCTGCACGTTGTTGGGAAGCGATCTACGTTAATAGCGGCCAAGTGCTGCAAACATTTAGTAGCTAGATAACTAGCACTGGCAGTTCCAAACGTTACCCTGTTTAATTGGTAGATTTCTATAGGTTTGTCAGGATTTTCATGCCAAAGAATTAGTTGAAATTTCCTCTCAGAAGGATGCACAAGAATTTGGCGATACATTTTTTCGATGTCGCCAGTCAGAGCTATCTGATGCTTCCTAAACCTCAAAAGGATGGCAAAAAGGTCGTCCTGTATTACTGGACCTACGATTTGTGTATCGTTAATAGATATATTTGAGCTTGATTTCGCGCTCCCGTCAAACACAACACGCAACTTCGTGGTAAGTGAGCTTAATTTAAAAACAGCGTGATGGGGGAGAAAGAATGGTGGTATATCAGATATTGAAATTTTCGAATCTAGGGCATCAACAGTAGATGGTTGGTCTTCGAAATGTGGCTCAAGCTTGGTCATGTGACCTAATTCAATGTACTCTTGTATGCATTTAGAGTATTCGACCCGTAATGCATGATTTTTTAATAATTTCTTTTCTAAGTGCAGAAATCGATTCAGAGCCCGTTCTTTGGATTCACCCAATTGCGATAACCTGGCATTGAAAGGTAAAGAAACGATAAAACGACCCGAATGATCTTGGTGAGTAGTTTCAGCAAAATGCCTTTCACAAAAAGCTTCTTCTTTGGAAAATTTAGAAAGCGGGTTTTGGGGTTCAACATTTTCAAGGTGCCAAAATTTTTGTAATAAATTATCCAAGTTACCATTTGGACAAGAAGGGTCCCTTAGAGTTAAATTGGAGTGTACTGTACCCGAAAAGCCTTGATTTGAATAATAACAACCAGATACTACCCAACCAAGTAAGGTTTTTTGGAGAGTCGGTCTATTTTTGCCTAGTGAAATTTGACCTACGCACATTAAATTATAATAATTGCCGGCTCCAATTAGCAAGTCAATGGGAAGTGATTTGTTAAAGTTTTCATCCGACAGTCGAATATTTTCTGGTATGTTCAAAAATGATTTATCGAAAGAACGAAGCGGTAAATTTTCTGCAATGCTTGAAATAGTAAGACATTGCAGCGACGTTTTGAAATCGTTATGTAAGGAAGCTATTTTCAAATTAACCGCAGAGGTCGATTGAGAAGAGCAAGAATTGATGCCTAATATTTGAATGTTAGTTTTATTGCGCTTTAAGTTCAATTTTTTTGCAAACTCCTCGGAAATAAGGTTACAATGACTGCCCGTATCTAAAATAACTCTTGCTATATGCCAAGTATTTTCGTTTGACAATATTTTCACACAAGCAGTGGGTAACAATACATCAGCACTTCTAAAGCAGAAAAGTGTTGATTGCGTGTTAGTATTAGCATTATTATTAACCGCTCCTTCATTCGAAATAATTGCAGCTGGATTGCTAGCAGTACTAGGACCTGGTTCAGAGATTGAAAAGGTACTTGATCGTTCAAAATGCAACAAGTTATTATGCCTTTTATTACAAGACGTACAATTATATTTTGATTTGCAAGGATTTCTACTAGAGTGTCTCAAGCAATTCCTACATACTTTTAATTCATAAGCTTTATTATAGCGTTGTTGAGTAGTGAGCGCCAAAAAGTTAGGACAATGGTTTAAATAATGATCTCCTTTACAATTAGGGCAAACAATAGACTTTTCCGCAGTTAAGACAAGCGAGCGTCTGTAACTATTCGGAACCATTGGTTTGTTTTTGGTAGATGCGTCAGTTGGCGTAAAATTATTAGAATTTTTATTGGTATCAATCTCCTCCATAACCTCGCATTGTCGCTTCAAAAACTCATTTATCTCATCCAAAGTTGGTATTAATTTTGGTTTATATTCAGTAAACTTGGACTTTGTAAAGGTATCTAGTTTTGACATCAATATGTAATAAATAAATGCCGCGCAATCTTCCACGGGTATTGACAAATTTTGTAAAGCCCTAATATGTTTAAGATAATCGTCATAAAGTTTACGTAAATCCCCTGAATTATTTTTGACAATGGGTTTTAATTCGATTATACCTTTTACATGATTTAATATAATTAATTTAGGGTTGTTATATCTTTCGCATAATAAATCAAACGCGATCTTATAATTACTCCCGGATGGTTGAATATTTGCAATCGTTTTTTCAGCAGGGCCAATACAACTCCCTTTCAAATACATGAATTTTTCAATATCCGATAAATTAGCATTGTCGTGGATTAACGATGTGAATGTTTCAAAAAACGATTGAAATTCAGTGTAGCTTCCGTTATAACTAGGCAACAAAATTCTAGCAAGCTTGGCATTTGTACCGTTATTCGAAGTCGTGCTACTGGTATTTAACTGTTGAGCAGGTTGGTTGACTACTTCATCTTTGAAATTTTCTAAAATAAGAGTAGCGCGAGTACTTGCGTCTAAATAAGCATTATAAAAATTGACCGGAGTCATTGCTTCGGCAACCTCGGTGGATATTCCATCGAGCTGTACGCATTGTTCATGATATTTTTCGGGAAATTCCCTAGCACTATCCAAGTGTAATTTGATTTTGGTAAGAGTGGTTTTATTTGAGCAATCGTTTTCGATTGTTTCTATAAATGAAACAAAATTTTCTAATCTTTCTATAAGTAATTGCTTTCCAGCTTCAATGTGCTTTATTTCTTTTGACTTTGCCATTACGAAGGTTAATTATATTTACTAACAATGTGTACACAAATAAATATTCTTTAGAGATTAACTCACGTTTATGGCTGTAAAGGCACAAATAACACACTGTTGTGAAATTATGTAATAAGTTAAATCCAATAAGGCAATACGTGTAAAGCAGTGGCAATAAATAAGAAAAAACGCACTAAGTTAATAGAATAAATCGTATTATAAATGAATAATTCTTATTGAAGCAACACATTAATCAAAATAAAGGTAAATTATGATAGGAACAGATAGGAACTAACCTGGCTTTGTGTGAGGGTTGGCAGCGCAACATCGAAGAAGCCCTCGAGAATTTATATTGTTGATGTTGGTAGCACTATTGGTAGTCCTGGAGCTCTCTCCTGTTCCAAGTTAGGGTTGCAACATAAAGATGGCGGAGATGACGCACATCCTGTTTTGTATGACGTTGTATGGGAAGTTATATACAACCACGTGTAAAAATTGGAGCACTCGCGGGTTAATTAGTAAAATAACGATGCTACGAGTAAAGGTGGTTGCGTCCCATGTAGATTGACAAAGTATGCCACGCCGCGAATTTCACCACGTGAACAAATTCTTCTTTGTTTAAATGTTCGTTAATTTTTCCAGGTTTTCCACGGAAAATCCGACGCGAAGGACCATGTTTTGTTTATTCTTTTATTTAAATTACACTAGGTGCACAAACACTATCGTTTACATGTTTTGTTTTATCTTAATTAAATTAAACTAGGTGCACAAGCACTATCATTTACCCTGCTTAAGCGTGCGCGTCAGAACCAGAAGTGGTTGCTATTTCGCAACCCCTCCTTAACATTTTTTGTTAGGCGGGGTAAAGATAGGCGGCAAATTCAAAAATATTTGAAGGCCTTAACAGCTTCAAGTTTGAAAAACTAATAAAGTTTTTGTGCTGATGTTTCTCTTAGTAATACTTTCACATCATCTTTTATTGATGATATAACTACGGGTATCGTACTCAATGATACTAGGAACGTGGAAGATTCAATTGTTAACCAAGATTCACAATAACCTTCCAATGTTTCAATTTTTGTCGAAAATGAATATAACACTAATACACTTCTTAAAGAGACAATTGAAAATACGGTTACTTCAGAATGTGAAAATTTCCAACGTGTTGATATAATTGGCTTGAGCAGTGATAAAGACAATGATAAGTTAAAAGATGCTCCAAACCAAATCAACAGAAATCCAGAAATAGAGATGAACTTGAATCCTGAATCTTCCGAGACAGATAAACAAGAAATATCGCTCGTGGCAGTTTTTGAAAATCACTTAACATATCCTGATCCAATTAAGAAAGGTAAAAACAATAACCATCGACAAGTTGAGAAAGCTCCAAGTGCAATATTTTCACCAAAATGGAGGGAGTACTACAAGAAAATAGATGACAAAAAAACCAAAAAGCAGTTGAACAGATTAGAAAAAAAGATGCTAGAATTGAGAAACAAAAACAAGAAGCGATTCAGAAAAACAAAAGAAAAAAAATCATAGAAATACGAAGAAAAACAAAACAAAAGAAAACTACAAACAAAGTAGAAGAAAGACAAATAAACTCTGCTGATAGCAATAAGAAAAATATATCTTATGCAAAGTGTAAACAAGGATTACATAGTGATACAGACGATGACGACAGAAAAAATATAGGCTGCAATTTCTGTATTAACTGGTACCATAAAAAATGTACCACACTTTTCAACATACCGTACAGCATTGCGGCAACAAAAGACTATAAATGAGAAGAATGCCCATAGGTATTTACCATTATTAGATATTATCTTATATGTATTTTCATGATAATAAAGTTATTCGAACATAACTTCTTTTAGATTTAGATGCTGTATAAACAACTAGTATCTATGTTTGTGGTAGAAAACAAATCTCAATATGGTCGAAATCCAGATGGGCGGTCGAAAATTAACCATAAAACGGTCGAGAACTCTGACGCGCAGTCAAAATTGAATTTTTTTACTATTTTATTAATTTTGTTGATTTTAGTTCATTAGAGTACTTTTAAATTTTATTTAAACTATTCTATGATAGTTTAGGGAAGTATTACTCAAAAAATTATACTTATTTTAGGCAAATATATTTTTTAATTCAAGCTTTGTGATTAAATTCCTGTTAACTGGTCGAGAACCGGCTAAGTGACCCTATATACTTAGTTATAAATTTTATTGTAGAAAAGCAAGTAACTATTAGTACATTAAACCACAATTTAAAAAGCAACGAAATCGTCAATATAAGTAACATTTCGTTGAAGATTGTATTAAACGACCTGGGATTTAAATTTAAAACAGATGATAATCGTCTAGTTCTTATGGAAAAGTTACATATAGTTTGTATGCGAACGCAGTTTCTAAGAAAGTATTCTGCAAATAAAAAACTGAAAGTGTCGAGTCAAGTTGTTTTCTTAGATGAAACCTGGATTTACTCAAAAAGTAATAAAAGGAAATCTTGGCAGAATGATAGTACCAAAAGCGTTCGTAAACCTGAAGGATATGATGGTAAACGTTTTATTGTTTTACATGCAGGAGCAATGGATTTGTTAAAAGGGCAAGTTTGTAATTTCATTCAAAATCATATACCTTAAATTGATGGATGAGTGTGAGCTCGAGCCGGCTGGTTGTAGTGGTGCTGGTGCGGTGGGTTTGGCAAGGTCAATCGAATCGCTTAAACGAGTATGTGATTAACTAATCTAATACTAAATTATTATGGTACGAATGGATTCAATTGAATATTTTGTATAAAGTGATAAATTCTAAAATTACTCTATATACTGTTGTGGTTAAACTTCCTTGGATGTATTTATCAGTTCAAGAATCGATAAGATATTGTAACAAAATGCCTTGCACGCATTGTAATAAAACTATAAAAATAAATCAACAATGTATTGAATGTGCTGACTATAAAAATAAATTTCATTCTGGATGCGTAAATTTGTCTAAGCAGGATATTGAATTTATTCAACAAGGAAATCAAGTATGGCGATGTACTGAGTGCAGTGTGAATAGAAGAAAAAGCATGGGTCTTTTAAATGCGGCTGATGAAGGTAAGGCCTCTTTATCTGATGTAGTTAAGTTACTTAATGACATGAGGCTTGAACACAAAAATATGGAAACGAATTTAGGTAATTCAATTGAATTATGTCACACTAGTATCTCTGAGGTCCTTACCAAAGTTGAAAAACTTGAAACCGAGGTCAAGAGTTGCACGGATGGAATTCAAAGTAATAAGACGGAAATAATAGCCCTGAAAGTGAAAAATGATGAATTAGAAAAAAGAATTATGGAGGCAGAACAGTACTCTAGGCAGAACTCTTTGGAAATTTATGGGATTCCGGAGTACCCAAATGAAAATATTGTAAATTTAGTCAAATCTGTTGGCATTGCCCTAGAGCTTGAAATTAAAGATGAAATGATTGATGCATGTCATCGGTTTAAAAAAATTCCGGGATCAATGTCACCCCCGGGAATTATAGTAAAGTTTGTGCGAAGGGTAACAAAAGATGAATGGAGGTTGACAAAGTTAAGAGAGATTTTTCTACCAGGCATATAAATTTACCTGTTGACATTCCAGTCTATATCAATGAGTGTCTTTGTCCTGGAAGGAGAAGATTATACGGAGCTGCGAGAGATGCTAAAAAGTCTAAAGGATATAAGTATGTATGGACCAGGAATAGTAAAGTATTTATGAAAAAAGCGGATGGGTCTCCAGTCTTATTAATCTCGTCAATGGATGATATTTAAAAATTGGTGTAATAAACTAGGTAATTTTGTGGTTTTTTTTTCCTTTTAATTTTTTTTTTTCTATTGTCGATTTCTTTTGCCATTCATGTGATACGCATGAAATTAAATAATAAAAACTAACTTAAAAGGCAAATAAGTGAAAGAAAACTTGATATTATGTAATGAATTCAAATGAAGATTTATTTTTAGTTCACCAAAATATTCGTAGTATAAGAAAAAATTTTGATTTGTTTATTAACTACTTATATATAAATTATAAAAAGCTACCTAAAATAATCATTCTTACTGAAATTTGGATTTTTGAGTCTGAGGTATGTAATTATAAAATTGATAACTATAATGTTTTTGCTTGTTGCAATAAATATAACAGGTCTGGTGGAGTAATGGTATTTATAAGAAATGACATCGCCGGTTCTGGAACTGATTGTCAGTTCTTATCAGCTAGTGGGCTTAAGATAGACTGCATACTGGACACCATGTCATTTACTCTCCTCGCCTTTTACCGTTATCATGATTATTCAGAAACCATTTTTATTAATGAATTAAATCTATTGCTTGGTGACATTATTAGGACTAAAATGTTGTTCTTGGTAGGTGATATGAATTTAAATCTCTTATGCGATAATAATATTATTGATGAATACAATTTTGCTTTAAATAGTTATGGATTAAAATCATACATAAATACAGTTACACGATTGAAAAGTGGGAGATCATGTAAGCATTACTGACCATTCACTTTGTTCATTGTATATAGTAGGCTATAGCTTAGCGAGAATAAGGTGTCATTTAAAAAAATTGATTTTTTTAAATTAAGAAATTGTTTTTTTGAAATGGATTGGAGTAGTTTGTACCTAATTAAAGATGTAAATAAAGCGTTTAATTATTTTTGTAGTCAACTAAGAGAAAAAATAAACACATGTACTGTTACATTAACTACACGTAAACCAGAACGACCTTTAATTTCCGTTTGTACCAATGTTCCTCTCTGTGTATGATTTTTGCTTCCGACCATTTCATTCGATGTTGGAAATTTAAAGAAGCGGCATTCATTAAACAACAACAAAGAAATTTTCAGCCAGCCAAGTGTCGAAATAAGCAACATATGGAAACCACTAATCGAACCTTTAAAACAACTTAAACTTCACTAAGTAATTTTGTTAATTAATCTGTTACGCTAAGTTGTTTTTGTACGCTTGAACGCTTCATCGAACATGTCTTTAGTATATAAGCTCCAGTAGTTTCTAAGTTTGTTAGTATTCACCTGATGACGATTGCAGATACCTTAGCAATCGAAACGTTGTGTATATTCGTTTCAAAATAATAAACAATGAAAGTTCAGCAGAATGTTATTACTTCGCATATTTTTAGTAGTTTAAATAAATTAGTTTTAATAATAAAATTCGTTACAATATTCATAATTCATATACTTCGCAGCTTTGTATTCTAAAGTAAGTATCTAATTTTATTTCATTATTTACTATTAGTTATTTAAATTGAGAAAACATAATAATAATTTTAAGTTCAATTTTAGAAACAAAACGCGTTATTATATCTAACCATCTATAGATATTTCTCGTCTAAAACTGTCTTTAACTTAATACGCATCTTCGCGTTAATTTTCTGACACTAAAAATAAAAATAAATACAAAATGTTATCACATAACAGGTAGTTAAATTAAGATATTCTAAGAACTGAACATTCTTTTCAAGTACACTAAAAATACAAAATAACGTAGTTACAGATTCAATTGCTCTGCAACATTTCGGTTACTTATTTTTGGCAACTGTTCATATTGTTGTAAAATGTTAATTTTTTCTTGTAGTCTGAGATCACGTCTCTTTATTGCATCAGCCATTGCAATGTATTATAACAAAACTGAAATAATCAACAAAGCTAAGTTAGTGAATAGGTTGACGCTCAGCGCATACTGATTTTAGACGGCACTTAGTCGCCACACCGACGATAACTGATAATCAGACTTCAAACCACATCAATGTACAGAGAAAAAAGGTTCGATATCACTGGAGCTTGCAAATAAACAAAAAATGTTCTTTTTAATTAAATTCACATGCATCGAATAAACTTCGATTAAAAATTCATAACCATACATCCAGCCTGTTCTTTAATAAAGTGATAACTGGTACGTCATTTTATGTTATTTTACTCTTAAGTTGGTACTTACACCCCCCACTTTTCAAGTTTGTGAAATTCTAGTAAAGAAAGAAAAAATAAGCTGTGATGAAGAAAGCGGTCAAATAAGGTCTTATGTAATCGGTGTATAATCGTATATATGTGTATTTGATTGATGTGATTCCAATAAGCGGCGTGCACTGTAATTTTTCCTAAATAAAATGTTTAGCAAAAAATTATTCTGTTTAGTTAACATTTTATAAATAATAAATAATATACGAATACTTTTTTGGATTGTATAAATAACAATTTTGCAATAGGTAAACGCATTGTAACTTTACAGTACAGAAATACGGATATATATGTTTACTAAAAAGTATATACATGTACCTACTCTTACTTTTACATAAAAAAACATGCAATAATCTTCCTGAAGACTCTTTTTGTTTTTTAATTACCGTTTTCATTTAAAAAAAAGATTCTATACTAACTCAATTCATTTGAGTATATAGATATTTTTTAAATATCATTGTTTTATAGGTCTGATAACTGTAGATTACTGTTTAAATGGTTTTGCAATTTTCTAAAAAAAATAGAAGAAAGTAGCAGTTTAACAAAATTCCAAAAACTATTTGAAAATATTTCACAAACTAGAACGTAATCAGAGCAACAAAAACATTTATTTATTTATAGGACCTATTTTTTTATGATTTACAGATAACGTTTACAATAAAATTATTGGAACATTAACAAAAAAATATTATCAAAAAAATCATATCTTATCTTACTAAAACGTATTATAAAATACAATACAATAATTAAAAACCGTTTCTTACCGACCAAACAAAGATTGAAACGCGTATTAAACTTACCTGATTTTAAATTGTAGTGCTTATTTAAATATTCAAGTAAGTAGAGATTATAATAAACGCACACTCTTCAAGTTGCTGTTTTTATGTTTAACATAAACTTATGAAAGTTATTAAAATATTTCTTATAAAAAGTTGTCCAAAAAAAATTATTTTTTTTTGTAAGTATTGCAAATTATAAAGTGGTTTTTTACAGAATTAAAAAATTCAGTCACAAAAAAATCATTTTTTTATTCTTTTTCTAGTTTTCACAATAAAGTAAAAATATTCGAGTTCTAGATACGAGATGTTTTTTTCAGTATTTTTATAATGTTTCAACAGTAATAACTTTTTTATAATTGTATAACTATACTCTGACTTTGAAATGGCAACACCAAGAAGGGGTGGGAATTGTGTTCAAACTTGACAGGAAAGTTTGCAGAGGTAGTAAATGATTAACATTTTGTTCATTTCAAATTTCTACTATTTCAATATCGTGTGTATTTCTTGCCAATTTTGGTTAATTTTAATATTGTTATCTCTTGTGGTTCTTTTGTTTAACGTGTTTTTTGAGAGTGTGATCATCCTAGAGTGCGACAGCATGAAAAATACCGCCAATTAAACGAATTTGATAGAGATCGAACGGCTTACGTGAAGGTGGTTTTTCGCACAGGCAAATTCTAAATCGTTTTAACCGAAACCAATCAACTATCATGTCATGCGGTATTATCAATCAAAGGCTAAGGAAGGTTAGAATCGTCGTAAACAAAGAACTGGGAGACGGAGCAAAACAAATGAGACGAAGGACCGCCATCTTCGACTTATGGTAATAAAAGACCGATTTTCCAGTACCAGATCAATGGTTAGGTAATGAAGATTGTCTTGTAATCCTTCGAACAGTGGGCCGTCGAATCAGAAGTTTTGCAATCCTATCAGCCTTCAGATTCTATTTGGGGATTATCGTATAGGGTGCTATAGCCTATGGGAGTAAGTTTCGTTTGGTATTTGTCTGAGGCAATATGAACGTCCAGCAATATGTTAACGAGGTGGTAGAATGTATATTTATCCATTTCTTCAACAGTCTTTTTTTCAGCAGGATAATGCCCGTTCACACATAGTAAGACACTCACTGAACCAATTCACCGATTCAAAAAGTCTAATCTTGATCTCTTGCTATAGCCACCCACATCTCTCAACATTACAAGTTGCTTGGAAATCAATAGGTAATTGATTTTCTGGTAGAATCTTGTTTCTTTTTATTGAAATCTTAATCATTTACTATCTCTGAGTAGCTAAACTTTTCTGCACAGTTTGGTCACCAAATTCTCACCCCTTCTTAGTGTGTCAATTTTAATGTCACAGAGTATATATTCACGAATCTTTGTTGCTTTAGAAATCTCACAAATGTACGAAGTCTAGCTAAAATTATTAAAAAAAATATTACGAATGTATTTCGACGTAAAAACGATTTAAATGTTTCACTATTATTTTTTGCTAATATGCGCTTTGGTCCATTTGTTTTGTTTATTTTCTGATTTCGCTTTGTTTTACTGAGAGATATTTACACCGCCCTTTTAGTAAAGATTCCTGCTAATATAAATTTAATTTATGAAATTATATTTTATTAAATTATATTCTATCTTTCCAATACAATTTCCATAATAAATCTTATCATTGCATGTCCTATGCTGCTATCATTTATTCTATTTATTTTTTTTTTCTAAGAGCTAGATAACTATTGCGGTACCATTCCACAGATTATTTGCAATTCTCTCCATTTTTTGCGCATGTTATATGTCAAGTCCTCCAAAATTGATGCGATCTGGTTCACCTTGATTGATGCTCATAATTACGTTTAAAGCAAAACTAAAAACTGTTTCCATATTTGTGTTCTTGTTTTCTTTTGGCGTTGTCTGCTGTTGTTCGATAGCTGTTTGTATTCAATCAGTCGAGCTTTGACCAAATTTCGTGTTCATGTTGATTGCTGTAAAATGACTAATTGTAAAGTTTCTTAGAATTTATTAATTAATCACTTATCTTATGTTAGAGAAATTCTCAAAAGCGATCAACGCTGGTGACGGTGCTGAATTTTTAATGTTTACATTAGGACAAATGGCTGCATTACCTTAAAGAAATTTTTTTGCCTAGAGTCCCAATTTTTATCTAGCTTTGAACTTTTTTTTCAAAGAAATTAAAAGACAAATTGTATAATACCAGTGTTGTGCATAATTAATTTTATTTTTATCTAGATGAGATAATAGATGATTTTTAATTTTTTTATCTAGATAACGATTTAGGTACAAAGTGAAGAATTTATCTAGATAATAAATAAGATAATGTATGATTTACGTAGATAATATGATAGATGATTCTATTAAATAAACACAAACAGGTAATTATTTTAATTGATTGTTGCCATTTAATTATTATCATATACGTAAATATACAATATGATCTCATAACAGAATAAATACCAATTCATTGTTTATTAAATTTACAAATTAAAATACTGAAAGACAAATTGAAAAAAAATAAAAATCGAAAAAAAATATGACAGAAACTTTATTGATTTGTTGACCTACTATTGTAAAATATAAAACAAATTTCATCATTTACAAATCTTGATACAATATGGTCATTTCAAAATTTTCATTGCAAAGCAAAAATTAGACTATTCGGACTTAAGTCTTTCAATTAGCGCCGAAATTGATGTGTCTGAGCAATAACTTTTCCACAAATAGATAAATGTCTAGTAAAACTTAATTAGTTTTGCTTTGTTACGGTTAGGAAAAATCTGACTTTAATATCGACGTCAGTTTGAACCTAAAAGATTATAAAAATTATCGCTCATAGCCGTTAATCAAACTCCCTAAATTATTGCTTTTTGTTTTTCAATTTAAGTTATCATTTGTAGTTCGATATTTTAAGCAAATTTTTCACAAAAAACCAACTGATCCTCAAAAATTTAATGTGTTTAAAATTTTGAGCAGCGTACATCAGCGAGCACTTAAAGAATTAACTGTTAAGCCCTTGTTTTAAAATGTACTCATAAGATAATTTACATTGATTTTTAGAATTATAGGAGCGTTTTTATTCGACGCGGTCTACATTCTGATCTTATTATTGCGACTTTATTGTAACGTTAATATTACTTACTCAGCAAGTTTATTTAAAGAGTAAGGTACACGCTCCATGACTTAAATAGCCTTCAAAAAGAACTCCAAATCACATGTATCGAGATTTGTCACTTTCAACTGCTCAATAAGTTATCAATCGAGAAATGCCTAAAGTTCGACAATGTGTTGAATGGAGTTTTGGGAAACTTGTGCAACAATTTGCATTTGTCAACAAATATAACTGAAGTTATATTTGCAACCTGTTGGAAAGTACTATATTGTTGCAACACTTCTAACAAACGCCCACACATGCTTGTATGGCAGCGCTACCTCAACCTACTTTGACATAGAATCGCCATCCTTATTAGAATACTTTCAGTACCTTTAGGGCGTTATTCATAGTCGTGTCTTAAATACAAGATTGTCTTGACCATTTGCTTAAAGTGATGATTAGTTTCATAGACGTCACATAAGCAAATGCTTGAGACGATCTTAATATGTCGCCTTACCTAAGATAATCTTATTTTTGCTACATTCATAGTCAATACATGTATTCATAGTGCTAATAAGACCGTCTTATTAGGGTGCCTGGCCACACATTTTTACTAAAGTCATTGTCATTATTTAAGTCAACTACAACGTAGACTTAAACGTGTTTGATAAGTAAATTTTAACCATATCATGGAAGTGAGATTGTACGATATTGTTGTTGAGCAAAATGTGGATATTGAGAAAAATAACAAAGGGATAGTTATTGAGCATATTCCAGGCTTTAAAATATTGAAGAAATGTTAGGAATAGAAAAGGATATTTTTCTCTGAATGTTCAAGTAATTATGTCATGAATTTTAAAATATAATTAAATACAAAAAAAAACAAACACGAGTTTGATTTTTTTAAAACGAAGCTAATAATTTAGTAATCAATAGGAGAAAAAACACGATAAACGTTTTTTATATTAGAATTTCTTATATGTTTTTTTAATTTTATTTTATCTAATTTAGCTTTAGCTTCCGTCTCTCGCAGTTCGAAATCATATGTAGTATATTTTAAATAAACATTTCTTGTTTATGTTGAATTAGTTACTCCAATCCTGATTTTTTTTAGGAAAATTTAATATGTAGAACCTTCTAATTGTTATCCTTGTTTCGTTAGTCGTCGCGTAGGAATCGGCATTTGCTGTAACAAAAAGTAGCGCGGACTATAAAATTTTAAACGACACACAAATTTGATTGGTAATTACATAACAAATATTCCGAAACTAGACGAAGCTGTAGCTTAAGATCGTCATTATGTAAGACGATCTTAAATAAAATAAGACAACGCTTTGAAGCAACTTCTTTAGTAAGATTATCTTAAGTTTTGACTATGCAAACATACCGTCTTAAGGCGATCTTAAACATTTAAGACCGTCTCGCGTAAGATGATCTTAAGCTTTACCTTAAGACACGACTATGAATACCGCCCTTATTAATATTTCGTTATTTGGAAAAATGAAATGTACCTTTATATGGATAAAAAAAATGAAATAATATATGCATTAATAAATTTATAATAAAAAAACATACATTACTGATTGTTTTTATTTATTAAAGTTTGCGTAATATTTATCAGTAAATTTGTTCTCGCCGTTTCGGCTTGTCTGTTTTGTGCTTCTACATGCCACCTTTTTTTTTAACTCCAATTTGGATTTTTGGAACTGTAAGGTTTCTTCTTGTAGACGAAGATTATCTGCGTGCTGTTGCTGCTTCAATTTTAGTTCTTTTTAAAGTTCCACCTGAAGTCTTGTCTTTTCCGCTAAATAAATAAATACGCATCCTTATTTATTATTTATATTCCTTTTCTTAGTGGCACTACTTGTACACTCCCGAGAAGTCGTAGAGGTACCAGTACTGCTTTTAGGACTCTCTGCAACAGATAAAGTGTCCTCAAGCACCTCTACATTGCCCTCTTCCTAATTGTTCGTAATGCTGCATAGCGAATATTTTTTGCCATTTCTACATCTTCTTTCGCTTGTGACAGTGTTTTTTTTTGGTCTACCAACTTTAGCAGCAGGTTTTGCTAACGTTTCATAGTTGTCCCACACAAGCATTAGTTGCCTCATGTAATCCCCCCATGGTGTTTGCAGGAGCTCTTTTCCGGATTCTGTTGCTTACTCAGAGTCATATTTTCTAAATTTTAAGACCTGCTCGAGCATGTGGTCTTTTAATAGTCGTAGACTGCATGTATTGAATCGGTCCGGATTGTCATACATGAGTGTATCATTGAGTCGAGACCACACGTTTTCTTCATTTTGCAAGTCATCTTCTGCCAAAATGCTATGCAACTCTCTACCGCACTTTATTCTGTCTGCTTAGGAAAATCGGAACCCCGTTTTTTCTTTTGAGATTCATCATTACAGAAACTCCCACTTGCTATGTTCCCTTGTTCACAATTCTGGCTTTCTTGTATAATTTCCTCATTGTTGGAACTATTTTCGTTAGCGGTATTCGCACTAGTAGTAGGAGTAGCAGTGCAACTTGCATGAAATAGCAACGATTGAGCGAATACTGCATCTGTAAAATATACAATAAAAGCCCTCTACAAGTATGCACTATCAAACTGTTCCTACCTGTTTCACATTGCACAGCATCGCCTTTATTTAGAAAAAGATTGTAGCAGTAGTCAGATTCAGGATCATATAACGTCACTTTCTCCAACGAATGCGTCATTTTTTCACAACTTTACAACAATTAACCGTTTCGATGTCACGCTCTCACACTTGTCAGAACAAGAAAACAGCTGTTCGGTGCAGTAATAGACATGCGCCTTTATACCTACTATTTTCTGATCGGTGCCGATATTTCTGGAAACAACGTGTAAAAAATCGTTTAAACAGTATAAAATTTTATAAAATTCAACGTTATACCTTATAAGGGTAATTTTTATAACGACAAAACTCTACCGCAACCACGCTAATGTATTGAATAAATGTACGTATGTATATCGAAAAGCTTATTATTGTTTCTAAAGACAATAAGATACTTATCGCAATTGGTTTAGTTTCAAAAAGGAATTTGAGTTGTGTTTTTGTTTATATCTCGTATTGCATGTATTAACGCTTAAGGTCATGTGAGTCTAGTTTTTGTCAGCAGAAGAGCTGCGAAACATCTACGGCGATTATTTATCAGGTTTTAGCGATCTGGACTGTACTACATTACCACAGACATTACAAACTATATTATTTTTACAAACATAAAAAATTACAAAAAAGCATATCTAAACTAAATAATTTATTTTACTTTTAAAAAATCATCTAGATAATTTCATTATAGATAACAGAAAAATCATCTAAGACAATTATCTAGATAATATTCAATACTTTTATCTAGATAAGAAAAAAGATGATAAAAAAAAGAACGATTTTTTTAACATTTAAACGTACATAAAAAATCGATATTTTAAAAAATGTTTAATTTTTAGTAGCAATAGCCACTTCAATTTTCTACAAATGTTTTAAAACGACTGAGCAGTTTTTTTTGCAATCCAACCCATAGCAAAAAAAGTGATTTTTGGGAAATCACGTTTATAGTTTTTATGGTTTTTTGGGACTTACTTTAAATCTACAATACTTAGACCATGCAGTACGCTTTCTTCAAACTTATACAATTAATTTTTGTGCACTGCTTCGTCTGGGGTCGCAGATTTAGTTTCTTTGCTAGACGTAGACGCGCGTGGTGTGCGTTGCGTCTTTTGTAGAATTCAAACTCCATGTTGCCAATTCGAATGCCCATGAAAAATATCATGTTGACAATTCCAATGAAGTCCTCGTTAAAGATAACTGTCTCCAAATTATTGGCAATTTTGACTACATCTTTACCAAAATACCGATCGCGTTTCAAATATTTTCTGTTGCTGTATTTATAGACGATTTACTTAAATGTGTTTCTAACGTTAAATTTTTGTTTTGTTTTAAATGTTCAAACCAAATTTTATCATTCTTGATTTTATTGATTGATTTATTTATAGTATAACAACTGATAACTATTAACTAAAGTTTTTTTTTGTTGAGTTTAGTAGTGTAATTTCAATGTAATATTATTTTATTTCTTCAATTAATTCACATAATTTTCTAGTTATCAAAATTATATTTTAAGTTTTTATTTGCTTTTGTTTAAGTGTATTCCAATGTACTCTTATATAATTTATTTAAACTATTAAACGTTTATTTATTTTGCCAAAGTTTATTATAACTATGACACAACACAACAATTAAAGAAAACTATAACTAATTAATTAATAACACAATAACAATACAAATACAAGTTATTTTACATAAATACAAACTGAAAACAATGTGAGAAATTGATAAAATTAAAAAAAAAGTAAAAGTGAAGTAAAATTTGTAAAAATATATAAATAATATTATTACTTAACTCTTTAAATATTTACTTACTTTAACATTATTATATTAAAATTTTGGTTTTTTAGTTTAATAGTTAGAGTTAAGTATAACTGACAAGATTGCTTAAAATAGGCTTTAAAATTTTATTTTTTTAAGTAGCTCATGTATATACTTGTGTAATTTTTATAAAACACCTTGCCAACTATTTTTTACTTTTAATCTGATTTGTTGTATTTTAATATTTAAATTTTTAACTTACAGTAAACTTATGATCAAAAATAATATATTTTTATTAAAACAACGAAACATCAATATACATTTAACAGCACCTTGATAATCAATAAGTAAATAAACGTAACAAAATTTGGCTTTTGTATGTACATCAGAACTTTGAATACACCTTGTATATAAACTGTTTATGAAAACGTCAGATGTCACTAACACTACATTACAACTTGATTACAACATAACCTACATTTAAAATTTTGACGTGTTTTTAAATTAATTACAATAAATGTTATGTCTTGATTACTTAGTTACAACAGTAAGAATGTATTTTAACATGGAAAGAAAACGAAGCGAACACATTTGGTCACCTTGTGAAGTATTTAACAAAGATATGGATAAAAAAGCATACGTTCTCATGATATTAAACAGGCCAATTCCTTCAGAGATACCAAGGAGCCTTATTTTAAACTTATGGAATAAAGGTATCACGTAAATTATGGAACAAATAAGAAATAAATATAAAATATTAATGTATAGCATTGCTACGGGTGACCGTTGACGGTGGTACTAATCAATGGTTGTCTTGGTTAAAATTAAATAATTACGAACAAAATGAAAACACTGCTCCGGATATTGTTACTGGAGATATGGATTCAGTTTCTAAAGAAGTATTAGATACTTTTTGTAAAAAGAATAAAAATTTAAAAATAATTAAAACGCCCGATCAAAATGAGACTGATTTTACAAAAGCATTACGACAAGTACAAATGCATACAATTACAAATAATGTAAAGGTTTGTTTTTTTATTTATTACACATATGCCATATAAAAAACAAAGTTTTAGATTGATTCAATATTTGTACTGATCGATTCTTCTGGTCGATTTGATCAGATTCTTGCCAATGTACAAACGCTGTTTAAAGCACAAACAATTGTACCAAATATTGATGTTATATTGATAGGAAGTAATTCTTTAACATGGTTATTAAAGGAGAAAACCTTACATTCAATCAAAGTTCCATCTGAGTTAATACAGAAGCAAAGTTGGTGTGCTCTTATACCTATAGGTTGCCCATGTACTGTTACTACCACTGGTTTAAAATGGAATTTAAGTAATAATTCATATGCAATATTACCCAATTATTAATAAAACTTGTTTCAGAAAATGCTTTGTTAGAATTTGGTAAAATAGTAAGTACATCAAACACCTACAGTGGCGAGCCATTGGTAACAGTCGAAAGTGATAATGCCATTGTGTGGTCTATGGCAATGAACGAATTATTATAGCAAATTAGAAAAATTGGGTAGTACAAAATACAGTGAAAAATAAACTATTTTATAAATACAATAGTCATTATGTTAATTTATTGTTAAATTTTTAGGTGTAATTTGTACATTGAAGCAATTTTTAAAAAAATATGTTAGTACTTATAATTAAAAAAAAATAAGACTTAGTTAGAAATATTGTGATCTGATATTTACTTTTATAAACGCTTTAAATAGATTCTTAAGAAATATAATTTTATTTTTGATAATTGTTGATTTAATAGTTATACACCTAAAAGCTGTTTTAATGTTTGTTCATTTGTAAAAACAATTTGGAAAATCAAACAGCAACAAATTTTATATTTTCACTCATGATATATCTAATTCATTTAATACTAGTTAAGTTCATATAAAAAACTTATACATAAATAAAAATGCGGTTGAAATTAAACTATTTAATTTCTAACATTACAAATATCTATACTTCTCAGGCTTTCTTTGTTTGCTTCTTATCGCTGTAATGTTACGTCACAGTAAGTTGTTAACACTTCTTTGCATCCCTTTTTTTATTGAGACGCGATCTGGATAAAACCGTTCACTAAAATATAATGAGACTTTGTTCTTATTCTTTATTGGAAAGCCAACATATAATTTAAATAATATGCATTATTATTGCAAATCAAAAACAGTAACTAATTACAATGTTTTATTGTCGTTGTTACATTAAGCGTTTGTAAATTTGCAATGAACTTGTTAGTTATATTTCCAACACTTAATACTAAATAGGTGTTGCTTAGTGTTATCAGTAAATATAAAAAACGTTTGATAAAACTTATTTCCTTTTTTCAGGATTTGGGTACACTTTTATCAATTCACCTACATAAATACTGAACTCAATATAAAGTTCAACTTTTCAGTAGCAATAATGAATTACTTAATTACTAAGCTATATATGTAGATATTAACTTGAAAATACTTTTAATACTGTAACGACTATTATTTAAAACTAAGAATATGTACACGTTTATAACTAACCGAACTAATTAAATCTAAGGATATTTAATAAAAACACTTTCACTAATTTATATCGCACTATCACTTACTCGAAAGATAAAGTCCGCGGATAACTTCAGTTTAACACTTATTGTTTACATTAAAGTCACGCACGATTTTAATTCGTCGTATTTATCTTGACACGCGTTAATCACTTATTTATTTAAACTTGAATAATCTTCTTTCGAAATACTGAAATAACTGACCTATGATTCTTACCGTAAATTTTGTATTTACTTGTATAAATTTACAAAAATATAAATTTAACTAAAGACGATTGTTTTAACCATAACCATATTAACCATGTAAAATTTTGTGTGTAATCGGTAATTCCAGAAATACACGCTCTTCTCAAAGTTCTACCAAAACAGCATTTAATTTATATATAATTATATATCTTTAGTAGTGGATAAGAGAGTAATTATGGACAAATATGGTAATAATGGACATAATTTTTTTTCCTAGAAAACTGTAAATGATGAAATGACACATATTTGTGGCGTTAATTACCAGACTATTTCATTTAATATCAATTCTTCTTTAACTCACAAAACAAATATACTACCTAAAAAAAATATTTTTTTAAAGACATGTTTACGTGTCCACTATTAGCCCATGGGGGGAATAATAAACGGAACTTATAATTTTCAACTGGTGCAGTGTTATACAATGCGGTTAATAGGGGATAACAGTAAAACATCCATTATTAAAATTTGTGCAAAAAAATTAATTTTTGCAAAATTCCTATATAAAAACTATTCAAAAATATAGGTTGACAAATTCACCTTAGAATTAAAAAAATATTCTTAAAAAACGCATTTTCTTAGCTGTTTTAATTATATAACACATATCATACTTTTAGGACATAATCAAAAATGTGAAGACCTCTCTATTTAATTTGGGTGGTGGAAGAACACCTGTAATTTGCTCCTGACGTATGACTATGTCATCAAGGACCTGAGGGAATATGAAAGTGTTTTCTTTCTCTTTATATTTTCTCATACAACTGACTTTGTACTGTTCATTTGCAGTAATTTCTATAATTTTTGCAGGAAATATTTTAGCAGTCTCTTTTTTTGAATTCTGATTATATACAAATTGTGCGAGTACAAATTCTCCAGTCTTTATATTTTTATCACTTTGGTAATTAATATTACCACAAACATTATTGTACTTATTAAGTCATGATGGTTATCTAAGTTTGTTTCTTCACTAGAATAATGCTAGACTCCATTTCTTCCATTTCAAATTCACTGTCCAATTGCACCTCCACTTCAGATTCTAATGAACTAGATGATAATTCTCGTCTTCATTTTTGTTTGTCTTTTCTGTATATTCTTTATTTGACTTGGTTGACTTGGAAGTGCCACTAGGGCCTGGCTTTAAAATATCTTTTTTCTTGTTTTATATTTCCTTCTTTTTGCTTAAGAATTTTTAATGCAGTTTGTGAAGTCAATATGTCTCCAATATTTTCGACTCTTTTTTTCTGAAACTTTTTGTTAAATTTTGTGTCAGTTTAAGTCTTGTGAAATCTTCCCGGCGATGTGTAACAGGTCCTGCTCTTTCAGGCACTAAGTGCTGAAAGAGCAAATATTTCTTCCTGATTATTGTCCTGCCGATGAGGCACTTCTTCGTTATTTATATCTTTTTCTTTTTGTGTAATGTTTTTTTCGGGTTTCTAAATATTTGGAGTTTTACGATATCAAAGGTCTGTTCAGGGAATATTTCAAACTGTACTAGAAAAAGTCTATTTGATCGAAATCCTGAAATTAAATGGTCTGGCTTAAATGTTTGTTCCTAGATAAGCTTTAACTTTGATGAAAATTAATCGTTGTGTAATATTCGACTAGGGAAATCCCTATTAAGTTATATTTTGTTATTCCACATGTTCTTTATTGGTTTGAAAACACATGTAATGTGTAACATTTGCTGGTAACGTTATCAAAATAATTCCATTCTCAATTGCAAATTTTGACAATGCGTAACTAGTATAAACGGCAGCTCCATCATATATGAGGACAACTTATTTTTTATTGTCTTTTTCTTGTAAAGTTGTAACGAATGGCAAAAAAACGTATTTAAGCCATTTGTGAAACAGTTCTCCTTCCATCCAACCCTTTTTTGAACTGTATAAACAGTGCCTGGGTAATCATCCAGGTTTGCCAGACGTATTTCTCCTTGAAAATGATGAAAAGAAGCAGTTGCCCAACAAACACAAATCACTGAATGTCCCAAAGTCATCTCATTTTGGTTCTGTGTATGTCCTAGGGACATTCATGGGACGTTCTTTTGTAACAACTGTGTGCATCCTTACGCGACCAAGTTTTTTCAATAACAAGTGCTTTTTAGCTTTTTCTTTTAAATGCTATCGGTAACATTATTTTTACACCATATAATGAATCATGTAAAAGCATTAAACATACAAAACAGTAAAATCTATCATATTTACTTCAAATCCATAAATCCAGACGAATCAACTTTAAAATTACAATGTACTTTCTTTATGATGATAAACTGAGGACGAGCATAAAATTTAAATTTGAAACGTCTAAACTATTATTAGCTATTAATTTTTTAATGTCTTTGTATCTCCGTCATTATGATACAAAAACGATGTTTTTTTTTAAACGAATATTACCGATCAACTAAGAAAATCAACTGTAAACTTTGTCATATGTGATAAGAAATGCGCATTCTGGCAAGTCCGAATGTTCAATCGGAAACTGTAGTTAGTACCTATGTATATTGCAAATTCTAACCAAGTTTTATTGTCAACCGCTTTAATTAAAATTCGTGATAATACAGGAATGTTACATACTTGTAGAGCGTTGCTCGATAGCGGCTCACAGTCAAGTTTTATAACTGCAGACTTGGTTAATAAGTTACAATTAAATAAATTGAAAACAAAAATATCGATAGTGGGGTTAAATCAATCGTACATAAATTATGTAAGATACAAAGCTTACGTTACTATTAAGTCCGCTTATTCCAGCTATAGTTCTACTATTAATTGACTAATTATTGATAAAATAACGGATAATCTATCCTCGTACCCATTTAATAAAACTAGTTTAAGTATACCTAAGAATGTAGCATTGGCTGATTCTGAATTTAATGTTCCAACTATAGTTGATATGTTAATCGATGCAGAATTGTTTTGGTCTTTGCTTGAAGTAGGACAAATTACGTTAGGTAGAAACGCGCCGATTTTACAAAAGACAGTATTTGGTTGGATAATCTCCGGCGGAATAACACAATTTTCAAATACAATTCATTGTCATTTAATTAAAAATTCAGATATTGATAAAAAGTTAACGCAATTTTGGGAAATTGAAGAATGCAACCACCCACAAAACCATAAGTTCCATGTAGGTTCGATTAGCATTCCCAAATATTCATTTCTAAAGCATTCCAATAGTAGTTTGTGTATGGACTTCTAATAACGCACCTAATTTAAAACGTATTCTATAAGAATGCCTATATAAGAAGAATAAAGTACTCTAAAAGATTCTTTTAAAAACACTTTTATAGGAATACTATATTTAATTTAAAAAAGAAGTGCTTATAGCAGCCTTAGAATTGGCAGTTGATTGGAATCACTAAAGTATTAGAAATGTAGTATTCTAATGGCGTTCCCATATTGATTCTATAACAATGCATATAGAAGGAGAATAAAGTACCCTAAAAGATTCCTTTAAAATCACTCCTATAGGCCTTCTATATTGATATAAAAAATAAACTGTTTATAGCAGCCTTGACAATGTATTGAAATTCAAGTATTACGACCAACATGATAACATTCTTTTAGCGTTTTAGCACCTCTAAAATCGGTTTAATCGTTCTTCTTTATTTGAGATAAAAACATAATTTTTAGCATCAGAAAAAAGCGTTTGCACAAGTTGCTAAATTGTAATACCTAGTACCTAAACAAAAATAACTTCCTGTAGAGATTAAACGCCCACATCTAAATTTTGTTGATAAAGATATGTATGCAATAAAAAACATGCATTCGCGTTTGATAATGTAAATAAGTTACTTTGATTTCTGAGAATTGTGACGAGATATGCACCGAGTTTGATTTACCAGAAACGCTTTTAAGTACGTACTTGCGCGTACTTGTACGATTACGGCCATTACGGGTATATGCAGTTTTACGTTTACGAAAGGAAGACGGCTTAATCTATATTTGTAAATGTGTTCTTTTTTGTGCTGAATTAAAGAAGAAAAAACTCTTAGATGTTCTGCTGATTTAAGTAAAAGTAAGTACAAAAAGAAACAATTGAAAACCTATATCTATTTTTGTACGGTCAGCTTTAGCGTTTTATTGTTATTGTTTATTTGTTACTTGACATCCAGTTATTTTTGTAGAGCAGTAGTGGCCAACCTGCGGACTTAAACTTAAAAAGCATTACAATAAAAGTTTTATTTTATTCATAAAAAGAAACATATTTTTGATATAAATCTAGTAAAAATGCATGCGCCTGATAATAAATAATAAAAAATAATTAACCGCATAATTTTGTTATAGAGTTAACCCAAAGTCGATTCAAAGCAGTTCCTATAGATGTTATTAATGAGAAGATGTTCCAATGGCTACGTCAAGGCAAAGCGAGAATAAAAAATGAAATAATTCCAATGATGCAGCAAACTACAAATCCATAAACCATTGATTAAAAAGTGTTATAGTTTAGACAAAGATACTGTACAAATCTCTTAATACTTAAAACTAATCATTTCATGCTTTTTTAGTTTCTTATGGTATGCTATTAAAACCCTGTAAAAGCATGCAAATCAATTACCTTTTAGTCGCTAACTTTGTCATGCTATTCTACAATATAAGAAAGTACTACATTGGCACTATTTCAAAGCATTCTAATGGAACGTGAAAACTTCTACCTTTGGCCTGCTTTTGTACAACGTCTAATAGGACTCGATAAACACTAACTGTACAGCATTCTACTGGAGTGTCAAAACCTATCTCTAAACATAAACCATTCTACTGCTACAGGAAGGCTTTAAGTAATATCAATACTGCCTCTATGCTTCTAAAAGTATTATTATGGAACCTATTTGGTTTTATGGGCCCACAAAACCATAAGTTCCATGTAGGTTCGATAAGCATTCCCAAATATTCATTTCTAAAGCATTCCAATAGTAGTTTGTGTATGGACTTCTAATAACACACTTAATTTAAAACGTATTCTATAAGAATGCCTATATAAGAAGAATAAAGTACTCTAAAAGATTCTTTTAAAAACACTTTTATAGGAATACTATATTTAATTTAAGAAAGAAGTGCTTATAGCAGCCTTAAAATGGCAGTTGATTGGAATTACTAAAGTATTAGAAATGTAGCATTCTAATGGCGTTCCCATATTGATTCTATAACAATGCATATAGAAGGAGAATAAAGTACCCTAAAAGATTCCTTTAAAATCACTCCTATAGGCCTTCTATGTTGATATAAAAAATAAAGTGTTTATAGCAGCCTTGACAATGTATTAAAATTCAAGTATTACGACTAACATGATAACATTCTTTTAGTGTTTTAGTACCTCTAAAATCGCTTTAATCGTTCTTTATTTGAGATAAAGAAATATAATTTTTAATATCAGAAAAAACCGTTTGTACAAGTTGCTAAATTGTAATACCTAAACAAAAATAACTTCCTGTAGAGATTAAACGCCCACATCTAAATTTTGTTGATAAAGATATGTACGCAATAAAAAACCTATGCATTCGCGTTTGATACTGTAAATGTAAATAAGATTGTTGATTTCTGAGAATTGTGACGAGATATGTACCGTCTACCGAGTTTGATTCACCAGAAACGCTTCTAAGTACGTACTTATACAGTTACGGGTATATGCAGTTTTACGTTTACGAAAGGAAGACGACTTCGGGCTTAGTCTATATTTGTAAATGTGTTCTTTTTTTGTGCTGAATTAAAGAAGAAAAAGCTATTAGAAGTTCTGCTGATTTAAGTAAAAGTAAGTACAAAAAGAAACAATTGACAACATATCTATTTTTGTACGATCAGCTTATCCACGTTTTAGCGCTTTATTGTTATTGTTTATTTTTTACTTGGCATCCAGTTATTTTTTTAGAACAGGGGTGGCCAACCTGCGGACTTAAACTTAAAAAGCATTGTAATAAAAAATTTATTTTATTCATAAAAAGAAACATATTTTTGTTATGAATCTAGTGAAAATGCATGCGACTGATAATAGATAATAAAAAATAATTAATCGCATAATTTTGTTATAGAGTTAACCCAAAGCTGATTCAAAGGAGTTCCTATAGATGTTAATGAGAAGGTGTTCCAATGGCTACGTCATGGCAAAGCGAGATTAAAAAATGAAATAATTAGGATGATGCAGCAAACTACAAATTCGCAAACCATTGATTAAAAATTATTATAGTTTAGACAAAGATACTGTACAAATTTCTTAATAAAAAATGACTTAAAACTAATCATTTCATGCTTTTTGTGTTTCTTATGGTATGCTATTAAAACCCTGTAAAAGCATGCAAATCAATTACCTTTTATTCGCTAACTTTGTCATGCTATTCTACAACATAGGAAAGTACTACACTGGCACTATTTTAAAGCATTCTAATGGAACGTGAAAACTTCTACCTTTGGCCTGCTTTTGTACAACGTCTAATAGAACTCTATAAGCGCTAACTGTACAGCATTCTACTGGAGTGTCAAAACCTATCTCTAAACATAAACCATTCTACTGCTACAGGAAGGCTTTCAGTAATATCAATACTGCCTCTATGCTTCTAAAAGCATTATTATGGAACCTATTTGGTTTTGTGGGAAGTATTACCACTAAACTCAGAGTGGTATTTGACGCATCATCCAAGTCTACATCAGGGTTTTCAGTAAATGATCTTCAATTAATCGGTCCAACACTTCAACAAGATCTCCTTGAAATTACAATCTGCTACCGATCACACAAGTACGTATTAGCAAGAGATATTACAAAGATGTACAGGCAAGTGTTGTTGCATCTGGACGAACGAAAACTGCAACGAATATTATGGCGGTCAGACGAAAATCAACCAATCGAAACCTATCAGTTAAATACTGTAACTTACGGGTTTACGTCTGCACCTTTTTTGGCGATTCGTTGTCTTCACGTATTAGCGCATATGGTTAAAGACACGTATCCTGTATCAAGTAATGTAATTTTACGAGATTTTTACGTTGACGACCTTTTAACAGGTTCCAAAGATTTAACAAATCTTACACGCATTTACAACAAAGTATCGACAATTTTAAAACTCTTTCCTTTGAAGAAATGGGTTTTAAACAGTCCCGAATTACTCAAAAATATTTTTAACTCAAAACCAGATATTATCTTTAATTTAGACAAAGAAAACGAAAAACATACGCTAGGTCTTCGTTGGCACTCAAAAACTGACACCTAAAGGTATACTATCAAAGATTATCTGAACCAACGACGTATTAGTAAATGCACAATCGTCTTTATGACATCAAAGATATTTGATCCAATAGGACTATTAGGACCAGTTATCGTGAAAGCTAAAATTATTTTACAAAAACTCTGGGAATTAAAATTGCCTTGGGATGATTCGGTACCGTATAAAATTTATGTCGAATGGAGAAATTTCTACAATCAACTACATCATCTTAACGAATTAAGTATTTCGCGACATGCAGTTTGTGATAATCCAGTACGTGTAGAACTGCATGGGTTCTCAGACGCCTCCAGCACAGCGTATGGTGCTTGTATCTATATACGATCTTTCCACAATTTAGTAAATGCCAGTAACAAATTGAAAATATAATAACAAAAGCGATTGACAGTCCCAGTATCATACAACTACATCAACTACTCGAAAGTAAAAAAAAAAAGTATAAAGCAACAAACAACATTGTCAAAACAAAATTTATAATGATAAAAAAATAGTAAGGAATTCCTAGCCATTACATTGTTTTTTATTTTTACTTTTTGAGACGAAGGAACCGAATTACTTCTCGAAAATAATATATTTTCCAAATGAGAGTACGCAATAATAGCATTTATTCGATCGAATACGTAATACGTAACATGATAACGTGAATTGTGTGGACTCAAACAAATCTGATTTTATTCATGTTTAAGCTTGAAATTTGGCTTGCAATGAGCCAACGAGCAAACAAGCGTTTTTTTCCTGTCTGAGCTTGCAATGTACGAAACTTTATATATTTAAGCCCTGCATCGGTCGTGATTTCATTTGTTGCCTGATGGCCGATCGATAATTAACTTAGCGAAGTGAAAAGGTGCATGGGGTTTTTTGTATTTTTACAGACTTTATAGTGATATATTTTGTGTTGTGAATTAAGGTGAGTCCATCTAAAATTTATTTTTTATTTTAGATTTATTAAAACATTGTTACAAGCTTTTGGTTTTACGAACCTTGCACGGCCAACTCACAATAGTCGAAGGTGGGGAGGTCCACAGAAAATATAGAAAATATGTTTAAGGGCGCCAGAGCTGATCCAAAGTAACACTTCTGTCTCGCTCACGACAGACGGTCTAAACTTGTAACTCAATTGAAGGTTCGTAATCCTTATACTCGGCTGTTCGAGTAGCCCAAAATTAGTTCGTAGATAACAATAACCACAGGAGAGAAAAACTAACAAGAGACCTTAACGATTTTAATCACTTTAAGAGGTGAATGGCAAACATTAACAAGAATATATGAATCCGTACTTGTAAGATTCTTAAATATAATTAACAAATATCACAGCTTGCTAACTATTAAAATGACTAACAATCTGCATTCACAAGTAGAAAAGATTTTGATTTAGTATTCACATAAAATTTACTAGATTATATCACCATTCTCGTACGTAAATGCCTGTAGTATCGGCAACACACACTACATATGAAAATTATGTCGAAAAGGACAGCACCGAAAGTCCCAGAATAAATAGGTTTTCCCTCACAGCATGCGATACAATTATGAAATGTTTAAGATTACCTTATTGGTATATAAGCAATAACGTAGTTACGATCATTAACATTAAATATAATTCTGTGAATAACTTTGGTGATCTCGATATAAAAGTCAAACAAGTAACTCACCCCAAAGTCCAGTTTCCACCTACACGTAGAAAACGTTTTCTCGTCAGTGACCTGTAATAAATAGTGAAAAGCAAATCGGATCACAATCGAGTTCACACAGAACAAAAGCTAAAAAATAGTATTAAGAAATAATTAAATGGCATATAAAAACCCGTTGTATCGTGTACTGTAAGAAATAATCTTAACACAGGTGGTTGATAACACATTCGACTTCTTCATTAAGCATTATATAGAACCCCAGTGTATCGAACGATGTAAGTAGCAATTCAGAACAGGTGGCTGACAACACAATCTACTTCTAATCCCAAATCAGCATCCCCGACACAGCGTTCGACGAGACCCCGATGTTAGTTAAATAGCAGGCCCTCACAACAGCTTATATGCTCGGTAATATTATTCATTAATGGTACTTATGCATCCTAATTGCTGCTTGAAATCCACGATGGCGGACAACGTGGTCGGAACCGGCTATCATATGAATATAGAAATTACGAAATACCCTTAATAGATTTAAGACAAAAATATCTTACCCCGTGCCGAAAGAATCGTAATAAATTTTCACTCGCTTTAGAAATTTATGTTCCTCACACGTGATGTTTTTAAAAATTTAAGAATCAAATCGAAAACCTCGGCACCGGCTCGTTACTGTAGTTGACAGCTTCACGATTACTTCGTCGAATGACAGTCACGAGAAAGGATCGGTAGAGGGCGTCAAAACCCGAATCTAATTGTAATTCATCTACAGAGTATTCCGTAATGAAAATTTCGTACGTAACAACATTAAAAGCCAAAAACTTGCATTTCAAAAATCCTTTTATTTTTGATTATATAAACATCATTGTTAATTCAAACAGAATAATTGATAAGCACTAATATTACTATTTATAAAAATTTATAAATTTTGAAATAACTTGAAATAAGTGATGTTGAGAAAATACTTTCGAGTTTGAGTTTGAGACGTCGAAACATTTCCATTTTTCATGAATAATTTGTCAATTTTTGAACTTACGTATTAATTTCTTTACAGTATACAGGATGTCAGAAAAAAAGATGAAATTGTCTGGATACCAAAATTTGCTGAACAAAAGAGATGAAGAACTAGAAACTATGTTAAAATTCCGCATTTTTTTTTCAAAACGCGAGTCTACTTTGCCAATATTAATAACAACAATAGTACAACTGAATCCCAATATTCTGAATCTGTACTTGAAACAAGTATCAGCAGCGGACAAGAAACTGATCTTCTAGAAAGCAATCTATCAGCATCAAGTTTGCTGATAATGAGAAATCAACACCAAAAATTACCAGAACGGAAATTATGAGCCAACTTTCGGAAGATGCTGCACTATGGCCGAAGAAATTACGTCTTAATAATATTCAAGAATTAGTAGAACGTGACCCTGCTCATTATCAAAACAAAAAGGATATTTATCCGAGAGATAGTTCAGAGTCGGGGCGTAAGTTTTCCAATAGTAACTTCTTTAGAATTTTACCGAACAACGAAAAAATTGAGCGTTTTTGGTTGTTGTATTCCGAAACAAAAAATTCACGTTACTGCTTCTGTTGCAAAATTTTTAATGACAGCAATTTAAAATCTGTTTGCCTTAGAGATGAATCTGATTACAATGACTGGCAGCATTTAAGTGAACATTTAAAGCATTCATGAAAAGAGCAAGTTACATATCGAAAATGTTCTAAAATTGCTAGATCTTTCTAACCGTTTTAATAAAAATGAAATAATTAATTCTAAAATTCAAATTGTAATAAACAGAGAAACTAAATACTGACAAGCCGTTATAGAAAGAGTTTTCTACGTGATTCAGTTTTTAGGTCAGCAAAATTTAGCTTTTCGTGGAAGTAGTAATAAGTTGTTTGAGAAAAACTTTTTAAAATGCATATAATTGATTTCCAAATTCGACCCGATTATGTCAGAACATACAAAACGCTCTCAAATAAATGATCACAAAAACTATCTCGGAGATAAAACACAAAATGAAGTAATCAAATCGGTGAAAATGTCAAATTCAAAATTTTAGAACTAACTAAAAAGGCAAAATATTTCCTGACTCTGTCACCAAGAACAAATTTCAGTTCCTATAAGATTTGTTAACTTAAATAACACGGGAATTAGTACAGAAGAATATTTTTTATTATTTTGTCCTATAGAGGATGTGTCGGGTGAAGGCTTGACAAAATTTCTTTTGTCGGCGTTATAAAAAGAAGGCTTAAATATCAACGATTTGCGCGGTCAGGGTTACGACATAGGGCTAACATGCGTGGTAGGCAGAATGGTCTACAAAAAAAATTTTGGATTTCAATATGCGAGCTTTCTTTGTTTCTTGTTGCAATAATACCCTAAATTTAGTTGTCAATGACGCCAAAAAATCGAATACTTTGAGCATCAATTTTTTTTATTTAGCTCAAGAACTGTTTATATTTTTTTCAACTTCTACTAAACGCTGGTCAATTCTGTAATCTAATTTATCTAGTGTAACAAATTTGACGTTAAAACCTTTATCGGATACTCGATGGTTTAGTAGAATATATGCAATAACTCCTTTAAGATAGAAGAAGAAGATAGAAGGTTTATGATGCTCTGTTTGAAATAAGCGAAGGAAACTTTGAAAATAACGTAAAAAATTTGGCTGCATCGTTGGCCAAAAGTTGCAAAATTTTGAGTTCATGTGCATTCTTATATTGTGGTATAATATTTTAAGTAAAGTTAACATTGTTAGTAAAATTATTCAAAAACCGAACTTTGATGTTGCTCAGTGTTGTAATCATTTTAATAGTTTGAATAATTTTTTGAAAACTTATCGCTCCGATAGGGGTTTTAATGATCTATTGATTGATGCTAAAGAAATAGCATCTATTTAGACATAGAACCTAAATTCAAAAAACAATGAGGTCTAAAAACGCGAAAAATTAAAAGAAAACATTTTGATTATGAATATGACGATGAACCGATCCACGACGAAACTTTAATTTTCGGTTTTTATAGAATATTGATAAATTTAACAATTATTTTGAAAACGAACAATTAGAATTATGTCAAAAAGTTGAAAATTTATTAAACGACAAAACTCGCAATGAACGAGACATAACTGCCGCGGAACTTGTTAAAGAATTGCACTATTTACAAAATTTTGATGAAAAAGTTATTACGTCTCTAGAAGAGACTTTAAATTATATAACAATTAACAACTTAGTGGATTCTTTTTCTAATACGAGCATAATACTTCGTATTTTATTAACAATGCCGGTTTCTGTTGCTACCGCAGAACGATCTTTTTCAAAACTCAAAATAATAAAAAATTATTTAAGATCGACCATGAGGCAAAACTGACTAAGTAATCTTGCTATGATTTCAATAGAAACGGATTAGCTAAAAGAATTAGACACCGAAGATTTAATTAAACAATTTGCAAAAATGAAAGCACGGAAAGCTCAATTCACTTAGCTAAAATATTAATAACAATTGCATTATTAAAATAATATATTGTTTTGTTTTTATTTGTCGATCAGTTTCGTCCTGTGATATATAAACGAGTATTTTTAATGTTTTAATTTTTTTTATTTCTTGTGCTTTTGTATCATATATTACATTTGAAACTAAAATACAAAAATCTTGAGTTGTAATACTGTTAGAATATATTTCTGTTTTCTATAAGTTTATAATTATGTTATGTACCTCAATAAAAAAATACTTGTATCGCTTATGGCTTGTACTTGAAAAACATAAAAATGAAAATAAATTTATGAAAATACTTTTTAAAATTATTTTTTAATAGTGGATAATAATACCTAACTTAACCCGTAATTGTACACACATATGAACGTAATACAAATTTGGGGCGTTTTTTTAAATTTGCACAAGGGCGCCAAAAGTGCTTGGCGCGAGCCTGCACTTATTGTTAATACATTTTAATCTTGCAGCAGTTTCATTGGAGTCTTGAGAAGCTGCTGCCATCGTGATTGCACCTTTTTTAGTTACTTCCTTTTTTTATTGTGTCACTAAAGAAATATAAGGTTAAAATTTAATATAATAAATTTATTGTGATGTTACAACAACGTGATATGGTTGTTTAGGCAACGAAACTAATTTTTGCAAAACAAAAAATTTGTTTGAGGAAATTTATTGAAAAAATCTACCGCAGCTGCATAATAAGACGGTTAATGAGAAAGAAAATTTGAATAAAGAGTTTAAAAATAAACCGTTTAGGTTTTAAACAAATTATCACAACATTATGTGAAATCCAAAGATTTAAATTATAATTGAGATAATATCATACATATACATATATTATATACATACCAACGATTCAAAAATTCTGTTTTGTGGGCACTTGTGCACCTTGTTTTTCTTTCTTATTTTTTAAAACTTCTATAAAAAAAATTTTTACGCAACTGACTGCTCGCCCAATAAATATAATGCCCATTCATTTAAGGCGCCACTGATATGATTGCTTGTCCGGGTAATCAACATCTTACGAAGATGCACAAAAATTAATTTTTACTAACTACTAATGAAATTAATGCTGAAGATTTAAAATATTGAATTCGACAACATCGCTTGGTTCTTTTTTTTTGTGCACTGCTATTTTATTTTGATTATAGACGTTTTGCAAACATTTTTTGATCGATTTCGTTGAGTTTAGTAGTACACTATCTTTGATACTGTTTAGGAAAATTATTATAACAAGGACAAATATAATCTTAAAAGGAAAAATGCATCTACGATTTGTGTAAAAATAATAAGAAATAGATCGTGCTATATAAGAAAAAAGAACTGCTATTTATAAATTTTAAGAATCAGGTTTCAGTATAAAATTTTACAAAACCTTAGAATGAATGTGCATCAACACATTGTTATACAAATAAAAACAAAATTAAACAAAAAGCTTGGCAGTGGGATTAAAGCTATTTGTACTTAGTTGAATGTAGGCAATCTATTAAATAAGCAAAGTTTAGGTCATTGTAAGTTATAAATAGACGTATATTTTACATGCACATCTGCGCTACCGAAAACGAAAAAGCGTTAAACAACAAATATCGTTTTATAATACACCAAATTCTCTACATTTTTTTAAAACATTATTTAAAGGATATATTTTATTTATAATATTTTCTAAAAATTGATGTAGTTTTAAATAGTTTTGGCAAAGAAACTTTTTTCTTAATATTCTAAAATTAAAGTGAAATTTAAGTGTCAGGTAACTAAACAATCTTGTTTCGTAATTTGCATTAACGTTTAAAAGAGTAGTAGAAATATTAACTGATAATTGCCTTCTTTATATAATTTTATAAGTGGTGGGACATACTCTAGGTTCTCCAAATTCAAGATGCGCACGAAGATCTGAGCTTCTAACGACTGCTCTCCTTATTAGGTGAGCGTTCAAGTGTTGAAATGCAAAAAAGTTAAACACGAAGAACACATTTCACCATTTTAACTTAATAATGTTTTACATATTTCTGAAAAGTCTGAGTGAAATTTGAGAAGCTTATTAGGTACTTACAACTCTTGAAACATTGCTGAACATATTTATACATATATTTAGGAAACCTTGAAGTAACATAAGCTTACCTATAAAATTGTAGGTAATAAATCTAAATGTAGCCTAATAAAATTGAACCAAACATTATTTTCTTAAAAAGTTAAGATAACATTATAATGCTAACGAAAAGTTGTTCAACTGTAATCAAAACCCAATCTGAGACTGTTATGAATGATAACGTCAGTAGTTCAATCGTAATCCAAATCAATTATTATAAAAGTACCATTGGTAATTTAATAAATCGCATTTGTAACTAACAGTACTTTTAAAATCTTAAATTCTAACAACAATAGTTTATTATCATAGATTATTATAAAGTTCATTAACTCAATATTGAGTTCGTTTAAAATAAGATCAGCTGTGGTATCTTAATTTTAATACGTTGAAGTTATATCTATAGAAGAATGAAACCCAGAAATGTAGGTGGCTGATGCGTGCGCTATAAGTTTTCGCCGACGGTGCTAGTTGTGCACCAGGTCTAGTCACTGCGGACTCCGTGAGTTGTGTGGTGCCTCTGGACCGCTCCTTCTAATCAAATTATTTGTAAGTAATTTCACATACTTCACACTTTTAGAATATATCTCACAACTGAATATGTACTATTAAAGAATAATATTAATTAATTTTTTGTTCAAACTATAGTACACTTTCTTTCTAAATGAATTTTTGTATTGTTTTTCAATAATTAACAGAAGGCAACACTATAGTAACTTTTTTTCCTAATTACTGTTAGTGTATTAAAACAAGTGAAAATATTTAATTTTAGCATAACTGCTACTCTACATTTTGGCAGGCACATTTTTGGTGATCCAATA
Organism: Aquatica leii; assembly: GCA_035610365.1. Lineage (NCBI taxonomy): Eukaryota > Metazoa > Arthropoda > Insecta > Coleoptera > Lampyridae > Aquatica > Aquatica leii. The sequence goes on along the minus strand of CM069433.1, from coordinate 30,660,060 downwards.
TCTAAGCTTTAAAAATAGACCAACTAATGTACTACGTCGACTCCTTCTAAGAATAACTTTTGATACTGAGCCCTAGCCAAATAAGACGCGTCTATTGAAAATGTAATTTTATAAACCCAAATTTCGGCATTTAAAACTTTTGTTTTTAAATATTTTATACCAACGAATACACATACTTTAAGTACACAGTTATTTAAATTAAATTTATTAGTTAGAGAACACAATCTTATTTGCTTATTTGATAATTTTTTTAATTTATTATCTGAAAACTAACACTTTGTATATAATTGTAATAATTTGAAAATATTTTGAAATTAAAATTTATTTACGCAGACGCATATTTTGCAGAATTATAACTTCTATTCAACATGTCCGACGACGAAGAAGTTTATTCGTAAGTTTTAAAGCAAACGTTGCGTTAGGAGCTTGGCATGTTATTACATTATCGTTTCATTTCTTTTTGTTGCTTGTATAGCTACCAGGTGCTAAAACTATGTTTAATGTAACTGTATGTGTAACTATTTTTCATCTATTTTAGTGAAGAAGAGGAGGAAGAAGAAGTCGTTGAAGTGTAAGTATCTTTATAAACATGTTGACCTAAATTACTTTGATATACATTTTTTTTTAACTGCAATTATTTAACCACCCCCACTGACATTGTATTTTCTTTTTTTTACAGAAAGTAAGTACTCTCCATAACTAATGCAAAAGAAAAAGAAACATTTTTCCCAGCAAAGTTTTTTTTTTAATTATTTCAAACTATAATTTTTATTTTTAATTTTCTTTTCAACGTGATCTTGTGCTGCTGGGTGACATCATGGCGTAAAAAAGGAAAGTCGAAAAGAAAGTCGAGTAAGTGGACAAACAACATTGAAGTCGCCATCGCTTTGCTACAAACTAATATTCTTTGTACTATTTCAGTCACTATACTTATAATAAATTTAAAAAATAATAGTACAAAGAATAACAGCAGAAGAAAAATAAATACTAAACAGTCCAGCGGCTCAACAGCTTATATAAGCTTCAACAACAAAAATTAAACGTATTTGTGTTCGTCTAGTATGTTCATGTTTTTTGTGTTTCGCTACGTAGGTAAAACTTTGTTACATACTGCACGCTGTTTTTAATTTTTGTAAAATAATTTTGACATTTTTAGTAATTAAAATGTAAATGTTGAATTTAATCTACGCGATCATGTTAAGTCATGTAAGGGTTTTGCTTAATTTTCATTATGCATTTTTGAACTTACTGTATGTTTTTGTATTAATATTATCTAATGTATCATATAATTTCATCTTCTCTCATAAATATCATATTGAAAACGTAATTTTAATATTTAAATTTGAAGATGAAATAAGAAGGAAATTGGAAATAACGGTCTTGCTAAATATTAAAATATATAAAAATTTTAGGGAAACGGGCGATCCAGAATTCGTTAAGCGCCAAGATCAAAAAAGATCTGATTTAGATGAACAACTCCGGGAATACATTACAGAATGGCGCAAACAACGCGCCAAGGAAGAAGATGACCTCAAAAAGTTGAAAGAAAAGCAAGCGAAGCGTAAGGTCACCAGAGCAGAAGAAGAACGAAAATTGGCAGAACGTAAAAAGGCTGAAGAAGAACGTCGTGTTCGCGAGATTGAAGAAAAGAAACAACGTGAACAAGAAGAAAAGAGGCAGCGTCTTGAAGATGCCGAAAAGAAACGGCAGACGATGATGCAAGCCCTTAAGGACCAAAGCGCAAAGAAAGGTCCTAACTTTACTATTCAAAAAAGAGATCCTAATGTAAGTAAAGACACACTTTAATGCAACTATTTCACAATTTTTTTTAGTCTGCCCTCAGCCCGGTTCAATTAGAACGAAACAAAACTAAAGAACAACTCGAAGAAGAAAAAAGAATATCTCTCTCAATTCGTATTAAGCCTTTAAGTGTTGACCATCTTAGCGTAGAAAAACTTCGCGAAAAAGCAGTAGAATTGTGGGACTTAATAGTTAAGTTGGAAACTGAAAAATACGATTTAGAAGAAAGGCAAAAACGCCAAGACTACGATGTAAGTGAAACAATAAACTTTAAAATTTGTCTAAACATTAATTATTGTGTAGCTAAAAGAATTAAAAGAGAGACAGAAACAACAGCTTAGGCATAAAGCTTTGAAGAAAGGGTTAGATCCCGAAGCTCTCACCGGCAAATACCCTGTAAGATTTATTTGTTTAAACAAATATAAAATAAATTAATTTTTTTTGTAGCCAAAAATTCAAGTTGCTTCTAAATATGAACGACGTGTAGACACAAGGTCATATGGTGACAAGAAGAAACTATTTGAAGGAGTAAGTATATTTTATATGAAAGCTCAATTAAAGCAAATTATTTGTACACCTTTTTAAATTGAGAACTAGTTATTTGAGCATATAAAATTTTTGGTAATGTAGGGTTTTGAGCATTTGACAATGGAAAATGTTGAAAAAACATGGCAAACTCGAATGGACGAATTCGTGAGTAGGTCAAAATGTAAGTTACAGGTATTGGTGTCGCTAGTTTTGTCCGTTTTGGTAATAAATTGTTTTAAATTACATCAATATTGTCATACAGCACAAATCAGTTGTTACAAAAAAACCTCAATTATATAAACCGTAAAATATGTTTTAAGTACGCGCCGTTTAAAAAATACATTCAAGGTAATCACATCGGTTTCACAAACCAATTGAAACAGTCAGATTAATTCAGAAACAAAATTTACAATCACACATTTAGTGTGTAGTTTGTTTGTAGTTAATTCCTTTCGTGTTATGTTTTATTTATTTAACTAATTTACTGTGGTTGTACCTAATTGCATTGCGTGTTAACTCCTTTAACAGGGTTATGAAGATCAAATGAAGGAATCACATGATAAAAATTGGGCTGATAGATCTGGCCAATGGGATGCTCGTCAAAAAGGTAAGCACTTTATTTCTTATCTTGAAATGCATGCTACGTATAACGTTTAGTAATATCAACATTTGTGTAATGCAAAAATTTTCAATTAGCCCGTCTTCCTAAATGGTTTGGTGAACGACCTGGCAAAAAACCGGGCGAACCCGAAACACCAGAAGGCGAGGAAGAAGGTAAACACGTAGACGAAGAAGAGGACATTAAAGAACCCGTATTTGAACCTGAACCAGAAGAGGAGGAAGAAGAAGAAGTAGAAGTTGAAGAAGAAGAGGAAGAGGAGGAAGAGGAAGAAGAAGAGGAGGAAGAAGAGGAAGAGGAGGAGGAGGAGGAAGAATAAAGTATAGGTAAGAAATCTCGTAAATTGATTTTTAATGATGCTAGTCAAGTTTCAGGACTAATAAGCGACACTTTTAAGAATATATTCCAATACATTTTCGAATGCAGCTTAGTCAGCGGCGATTTGCGCAGTTTTTACTGTATGTTTTAATTTGTTTCCAATAAATCTTTACTGGCTATGTATTTTATTTGTAAATGTAATAAAGTTGTATCTACAATCATATATTTATAACTAATTGGGGTTGGTTATTAAATGAATAATTTAATGTATTGATATTTTTAAGACTGAAGTCTTCTGCCCTCCTTAATATGTTCGCAATCAAAACCATTTTTTTCAATTAAAATAAAAGTTGACACAATTAACAGATAGAGTAATCATGTGCACATCACTCAACGTGTATGTGAATATTCATAACATCCGAGAGTAAAAGCTGTTTTTACACTGCTACAGGTAGAAATTTGTTTCAAAAAAAAAATTTAAATTAAGTTCAATTTATCCTAAACATAAATTGAAACGTAATTGTCAAAGTCAAATTGACAAATAGTGATTTTTATATTCGAAGATCATGAATACAAATTCAAACAACCCGAACGGTTAACTATGGTTTTTTTTTCTACTGTTGGAATTTGGTTATAGGCACGCACTAAATCTAATTTTGAAAATATTTCTCTACCGTTCAGTTTAAACAAAAAGTTTACGATATACGCAATAAGGCATCAATCTGATGTGGTGACGACATTAAGACGGTGATAACCTCCGCATGGTCTCCACTCGCCCATTTTTTAGCTACTATAGGATAACGGGCTGTTCCACGGATATAGTCTACAAATCTCTGGCTCTAGCATCTATTCAAATTTTTTTAGCGGTTTTAGCTTTTTCTGGAGATTATTGGCTTCTCTCTTTAGTGAGAATGTGATGGACTTCATGCTTTTTAAAGGGAGTCAGTACGGATGTCCGCGTAACCAATGAAAAGTTCGCTAATAGTTTGTGGATAATAGATGTTTTGCTACCGTTGTGATTGTTGTGATATCGCAGCGGGCTATTGACCTTGATGTTGAAAAATGTGTAATATTGTCAATTCATTGGAGATTCTTTAGATCCATTAACAATCCATGCCCAAACAACAAAAAAACATGTTTTTAATGTTTTTTTCAACGTTTTACAAAAGATATATCAATATATAAAAAATGTAGTTATGCTTACTGACATTTGATTGTTAGTTTTATTTATGCTAATCAATAATATGATAGCATTTTACAATTAAACAAAGTATTACTTAACTGACAGAATGCAGTTGGTCAGATAGCGCAAAATTTTTTTTTATTTGCTCAAGTAAATACGTATCTACATAACTACCTGTTATAAGATGTTAATAATTGTAGTTATTATCTGAAAAGCTTTCTTTGTAAAATATTATTTGGAAAAGTATGTAATTTTGAACTTGCTTGTTTGCTAAATTGCATATAGTTTCAAGTTTCATTTCTGGCACAAGAATTAATTATTATCAATAAGTGTTTTTATCACTTCATCGTACGGATGCACTAGGGACGATCGACGACAAAAAACAACCTAGCTGTTGACATCGGTTACTCGACCGATTATTATTAAAAGCAAGACATCAACTTTTGGTAAAATCAATGTTTACCATTATTCATTAAATCATTATCTTGAATAAATAAATTGAATATTAACAATGTAACTATTATTATTATTATTATTTTACCTAAAGGTGGTCCCAATATGGTCCCGGCACCGCGACCTGTAGACCTAGAATACCTGTATCTTTGACAAAGTCCAGGATTTCAGTAGGGCTAATCTTCGTTACTTCCTCTTGTGTAATCTTTTCATTTCAAAGTAGGCGTTCCTTTGCCCTTGTGAATGCTTCACAGTGGCAGATTACGTGGTATGGAGTTTCTTCCTTCTCACCACAACCCCTGCATAACGGGCTATCAGTCAGTCCCATTTTATGCAGATGTTTGTTTAAACGACAGTGGCCTGTCACCATCTCTGTCGCAAGTTTGATCTTCGTCCTACTTAACTTTAAGATGGACGTTGCTAAGCCCTCGTCGGGGGTTTCCAGAAAGACCTTAGAATGATCCTGTACTGGGACTTTCGACCAGTGTCTGCAGTGTTCTTTCGTGAGTATTGCTTGAATCTCCTGTTTGGCTGTGTTATATGTAATCCCACAAGCCGGTTTAGGGCCTATGAGTGGTTTCGCGCTTGCCGCCCTGGCAAGCCCGTCAGCAACCTGGTTACCCACGATTCCCACATGCCCAGGTGCCCACACTAGTGTAACTGTATTATACTTACCTAGTGCGTTTAGCATTTGTGTGCATTCAAGTACTAGCCCTAAGTTCAACACATATGATTCTAATGCTGCAATCGCTGCTTTGCTGTCTGTGACTATAAAGATTCTCTTTTTAGAAAGGTTCTCTTTTAATAGTTGAGCAGATGCTGTCAGGATTGCATATACCTCGGTTTGGAACACGGTCGCTTTTTGACCTAGGCTTACAGAGATTCTGCAGCCCTGTCTATTGCTCCCGTACACTCCAGAGCCAGTGCCCTTAGTGGTTTTTGAGCCATCTGTGTAATACACGATTCCATTCAGTTTTGTTTTGTTGGAATTGTTTTCCCAGTCGTAACGGGTGGGGATTGTTGTCTTAAACAGTTTAATAGGACAAACTGTTTTGGGTATTCTCTCAGTTATCATACTGAGGTTTTTGTCTTTAGAGATCTCGTCAAAGATAGCCGAATGCCCCACCCTTGACGATCCCTCCTAGCCGTTGATTCTCAGACGGTATGCCTCTTTGAGTGCCTCCGCCCTAATTACTAGGTGTAGTGGCGGCAGGTCCAGGAGAGTCTCCATGGCTGCCGTCGGGGTGGTTATCATTGCCCCCGTAATTCCAAGGCAAGCTCTGCGCTGTACCTTGCTGAGTGTCTGTATGGCCCTCTGGGTGAAAGTCCTATGCCACCACACCAGTGACGCGTACGTAATGATCGGTCTGATCATTCGAGTGTATATCCAGTGGGTCATCTTTGGAGATAAGCCCCACTTGCTTCTGAACGCTCGCCTGCAAACCCACAAGGATTTTGTGGCTTTGTTCGCTATTCTCTCTAGGTGTGGTTTGAAGGTTAGCCCCTGGTCTAATGTTACGCCCAATTATTTGCCTTCCCTCACTACCTGTAGCTTGTAATTTCGTCAGTTCAGTACGTTCAAACAAATTATGTGCTGATAGAATGGATGAATTGTTCTTAATCAGTGTTGTATCGTGCACATTAAAACTAACATAGTGCCGTCTTCATTGTCGTCGTTCTCTTCAATACTAGATGTACCACGCCTAGGCGTCTCTTGGTCGACTAAAAACGTGAGGAGATTATAATACTATAAATGAGGAACTTCTTTCTCCTTCATAACCGAATGTTGAAAATTGTTTTTTTAACAACGCAATCTTTTTTTACGGACATCAATTTTACGCATTTCATATGCTTATCTATGTAATTCTCGATTTTTACGTTTTTACCGTCCAAAACCATAGATTTGCTTTATACATTCGGAAATAAACCCAACAAACACAAAGATGTCCTAACGACGTCCCTGGGACATAATGTTGCGGATTACTGAATGTCCCAAAGTCATCCCATTTTGGTCCTGTGTACGTCCTAGGGACATTCATGAGACGTTCCTTTGTCACAACTGTGTGCATCCCTACAATGTCCTTATAGGACATCTTTGCGCATCCGCAACGGAACGTCTTTTTTAGATGGCTGTAGGATATGTAGAAGGTAGTTATCCCTCCTCTTTTCTACTATTTAATTGGAAAAATATTTATATACAGTATATTAAGTATATAAAAATTACGAGAGCTCGAGCACAGATTGTACTCTGTGGCTTTAGTGTGACTCAGTTAAGTAAATACAAGAATTAAGAAAAGAAATAGCCACTAATATGTCGATCAATATTTTTAATGCAACGTGTGTTGGGCGAGATACGTTTTCTGCTGTTTAATTCATACGCTTTTAAGCAATGAGTTACTCGAGCTCTCGTAATTACTACTATAAGGATGTAACTGAAAGACGTGGCCAAATTTTAAGAGCGTAATATATGGATTGAAAAAATGAAAAAAGTTTCGATAAACATGGTTCCGGAAATCCTTCCTAAGGGAGATACAGCCCTTTGAAATGTAGTAAGGATTTACAGTTTTTATTTTATAACAAAAGAACGGTGCTGTCGAAATGAACAAAAGTAACCACTCTAGATGTACTTTTCATTGTGAATACATTGGTGTAAATTTTATTTTGATAGGATGTTAGGAAGGGGTAGTTTTGTCTAAGGGTGGGAGTATTTTGCACCCCAAATTTATTATTTCGGGTCTTTTTTTAAATTTAATACCAAGTTTAGCATCTTTCGGGTTTTATACGCAAAAAAGGTACTCTTCTTTTAAATCGCTAGAGACAACGGTTTTCGAGAAAATTGGACTTAAAACTTATTATGCACTACAATTTTTAATAATGAATTACAGCAGCTATTATCCGAGCGGGCTGCGATTTTATTCACTAAGTAAGTGACAGTTACTATTATAATTTATAAGTTATTAATTATTGTTAAAGTTAGAAGGTACTTAATTTAATTAATTAACATAATGAATTTCACCAACGAAGAATGGACAGATATTCATTTCACTTATGGACGTGCAAATGGCAATTCCAATTTGGCTCGTCGGTTGTATGCTGCCACGTATCCCAATAGAATATGCCCAAATAAGAATACTTCTGCGTCAGTCCATCGTCGTCTTCGTGAAAAAGGATCTTTCCAACGTAATAGTGGCGATTGTGTGCTTCAAAGAAATACACGAACACCGGCATTAGAAGAGGATGTACTCAACAGAATTATGGAGACTCCTGAAAGTAGCACGCGCAAGGTAGCTGAAGAAGTAGGTGTTTCGCATATGACAGTATGGAGAATTCTACATGAACAGCTATTGTACCCATACCACATTCAGCGAGTGCAGGCTCTTATTGAAGCTGATTTTCGGCCACGAGTGATATTTTGTCAGTGATTTTTACAACAATGCATTAATCCAAATTTTCAGTGTTTAGTGCTTTTTACGGATGAGGCAAAATTTTTCAGAGATTCAATTATAGATTTTCATAACGACCATTTGTGGGCTGACAACAATCCTCATGCTATTCGAGATTCCAAACATCAACAAAAATTTTCGTGTAACGTTTTGGGCGGTATTGTAGGGTATTATTTAATAGGACCAATGTTTCTGCCAGAAACATTAAATGGACAAAATTATAGGATTTTTTTAGAAAAAAATCTACCTGAGCTTATGGACGAGGTGCCGTATGCAATACGCCGTGACTTATGGTTTATGCACGATGGTGCTCCGACCCATTTTAGTCTTGTTGCTAGAGAATTCCTCAACCATAATTATCCAAATCGTTAGATTGGCAGAGGAGGACCTGTTGCGTGGCCAGCACGGTCTCCCGATTTGAACCCGTTAGATTACTTCTTATGGGGACACCTAAACAATATAGTTTATACTAGTCCAGTTCCCACTGTTCATGTTCTTCGTGAACGTATCATCAACAGTTTTGATGTAATTCGGAATACTCCTGGAATTCTTGAGCGTGTCCAGCTGCCGATGGTTCGACGTTGTCAAGCCTGTATTGTAGCTGAAGGCAACCATTTCCAGCAGTTGCTCTAATTTGTATGTTTGTATGTTTCGATTTTGTTTGTTCTTTTAATTAAAATAATGTTTGTTATAAAATAAAAACTGTAAATCCTTACTACATTTCAAAGAGCTGTATCTCCCTTAGGAAGGATTTCCGGAACCATGTTTATAGAAACTTTTTTCATTTTTTCCATCCATATATTACGTTCTTAAAGTTTGGCCACGTCTTTCAGTTACACCCTGTATATGTATATTATATGTTTATCAAAAAAAGTACCATTTCAAGTTAAATTACATCTACTTTGTGATTTTTTCTGTTGTTTTTTTTTATTCACTCAGGAGACATAACGTACTCCTCTGCGACTTGACGTAATGAATAAAAATAACTTTATCAAATAAAATACAAATTATTATAAAACTATATTTTTAAATAATAATCCTAATTATATTCAATTAAAATAAATTTAGAGATTATTTCATTTTTTTATCTTCTCGATCCGGCGTTCTTTGGCCCTCCTTAGCCAATTTTTTATACTTTCTTCAAGATTTTTTTTAAGTGGCCCTTGAAACAATGCAACTACATAAGAAATGGTAACATCGTCATGTAGAGTCGATAAAAAAGTAAATACAAAAAACTTATTTTGGTATTTCTATGTAATCAGAATTTACCTTTTTCTAAATTCAAGAATTGACAAATTAATACTTCTGGTTATTTTGTAGAATTATGGATTGATCTTTTTGACGATTCTATTATTGATTAAATCTTAAGAGATGATCGATTATAACCAGTCAAAAATTGTTTACATCGTTTTTAAAAAATGTTTTTGTGTGTACACGTCAGTTTTGCAAATTCATTAAGAATTTTTATACGTTTCGCATTTACGTTTCATCAGAAGAATGTGGTAAAAAAACAAAAATAATTATTTTTTTTATTTCTAGACGTGTTTTTAACTGCTTAACTAATTTTTGTGGAAACAGTAATACAATACCAGAAATCCGCACACTAATCATAACTATGAACTAAGTTACGAAGAAAGCCATAACGTTAAAGTTTCTAGTTAGATTAGCTATTTTGTGCCTTATGGTCATGTTGATTGATACTGTAAGGTCGACTCGTGTGTTACCGAAAGATTCTTGCCGTTTGACACAATGTAGTGGACAGGTAGTGGGTAAATTATTGTGAATCGCGACGATAAAAGTCGTAAGGTAACGTCATGCTTTTAAAAAACATTTTTATTAATTTTTGAATATAAAAAATTTGTTTTTGCATAAAATAAATATTTTCAATTTAGCGCATAGGTATGCACGTGATGGGGTTTTAAATCACTATTATTAATAATTGTGATCTTTTAATTTCGATAAACTTTTTATTAATTTTTAGCAATTCAAAACAATAATTATAAATGATGATATTTATACATTATAAATAAATACAAGGTACCAAAAACTTACCAACTAAATTTGTTTATGCAGAGTGCAAACAGAGTGTACCACTTTGATATACCTAAGGAGTGTCCGGGGTTGAGTAGGCACCAGAGAAGGAAAGGAAAGTAGGCACGCGCACTAAGTTTGCATTTGTCTCGATTATGTGCGAAAACCGATTATCGGTGTGGTTGAAGTGAATCACACACATCAACATCTTCAAAATATTTGTTACATCAAAAGGAAGATTAACCATAGTAACCGAAATTGACCCAGTAAACACACGACGTCCCAGGGACGTTCGTTTTATGTCCAAATGATGTCCTTACATCCCGGGCTTTAAAACGGACCTGTATAGGATGTCTTTAATAGGACGTCCTCAGGATGTCAATGAAGAACGTACGATGGGATGTCCTATGCGGGAAAAAACAAATGCAAACTGAGTGCGCGTGCCCACTTTCCTTCTTGTTCTCTGGTGCCTACTCAACACTCGTACGCTCCTTTGGTATATCAAACTGGTACACTCTGTTTGCACCGTTTGAACTCTGTATTTGTTTTTAGGTGTGTTCTGACTACTTTATTTATCTGTTCTTTATTTTATTATCTAACGTTTTTTGGGTGTTTTAGTGCATAAACAAATTTATTTGGTAAGTTCTGGGTACCTTGTATTTATTTATAATGTATAAAAATCATCATTTATAATTATTATTTTGAATTACTAAAAATTAGTAAAAGTTTATTGAAATTAAAAGATCATAATTATTAACAATGGTGATTTAAAACCTTATCTCGCGCGCATACCTATGCGGTGAATTGAAAATATTTATGTTATGTAAAAAAAAATTTTTTTACTCAAAAAATTATTTAAAAAATGTTCTCTTTGTATTAAATTAAGGTTTAAAAGTGTGACGTTATCTCACAACTTTTATCGTCGCGAAATGTAAATGCGAAACGTGTAAAAATTCTTAATGAATTTGCAAAACTGACGCGTTTACAAAATCTTTTTTAAAAAACGATTTAAATAATTTTTAGCTGGTTATAATCGATCATCTGTTATGATTTAATCAATAGTAGAATCGTCAAAAAGATCAATCAATAATTCTACAAAAGAAGTATCACTTTATCAATTCTTTAATTTAGAAAAATGTAAATTCTGATTACATAGAAATACCAAATAAATAAGCTTTTTGTTTTAACTTTTTTATCGACTCTACATGACGATTACCATCTCTTATGTAGTTGCATTGTTTCAGGCGCCACTTAAAAAAATCGGGAAGAAAGTATAAAAAACTCGCTAAGGAGGGTCAAAGAACGCCGGGATCGAGAAGATAAAAAAATGAAATAATCTAAATTTATTTTATTTGAATATAATTTGGATTATTATTTAAAAATATAGTTTTATGTAATAAAAATTTGTATTTTATTTGATAAAGTTATTTTTTATTAAAAATATAATATACATATATAGTACATATCCTACAGTCATCTAAAAGGGACATCCCGTTGCGGATACGCAAGGGAATGCAAACACTTGTGACAAAAGAACGTCCCATGAATGTCCCTAGGACGTACACAGAACCAAAATGGGATGACTTTGGGACATTCAGTGATCCGCAAAATCATGTCCCCGGGACATCCTTGTGTTTGTTGGGGATGGATAATATTTATTCACCGGCCTTATATTTATATCATTGATTAATTTATATTTATATATAAATGTATAATCCTGTTCTAATTTTCTTTGGTAAGTAATTATAAACATTCGCATTAGGTAATATTAAAATTCTTTTCATTTTTTTTTAAAATTTGATTCGAAATATGAATTGGATATTAAAATTGTTTTCCCGCATAGGAGATCCCATCGTACGTTCTTTATTGGCATCTTGAGGACGTCCTATCAAAGACATCCTAAAGAGGTCCGTTTTAAATCTCGGGATGTAAAGACATCATTTGAACATAACGTCCATGGGACGTCGTGTGTTTACATTTTTCCAAGTATATATGTGCAGATCATGTATACGTGTAAGAAACGTGTTATTACAGAAATGTCGTGACCAACAAGTAAACAAAGTTGCGCATTCTATTACCTAGTATTGATGACCTTCAAACGCTTAGACAGGGCTAATGAAGCTGGTGTTACTAAAACAAAATTCATGTTGTTTGGCCGAGAGGGTCATGGCTTAAGCTAAACCGCCTTAGTTTTATTATATGGCGTACTTATGAACCGTCTAACTCAATGAATCGATTGGAGGCCTCCGCTGTGAACGTATAACTACTTATTCGTTAGTATAAACTACTTTAAAAACTTTGAAATCTAAATCTTTTATTTGTTTGCATGTTTCATATACTAAGAATACATTCAAAGACAAACATTTGAAATCTGATATAAAATAACAATGTAAATACTTATAATTAATATTATTCTAATTATATCTATTTAATTAGTACTGACTTTCAAGAAATATTGATAGATCTTACAAATTAAGCAGCTACAACTTTATGTTGGTGTCCTTTTTGAGTCATATTTATTTTATCTCCTAAACTAAGAGCCATTCCCTGAAAAAATCACAATACAATTACAACGAAACAAAGAAAAGCGACGTTGTACCCACCTGACTTTTTGCTCTAATTCGAATATGACCTGTGACTGGAGCTTCCGGTTTATTGAATGGTTTCTCTATACTTAAGTTGGCTAGTGCGTCTTCTCCAAATATAGATTTGGCATACATATTAGCGGCCATAAATCCGCACTGTCCTGACAAAGCCTTTTCAGGAGTCAAACATTTCATGTTAGTACTTTTAATTAAATGTTTCAAATATTCAGATAAATCTGTAATAGTTGTATTGACCGACACTTTATTCTCCCATTCAAATTCGGCCCACATTTGTCTGAACTCAGTATCATTACAGGTGGCAGGTACAATATAATCCATAATGTCAATATGAATGTCGTCTAATACAACTACGTTTCTATCTGAAGCGGCACCAGTTACATCGTAAACTATATTGCCAAAAATAATACCGTTTTCGGTGGAAGCAACTTTTACATTCGCCTTTATATTACAAAAATCTTTAGGGGCTAAGACGACCGGTTGTGGTTTCTCGACAAGTTTTAAATCACCTAAAGTGGCAAGTTCCAACGTGCAATTTTGCAATGTGTCGTTTGTTTGATTCACAATAAGAACATCAAGTACAATATCGTATTGATTCACGTGCACGTACGCCTCGGCATATACAGGATCAGAGAACCCAGTCAATTGTGTTACCTTATTTAATTTAGTTGATGCAGCATTCGCCTCTAAACCTGCAGTACGTCCGCCAACTAAAGCTTGAGAAAGAGAAGTTTCAAATACGTTTTCGCCTAGTTCTGATCTATCAGACTGCAGCTGCATAAATGATATGGGATCATCCACTTGAATTATATTGCTGACTTTTTCTTTAGCTTTTTGAGTGGCAGCTTCTTCGACTTCTTTGGCAACGAGCATATCGTTGAGTGCTTGGCGACAGTAATCATTGAAGATGCGGATTATAGACTGAGAACGATCTGACAAAACCCTTAAGCAAAAGAGCAAGTGGTCTGCGTCGTCATTTGTAATTGGTTTTGCTGGTAAACCTAAAACATAAAAACCATTCAAACCTGACTGGAAAAGATTAGTTATGCAGCAGATGAACCAAAAAAATATTACAGTCGATAATTACCAGATTTTCCTAAGTGAATGATGCCAGATAACAATAACATGGTCTCTGCATCAAAATAATTTCTTTTCGCGTCGTTGACCAACAAACCATAACGTAATGCCAACTTCGTTAGGGTTGTACCAAGAGCGGCTCCAATGAAAAAATCCCCATCCATTAAATACTGCCGAAGAGGTGGTCTTTGTTCTTTCTTCGCTTTTCTAAATGAAAAATTTATGCGACGTGTTAAATATAGAAAAACAAACACTTACTGAACAGTATTAAATACAGACTGAGTTGCATACGTTCCATCAGAAGTAACTAAAGTAGTGGTTACTGCAGCTTGAGGAACAGTTCCTGCCTCTGAAGCAACCTCCCCAGTTACTAATTTTTGTTCAATTTCCAACAAAATGCCTTCCCCTAAAGTTTGGTGTAGTTGTTTGATAACTGCTTCTATATCTTCAACATTTGATGCATATTCTCCAAGAATCCACAATGCGGCTCTGTGTACTTTTACAGATTTTATTTCAGCAAATGACTCCAATAATTTCTGTAATGCAAAAAACGCTATATCCTATAATCGAATACAAACAAAAATAATTACTTCAATCACAAGTGGTCTTAAATGCTCAAACTTCTGAATTGCTTCCCTGACAAATATAAGCACGTCAGTTGCAGCTAATTCGTTAGTGTCAGACAAGAATTCGGCAAGTACTGGAATTACAGTAGCAGCAACATCGGAGAACTTAATACAGCACGAATGTAAGGTGCGTACTAACAACTGTCGGTATTTTCCAGTATCTTCATGTTCTACATCGTGTGTCTTTGAAACTTCTTTTTTTAGTACGAGAACCATTTCTTCAATGTTGCGTGATGATACCAAATCTAAGGCTAACCCTAAAGTCTTGTTCCTAACTTCTAAGTCAGGAGTAGCTAATACTCTCAATATATCCATAACTAAATCTTGTAAAACACGTTCATGAGCAGGGTGTTCTTTCAATGCAATTAAGCGATCCAACACGATTAATTTGACATTGTTATCGCTTTCTTTAATTATCAAATCAATGTAACATGTAGCTGCAGCTTTGATTGCTGTTGGTGCACTTGATAATGTTACTAAAGTACCCGCTGCTTCATATCTAACAGCAGCACTACTAGAATTTAACAAATTATAGATGCACCTTATAAAACGAGACCTCTCTGATGGATTCCCATGGCATACTTTATAAATTAACTCAACTATTACCAACTGCAAGATATCCCCAAACGTGTTAACTTGATCTAAGCACGAAGTTAAGTAGGACAGAGCTCTAGATTGATCTGCATGTAATAACATTAAGAATGCGTTACGTTTACAAGACATGTCTTGCTCTCCATCCAGAAAAGTTGCAATTAATTCAGGTGCATCGGGAATTAAAAATTCAAAATTTCTATAAATTGTAAAAATAGCTAAGACAGCATTTCTACGAACGTAAGAATGACGATGTTCTAAACAAGCACGAATCGCTGGCATTAACGGTTCCAACAATTCTGGTTCTTTCAATTTACACAGAAAACGCAGAGTTGATCCTCGCACAAACTCGTTGGGATGTTGTAGATCTTTACGGTAAGCGTCACATACTAAAATCATTTCCTGTAACAGTTTTCCATCTGGATACGTTTTAGGAACTATTTCCCAAAATATTAGTAGTAGTTTCTTTACAGTGTGATCTTGCAATGGGAGAACAAATCTAATTATAGTCATTAAAACGCCAGGCAGACGTTCGCCGGCTAAAATCATGTTAATAGTTTTCTTAAGAGCTTCAATTTTTTGTTTCACTTCGCCCTTTTCTAAATCAATTTTTAATTGCATTTCATTGAAGGGTTCTGAATCGGACACTGCGTTGATGAGTGTATAGCACGGTTGCTCCACGGCAGTCATTTTCTTCCTTTATTTGAGTTAATTAGAAAGAAAAAAATGTAGGTTCGGATATTTAAAAAATTCTTGAATACTTTTAGGTTATGTTACTAATTAAACTAATAGCTTTCGAAACCATCAAAAGTTATTGCACTGCACTCAAAAACAAATTTTATTAATTTTTAAACAAAAAGCTTCATAGCTTGAAGAAATATCATAAAAATTAACTTTAATTTCACCGAACTGACGTGTTTACACACAACGTGTCACTTGTGCATACTTACAACGTTGCCGATTTGTGGTTGCCGGTTGCCACATAGCTAAAATGTTGACGAAAATCCTAGATTTTTCAACAGGTAGTTTTTTTGCATATGTGTTTGCACTTTTACAGCTAAAACGCTGTGCACGATAGCGCATATGTGACTTTAACTGCTTTGCAAATTTTTCTACAAGTAATGGTGCGTTGCTGTCGTTTATCGCAATCAGATTTTCGTATTTGGTGATTTTTGTTTTAGAAATTCTTAATTCAAAAAATAGTGAAAATGTACGTTGTGCATACTTCAGCTGCATGTTTTTGTACAATTTTTGTTGTTACTAATAGGAAGGGGTGATGTTCTAAAAATATTTTTGCGAGAATCGAACGATTGTTTATCTTTACAGACATTTCTTATACAGGGTGATAACTGATAACAAAAATTTCCGTTTTGGGGTGTGACTTTTTTGTAGGTGTGACTTTGAACATGGACCGTGTTTACAAGAAAGTGCTGAGTCGTGTGTGACATAATGTGCATTATGTATACCGCATAAAACCGCATGTGCACCTATGCGCGTACGCATGTTCCAGTGTGGTTACAGCGGAGGCTCGGGTTTCGGCAGTGGGCAGTCAGACTTGAGGAAATAAAGACGTTAAATCAAGGCTCGTATTTATTCACTAAAAACCTACACGTTACAAGTATATTACAGAAACTACCAACAAAGATTATTAGAAAATGCCATCGGTAATGCGAAAATTCGTAGAAGAAGCATGCGGCAAGCTGCCAAATTTCATGGTGTTCCTAAATCCATTATTAGCGACAGAATTAAAACATTAATACAAAAACGGAGGCCAGACATTATTATCTTCAGAAGAAGAAATAAGGCTCGTTGTAGCCGTGGAATTAGCGGCAAAATGGGGATTTTCCCTTTCTTCGCACGATGCTCGAGTGATAGTTAAACAATACTTTGATAGAAAAAGAGTGAATATTTAAAAAAAATCTGAGATAACCTTCCAGTCATGATTGGGTAAAATCATTTTTATCTAGACACCGTAATCTCAGTAGTGTATTGGTAAACGCATGGTAAGAGCTAAAAAATAGTCCGCGATTTTCCACAAGCTGCTTCCTGAAAGTTTTTTGGAGATCATCTTATTTTAAGCAAACTGTCGTTTTCCTTGTAGGTTTTTTTATTTTTTTTTTTATTCGTACTATACAAAATATTAGCAAACACAAAAATAAGAAATTCGAAAAAAGATAAATATAAGAATCTTAAAGATATTATTTGACGTAGTACATTTATAGTGTACTACAAAGACTCCCGAATAGGATCACACACAATTTCATCATTTCTACCTGCTCTTTCAGTTTGCTGGTCAGTAGCGGATCGATGAGATCGCAACCAGTTTTTTACGTATAAATTTACAACATGATCAATTAAAACGCGCGATCTTCTTTTCGTTACAATTAAATAGAATATTTTTTTAACGTTTTCAAATCGTCTGAAACGTTACGACCACTACAAACCAAGTAATCTCTAAAGGCATTTAAAATTTTTCCCAAGAGTAAATTAAAGCTTTGGCAGAGAGATTCTATTCCTCTTTCTCTAAATTCCATATTAATTTCAGATTGCCATTCGGTTGGTTCAAGAAAGCGCAATTCTTTAACAATGTCGAAACTGACCGAAGTCAAAATTCCGCCTAAACCTGAACAATTTGCAGATGTAGTGTTTAGCCTATTCCTCATACTATTATAATGATACTAATTAGAAATTTATTTCTGTGAATTAATTTTGCCATTTTATTATCCGTCAACGAAATTGAAGATAATTGCATTATTTCACAAGCAGAAATTGCTTCCAACCACTTTTTTCCTTTCTGTGCATCTTTTAAATATTCTAAATAAGTGATTGTGCGGCAAATCAATTTGTCTGCATATAATATTGAAGTTTCTCTTTTTTGCAATGCTGATAGAATAGATAGCTTGAATAGAACATCATACATTAAAGCTAAAGCTTGAATAAATTGTTTCAATGATATTCTTTTATATAATCTATTGAACGTGGATTGTTCCGTTTTAGTGCGGTTGTTGTCTTTACTCGCATTTTCGATTTGATGACATAAAGATGACTAATTTTACCAAACTGTTGATACAGTCCTAAAGCTTGTTCATAGATATTTAAAATGATTAACCCCATTAACCTCGGAACCTATAGTTTAGACAATGCCTTAAAATTGTGGCCCCATCGCTTGTCAATGAAATTAAATGGTGTTTTAAATCATTATCATGAAAACCATTTTTTCCAAACATTTTAAGAGAACCTCTGTTATGATGTTAGCCGTTTGATCCTGCAATTCAATTAAATCAAGAAACAAGAAATGAGGATCTTTTATTTTATCGGTTTCGCATTTTAAATAAATAATAAGACCAGACTTTTTAGTTAAAGTGGTAAATTCATCTATGGTAATAGATAATCTTCCTTGAACTTTTACTATTTGTTGACAAATTTTGGTTTTCATTTGAATTCCTACATGATTAATTACTTCTGTAGCACTGAATCTAGATCGTAATCCGTGAGCTATAGTAGATCCATTCATTTCTTGAAATTTTAATAAATCAAAATGATCAGAATATGGACGATCATGTTTAGCAATATAATAAGCAGTTCTAAAAATCTTACTGTTGCTACAAATTTCAGAATCTTTCAATTTATCAACAATAATTTCAAGCTTTTGCCTGTCTGCTTCTTCTAAGATTCTCTCAGTTGTATGTAAAAAACTTTTACAGTGTTTGTAAATTTTTTCGCAAAGAGGTTAGTTGTGTGGCTCTCTATTCTTTTAAGATGCTTACTCTATGCGTCTTTAAAGGTCAGGATGATTTGATTCAAGAACTTTTTTGAAATGGTTTTGCCAGATAGCATTACCTTCTTTCAAAATAAACCAAAAATTTTAAATGGCGACGACTTATACAATTATTTAACGATGGAAATAATTGAGAAAAAAAAGTTTATTTTACTTCCATCGAATTCTACAGATCTCTGCCAGTTCTTCGATGTTGCTTTTTGTGTTTCTTGAAAAAATCAACGAGCAGAATTATGACTGAATGAAAGCCTAAACGTAAAAGCCCGTTTCAGAAAAGACTTTTTAAACCCTCTCAGGAAATCCTTAGAGGCAGTTGAAGCAAATTCAAGGAAAACTGTCTTGTCCGTATTTAGCACTTCGAGTATTTGGTTCTACAATCCACAGGAAGTTTTCAAACGTCTGTCTCAAAGACTTATGACTGAAGATAGTTCACCAGAAGGTAAATCCATACTGGAATTTCTCAAAGAGAACAGTAACTCCGAAGTACAAACCAAACCAAACAGGCGGAAACGAATCAATGTTCAACCAGGAAAATCATGATTCACATACGTGGGTTAGAGTAGGTCTCAGAATTGTATAAGTTTTAATTTTGTTCTTTGAGTTATTTTTTTTTGCTTATAACGGTTTTGTTCATAGCATAGAACAATTTATTTGCTTTATTTATGCGTTTATTTAAGTCGGAATCCTGTTGTAACTGTTTAACTTTTATCGTTAAGTTTATTTTTTCTTGTTTACCTGATATTGCTATTACTTTTGTTTTTTTTTATATTCATTGTCATTTCATTTTTATCTAAAATGTTTCTATATTTCTAAATTTTGTTGTAAGTCACGTTCACTGCTCGCCATTACTATTGATATCTGCAAAGGCGCATTTGGTTATTTGTGGGTTTTGCAAGTTTTGTATTCCTACACTTTTTCTACCAAAGCTTCGTTAACGTTGATTCGGTTAACATAACATTCTCGAGAAACGCATCCCTAACGTTAAACGAGATATTACTCTTTAGTAAAAAAATCTGATAAATCCATTGATATTTTAAATTATCCAAAAAATGTAAGCAAAGTAAAAAATATTAAATCATTTTATAATGATAAGGAGAAAACTTACATTAGAAATTTTTGTGATGATTATTTCTATCGAATCAAAACAAATGAAATTTAAAAAAAAATGTTTTGGTTTTCAGAAATAGTACATTTAATTATTACTGCTTTGTACATAATTTGTACGTACCTATATGTAAACAAAAAAAAAATTAAATATTGACGCGACTAGAGTTTGAACAGCTGTCGACGTAGCAAATAAATGCCTTACCAACTACGACACGGCCAGTTTATTACTTCAGATGTCATGTAAGTGACTTTTATCCTTCGATTTTACATTTTAAAATCACACTAAAGATCAAAAGATAGTTAAAACCACACTACCATCACAATATTTAAAATCAAAATTTTTCCACATTTGCGTACGCGCAGTATACGTACGGTAGTAATATTGCGTACGTGCAGTTTACGTACATGAATGCACGTACAGTGTATGTACAAATTACGTACATAGACAAATGTATGTAAGATGTACCATATATGTACGCACAATGGACAAAGTGTGCTATATGGGCTCTTTAAAAACATCAACAAAAAAAGAGGTTTGCAAAGTAGAAGTTAAATTGTTAGTAATAAATTTTGACAAATATTATCTGAAACGTTACGTTGCAAAAAATAAATAAAACTAGTAAACCATTGCAGTTTATATATTAACTTCAGATAACTTTTGATATTGAAATGATTAATTGATTTTATAAGAAAGTACTACGGAGACTTTAAAAATTTAAAAAAAAGGTGAAAAAAATACGTCAAAATATTTAAGAAAACGAACGTTCAGTCAAAAAATTTTTTTTCTTTCAGAAAGCATCTTTTTGTAATAATTTTCTTGTCATTTGCAATAATATGACAACATTAAATAGAAGAAATGAAATTTATGAACGCAATTTAAAAGACTTTCTGTTTTTCTTTTTTTAATAAGTTGGAACTAAAGTATTAAAAAAAATATATAATAAAAAGTTCCTAAGAATATAATAAAAAGTTTCTAAGTTGAAGTTTTGTTAACGCTACCCATATCAAGAAGAAAAAATATATGAAGACTTCTATACACGTGCGTGATTCGTCTTTACTTTAAATATATTTTAGAATTTTTTTGATATTCCTGCTTGTTTCAGGTGTGCTAATGATATCCTTGTGATTTCTCATTATTGTTAGGACACCATGCATCAGTAGTCGCGAACAAAATCTTTGAATAAAAATTTCTTTCTCTTGAAAAACGTATATTTCTAATCTGACGTATAATAACGGTAGCGCTTTCTCATTTGTTAGTATCGATTCATCAAGTAAAATTAAAAATTAGCATGTTTTCAGGTAAAACTATTTCTTTTCCAGTATTTAGAAATAGAATCTATATTTAAAAATTAAAAAAAAATATTACATAAGAAAACATTAGCAAACAAAAAAAACACAAAATTATTACTTAAGTGCAAAGAAGCGCTATTTATGCATGCCAAACTTGCTATACAGATAAAAATGCGGTGTTTCTGTACTGGTTACTGATTTTGATTAGTTAATTTTGTTTGTAACATAAACGAAATACGATGCCAGAGCCATCTCAATCAGCATTGGTATCAATTTATTAACATCCGAGTGTCACTTTAATGAAAATATTTTGATACAAAATTATTGGTACGATTTTCATAGCTAATAGATAACTTGGTGGTTTGTATACGCTGCTATCTTTGTCAATGCATCATTCTGTTATAAATTCAACGAAAAATTTAAACGCTCAAGGCATCAATTTCATTCATACAAAATTTATGAATGCCTTATACATACTTTTTCATATTAGTCACTTCACAAACGTTGCATAATATTTTTCTACGCAATTATTAATGTGAAGATGGAAATTTATTTACTACTAGAACAGGAATCTAATATTTGTAGTTATCTATTCAATCTATTGTGTATTTTACGCAAAAGACAATTTGTAAAAAAAGATAAATTATTTTAGACATAATAAAATAATTAAATAACAATTCAACGTCGTGGAATAATAATAATTATTAAATGTAAATAGGTATAATTTTAGATATAAAAGTTTCACCATAGAACATATTAATAATTTTTTACGGTAAATGGTGTACATAAAAAAAATTATTAACATATAATTTCATTTTATTTTGGCGATATTATAAACTAATCAGCACAATTTGCCGCATTCTTCTACGCACCGAACCCTTACCGAAGAATGTCCGTTTTTGTCTGTTGTAATTACACATTACAGTGTTTTTTTATAAGTTTAGATCTTCACTAAACATAGTAATGTTAAAAAATATAAGCATTATTTATACTGTGCATATTTGCATTAATCAACATCAGAGCATATAATTTAATTAATACGAATTTGATAACAGAATGATGGAATAATCATTATATGTGATATGATGTCTTATAGATGGTATTATTTTGATGCCTCAAAAATGATAGTGACAGTTTATAGATACCGATTTCAGGCGGAATTTTTGACACAAATTTTGTATGAAAAAAGTGGCCAAAATGATGTCTAATTGATACCCGAGAAATGGTGTGAAAAAGATATCTTTTTACAAGAATTTTGTTATTTGGGATCTTATACTGTCAATTTACTATGTGAAGATAGTGATTTACAAATTAATTTTGTTTCTGAAGATATTAATATATTTGAAAATAATAGTCGGCGCTAGAGTAGTAAATCAAGAGGATAAATGTAAATCCTATAAAAACTAACTATCCATTTAGTTGAGTTGTTTACGTATAGTTCGAAAAATGTCATAAATATTTATGTTTATCATAACACTGGATAAACACAATTTATTTTTTCAGAATATTTATACGAACCTTGTCTCAGCGAAGTTAAACCCAATTAACAAAAATACGTTTCTTTCAGGAAACGTTAATGTAAATATGATTTATTGAATCGCTTACGCTCGCGCTTGGAACTTTTCACTCGTATCGAATTTTCATTCCAAGAATATACTATTTTGAATCATGTTGAAAACGTTTATTCATTTTTTACACATCTAAGTGTATTGTCGGTATCAAAAGAAAACTAACGTTAAAATACTCTTATTATTGACGGTAACTAAAAAATGAACGAAAGTTAAATAAAACTGCTTTTACGTAACATCGTCTTTTCGACTTACTGCTGCTTCGATAATTCTACATTTCTTGGAGACGGGCACGCAGCTCGAGAACAGTTTTATGCGCTCTGATCTCCAGCTGACATAGATTTCAAATCATAACGGAGACCGGAAACTTAACTTTTGTTTTTTACACAGTCTGTATGATATCTCTTTTTTTTTGTTCTTACGACTCGGCTTCAGCTATCACCAACGCAAATTTTAAACCGAGTTTTGTCACTCTATATCAGTGGTTCTCAAAGCGGGTGCCGCGGCACCTTAGGGTGCCGCAAGTACGCCACAAGGGTGCCGCAGAATTTTTAAATAATTAAAATTACTTATAATTATTAAATTAAATAAATAACCAAAACAATTATAAAAAATGAACATAGGTATTAATCACATTAATTACAATTCTGTTTCTATTTTATTTACTTCTATGGTTTATCGTTGGAATTACACTACGTTTCATTTTTCCGCTCTTTTATAACTCCCACTCTAAATATGTCTTTTGTACTAATCTTGTTACTGCCACTTGTCTCAGTGACTCATTAAGTAGCGACACGTAAATACTAAGAAAAAAAACGAGCTAGTTACTAGTTCTTCTGTTCCGTGCAACGAGTAGAAGTGCAATACTAAACACGTTGAATGCAGTAGGTCAGTAGTTGTTTTTATTATTGTTTTATGAAAAAGCATCATATACAATTTTTTTTCTTTACAGCAAGAAAAAATAAATTAATAACTTGTCCTTGAATTTTATAATAAAATATTGACGTTAATTATGTCGTTCAATATCATGAATAATTTTTTCATTAAAAAAAGAAAATGTGAAGAATCTAATGATCAAGAAATAGCTACTTGTAGCAAATCTAAGGAATCAATTAGCACTAGTATATCATCAAAAATTGAGAGCTCTAATAGCGCAGATTTGACTATTTTTAACGTTGAGCAACAAACAAGCACTACTGAAACACCAGAAACAGAAACAATAAGTTCTCGTAAAAAATTTGCATTAAAAAAGAATGTAAAAACTCGCTTATATCATGACAGTTACCTAAAAATGGGATTTACCTGGTGTGGTGATAAATTAATTCCCAGACCTAAATGTATTGTGTGTGGTTTGATTTTATCAAATGAAGCTATGGTTGCCAGTAAACTAGTGCAACACTTCTCCACAAAACATGATCACTTGTCTAAGAAACCTCTTGAATATTTCAAAGATCTGATAAAATTACAAGAAAACAAAGTAAAAGTTTTGTAAAAAAATATACAATTGCTGACCGTGTTCAAGAGGCCAGTTATTTAGTCGCCGAAATAATCGCGAAAGAAATGAAGCCTCATACTGTTGCCGAAACTTTGATTAGCTGGCCTGGACAGCAATTGTGAGAACAATTTTTGGTGCTGAAGCAGAAGAAGAAATAAAAAAGATTCCTTTGTCAAATGACACTATTAGTAGACGTATTTGTGATCTATCAGTTGATATTGAAAAATCAGTTATTAAGAAAATAATCGAGTCGAAATTATTTAGTTTGCAGTTGGATGAGTCAACTGATATCGGTGGTAAAGCACAATTACTTGTCTTCACTCGATTTATTGAAAATGATGAAATATTGGAAGAATTTTTATGCTGCAAGGAATTCGAAAGAACTACGACGGGAAAAGATGTTTTTGATATGATGAACACGTATTTTAATACAAATGGTCTATCTTAGAAATCTTACGTAGGTGTATGCACAGATGGTGCTCCTTCAATGATTGGAACTATAAAAAGATTTGTTTCATACGCTAAAAAGGAAAACAAAAACATTGTAACAACTCACTGCTTCATTCATCGTGAATCATTGGTAGCAAAGACAATAGGCCTTGAACTCAAAGTAGTATTAGAAGAAATCATTAAAATGGTTAATTATATCAAAGCGAGGCTATTAAAATCGCGTATATTTGCAAAATTATGTAAAGATATGCAATCTCATCACAATAACCTGCTTCTTCATACCGAAGTGAGATGGCTTTCGAAAGGTCGCGTATTAAACCGTGTTTTTTTGAACTTAAAGAAGAAATACTAATATTTTTTCAGAATGAAAACAAACCAGAATTTTGTGTATTATTGCAAAATGATCCTTGGTGTTCCAAACTAGCTTATTTAACAGACATATTTGATCACCTGAACAAGTTAAACTCAAGCATGCCAGAAAAAAATGAAAATATTTTAACATCTGTAGATAAAATTACAGCTTTTAAAGATAAAATAAAAATGTGGAAGATAAAAGTAAATGTAAATAATGTAGAAATGTTTAATCAAGTTGCCAAAGGAAGATATAATACTACAGATTTTCAAAAACTTATTTACAGTCATTTAACGTCATTAGAAGAAAAAATTAACCATTATTTCCCTGACATATCAGTTGATTTGTACGACTGGATTCGAAATCCTTTTGTAGAGACAACAACAGAAATAAGTGAGTTTAGTCTCGCAGAAGCCGAAGAATTAATTGACATACGCAACGATCGCACGTTAAGATTGAAGCATTCAGAAACGAGTCTGAATTCATTTTGGATAACGATTATGAAGGAATATCCCAAAATAGGGGCCAAAGCACTTAATATTTTATTGCAGTTTTCCACATCGTATCTCTGTGAAGTGGGATTCTCTGCACTCGTGAATATTAAAACAAAAAAGAGAGAAAGACTAAAGACCCTTGAAAATGAGATGAGGGTGTGTCTTTCAAAAACACGACCTAATATCAAAGAAATATGCAAACATCATCAGGCGCATACTTCACATTAAGTTCACATTTTATCATAATTATCATAAATATTTTGTAATAATAACTTTTGTTTTGAATGTTTTTGTGTTGTTTTGAAATAAACTTACTTTAAAGAACATTAATTTTTTTTAAAGACTTTTCATCTTTTATAGTTCATATTTTTATTAACTATAAAATAGCAAAAAAAAATAATAATAAAGGAGCGCCGTGAATTTTGTTTAGTAATTTTAGTGTGCCTCCAGACAAAAAAGTTTGAGAAACACTGCTCTATATTATTGAGAAATCTGTTTTTCTTCTGCATTTTTGTTACTAAAGGTATTGCCTTTGTAAAGTTAAAAATAGATATAAAACGGAAGCCATTTGAATTTACTTTGTAAGTTTTAAATTCTAGTTTTTGGGTAGTTTTGTAACACGTTCTGGAAAAACATTCACATATGTGACCTGATTCCATAAAACTGTCAATTCTCCATAAGTATCCCGACGATTCTACACAGTAATTCTTCTCAGAGCCCGTAAATTTGTATTATAATACTTTGGTCGACTTCCAATTCTTTGTTTTGGAGTCACAAATCTACTAATTTTATAGAGTTTAATCATATTTCGCACTGTATATTGTAATAAATGAACAGCAGATTTTCTTGTTGAATGCAAGTGAACAGTTTACCACGGGACATTTTTAGTTGCCACAATAACAAATGTAGAATAATTATGTTTTACAATATCACTATTGGCTTGTTTATCATTATTGAAACGTCAAATATTATTGTTTATTTGTGTTGCATTTGGTCTTCTTGAGTTGGGAAAGAGCAACAAACGTAAAGCTGTTTTCAATTTAGTATTTGTTTTTTTAGTAAATTATTGTATTTAACTTAACGATGTACTTAAAGCTGAATATGTCTATAAAATGTTTTTAAAATAATAAAATAACACCTGAAAATACAAAAAAATTAAATTGTTTGCTTTGTCTTTACATAAATCCAAAAATTTTGACGGCTAACTTCACTGAGACCGGACTTGTATTCTCAGCAAACCTAACAGGTTTTGTAGATTTTTATAGAGTTCGTAAGAATGAATAAAAAAAATGAAATAGAAAAACTTGTTTTAAATAAACAAATTAAATATAATCATTAATTAAATAAATTTATAAATATCGAAATAGTATTGCAGTTCAAATTAATCTAAAAACTTATAAAAGCATAAGATGGGTGTTGTCTGGATCACTTAAATATGTGTGTTTGTGTTTTTCAAACAACTCCGTAAGTCTGTAAACAAATACTTTATGTACAAAATCTACTTCCTTGGGCGATGGATTTACTACTTGTTGAATATTTATTGGTTTTCCCACTAAAAACATAAATGTGAATCTATAAATTATAACTTCAATTTACAAACCTATAACATGTATTGGGTTTTTTATAGGTAGAAACAGTTTCTTTAAAATAGGAATTATTTGTTTATCAGATTTTAACCATTCTTTTACTATTTGTATTTTAGTTTTGTATATTGAATTTGACTTTTCAATTACATTTAGCTCTCCAAATCCAATAACCGGTACAAGTGGAGTACCATTTTTAATAGCTAGTTTGACAAAGCCTTTTTTATGTCTTTGTACAAACCAAAGTGTACCATTGGGATGTACATATTCTGCTTCCAAAGCGTTTCCGATTACTAAGACGCCAGCGTTTCCTCCTGCACTATTACTTAACACCCATTTAATGGAAGGTACTGTAGCTTTACAATAGCCGAACGATAATAAATATTCACGATATAAAGGTACTTTGTAAACTGAATCTGAAGCAAACGAGTAAGGTTTATGGTTTGGAAATAGATCGTTAAACCCTCCAGCTGCTGTGCCAAATGATAAAAAATTTCCGATTCCAACCATTCCATGTGGAAAATAACAAAATAAATAATTTCTTTTTGCACTTAATTTGAAATATTCGTCTCTCAATAACTCAATTGGAAAGTAGTTTTTAAAATATTTCCACAATTTCAGGTTTCGTATAAAATTATTGCGGCGACCACCTTGTTCTGGAGTGCTTGCATCGAAATACCAAAACCATATAATATATAAAAGTACACAAACAAATAAATAATTGTTTATTAATACTAATAAAAGTAAAATGAACGGAAGTACGAAATATCCGTACACATTTATACACATAAACCAAATTGCTGCTAACATTTCCTTGTTTACTTTAAACGAGTGTCGTTCATTTTCTTCTCTTATTTCCATATTCTAAAACAAACGTTTAAAATACTATTGTTTAATTATTTTAAATTAAAAAATGTCTGCACATACAGTAATGGCCATTAAGATGGCAACTTTGCATACTTCCAGATATTTTGAAACTGAATAAAATAAATGAACAAAACAAATTATGAAAATGTTACTAGTAGTTATTTCTTTTATTCTGTTATAAAATTCATATTGACAATACGTTTAATAATCTTTTTTTTTAAACCTATTATGTACATCATCAAGTTCATGGTAATTTTTTGGTCAATTGAGAACCAGGCACGTTGTAAAACTTGAAATAATTTTTCTTTATTCTAAAAATTTCCACTCCGGATGTGTTTGATAGCCAAAGTATAACATTTATTTTTGTCTCTTCAAACCGTTGTTTAACTATTGTTGAAATATGCTTCGGATCATTGTCATGCTGAAAAATGTATTTAATAGGAAGATATTCATGGGCATATGGTTCCTTGATGTTTTAAAGAATATCTTTGTACATGTATTTGTCTATGATACTTTCAATATAATGTAACGACTCTCTTAAATATGCCGAAAAATACTTCCATATCATTACAGAGGCACTACCATGTTTTACTGTGGATATCTTTTGATAAGTATGGTTTATTAACTTGACGTCTACTAAACAATCCTGCAATAACTAATCTTCTTCGTACTGTTTGCGAAGAAATAATTTTTCCGTCATCTGAAGTGATTTTCCCCAAAATTTTCTTGAAAGACAAGACAGGATTCGCCGAAGCAATTCTTATAGATTTCTACCAGTTTTTTGTGTAGTTTTTCTTGGCCTATATGAAATTTTAAAGGCTTCTGAAGTTTCTTTTAATCTCTCTTACAAGTAAAATTGCCAAATTTGACACCGGCACTTCAAACCATTCTAAATAAGTTTAAAAACAAATACACGATATATCGGTACATACTCAAAGCCAGAGTCTGCATAAGACTTTTCAATGTCACTCAAGTCACTAATTTTTTTGTAGGACTGCACTAACCGATAGACTAATTTCGACTAACAACATATTGCGATAAGCACTGTTTTGGTATGAACCTGCACTTCCGAACACTTTACATACATTAGTGGTATCTTAAGTTTCATATGATATTTCACCATCCCAGCTTTTTAATGATCTTTTAGAGCGACATAGTTTTTGTAGCCACAGGTGGCACAGCTGGGATATCACTAGCATATCGTTTGTTGTCACCTGTGGCTACAAATGAGAAAAGGTTAATGGAAAACACCAAACCAAACTATCCTCGTTACTGTTGATTTATTAATGTTAAAAATTTTTGCTATTTTGTATTGTTTTTCCTCATTTTTATACTTGTCATTAATTAAATTTCTAAGTTCACTTGTTATTGTTCTATTTCGACCCATCTTAAGTGATGGAAAAAACAATACTAACCTAAATTATTGAGATCTTTTATACAGTGCACGCTGCTTAATACAATCTCGTTGGGACTTTTTTGTTGTTGTTTTTGATAACAATAACCGAATAATATCTAAAATTCAGAAAAAAAACAAATAAATGTTTAATGGTTAGAAAACAGTAAATACAAGCATAAAAACGTTCATAAAACGTTTAACAAAATTAAAAATGTCAAATAGATTAAAATTACAAACCTGAAAAATTAAATAGTTTGTTGGCACCGTTAATAAAAAGAAATCAAAAACAAATTTATGACTACATAATCCTCAGTAATTTACTGGCACTAAAAACAAAAATTAACTTAAAAAAGCGTTGTCACATGAAACGTAGTTAAACAAAGTTGATATTCTAAAAACGCAAGTGTTTTTAAAATGCTTGAATAAATAAATAACACTGCAAAAATAAGGCGAAATATGGAAAACTATTTTTAAGGTACAATGATAACATTTTTCACTCGAAACAAGCGTATTGAGAAAATTCAGTAAAAAAATTCATGCAAAAAAGATTATTGCTTGTGTATAGAAGCAAATCTGAAAAAAAATTGATAACAATGATAAAATTAACCAAAATGATGCTGTAACATATTAATATATATATTAATATAGATTAATTAATCTAGATTGATATCTTTATC
The DNA here is from genome assembly GCA_035610365.1 of Aquatica leii. Classification (NCBI taxonomy): domain Eukaryota; kingdom Metazoa; phylum Arthropoda; class Insecta; order Coleoptera; family Lampyridae; genus Aquatica; species Aquatica leii. The sequence continues at coordinate 30,629,731 of CM069433.1, read as the reverse complement.
TATTTATATGTATCTAGATACAATAAAAAATATATAAGTTATATGTATCTGTATATATAATTTTTTATTTAAATTACGGAAATAATATATATAAAAAATTTAGTGTCCTCTAAAATTTAAGGATTTGTAAATTACAATATTTATGTAACTTCTTTAATAATTTCCTGCATTTCTGTAATTCTTCATACATATATCCATCGTTATTATATTATTTAGATTATTTTACATCTATTATCTGTTATCTATATAAAGTTTGAATTGTTTATCTATTATCTAACACTAGATAATTTTCTGAAGAAAAAAATTTAACTATATCTATATCATTTAAAAATTATCTATTTACAACACTGACTATAAACGGTGCTTTTTCTATGTAATAATTAATAACATGTCTAATAAAGTGATATTACCCGACTGATAACATTATCCGTGATTGCAATAAGCGGCGTGCACTGTGATTTATGATATAGAATGCAAGTTTAAACAAGTTAGAACTTGTAGTTGCTAACTTTATGTCAAAACTAAATTCTGTTTGAAGGAATTAACATAATATTTTTTATTTAATTTTAATATTTATTATATCAAACTTAATGACTTAAATTAATATAAAAATAAATTCCCATAATATATTGCACATTTGAAAAATAAAAAGTAGCTAATTTATGGCCAATAGTGTACGTTGTAAATATAATATAATAATTAATTGTAATTCGCCAGATAAAGTAATATCTTGTGTTGTTTATATAAATAAATCAAATTTTATACCAAACGTTAAACATAGATCCTAAGACTACTTTTGAGTCTTCGCGTGCGTTTAGACACTGAGTTTTGACACTGATTTCACAATAATATACTAGCGTACATTAGCCTACTATGCATTTTTTCTTCAACATTAGATCAAAATTGACTTTCAAAATTACTAGCGCCATATCCAATAATTACTTTAATTTGACTGTGTGTAGGTTGTTTAGCAGCTGTCATTCAAAGTGCACCATTACTAGTGACGTCATCTCATTTTTTCGTAGCATGAATGGTAGCATGTTAAGAATTCGTCATGCTCTTACGTCAACCAATAACTGAGCACTTTGTTCGTTCCATAGACGATGCAACTTTCGTCTCTTTTAATCAACTCGTTCTAAATTTCTATTTTTCTAGTTTTCTTTAGGTTTAGCACACCGTTGTTGTATTCTTTAACGTTTCACATGTTGCACTATTTTCTTGCAACATTCCTGTGTCTGTACGGAGTTTTTTTTATCACCACCGTAGTTTTTGGTTCTCTCGATGCAACGCCATTTTTTGTTGTTTCAAAGGTATCGGTTAAATCATTTTCCAACGTTCTATATCTAGCTAAACGTAAGGTCTGCTGCTTTTTGATGTCTCTGAAAACGTCTACACAATTTTGAATAGCCAATGGTTTCAATAAGCTATCTGGTGTCGTATGATATGCAATTACACGACATATTGATGATGTGAACTTCAAGGCAACAATTGAAAACGTCGCTTTCTGCTTATAGTTCTAACTATTAGTTGTAGTTGCGACTACAAGTTGTTTGTAGTATATTGACCAAAAAGTTTTTACATCAAATTGTTGTTTTTCTTTTGATGACCTATTAATAACTCTCTCTTCGTTACACTTTCATCACCTTCACAACTGATTTGGTTTATTCTTTTTCCTAATTTATTTTTAAATCTGTCGCACATTTATTATCTAAAATTTAAAATAGCTGCTTGCGTTTTTTCTTGAACAATTTTAATGTAGTTCTCTGTTTTTCAATAGTGCTTATTTAATTTTTAATGTTAGTTTGCATTGCTTCTTGCAAGTTCTTAGTTTTTTCTACAGTTTTTCTAAATTTTTGTTCATTTTTGCAAAAAAATTTCTTTAATTTTAAAATTTATTACTACTTTGAAAAATTCAAAAAACGAGTATCGCGTGCTCGTTTTTATAGCTACTATTATTAGCGTTGTCTCACGACTTCTTCTGTAGATACAATATCAAACACTCTAAAATGTTACGGGGTATTTTTTAGAATTTTAAACAGAAACATATGGTCCGTTAAAGTTAATACGCAAATCAAACTCTAACAAAAATCGCACAAACGTTTTTGATTATCTGATATACCAAACGATAGTTTACTAAATACTATGACAAAAAACGCATATACAAGCAATACCGATAAACAAGTAAGAAAAAATTCAAAGAAACATATAAGCCACAGTCAATTGCAGCAAATACAAGACACACGAACGAATTAATTACACAAAAAAACCCAGTTGATTAAAATAAAATTTAAAAAATGACCTAAAATATATGTATTATCAAAAAAAAAAAACACCTAATAAAACCTGTTTTGAGACAAAAAAGTTTTCTCTTTGATTTGAACATCTACGATAATTTTTACTAAATCGCGGAACTTGCAAAACCTCAGTTACGCCACTGTAAAAAATAAAGCATTTTTCTGCTGGTTTATAGACATTATAGTCATTTTTTCCTCTTTAAACAATTACAGTAAAATAGAAGAAAATCCCATATACTTTTTTTGATTATGTTGATGACGTTAGTTTTATCTGTCCTATTTGAAGCCGCGTAGCCCATAGAATTAAAAATATTAAAAAATACAAATACAAATAAATACTGTACTTTAAACTAACATGAATTTGTTTTATTTAGTATATATCATAATACAGTATGCATATATAAAAAAAACGTTTACAAACATTCGTAAAGCATACTTGTAGAAATTTTAAAATATTAATAAGAAATGTAAAGTAATGTTCATTACTTAAAAGAATTACTTACTTGTTGATGTATTTAAACCACAATAAATCAACAGAAATACTGTAATTACTAATTGTTTTATCGTTACCTATAAACTTGTTTTAAATAACAATTAGTGGTTTTAATAAGGGCAATTAAGAATAACTACAAATATGTTTTATCACTAGTTTTTAAACAATCACAGGATACTGGATATTAGTAACTAGGCAGTAAGAGTTTGTTGCCGAAATTTATCAGTAGGAGTAGATGAAATAATAGTTAACGCATATACCCAAATATTTATTAAAAAATACTAAAAATTAAAATAATAAAAAAAATAATAAATTGATTTTAAAATAAAATATTTGTTGTTAGCAGCAAAAAGTGTGATATTACGAATATGTTATTCTGTTGTATGGTTTTATGGTTTTTGCAAGTCAAAACTGTTGTTGTTGTTGTTGGCATTTTTACCAAAAACGTCTTCTGATGACAAAATTTAAGGCAGTGTTGCTAACAATGTTCTCGTGTATTGGCTTATACGGCGACTTGTGTTAGCACTTGAAAAAATCTTGTAAATCGAGCTACGCTCTTTTTGAACAGCGTCATGTTAGTTTGAATTGTACTTAGACATGATGTTAAAACTAACCTATCTTAACTAACCACCTAAGTTGGCAAGTCAAACATTTGACATAGCGATTTCCTCAAAACTACGGCGACTTGCTGCAAAACTGACGTGGTGCTAAATCGTAAAAAAATAAACAAATTAATTTAGATAGTTGCACATAAACCATAAGTATTTGTGGTCTAAATTAAAGTGTAATAATTATATTAGCACCCGCAACAATGCCCTGGAAAGTTTAAATTCGAATAGTGTCAGAGATAATCATAAAATATGAAAAAATTCCAAGACGAGTAGTAAAACAACATTTATTTAATATAACAAAAGTTAACTGCCACACAATCAATTATATATTATCTCACCGTTTTTGCGACTAAAGAGATAGATACGGCCACGTGCGGTCAGCGACGGCGCAAGTAGGAGAATTGAATGGGCAGATGCCCACCCGCGTGCCCACCCAAATTGAGGAAACCAATTTTTGAACAAAATAGATTTTATTAGAAAAGATTAGTTTCTTAAATAACCTACAAATTTTTTAAAACTCTTATTGAAAAAACCACATTTTTTTAGAAAGTAAACTACAAACTGTCGTACTTTTTAGATTACATTTGGATTATAAATAACATAAAGCGGTACAACTCGACGAACAATATAATTATAATAGTCATAATTATGTAAGGTCCACAAATAAACATAATAAGTAACATAACTAAAAATTAATGTATTATTTACCTAATTAAAATATCAGGCTAAGCATATTTTAAACATTAACGAAAAACATCTTTTTTCATACTGCCTGGGAGCTGATGGAGTTGAGTGCAAAATATCGGGACCGCATTCTGTAAATTGTTTTAAGCTTAGATAAGCTTGCATTATTAGATATCAAGTAAATCGATTGAATAAACATCTTGGAACCATTTTAATTATTGACACACATTTTTTTCTTATGATTAAAGATACTTACAGCTAGTTAATTGAAAAAAAAACAAGCAAAGTTTGAAAAAGAAAAGCAAAACTTATTTAATACGTAAAAGCAAATTCTTTTTTTTGTTTTTTTTTTTGAGAAAAGATAACTACAAATGGTTTCTAATTCTGTTTGACATTTAGGTATGGGTTTCCTAAATGTGCTAAAGCTTTTTGTACACAATCTAACGATGCAGCTTTTTAACTATTTTTTTTTTCAGGCTCAATCTCCTAGTCGTATCGCAACGAGTTAGAGAATGTAATGCTGGTAAAATATGACAAATATTTTTGCCAAGGGATCGAATAGCCAAATGGCATCCTGAAATGTATGTCTTGTGAAAACCGTCGAACTAAAGACCTTGACGTCCTAGTTTTTGTCAGAAATGAATTCCCATGTCAAAAACAACTGTATCAGCGATGGTACGAGCAGGTTGGATTTTTATTGCGTGAAATATGTGACAAAATATTTTCGAATGAGATTTTAAGTGGTTCGAATTTAATTCAAGTACCTCAAAAAATAAAAAAAATTGTAATTTGAAACATTTTGTTCAAATCATCATCAAATTTTTCACAAATAGAAGCAGCAATACAAAGAAATCGTACAAGATGTAACTTGTTTTCTATGTTTAAAAATGTTTGTTAAAATCTTTGTGTGATCATTCGGAATTATAAAATTTTTAATCATCTGTTGGATCTTGCAACTTTTGATTAAAAGTACTTTTACTTTCTTTTTGAAAAGTACTTAGAAAGCTGACAAATTTAATTTTATTGATCTGATCTGATAAGTTTTTATTTTTCAGGACAAATCCCTGTAATTTTTTACGTATCTAACAAAACTTTTCCATTTTTTACTAAATTTTAGCAAACATTGCGAAGAAGATTTATCAGCAAGTTTACCGATGTAAATATTTCAAAACGTGCACGCTTCGTTATCATTGTGGCGATTGCAAGGATTGAAATACTTTATGATATTTTGAATATCATTTTTGTCTTTATTGATTCTGGATTGCATCCATTCATTGTGGTAATAAATGTCACTTGTAGAGTCTGCTTGTATTCCGATATATGAAGAAAGGTCCTTCTGAATGTTGTTTTTAAACACATAAAGGAGCAGCCATCTCTGAATCGCTGCTTCCTTTTTAGTAATGCCAATCAAACCTCCAGTCACTGCTGAAGATAGGTTCTAAGATTGCTGTAACGCTAAGTTGAAGCTTACTGCACTCAATTTATCTTCTGTTTGTGTGACGGACAGTATTTCTCTCTTAAAATACCATGTACAACTTCCAAAGGTAATTTAATCATATCTTGTAAATAAAATGTCACTAGGCGAATGTAATTTGTGCGACTCATGAAAGAAAAATAAGGTAGCATTGACTAGTAGTTAAAAAATGTAAATCATAATTATTACTTATATTAGCTATAATTAAATTTAACAAAATGTCTACCATTTTACAGTAATTATTAAAGTATTGGTATGGTGTCTAAAAAATTAGAAAGTTTGTCAAAGAATCTGTAATTATTCTTCTTTATTGATTATATATTTTTTTCAGACTTGAATTATGTTTATTTACTATATACTCTTTTATCTTTTAAAGATAAGTATTTAACGTTTGTAAATAATGCTGAGAATAATTTGTACAAAAGTTTGTGTGCTCTAATACCTCTGTTCTACTGAGTACCTTTGAAAATTGATGACGAAGTATTCATATGGACCTTTTTTTAAAATTGTTTAATTAAAATTTCATCACATAAATACCCACCTGGTATTAATTCAGTAGTAATATTTCTTTCCGAAGTTGTTTTGCTACCTGAACAATATCGTTTGTTAAATTTATGGTACGGACATGTTCAATGACTTCATCCAGCGGTATGTTACTCATAAACACTGCTGATGATTTTGATCGATCAGTTCGATATGAAAATAAAACGTTTTTACTATACTTATCAATGAGTTATGATTTCATAATGCGATTTTTTACAACTACATCTTCTACTTCAGTGAGTTCAGGCGCGGCTTCAGAGGGAGGGCCGGGGGGGCTATGGCCCCCCTGACATTCCAAATAATACTAAAAATTTTTTCAATTTGTATTTAATACATACGCTTTTTTAATAGTTGTATAATTTATGATGCTTTATCACTTGCAAGTAACAGCTTGGTGCATAACAAAGTACTATTCAATACTGACTAAATATTTTATATTAACGCTATATTCAATACATTATGAAAATGTGATGAGCACTAACCCCCCCACACTTTATACTGATGGAGCCCCTACCGAAATAAACTTTTGAAGCCGCGCCTGAGTGAGTTCCGCCAGTAGGTTATCCAAGAATGACACTTCAAAACTGTGAGATGATAATTGATTTTTTATTTCATTAATCAGCTTTGCATATACTTCTATAAGTACATCGTGTGGTATTTTATTTGAAGGTATACCGGCTGAAGTTTCTGAATTTTTTGGTACTCGTAGATACTCACGATAACAATGTTTATGATTTCTCACTTCCATTGCAAATAAATCAACTGGATGTTTACAAGTGGCAATTTGTAAAAACATCATCTTGTTGTTTTCGACCAGTACTTAAAATTTGTTTCGCCACCGAGATATCGTAACAAAAAAAAGGTTTTATTTTTGTTTTTTGTTAGCTTACCACATATTCAACCTTTCAGCTCTTTATTAAATTGTAAAGTCGTTCTTGATGACCGACGTGTACATTGAGTATCTGAAACACTTACTTCTGCACATGAGGTAGAAATAGAGGCATTCTGCTGCGTATGTAATGTTATTTCTCGACGCTTTATTTTTTCTTCAGTGATGTAACTTGCTATATAAGTTCATATGCCATAAACAATTCGGTCCAGTAAAATCTGTATTATTTTGTATCTTCTCGCTAATATCATGGTTTCTTCGATCTGAAGCTCTTTGAATACTGATAAACGATTGTAGTTTTGGTTTTTCGACTAAATCACCAGTTTTATCGCAAAACAAACACGAAATTTTGTTTAGTCTTCGCCTCTTTACATTTGTCACTTGCAGCACTTATTTTTTTTAAATAAAACACTCTAATTAAACAGTCAAATACAAGAAAGCTTGGATTATAATCTATAAATACGAAAAAATAAACCGTTACGCGGTGTGAAGGAGGAGGGCGAAGAGAAAGTAGAGAGGCCAGCACAGCTGCTGGCAACATGGGTTTTCTCTTTGTTTGATGTCTCAAGTCTTAGGTAAAAGAATTTGATCATTGTTGACGGTTCTCGCTATGGATCAATAATTATTTACATTTGTTATATCATATCTTTATATTTATTTCCATTCCAACTTTTCTTTTAATTAGTCACTGTATTAATGCTAAAAACATACCTATTTGGCCTATTAACTTGTTTTTTTGACATTTTTTTTAAATACGTTTGTGTATTTTGTTGTTACTTCCTAAATAATAAAATTAAAAATTTGTATTCCATTCATGATAAAAAATTTTTTTAATTTTATTGCTCCATTTGAGTTCCTTTAGCGTTTTTGTGATAAAGGTTGCTGATAAATATAAATAATACAAATTAACAATGTTTTTATGTTTACCATTTTTAATTTAAAATATAGTTTTTTAGTTACCCAACTGTCAACTTATCATATTTTACGTTGGATAAAATTTAGGTAATTTGAATTAGAGTTTCGAATACTATTTTATGTAGTTTAATTAGTTTAGTTTACTAGTAAAAAAGTTTAAACCACCAAGTGTAAAATTCGCGTAATAACAATAGACGACGAAATTGTTTAAGCAAACGCACATAACCATGTTGGTGATGCGTCTCGCGTTGATAGAATAAAATTTCTAAATAAGAACCGAGACGATGCTAAAAATACACAAGACGCAACGTGTTATATTGTTTCAAGTGCATCTCTTAGAGTTGGTCCAGCTGTAGCAACTTCTATCAGTTAGTATTATGAAACCAACGATACGAACTGTTAGAATGAATTGTAATCCCGAGCCAGCATTACCACTACATCAAAGTGAAATTATTTTTCAATAAATATATACGTAAACGGAGAACGGTGAACCGTTTTTAGCATTTAAATTCGGCACAGAAGAAGATCGCATGCTTGTTTTTACTACAAGATGAAACATGCTTTTGTTGCGTTCCGGGCTGATGGGACTGTCACTTTTATAACAGCTGTATACTATACACTGTCTACAATATGTGTTGCCCTTGATGGTATATGCGTTATTACCAAATAAAACAAAAAACGCATATATACAACTGCTAAAAAAATACAAGTTCTCAAGCTTACAGTAGAGCCATGGTAAATGCTCTCCGAACAGTATTTCTTTTAGAGATGCCCGGCCTAATCTAAAGCCCGGTTTGAATTCGGATCAGGTTTAGAGCCGGGCCAAGAAAAAAAATTCGGACCGAGCTTCGGGTATATATCTTCCGGCCTTCGGACCGAGTCGGGCTCAAGGTCAGGATTCGACTTGAAATTTCGGGTTTTTTGAAGCAAGCCGAAAAAACCAATGCTGATTAATAAAATATATATTCAATAGCTGTTATGTAAGAAATAAAATAATAATACAGTTTATTGTTTTTCAATATGTTTTTGTGCCATTGACTTTAACTTAATTAAACCAGAAATTCCTTAAACTTTATAAAAATTATAGTTTAAGAATATCTACTCGTACCTTTTGATAAACCACTTTATTTAATTAATAAATATTATGATATAAAATATACATTATAAAACGTTTCACTTTCTTAATTTTATTTTTGTTATGGCTAAAATTAAGTGCGATTTATTATCTCTAGCTCCGACGTCTTTTGTTCTACTGGTTAATATTTTTCTAAAAACGCTTTACTTTATTTTGAATTGTATTAAAAATTGTTGGTTTTAATTTATTACCGTTAAAATTTTTTGTAGGGATTATTCCACTCGATTTAAACTATGTTTTGTCAGGTTTTTGTATCAAGTAAGTATATAAATACGAATATCTAAGCATTTTGGAAACGCGGACAACAAAGCAACTAAGATTTGTTGTCATCATTTTTTTTTAAAGTCTATAAACTTTTTTTTACATACGTTAAAATATAATATAGCTATAACTATAGCTGTAGTAATTAAGCGGGTCAAGCTTTGTAAATACGTTTTTCACTCTAAAATTTGGTTATGTAAATATAGCTGTATAATCTGTATTTTTTTTATACAGATTTACCAGCTGTTTAGCACACACTTGGTTTACTTACTTCGACTATCTGATTTTTTAGGTCAGAAAGAAAAGCAAAACTTTTTGAGACGACCATGTGTATTTCAAAATCGACGTAATGTTCAATCTAAAAAATGTAATCACAGCTTTTTTTGGTATTCGGACGAGCTAAAGTTCGGATCACAGGTTATCAGCAAGTAAACCCTAACTTTATTATACAACAATTAACAGATTAAAAATTTGTGCTTTGGCCCGGCCCCGCCCGAAACCCGGCTGGGTTTCAGATCGTTTATACAGTTTTTAGATTTGGGCCGGGTCGAGTTTGTATCAAAACTCGGTTCGGCCCAGTCCGATGCCATTCTTAGCTTTCCTCGATTGGTACAGCGCGGATGTTTCTTCTACTTTAACAAATGCAGATTTTGGCACATCCGCGCTAGTGCATTACAACGGAGATAGACTCGAAGACTAATTTAAAATCGGTTCTCTTGTATATTGAAGATAGCTATACATCTGTCAGTTGCGCATTCATTTTACTTAAAGAAACCGCATGATGTTAGAAAAAATTAATTATGAAGACCACGAATGGCAACTATATGGAATTTATAAATTATTGGACTAGCAAAGTGGGTGCAATAAAACCCTCTGCTTTATTCATGAATAGAATAGTTCTGCATTGAACAAAAAACAATGGCATTTAAGGCACAATCTTACACGGGGGTTAGAAGATATTGTACATGAAAGTTTAGTAAAAGCAGATAAAATATTTCTACCTCCGTTGCATATTAAATTAGGTGTAATGATGCAATTTGTAAAAGCACTGAATAAGGATGGAACTTGCTTTCAGTATCTTTAGAGTAAAATTGTTCCGGTTTATCTGACGCAAAACTTATAGAAGGTATTTTGATTAGTAACCAAACTAGAAAATTGATTTTCAACAGTCAGTTTAAAAATGCCATGATTGCTGTTGAAAGAGAAGCCTGGGTTGATTTTAAAAATGCAATGAACAATTTATCGAGAAATCATAAATCACAAGATAATGAAGAAATCGTTAAATATAAGCATCAAAATTTATTTTTTGCATGCCCATCTTAATTTTTTTCCTAACAATCTTGAACGAATTAGCAAAGAATAAAGAAAGGTTTCATCAGAACATAAATTTAATGGAACAGAGATACTAAGAAAGGTGGAATAGTGGAATAGAAACATGATGGTCGACTACTGTTGGTGTGTGAAAGACACATTTCTGAGTTTATACATAAAAAAGACAATTAAACGGTTTTTTTCAAACAAAAAAATAATTACCTAATACATTAAACGTTTACATTTCGATAAATACTATTAAGCAATTACTTATGTACTTATTTTTTTGTAATAACATTGTAATCTTATAAATCTCCTTTATTCAGGAGAATAAATAAGTTATACATATACATTCGTAAAAGTCAATGCTATTTTGTTTGTTAAATTTTAAATCATCAATCAAAGCAATCAAAATTGCTTTATTTCTTCAAAACATACCATTAACATTACAGAAATTACTGGCCACAGAGGCGGTGTCCGTGCGTGGCCAGGAGTCTTATATTATATGACTTTTTTAACAAAGAAACAAAATAAGTTTGTACTTCATTTTTTTATTTTAATTTTGATTTTAAATGTTATTTAAATTAACGAGAAAATGTTTACTTATACTTCAGACGTTCTATTGCACTACAAAAACGGTTATATCCCTGAGACAAAAAGACCTCCTCAGGAATTCGATTGTACAGTCTTGGAGCGGAGCGTGCCAAAGGTGCGGCTGCGGGGCTCGTACAGAGGCATACGTTGCTGTCTGCGAGTTGCGTGATTGTGGGTCGAGGCCAAAGGAAAGTCAGACTGGTGCTTCTGAATAAATTTTAGTGAATTTAATTTAAACAAATTTTTAATATTTAAAGTACAAAATTCAGTGAATAGAAGAACCGTGGGATAATCAAGTGGTTTTTTAGACAATTTTTTATTATTTTTTTATATATTAAATTTAGCGGTTCTAGCACCGTCTGTACACAGCTGCCCCAAACCACAATCCCATACTCAACGATGGACTTAACCAGCGTCAGGAAAACCATTCTCACCTGCTCTGCACACAGTACAGATCCCAGTTGCACAAATTTGTAGATTGTCTTTCTGAGTCTGCAGCACAGGTACGAGATATGATAGTCTCATCGCAGGTGACGATTCTTCATTATGTCCAAGCACTTAACGCTATCAACCAAGTGTACTAGATCACAAGAGCAAAACTGTTCAGAGCAATGCGTTCTGTAAATTAACAAACGGAAAGTTTCTGTTGGTTGTCCAGCAGTTGTTAAGGGAAACGGAAGTGCCACAGTTTTTCCCACATTAAGACTAAGTAAATTTGAATCAGGCCAGGTTTTTATATTTTTCATTCCCGCTGATGCATTATCAAAAACTTCATTTCAAGAGGAACTAGAAAAAATAGCTACAGTATCGCCAGCAAAAGAATATAACTTACAATTTGTAATGCTCAAATTTCATAAGTTATTAATATACATATTGAAACGTTCGAGAAATTACTTGCAAATGCAAGAGCCTTCTAGAAGCTGTTATCTATTTTCTAGAAGTTATAGCGAAAAGTAGGGAACGCTCGAGAAGGATTTCCGTATGTCTATATATAGCGACGAGACAGATCGTAGGTCAGTTATTGTCGTAACACGAATGCAGCTGTATTAAGAAGATTATTCAAGTGAAGATAAATAAGTGATTAGCACGTGCGAAGTTTTAAATAAATAACAGTGTACACCGAATCGAGTGAACGTGACTTATAGTGTAAACAAACAAGTTAGTGGCTTTATCTTATCGTCGCGTAAGTGATAGCATATTATTGTTTTATATAAATTTCTGTAAGCTTTTATCCTTAGATATTTAAATTTAATTAGTTCGGTTAATTTAAAAGTGTACATATTTCTAGAATAAGTAAACATAATCGTTTAAATAAATTAGTTTTTAATAAATAAATACGCAACAATATATTAAAAATAAAATAGGTCCAAGAACTGATTCTTCTGGCAGTCCCGTTTTCACTGTTGGTTTCACTGATTTTAACCACTTGAGTCCTTTTATTCAAGTAGGACTCAAAAAATTTGTTTGCAATTCCTCTTATCCCAATACTCCCATTTTCCGCAATAGCAAGCTGTTTTTTCCAAATCTAAGAATACTTCGAGACATTTCGTTGCATCATCTAAACAATTCATAATTTATCGAGTTACATTAAATATTGCATCTGTTGTATTTCTTTATCATTTTGGAATCCAAACTAATTTTCAGAAATAACTTTAAAACGATTTTAAAAATTACCCAATCTAGTTTTGACACAGTTTTCCACAACCTTAGCCATACATGAAAGGAGAGAAATGGGACGATAGTTATCTAGAATTGACTTGTCATTTGGTTTGTGAAATGGGACTACTGCTACTTTTTTTATTTTTTAAGGAAAATATCCCTGTTGAAAACAGAGATTTATTATATGCGATAGGGGGACAGAGAAAGCATCGGAATTAGAAACCAACAGTTTGGAGGACAGTCCATCTATTCCAGAAACTGATTTTTTAAAAATTTGTTTATTATTTCATTATCACATACTGGCCTATAGAAAAAGGAATTTGAGTAATTATTCTGGTGGTTACAATATTCAGAAAAATCAAGACTATTATTTAATTGTGATAATATAATTTTATTTGCTATACGCTCCCCCACACCAACAAAATGTTTATTGAACTCGAGGGCCATTTCAGATTGCTGGGTTGCACCAACAAATGATTATCAGCAGTGACAATCTTTGAGATAGTCGGTCTTGCAGTTGAGGCAGTCACTTCAGTGATTGTCTGGCTCAATTTGTGTAGTTTATTACCACATTCAATAATTTTATTACGATAATAACTTTCTTTGGATATACGAATTGTCGCATTCAAAATGTTTCTGTATTTTTTAAATTTTACCTCTAAAGTTGTGTTAAACGGCTGTTTACGTACTTTATTTGCTCATTTTTCTCTTACACGAACTTATCTGACAATTCCAGAAGTTATCCATGGTTTAATTTTACTAAATCTATGCCCACTCTTTGGTTTATTTAGATCAGCGGTTCTCAACCTTTTAGTAACCACGTACCACTTGAAATTTTCAGAGATTTTGACGTACCACCTTATATTTATATATATTTTTATTTTTATTTATTTATTTATATATAATATATAATTATATATAATTTACATTTGGTCATGTTTAGGAAAATAAAAATGCATTCTACAACTGTATGTACGTACATAGAATTTACTTAGATACAAAATAAAATGTATCATACATTAAAAACAATCAAATTAGTTCATTGAACAGTCATTTAAATTTAAACAGATCCTAATAAGCTCTTTGTTGTTGTTTGTCATTGACCAAATGTTCTATATCTGGTTTGATTGAGCTTAACTTGATTCTTAAGTCCTCTTCAACACTAATGCGGTTTCTGTATTTATTTTTTATGTACAGCAGTTCTGAAAAGCCCGATTCACATAAGTACGAGGTTACAAATGGAAGTAAAAAGATTATTGCTTGCTTGAACGCTGATGGATATTCAGTTTTTGTCCGCATCCAAAAGTCTATTAAAGATTTTTCATCTTTCATTGAGCTGTCACTTATAAGGTCGATGAAACACTCTTTTGAGTGACTAGGAAATTTCCCTGAAAATGGATTTCTAATCCACTCATATTTAGAAAAATCTTGATTAAAATAGTTATCAAAACTCGTTTGAAGGGCTTCCATATCATCAGTCACTTCTGGCTTCAGAGAAATATCATTTTCTTCCAAAAATGATGCAAGAGTAGGGAATGCAGAGAAATCCTTGTCTTGTGCTTGAGAGCGAAACAGAACCAACTTTTTCTTGAAGGATGATATTTTATCGTTGGTAGTGAACACTGTTGTACTCGGCTCTTGAAGTCCCATGTTCAAGATATTAAGCCTATCAAAAATATCAGCCAAAAACGCCAATCGTGATAGCCATTCTTCATCATTGAACAAGTGTTTCATGTCATGATTTTGTTCACTTAAAAACCTAAAGACTTCTGACCTCAGTTCAAATAGACGAGTTAGGATCTTGCCTCGTGACAACCAACTAACCTCGGTATGTAGGAGGAGAGTTTGATATTTTCACACATCAAAGAGAAAAGCCGTGAATGAAGAGCCCTGGCCTTAATAAAATTAATGACTTTCACGCTATCCGTTAAAACAGACTTAAGGTTGACAGGCATACCCTTGGAAGCCAAAACTTCTCGGTGAATAACGCAGTGAGTACTTTGGCATTCTGGAGCAACTTTTTTTATTCTTGCTCCTAATCCACTTAAATGGCCCGGATAGCTTTTGCTCCGTCCGTGCACAAAGCAACACATTTAGACCATGATATTCCCGCTTTCATAATGTACTCATTTATGACATTAAATATGTCCTCAGCTTTAGTGTTTGATACAAGAGGTTTGCAAAATAAAAATTCTTCCTTTATTTCACTTTTATAATCAAAACGTATGAATACAAGAAGCTGCGCCATATTTTTTATGTCTGTGCTCTCGTCTACTTGCAGTGCAAAATAATTACATTCGCGCAGTTGAAGTAAAAGCTGTTCTTCAATACTCGAAGACATCTCAACAATTCGCCTCTTTACTGTGTCATTCGACAACGGAATTTTCTCGATTTGCTTTGCTGCCTTTTCGCCTAATACTGCCTCGACCATATCCTTAGCGACCGGAAGTAAAAGTGTCTCGCCAATGGTATCAGGCTTCCCTTCTTTAGCTATTCTATAACTGGCAAGGTACGATGCTTTGACCAGTTTTTTGTCTTTATTTACAAATTTTGCAATGCACTGATTTCCTCTCTTACACAATTCAGATTTTCTTTGAAAAAATTCAATAGGTTTGTCAACCAAATCGGGATGCTTAGTAGTCTGGTGCCGCTTTAGTAAGGAAGGCTTCATGTTCTGATTTGAAAGTGTTTCTGAACATACAACACATTGTGGAATAGGATTATCGTTATTTTCTGTGCCAGGTTTTACTATAAATCCTAACTGTAAATACGCTGCATCGTACTTACGATTTGGCTGAGGTTTAATCTTCTTTTGACTGTCCTTAGAGGTGGAGGGGTTAGTCAAATATCGCTTCATTATGTCCACTAAAAACTAATGCTGAATTACTACTAAAAACTAAAACTAAACTTCACTTCATAGAACACAATCGAAAAACAGCTAACATTAGCATCAGAATGAAACTACTGGGTGAGAAAGTAACACAAGAGAACGTGACCAGCTCATGCCACTGTCAAAACAAAACTGGCGGGGTGAGATGGTTGTGATGAGTGGCGGGGGGTGAGGAGTGTGAGAAGGAATTGAGTCACTCGGGTTGTTTGTGTAGCGTCAAGGTCAGCTCGGTCGGCCAGAGGCTCGGGAGTCGTTGACACTGCACGTCAGGGCGATAATACCTGCGCTCGGACGAGCCAAAATTAATGACGCGTATAAAACAGCCTAGCTGGGCCTATTCACGTACGTCTAAAACAACTGCCACTATTCTATGTAAAACACAGATGAAGGAATTGTATTCTTAACGCGGAAATGTTGCATCGTAACTGTAAATTAATGTTATTCACATTCAACAGTTTTTATTGTTATTATTAATATATGGCTGCGTACCACCTAAAATGTCCCCGCGTACCACCAGTGGTACGCGTACCACCGGTTGAGAACCGATGATTTAGATCAAAGTATTATTAAATATATCTATTATTTTAGCATATAATAGATCAAAAGCTAACTCTGCATTCGCCGCCTCCAGAACCAATGCTCATGATTCACTTTCAATTCTCAACTTAAAACATTGTTCATCATATCATAACAACATATTTAGACAATATCACCTATTAAAATCAAAACCTCTGCGAAAATACTTAAATGTCTATTGGAATACCCAGTATTTATGTTTAATAATAATTAAAATAATCACATTAATATTATACTAATTTTGATTAATTAATAATATTGTGTTTACTTACCTTAAACAGTAAGGACAAAAAGTAGAACTAAGAACTTTACTTAAATGAGTTATTGAATTTTTGTCGTTATTAGTTCGGCTTAACACTTTATTATTTGGCAAAAACTTATTTGTTTATTGTTTTTTCAACGCCATTTAATTTTCATTAGCATTCAAAATATCTAGACCGTTATAAAAATGATGTATTAAAATAAAATTTTATATTTAATATCAGTAAACAAGTAAACTGCAAAACTAAATTTATAGCAAATATCACTACAAATATACAATAAATCAACAATAAGTTAAAGTAAAACCAAAAATCTACAAATATTGATATGTTTATCGCAACACACGTGTATAAGAATAATACAACTTTTTACAATCAGTAATTACATGACTGTAAATACAAAAAACTATGTCCATTACACCATTTATTTTGTGTAATTAAACTTAACTTTTTCTAGTCCTATTATTATAAATTTGTCTAAATATTTCACATTTGTTACGAGAAATTAGATAGTAGGTATTAGTTATTAAACGCCAAGTTAAAAAAAAGTGCAACTTTGATTATATTTTACCTGTTGTTAGTAGATAATAATTTTTATTAAATTTAATATTATTTTTAAAAAGAAATTTAACTAAATAAAACGCAGACTTAAAAGTAATACATATAAAGAAAATATTTAAACAATTGATTTGCTTAATTTTATACGTAAACGTTAAATTTTATATGGTATAACGAGACGATAAATAAAAAAAGTCGTAAAAAATATTATTGAATACTATATATTTGCAAATTTTACAATTCGAAACAAATATGTAGGTACTGCATGTAATTGAACCAACCAGAAGAAGGCTCATTTTTAAAACGTACCAATGACCTTGAGTATACAATAGTAGTAACAATTAAATAGCGTAATGCTATTCGCCTAATAAGTAACTGAGCTATTTTCTATGTCTAAACATGCTTGTTAAACCGATAACTTTGTCATATGCGTGGTGATAAAATACATAGTAACTACGTAACTGAAAAAAAATAATAAAAGAATTTTATTACGAAAGAAGTTAAAAAAACTACAAACACTGATACTCATGATACTTTAAATACATAAGGAGCCTGCCTTGATCGCGACTGTATTACATTACCAGTAGATAAAACGACAGTGATAAAAAACGATAATTTCGTAAGCCCGGCGTCGATTACATGACATTCCGTTAACTATTAAACTTATAATTACATCCAAAAGATTCAGTTATAAGTAAGTAAATGATTATTTTATTATTTGTATAATTTTTTGTTTAGTTTTAGAAATGCAGTTATTAGGTATTGATTTTGCACCTGTTAATACACCAATGCGTAGGCGGTTGCAGACTTTGGCAGCAGGTTTCGGTTTTGCGACGTTTGTATTTGGAGGAGTTTTTGGAGCCCTTTTTTTATTATACGTTATCTTGTATACAAATCGTTGGCCAGAAGCTATTATTTATTTAATTTGGATGTTGATCATTGACAAAGATATATGCGATCAAGGTGGACGACGTGTTGAATGGGTGCGTAGTTGGAAATGGTGGAAATACCTAAAGGAATATTATCCAATAAAATTAGAACGAGTTCCATGGCTTGAACTTGACCCTAAACGTAATTATTTGTTTTGTTGTTTTCCACATGGAATATTACCTACCAGTACTTTTTCGGCATTTTGTGATAATTCCAGTGAGTTTCATAGTTTGTTTCCATATCATACACCGCACTTGTGTGTGTTAAAGAAGTTATTTTATTCTCCTATTTTAAGAGAACTCATGCTGGCTGTTGGAATGTGTAGTGTTTCAGCTAGATCTCTTGAATATCTTCTAGGAGCCCCAGAAGGTGGTAACGTAGCTGGCTTAATTGTTGGAGGCGCCGAAGAAACGTTCTATTCTCAACCCCAACATTACAACGTAGTTTTAAAAAATCGCAAAGGCTTTGTTAAAATGGCGCTCAAACACGGTTCACCACTTGTGCCTGTGTTCTCGTTTGGAGAAACCGACGTTTTTAAGCAAATTAACAATCCTAAAGGTTCACCTTTAAGACGAATTCAAGATTGGATGAAAGCCATTACGGGTGTAGCGTTTGTTTTACCTCTAGGACGTGGGTATTTACAATATTCATTCGGATTAGTTCCATTGAGGAAACCTATATCTACAATTGGTAAAGTATGATCAGTAATTACAAAATTGTAATGAAATATAAATTACAGTTGGAAAACCGATTGAAGTGTTGCGAACACCAAATCCTACAGAAGAAGAAATCAACGCTGTACACGACGAATTTATAAAGCAGCTTATAGATTTGTTCGAAGAGCAAAAACATAATTATTTACAAAACCCTGAAAGCGCTCGTTTAATTATAATGTAAATGTACTAAATCGTTTTGATTGCGATTTTTTTAAATGTTGTGTTTTCATTTAATTTGATTAAGATTATAGTTTATATAGCACAACAATATAATTAATCTTATTACTATGTAATACTGTACTAAAAATTTATTTTGCTCTAATAAGCACTTACATTATTTTTTAAGCGTCTAGACAGTAATCACGTACCTATCGACTATTTAAAGCGTCGCGTCGCATTATGGAGCGAATAGGTACATATCATTTCAAAAATCAATAACTTAAAAACTAATATGAATATATTGAAATTTGGAATATGTAATAATGAATGCGCTACGGCTTAATTAAACTACTTTCTGTTGCCAATATTGGATGATTATGACATCGATGACAAGTGGTTTCAACAAAATGGCGCCACACAGCCCATGCCACAATGGCTCTACTGCATGAGAAGTCTCCCGGACACATAATCTTCCGTATAAAGTATTCGCCACCGAGATATTCTGATTTGACACCGCTAGACTTCGTTCTTTGGATTCATTTAAAGAGCAGTGGTGGTTCGTAGTGTGGCGCTCTGGGGGTGTTTTCCAAATTTTCCAAGTATGCTTAAATGTTTTTGTTTGTTTGACACTTTCTGAAAACGTTTCACAAAGATTGTTGTTGATAAAATGCTGTAAAACTCCGAATCGGAGTCGTACACCCCAAGAAGGCCAAAATGTTAACAGAGGAACAAATTACGTTTTTTATGGAAGCAACAGATGAAGTTTTTCTATTGAAGAAAGTAATTTTATTATTTGAAACATATGGCGCTTACAGACGAGAAGAATTTATCACATTGTCTGTTGATAATATTGAGGATAGTGGAAAATTTATAATAGTCACCTTGCAAGGCACAAAAAACAAATCTTCACGAAGAATCAGTCAGTAAGAAAATCAGTTCTTAAACAACTTTTTCTTGCAGAATCACTTAAGTCAGAAATTACTTATTGTGCAAATAATAAAAAAACTAGAAAATCTAGGACAAAATTGTGTTAGAAAAATCGTAATTTCAGGAAATGCAAATTGTACTATAAATATTGTTTAATTTTCTTCAAATGTCGTATTGCAATATGTTATTAAAATAAATAAGAATTTATTTAAAAAAACGTTTTTGTAGAGAGTATTGTTAAAAAATATCGTCCAGGACTGTTAAATTTTAATGACCGTGGCTGTTATCAGACAAATAACAACTATGAAAACAGTACCAATAATGTGTAATAACAATCAAGTATCATCAATCATATATAGTACCATCCATACTCTTGTACATAATATTCAGCTGTTGCATACCCGATAGTTTTGAATAAATATGGTTACTATTTATTAACCATATATAGTTCGTAAAATTATGTAAAAGCTTTTCATAGGATGTTCATTTACTTCCGTTATATTTGCACTAGCTGCTTGTAGAAGAATCTTTTCGCGGCATTTCCGTGATTTGAATTTCCACTGCCTTGAGGTTTATCAATAATAAACCGAAGCTTCACTCTGAATTTTTTGTATAGTTTTTTCCCTTTCTCGGCTTTAATTTTTTCTTTTGTGTTGTGCAGACTACTAAATTATATGCAAAACAAATTCCATAAATCTGATCCAGAAATGCAATGTTAAAAAACCAATTCTATAGACTTTTTGTCCTTCTTGTTTACTGTTAACCCTTTCATTGCGGGAAAAATGTTTGTAGTCGTGCGCTATAAACGGGGAAAATTGGGCATTGCGGTAACGCCCGTCTCCCGTTATGTACAAGTCAAGTGCGGCATGTACGCCCGGCTTCCGCAACGACAGGTTAAATTATGTAAGCCTTTTTTTCATTATTTTCTTTTAAAAATATCTTGCACTATAGAAACAATTTTTTCAAATAAAATTTTTATTTTTAATTAAAAATAACAGTATTATTGGTTGAGCGTATAATAATTTCAAAAACATTCCTAACACCATCCCAAAATGCACATAAGTTTAGAAATTTTTAATATTAAATATCTTTTAAAACAATTAAAAATATACAATGGAACATCACAAGGTGAACAGCAGAACGAAGTTTCTTTTCTATTTTTTTTTTTTTTGAACAAACTATGCAACGTCTATATTTTTGCTTCTGGGTTCTTTAATCCTTTGGAAGCTGTTCAGGAAAATGTCTTGCAGTGAGTCTCAGTGGAGAATCACCATCTAGGCTTCTTTTACTTGTAGTGCGTGGTGTATCTTTATGGTACTTCTCAACAAGTTTTTGTACTAACTTTAGTTCAAAATCTGCTACTGGTATGTTTTCACCGGTCTTATATATATCAACTATCTGAAAAAAACACTTTTTTGAACCATTTGATACTTTTTCTTACTGACTCAATAAAACTTTGCAGCATGTGCGATCTACGGCACCCATATTTTGATTGTAATCTATGACGCATTTTGACTTGTATATGGTTTCTTAAGTAGTTCGATTTTTTTCCGTTGGGACCATCTGTGGCGTATTATAAGTTGAGAGCATTCTAACATCCCTTTTGTCCTGCCATTTTAGAGCCAGCAAGTTGTCAGTTGAAAAATATTTTATTTTGCATGTTTTTAATTATTCTTTTGTATCTGGCATGTATTTTCGAGTTTACTTTACTGTGCCGCAAGCATTTGTTTACCGGCAGTGCAAAATATTGTAGAGCACAGGACTCGTATACCAATTATCGGTATATAACGTGTGTCCTGAATCCAAATATGGTTGCATCATTGTGAGAACCATATTTCCAGATATGCCAGCTTCTTGGTGAACTTCCTTAATGTCACTTTGTTTGCCACACTAAATGATGAAGTCTAAAATGTAATCGGTTTCACAATCACACAAGACAAAAAATTTTATTCTAAATTTGTGTCTCTTTGAAAGAATGTATTGCTTGAAGGAAAGCCTCCTTTTGAATAACAGCTTTAATCAACACATACATTTTGAAAGGGGTAAAATATGTCCAGATTTTAAATAATTTATCATTTCTGTCGATGTTGTTGTTATCGAAAAAGTGAAGAAGTGACAAAATCGACATGTATCGGTCACGAGACATAAACTTGCTCAAAAAATGATGTAGCTAGTAAATTATTTGTTGTATAGTAATCCATAACTTTTAGTTTTTTTTTACTTGAAGCATTAATAATGACAAGGACATGAATAAGTAAATCTCATGTACTTCTATAGCAGACCACTTCTTTTTATGTGTTTGTGTTGTGTTTTCTTTTTGGCGGTAAAACAAATTTGATTGATTCACAATGGCGGTTATAATTTCTACCGAGAAAAATACTTGAAAACATTCCAATACTGAAGGGTTATCTTGCAAGGTTCGACTCGTACAACCAACATTAGTTTTTTTGATGGGATGTGTTTTAGGTTAAAAATCAGTTTTCTTCCAGTTACAACCGCTGTCTAATTTTATTTTCTTGGTTGTAGTGGCAGCTGTATTTGGTACTAAATTGGAATGTAATTGGTATTTTCATAATTCAATAAATATCACAATTTATAATACGTATCCGTTATTATCATCGTCTTCCGAGTCATCAGATAATTCAACTTCTGAGTCGATCTTTTCGAAAACTAGGTCACAGTCAGAGCTTGATGGTTCCTCAAAATTATTTTTTTTTTCACTGGCATACAATAACTCTTCAAGTAGCTCTTCATTAAGAAATTGTCGAACTATTTTGGTTTACATTATGAAAAATAGAAAAAGCTTATTTCTTACTAACGACACTGTCACTTCGAATGGCAAATGCAATTTTAAAATCTTGTTAAAACCTGTTAAATCGAATGCGCAGAATTCAATATACATAGCCGGGAACGGCCGGCTCCCGCAATAAATGCGTTAAAAATTCGTGCGTGAAAACCTGTCTCCCGCGTATTTGATGTATATATATATATTTTGCGGGTATACCCGAAACCCGCAATTAAAGGGTTAATTTAATTCCAAATTATTTATTTTGGATGATTTTGCAAGACATATTGTGCACGCTGATAAAGAGGGTGTATTATTCAATACTTGCGCTACCTTTCCATCAATAATTGTCAGAAACAGTTTGTAGATTCACCATGCCAAGTAGCTTGGCTAGAAAAGTAAAAGTTTGAGTTTGTGGATACAGACTAGGCTTGGTTTTCAAGCTTTCAAGTTTTTTCAAACTTTCTCTTGCCCCTTCCGCAAAAGTAGTTTATGAGCTTGGAACACGTATCCGGCACATGTTACAGCTTACTGCCACAATATAACCGATATAAACAATTACCCAACTGCCAGCATAGGTATCTCATAAATTCGAACTGTAGTGAAGAGACAACGCGTCGTCTAGTATATCGAATAAGATGTGAGCGATGCCTGCACGTGGGTGTAATAAAAAAATAAATAAACTCAAATTTATAGTTAAATTAACTTAATTATCTAATAATTAATTTTTTATAGAAGCTGGTGGTAGCAATAATACAACACACACTTTCTTAGGCAAATGATTCCTTTATAGTTTTAATCTTTGAAATTACAGTTTTAGCCATGTCAGATATTTTCATGTGTTTAATTCTTTTTAACTGTTCCTGAGAACTGCATAAACGAATTGCAGACTGATTGTCTTCATAAATGGTGCCTGGTGCAATCATACCAGTTTTCATATCCTGTTGTACGGAAATATCTAGAAAATGACTTAAGAAACCTAAATCTTTTATCTTAAAAGACATATTCAATTTTAATTTTAAATGGTTAATTTCTTTAACACAAGACCCAGAAATTAAAACGTCATCAACAAAGATTAATACATATGTAGTTACGTCTTGAGTTATTTTTACATACAAACAGTTGTCACATTTATTTTAATAAAATCCTTTATTTAACATAAAGTTGTCACATTTTTTATACCAATAAAGAAGTGCCTTTTTCAAACTATAAATAGTTTATTTAGTTTACAAACTTTACCCTTTACCTCACGACACTTTGGTAAGTACATGTATAAACTTTCTTGCAATTCACCATGTAGGAAGGCATTGCAAATATCCATTTGATAAATTGTCCACCCTTTCTGGACACACAACCAAAATTGTTCTAACAGTAGTCAATCTAACTACAGAGCTCTTCACATCTTCTGTAACATTTTGTTTAAACCCTCTTGCTACTAACTTACATTTAAACGTATTTATCTTTCCCTCTCTATGCTTTTTGATTTTAAAAACCCCACTTCCCAACATACACAAAGATGTCCCAAGGACGTCCCGGGGACATGATGTTGCGGATTACTGAATGTCTCAAAGTCATTCCATTTTGGTTCTGAGTACGTCCTAGGGACATTCATAGGACGTTCTTTTGTCACAACTGTGTGCATCCATACGATGTCCTTATAGGACATCCTTGCGCGTCCGCAACGGTACGTCCCTTTTAGATGACTGTAGGATATGTAAGAGGTAATCATCCCTCCCCTTTTCTATATATTGAATCGGTAAAATATTTATATATAGCATAGGTATATAGTAATTACGAGAGCTCGAGCACAGATTGTACTCTGTGGCTCGAGTGTGACTCAGTTAAGTAAAAAACAAGAACCGAGAAAAGAAATAGCAACTAATATGTCGATCGATACTTTCAATGCAACGTGTGTTGGGAGAGATACGTTTTTTGTTGTTTAATTTAAGCAATGATTTACTCGAGCTCTCGTAATTACTACTATTATATATGTATATTATATTTTTATCAAAAAAAGTACCATTTCCAGTACATCTAATTTGTGGTTTTTTCTATTTTTTTTTTTCATTGATTTGACATAGAACTATATTTTTAAACAATAATCCTAATTATATTCAATTAAAATAAATTTAGAAATTATTTAATTTTTTTATCTTCTCGATCCCGGCGTTCTTTGGCCCTCCTTAGCGAGTTTTTTTTTACTTTTTCCCGATTTTTTTAAGTGGCACTTGAAACAATGCAACTACATAAGAGATGGTAATCGTCATGTAAGTCGATAAAAAATTTAATACAAAAAACTTATTTTGGTAGTTCTATGTAGTCAGAATTTACATTTTTCTAAATTAAAGAATTGATAAATTGATAGTTCTTTTGAAAAATTATTGATTGATCTTTTTGACGATTCTATTATTGATTAAATCATAAGAGATGATCGATTATAACCAGTTAAAATTGTTTAAATCGTTTTTAAAATTTTTTTTGTAAACACGTCAGTTTTGCAAATTTATTAAGCATTTTTATACGTTTCGCATTTACGTTTCATCAGAGGAATATGGTAAAAACAAAATTACTTCTAGACGTATTTTTAACTACCTATCTAATTATTATAGAAACAGTAATACAATACGAGAAATCCGCACACTAATCATAACTATGAACTAAGACACTGTTACCAAGAACGTTATAGTTTCTTAGCTGGATAAGCGATTTTGTGCCTTATCGGTCATGTTTTTGTTTTGAGTAAAAAAATTTTTCTTGCATAAAATAAATATTTTCAATACATCGCATAGGTATGCGCGCGAGATGGGGTTTTAAATTACCATTATTAATAATTGTGATCTTTTAATTTCGATAAATTTTTTATTAATTTATAGTAATTCAAAATAATAATTATAAATGATGATTTTTATATATTATAAATAAATACAAGGTACCAAAAACTTACCAAATAAATTTGTTTATGCACTAAAACGCCCAAAAAACGTCAGATAATAAAAAGAACAGACAAATAAAGTAGTCAAAACACCAACAAAAACAAATACAGAGTGCAAACAGAGTCTACCACTTTGATGAGAACAAGCAGGAAAGTGGGCACGCGCCCTAAGTTTGCATTTGTCTCGTTTATGTACGAAAACCGATTATCGGTGTGGTTAAAGTAAATCACACACATCAACATCTTTAAAATATTTGTTATATCAAAAGAAAGATTAACTAGAGTAACCGAAATTGATGGATGGATAATATTTATTTAACTGTCCTATATTTATCATTGATTAATTTATAATTTATATATAATAAATGTATAATCCTGTTCTAATTTGATTTGATAAGTAATTATAAATAAACATTCACATTAAAAATATGAATTGACAAATGCCCAAATTTGTTTTTCCGCCTAGATTAGCCCATCGTACGTTGACATCCTGAAAACGTCCTATTAAAGACATCCTTAAGAGGTCTGTTTTACAGCCCGGGATGTAAAGATATCATTTGGACATACAACGAACGTCCCTGGGACGTCGTGTGTTTACTGGGTTACTATCTATACTCTCACACTTATCAGGTTTTTCAACAAGCTGCCAGGTGTCATTTTCTACCAAGGCTTGCATCTCTACATTTATTACTTCTTTCCGTCTACTTGCATATTTACTATTTATTGCCTCATCATATGTTGTAGGCTCATCAATGTCCAAAGTAAAATAACTTAAGTCGTAATCATTGTATACATTTTGAGGCATTTTTAACGCATTTTTAGGACGCAATATTTGATTTCTCTCTTTTGCTTGCGTTTGCTCGAGTATTAGGTCTACATTTAGTTCTGATTCTGGCTCTTTATCATTTCCACATTCTGTGGTACCTCTAATAGCTTTTCAATTGGACCATCCTCCTGTAACTTTCCTTTATCACTACTCTTCGAGTGATTTTCTGGATCTAAAGAAATTAATTTTTCTTCTAAACCTTCTATTACATTTACATTATCTGAGTACCCGACAAATATTCCAGATTTACTTTTCATGTCTAATTTCTGACTTTTTTTTTTAGGTATGTAAGCCCACACGTTACTGTCGAATAAACCCTTTACCATTTTTGAATCAAAAGATCTATTAAAAATTAATTCGTAAAGAGTTTTCTCTTCAACGGAGCACATGCCGGTTCTATTTAATAAGAAAATTGCGGTATTTGCAGCCTCAGTCCAGAAAATTTTTGACAATTTACTTTCAGCTAGCATAGCGTTCACATACTCTATTATAGTCCTGTATTCCTTTTCTGTTCTACCATGTTGTTGGAGAGTGTACGGCACAGAACATTCATGTTTAATCCTCTTCCTTTTCGACAAATGCCCCACTGAGCAATTTAAAAACTCCTTACCATTATCGTTTCTAAAAACTTTGACACTCTTATTTGTCTGGTTTTTAAAACACAAAAAAATCATTCAAAACTTCATGTACATCAAACTTATTCTTTAAAAAAATAAACAAATCTATAACTACTATAATCATCCTTCAACAAAAACATATAGCGTGAGGTACTAAAAAGAAGACTCCTCCATTGGACCACAGAAATTTATGTGTATTATGCCTCCAAGTTCTTTTGCCCTGTTTCCACTAGCTTTAAAAAGTTCCCTACATTGTTTAGCTTGTACACATGAGCTACAAAACAACTCAGTTTGTTTTACTTTAGTATGGTTTTGATTAAGTGCATTTTGTATGTACCTAACATTCTGATGACCTAAAGCTTTGCGCCACTATTCAAAATTATAGTTCTTTTTTACAAAATAACATGTGTCACCCTCAGGTGTATAAAACGTTAAGTTTTGCGTAAATGCTCAGAAAGATCAGACC
The DNA here is from genome assembly GCA_035610365.1 of Aquatica leii. Taxonomy (NCBI): domain Eukaryota; kingdom Metazoa; phylum Arthropoda; class Insecta; order Coleoptera; family Lampyridae; genus Aquatica; species Aquatica leii. Next base: position 30,602,226 of record CM069433.1, on the reverse strand, counting down.
TCTTAAACATCATTTTAAATAATTTTTCACACCGAATGGCTACAGCTACAGTGAACTTTTCTTTTGCAATAATTATACACAATATTCCTACACTGACTTTTTAAATGGCCCACATTTGCACAAACAAAACATTTTCTGCTGTCTTTATTAGGATTTTTATTTGACATTTGATTCAACCTTGTCCGTACTGCTGTTTCTGGTGCCCCTCGGTGAACTGTCACAAGTGCTAACGATTTCTTCTTATCATTTGTTAAGCTTTCCTCTTCAACTAGAAGACGTGCCGTTAAATTATTTAATGTTTGATTTTCTAAACTGACACATTATGATTTTTGTAAGAATCATTTTCTCAAGAATATCTTCACCAGATTGTTTCAATTTAGCTTGCAAAATCATAACTTTAGAAATAAAACTGTTTTCCGTATCTTTTGAAACCTCAAAAGATAAAATTGTTCTTTTAACAGATGCGTACTAACCTCAGATTCTTTTTTAGAAATGCTCTCCAGCTTGTTCCACATTTCATGAGCGGTGTCACACTGCATTACATGAGAAATCATATCTTCTTTCATTTGAAGAACAAGTGCTTCTTGGGTGCGGGCATCCTTTATTTTCGACTTAGCAATTATTTCCGCATCTTCAACAGGTTTTAATTCATCAGCACAGGTAATTTCAAATAATCCTTTCGCCATCCACACTAACTTGGCCTGAAACTAGACATTCCAGTTGGAACTGTTTAGCTTGTTTGCGATCACGTCCATGTTGTTTCTTTCACTTCAAGAATGCATACGAAATGCACACACAAGAAAACTTAAAAAAACTCAGATTACTACCACAATACTTGATCTACTGAGCTCATAACTTTTTATGGAAGTTGGTGGTAGCAATAAAACAACACACACTGTCTTATGCAAATGATTCGTTTATAATTTTAACCTTTGAAATTACAGTTTTAGTTTTGACAGACATTTTCAATAACTGTGTGCGCTTATTTTTGTTGCCAACCTACAACTTAACAAAACGGTACCATCATAACATTTTGATTGCTACATTTACAAATTTGATAATAAGGAATACACAATAAACATTTTATGGTTAATTATAGCAATACAAGATTTATTCAGGTGTAGTAGGCAGGCACAAAATATTGCCCTTACAGAGTATTCACGATGCGAAGTTTGAATGTATATATTTGATGACACGTTCCTTTGGATGTCTTTATATACAGTTTAAAATGATAAACATAAAAAGGAACAACTGCAAAACATGTATATGAAAAATATAAAGCACTAAAAATGATAAATTAATTGAGGGTATTATTGGGGTTAACACCTTACTACAATTAATAATATTTGTTGGTTACATTTAGTAAAGTGTTGTTTTTACAGTTATAGACAAAACCATAGACCAATGTCGCCTTTCTTCCACAGCGCTTTTCTGAAAAAAGACGCACCTTTGCGCAAAATGTTACAGGTGATTCTGAAAGTAGACGCTACAACAATTATAAAAATTGTAGATTCTAGACCACGACAAAAACCGCTATTAAATATCTAAGGAAAGTTTTAATTGTCTTAAAGAAAACCGCCGTGCTTATTAATTTAATTTGAAACAGGTAATAACTATGGATGATTAAACGTTTACGTTTATATAGCAAAGATGATTATTACCTCTACCTGTTCGTCCCATATTGCGTCGTATAGATGAAAAGTTAAAACAATGTTCTATAGCAAAATTCTCCAATAAAAATGAAATAATACAATTTTACTCTTTATCAATAATTGTAACTTAGGTACATAATTTAAGTAAAATAATTGAGCAAAAGAAGTATCTTTTTGATCTTATCAACACGTCAAACGATTTTAATGATACCGTTTTAAAAAATAAACTTTATACTAAGTATTTAGTTATTTATGCAATAAAAGAAAATATTAAAAGAATTTTGAATTTGAATGTAAAACTATGCTACCTACAAACTTTCTAATCCATGTCTATAAAATACGCATTAATTATAATTGTATCTGATGATTAATATTAGATTTTAAATGAATTTAAAAATGTTGTAATGTTTAAAAAAACATCTACGCAGTCGGTAGGATTCGAACCTACGCTCCCAGAGGGAATCTGATTTCTAGTCAGACGCCTTAACCGCTCGGCCACGACTGCAATAGGTATCGTTTAGAATACGTTTGAAATTATGAAGAATCGGTTTCTAGAAATATTTGTGCACAAGTAATATAAAAATTGTATTGATATTTTTTTTAATAACATTTTAAGTTTCTAAAGTTTTTATTACTGTCCTATAAAGAAAGTATAGCGATCGCTATTTTTTTGCAAAAACTTTTTTTGCAAAATTTTACATTTTAAGGTCTCCTGATCAGAAAAATGTATTTTTGACAAAAAAAATTGGGAGTCTGTGTGTGTCTTTCTCTATATTCTTTTGACTTGACTTATGTTCTATCATAAGATGGGTCTGATAAAGAAACAGGAAGTAAGTGTGTCCGCCATTTTTTTAATTAAGTAGGTATATAGTGGAATTGTTGGTATTAGTCACTTATAATAATAATAGGTGTTTTTAGAAATGTTTTTATTACTTAAGTGAACTTCAAATTTCTTTCTAATTTTTTATCATCAAATATATGTCTACTTTACTATTATTGCAGTTTGATCATTTTTTAGATCTAGTAGTTCTAGATTCATCAAAAAAAGCTCTAAAAATTGTGCGATGTTGAATATTTTTGTTTATCGGTTTATCCTAAGGGTAATTCTGTGATTTTTTTAATTTATAAAATTGAATTTAGAAACGATTTGACTTCTAAAGGTAATATATTAGTGGTAGTTTTCATAGCTTTGTCGGCATCAACTGTAATAAAGTTACGTGATATTAATCACTTAATTCATATAGAACATCATCTATTGTACTTACATTTAATACAAACTTTATAAGAGGAATCCTGTTTTTTTAGACCACAATATTTTAATTTATGCCGGTAACGCGTTTGTCAACAGTAAGCATGGATAAAAACTGTTTAAAATTTTTGAATCAATAAATAAAAAAATGAATTAAATTTTTTTAGAAAAAATTAAGAAGTGAAGAAAGGAATAGGAAAAGTACGAGAAAGATTCTATGGAATAGTTTCGTAAGTGCAGTGTCTGGGCATTAAGAAATGGTCCAGCAAAAAAACACAAAGCGCCAATGAAACAATATAGCGGGTGACACGAAATTTTACGAAAAAAGACATAGTACGGAAGTTCTGGAAAAGCTAAGTTTGTTGTTTCAGCCGAGAAGCAACAAGACCTGTCCTAAACACAAACAGATCACGCCATGGCACATTGCACGAACAAAAATTCAAAATTCGAAAGAGGTTGCAGTAGTATTTAAGAAGTTGGGCGGTTAGACGAAAACAGCAACCAACTGTCGGTTGTTTTAAAACTACGTGATGACCAATGTGTTATGTTCCAATGGGGGAGGTGGAGAAAAAAGAAAAAAAAAGATTTATTAAGTTAATTACCAAGATGTTACGCTTACCTTTCCGCTAGCCTCACCGTAGATGGTCGTCGGGTAAAAGAAAATCGAAAGGAAGTTTTCTTTGGTAAGCGAAATGCCCGAATGCGCCACCTCTTCTGGAGTTTTAGTCGAAGATAAACAGTCTAGGTAGGAGAAAAGGAGATCCTAGACCCGAGGTCCCCCAAAAGAAATATAGCGAGAATAAACAATAATCATTTATTGCGTATATATAGATTAACAGCAAATTCCGGAACAGAAAGAGCCATTCGACGGTTACGCCACTGGTATAATCACAAGATCAAATAACTTACATAACACAAAAAAATTGTAAAATAGAATATAAGATTAAAGCAGGTCTTAAATAGACTCTGGAAGCAACAAATTATGCGCTAATGTATAAAGTATATTTTGGCGTCTACCGTAACCGGTAGCATATCCACCCGTGATCGCACGTGAGCATTAAAAAAATTAACACCGCCCGTGGTCCTTGACGTCAAGTTCACGACCGTTAGTAAAATTGTCATTCAATTAGTTTACGACAAATAATACGTTGCGAGATCCCAGATCTCTACCCTTTACAATTCCGGCATCTTCTAGATTGAAATTTTTCTTTTACGTTATAAAAAAAAAAGATTAGTAAGTTACGTTAAATATAGTAATTAAACCTAGTTAAGTCGAGCAAAATTTACGTTAAATATGGTACTTAAACATAATTACGCAGATCAAAATTTACGTTAAATATGGTAATTAAACAGAAGCAAATGCAGTAAATTAGGCGTACAGGATGTACAAAAGACAAAGTTCAAGACAAGATTAATTTAATTGCGAAGTCCGTACTGATTTCATTTAATTTAAATCCGCAGCGTAAGGTGCACTATTCATTACTCGTGATGCAGCGCAAGCAGCAGTCATGACCCCGATGCGCGTGGACAAAAATGGGTCGAGGTCTTGTGGCCTCTCGAGGTTCCAAACGTACGCTTAACGATACTTATAAATACCTTTACGTTCCGATTTTTTTTTGTTTTTGGTATAAATCCTTCACCAGGTCACCTCGCTTTTAAACCCCAAACTGTAGAAAAGCGCCATCAAGCCACTGGGATCCTTTACTCCGCTAAGTTGATTACTTCATAAGTACAGTGATACAAAGAGAAACTCAGCCAGAAAGCTTCGAAAGAGCTCGGAAGAAAACTCCAACAGTCACGAAGAAACAAAAGAGCTACTTTACGATTTTACGTCAAAATATTTTGTTTGATGCATAGGACATTTGATCGGATTCATTAAAGATTTCCATTCGTCTCTGCCACGTCCATTACACCGCAAACCACCAAATAAAGTGAATTTCGTAGATGGCCGACTATTCTCGAGCGCGCTCTGCGAGCATAACTTGAAGAATATAGCTCGAGTTCAAGTATTTCACACTTTTAAAGGCAAGTTGCCTAACTGTCAGGCGGATTAATGCCCAAATACGAATTTACACGTTACAAATGTTTTATTTTCTAACTGAAGAAGAAATCTATGGTGAGCATTACGGAATCTCAGAAGAGAAATAGAGTTCCACAACATTAAAAAATTGGCAGTACCCAAACTTGGCTGCGTCTTAGATTACTGGATTGAAGGGCTATTTGAAATATGTTAGAGGTCGTTTTCCGAGAAGCAAACGTTCAAGCGTTGATCTGCAGCTACCATCCAAATAGAAAATTGGGTCAGAGAAAGTTCATTGACTGCTACTTTTATGCTCAAGAAAGTTGCCAAAATGGAAAGCGTTGCCACTATCGCAACGACTCTTTCTATCGATACCGCGTTCAACTTCCCGTTCTGGGACAGAACAGTCTTAAGAAAAGTGCAGTAAAACGCATAGAAGTTTCGAGATAATTAAATATCATTCGAGGCGATATCGGAAGGAACAGAATGTTATCGAATCAGATAAAGTAACAATTTAAAAAGGTATGCGAGATAACTTGAATTTAATCTAGTCACAAGTCTGAAATTGTAAGAATTGTCGGTTTAAATAAATAAGTTAACTCACCTGTGAGTGAAAATAAATACTAATTTAGATAAACCAAAGGCGACTTATCTGCCGTGGTAGATTTACGCGGCAAAATTCTAAAAGCGCTTTTCGAAGCACGAAAATTTTAGACGATTTATTAACTAATAATTTAAATAAAACGGATGATTTACCGATTCTTCTCTACGGAAGCTAAATGAAGAAACGCGAGTCTTCATCGCTGTAAAGTAAACGGTACGTTACAAAATGATAATGTCGATTATAAAAATTCTAATAATGTTTATAATGGAAAAAAGGTTTTGATCCAAAAAATGATTTCAACGTTTCCTGAAAAATAAGGAAATTTAACGTCACGTCGAACGAATTTCATTTATTCCGAGCAAAATTGTATTTTCTGCTTATGTTTATTAGTTAAACGCAAATTTTGGTTTTATTTTTAATACATTTTCTAAATGGACACATCTCCAAATGTAAATGAATAAATTTTTACATTTTTATGAATTTTGTAGACTTACAGGTTTACAATAAAATTTAGAATCTTATAAGTTAAAGATCAAGTACAATACAAATTATATTAAAAATGCATTTCTACGCTTAGAAAAGCACACATTAATTTATTGTATTTACTACAGACTATTTAAACGAGTATGATATGTACATATTAGACTGTTTCAAAAAAAATCGACAATTTTTTTTTCCTTAGGCACTGTAAAAATATCATTGAAAATGACGAAAAAAAAATACTGTGAAAGTTTCAGCTCTTAATATTCATATTAAGGTGTGCCGCAAAAAAAAAGTTTTGTTTAGACTTTGGAATTTTGTAACTTAGTAACTGAATTAGTTATCAGTAAGACTATAACATATTCTTATAGGAAATTTAATGCTCTATAAATCTTATGTCTTATACATTTTTCGTAAATCTACTTCTTCAAATGTTATTGAATGTTAAAGTTGAACCCTACCGACGAAAACTACAAAGAATGTGAACAATTTTTTAACAAATTGGCTGTGGTAAATGATGTTGCAGAACGTGGTGTGGCGTTAATCGAACATTATAATAAGTGTTGTACTAGAAATGAAGAACTATTGCAGTACTTATTATTGTTAGTGAATATAAAAAAAAAATTCCAAACTGTAATAAAACAACCTTATGTCGTAAAATAAATTGAATATAAAAAAAATATTAAACAATTAAATAAGAATAATTGGCAGTCATATAATTAAAATAATTTAAATTTATAAGAGAATGAATTATAATTATAATGAAATATAAAATCCCAAAAATCCAAAAAATTATTTCTCCATGTTAATTTAATAATTTATCTATAAATATGATTATAAAAATTGATCAAAACATAAAATAAAAATTATTTCTAGTCAAAAAATTGAATAATTTTAATTTTTAATACAGTTAAAGTACGAGTATTCAAAAAATTTCACACTTTGATAGATGCCGCTCACAGACCGTAGAAAATTTTGAAAAACTCGTGATAGATAATTTATAAAAAATTAAATGATCTACAAAAAAAATTCAATAACATTTTCCAATAAAGTTGATAGTTTCGCTGGAAATTTGAAAAAATGATTAAATTTATCGAGGGTTCAACTTTAATCTCAATAACTTTTGAAGGAGTAGATTTACAAAAAATTTATAAGACATGGGATTTGTAGAGCATTAAATTTCCTATAAGAATATGTTATAGTCTTACTAATAACCAATTCAGTTACTAAGTTACAAAATTCCAAAATCTAAACAAAACTTTTTCCCATGTTAATTAAATGGGAAATCGAAATTTGCGATTTTTTTTAAACAGTCTAGTACATATGCTGTAACCAGACTGTAAGACATTTCAATTTTAATTTATAAACAGTAGCTTCTACACTTAACATTATATATTAGTAATTTCAAACAGTTCCTCAACAGAAATTTATTAGAAAATATTATTTTGTCTATTTACACATGATTTCAATCTTTTCATCCCGTTCTCATTTAAACACAAAAACACCTATACTACCGTCTTAAAACTAACAAAACATCAAATTCCAAACCGAAACAATTCCAAACCACTTTTTGGTTTAAGAAATTTATAATTGTTAAGTACTAGATCCTAAAATTATTAAATTGTACACTCAATTTTAATTTACATCTAAAAACCATCACATTAGCCGCTTACCTTATTATTAAAACCCAATTGCTAACTTTTTGACACTGTAGCTTAGTGGTTTCCAATGGAGCTCCTTCGGACCCTCAGGAGTACCCGTGATTATTCAGGGGGGTTTGTGAAACATTAGAATTGATTTGGAAGTCGCTGAACAACGTTAAGGAGTTAGGTTTAAATAAATAAAAAAATTGTGACATATTTTTATCAATATGGAAGTTTTAATAAAAATCCATAGTAACAAAAAAAGATAAAGATTTAACGTTTTTTTCAAACAATCAAAGAAAAATACTTGAAAACACCGACATTGCAAGAACTCATAAGGACAACATCAAAGAGAGATGACGATGGACTGCGTGCTTCATATAATATTTCTTTAATGATTGCAAAGTCTGAAAAGCTGCACACTATTAGTAAAGAACTTATTCTACCAGCTGTAAGTGAGGTAATACGCATCGTGTTGCACAAACCAGCTTTCAAAATTATAAAAAGAATTCCATTGAGTAATAATACTGTACGAAGAAGGATCAACGTGTTACGTTTTCTTTTAATTAGTAACGTTCTCAAATGAACGCAGCAGTTAAGAATTTATTCACTAATGTTCTGCAACGTAAATATAAAATGTGCCTCTACAATGAAATGCGGGTTTGAACTAAGTCTAAAGTTTAACCCATGCTTTACTTGCATTTGGCGGGTCCTTGTCAACTTGTCTTTTAGACTATGCACATGTAGTTTTACGCTTGCTATAAAATTTAGATTTAAATGGTCAACTCTTAGCTTGAGGGTTTTCTTTTGTCTTCTTTGTTTTTCTTGGCTGCTTACTTCCTAAATGTAACCGTTTCCAAAGAATAAAAAGGTACAAGATGGCGGGTGAAAGTCAAGATCGTCGTACATCTCTCTTGCGTCGATGCTAAGGGGCCGACGAGTGCCGTTATGTGTTATAATTACGATGTCGGATTGAGACAATTTATCTAATCCTTACTGTTTGATTTGGAATAATTACGGCATATGATCGTTATCTACGGGATTTCATTGGAGGCAGCCTATGGAAATTTACAATGCTAATTATCTTTTCTTAAGTTAAGTAAACGTAACGTCAATTATCAGCTTCTATAAGTAAACTAATATATTGTTGTAATTTTGCTTATGTGCTAACCTACATTAAGTGTGAAGTGTGGTACTGTCTTACTTTTGTGTGTTTTAAGTAATTTCTTTTCTGATGACTAAGAACGAACACTTGGGCAGAGCTCTGGACAAGTCGATCGATCTGTCGGTATATGTAAACCATTGTTACCTGTGACTCGAGTAAGGTAGTATCCTATTTTTTTACATTTAATGTAGTGTTATTTGCTTTAAAAATTCATTATTGGTCGTGCGATTTTGACTACACCAAGTTTGCTTAGGCCTCTTGATTGAGTGCACGTTTACTTATTACTTAATTTTACTTAAGCGTACTTAATATTACTTAATTTGTTTGGATTACTCTACGAGTAATTACTGAAAATTTGTTTCGACGATTATTGCACCGAGGGAAATTACTCCCTAACGGTAGAAATTACTAAGTTTCTTTAATTTGTGTTCTTGACTCTTATGTATTTAGAGTTCATATTGACTTATGTCCAATTTTTTTTTATATATGTATATTATTCTTATATCTATTGTATCCTTAAGTAGTTAAGTGTATTTACTGTGTGTATTGATATCTTTGATTGGCTTTGGTAATTTAGCCAGAATTACAAGTTTTAATTCAAAATAAACTACCTGGCGCCTGTATCTCTGGGTATTTTCTAAATCGCTTAAGTATAAAAGTGGATATTATTTTTTTGATTATATAAGCTATCTCCAAATTTGGCTGCATTATTATTTCTCACCTACTTCCCCTCTCCTGAGCCAGGGCAATATTTCTTGACTATTAATTCCAATTGGAATTCTCCTGCATTTATTATTACTACCCCACTGCAGCTGGTAGGGGTTAGTAATAAACGAAATAGCTCAGTGTGTAGAAAACTCTTTACGTGTAAAACGTTAGTTACTGTATTAAAAAGATTTTTTGATGTAAAAGCTGTACCTTTGACTAGTGTCATCTTTGTTGGTACTGACGGTGCTCCGGCAATGGTAGGACGACACCGAGGCTTTCTGCTTTTGGTCGCAAAAAGCCTTACCCAAGTAACAAAGTGGTTTTATAATTCTTAAGTTAGTAAACTTTTCAATTTTATTGTAGTTATGTTATTGCTCTCTAAATGTAAAATGGTTCTATTAAAGTTGTCTGGAAGATTATTTTGCTATCTATTCAAAATTGTTTTCTAAATCGATGTTTAAAATGTTCTTACAACAAAATTATTTTTTGTTTTGTAAACGTTTATATAATATTCGTTATAAGAGATTCACCCATTACAAATATTAATTGATTTATAATAGCTATGTAGCTTTGTCATTTATCACTTTAGAACTGTTTTATACAACTGTTTTAATAAAGTATGTGACTACGTTATATAATTGTTGTATTAGTAATATTATATAACAATTTTGCTTTCTGGATCAGATTACTCACAACGGAAGTTCCAATATAACTGTTAATTAAAAGGACACAAAGCCTCAGTTATAAAAATAAGAGAAAAGCAGTTATAGAGCAATACTACTATTAAAGCGCAAAATTATTGTGTTAAATATAGTTATAAAACAATTCGGATATACTGGCGTAATAGAAAACCACCTGATTTGCCAGCATATCTACAACCGTTTGTCGAAGAAGCTAAAATAATTATTTCAGAAGGATTAATAATGAATGGATCGCAGCTTATTGTTAAGTTACGCTGCTTTATATGTGATTCGCCTGCTCGACCATTTTCATTAACTTTTTATTATTGAATACGCGATTAAAAATTCATCAAAATATAATCACATTTGTAAAATACGATGCTGTCGTGTTAACTTTTACATAAACTAAGGTAATTAAATTTGAACGTTTTATAAGTTTTCTATTGTGGGCAATTATAGTTGTCAGGAAATAAAGATGCAATAAACACAATTTTATTCACATGTAGTATCATTTATCCACGGCCATAATCCGAAGATATACATAATATAAAAAAACCACATAAAACGTAATTTACATAAACTTCATTATTCTTAACGTACATGTATCCTTATTTTTATTTTTATCATCTCCTACCTCACCGGCTTTAAGACGTTGTCACGTCTTGCGCGCGGTTGCCAGCTTGTGCATAAAATCTTACAACAATTTATTTGTCTACAGTATATGCATCATAATTGTTGTATAAGAGTAAATTTGGTAATAAAAATGTTCTATTAAAAAGGAACCATTTTGAAAATGTACTTGCATATATTTACATGGCCGCCATTTTCGAGGAACATAAAATTAACTTATATTTCACTACTTCGACGACAAAAACACATCAATTAAAGCTTCTTATACTGGTATCTATCTACTATTGTGGTTTTATGATAAAAAATTGAAATTTAAAATTTTTGTTTTTTATCTGATTTTTAAATTTTTGTTTAAATACTTATTAAATTAAAAAAATTGACAGTAAAATTTTCTTCGTAGCAAAAAACGACGTCCGTGTATCTCATTAAATTTCGTGTAAATAATATATACTTGTATACGTTGCCATTTTTCATGAAATAGCTATCAGTTTTAGTTTGAGTAAATAATAGGAATAATTAAGTTCCGAAAAGTAGTACTTAATAACAGTTTGATTTTATTGAAGCTGCTCTACACTACAAAAATGTTTTGTAACTTCATCAAAACTATTGTACAAAAGAGCCAACCAACTATAACATATTCATGAAACTGTTTTGTAATTGATATATAACGTTTACGTAACTATTCCATAACAGTGTTTTGTTGGCTTTATAAAACACGTTAAAAAACGAATATGTTTTATAAATATATGCCCATTTTGTATTTATAGCTACTGTAAGAACGTTTCAGTTACGTTCTTAAGACAAAAGGTGTTTTATAAATTTTGTTTTGTAAACGTTCTCTCAAACGTTATAAAATATAAAATTGTTAGTTGGGTAGTAAACGTTGGCATAAACCACTACATTCTTCATTAGACAGGTAATAAAATTAAAAGAAATGCTTTAAAAGAGATATTATTTGCTCAACTTTGTTTGGAAAATGATGATTACTATAATCGTTTACTACTTAACACAGAAATACGTTGATTATCTAAAAGTGCTTGTTTGGATCGCTTCTATTCGCTCTTTGATTCAGTCTTGGAATTCCTAGAGAGTAAAGACAATGGTTTGCGACAATTTAATCCCAAAAAATGATGAAAAAATTTTGCTGTATAAACAAAACTTGGAAAGAGGAGAATCTTCTCAGTTTCCTAATCTTTCAAAAATGCAAAATAGAGATGAAGATTTGTTTGTTTATTGTCAACACTTAAGGACGCTGTTGATTGCTTTTCCAGTGCTGTTATGAGCCTCATCAAAAAAAAAGAAACCGATTAGAAATTAGTACTCGAGCGGAATTGCTGTTTGTTACTTTGAGCCGGACATAAATACACTCATAACATCCAAGTCATTAAACATTTTTGTTTATATTTTAAAGCAATAAGCACTTCTTAAACAAAATCTTTTATTTATATTTTGTTTTTACGTCACCATTTACCTACCATTTAAGACATCAAAGTTAAATTTCTAATTTTTCTATTATGCATTTATGTTGTTTTATCACTCAGTGGTGGGCAAGTTTTGATAGTGAAAAGGTGTTCGTGGGCCAAAAGAATTTGGGAACCACTGCTGTAGATGATTTGTTACTACCACTTTTATCTATTAAAACATGGATATTACAAAAAAAAACACAGTACAAAATTTAAATAATCACTTTAATTTTAACCAGTATAAATATAACAAAGACATATAAATAAAATATCACTAGTTGCTTATGCAATAACAGTTGATTTTTACATGTAACATACTTTAAACAATTTCTAGAGTCATGGATTCTGCATTTTTTAAATAATGATGTTTTTGTTCCTCAAAGAGTTCGATAAGACTGTCGATAAACTTTTCATGTATTTCGTTAATGTCGTCATCGGTTGGATGTTCGATCTTTTTTACATTTAAAGGCCTTCCAACTAAAAACATTATTTATAACCTGTTGTTCGTAATGAATACAAAACTTACCGACAGTGGTGACAGGTTTACGTTGCGGTACTAAACCAAAAGAATATTGAAAAAATCCGCGGCCTAGAGGAAGTGCAGGAGCGATTCCGATTAACTGCCGAACCCATTCTTGAATACGTCGCACCATTGAACCTTCAGGGTTATTGACTTGGTTAAAAAGATCTGTTTCTCCAAATGAAAAAACGGGTACCAAAGGCGCGCCATTTCGTATAGCTAATTTTACAAAGCCTTTACGATTTTTTAAAACAAGCCTATATTGTCCTGGGCGACAATAATAAGATTCGGCGGCGCCACCTACAACTAGTATGGCTGCTTTTCCTCCTTCTGGACGCGATAATATCCAATTAATTGATTTTGCCGATGCGCAGCAGCCTCCTAACGAGTAAGCAAGTTCACGGAAGAATGGCATATGAAAATGTTGAGATAGCGTTAATACGTATGGTACATGCGTTGGAAATAAGTCATGAAAGCCACCAATTGTAGTTGCAAATGCTGAAAATGCACCTGTTGATAACATCCCATGAGGAAAGCAGCAAAATAAATAGTTGCGCTGAGGATCTAATTCAACCCACGGAACTCTTTCTAAATTTAACGGAAAGTAGTCTTTTAGGTATTTCCACCAAATCCAATTACGCACCCACTCGACTCGACGGCCGCCGTTTTCACATGTATCTTTGTCAATGCCCCAAGCCCATATTAAATATATTATTGTTACAAACCATAACTTTGTATACATAATGAGGTATATAGATAAGAAAAGTCCAATAAATCCTCCAAACGCCATTATGACAAACCAAGCGGCTGCTGCCAGCGTTTGCATGCGTCTTCGAAATGGTATATTGATAGGAGCAAATTTGACTCCCATAACCTCCATTTTGTCTGAAAAATAAAAACAGAATTAGCCAGATGTTTTCGTTATTACATAATTTAACAAACAGTAAAAGTTATTTAGATTTTATCATATGTAGAAATTTTTAAATGTCCATTGGGTAATATTGTACATAATAATAAAAAGTTTTATAATAACTATAAACATTATTTTTAAAACTGAGAGATAAGTACTAACTATTTTAATATTACAACACAATAATTTCACATTTGTGGCATCATTAATGTACATGCATATCCACTTATACCTTGTATATGGGTAATTAAAAGGTGTTTCAAATTCATTTGTATATCTCGATAAGCACTTTAGATAAAGTGTTTTAAACTATAAAGAAATTATGATACGCAAAGCAACTTCCATGTATTTTAGTAGGTAAAAAAAGATGATTTCTGGCAAATAACCGTCATTAATATAATCCTGCTTAACAAAATCAGAAAGCAAGTAAAGTAAGTAAAAATGCTTGTAAAAGTATAATAAATTAATTGTTTAATGACTTTTTTGACAAAATTCTGAGTAAAAAACAAAAGTTTTATTGTTGTATTAAACACGCAGATATGTAATGCTGGTTCTGTTAATACAGACGCAAAGCGTTACCTTGCATCACATTTTATTTACACCTTTATTTGGCGAAGATTAGATTAGGATAATATGGTATATACTGTTTAAAATGGTTAACGAATGTTTTATCAAATTATAATACAAAATTATAAGTTTTTTATCGTGTTCTTCCTCTATTATTTCTGGTCATAGTAATAATTTTCACTTGATGGATTATTTGGATTAAAAGAGTTTTGCATCAACGAAAAATTAGTACATCAAATTTGATTTAGAATAATTGAATTCAACGTTTTTCAAAAATTGATTTTTAATGACATAAGATAAAATTGGCAAAATCGGACAAAATACAAGAAAATTAAAAGTTATCGTTATTTTACTTGTACTTATACATCAAATTATTTTTTTTAATTAACAATTTTAATTGTTTGTTCTTGTTTTGCTATTACTTGAAGAAAATCGATCACATAATAGTCTGTTTCAAACGTAGCAATTTCTAAGACTTTATTGTATTATTTGTATTTCTTACCAAAGAAAAAATTGACGTAAATTAAAAAACAATTACGTGCAAAGTAATCATATTCATGTTGTAGTTTCTGGTACTTTTGGTTTTGGAAATGTCTTCACAAAGCTTACTGGTACATCTGAACTCGTTCTATCGGTAGAAAAACATCTTCTACGTTCAATATATGTCATTTATATGTATCTAACTATTCTACACAAAATAAAAACCAATCATACGTAGTTAAATACAATTATTACAAGAAAATAAGTAAAACAACTATATAATACTATAAAAACTAAAAAGATTGAAAAAACAAAATAAATGTGTATTGATGGCAAATACTAAACAAAACCTATATTAAGGAAAAATAATTTAACTGTACCTACTAATTACTGTCGGTACGTAAAAATGTTATAATATTTATTTTAATGAATGTTTTGAACAGCGTTAAATTGCAATTGCATTTCTAAACTTCGTTGATTTGTTAATGTTTGGTTAACAAATGTTGTACGAATATCCAGTCCCGCGCCGTACATAAGGGCGAAGTCGTGTAGTGCACGACGGCGCCGAGGCGCCGAAAAGCCTCAAAAGTAAAAAAAGATAAAGCAACAAACAACATTGTCAGAACAAAATTTATAATGATAAAAAAAACAGCAAGCTGGCAATGTACGAAACTATATATTTAAGCGTTGCATCAGTCGCGATTTCATTTGTTGCCTGATCGATAATTAACTTAGCGAAGTGAAAAGGTGCATGGGGTAAAGGATATCTGCTTTTGAAACTTTAGTTTTTTGTAGTTTTACATACTTTATAGTGATGTGTTTTGTGTTGTAAATTAAGGTGAGTTCATTTAAAATTTAATTTTTATTTTAGATTTATTAAAACGTTAAAAGCCAAAAACTTGCATCTCAAAAATCCTTTTATATTTGCTTATATAAAAATCATTGTTAATTGAAGTAAATTTAAACAGAATAATTGATAAGCACTAATATTACTATTTATAAAAATTTATAAATTTTGAGATCACTTGAAATAAGTAATGTTGAGAAAATACTTTCGAGTTTGAGTTTGAGACGTCGAAACATTTCCATTTTTTTAGAATAATTTGTCAATTTGTTTACTTACGTATTAATTTTTTTACAGTATACAGGATGTCAGAAAAAAAGAAGAAATTGTCTGGATACCAAAATTTGCTGAATAAAAGATAAAGAGAGGAAGAACTGAAAAACCATGTCAAAATTACGCATTTTTTTAAAACCCGAGTCTACTTTGCCAAATATTAATAACAACATTTTTTTGTCATTTTTAATGACAGCGATTTGAAATCTGTTCGCCTTAGTGATGAATCTGGTTACAATGATTGGCAGCATTTAAGTGAACATTTAAACATTCACGAAAAGAGCAAGTTATTTGTTAAATGTTCTAAAATTGCTAGATCTTTCTATCCGTTTTAATAAAAATGAAATAATTGATTCTGAAATTTAAAATGTAATACAAAAACAATGGTAACTTTTTAAAATGCATAGAAATGATTTTCAAATTCGACCCAAATATGTCAAAACATACAAAACGCTCTCAAACAAAAGATCACAAAAACTATCTGAGGGATAAAATACAAAATAAAGTAATCAACTTGATCGGTGAACGGGAATTAGTATAGAAGAACATTTTTTAATATTTTGTCCTATAGATGATGTGTCGGGTGAAGGCTTGACAAAACTTCTTTTGTCGGCGTTAGAGAAAGAAAGCTTAAATATCAACGATTGGCGGGGTCAAGGTTACGATAATGGGGCAAATATGCGTGGTAGGCATAATGGTCTACAGAAAAAAATTTGGATTTCAATCCGCGAGCTTTTTTAGTTTCTTGTTGCAATCATACCCTAAATTTGGTCGTCAATGATGCCGTAAAATCGAATACTTTGAGCATCATTTTATTTTCTTTAGTTCAAAAACTGTTGGTATTTTTTCAGTTTCTACTAAACGCTGGTCAATTTTGAAATCTAATTTATCTAATGTAACAAATTTAACTTAAAAACCTTTATTGGATACTCGATGGTCTAGTAGAATAGATGCAATAACTCCTTTAAGGTATCAACTTGGGGAGGTTTATGATGCTCTGTTTGAAATAAGCGAAGAAAATTTTGAAAATAACGTAAAAAATTTGTCTGCATCGTTGGCCAAAAATTGCAAAATTTTGAGTTCATTTGCATGCTTATATTGTGGTATAATATTTTAAGTAAAGTTAACATTGTTAGTAAAATTATTCAACAACCGAACGTTGATGTTGCTCAGTGTTGTAATCATTTAAATAATTTGATCAACTTTTTGAAAGCTTATCGCTCCGATAAAGATTTTCATGTTCTATTGATTGATGCTAAAGAAATAGCATCCAACTTAGACTTAGAACCTATATTCAAAAAACAAAGAGGTCTAAGACTGCGAAAAATAAAAAAAAACATTTTCATTTGACGATGAACCGATCCACGACGAAACTTTAAAGTTCAAAGTTGATTGTTTTTTAATGCTCTAGATGTAATAATAACAACAGTGGATAAGAGATTCCAATTACTTTCTTCTTACTCTAATAATTTCGCGTTTTTATGGAATATTAATAAATTTGAAAATTAATCTGAAAACGAACAATTAGAATTATGTCAAAAAGTTGAAAGTTTATTAAACGACAAAACTTGCAATGAACGAGACATAACTGCCGTGGAACTTGTTAAAGAATTGAATTATTTACAAAATTTTGATGAAAAAGTTATTACGTCTCCAGAAGGAACTTAAAATTATATAACAATTAACAACTTAGTGGATTCTTTTCCTAGCACGAGCATAATACTTCGTATTTTATTAACAATGCCCGTTTCTGTTGCTACCGCAGAACGATGTTTTTCAAAAATCAAAATAATAAAAAATTATTTAAGATCGACCATGGGGCAAAACCGACTAAGTAATCTTGCTATCATTTTAATAGAAACCGGACCAGCTAAAAGAATTAGAAAATTGGCAAAATTAAAGCACGGAAAGCTCAATTCACTTAGCTAAATATTAATAACAATACCTAATACCTGGGTATTATCTAGAAGGTGACATGTTGCATTATTAAAATAATATATTGTTTTGTTTCTATTTGTCGATCAGTTTCGTCCTGTGATATATAAACGAGTATTTTTAATGTTTTAAATATTTTTTTAATTTTTTGTGCTTTTCTATTATATATTACATTTGAAACTAAAATACAAAAATTTTGAGTTGTAATACCGTTAGAATAAATTTCTGTTTTCTATAAGTTTATAATTATGTTATGTACCTCAATGAAAAAATACTTGTATGGCTTATGGCTTGTACTTCCAAAATATAAAAATGAAAATAAATTTATGAAAACACTTTTTAAAATTATTTTTTAATAGTGGATAATAATACCTAACTTAACCAGTATCTGTACTTACATATGAACGTAATACAAATTTGGGGGGTTGTTTTAAATTTGCACAAGGGCGCGAAAAGTGCTAGGCGCGGGCCTGCGAATATCATTCTTGAACATGTGATCAAAGTAATTGTCGGAAGAAACGCGTTTATTTATTTCTTCTTGAGTATAAATAAAATATACATAGATAAAAATTAGATGCTGTTTGTTGGTAAGTGCATCATTAGAGAACGGCTAGATCGATTCGGCAAATTTAAAAAAAAATATGTTTGTAATGGTTTTTAAGAAAAGTTAAAATAGAAAAGTTGTTCAAAACAGAAAATTCTGGAAAAACTGAAAGTGATTTTTCTATAGGATTTATGCTTCTACGTGCGCAAACGTAATTTGACAAATGATTGTCAAATTCCGTTGCATATGTAAATCAATGAAATTTCAACGTCCAACCTCTTAAAGAATTGTGCGATGGCCAAAGTTTTTCAACAATGCAAATTGATTGTTTAAGATGAACGTATAACAGTTTAAAATATTAAAAACACTAAACTAAATGATGCAGTCTGCGAAACAATCACTACCGGTTTGGCGATGCGATGATTATGTGCAGGTGATTTTTGCCAAACATTTATAGTAATTTCACAGTCAACGCCAGCCTCAGAACTTAATGGATGTGAAAACACTTAGATTAAGAATAAACATGCATATCGAGTTGGAGAACGACTAATTTAGAGAAGTATTTTTAAAACAATTGCTAAATATTGGTAATGGTAAAATTCCCTAGATTTTCACTTCCCCAATTAAAAATCGAATCGGTAAAAATAATGTTGCAAAATATTAACCAACTACGTCTTTATGATAACACCCGGTTTGCAGTGGAAAATCTGATGAACAACATCAACAATTTTTAAAAGAAAGTACAAGGAAGAAAACGTTCTGATACCACGCATCCCAATGATTCCGACTAAAATGCTATTTTACTTTAAACTCTTGTAATTTCCGGTACAAGGCATTTCTTTGTTTTGATTGTTTAGTAAAACATCGATCTTAGAGGCGTTTCATTATGTCGTTAACTTTGACCTTGAGTTAAAAATCGAAATTAATAAACTAAAAATTGAAAATTGGACAAGTCTAAGTGAACTTCAAAAACGTTAGTTCATTTAAAAGACAAACACGTCAAAAAAAAATTAATAATTATAAATAATTAGATATCCATATAGGCTTGTTAATTACAAATACAACGACAAAAGCGATGATAGATTAGGAAAACTGTACCGCCGAATGTTTGTAAGACGAATGATAGCAACATTTTGACAAACCGATTACAGCGCCACAGTTCACGAGATCGTGAAAGACTTCTACAAGTCATTTTGCTTGCAAATTTAATGAAAGAAACTAAATGATTTAGTTGACATGAAGTCCTGGCCTAATTCAATTTATACTTCTATTGACACCATTTTTAATAGATAAAATGATCACTTAGAAATACGTTTTTGTATTATTTTTTTCTTTACACATTTCTAATAGCTTTTCTCATAATGAATATTTTGTATTTCAATGCACCAACTTTTTGTTTTTTTAAAATAGTTTTATCGCAAAAAATTATAGTGATTGAAATACCTATATATTAATAAAAACAAAATACTTTGCTGCAGTATTTATTAATAGATATTTTATTCTATATGTATTTTTTCTGTAAAACAACTTTTTTTGATTTTTCTCAACATATTAAACAGAAACTCAAAAAAACATCGTATGATTTTTAAAAAACAGTTTATTGCATAAACTCGCATAAAAAATCGTTAAATCATAATGTTTTGCAACAAGTAAACAAATCTAAAGTTTGTTTGTAAACTGAAGCAATTTCTATTGTTATTTGACGTATTATCGTAACTCTGTTTGCAATAATCTTTTATTAAAACTTTGTAATTTTTTAAAAATATTATCACTGTTTTGCGTTTTTTATAGATAACAAGTGCAAGAATGTCTTAACAGAGACACCAAAAAATCAAATTTGTTTAAATATTCTATCAATTTTCTAGCTGTTTTTTAAAACTATGTATACCTATACGCGATAAGTCTTATGCCGATGTCAACGGAAAACATAAAAAATGTTTTTGAAAAAATACAATGCGAATTTGCCAGATTGTTTAAGCGTTTTAACCACTTCGCTAGCGCGCTTTACGCTCTAAAATTTCAAATGAAAAACATGGTAGGTTTTAGTACAGTCAATAGTTTTTTTTAGCCTACTAAGATATGTTGATACGTATAGCGTTTCCTTATTTTAAACATTTTTTTAGATACTAGTTAATTTACTGAAACAGCAAAAACTATAATTTTTACTTACATACAATTGAAACTTGTTCTATTATACACGTGTACCGTATACACACTTACATCAGTTAAACTTAAATTTATCTAAGTAGACTTGTAATCTATTATTACAGAAGATTCTCTTGCTCGTCGGCAGTATGTATATACACTGAAAACTTTTATTTCAAAGCTCCTAAAAGCCTTTTATTACAACCTGTTGTAAAAATTAAATGTTCATAATCAACTGATAACGTTTTCTTAGCGACGTAGTTCAAAAAAAGCAGTAGAAACTTTGTATCGTAATTAATTTTCACCTGAACGGTGATCGATGTGTTTTTTTAAACTTTTATAAATCACTATTTAAAAACGTTTATTTGAAATAAATTTAAATCAGTCACGTCATGCTTTTAATCTCACGTTGTCAAGTTTCTAGTTTGCTAGAATTTTTTTTTTCAGAAATCTACCTAATGAATCACACTGATAGTTTGCAAACGTATTCTTAGTACACGATCGTATACAAATTACACAACAAAGTTTAAACAAATCTGCAAATTGTATTTGAATGTTGTCAGTCGCGTTGTTTTTTATAAATGAGAAAGAGCAGCAATTTGAAGATCAGTCACGTCATGCTTTTAATCTCACGTTGTCAAGTTTCTAGTTTGCTAGAATTTTTTTTTCAGAAATCTACCTAATGAATCACACTGATAGTTTGCAAACGTATTCTTAGTACACGATCGTATACAAATTACACAACAAAGTTTAAACAAATCTGCAAATTGTATTTGAATGTTGTCAGTCGCGTTGTTTTTTATAAATGAGAAAGAGCAGCAATTTGAAGATCACAAGCCGGGCATTAATAGAAGCTTGACCTGACTCAAATCTAAAAGCTTCAAGACTAATTTCAAGTGATTTGATCCGAAACCTGGCTGAATTTTTATCCTATGGTTTTTGAACAGAATTCATATTTAAGGATAGTCTACAGTTCCGTTCAAATACAGGGCCGATAATCGGGCCGAGTCTTGATTACATAACTCTTTGTATGACTCCTCGACAAAAAATGCACCATGGAGGACCTCACCGCAGCCACCGACAGGGCCATAGCCTGTGCCCGCCACTGGAAGGACATATGAAACTTTTGGTTTAAGGACTCGAGAAGAAGAAGAAGACTCTTTGTATCAATTTTTAAATATGATAGGCCAAATAACCATAACCAGATCAAAAACTTGTTAATTTTAAACCAGTTTAAAATAATCGGCTCTAGATACAGGTCAATCAATTGTGTTTTACGATACAAAACGAATTTACAAACCTTGCCTAAAAAGACTTTATGCAGACTAGAACATCGCGCTATGATGCTCAAAATAATAATTTTAAGTGGTAGCAGTCACATAAAGTAATTTTTTTTGCTAATCTGATGGCAAAGGAGCTGTATAACATCACAGTTACATCGATGTGGTATAAGAAGCTGTTTATCAAAGTCTGAATAGTAATCACAAAACATAAAAACAAACGAAGCTCTAACTTAGAACTCGCCTCACATAAAATTGGACACGTCAATCATTTTTCGCACAGCTAATGTAGTACTAACATTTTTGTTAGCGATGTAATATACTTATCGAAATAATATGTATTAAAAACCTAAACTAAAATTTCATTGGTTAACTTGTATCTCCAAAGGTGATTACTTATGAATAAATTGAATTTAATTATAATTCCAAAACATTTAAAAACTAAATACAAAGATATGAATAATTCGGTTGTTATGATTTTTAATAACAAGTTTTTTTGTACATAAACATATTTGTCGGAACAAATGTATGATGATGCACGTGTTTATCTTATCTGCTAAATATATGCGATATGTTTGAAAAAGATACACGTGACAATTTAAATGAAAAAAGTTTTAAAACAAATCTGTTTATAAATTATCTAAAGATTTACTTTCACTGCCAATGTATAACTTTTCAAGAGTACCTAGTATTTCTTTTTAAATAAACAATCGCACATTAAAAAAGAACTAAAATGTATGATCTTACGCGACCGCGACCCAACAGTCGGAATTTTACATAAATACGTTCTTGCGTCGATCTTTTTTTTAGTTGGTTATAGTTATAGCAAAAACATCTCCTGCCTTATTCCTAGTTACTTCTAACTACTAAACAATGCTATGCTTATACTATAATATCATAATATATAATATCAAAACTAAAAATATTATATTTGTTAAGGGTTTAGGCATTGATTTAATTTTTTGTACTTGTAAGCAAGTGTGTAAATTATGTAAAGTTGTCTACCAGAATGAATCTAGGGAAAAAAAACCTCTGGAAAAAAACACGGACGTGATATCCCCGGAAAAAACGCGAAAAAAAAGCTTCTAGAGAAAAAACTCATAAGACAAAAAAACGGAAAAAAGACACCTAGGTAAAAAAAAACACCTGGAAAAAACACAGGAAAGAAAACACCTAAACAAAGTGTAATTTTTTTTACAAATTTTCTAAATATTGGCGAGTTAAGTTCAATATTAAATTAACAAATACGTTTTAGCTATATTTTATTATCCGTTAAAAATATACCATACTGTAATTACATTTTTATACCGTGGTGAACAATATTTACTTATTGAAATATTAAAACGTGAAATATAGTCAGTTATGGCATACTTAAGTATGAACTAAAGCATGGTTAAATGCGTTAATATATCAAGGTATTTATTATGTAAACGCAAGAACGTATTAAACTCTTTTCAGTTGAAACATTTTTTTCGTGTCGTGACGTTTACTTATGTAAAAATACACTTTCTATAACAAAAAACAACAATTTTGAAAATATTTTTATCTTTTTAATATCTTATAAAACATTTGGTTTATACTTCAATGGTTTTGAAATCTGCTCCTTAAAGCATGTTCTCGTTTTGCTGTTATTATTGTTGTTTCTGTTAGTTTTATAGTATTTTTTGTTTAGTTTAAATTTCACTTATGCATTTTAATGAAGACGTGTTCATTAAAATGTTAGATATTCTTGGCAGTTATTAGTGATGGCCAAATGCAAGACCACAACAAGACCACATAGGTCTTGGTTTTGTACCAGTTGATCTTGCTCTTGGTCTAGTATTGATATCTTTAATTTCGGTCTTGCTCTTGGTCTTGAATATAAAGTTTTGATCTTGTTATTGGTCTTGCAAGCAAGACTCTCGTAGTCTTGCATTTTTACACTCTACTATGAATGAAACTTCACAATGAAAGTCAATGTTGTTAAAAAAAATTTTTTAATGGACATTTGATTAATAACCCAAAATTAAGATACTTTAATAAAAAGTAAAAAATTCTGTCTAACCCACATAAATTATAATAGACATGTTTACATTTGTAAATAGCTTAAGTATTAAAAAAGTGGAAACATGTATTTCTTATAATTTTTATTTAAAATGAATGTGGATTAGACAGAATTTTTTACTTTTCATTATTCTACTAAACCTGCAATAAGAACAATGATACAGAATATTAAGTTACTTTATTTTTAATTTTACATGTCAACGATCTAACAAGATTTACAGAAAGGCTGAAATGAAAACTTGGCTTGATGAACGTGGCATTTTTTATGATGTTAATTCAACAAAGGTCGAGTTATATGATTTGATATTAAGAAATAAGCCAAATTACAAGCAGTATCATATTGATGCATTATTTGCAAGACGTGGTCACTCTGTTTGTAGATTGCTGCCCTATCATCCGGAGTTAAATCCGATTGAGAAAATTTGGGGGATTATTAAAAATTGGGTTGCCACAAAAAACGTAACGTTTAAGTTAAACGATGTTGAGAAGTTGTCGTGAGAAAAAATTAATTGCATCGATTCAAATCAGTGGTTACAAGTTTGTAAACATGTGGTAAAAGTTGAACAAGAATATATTGAAAGAGAACATATCCTAGACATTAACATAATGTACCTAATCTCTAATGTTTACCTTAATACAATAAAATATGTAATAATTTAATCCTTAGCTTAGTATTCGATTTCTTATTTAAATATTGTTTAATGTGTTTATTAAGTAAAATAAAACAAGTCATAACTGCATCAGTACTACTATTGTTTCACCTTTCAAATTAATTAAAAATTAATAATTGTTTTAACAAAGTAAAAGATAAACTAAATATACTCATTTTTGATATTCCTTGTATATAATACGCCCTGTATATGGTATATGTTTTCATGTTGAACTGTAGACAATCAGCTGATATAACTTGCGCAGCTTGGGACCATTAAATAATAAAAGAAGTCTATCAAAATACAAATACATAAGTAAATGTTAATTAATTTCAATTCTTAATTCTGAAGGACCTTAAAATTGTATATACCTACATTTTTTTATTGAATGGCAAAATTTAAATATTTGTGAAGGAACAAACTTGTTGAAATGTGCTAAAAGATCGACAAACATATTAAATAATAAGCAGTACTGCATTTGCAATGCGTCCGTTGTATTTTATAATAGATGTACTTTTAAGTTTTGAGAAAGGAATAACTCCTAGGCATGTTTGAGGGATTTGCATGAGTATTACAGGCGCCGTACCGGTTTAAAATTCTTTGTAGGTGCCTTTATTGTAAACTAAATAAAACCGTGTTTTTTTGGTACAAATTTAGAATTAAGAATTTGGGACTTTACGACAAGTTGTTATTTTACTAGTTATTTTATTACTTGTATATACTTTTATTAGATTATAGAAATGTGAGGAGTTTATATTCGATGAACTAAAAACAATATTCAACTCAAATAAGCTAATGTTGCTAAAATTCGTAACAGCGTCTTTCAACACTTTAGGAATCGATGAGAATTAATATTTTATTGGTACCTATCTACCTATATGGTTTCTATTCATATGTGACAGAAAATTATGTTTTATTTCTGGAAAAATAAATTTGTTTTATTGTACACCCTAATTATAAAATGCGTTCTTGACATAATTTATTTCAATTAAATTACATATTAGCCAAATTTCAAATAGTTTTATTTGGTTTAAGTAAATATTTCATTTAAGATGATTATAGTGGTTATTTATTAGTTATAATTTTATTTTTCAAACAAACATCATTTTACTCAAGTCGAAACAACCCTTTTTCAAAAATCTTTTTACTTTCACTTATACATACAATAATTTTTTTGGAAAAACAAATGTTTTTTTGTATATACGATAAATAAAAACA
This sequence comes from Aquatica leii, assembly GCA_035610365.1. Lineage (NCBI taxonomy): Eukaryota > Metazoa > Arthropoda > Insecta > Coleoptera > Lampyridae > Aquatica > Aquatica leii. The sequence goes on along the minus strand of CM069433.1, from coordinate 30,576,523 downwards.
GATAAATAATCGTTTGTAATAAAAAAAACTGCAAGAGTCTTGCAAGATAGTCTTGTTTTTGCCGTTATCTTGCAGAGCTAGTCTTGCATTCAGTCTTGGTCTTGCAACCTTGAGTTTTGGTCTTGCTAATGGTGTTATCTTGCTCTTGGTCTAGCAAATCTTGCAAGACCAAGACAAGACTGCCAGGCCAGGATCAATTTTGTCCATCACTAGCTAGTCCTACAAAAACTGTTCTAGAAAATCAATTTAATATTAAATTTCTTCATTTTTGTAACAAAAGTTATTTTCTTAATCATTTTGAAATTCATCGTCTTTCTGATGAAAACTCAAATAACTGTCTTAATGAAATTCTTGACTTAAATATTTCTCCTCTTCTTAATAACAAATTTTAACTTACTTTTTTCATTTTGATTTTCGTTTTCATATCACCTATGGCTGTGTATTTAATGTCAGTTTGAATATAAAATTTTTTTATTTGTTGACGTTTGTAATTCAATTTTTATAACTTGATGTAATGTGTAAGCTCTTTTAAATGTTTAATAATTTTTTTTAATTCATTTCCTTTTTAGTGTAACTGATGATGACAATTTAAATTGTTGAAACTAGTTTTATAATAAAAATATAACTGTGGATTGACTTTAAGAAAATATCATATTTTAATTATTATGAAAGATGTAATATCTAATCTAAAAAAATAATTTTGTTTACAGTATTTCATAGACTAACAGCAAAATAATAAATTTAACTTTGAGCAAGGGTAAAATGCATATTATTTTATTGCGGTTGCTTTTAACATTTTTTTTTGTAAAATATTTAACAACTATAATTTTTTTAAAGTTTTTACCTGAGTTTTTTTCTTGCGGTTTTTATCCCTTGGGTTTTTTTATTGGGAATTTTTTTCTCGGCGGGTTTTTTTTATTTGTTTTAGTTTCCATGAACATTTTCCGGTCCCCATCTCTTTCAGTTACCTACTAACCGTAATCGTCCAAAACTTTTTCACACAATATTCAATTTACCAGTTTCCCTATACTTTTTAATGGTATCCCCCATCGTTGATTTTGATATGACATCGACCTATGTTTATTGTGTTTTTTAACAATTTATTCACGAATTTTTAAAGAGGTTGTTAATCCTCGAGCTATTTTTACTGAACAAAATGCAAAAAAAACTTACTGTACTTTTTTGTTTTTTATAGTCTGCTTGCAAAAAAATTAACATTAACGAGTATGTCGCTTCCATTGTACAGCCGTCCGAACTTTTAATGCTCAATAAATAAACACTTAAACTTTATTATGTTACATAGTTCGTATTAAAAATTACAAATATACCAAGATAGTAATAAAATGCATGTATTAGCAAAAAAACAAGTTAGATATCAGAATCAAATTAGCAGGCTGCTAATAAAACTAAGATGTAGAAAAAAAACTACGCTACTTACAAAAATATTTGAAAATAAAAATTTCATTTTAACTGTACTGGTTATAAAAAATAATTTATAATTTCTTTGTAGTATAAGTGTATTCAAAACAATTGTAACAAATTAGTTCTTGAAAGCAGCTTAAACGAATTGGTTAACATCAAGTAGTTAAAACAAATCCGTTCTCAAAAGCGGTTAAAGGTAACTAGTTAACTAAAAATGAATCGGTTGGTTAAAATGAATCATTTACCAAAAATAGTTAAAATTAACTGGTTAACCAAAAATGAATCACTTTAGTTTTATCGATTAACCGGTTACCGAAGATCAAGATATTTGACTCATTGCTACAATTGTTTGAAACAAATTTATATTAAACTTCGTTGTATAGTAAAATTCACGACCTTTTAAAAAAAATTATCAAATTTATCAGATTTTTTATTTTGTCAAAATACATTAAAAAGATAGATTAAAGATATGATTTTTTTTTTTATAGAAAAGTAGAACATAAACCTATGCTTATGGAGCATAATAGTGTGGCGGCCTAAAGAACTAAATACTTTTATGCTGCAAAAATATTTAAAAAATGGGTCCAAAAAGTTTAGTTCGACTATAACAGGTAGAGAAGTGAAGGTGCAAGACAAAAAGTTAACATACTACATACTGGTAACAAAAATGAGTCTTAAAATCAAACTAAACGTTTTCTATTTTTTTACAAACCGTAATTCCAAAATTATAACTCCGTTAAAAAAAGTATCTTTATCAAGCTTCTTGTTTTTCTTTTTTTGTAATTCTCTTTATATTGAACAAACTGGCAGAAATTTTTATTTTATAAAACGTTATTTATTTAACCTGGGATAGTGTTGAAACACCATTATTCTCTTAATTAAGTCAAGTTCAAATCAATTAATTAGATCAATTAAAACTGGAATTGAAATTAAACCGCAAATTAAAATCGCTAATTAAAACAACAAAAGCGTTAATCAAATCCGTGGACCAAATTTTGATTTGCGGGTTGTGATCGGGGATTTTGATCCACAGTGTTGATTAGCGGTTCGATTAGATTTTGAATTAACAAAATTACCTTTGTCAATCGGGGCGTAAACTGCAAACTCGCAGTTCGATAACATGCGGTTGATTTGTGTACTTGCACATGCATTTGCAAATAATAAACCCATGCGACCTAAACGGCACACAGTAAAAATTATTTGGAATTTGTATTTAACTGATTCATTCCGCTTTAGAAAATACAGGTAGATGGACGAAATATGTTTATCATTCTAAGAGTAATTAATCACGGGGATGTTTTGTTCTAATTGATTAATTGAAGGTGGTTAAATAATGCTCCCTTTCTTTGGTATTCATAGTCTTCTAAGATTTGATACGGAAATCCAGGAGTTACATTTATCGTTGTACCTATCAAGTTCTTTCTTACTAAGCACACTATCAATTTTGCATACGGTATCCTCTTTTATTGCTGTAGCTTACAAGTATTTACCATAAAATGTTCTCTCTATGTTATCGTGTTGAAGACCTTTCTCAAAAACATGTTCTTCTGCTAATTCTCACATGCTAAACCAACTTTAATTTTGGTTTTGTTTCAACCCCACTCCCCGGGAGTATAAATTATGCCATACTTGTTAAATATTTCGATAGTTAACACTACTCAGTGCCATTTTAATGTTAGCTGTGGTATCTGTTATTGTATTTGTGTTTTGAGATTTTTGTCTTACAATTTTATGTACTGTGTAAGCATCCTAATGACGAAGCTATTTTTTTACATTTTTATACGTTAACTGTTTTTTCACATTTAAATAAAACAAGGTTGCACCATCGTGTCCTAAGGGTTGAGCTGGGTCGAAATATATAGTTTAAGCCTGTTGTTAAACTTTCAAATGTTCCCAACTTAGAAGTTTAGTTGATACCGCATGTTTTACTGTACGACCCTTAATAACACCTTGTTTTGGTGTCTCAATTGGCTTCATTTCAGAGTCCGCGTAGTAATTGTCTTGTTTCGGTTTTACTTGTCGTAGCGTTTACTATTGCCATTACTATTCTTTCATATAAGACGCAAACTGTTTCCGACCATGAGGGTTAATAGTAATACTTCACCTTTTATTGTTACGATGTCGTTTTATCGCAGATTATATCATGGAAAGCTGTTATAACTAGTTGATCAGGTTCACATCTGTTTTCTATCAGACAAAGTGATCAATATTTCCAAGTTTAATAATAATAATTCAATTTTGGTTTTTATAGGTATGGGTGATTGTCATCAGTAAAATGCAAATACTTTAAAAAGCTTAATTATACTGAAGTAATTTGGAATAGTCTTGTAATTTCAATTCCAAAACTTTGATTTGTTTCATGTAATTTTAGATGTTGTATAAATTCTGGTGGCACAAGAAACATTTTCTTGTGTTGTTTGTTGTTTGAAAAAACTTCCTAACGCCCTGTTTAGCAAGGTATCATTAATGTTTTTTTTTATAGATTTTAAGAAGATTGTGCAATCTTCTTAAAATATTTTTATGATGAGTAAGTCAATTTTTTTTCTCTATTTCGACATGAGAATTAGCGATTCTTACACTAAAATCCGTGTAAGAATAAGCAAATTCTTAAACGAATTTTAGTAATGTTAGTTTTTTCAAAGTTGGTATCTCTGCATCGTAAGTTGACGTTACATGAAAAAAAAATTAAAATTATTCGAATTTACCAATTGAAATTCAAATTTTGATGCCAAGATAAAATAAAGACGTTTTATTAATTCAAAATTATTTACTTATAAAAATATAAAGAGATAATTTTGTATGAGATTTTAGGTTAACACATAAATTTCAATGTCAAAGTGTAAGTGTTGCCAATTCAATAAAATATTAAAGTTTCCCTATGTTGTTTTAAAATAAAAATTATACGAAAAATATTAATTATTGTATCAAAATAGGGAAAATAGTATAAAACACACGTCATAGAATACGTTTCAATCACTCTACCGCTTCATGAACTCGCCGCTGCGCGGCTCGTGTATGAAACCGAGTCTCGTGATTGAAGCGCGATCATTCTGTAACTTGTGTTTTAATATACTATTCCGTGTTCGATAAAAAGAATTGCAAAAAATAAATTATGTGTATTTTAAACATGTATGTTTTTATTTTAGCAATTATATAAATTAATTACATTTTTAATTTCATTAATTACTAAATGACCAAATTTATAATATAACTCATATAATAAATGATCCTTGCTGCATTTACATATCAAAATATATTAAACTAGTTTGTCTTCATCTTCATAATCGTCTTCTAAAACGACAATGTCGTCAAAAACACCGTTGAAAATTTAATTTATGCATTCCCATTATCTCTAATTTTTTAATATAAATTTGCGCATTTTAAACAGTGTCTTTAAGCTTTGTTTCATAACATATCACTGAGAGCACCTTTGTAGATAAACTTACAGATGTTACGTCCAGGTGTAATTGTTATCAAATATTCACCAATAAATATATCGTTTAAACCTTAAACTGTCGTTTTTGAATAAATTCAATGCTAACTCTTTATAGTAACAACGTTGCACTTTGGTTTCAATTTTCTTTTTCTATTTGCTATTGTTGAGCAGCAAACCGAATTTGGTGGAATAATCTTTTCTTTTCCTGTTCTAGTGTTTCTCGACTGCTTCGGTGTCGTATAAAGTTGTTATTTCATAATTGGAATTAATTTGTTCTTAAAAACTTGCAAGTCCGTCGATATTATCTGCGTTTTAGAAGAACAAGCTTCATCCACGGGTAGTTCTTGCTTAGCACTATCACTATCTTTTATTATAATAGATTTCATTCGCTTTGTCTAAAAAAATAAATATTATAAACATCACGCTAAAAGTCAAGTTTGATTGAGCGGTTTAATTGATCTAATTAATTTTATTAATCTAATTAAGAGATTAGTTTTTGTTCTAATACTACTTACTGGTATTTTTAATACGAGTTCTACTTTTACTAAGCATGCTCTGTCTACAAATCATTCTTTTGTTTTGACTTACTGAATATATTAAATTATTTAATGTTTGTTTTTACGTAAGCCAAATATAACGTTAAGGTATAAAAATTGACAAAATAAAGATCAACATCAATCTTGTAGTATTCGATACTAGTATATTTACATTGTACGTTCTATGAATGCTTATCGTATTAGAGAAGTTACAACTCGTATTTTATATAATTCAATGACAAAAAACTTCTACATTTTAAAAACATGTCATACTCGCAAAAAAGAAATTATTAGTACTGATAAAGAGTAAGAGATCATTGCATGGTTCATTACAATTGCAATTTAAATTATAAAACAACATTTGAAATACCAATAATTTTTACAAATACAGTTAGTGACTCAATATCCAAGTCGTATTATACATGATTTTCATTACAATTTTTTCATTTCGAAATTTAGAACGGATAAGTGTATATATATAGTTCAATGTATGAGCTGATACGTGATGATCCTTATTAAGTTATTATAAAAAATATTGTATAGTATTTGGTAGTTTTTATTATGAAGAAAAAAACGTGTTGAAAAAGTCTTAGGTTTACTGAAAGATAAATTAAATGGAAAAATTGCGCTCGCAACTCCCGTTAGAACTTCCGATATAATACGTATAAATACGTTGTAAACATCATGTAAATTTATTAGAATGTTTTTATTTAAAGATATAAGTGTATAAATATGAAGTTTGAAAAATGGTTTTCAACAAAATTTTATATATGTAAATTAAATAAATTAGGGTTTTCAACCATTACAAAATAAAATGGTTTTCAACAAGAAATATTTAATCAACAAAATACTATTTAATAAAATTCAGTCCGGCAGAACATCTTATATAATTGTATAAAGCGACATTGTCAAGAAAATAATTGCCAATAGCAACATTTTATTACAATTTATTCAATAGAAAAAAAACGTTTGGGCAATAATTTAATCTGTAGTTGATGAGCTGTATACGATCGCTTAAAAAAAGTGACAAATGAGAAATTCAACAAAATGCAGTTTGCGTATTTATGGTAAAATAAAAACCATTAATAATTTAAAAACTTTTTGTGATTATTATGCAACTAAAGTTTATTTTAAGTATATTTAAGGGAAAATATATGTAATTTTATTAACTAACCTTGATCGTTCATTTATTTCTAACCGTTTTACATATTTTTTTTTACTTTTGCGTTACAGCAGTTTTTCTACTGAATACACATCACGATATTTGATCTTTTGTAATCGAAACTTTTTAATTTTATATAGTTCTTGGTGTATAACGTTTTACTTATACGAGTAACATATATTTGCCACCTTAAGCCGTTACAATAGCTACAAACAATAATATTTTTTTCTAGTTTTGAGATTGGTAAATTTCCACTTTTGTTTTAGCTGAAGATGATTAAGATAGGTTTTATGCCACCGTTTCCAAAAGTGTGAATGAATCATTATGTAAAATTTTAATAATACATATTTCAGCGTTTTGTTAACTGTCTACTTAATTCTTACGCTCCAGATTTTGCATTGTTTTTAAATCGTCCACAATATGCAACGTCGGCTTTAAACTGCTTACTAAAAATGTTGACATTTTAAGTGACCTAACGTCCGGTAAACTTGAAATCTTATACTCTCGGGCTGTTTGAGAGTTTTATTTTCAATACCAATTAAAAATGTTGATACGTGATTCCACATTTCAACCGTACTACATGCTTAAATTTTAGACACTATTTGCAACAAATAGCTTTAATTTCTAATGTTCCGTTTTTAATCATAATAAAAGTACAGTCGAGCCGGTGTATAATTTTACCGTTTTAAATATATTAATTTTGTTAATAATTTTATGAGCTAAACGAGATAATAGTAATGCAGAACAAAGTTCCAATCTGGGAAGTGTTTTAGCTTTTACCGGTGCTTCCTTTGATTACGAACACAACAAATTGTTTATTACTTACCGACTTGATGTAAATACATGCAGCGTCGCAAAAACCGTGTAACTTAAAATAGTTAGTAAGTGGCAATTTTGTTAATCGCTTAAGAATTGAATACGTAGAAATGGTGGGTAGTTGTTTGAGAAACTGTCTCTATACCGTGAAAACATGCGTAGGTACAGACTCGTCCAATCCAGTCTGTTAAAGCCATAACCTTTGTTATAAATTTTTCATTGTTACTATAATAGGTCCTACTAATCCTAAAACCTAGAACCTATAATGCGTTTTGTAGCTCTTTTAACTACTGTTAATGTGTAATGGATGAAATATTTTAAAATATCATTTTTACAATTTTATAAAAGGCCTAAAGTTTTGGTATCACTTTTTGTCTAAATTTATATATACTCATTGTTTAGTCGCGGACGTAGGTACTAACTTTCCATCATTAAAAGCCAATGTTGCTAATTGAAAACACCATCCTTTTAATGTTTGTATAGTTTTTTTTCCATAGCTGTAATGCCTGATTTAATATATCTGCGCCGGTCAGCAAATCATCTACATAACAATCCTGTAGAATTGCCCTTTGAGCGTTTGACGTCAAATTGACGTTTAAACCTAATTGTTTGAAGCGTCGAATCGCGAGATAAGACGCTGATGGCGTTTTGTAAGTTACGATATTTAGTTCATAATGTTGTAGATGGCAAACCCTGTCTGAGCGCCACAATGTTTGTTGGTATTTTTGGTCCTACGAATGAACATAACATATTTTAATATCGCGTGATAGGTAGGAACACTGAGATACCGTTATAAGTAATTGCGTTAATTTTCGTAGATAAGCTCATATGCTAGCTGTTCTTTTTCGAATACAAGGAAGTAATCATTTTCAAAACTTTTTCTTTCTTGAAAATTACGTGCTGATTTATCAGTGTCACTATCTGTTTCGAGCAAATGAATATCTGATCTTGTAAAATATTGAATTCGTCTAAAATATTTTCTAATTTTTCTATTTGAATTTTTAATTCCGCCAATTTGGAATTGTCATTTTGTTGAGATGTATACGGTTTATAATTATATTAAGAAACGGTAAATTATTGAGCATTTGATTGATTTCTTGTAATTGTTGCGGCGTTGTATGCTTGTTGATTTTCATTACACGTGGTTACGTTTACTTGAATTTTTATAATTTTGCCATGTTTGTAATTAATTAAGTAATATTTTGATTTCATCCGGCTCGACGGACCATGTTAGAATTCAAATAAAATCACATTATTTTTACTTAACTCAAGACAAGTAAATATATATTTGCCACGTTAAACCGTTACGATAGTTACAAACATAATAATAATTTTTTTCCTTAAAACTACCCCTGCTTTCAGAGCTCTTGCTCTTGCGCATGTCGAGGTTACCCAAAATGTGTAAAAATGGGTTGCGTTCAACAAATTTATTGTTGAATAATTTCATCAAGAATGTTAATCCACCTGTATGTTTCTCGCACACTATACATTTTGTAGAATACTCCTTTTAATATTCCAAGTACTTTAGTAGCAATATTTTGAGTAATGATTATTACTCTACTTTTCATAAATTTATAAAATACTTTATTATAAAGTTCGGTTTCTTTTTCTAATTGCAAACTTTTAGGAATTATGTTGTTACTATTTTTAAAATGGTTTCCATAGAATCAGCTAGCTAATTATTGTTTCTATAAGATAATTCTTCTAGTTAGCATAAAACTGATGCGTAAAACTGTTAACTCAAATGTTTGCTGATGCTCTGACATAAAATAAAAGCGTACAAAATGACACAAAACATTATTAACCCAGAAAGTGAGATGGTCCAATTTAAATTTAAATACTTAAAGACATGTAAAATTACACAGGAGTCATCTAGCAAAGAAAAAAAAAACGAAAACTAAGAATCTGAAAACGCGCATGTACTTCTTAGAAAGTGGGAGGTTTTTAAGACTACGACGCGAGAAAGCGGTCGGGATCTTAGGGGGGAATCTTGTTCGAGATAGCAATACGCGTTTTACCCTGAAAAGTTTATTTGTATAATTTGTGTTTTGTTTTGTCAATCTTTGTAAATTGCTAGGTATATATGCAAAATAATTTTAATTCATGTAAATTTGTTTTTGTATTTGTGCTTTAAACGGGAACCAGGGTAGTTTTTACCCTTATTTCCTTTGTTTAAAAAGATAGCGTGGGGTAGCCATTTTATAGTCCCGTTACTTTCCCTGTTATATATCTTTTATTTTTCTCTGTGCAAATTAATGTTTTCTTTTAAAGATTATGTTTAAACAAAACGATATTATTTTGCAATTGAAATTTTATTTGTTCTTAAATGTAAACTTGCTCAAGTCGCGTACACGAATGACGGTACACGTTTTATTGTAACTTTCTTTTCTTTGATCATTGCTCGTGTGTTTTATGATTTGCTCAAATTGTTAAAAGTTAGAATTGTTTTATACTATGACATACCTTCATAACCGGAAATAAGCATATGTACGTTAACCGGTGCAAAGACCGTTGTGTGAATTGCCTTGTCAAATGTAAACATAACATTTTATTTACCGTGAGGAGCATACAACATGTGGCTGCAGGTAGTTCTTATACTATGAGGACCCTGTGTATTTTTTGTAAAGTAGCGTATCTTGAATCTATGATATAGACAAGTGCCTGCTTTGATATATGTATTAAAGTCGCGGTAAGTTGCTTCCATGATAATAGACACTACATTTTATAACATTTGTTTGATATTATTGTGTGTATATTATATGTATATTTTGTGTATTATATGTGTATTTTTGGCCCTTGTTTGTTTGTCCCGACCAATCAACTAATAGCTGAATTGATGATGTACGTGCATGTGTTTATGTGTCGTTATCGTACCTGATTACCAGAAGATTTTATTTAAACTCACGACATTCTAACTTCTAGATTGCCGTTGTAATTTCATTTATCTGAAAAAGATTACAATAAATTGAACAACGTACATGATTACTTGTTAACTTAATTTGCTACTGTTCTATTTTGATTCGACTCAAATGTAATTTATTCGTCGCTTGTGAATTGTAATGATATAATGTGCCGCATCGCTACTCGAAGCATTTATGAGGTTGACTTTTATTAATTTATTATTTACTTGTTTTTATTGCATATATTGAAACATAATCTTTTCAAAGGAAGTTAGTTTATTAGTAAAACTTCCATAATAGTAACGTGCAAAACACTACTGGCTAGTTAACCTCACTTTTCAGTTTACATTGCTTTGTTGCCAAACTTTTATTAGTTTCGCCGTGTTGCCATACTTGCTAAAAGTACTTAAAAGACAAGTAATTTCTTTTACACATTATTATATAATGTATTAGCTAATTCTTATAACAGTTGTTGTTTTGTATATCCAAATTATGTAGTTTATTTGTATTAACACTCAGTTCAAGGACCGGAGGGGTTTCTTCGCTCTGTTCTTCCCCTCCTACGACGGGTTCCACCAAACAGGCAAGGTCTCGGTTAAATTCGAATAAAAATTACGATTCATTTTTTTATTGTGTGTTTTATTTAACCTCCTACAGCCTTCCCACATATCGAGAGTAAACAGTGTATAACGAACTTAATACAACATAGGTAGAAGGGAGGGGGATTAACTTGACGATCACAGCCACAGCGAGATGTCGCTACTTTTGTTTGTTCGCAGGTTTGAAATTTCAAACGCGAGTGGGTTACATCACAAAAGTAAAAAAAGGTAACATTTTTATACTCGAAAGCACCGACAGATAAAGAGATTCTGAACAAATCTTTAAATGTTAATTTGAAAAGGGAGCTAAGTGCAATTTCAAAAAAACAAACGATAAAACGGATCTAATCAGAAAATTATCTCAAAAAAAAAACAAACTAAAAATACTCTAAAAAAATCTAAAAGTTATTAGACACACACATCGATAATGGTTAGCGAAAATGCATCAAGAAATAAGATGGCACCTTACGTTACTATAAGGTGAAGGTTTAGCCAACCTGAACTAAAAACGGTCCCCGCTACTTAGTACAATAACATCAGATCAGATTGGTTTGATAAGCACACTTTCAAGGATTGGTTCACATCGTCATTGTTGCTCATTCTAAAATGCCAAGAATAACCGAATTCTATTATCGACAATAACAGTTGTACAAAGAAAATAAAAGTATTCCGGTAAACACTTATTTATAAGTAAAACAAAAGCGATTAATACATACTACTTCATTGTTTTTATCTACCACAACAAAGAATTATTGTTTAGCAAATTAAAACAATACAAAAATAAATTATTGTAATGTAGCGTATATCAATGTTATAACCAAAATTGATCAAGTATAAAAAATAGTTTAATAACCAAAAAAAGGGGGAATACTAAAAAATAGATAAATCAAAACAACACAAAATAGTACATTTAATGATTCGATTTATTGTTTCATAGTTACAAATATTTAATGATAGCAATAAAAATGACCTTGAAATTAAAATACATACTATGTGTGATTAAATTGTGGTTGTAATATTTTTAAGGCAAATGCACGAGTATGTTAAAGTAACTATTTACTAAAGTCCGTAGACCTTATTTCCGGTAAAAAAGTTAGTTGCTCGTTACTGTTAATGGATTCATGTATTCAACCTATATTATTATCGATTAATCGAATTGATTTAATAATAGCCATGTTTAAACGGTGCGACGTGACTTTTTGTTTGTCCATTTTTTTATGATTTAAAGGTAGGCGCTGTTGTATGTTAAAAATAAATTTAATCATGAATACTGACAATGAGTTAATGATAATTTTGAACATTAATACATTCATATAACAATGACTGTACGATACTATGTACGTGTACGTAACTATACAAAGAAAATCTGATTGAAGGTATCGTCTATAAAGTATTTTTAAATTTGATAATCTCACTCTGTATTATTGTATGTATTTGAAATATTAACGCTTTAGTTGTGTTTATTAATTACAATAGTGAAAATGATTAAAAACAATACTTATTATGAATACACTAAAACTATATGTGTGTATGCAGGTCTAAAAAGATTATACTTGAGTTGTGGTACGCACCATAGCTGGTTACCAATGACACTCACCAAGCACAAACAGTAAACTAAAATTTATTTAACATGTTCAATGAATCAAGTGTTGGTAAACATACATGTCATATCGTTATATCAACAATTATATTTACCTACAATTTTTGAATTGGATTAAGAAACTGTTATTATTTAATTATCGATAAATCGTTTCCTTACTTGTAAAGATGTAATCATGACAGTTTCTTATTTCTTTACAATTGCATTTGCAGAAGAGATTAGAATGAAGTTTTATGCATTGATACCAAAACACGTCTTTTTTTCCACGTCATCGTACTATGACGCTAAGCAATTAAATAGTAACTTATATTTTTGATAATAACATTTAATTTACATCTGCATCTAGTATGCAAATATATGAAGGTCACACAAAAGCTTTCGTTTTTATGTAGTAGTACCTATGTCATTCATAAATGCTTCTAATTTTATAAACTAAAAGCAATCTCAAAAGAAACACAATTAAGTAATCTAAAAACACCACTCGCTATTTATTGTGACATTAAAGAAAAATTCATAGATTATTGGTAGTTTAAAATACTAACAATTTCCAACCAAAAAGTTCACATAAAATCTACTACAAAATATATATGCACTAAGAAAAGCACCGTCAAACTTTCAAGCAGTTCATGTTACATAACCGTTAGCATAGGTCAAGAACGTACTGTTCCGTTACGTTCGTTCTGTGTTGATTATTGTGAGAAAAAAGACTATCCGTTATGAAGAATCGCCGAGACGTCAGTAGCAAATATATAGAAATGAACGACATGGTTGCATGTACAAATCCAGTACGAATATTAATAATTTCATGCAGTATTCTGGCTTGCAACTCTTCGATAGTTTGTGGTGTATTTTTGTAAATTAAACTCCACAAATAAAAGTCAAGTGGCGTCATATCAAGAGACCAGTGTCTACAGTTGTGTCGGTTTACTTGTCAATTCAAACAAAATGTTGATTCGTCAAGAAATAAAATGTGGTTTGGCAAAGTAACTTCACAGAGCTCGATTCTGCGATCAAAATCGTCTTTATTCAGTTCTTGCAATAGATTAATTTTATATGGACGGTGTTTTTCCCACTTCGCAATGTTTTTAATTGAATATCGACTCATATTGTGATTTAAAGCCCATTGTTCTGTCGAATTTTTTAGATTCTCCGCCACATTCAATACTACATTCAAAAAATGTTCTTCATTTGTAAAGGTTACTGGCTTTTCAGTTCTAGGTCTATCCTTGACACCGCCTAGTCAGGATGCAACTCATTGAACATGAATCACCACTTTAGCAAATCTTTGTGTTCTATTACCATACCCTATCATCATTAAAATTTGGATACGTTCGGTTTCATCCAAACTTGCCATTTTACACAAAACTGTTGACACTAAATGAATCTTTTACATTTGTTGGTTTGGTAACATTTTAAAAGAAAGAACACTGCTGCGTTTCTAAGGTACCCTGATGAACTACCTACATAATTTCTTTTTGAGCATCTTAATAAAATAGGTTTCGAAACAATCATAACAAAATAAATTCGTCATATCATTAATTATTGTTCTTCAATCAATAGATTTTAAAACATTAACGTTTATTTTCAAAACTCAAAACGATTGAATTTAGGTACGTTGTGCTTCTTACAAATTATGTTTAAAATTTAGAGAAAAATTGAAATATCAAATAATATACAGGTTGTTTCATTTAACAGAATGCAATTTTGGTGTGCCACGCCCTTATGACCAACCTTGTATAATTACGGTTATTACTGTCTAGTAGACATTGAAGAACCCTAAAACTTTTGTACAATTTTTTTTTTGATACCTTGTATATTTTCCTCGATAATCGACCGTTTCCAGACTTATCAGCGACTTTGTATATGTTTGTCTGTGTTTGTGCGCGGTTATTAACTTTAATTTATAACTTATTTTTACTTATTGTTTTTCAATTATTTGTTAGTGAACATATGTAAATAGTCAACTGTTAGAGAAGACAAGTTTTTTTGTGCGGGTTTTTTAAACTTTTAAACTGTTTATTGGTTTAACGGTTGTGATTTAACGACGGAGATTTGTTTTTGTGTTTTAACTGGTAAAAGGACAAGGTCGATAAGGTAGGATCTTAAGTTCTTTAGTGCAGTCGGGTTCGAGCTTTTAATTAAACTTTGGTTGAGTCTTATTGGTGCAGTAGATTCTTAGTTTATCACCTATCAGTACTGCGCACTGATTGGCGTTTTTCTCGAATTACGGTGGTTAATCTAAGTACATAGAGTCAATCAGTGTCACCTCGCGGTTTTTTTGACACCCCACTCGGGGGTGCCAGGGTCCGGCCACCTACACACCCTTAGGCGTTGTTTGTTTACGATCTGTTTTTCACCTCTCTCGTCGCTTCTTTACACCCCAGCTAAACGGTTTCTTGCATAACGGATAGAACTGTGTTCTGGCTACTCTCTAGTATTTGAAAAACTGTTATCAATACTTAAATAGATTAAGCAGCCACCTATCAACTGTCGGGCACTGATTAACATTTAGGCAGTAGTCGGCTGCTCCGATTATGTGTCTCTTTTTGTGGAGAGTAGATATCTGCCTAAGGCTTCGTTTAACACCAAGTTCAACCTTATCGGACCTAGATTTAAATTGTGATAATTCGTTAAATTTTCACGTGTTAACGAATTTGGAACCGATGTACGAGGGTCGCCAAAAAGAAAGAAATATAGCAGAGATGAATAAAATTGAAAGAATGTTCATGCAAATCCATGGAAATATGCAGCAATTAAATTCAAAACTAGATACTGTAGTGCAGGAAATAAAGCAAATAAAAGAGGAAAAAGTAATACTACTTGAAAAATTGGCGGTGCAGGAAAAAACAATAAGTATATTAGAAAGAAAAGTGAAATAGAAAAACATTGTAATAAAAAGAATAAACGACAGCGAGAACGAAAACGAGAAAGAAACGCAAGACAAAGTTAATACAGTACAGTGATAAAAATAGATCAAAAAAGGACTGTTTACAAGAATCGCCTAAATCAAATAGAAAGGAAAAGGAAACAGTAAAATATACAAGAAAAAAGCTACATTATCAAAATAGAAACATGGAACATTAGAACACTATTAGAAAATAGGTAAAATAGAAGAAATAGGTAGAGAGATGGAACGATACAAAATTAGTATATTAGCACTACAAAAGATAAGATGGGGAAGCGAAGGAAGAGTAGACAAAGCAGAATACTCAATATTCTATGGAAGAAATGATAAACAGAGTCAACATGAAATGGCATTCATGATAGATAAAAAGATTAGGAACAAACTAATACAATTTAAAAAAATAGACGAAAGAATATCATATCTAAGAATTAAAAGTACAATAGCTAACATATCCATTATAAATGCTTATGCACCCACAGAAGGAGCAGTAATAGTAGAGAAAGAAGTTTTCTATAACAAACTACAAGAAAGTTGTGAAAAAATACCCAAACACGATACATTAATAGTATTAGGAGACTACAATCCAAAAATAGGAAGAGAAGATTTCATAAAAGACGTGGCTGGGAAAGAAACTATCTACGAAATAACAACAGATAAGGACATGACGCATAAGTACGAAATTTAAAGACAAAAAAGAACATAAATTCATATAGATCATACCGGGAAAGAATAAAAGCAATCAAATAGACCATATTTTAATTAATAGGAAAAGAGAGAGCATGATTGAGGATGTAAGATCATACAGAGAAACTAGCGTAGAAACAAATCACAACCTGGTTATAACAAAAATGAAACTAAGAATGGTTAAAGAAAAACATAGACAACAAAGTCAAAAGAAAAGGAACACAGAAAAACTAGCGGAAAAAAAGAAAAAAGACATACGACAATGAGGCAAATAACCTACTACAGAAAGAAAACAAGTTAAGGACGCAAAAAAAACATAACCGCAAATATGGACAGAAAGACCTGGGAAAATTATCTACTTAGAAAAACAAAAAAGAAGAAACAGAACAAGAAGAAGAAGCCCAAGATGAAGTTGAGGAGGACAATATAGAGATAAGAGCACCACAAAAACAAGAAATAGAAGAAATTATAAATAGGTTAAAAAATCAAAAAGCGGCAGGAACAGATAATATATGTAACGAAATGTTAAAGTATGGGGGAAAAAAACTAAGAGAAAGATTGTACGGAATAATAAGTAAAGCATGGGAAACGAAAACAATAGCGCAAGAATACAAAATAGGAATTATTAGACCAATGCCCAAAAAAGGAGATCTAATAAATTGTGATTGTGATAACACTACTGAACACAACGTACAAAATACTAACTACAATTATACAAAAAAGTGACTAACTGCTATGTAAAATACATAAGTCGAAAGAGTTCAAACGAGCGGTTACAATTCCAAAAACGGAATGTATAACCATAGTATATACAGTGTGTCCGAAAAGTATGGAATATATTATACAGGTCGATAAATATGCACTTTACACGAAAAAGTTGTAAATAAAAGTTGTTTATCACTTAGTTATCTACCACCTGGGAGATATTCATTTAAATTTTTGCTGTAAACGAAATCGCAACAAATAACACTTACATTTTTTTAAATGGCAAGGCACGTCTTTATTATACTCATTTGATAGAGTCTTTTTTTCTCTTTTCAACCATATGAAACTTGAATACCTTTACATCAAAAAATTTTCAAGAAAAACAAGGACATGCCTAACAAATTTATTTTACTAAGCAGTATTAATCAGGTACGTAATATGTAGCATTGAAACAATTGAATGCACTTTAGAACACTGTCACACTTTGCTATTTGTTAGTGCTTGAAATATGGCTCAATTATCTGAGAAACATAGAATTGAAATTTTAATGATTCTGGGATATGGAGATAGAAGAACCCAAGACGAAGTATGTAATTTATTTAATAACTTGCATCCAGAATTAATCATTTCGCAGTCCACGGTAAGCAAAATTTGGCGGTAATTTCAAGAGACAGGTTCGGTGAAAGATGCGAGTAGAATGTCATTAAGTAATGTGGAACGAGAAAATGTGTTCTTGTCTGTTGAGGAAAATCCACAAATTTCTGTTGGACAAATTGCTAGAGACCATAATTTGAATAAATCGGCTGTACATGACGTTTTAAAAAAAAAATTTCATCCTTATAAAGCTTGTGTAGTTCAAGAATTATTTGAAGACGATTTGGACAGAATGCTGGAGTTTTGTGGCCACGTATTGTTTAAACGGCACAATTAACAAACAAAACACACGTTACTGGTCTTCACAAAATCCTCACTGGTATCTAGAAGGACACACCCAATACCAGCAGAAAGTCAACGTCTGGGTAGGAATGATTGAAAGTCAAATTTTGGGGCCATATTTTTTTGAAGGTAGTTTAACGGCGAATATTTATCTCGATTTCTTAAGATTTGAGTTAGTTCCTGCTTTGGCCGAGTTATTTTCACATGAAGTAGATCCAGATATACCTCATAACAGAATATGGCTTCAACAAGACGGGGCACCTCCACATTTTGGAATTAATGTCCGCCACTTTCTTAATAATAGTTTTTAAAATACATGGATAGGCAGAAGAGGTACGATAGAATGGCCTGCTCGCTAGCCGGATTTAAGTCCACTAGATTTTTTTCTTTGGGGCTATATTAAAAACAAAATTTATGTAAATAGACCTGATAATGTTGAAGATTTGAAAAATCGCATTAGAGTTGAGATAAGAGCTATAACTCGAGATATGATTTCAAAAGCAATCGATGGTTTTAAAAATCGAATTTACCACTGTCAAATTATGAATGGTTTACATTTTGAACATTTATTGTAAGTTTAGTTTAAATACATTTTTTTGTTATAACAATTTTATGTAAAGATATTTAAAGTTTAATATTTGCTATTGTGACAGTGCATTCAATTGTTTCAATGCTACATATTACGTACCTGATTAATACTGCTCAGTAAAATAAATTTGTTAGACATGTCCTTGTTTTTCTTGAAAACTTTTTGATGTAAAGGTATTCAAGTTTCATATGGTTAAAAAGAGAAAAAAAGACTCTATCAAATGACTATAATAAAGACACACTGTATATAAAAATTTAAACGTTTATTATAATTTTTTGTAATAGCAAAAATATTTCAATCCACTTTAAAGTCCTATTTAAAAAATGATTTTTTTAAGATTAACCGTAAATTCTGCAAGATATTTTCTTGCAGCAATACAATTTTTGACTTTGACATTAGAATTAATAACTAAAACAATTTTTTTCGTAATTCTAGTTCCTAGTTGTAGTGTTGTAATATTAATTATTAAAATATTTTAATATTTTTTTATTCTAATCTAAACTAAGCTAAAGTTTTTTGAAATTTATCCAAAACAAAAAAATTATAAAAATTTATCTGTAAAGCTTATAATTTTAAAAATTTAAATTCATATAATTCAGTTTGCAAGGAATTACATAACCAAAAATGTTCTCATTTAGAACTTAACTCTTTCAAACGCCAAAAATCGCTTACAAAATAAAATTTACAAAACATAATAAAAATATTTTAGAAATACTATTAGTGATTTGTGCTTAATCAGATATGTATGTGAACATTCCTGCAATATTTCTTCTGTAATTAAACATGTTTGTTTAATTTTTGTACTTTCAAATTAAAAAAAATATATTTACATCATTCATAGAGTGCGCGAAATACTACATTAGCAAAAACAGTACAGTTGTACAATAGAAATACATGTCACTGCTCTCTCTATAGACGTGTATAAAAATTTCAAAAATTCAAATGTACACATACAATTTAGCACGTGGACCAAAACCGGAACCAAGATTTGTTCAAAATAGTTTTAGTAAACCGTAACTATTATATATTCGTAAAAATAATTAAACGTAAGAGATTTTAGAGAGATGATATTACGGTTATTGAGATATAATATCAAGTTAAAACTTGATACTTAGCAAGACTTTTAACACGTTCTGTAATCGTAGTCGTAAACTGTTTTGAAAGGTCTGTTAAATAAATATAATATTTTTAAACAATGTAAATGTTAAAATTGTTAATTTTTGACATATACCTGCAATTAAAGTTTTTAATCCGGTCCTGACTATTTAAATAAAACTGAGATTGGCATTTAATTTGTAATATGCGCTTGGTGCTGTAATATCGGATACTTAAAACGTATAGACTTTTTGTTTATTATAACTATAAGTTCTTAGAAACAGATAAGTTTTATTTCCTCCTATGATAAGCTATTAAACTGACATAACTTTTGCAGTTAATGCTAAGTGAACCGTATGTAAATACGTACGTACTCATATTTTTCCAAATTCGTCGTCGAGAAAGAGAATGATATGTACCTACTAGCAATGGAAAAACCAGTAAAAAAATGACGGGTTGCAAAAAACCAAGTTAACTATGTCGTTAGCCGACATCATTGGTAACTAAATCGTAGCTACTGATTTGACAATGTTGTCAGCAAAACAATTGATTTTTTATTTGACGATCTATAACAACACTTAACAGCATGATCCGATAGTTAACTACATCGTCAAACTTAACAATGCTTTATACAAACGAGTTTGATTTTTTTTCCAGGGCCTGGACCAAAACGTAATAACAGTTCGGGTACGGTTGAATTTAACTATTTAAATAAATAACTTAAAACTTATTTATACAACTCAACAGAAGCTTACAGAAGTAAGGAAAAGATTAGTGTCATGGTTATTCTTTACCAAACATTAAGTGATGAGTAACTTATAGACAATTACATAAACGTGTTCTACAAACTCATCATATGATATTGTAAGCCCAAGATTCATTCGTTCAAACGGTCACTTCATCTTATGACCGTCATCAGTTTACGTTATCGGCATATGACGAAAAGTATAGATATATAGAGAAGTATATAATTTTTTTCCTTAAAGATTTATTCTAAAGCAACCGATTTTCAAGATGTCTGCAATTAAAGTTTTCAGGCCGGTCCTGACTATTTAAATAAGTTAAGATTGATTGTTGATTTTAACTAAGCGTTAAATTCTGAGAGATTTGTATTTTAAAACGTATTGTGTTGATTTTTTTAATTTTCGCCATCATCTACAAAATAAATATTTAATAAAATAATTACGATAAACAAATAATTCTCAATTTTTATTTCTTTGTTATGACACTAACCTAACTCATCAAAATGTACTTTGTGTACTCGATTACGAATATCTTGTTCCAACGACAAGACTTCAGCTAAATTAAACAAAAGAAATGTGTATTGTAAGAAGTATAACTACCAAATTTAGTTTTCTTAGAACTCAGTATGACAACTACATACTTTATTTCTGCCTCGATTTCTTCAGGTAATGCTAATTTATTTGTGTAAATTGCTTTCGTAAAATTTTATTTTGATGTGTATGTGTGAGACTGGAGGTGTTATTCCTACCTACGAAGGTCGTGTCTTTTCAATAAAATTAAAACTTTAATAGTTGTTTTTCTTCAATGCAAATTGTTGAAGATCGGTCACAAAGTAACATGTTTTACTAATCATTTAATTTGAAGAAACGGTTCCAAACGCTAGCCAGCCCGTAGTTCAGATAACCTCCTAGACTTTTGTAATATATAAAAAGTGACGTAATACAAAACTTCTGTAGATCATAGAAATGAGTTGTAAAATCAATTTTTGCGCCAGCAAATGCAATTAGACACACTGTCCAATTATTTACGCGAGTCACGAACAATTTTCCGCTAAATCTAGAGGTTTGTGTTTTAGTCAATAGGAAACATTTTCAATATTCATTGATTCATAATAATTTTATGATAACAAAATTTGATTTTACTTATTTTTCAGTATCTATTTAGTAGTTGCCAAAATATCACAATACCTCTGTCAAGTTATTCTTGATGTATTTCTATGCTTTGTAAAGTACTTGTGGGCGGAGCTTTTCTGATTTTCTGTTTTTTAAAGACAGCGTATCAGAACACTACTTATTGTATTATACTCGTAAGAATGGATTGTCGTGTCAATTTCGTGTACTGCGCATATCACGTGGCAGGTCCTTTACAAATTACGATTATTATACCACAAACTAATAAAAGAAAATGTACCGTAATTCACACTATTGGATTCTTCATTCAAGGAGGAGCATAAAAAAACTGCTCAGTTTTTTTATGCCCCTCCTTAAATGAAGAATCCAATAGTGTGAATTAAAGTTAAATAAGGAGGATAAAGAAACCCTACCATTAAAATGTACCGTATTTTATGACTAGTAAATTTGATTATACCTAGTAATGTAATGTTCTAGTTTTTAATTATATACCCTCAGTATACTCGTTTTGCATACTTTTCTTAATTTTTGTTAGTATTATTTATTTAAGTAGTTTAACTGACCTACGGTGAATTAAACACTTAAACACCATAAGCAACCATAAGTATACAGTAATAAGTCGAGGAGTTTATTAAAATTACTTTCTCTTTTATTTCTTTCAGTTACGGAGTGCGTTTAAAAGCAAAGTTGCCAAATTACGAGACATTTTATTTACCAAAACTAAGTTTTAAAAAATAATAGAAAATCGGTTGTAAATCATAAAGGTTTCAATTGTCAATTGATTACTGTGACAAAGTGTGTGCAAACTGTGATAAAGGCAAATCAATGTTGCTAAGTAAGCATTTTTTCTTGCAAGAGTCATATTGAAAGCTATTTTTCTCACATCAAAAAAATTATTAAATTATTTATTATTTAAACATTACATATTTATTTTGTTATTGTATGTTACGCTTAATAATTATGTTTTCCGTCGATCATCTGTTAACAGTAATATTAACGTATAATAATGTATCAGAAATAGATCGTTAATGACCACGATTAATAAACGATTTTGAACCAATGAATGAATTTCTATTAATGTACGATTTTCTATAGCAACCAATGAAATCGTTAGCACTGATTTAACGATATTGCGCGACTACTAGATATAACGAGTTACGTATACTTTAGTTTCTTTATAACTTCACACGTTTTACTAAGGTACGATGAACAGAAAAACTTTAAAACTAACTCGCTTGTTAATCGGCGCCATTAACAACCGTGTTTGTTAAATAACTACACTGGTCTGCAAAAAAATATTTTTTATTGAGTCCTGACATTATTCCGGGTGATTCTTATGTAAAATGACGTCCTGAATCCAAATATGTCTTCCGTTTTCTTCCATCACCCACCATTTTCAAGGGAGCCCCAAATCTCTAATTTTACCACTTTTCGATAAATTAATTATAATTTATTTATCGAACGATAATAATAATTATTATAATAATAAATATATGGACATGAATTTAATTTAAATGGGAAAAAGAACTATTTTAGCTATAAACAGTAATAAATAAAAAGATATTCATCGTTACTTGGTGCTTGCTTTCCTTTTATACCCTGAGGTACAGCTCTCTCGTTTCAAAAACGAGCAGTACTCCGCCAACATGATTGCATTCCACTTCCCTGAAAATCTCTTCTCCAGCTTAGCGATGTCTTGATGGAACCGTACCCCGTGTTCATCCGAGACTGTTCCTAAATTTTCAGGGAAAAAGTCCAGATGCGAGTGAAGGAAGTGAACTTTAAGAGAGATCTTACATCCTATGTCCTTGTACGCTAAAAGCAGTTCCTCGACGTGGAGCAGTTCCTCGACCAGGAAGTTCTTACAAACGTTTTGAAATGCAAGACAAGCTCGTTTTTCTTTTCGATTTAGGTGTTCAATAAACGTCGAATTTTAGAAGAGTTGTCTAATCTGGGGACCAACAAAAACGCATTCTTTGATTTTAACTTCGCTAAGACGAGAAAATTTAGTTTTCAAAAATTGAAATGCGCCACCTGTCTTGCCCACTGCTTTCACAAACTGCTTGATCAATCCAAGTTTGATGTGTAACGGTGGTAAATAAATATTTTCCTTCGGAACCAAAGGATTGTGGGCGACATTTTTCTGACCAGGAATAAGATTTTCTCGCAGAGGTCAGTCCCGTACGATGTAATGTTTATCTCGGGCTCGGCTATCCAATTCACAAAGGAAGCAACAATATTTTGTGAATCCTGATTGCAGACCCGTGAGTAGAGCAACAACTTTTAAGTCAGCGCAAAGTTTCCACTTATAATCTTGATAACTAATTTTATCAAGGATTCTGAAAATGTTTTTGTACGTTTCCTTCATATCAACAGAGTATGCAACTGGAACTGATGGGAAGTCATTCCCATTTGCCAACAGGACAACTTTTAAGCTTGTTTTTGATGAGTCTATAAACAGTCTCCATTTGTCTGGGTCACATGGCATCTGTAGCTCTGTCATCAATAAATTTGCATTAGGGCAGAACACTAAACCTTTATCTTCTGAGAAAAGACATTTCAGGGTTGCTTGTCTGGTCCTGTAAGAAGATATTTTTACTCCCTTTTCTAAGAGTTAAAATCGCGATCCTAGGAATTAAGATTTAGTCTTGGGTAACTGCAAATCCCTGACAAGATCATTTAATTCCGATTGAGTGAGGAGGTGAGGTTGCCGAGAAACTAAATCTGCGGAATACTCTTCATCATCATTTAACGTTTCATTCGAAGCCCCAGGTTGTGGCTCAGAGTCTTTTAAATCAATTTCCGGCTCTAGAGTATAAGTGTTTGGGGGCTCTGGGATTGGCAAAGTATTGTTATGAGGAACAGGTCTTAGAGCTGACATAATATTGGGATACTGAATTGTATGCTTACCTTTGCTCGAAAACCCGACGGTGGAAGTTATACAAAAGTAATAATCTGTAAGATGACAGCGAGGTTCACGCCAAACCATGGGCACAGCAAATGGCATTGATTTACGGGTACCTTTGAGCCATTTGGTCAAACTACTGTAACAAGTCGTACAGCAAACTGATGGAGCCCAAGTTTTGTCCTGGTCGCCAACTTGGCAATTAAAGTACAATTTATAAGCTGTTTTAACAAGCGGAAAAGGGGTTTTCGTTGCGTTTTTAAAGTTAATTCCCCGCAGACATAGCAGAAGCTATCGGGATGATTTTTACCCTCGCGTGGCATAATTAAACAGTAATTCAACGCCCGACATTAACCACAAATCACACTTAGTCACTTGAAAAAATCCGGAGTAAAAAAACTTTTGCCATATACTTTGGTATACATTTTATTACCTGCTTTGGGATGTTTAACGGCTATAAGTTAAAATTCTAAAAAAAATGCAAAAAATTAAATAAAAATGGGGTCCCCCCAAAATAGGTGGGTGTGGGTAAAAACGGAGCTCATTTTTGGATTCAGGAGGTCATTTTACATAAGAATCGTCAAGAATGGTATCAGGGCCGATTTTCATGCAGACCAGTGCTATTAGAACTTTGAAAACAAAACCGAAAAGATCGGAAAAAACTGAAAAATAAATAACGGTTTAATAATAATAATATAATATATAATAATAATTTCGGTTTCCGATTCGGTCCAAATAAAAATATCGGTTTTGTTCCGGTTTTCGGTTTTATTTCGGCCCTATTCTTTTTCAAAATAAATTATGACTTTCGTGTATCAGTAGAAGTTTAAATGGTCAATCTATACTAAGATAAGAACGTCTTCTAAATCTAGACCGTATCACCTCCATGAAGTGAACTCTATAGAGTTTAGAATTTGACTTAGTTCACAACTTGATTTGAGTTATTTTACTTGTCTTTAAGTATATGGTAACAACGCGTAGTAAATCAACTGATTTATGTTAGCAGTCGTGTGATCAACAGCTAAACACGAGTTATACCAGAAGAGTATTTGTGAAAAGTGATTATTATAAAAATAATTAATTAGTAAAAAACAATTTTGTAATCTGAATAATTTTTGAAATCAAACATTTGCACATCCGAATCTATAAAAACAAATCTGCGCTAAGTCATTTAATGTATTATATCAGTTGTATTTTTTGTGTAAAAAAGCAAAACAACGGGGTAAAGTCTATTACATGATTTTCGCCTTATTCTGTTAGGTTTTAAGGTTATGTTTAAACCGATCAAATTATGCGCTAGTATATAAAAGGTATCGATTAGAAATTGAAGAATGGAGATGGGGTTTGTCAATCACTATTACTTAGAATGTTAAAAAACGCGGTTGAACGGCTTGGGGTTATATTTTAGCTGGATTTAGAGCGTGCGGCCTAGTTCCGTTCGATTCCGATGCTGTTCTTAAAAAAGATAAAACAAAAAGAGTCTAGAACCGAGGTTATTACTTTTACGAGTTTTGAACCAACGTTGTTAACAGTAGAACCGCCAAACAAGTCAATTTGACCTTTCGTGAACTTTAAAACGTTTGCATTATTTTTTTGTTAGATTTTTGAAATAGAGGTTCAATAAATAGATTTTTCAAAATAAAGTTTATTTCCGACTTTAAACTGTTAAATTATAGAAAGGGCCAATTTGACTACAAGTGGACTTTTAGGTATTTACATTCAGTTTTACTATTAACCTGTCAAATTTCTGTAATTTAATTTTGTCTAAGATTTTTGATTTTGTTATTTTAGTTAGAATTTTTAATGTTTATTTTGCGTGCGAGATCTTTGCAAAATCAATTAACGTTGCGTTAAAGAATCAAATCCAAATCAGTGCGTTGAGTTATTTTATTTTGCATTTCTATTCATAGTAATTTTGGTTTTAATTATATAAATTACTGATTCATTTTTATTTTTTTGTTTTATTTAATTCAATTTAATTTAACGTTTAATTCTGCTTTGATTTTTGTGTGTTTATTCCATTTAATAAACGTTAAATTGTTACATTGTAACATCCGGCCTTTCGCGGTTAGTGTAATTTAAAGATTACAGGTTTTTGTGTTAATACGCTCTAAAAAGGTAAGCCCCATTTGGAGTGTGTTCACAAAGACAGCGAGCTTTTGGTTGGCAAGATTAAGCTATTAACCTTTCTAGCACTCGTTTGATTTGTTTTTCCAATCAATCACGAAGATCTATTTTAGTTGAACTCACTTACGTTTCCATTGAGCTACAAGCAATTACATCATTTATGTTGCTTATATTCTCGCATTTCTTTTATTAAGATCTTTTGCATGCAACATGCAACGCTTGTAGATTATCTATACCAGCTTAAGATTGGGACTAATGATGCCCTTGTGAGAGAAATAATTTTTTGTTTTTTCTAACACGCCAGATCATTTCTAAGCACCGAGGATTGCCTGTCGTCTGTCCAGAAGGTCTGTTTCAAATCGCTAATGCGGGGGAATATTTCTTTTCTCTTGCCGATGAAAAAGTATGAAAACTCTTCAATAATGATTTTTTATGCCTCCGTCCGTTTTGACGTATTTTACAAGCAATATAATCGGCCGGAAAAATTACTTTTCCGGACTAGGCCGGTAAAGTCAAGGTTAAATGTAGTAGAATTTTATAACTAGAAGTTGGCAGTACAGTAATTCCCTTTCCTTCAATAGTTTATGTGTCATGTCATTTATGTCAAAATTATTATTTTATGAGCTTGGTTAACTATTATACTACTCCAAATTACCTATAACGACTTTTCTAATAACGAATGCAAACTTATTTCAATCTTATTGACAAAGAGAACGATAAAGACAACCGTAAAATTAAAAATCACTTAAACTTATATCGATCAAGTAAGTATACCTATGTATATGAAACATCTTTAACTTTAAATGGTAACTTTTAGCTTAATCAACAGCATATTAACATCTCTATCATTTATTATAAGGAACTTACTTATTTAAATTAAAGTTAATTGTGCAGTTTGAAATATTTATATAAAGTAAACTCGCATCATTTAAGTTGAATTGTAAGTTTTGAACGTTACAATTTGGTTGAATGCTATCGACATTAGCAAAACTTATGTAACACTGCGGTATGGAATTACATTGTCTTGTTAGTTGATTGTCTATTGCGATTTTAGGTGTCAAGGAGTCTTCTATGTATTCTTCGGCAACAGTACTGTCCTTTTCAACTACGTGATATTAGTTCCTTGACTTACTAATGCCGTTACATTATTTCTGCAAATGCAGTGTCCTGTATATAATAAAACATACTTATTGTAGACGCTTGCTGAATTTTTAGTACACCAGTTAACAAGATCGTGGTTTCCAGTACCGATCCAAAGATTTTGTCGGTAACAAATTGTTATCACATTTTGTGCAGCTTCTTTAATGTGTGGAGGAATATCCATTTTAAGACGATGCAAAATAAATAATACTTTTAATCAAGTTAATTAAATTATAGCAAAATTAAGTATATTTACATAAACAATTGTAATTCAAAATTACAGATTTCGTTGTTATCAACACAGAATATTTAAATTTAGTTAATAAAATAAATCATTTTTTAAACGTTTTTTTTAAAGTTCGGCACAAAAAATGTTGTGTATCACACGTTCTAAAAGTATTTTGCGAGTATTCGCAAAATAGCACTTTCTGGACTGTGATACAAATAACTATTTTGTGAGTTGGTTTCTTATTTATCTGTACGTTTTTATATGTATTTTTTGATTAAAAAACTAATGGCTGTGTAATACACATGTTCAAATAATAAATTACCTTAGTATTTGTGTTATTATAAAATTCTGCGAAAGATGTCACTCCGACTGATTACTATAGATAATATTTTAATTCTTTGAAATCGACTTTACCCCGAGCAGTTCTTTAGAATACGCATTTTTAAATGAGTGAGCGTTCACTACTTCAGTTAAAATTATAAAATATTATTTAACCTACGATCTTGCTCCAGTGACCGATCAATAGATGACACACAACATCATTAAAATACAGTTTTGAGCTATCTCAAGAAAAACGATCGACATCATCCCGGTTGACGGTACCTCTGTAGTGGTTCTTTGTTAGATTGTTATGTTTGCTTCTTCAAGTGCATCAGTTTCTTTTTTACTTCTTTTTTAGAATCGGGCTTAGTTTGCAAGTTGATTAGCTTTACGCATTAAAGATTCCTAGTTAGATTTTGGTTACTGGTTTGAATCCTTCGAATTCTTTCTAGGGCTGATAGAACAAATAGTTTGCAACTTTAGTTACAATTAGATACGGTCCAAACTTGTATAGGATGTTCTTATATTAGCATAACTCTAATGTTTACTTTTCTTCAATTTATATGTAGGTACAAAAGCAACTAACGATTTTGAAAAATTATTAATTGTGTTCTTAACATATCCAAAGCGTGCGACATTTAACAAACAATTCTGAATCCCGACGTAAATTTAATGAATAATTCTGCAACGAGAAGGCTCAGAAGCCAAATTTAGAGACAGTGTTGTTTAAAACGTAATCGGTGCTAAACCAGCTGGTAATCCGGATATTATTTGATATTCCCGCGTCAATTTTTTTTCTGAGTGTATATTAAAGCGGTAGCATATAAAGGTTCTGTGAACAATAAGCAAGAGATGTAAAGTCAAGATTTATATTTCATTGATTTTATGCAAACTGTAAATAATAGTTGTTTTGCAATAGAATTTGATCTCGATTATTGTTGCTTTAAAAAGCTATTGAAGCCACAAACAAATACTTCAGGCTGTATCTAAGAAATTGTTTTAGAGAATCGTACAATTTAGATATTTAACAAGTTGTTGTTTAGTTGCGAGCAGTTTTTTACATTTATATAAGACCTAACCTCTGGACTTAGTGTCAACTGATCCAAATGTAATTACCGACGAATTCAAAGAAAAATTTTAAAACACAAAAGTAGATGATTATGAGTTATATTACAATTTAATAACAAAGTAATTAATTTATATTCTAAACTGCAAAAAATATATTTTTAATCAAATAAATTGACAAAATAGCTGCATACTTAAATTAATAACTGTTTCGAAATTGTTTATTTAACTAATTATTAACTCTTTCGAAAACGTATTTTATGCTAAAGTTATTAAATTCTTAAATTGTTACAAGTTTTTGTTGAATGACTATATTACAGAGTTGCAAGTTTCTTAATTGCAATAATTTATGCATTAACTTTTATTTTTTTAAGTAATAAACATTTTTGTATTTAAATGAATTTAGCAATAGCATTACAATAACATAATGTAACAAACACGTAAAAAAATGTATAGATATATTCATTTTTGCATTAATAATGCATTATCAAAACCAACATCTTAATTTGATTTTTTAAATAAATTTAAATAAACATGTAAATATCTTTATAAAAACAATTAAATCAGTAGTTCCCAAAGTGATTTCTACGAACCCTCAGGGGTCCTGGGATCATTCAGGGGGTCCGTAGAATATTAAAATTGATTTGAACAACGTCAGTAGGGGGTCCGCAAAAGGTTTAATATCAAATTTAAAAATGTGACACATTTTTATTAATATGGAAGTTAAAATAAATAACAATGAATAAATTATTAACGATTTTTACATTCTAATTAAAATATAAATATAGACAGATACATAAAATGCAAGTAATAACAGGCATCGCGGTGAGTCAAGCCTATCTATACAGGTTTATACAGGAACGCAATAGAGCCGACAATTTAGTTATGTGTTATGCGTGATGTGAAGTGCATACAACAAATTTTCCTAGTCTTGGAAAAAAAGTATAATGTTTTGTATTGGTGTGCAGACAGCGTACTTTCGTTACGTAAGTATTATTAAATAAAATTGATATCCCTTTTTAATTTAAATTTATTTAAGCAAAGTTATACTCTTGTTTAAGTTGATCAAAAAAACTATATATCACAGTTATCAGAAGAGTAATCCCTTTTAATGTTTTTGTTTTTTATTAAAAGCTTAAGATGGGATCTTCTATCACAGATGTGTTTCTAAAGATTATACACGGTGTATCTGAAATACGACTAAAAACTGAAGGAGTAGTTTCCTTGTGGCGTTAAATGAAAATTTTTCCTTTAAAGATTTGGTGTAGAGTGAACCAGTTTTGAAGTATTTGCAATTAAAGTTTTCAGGCCGGTCCTGACTATCTGAACAAATCGAAATTGTTTGTTGATTGTAACTATGCGCCAAATGATGAGTGTAAAATCCGTGAAACGTATTGACGTATTGTGTTAATTAATCTATAAAATCAATTGTTTCTAAAATAATTAAAGCAGATATTAACGTTTATTTCTTAGCATTATTACTGACCTAGCTTAACAAAATGTACTTGTGTACGTTGGTGTTTGGTGTAACCAAAACAAGACCAGATAATTAAATGCAAAATTCAGCTTTCTTAGAACTAAGTTCGACAATCTGATTTATTGCTGTCTCGATTCTTTAAGGAATTTCTTTAGTTGTCATAATATTTAATTTAAATTTTCTTTATTATGTACAATAGTGATACTGTTTTAATGTCCGGTAAGTGTAATTATAACCTCCACACCACACGTAGATTGTGGGTTGAGCAATATCCTAAAAAACAATTGCCTTCAATAAACTTTATTTCGACGTGTGTGATAGGATTTTTACTTTAAGTTCGCGGAACAATGTGGTTTATGCACGACATAGCTCCTCCGCAAGTAAGTCACCGCATTTGCGGTTTCTTAAATATAAGTCGTTGGATTAGAAGAAACGGTACTAGACGCTGGTCCGCCCGTAGGCTAGATATTAACCTTTTATGTCAATCAATTTTTTGCAGCAACAAATGCAATTGAATTAGTTAGAATGTGCAATTATTTACGCGAGTAACGAACTATTTTTGGCGACGTTTAAAGGTTTGTGTTTTATCCAATGGAGGAGGTATTGTCTAGTGTACTTTAAAAGGATTTGCAGAATAGCAAGTTTATTTAAGACTGTAATTTAATAATGCGTTATCTGATAACATTATCTTGTATTTATTTTTGGTGTCAGCAAATCGCCGAAAAGAAATATACACTTTATAGAACTGTTTATTTTCATTCCTGGTGTCAACGACCTTAAGAGATTACAGGTCTGTAATTTACGATTTTTGCTAAAAATTTTTGTTTTTTTAACGTTTTAATGGAACTTTTGTTTTGACGTCTTTTGCTTGTATTTATGCTTTAATTTCACCTGCTAAAATAACAACTCGTTAATCAGATACACCCTGTATTATTAATGATTTTGTAAAAGAAGGCGTATTTGGTTTTGTAATTTAATATAATGCATCCTAAAACTAAGCTTACTATTTTATATTTTTGTTTATTTTGTTTACTTTCGCGAATAACCAAATCCGTGAATGTTTGAAATTACTGTTTTATTATTTTTGTTGTTAATTGATTTTTAAATTATTTATTTTTTTTAATTAATTGGCACACAATGAGTACGTACACAATATGTAAGATTTGCATGAAATTTTATCTTCACATCTCAAATAATTAATTCAAGAGAGCGTTACATTGCAGTCTATTTAAAAAAAAATATAATGAACAGTGGTTTGTTGCAAATAAAAATTTTGGTATACTATATATATTTTCCTATATCCTTTTGGGTCCCTTTTTTTAGATAACAGTATGAGTAAGCCGAAGAAAAAATGCAGACAATACAGTATTGAATATATGAAATATGGCTTTATTCGTCAATAAGAAATAGTACTTTACCTATGTGCATTTTATGTAATAAAACGATGACAAACAATTTAATGAAACCTTCTAAGCTTAAAGAACATTTAATAAAAATCTATAGTGACAAAAAAGACAAGGATTTAACGTTTTTTCTTGAGGTTGAATTAAGATTGTGTGAGAATAAAAAAATATTTGAAACATTGCAAGAAGGTATAGAGGCAACATCTAAGAGAAATGACGATGGACTGCGTGTCTCTTATAATATTTCTTTAATGATTGCGATGCCCGGAAAGCCGCACACTGTTGGTGAAGAATTTATCTACAAGCTGGAAGTGAGGTAATACGCATCGTGTTGCACAAACCAGCTTTCGATAATATAAAAAGAATTCCACTAAGATCGACCCAATTGCTCAGTGGGTAGAAAACTCTTTATTTGACTTTTCTCAAGAATTGTTATTTGCTAGATGTTTGAAAACTGATACAAAAGGTGAAACGTTATTTACTGAATTAATAAGATTTTTATATGTAAAAACTATACCCTTGACTAATATCATCTTCTTTGCTACTGGCGGTGTTCCGGCAATGGTAGGACAACACCAAGGCTTTTTGGCATATTTAATACAAGGAAATGTATTATCGGTACATTATGTCATTCATCAACATCATTTAGTCGCAAAAAACCTTAGTGAACGTTTTGTAATGTTAAAAAAAGAAATTAATAGTTCAATTCGCGAGTATGAAAAATTTCTCGTCGAGTATGAAATTTGTCAGGAGAATTTCTCTACTTTTGCGCCGAGACTGTCAAATTTTAGACAGCATTTTTACCTCACTTCCTACAAGACCATCTACGAGTTCTGTACTTTTACGCCCGGGTTAACCTTCACCGTTAGATGGTTTCACGCTACTATCCTAATATGCAATTGCATTTGGAAGGTTGAATCGGGGTGAGCGGTATACATTTTTCTTTATTGATGGTTTAAATTGACTCTGTCAATTGTCTGTAGCGGATATTGGTACCCACCAAATGTTTATCGTTATCACCGAAGATAACTAGCAGGTGGCCTCGTTGGAAAATTTCCATGACGTCACATTATTGATAACGTCATTATCGTATCCGCCGTCAAGGGTTGGAAACAGGCAGGACCATCCCTCTTTGGAAGAATAATTACGGCAAACACGGGAAATTTATGCTGTTTAGTCGAAGGGAAAAGCTGCGCATTTGCGTTGTTAATAATTGGATGCCAAGGAAACCTTTTATTTGTGTTAACAATTAAATGCTCGTTTAGATTGGGTTTAATATTACTTTTTAGGTACATGAAGTACGGAGATTAGCTAATATCTGACTGAGGTAAAACCTAACTGTGAGTATTACTACTTTAATTTCTTTCTTTGATTTGTACTTCGGTGGTCATGTCGTTTATGACCGTACGTGCATGTTAAGTTAACACAATTAATAATATTTTTGTGCTTCACGAACTTATAAGCAGTGTGCGTTGAGTCTCAAAGGCTTAAATTGTTTTGTTGGTCTACAATTTAAAGATTTGTAAATATAAATTCAGACGTTATGTTTATGTAACTGTTTAGACAGACAAGGTCAGCTTGTTGCTCGCTATTCGGCGCAACTTATAATTCATTCGACCTACGTGTAAATATTGTCGAGAACTTACATTTATATACTAGAGTTAGACGGTACCTCCAGAATTTAATTTTTTATCGTTTTGGCGCCTTTTTTTAAGATTCACGTTATAATCACACATAACAAAGTCTGCAATACCTCTCCGAAGAAGCTGTGCTAGCCGTTGCTTTGTTTTGTTACAAGAGGACCATTGTAACAATTTATTCTTATCGGATCAACTCAAGAAACCTGAGTTCCTCGTAACATGAATCTACATTATGGCATTAGAGCAGTTAATAAAATCAAAAGGAATACGTTAAATAATAGATTATTTGCTTAACTTTGATTTAGTGTTGGAATAAAGAATAAAGACAATGATTTACGGCACAATTTAATTATCTCAAAAAATGACATCGCTGATATAACTGATTGATTTGCCAGATTTAACGAGACTAATTTGAAACTACAAGGTGACACATTAAATTTAATCAAAGCTAAAAATGTAATATTTGCGTTTGTTGCAAAACTTTTGCTGTACAAACAAAACTGGGGAAGAGCACAATGTTTTCACTTTCCAAATCTTACAAAATTGCAAAATAAAGATAAAGATTGATTTGCTTATCGTGAACACTTACCTACAGCTCAACCAAATTTTCGTGTCAGGGCGGAGTCAACGCGCACTGGCAAAGTTAAGAATGCAAGAGAAGGGGTTATTGTAGTCAAGCTGTTGTGGCGTACACTTGAAATTCTACACCTGTTTATCTGCGTTGGTAGTTCTTGTTTTGCGTTATTTGTTTTGATTTTCGAAAGGATATAATAGTTCTTAAAACTAAACTTGTAGTTTACTTAATAAAGATAAGTTAAACGAATTATCTTATTTATTCTATGCACGTGTACATTGCATTTCGTGCGTAAAATGCATCTTTGTTTATCCGAATGCGTTCTTCCTCTGCGCAGTTAAGTACCGCCTTGACACGAAATCTTGGTTGAGTTGTAACAGCCCTTCACTCGGACCTTAACCAAAGATTTGAAGACACTTCGATATTTCCGACTAGGTGTTGAACCCTTTTGCAAGTAGTCAAACTTAGAGCAGGCGCGGCTCCAGCAGTTTATTTTGGTGGAGGTTCCATCAGTTTAAAGCGGTGGGGGGGGGGTGCTCATACATTTTTAAATAATAATGTATTGAATATGGCGTTAATATAAAATTGAATAACACTTCGTTATGCACCAAGCTTTTACTTGCAAGCGATAAAGTATCATAAATTATACAACTATAAAAAAGCGAATGCGTTACATAGAAAGTGAGAAAAACTTCAGTATTATTTTCAAGGTCGGGGGAGGGTCATAGCCCCCCGGCCCCCCCTTTGAAGCCGCGCCTGACTTAGAGCACAAATACAGATGAATACATACTAATTCAAGAGCTAATTAATAAATTATCCACAAATGAGAAACCAATATTTAAACAAGGATCAAACCCGGCTACTTCTGGTTACAAAAACAGATCCCAAATTTATATCCAGCATGCTAGGTTATGGTATGTACAGAAACTGTCGATCGCTGTTTTGTCTTCCTATTTGGCAGAACGTGGATTCTGTGCCATTATTATCCTCATCACAAAAAAGAGGCCGATTAGAAATTAGTACTCGTGGGAATTTGCACAAACATAATTGAGTCAGACATAAATACACTCATAACATCCCATCAGGTTCATCCAGGTCATTAAAAATTTTTGTATTTTAAAACAAAAGTTATAATTTTAATAAATACTTCTTCAACAAAATGCTTTATTAAATTTTATTTTTACGTCACCAATCATCATTCAAGACATCAAAGTTAAATTTGTAATTTTTCTATTATGCATTTATGTAGCTATTTAACTCAGGGGTCCGTGGCAAAGTTTTGACTATGAAACAGGGTGCGTGGGCCAAAAAAGTTTGGAAACCACTAAATTAAATCATTCATGCTCAGGTAGTGGCGGCTGGTAGTCAATGCTGCAAACGTCATTTTAGTATTAAAACTTTAAAAACGTATTCTTACTAACAAAAAAATTATATTTCTAGTCAATTTAGTTATCTTTGAAATAAGTAAAATAAAACGTTACATATTTGCAACTGTAAATTAATAATAAAACATTTTTTAGTGTTTTATTGGAGGACCATTGATCAAATACCTTAATGGAAAAGCGTCCACTGATCTCAAGTACAAATATCAACAATAAATAATTATTTTTCCAATTAATTACGTGTACCCAAAATCTGCAGATATCAAGATAGTTTTTAAAACGTTTTGTCATTTTTCAAAATTAGGATGTGGTAAAATGCATGTACCTTTTTCTATAGTCCGATATCGGTAAAATGCATTTAATTACTACTAAAAAGTTCTACCAAAATATACATTTCACGATTGGCTCAAGTAAAACTAATGTAAAAGGATTAACAATGCAGGAATGTGATTAACTCACCAAAACAACCAACGACCACAATATTGTCGCTATACATTAACACACCCAAAATAAATAAAATATTTTATAATAAAAATTTGTAACAAAATATGTTAGTTTTTGCAATTGACTTAGTTTTTTGTCTGTAACAAAGAATTAACAAAAAATAATTGTAAATGTTTACATACAACTGGGAAGTAATTTACCTGTCGTAATCTAACATTAATTTCAAAGTTGTGTTTCTAGTTTTTCTTTGTATGCACGGACTAATGTTTACACTTTATTCCTGTTTGTAAATGTCAATGCACTTTGGTAATAAACTTACTCGAAATGTCCTTTAATAAAAGAAAAAATGCATTTGTTACACAAGAGTTTTTAAAATGCTATAAATTCTAATTAAGCTATAAACTTTGTTTTTAAAAAAAATATACATAATACATATGACTATATGAGTATTTATAGACTTTAAAATGTGCAAACTATCAAGCAAATAAAAATTTTCGTTGATAACAATAGAAATAATTAGTGTTTAGTTTTAATTAACAGTAACTTATACAAACTGGATCGATTAGACAGGTTTTTCTAAATGTAACTTTGATGTAACTAATTACATCCACGCTGATCATTTTCTCCATCTTTGTGAACTATTTTTAATTTATATTTGTGACAAGGTCTGTGAGACAGGAAGTAAATGATTACAAATCTACTAGATAATACAATTAGCTAAATAAAAATTAAATGGTTTAACAAAGCATTTGACATTAGAAAAAGAATTTAACTTTCCTATTTTTTAACGTTTGTATTGTCATACCTATACATACATATACTCTACATATTTAATTTTTTTATCTAATCTTTTTGAACCATTTATTTGCGACGTTTCCTATAAACTGTAGCATCTAACGTGTTTTTGTCACATAGAAACAAACATTATGGAATTTTTTTGTATAATAATGAAATAATTTTAATAAATTGTTTTACTCGACTACTTGTGCACGTAATTTACTTATTGTTATATAAAAATGTTAAAAAAATTACCTTTTTATTTTAGATGTCTTTAAAAATCATGACCTCGAAAAATTCACATTTATTAGTTTTATTCTCGAACCACACACTAACAACATGCTAAACTTGTTGCTTATTAAGAAGTCAGGGCCATACGGGAGAAGAGCCAGAATTAAAATAATTGCCCCTCCCATCGAAAAAACAGGTAAAAAAATACACTATTAAACTTATTATTATTTTCATTATGAAAGTAGTAATAAAAACACGTTTAAAATATTTTAAAAACTATTTGAAGAAACTTAGGTATTTTTATTTTAAAGAGCATTTAGAAATAGGCAACTCACATCTCACTGGCAACTGCTTAAAGCATATCATCACTTATTATTTTAGAGTCGCCATGAACCTCTAACTCGGTCTTCCTTTCTAAGAATCAAATTGTTTCTACTTGCTAAACTTTAAACACTGCTATAAACGTGGAAAATAATTAAATTTCGTTTATATGCCAAGAAAAATAAATAATAAATGATAAATATGTTTGAACACGACATACAATTGAGATTGTAACGGTCAATAAATGAGAAACTCAATTTTCTTCCACAACTTATTTATAGAAAACGCTCTTGACTACCAAAAAAGGGGATGATAATTTTTCTTTTTTGTTAATATTATTGCTGATCAAAACTGTGAGAAGCATCTTCGACACAAAATCTAACTTCTCTATATTCATTTGAAAGTATATGTACCTAAATAGAAAAATAAAATAGTGTTTGTTAAAGACACGCACTTTTAATCGCGTGCTTTATTAATGACTTGCGACGATTCAAATTGCTTCGCTTTGATTCGCTCAAGTCGGCGCATAGTTTTGAATACGAGACGATACTACACAGTCGTTGCTACATTAAAGCCAACAATACTACAACAAGTAGCTGATGTTGTAGACGTACTGCTAGCTATAGCGAAGTACGAAACGCTCAAGATACATCCAGGACCGGCGTTAGGCAATTTGCCGCCCTGTGCAAATTATTATGCCGACCCGTGCAAGTTAACATTATGCCGCCAAATTAAAAAGTAATTGTTCATTACATGATTATTATAGTGTACATCATGTTTTATTTTCAAAAGTAAGAAAAACATAACAAAACGAATAGAAGTTATAGGTATATCTAATAATAATTATAATTTACATGATAAGTATTAGAGCAGATACTCCAGAAATAATAAAATTATATGCTTCTTCTCACCGGCGTAGCCAGAATTTAGTTATGGGAATAACCACTCGGCTTAAGCAATTTAGACACATAGCAAGCTAAATAGCTGTTACGATAATTTTCTCGTAACTTGATAGTAAGCGACTAAATCAGTATGATTTGGTTAGCGGTTCGTAGGTTCTGGTGTGGTAATCATAAAGCAAGTTAAAAAAAAAACGCCAAAATGGTGGAAGTTATAGTAATGAAAGATACCGTTTAAATCTATGAAACACATAAATACAACACATAACAAAACACTGGTTATAACGACAAATATAATTAGTTTTAACAACGAGAGAAAAAAGGTTAAAAAAATGTAGACAAGGCAGTATTACATATATAGTAATAATGAATAGTTCCACAAATATCACAGTTATAGCGTTGATACAAATCCTGGAGGGTAAGCAATACTCTACACATAGAGTTATCGTCGTACAGTATAACAAATTCCGGTAATATGTAATCTCAGCGTTAAACATCGATTTAATCGAAACTAATAAACTCATTTTAATAGCATCTAGAACTATTATAGACAACATAAATGAGATTTTAAATGAGGTGTACCAAACCCAAATAAAAAGTCGTGTTCAGAAAGCTGCGGAAAGTCTTTAAGTGTTCGAGGCTGACATCGCTAGACTGACACGATTTGGGTATCCTTGAGCACCAGATACTTTCCTAGAACAATTGACTATTTAAAAATATTTGTAGGCGGTCTCCGAGACAACGAAACGCAGCAAACTCGTATCCGCGCAGACATAGGAAAGAAATAGTGCGACGTGTATTCCGCAAACAAGTAGCTCGGGGAAGAAAAGTGACGTGCTGAAACTAGAACAGGTCGGCCAAATGGGGCAAAAGTCGGCCTCAACGAGCCATACCCTGGAGATTACCATTCATATGGCATCGCCTTTAGAGCAACTGTACAGAATTTATCTTGATGGCAAGATTAACGGACCAAGTATTCAGTTACTTGTTGTCACGAAAGCGACAAAGATATCATTCGTCTTGATATATTACTGGAAAATGAGAAGGCATCACCAGTAACAGTGCGACTTCAAACGGTAACGGGCGAAGAAATACCTGTAATAGCGAAGGCTTCCACGGCCGGAATCTATACTAACATTAGAATGTCTTCTGGGATTGGACCGTGTCATAGTTGTTGCAACCAAAACTGCCAAACAAGCAGTCGAAATCTAACTAAGAACTTCTCAAAAGTTAGGTCATCCACTTGTGAAACAAGCCATAACCTAAACTCTGAAAAGGTAAGAAAAAAACGATAACTTGAAAAAGCAAACAAAAATCTAACAAAGAACCACTACCGAGTTAGGTAATCAACTTGTGAACCAAGCCAGATTCTAAACTCCGTAGAAGTGACTTAAGAAGAAATAGTCTCCGTATTCAAAGGAAAAGGATCGTCACGGAAGGTTAAGCTCGACCCTGATTGGGTTACGGTTGCTAGGGGGCGTGTTTTTGATAAATGACTAATAACCGGGAACCAAAGAGGGGATAGTTCGAAACCATGATCGCGATTGAAGTTATTGGGGTGTTTGATGATTTCTATGCTTTCTCGGAATTTCCTGTTTAAAAAGAATGGAGATTTGGCAATCAACCAAACATTATCAAAATCTATCTTGTGACCTGTAGTAAAATGATGTTCAGCGACCGCAGACTTGGAAATATACCTTTTCCTTATACAACGATCATGTTCTGAAACGCGAGTAATGGCGGAACGACCGGTTTCACCAATGTAGACTAAACCACAAGAACAAGGAATTTGGTATACACCTTGAGATGAGAGTGTAGGAAATTTGTCTTTGGGAGAAGGAAAAATCTGAGAGATTTTGCCTGTCGAGTTAAATATGGGTTTAATACCATTCTTACGAAGGAGTTTCCCTATTTGATCTGTAACCTTGTGAATGTAGGGTAAAAAGGCCAATTTCGGGTTGGATTTGGGAGTAGAAATGTCCTTAGGTAATCGAGTACGTGGATGTAAACGACGATTAATAACTCTATGAATATCTCGCTTTACATAACCATTGTTCACTAAGGT
Organism: Aquatica leii; assembly: GCA_035610365.1. Classification (NCBI taxonomy): domain Eukaryota; kingdom Metazoa; phylum Arthropoda; class Insecta; order Coleoptera; family Lampyridae; genus Aquatica; species Aquatica leii. The sequence goes on along the minus strand of CM069433.1, from coordinate 30,536,264 downwards.
TCTAGTAAGATGACTGAGTTCTGAGTCTAGATTCTCAGGTTGACAAATATAAAAGGCACGATGGACCAAAGATTCAATAACAGAACGTTTCTGTGCAGGATGATGATGAGACGAAACATGAAGGTATCTGTCCGTATCGGTGGGTTTGCGATAAACGGAATGGCCCTGAAGTCCGTCGGGCTTACGAGTCACAAGAACGTCAAGAAATGGAAGAGAACCATTACTTTTGATTTCCATAGTAAATTTGATATCTAAGTGTTGATTGTTAAGATGATCAAGAAACTTAGACAATTCAAGATGACCATGAGACCAAACAATAAACGTGTCGTCAACATATCTAAACCACACTTTAGGTTTTTATATTGATGATTCCAAAGCAACCGTTTCAAAGGATTCCATAAAAATGTTAGCTACAACAGGTGATAGAGGAGAACCCATAGCAGCACCAGAAACTTGTTCGTAAAACTTATTATCAAATTGGAAGTAAGTAGAGGATAGACACTTTTCAATAAGAGGAACCAAACTCAAGTCCTTGCCATGTTGAGACAGAATCTCACGAGAAGATCTTGGGGTTCAAGTTTTATAGTTTCTAAAATGCTGAGAGTTGAGGATGTGAGAAGAGGTTTTACCTGTAAACTCGCAAAGAATGTTGGACAAGAACTTGGCTAGCTTGTAGGTGGGAGGTTGGATAGTACTAACGATAGGTCGAAAAGGAATACCTTGTTTGTGAATTTTGGGAAGTCCGTATAGACGAGGTGGTTTAGAATCTGATGGGGTAAGTCAACTTTTAGTTTCAGGAGGTAGATGGTAGAATGGTATTAAACCCATATTTAACTCGACAGGCAAAATCTCTCAGATTCTTCCTTCTCCCAAAGACAAATTTCCTACACTTTCATCTCAAGGTGTATACCAAGTAAATTCCTTGTTCTTGTGGTTTAGTCTACATTGGTGAAACCGATCGTTCCGTCATTACTCGCGTTTCAGAACATGATCGTTGTATAAGGAAAAGGTATATTTCCAAGTCTGCGGTCGCTGAACATCATTTTACTACAGGTCACAAGATAGATTTTGATAATGTTTGGTTGATTGCCAAATCTCCATTCTTTTTAAACAGGAAATTCCGAGAAAGCATAGAAATCATCAAACACCCCAATAACTTCAATCGCGATCATGGTTTCGAACTATCCCCTCTTTGGTTCCCGGTTATTAGTCATTTATCAAAAACACGCCCCCTAGCAACCGTAACCCAATCAGGATCGAGCTTAACCTTCCGTGACGATCCTTTTCCTTTGAATACGGAGACTATTTCTTCTTAAGTCACTTCTACGGAGTTTAGAATCTGCCTTGGTTCACAAGTTGATTACCTAACTCGGTAGTGGTTCTTTGTTAGATTTTCGTTTGCTTTTTCAAGTTATCGTTTTTTTTTCTTACCTTTTCAGAGTTTAGGTTATGGCTTGTTTCACAAGTGGATGACCTAACTTTTGAGAAGTTCTTAGTTAGATTTCGACTGCTTGTTTGAGTTTGCGATTTATCTCACGCCCTGATGAAGCCCTTTACGAAAGTGGGCGAACCGTTGGCAGCTTCGGTTGCAACAACTATGACACGGTCCAATCCCGGAAGACATTCTAATGTTAGTATAAAGAAATACCTACTTACAAAGCAGTAACTAAGTCACCATTGGTTTGGTAACTGGAGTACTCAACCATCAAGTACTGGTAGCCGATATTATGAAAGAAGCTATCCTGGGAATGGATATTATAAAGAAGTATGGGTTCCATTAATTTGGATATGAAGAACGATGTCCTGAAGATCGACGAAATTGCTTTTCATTCGTCAGAAAAGACAGCCGTGCGAGTTTTATTAAGTGAAAACGTGACTTTGTCTGGAAGAACAGAAAGTGTGGTGATGGCACGCCTGGAAAGAAATCTCCAGGAACCAATGGACTACGACTTTGTTGAAAAGAGACTACTAGTGGACAGAAATTTAGTACGAGTATAAAACACGATACCAGTAAGTATCTTGAATGTCAACTCAATCAGGTAACGTTGAAAAAGAAGACCGTGGTAAGCCAATGCACGCCAGTATCTCAAATTGTGAGATGCATGAATTCTAGTAAAGCTACGATGTCAAAGAAATGCCTACTTAGACATTGTTACAGAAGCGTCAATATCAGTTGGCTAAAGTTAAAGTGCTGATTCAGCAATATCAAAATGTGTTCGCGCTGGAGAGTGGTTCGAAAAGAAAAACTAACGTAATGAAGCATAAAATTAATACCGGAGATACTCGGCCGATACGACAACATCTGCACCGACTTCCTTTGACAAAAAAAGAAGAAATCGAACAAATAATTACTGATATAGAAAGAGATGGTGTGATTAAACTTTCAAATAGTCTATGTGCGATCCTAGTGATAAAATAGTTTAGAAGAAAGATGGGTCAACAAAGTTTTGCGTAGGCTACAGACAGCTTAACGACGTCACCAAAAAGGACAGCTATCCTTTACCGAAAATTGACGACACTTTAGATACCTTGTTAGGATCCCAGTGGTTTTCTACATTAGTTTTAAAGAGTGGTTACTGACAGGTTGAATTGGAAAGTAGAGCAAATGTAAAACTGAACCCAAATAAGTGCCATGTGTGTAAGATGAAAGTGCAATACCTTGGCCACGTTGTATGTAGAAATGGAGTAAAAGCTGACCCAGACAAAGTTCGAGCAACGCAAGCATGGCCAAGACCAATTGACAAACACCAGGCTCAAAAGTTCCTTGGATTGTGTACTTATTATAGACGATGTGTAGCCGGATTTGCCAATATTGCCAAACCTTTAATCAAAGTGACAGAAGAAAGAGCACCATTTAGATTGAATGAAAACTGCAAACACGCTTTCCATCAACTAAAACACACCATAGTCACTTCGCCGATTTTAAGTTATCCAAGAGAAGATGGAAAATTTGTTTTGGATACCGATGCATGTAATCTGGTCATAGATGCAGTCTTTTCACAGGTGCATGATGAACAAGAAAAAGTCATCGTATATTTTAGCAAAGTTTTGTCCAGGGCAAAAAAGAATTAATGTTTGAATACAAGAGAGCTGTGAGCAGTCGTCAAGTTGATAGTAGAACACTTTTACAAATATCTGCATGGACGAAAATTTTTACTAAGGATGGACCACGGCGCTTTGAAATGGCTATTGCTAAAAGTAGTTAAATTAAATCGTGTAAATATTTAGCCTTTCAATAAACTAATTTTCAGAAATTGTGGCGATATAATGTATAAGAAAAATACGTTTAAGTTTTCTAATGCAGTCCCGCGCCGTACATAAGGGCAAAGTCGTATGGCGCACGACGGCGCCGAGGCGCCGAAAAGCCTCAAAACTCAAAAGTAAGAAAAAGATAAAGCAACAAACAACATTGTCAAAACAAAATTTATAATGATAAAAAAACCAGTAAGGAATTGTTAGCTATTACATTGTTAAGATAAGAACGTCTTCCGGGTTTGGACCGTGTCAATGTTGTAACCGAAGTTACTCCGGCCGTGGAAGCCTTCGCTATAGGCAACTTCGGTTACAACATTGACACGGTCCAAACCCGGAAGACGTTCTTATCTTAGTATAGACTCCGGCCGTGGAAGCTTCCGCTATTATATTACATTGTTTTTTATTTGTTTATTTTTACTCTTCGAGGCGAGAGAACCGAATTACTTCTCGAAAATAATATATTTTCCAAATGAGAGTACGCAATAATACCATTTATTCGATCGAATACGTAGCATGATAACGTTAATTGTGTAAACTCAAACAATTCTGATATTAATCATGCTTGAGCTTGAAATTTGGCTTGCAACGAGCCAATGAGCGAACAAGCGTTTTTTTCCTGTCTGAGCTTGCAATGTACGAAACTTTATATATTTAAGCGCGGCATCGGTCGTGATTTCATTTGTTGCCTGATGCCAGATCGATCATTAACTTAGCGAAGTGAAAAGATGCATGGGGTAAAAGATATCTGCTTTTGAAACTTTGCTTTTTGGTGGTTTTACAGACTTTATAGTGATGTGTTTTGTGTTGTGAATTAAAGTGAGTTTATCTAAAATTTATTTTTTATTTTAGATTTATTAAATTGAGCGTTTTTGGTTGTTGTATTCCGAAACAAAAAAATCACTTTACTGCTTTCTGCTTTTTAATGACAGCGATTTGAAATCTGTTCGGTTTAGTGATGAATCAAGTTACAATGACTGGCAACATTTAAGTGAACATTTAAACATTAAAGAGCAAGTTACATATCGAAAATGTTCTAAAATTGTTAGATCTTTCTTACCATTTTAATAAAAATGAAATAATTGACTCTGAAATTCAAAATGTAATCAACAGACAAACTTAATACTGGCAAGCTGTTATAGAAAGAATTTTCTACGTGATTCAGTTCTTAGCTCAACAAAATTTAGCTGTTCGTGGAAGTAGTAATAACTTGTTTGAGAAAAACAATGGTGATTTTTTAAAACGCATAGAAATGATTTCCAAATTCGACCCGATTATGTCAGAACATGCAAAACGCTCTCTAATAAAAGATCACAAAAACTATTTCGGGGATAAAATACAAAATGAAGTAACCAACTTGATGAAAAGATCAAATCCAAAATTTTAGAACTAATTTAAGGCAAAATAATATTCCATATTATAAGACTGCACTCCTGACTCTTGTCACCAAGAACAAATTTCAGTTTGTATAAGATTTGTTAATTTAAAAACTACGGGAATTAATATAGAAGAACATTTTTTATTATTTTGTCCTATAGATGATGTGTCGGGTGAAAGCTTGACAAAATTTCTTTTGTGGGCGTTAGAGAGACAAGGCTTAAATATCAACAATTTGCGGGGTCAGGGTTGCGATAATGGGGCAAATATGCGTGGTAGACATAACAGCCTATCAAAAAAATTTTGAATTTCAATCTGCGGGCTTTCTTTGTTTCTTGTTGCGATCATACTCTAAATTTAGTCGTCAATAATGCCGCATAATCGAATATTTTGAGCATCAATTTTTTTTCTTTAGTTCAAGAACTGTTTGTATTTTTTTCGGCTTCTACTAAACGCTAGTCAATTCTGAAATCTAATGTAACAAATTTAACTTTAAAAACATTATCGGATACTCGATGGTCTAGTAGAATAGATGCAATAACTCCTTTAAGGTATCAGCTTAGAGAGGTTTATGATGCTCTGTTTGGCTGCATCGTTGGTCAAAAAATTGCAAAATTTTGAGTTTATTTGCATTCTTCTATTGTGGTATAATATTTTTAGTATTTTTTTTTTATTTTTTTTATTTATTAATTTCACGGGCCAAAGCCCAATTTACAATAACATTCGATAAACAAAATTTTGTAATAAGGTATTGACAGATAATTTTTAATATAACTAATCATAAAAACTTCAAACATGTAAGTTAATTTACTGAGTTACCAACACTATAACTATAGTTAATTAAATTCATAATAATGAAAGAATTTAAAAAGGAAAAATCTGGATAAAAATTACCTACATCACAAGTATGTACTCATAAAGAGTCAATGAATTGTGAAAAATTAATCTACCTATAAGAACAAATTTTTTGGTGGTGGGGCAAGAAAAATATCATAGTCAATGCTTGACAGTTTGTTATATTTTCTGGGGATTCGGCAAATTGGAGAATGGAAACTATAATTATTTTTCTTATAATCAATATTGAAAGACTTTATATTACCTCTGGTATACTTAGGAACATTGAACTTAATTTTACTTAGTAAGTGAGAACAGTCAATATGATTAGAAATTAAGTTGTATAAAAATAGAATATCATTGAAATCTCTCCTGGACTCTAATCTTTTTAATCCCAGATATTGCCTAATCTTATCATATTTCCCTATTACATGATTTTGACCCAATTTATACTGACAAAAACGCAGGAATTTGTTTTGAACTCCCTCAATTTGGTCACATAGAGACTTATTGTAAGAACACCACACAAGACAACCATACTCAAAGACGGGACGGACTAGAGCACAATACAGCACTTTAAACGTATTTACATCTAGAAAATGACTAGAAGCTCTAAACATAAAACCTAATACTCTACTGGCCTTAACAACTATATTATTGACATGGTTATTGAAAGACAGATCACATGTAATGGTAACTCCTAGGTCTACAATGGTATTAACACACTTAAGCCTTACATTAAACAGGTCAAAATTTATATCAGATTTTTTCTTTTTCCGACTAAAAGAAACATGGTAACATTTGTCTAAATTTAAATCAAGTTTATTGTTAGTACACCACAATTCCAACTTTTTTAAGTCACTTCTCATTAGTTCCACGTCACTTTCACCTCTTATAACACTTTTAGGTCATCAGCAAACAACAAGTACTTTGAAGAGCAGAATTCACTACCAATGTCATTTAGAAAAAGGTTGAAAAGTAAAGGGCACAAATGGGACCCTTGAGGCACACCTGAAGTAGCGATGAAATCGTCGGATAGAAAATCTGAAGAAAATTTTACTTTGAGCCGCCTATTACTTAAGTAGTCACCAAACCAACGTAGTAGGAAACCACTTATACCATAATATTCCAGTTTAGCAATAAGTATAGAATGATTTACCTTATCAAAAGTCCGTGTAGACCGCTTCCACCTCAGCTCCTTTCTCGAACGCATCTAGGATAACTTGAGTGTAAATCACGAGGTTGGTAGAAGTTGAACGGCCCTTAACAAATCCGTGCTGATGTTCCACAATTACATTTCTCATAAGTGAATATATTTTATCTTGTAGTAACTTTTCAAGTAGCTTAGGTATGGCAGACAGAATAGTAATGGGACGGTAGTTTGTTACCACATTTTTGTTACCACCTTTATGAATTGGTCGAATGAAGGCTGATTTCCAACACTCAGGGAAAACTCCAGATTTGAAAGACCAGTTAAAAAGTGTTTGAAGTGGATGACTTAATGCCATTCTACAATTTGAGAGCACAATTGGTGGTTCTTCATCGGGGCCCATTGGTTTTTTACTAGCTAATTTTCCCAATGCCTGGTATATCAAATTGAGTAAACTGAATGAGCGAGATATCAACTTCGGAGCTAGATCTCTCTTCCATCGTTTGCTGAACCACATTATCTTTCATAAATACTGATGAAAAGAATTTAGCAAACATGTTTGCAATGACGCAACCATCCGAGCTCTCTTCACCCTCAAATAAAATGTGAAGTGGCACACTGTCGTCCTTTCTAAGAGATTTAAGATAAGCCCAGAATGAGTTTGAGTTTTCCTTTAAAGACTGCTCAACAGATTTTTTATGATTGTAACGATCTGATTTTGCTAATGATTTACACTTAGCTCGTAGAGTAGAAAATTTCTTGTAGTCTTCTTTCTTCCCCGATACTATGAAACATTTATGTGCTAACTTTTTCATAATTATGCAATCTTTCAGCTCAGGAGAACACCATTTTGGAAACTTACTGGCACACTTTTTCTCAATAGGTACATACAACTTCAACGATTCTTTGAGGACTGCATAGAACGTCTCTACAGCCTTTTCCAAATTGTCTGATACAAATTTTTTTTTTTAACTTTAAACTTAACATTGTTAGTAAAATTATTCAAAAACCGAACTTTGATATTACTCAGTGTTGTAATCATTTAAATAATTTGAATAATTTTGAAAGCTTATCGCTACGATAAGAGTTTTAATGATCTATTGATTGTGTGAATGCTAAAGAAATAGCATCTAGCTTAGACATAGAACCTAAATTCAAAAAACAAAGAAGTCTAAGACCGCGAAAAATAAAAAAAACATTTTGATTATGAATGTGACGATGATCCGATCCACTACAAAACTTTAAAGTTCAAAGTTGATTGTTTTTTGAATGCTTTAGATGTAATCATAACATCAGTGGATGAGAGATTCCAATTACTTTCCTCTTACTGTAATAATTTCGCGTTTTTATGGAATATTGATAAATTTAAAAATTATTCTGAAAACGAACAATTACAATTATGTCAAAAAATTTATTAAACGACAAAACTCGCAATGAACGAGACATAACTGCCGTGGAACTTGTTAAAAATATTGCAATATTTACAAAATTTTGATGAAAAAGTTATTTACGTCTCCAGAAGAAACTTTAAATTATATAACAATCAACAACTTAGTGGATTCTTTTCCTAATACTAGCATAAATCTTCGTATGTTATTAGGTAACAATGCCGCTTTCTGTTGCTACCGCAGAACGATCTTTTTCAAAACTCAAAATAATCAAAAATTATTTAGGATTGGCCATGAGGCAAAACCGACTAAGTAATCTTGCTATCATTTCAATAGAAACGGACCAGCTAAAAGAATTAGACACCGAAGATTTAATTAAACAATTTGCAAAAATTAAAGCACGGAAAGCTCAATTCACTTAGCTAAAATATTAATAACAATACCTAATTAATACCTGGTTATTAACCTTAAAAACGTGACATGTAGCATTATTAAAATAATAGATTGTTTTGTTTTTATTTGTAGATCAGTTTCGTTCTGTGATATATAAACGAGTATTTTTAATGTTTTAAATATTTTTTTTATTTCTTGTGCTTTTGTATCATATATTACATTTGAAACTAAAATAGAAAAATGTTGAGTTGTAATACTGTTAGAATATATTTCTGTTTTCTATAAGTTTATAATTATGTTATGTACCTCAATGAAAAAATACTTGTGTGGCTTATGGCTTGTACTTGTAAAATATAAAAATGAAAATAAATTTATGAAAATACGTTTTTAAATTATTTTTCAATAGTGGATAATAATACCTAACTTAACCCGTATCTGTATTCACATATGAACGTAATACAAATTTGGAACGTTATTTTAAATTTTCACAAAGCTCTAATGAATGAACAAGAGCTGTTTCTGTTATATTACAATCAAGTAGTACGTTGCAGGTATTTTTAAGTAGAGATAATTACTCAGAAAATTAGTACAATTAGTTATTAATTGAATATTAGTTTCGGTCAACTAGATATAATCGACCTCTAATTCAATACTTTTTTAAGTTTTTATAAAATAATTGTCATAAAAACAACAGATTAAATTTTTTCGTAAATGAAATTATTACTTTAGAGAAGAGATGTAGGTATTTTAAATGACCTTAAATTGCACTTTTATTTGCAATCCTTAAAAATATTTCAATTTAATTAATGTTAACATTTAACACAAGAAACATCCAATTTTATCGCACGATAAGATTGTCAGTGTTGATAACAAAAAAGTGATTAGTGAAATAAAAAACGATCATAAGGTAACGCCAATAGAATTCGTTAAAACATTTCAAAGCATTCCTGATCTTTTAGTCGTTGATACGCATTCATCCCTACACCATTATTTAGTTACGTCAAGATTGTCGTTCGGGTTACACTAATAAGACTGTTGTGATAATTAATGTAATTGTGACTACAAGTTATTATGTGAATTGTGAATTTGTGAGAATATTGTTTTTCTTGTAAATACTTTTAGCAGCTTCGGATTGGTTAATACAACCTAGAACACATTGTAAGGTAAAATTAATGTTTCTAATAATTCTTAGTTCTAATATTTTTATTCTATTTAAGTAATAGTAATAATAATCATAATAACACTAATAATGATAATAACAAATCATGATGTGGGTTTATTTAAGAAGAAGCGTTTATATTTTTAAGGTAGTTGTATTTAACGCCGATGCAACCATCATTTATACTAGCCTAGGATTGATAATACGATAAACCGTACAGTTATTGGAAACTTCTGGAAACTTTGAGATTAAAATTTAACCAATTAATTACGTATTTCTCAATATATACATCCATGTTAACTATTGTATGCATATTTTTTTAAGGTTTCAGAAAAAAGCAATAAATGATAGGATTTGTTATAAATAATAATAATATTAATAATGTAATAGGAAAATTCGTATTCTCACAATGTAAGTCGCGTGACGTCAGCCGTAGACCACGCGTCGCTTTGAATACACTCTAAATACGACAGTTGCGCGATTTTTTTAATAATTAATTATCATATTTGTTGGCGTTTTACTCATAAGAACACGTGCCCACAAGTTGTTTGTAAGAATTTCTAATTATCCTGGTTGAATTTGAAAAATACATTTATTTACATTATATTAGATATTGAGGTGTAATTTTACGTCAGGAACAAGGTGTGCTTGTTTTCAAAAGGCACCGATTCAGTGTCCTCTACAATTAAAAATAAATGGATTAGGTGTTGTAAAAGAGCTGACAAGATGAACCCTATCACAAATGTAATTTGTTCCACTAATTTCACACAAAGACTTATGAACAAAATTTGCAAAATAAATTATTGAAGTTTTTAAATAAAATTGATTAATATAAATTAAATAAAAATTAAGTTTTTTCTGCCTCAGAGAAAAAATTTGTAGAAATTGTGACAATTAATTTATGTGTTACTAAAAAAATAATCAAATTAAACTATTTTTATCGATCAATTAAAAAAATAATAGAGGAGACTTGTAACCTGCGTTGGAATTTAGCAGTGAATCTTTTATGTAAGACCCCGTAATTAGATTCATCTGGCTGAATTTTCTGTTTTGTGTTTTTTTTGTGTTGATTAGTTCCATGTTAGCATCGAAAACGTTTTACTCGTTATTTTATTACGTTTGATTTAAGTTTATTTGTATTGCATAGTTATTTCACAATTATTACTGGTATTTTTTTTGAATGCATAAAGTTCCGTGGTTTTGGTTTTGATTTAGTGTTTTTACCTCTGGTTATCTCATTAGAAAAACAACTCTATATAATTTACGACTTCCTTTTTGGAATGTAATTTGATCAATTTTTCCTGGTATCTGTACTTTTGTTTACGTTAAGTTCATTTGCGAGCCACCTGACAATTTAGCGAAGTAAGCGTTTTCTGTGAGAACATTTTCTTTCTTTCGAAGGCCTACGTGACAAGACGCACTTGGCCATTATATTTTTCATCTTTGTTAATTTACTTGATTTAGTGTTGCATCTTTTACAAAGATTTTACGGCGCAAGTTTGTGAATTAAGTGGGATTACGAGGTGATATAAGGAGTAAAATTTTGTTTTTGGGGGATCGATCTGTGTTTTTTCGGTGGCAATTAAGAAATACCGGGTACCGTTATGTAGTTGAGTGGTTCGGGTACTTTTACCCTATCGGGATGTAATACCGCGGAAGTTAGATGGAACCGTGAAAATTAAGTGTAGTGGTGGAATAGTTTGATTTTCCAAATTTTGTAATTTACGGTTTAAATAGTCTTCATGGTTTCCAAAAATAAAAACTCACGTTTCAAGTTGGATGTGCAATCGTTGGGGTTGTGCTACATCCAGTCTTCGCATTTGTGCGGATTTTATTTAAGCGTTAAAAAGAAAATTCTTCCGCCGTCATTGCAATTGTTTGGGGTACCTTTCAACGTTTTTCTACCTGTAGACAACTGGCCACTTAGAACCAACCACCGGTTCTTTCCTGAAGTTACGACAAATTCAAGGTATTTATTTTGCACCATATATTTAATCGTGAAGTTATTATTTACGTGATTGAGTGTTAAAAGCTTTGAATTTCAAATGAAAGTTTTAAGTGTTTCGAATTGATTTAACGTTAATGTAACTAATTATTGTCCGTATTTATTGGAACTGTGACAGAATCCCGAGTTAAAAATTTATTAAACGGGACCGAATTTTCGATTCAAGATAGATATTTTAGATTTATATTAAATAAGTTTATTTTGTTTTGTAAATGTAAATTAAGATTTATTAGTTTGGGCTTGATTTTATTAAATTCTGTATTGTGTATTGTATTATTTTGTTGTTGAGCAGTTATTCAAATAATTTTAAATTTTGGTTTTATCAAACGTTCATTGACGTACCTTTTGTTGTTTTGTGTGGTTAATTTTGTTAATTTCATTACCTTTATTTTTTTTTATTATTTTAATTTATTCATTATAATTTTTTTTGTGTGCGCAAATAAATGTTAAATTGTTAAATTGTAAAGAGCTTTTAATTCCGTCGGCCTCCGCGTGTGTGTACTTTATTAATTTATTACAGATTTTAGTAAGATACACTCTAACAAGGTAAGTCCTTTTAGAGTGTGTGTGTCCTTCAGGAGCGGACTTGTGGTTGGCAAGGGCCAGAAGTCCATTAAGCTTTACTCCTTCCTGGCGCCCTTTGATTTCGACATTATTACTTTTCGATTTTGTGTTTTTCGTCAAGTTGATCCAATTTAATCACGAAACTTTTGAATATAACCCACCCCGTCTCCACTGAGCAGCGGCACCCATCATTTGTGTTACCTCATTTCAGGCAGTGACATTGTTTTAACTTTGGCATGTAACAGACTGGGGAGACATTGGACAAATTTTAAAAATAACACCACTGATTTTTTATTTATAAGGATATTAAACTGGTGTAAGTTGCCGATCACAGCTTAGTTATTCGAGATCATATCCTTATAAAATCAGAACTTAATTTTTTATATTTTAAGTTTTATAATCGATAAATGGAAGTTGTGATTTTTGTCCAATATCTTCCCGGGCTTGGGACACATACCAGGGAGACTATGGACATTAGTATTGAAACTGGAAACATTAATATTTATTGGGTTTTAAACAAAATATTAGGTAACATACAATTTATATGAAGATACCTATAGAAAAGTATCTCACACTACACTACTGTAAACTATGTTTAGTCAGATCTATGTTAAAGTAGATCATATCCTTAAATCTTGGTCTTGAATATTTGATGGGATCAGGTAAAACTATTACGACTTCATTAAACATAACTGCTGGCGATTCATTCAAAAAACGAAACCTGTTTGAAGGAATGTTCCGCTTTAAAAAGCGAACATCATAACCGTCAAAACGTTTTTCGTCAATAACAGCGACATATTTTCTGACAGACGATTTTCCAAAAACTTTAGCAATAATGTATCCACCTTTGGGAATGCATTTAACTGACGTTTCTTCATCAGAGACATGACATACATCATCATCTGATGAGTTGTCATTCAAAACAATTTCTTCACCTTAATCATCTGTGGATTCTTCTTGAAATACTTTCTTCTTGGCTTCTTTTCTTTTCTTCCCAGACATCCTACTTTTTTTTAGTCTCTTCTTTTCTTCTAGTATCAGCTTCTCTGGGGTATCTGTGGCGATCATACATCGCCCTCGTTTTCTTCCTCGATTGCTATTTTGTTTCCTTAGAGAGGCCTTTGGAAAAGGTTTAATCTCCTCCGGTGATAAAATATTTCCTCTTCTACTTTTCTTAAAGCTGGATCGGTGATGGCGTTTTTTTTCAAAATTTATGTTACAGACGTAGATGGCTGATTGAGATTATACGTATTTCGCCGTTCTTTTGGTGACTTATTATGGCATTAAGGAATACCTGCAACTGCAGGAGCTATGTTTTTAAGATCTTCATTAACTGGCAACGGGCGATCTGTAACAGCAGAAGATAGGAAATCCTCTTCCGAAAATATGTTGCGATCAAATGGGACGATTCCAGTGCACAGAAATCCAGATTAAATATTAGCAGGAGTCGCTGCTCTATCCCATGACTGAAGGCACATAAGTGGAAGATCATAAATATTTATAGTTTCTCCAGGATGCGAAATCATCCATCATCATCATCCATCCATCAACCACTTGATTGAAAAAAGTCTTGAAAGGGCCGAACGCGGTGCGGTCTAATGGCTGCAGTTTATTTGAAGTATGCGGTGGAAGAGTTAAAATTTAGACGTGTTTAACAAAGTGTTCTAGAACTTTGATAAAGTTTTCACAAGTGATCCAGCCGCTGGGATAAACTAAACCTAATGGACCTTTATCTGTTATGCCTTTCATCATCCTACTAGGGTCGAATCGATGTCGAGGAAAAATCCATACAGGTGGAATATTACTACCATTAGCACAAATAATTCCTACCTGAGTGATTAGCTCACTTCTTTCTCTTGATGTAACCTGACCTATTTGGTGTTCACCTTTTTTACCAACAATTTTCTGCACTCGTAGGACGGTAGCAACTCCAGTCTAATAACAGATTGGTAAAGGTAAAAATAAATTATTTGATTTCTTAACTAACAACAAAGTATTTTAACTCGTCCAAATTAAAAATTCTCTCAGGTGTGAAAGAATGTCGTGAAATGACGACTTCCAACTTATCTTAGAACTCTCTGACAGTAGTCTTATTAAAGCTCGTCATTCTGGCGAGGCTTGTGGCCTCTAGCTTTCTCACAGACAGCCTTGGATGTCGGCGCATGAAGCCCGAAAACCAATCCTCGGTAGCGCTTTTATTTTCCACCCATTTTGTTGGAACAGCCAACGAATTTTTTATCGCATATTCATAAGCTAGCCGTCTGACTAACTTAGGTGTTAGTCCATAAAACATGGCAGAACATTTTAATAAATAAACCTGAAGAGCAGTTTCCATATTGGCATTAAATATTTGCGCTTTACGGAAATTGGGGCTAAACTCTACTTTATCGAAACCATTATCTTTTGCCTTCTTCAGGTAATTGCACAGTCTGCTTTTTGTAACTTGATTTTTTTTAGGACTTTCTCTTATGCTCAAGTTATTTTGCAACACGTCAGTTACGGCTTGCTTAAGCGAATCCGAGTCAAATTCTCTCTCACTCTTTTTTGTATAGTACCTCGGCATATTTATTCGATTATTTAATCTAAAATTCCATAAAAACATAAATATACAGAATAAATACAAATACCGAAGAGAGTGTGGACACATGTCCAATGTCTCCCCCGGTGCACTTTTTTTGAATTTAGCACCATAAATTTTAAACTCGTCAATATTTACCTGTTACAAAACTATAACCTAGTTTTCAAATAACTCTGAAACTATACTTCAGAAAATGAGTTTAAATAAATTATTTTCTTCACCGATAAAGCTTATACAAACATGCGAAAATATTACATCAGACTTACCAAAAACAACAAATAATTAATGATTTTTTATTCACTTATAATATATCAACAATTAACACACTGCGTTCAGAAGTTTGTATATGAAAATTTTAATCTGTCCACTTTCTCCCCGTGTCCATAGTCTCCCCAGTCTCCCCTACATCGAATAGCAAACGAGATTAATTTTTTGTGGAGGTTTTCTTCCGTTCAAGTAAAAATGATTTAAAGCTTTATGACGTTTAAACGTCTTATTTTTAAGAAATTATAAATCATAAGAAAATATATATAATTATAAACACAAGCGCCATTGCTTATTAAATCAAAAGTTGTCAAATTTATTCAAATAAGATACTTAAAAGCCTTTTAACGTGTATCGTAATACGGATTGTAATAGAAGTATCGAGAGCGAGGTCTATGCGTGACGTCAACTAGTCACATGACCTCCGCAGAATAAATCGAGTGATCGAGCAATCCTCTACATTTACTATCCTTGACTGTTGACTTCTTTATTTTTATATCTTTACTGGGCTGTCGAATTTGAAGAAAAGGATGAGGACGAGCATTAATCTCAAATTGTAAACGTGTAAACTATTATTAGCTATCATTTTTTTTTATGTCTTGTACCACCGTCATTATAAAACAAAAACGATAAGTCGTACGTTAGAAATGAATATTATCGATAAAATAAAAAAGTCTACTGTAAAGTTTGTCATATGTGATAAGAAATGTGCATTCCAGCATCTGTGATTTACACACACGTGCTGCAAACATAATGATAAGTCACGTAAGCATTGCACTGAGGCGGTCCGGTTGTAGACCGCACGAAAGCACATAAAGATTTACTTATCTTCTTTTTTAACTCGCATAAAGTTGTATTCTGCGTGTCTCACTCTTAACTACAATAACTATCATTTACGATTCGGCTTCAGTATAGTATAGATGTGGGCATAGTTAGGCACACGTACGTGTCAGCCGTGGGTAAATTTAGAAGCTTTCGTATCTGTTTGACAATTATTTAAACGCATGAAATTTAAACGCTGATATATTGATTTTAACGCAATGACGACATTGCAATTAAACGGTTCTTATCTCTTGAAAAGAGATTGCAAACAAATCTTGACCTATGCAAGCAGTACTGTGAGTTTATTGAGGAATACCGTAAATTAAGACATTCTCTCAACTATTTTCGAACAAGGTTGATCTTCAAACTTTCAATTTTTTATCGCATCACGAAGTTATTAAACTGTCTTCAAGCACGACCAGATTGCGTGTTGTATTTGACGGGAGTGCAAAGACTAATACTGATAATTCTATTAACGATTGTCAAGTCAGTGTATTCTTTAGCGCTCAAATAAAAAAAAATTAACTATTTTAAGTTAAACACCATAACGTATAAGTTAAAAAGTTCCACTTATTTGGCGACCAAATGTCTCCAAGACGTAGTTGAAGAAAACTTGTACAGGTTTCCAGAATCAAGTTCCAAAATTATAAATGATTTCTACTAATGGACGATTTCGTGTCTGGGACTGATTCTCCCGCTCACGCAAAAGGAATCATCACTAAAGTTTCACAAATTTTTTCCAAAGCAGAATTTCTTCTACAAAAATTACGCTCTTTATTAAATACCAAATCCATACTGAACTTTGCTAGTAAAAAGTCTAAAACTCTAAAGGCGGGTTGCACAAAGCAAATCAAAAATGTAACAACTGATTATTTCTCAAAACAATTGCTACATAGCCAATGAAACCACGTTTATTGGTGATGTAACAATGGATTTCAGAAATAATCACTTGTTACATTTTTGATTTGCTTTGTGCAACCCGCCTTAAGTGTACAATGGGATGCAACGTTTGATGGCTTTTTGTATAGTTTCAGCAGTTCTATTAATACAGACGTAAAATCAAAATGACAATTACTATCCGTATTAGCTCAAACATTTGATCCTCTCATCAGAGGAAAACTTCTAATCCAAATCCTAAAAGTTAAAATTATCATGAGACGAAAAAATAACCGCTCTGAGTAGAATAGGTTGTCATCAGCTCCAGCGCAAACGCCTTTATTAAGTATTCCACGTTGCGTAATTCGCAAGAGGGCAACTCAAGTAGATGATTTTGCTGACGCAAGTGTTAGTGCTTACAGCGCGTGCATTTTTCATTCAGAATCGCATCTTTTATACTCAAAAACTTGGGTAGCTTCTCTGAAACAACTACTATACGTAAACCTGAGTTATCCGCCGCCGTCTTATTTTCTGAATTAGTAAGTAAAGTTCTTACAGTTTTTTCTCGCATATTTTCTGGTCAATATTTTTGGTATGATTCTAAAATAGTTCTTGGGTGGATTCATTCTACGCGTAACAAATTTAAGACATTTGTAGCTAATCGTGTGGCTACATTAAAAAAAACACTAATCTTGTCCACTAGCACTACTGCCGGAGCAAAGAAAATCCTCAGATTTTATTTCTTGTAGGTTCTCGATTGATGCACATTATATTGATTCATTTTGGTTACAAGGTCCTCAATTCTTGCAAACACCGCGTATCGATTTATCAAAGACTTTCATTACTTCAGAACTAGAGTTACCTGAATCACTCGTAGTTTTTTAACTACGTTACTAGTGATGAGATTGTGCATAGAGTGACTATCCACTAGTAGCGAATTGTGTGTAGCGTACTTGAATGGTCTCTAACGTTAACTTGGACAGTTGAAAGTAATATTTGGTTAATAGTGGACGAGCTATTACATGTGAACGTTTGATGTATAAGAGTGTGATATAAACCTTTCCATTGAAAGCATTTGTGCTTCGACCGACCTTTTTCTTTGACATGATGATTACCAACACAATTTTTACATACTTGTAGCATTCTTGTAGTTCAGTAATTTTGTGAATTCGTTGTTCAATAGACGGACCTAAAAAATCAGAATATTTGAATGGGTGCGGGCCTCTGCAGAGTTTAAAATTTAATGACAGATGGTTCGACGTATAAAATGAAAAGTACGACAGCCGACGTGTTATCGTTTATATTTAAATTTCTTGGACAAAGAATGTTCTTATTTAAAGTATCTGCAATGAATTTGCTGATGATTTCGTTATAGCAGTAGTAGTAGTAGTAGTAGTTAGCAATGTCGCCTAAAAACATCGGTAATTGTAATTTAGGAAGCGATTGTAAATAATTGGCATTTACATTGATCGGTTTAAGGTCATTAGAAAGAGTCGACATGCTAGTGAGTCTCTTAAGAATACCATTTGATTGAAATCGTTGAGTTCTGTATACATTTCTAAATAAGTGTTTTCACTATTGGAAACCTTTGTACGTAAAATCTCGAGCATATCGATTTGAAAATTGTCTATTACAGGTGTTAAGTCATTAAGAAGACCTTGGAGTTTATATAAATCATTTAAAATTAAATGCAATTTTGCTTGCTGAATGTAAATCTGAAGTTCTTTGCTTTTGCCCATTTTTTAATTGATTGAAAATTCAAAATTTTAAAGATTCCTTGCGTAAATCTGGTACAGAGCGGTTGCCGCTGAAGTAGACGTAATGCGGTGATTTCTTTGACGCAGCTGTCCAGATTAACAATTCAGCGGCGCTTCTTAAGAATAGATAGCGGTGTAGCAAATAACTATTATCATTATACAATGCTATTATCTTGCGGTACCTCCTTACAGGTGCAGCGGTTTCTTAAGAAGTAGATAGC
Organism: Aquatica leii; assembly: GCA_035610365.1. NCBI lineage: Eukaryota > Metazoa > Arthropoda > Insecta > Coleoptera > Lampyridae > Aquatica > Aquatica leii. The sequence goes on along the minus strand of CM069433.1, from coordinate 30,517,624 downwards.
GGTTCTTCTGTTGCAAGTGTAGGTAAAAAAGTAGCGGGTTATCAACGTAAAGAACCGGCGATGAAGGGCCAATGTAAAGATATTGCGAAAATCATGGTGCTAACGACCAGCAACCCACGCTTTTTAGGGAGTTTTATAAAATAAACGAAATAAATGAAACTCTATAAGCGGAATGTATAATGTGTACATGACTTTACGTTCGAACACAAAATTTTTCTTAATTATAATAATGGCGGTGCGGTGGCCCCTTTCCCAAAATGTTTTTATGGGTGCGCACACACTAAAGAACAAGTAACAAGTTTATAATAAGGGGATCGAGGCGAAACATAATCAAAAAATGTTGGTAGAAAACAAAAATGCGATTTCGCGTTAAGAGTGCATTATTTTGAGTGTTTGATTGTGACTGTAAGGAGTTTTGTGTGCTTCGTCCCTGAAGAGTTTTTCCATAGTTTCTTATGTTCCGCTGTCAGTTTTCTGCGAATTATTTCTTTTCCGGTTTCGTAGGCGATTCCGAAAACGAATTCAGGTCCGATATATGTTCCTTCAGGGGCCCGCAAGAGGGCGAGCGAAGCGAGCAGTATATGCCCGCCGCTGGCAAGTTTTTTTTAAAAAGGGGCCGTGGCCAACGGGATTACCTAGACTTTGATCAAAGGAGGAGGACAATAAAAAGCCATGTGCGATAATGATTAATAAAGGACGGGTAACAACCCTGCTCTCAAAAATTATTTATAAAATGAGAAAAAAAGAAGGAGAAAATGAAGGGAGCCCATAGAGATATAAAGAAAATTCAGCAAACAATACCAAATTAACTAAAAATATTTTTCTTTTTTTTACAAACGAACCCCTCGTCTAACTTTAGCTAACACTAATTTTTTTACAATTTCTTCTATATTTAAATTATTCAGGGTATCTTTTCCTATTGCAAGTAACGTCAAATCCTAACTTGTGTCAATGTGTTCCTTAAGTGAGTTTTGAGTCTGCGCAATGCGCTAAAAGATGTCTCAGCACTATTCCTATAGGAAGGGTCATAAACATCCGAAAAACTAATTCTAGGTTAGGAAAAATTAGTATATATACCAAATAGCCCAATACACCCCTATCAAAACAAAGAGCACTACTTGAAAAGTACAAGTCTTGAAACTGTAACATTTCTTCTATTAACGAAGGGGAAATTTAAATTTTTCACTTAATATTGCACAATTTTTTTCTAAGTCTTTTCTTGTACTTTCTTTTAAATAAATTGGATTTAAAAAACCGAATAATTCCGTAACCTCTTCTAAATCTTTAATCCTATCAGACATTTCGTTGATCATTGCATCCAGGGTTACGTTAATAACATTAATTTTAAATTTTATTTTAGGACCTGTAATAGTTTCGTCTCTTCCAGCTTCATCGTGTAACTTTTTTATTTTTCGAATTCTGTCCCGTTTTAGATGCATATTCTCTTAGTTCAGATCCCATTGAATCCATTCTGACTTGAAGTGTTCAAAAAGTTGTTGAAAATAAGTATCAGTTCTTAATGACGCAAGCTTATTGTTACATTTTTTCATGTACAAAACAACTTGAAATAAATCGATATCTTTTTTTTGTATCATCTTTGATGTAACATCAACAGCTTGCAGAACATCGTTCCAAAAAATTAAAGTCATCAAAAAGTCAAAGGTGAAGGTATTCAAGATACCTGCAGCTGTTGACACTTCTTCATGGTCATGTTTTATATCTATAATTTTTTCTAAACATGCAATCACTGATATAAAATTTTGTAATAAAGCACTTGTCGCCTTTACTCTTGCTGACCACCTGGTATTGGATAAGCTTTTGAGCGTGCATATTCGTTTTTTTCCTGGCAGGATTTTATTTTTATCTTCACTGTCTTCCGTTTCCACTTCCGAAAAAGTTCGATAATCCTTACAAAATTCTTTTAGCATAGCCCATCGGCGTTGCGGAGAATCAGCAAAAAACTGGTAGCATTTTTGCATATTTCCAAAAAAAATTAATGTTTCTTTTGAAGCACTTTTTTCAACTGCATGGCTTAATACTAAGTTCAACCAACTGATGTGGTGGGTTGTGAACGTAGGGTGCATAGGCTTCATCATTGTCTTTACTCAAAGCTTTGCGTAATAGAGTGTGAACACCTTTTTGGCCACCACTCATCACACTAGCTCCATCATAAGCTTGTCCAACTATATTTTTCGTATTTAGATTGTGACGTTTGATTGTATTTAATAACAACACGTATCCCGGAGCATCATGTTTTTCCAAATTTAAAAATTCCAAAAATACCTCTTTTATTGCAACAGTATTATTTAAATTATCCAAATAGACATAACGAATAAGTAAAGCTACTTGGTCTGTTTTTGATATGTCAGTAGTTCTGTCAACAATAACCGTCCAAAAAACAGCTTTTTCTATCTCCTCTAACAAGATATTTCTGGTGGTAACTGCAGGTAGTCCAATTTGTTCATCCATTATTGTAGTACTTAAATATTTTATTTTCATTTCAGTCTCTAAATGCTGCTGCAAAAGGGGATAATATCTTGAAATTTTTTTTATAAAAGTTAAGTATACACCACAGTCGGCACGATTTATGTAACTAGAATGACCTCTTAAAGGCCAAAGATGTAATTGTTCGCAGAAGATCAAATTGCAACGTAAGAACTTCTTTCCATCTCTTGTGTTCTGCGTCATATTGTTTAGTAAGCGATGCATCAACTGACTTTTCTTTTAAATATGCTCGTATTCCGGTTGTCGCCATTAGATGTAATTTACTGCGTGAATGTTCGTGGATTCTGGTAGATAAATGTCCCCAATCATACCACAGAACTATATTTTCCTTTCCAAATAACCAACACGTATGACAGTAAGCTACATCCATTTGGGATGAATATGCAAGCCACCATCGGCTACGTTTTTCACCTAAGCTGTTTTTAAAAACGTAATATTTTTCCGAAAAACTACGGTTTTTGGAAATAGGGTAAGATATGCCTTGTGGTTAGCAAGCACCTAAACGTACCAAGTCTATTTTTTCTTTCGGTGAGTATTTCGTTTTAAAATAAAGCATAGTCTGAAGGAAATGGTTGTACAAAAGGTTCTTGCTGGGTTTCGGTTTCCTGGTCATTTTTTTCGGTTGTTGTCGTTAATTGATCCAAAGATTTTAAAGATGCACGTGGCAAAGGAGAATCAGGAACATTTTGCAATAGAGAGCTTTGCCTTTCATTTTCTGATCCTGAGTCTGTAGTTACTGAATCTGAGTCGGATCTAACGTCAGAAGAAATTATTTCATTTGAAATGGCACCAGAGCCAAAGGTAGAAGCTGAATGTGAAACGGCAAAAAAATCAGACGTTTTCTTAAATTTTTTCGCAGCATCTTCTCGCTGTTTTCTTTTGGCTTTATTACGTTTTTCAGCGCCCGATTTATGATTATGAATTGATTTATTCTTGAAAGTAAAAAGATATTGCAATTAGATAAATAAAATTGATAAACGAAAATATTTTTACCATTGTAAATTAAAAAACAAACTCTAACTAACACTTCGAGTTCACATACATTTATCACAATTCAGTTAAATTTTCGCTTGCGATTGCGAGTACCTATTGCTTGTTTGAAGGAATCAGAAATGAACTGAAATGATTTTCATTTCATTTATAGAATACAGATGTTGGAAGAATATTTTGCCAATAAAATAGGAAAGAGTATTAAGCTTTCTTTGAAATGAGGGCAGCGGCAACCGATAAAAGAAAAATTTTGTTTTAAGCACATCTGGAATAACATTCAGGCGGCAGGTACCTGGGTCTTTTAACTGTGATCTGTTTATTACGAATTTGGAATTTCCCAGCATTAGGGACCCGTGGTAATAAATGTATAAATAATTTTTTGTGAAGGTAGGGCCCGTCGGTGCTGCACACCGATTGCACCGATGTTAAAATCGCCCCTGCGTCCGCCATTATGTGCCCCTTAACACTCTGGTCTTTTGGTATCCTGATGATTAGCGCTCGTGATCGAGTTGAGTTGCCAATATTATTAATTTTGTTCTTTTGAAAAAAGGGATAGTATAAACAGAAAATAGAAATGCGCGTATTTATTTTTTTTTATTGTACGAGATCTTATTAAGTTAAATTATCACACAGATATTAATTAAAATCGGATGAGCAATTACTTTGATTTTCGAAGTGCTCTAATGCCACGTTATTTGGTTCAACACTGTTGGTATCTGGCGTTTCCGTATCTTCAATCTCAACCTCATGAGACACATCTGTTTCGCTGTCAAGTGTGTCAATAAGCAAACCATTTTCTGCTGTATCAGTGTTTGTGATCGAAGTTTCAGCAGTACTTTCAATTGGATTTTCGCTGTCCACATCTATAGTTGTATTTTCATTATTCAGTGCATTGATAAACAAGTCTTTCAATTGCTGAAGTGTAACTTTATTTTTGTCCCAACTATTTGCATTATTGCTTGTTGCGTAATGTAAACTTTCTTCGATCGTATTTTTCACAATAAATTTATGTACCATCGTTTCTCTAAAAAGTTTAATGAAAACTAAATAAGCAAAAAAGAAAAGTTGTCTTACTTTGTTTGACCAATGCGATGAATACGTCCTACAGCTTGTAATTCATCTCCAGGATTTAACAAAGGCTCAATTAAAACCACGTGAGTAGCTTCGATTATGTTCAAACCTTTTGATCCTAAATAAATGGGTAACAATAAAGTGGTTATTTTATTGTTTTTGAACTTTGTTAAGCTTTGCTGTATAGATGTTTGCACCATTAGCTCTGTCGAAATCCCATTTGTAATAAGGGCAGTTTTCGCAATTTTTAAAACTGCTGGCCAAGTAGAAAAAATTAGGATTTTTACGTCGGGGTCTTCATTTCTCAGTTTTATAATTAATTTAACAACAGCCTCTATTTTTGTCGAAAAATTTCCTTTAATTTGGATACTTTCACTACTTTTTTCAATTTGACCAGGTCGAATATAAGAAACATCTTCTATTCTTTGTAATTGTCGACAAACAGAACATGAAATACGACTAGCGTGCGACTAAAAAGTACTCAATGATTACACAAACTTTTTACATTAAATTGTCTCTACCTTTTCTAGTATAGTTTCGATACATTCTAAGCAATAACAATGACCACAAGGTAAAATACTCCAATGCTCTTGTAACGCGTTATGACATATTGGACAAGGATCGGGATTTTGACCGGCATATTGCTGTAGACGAAGTGTTTCTAAATATTTGTGAATTCCAAGATTCCTTTCCAAAGATGTCATGTTTTGACGTTCTTCATTTTTTAGAACTGAAACTTGATACTCCATCTATAAAGTTAAAACAAATTTAATTTCCGTAAGAATTTATAATAAATATTATTTCAAATTCATTCGAATTATTAAAATAAACGAAAATTGTATGGCCCGTATATTATTAACGGAGCACGCTGTATAAATAAAATAAAAAAGTTAAACAAAAACTTACTTCATGTTCCTCAATGAAATTAATGTACTGCAGCTTGTTTTCCAAAACCAACGACAAATTTTTCAGTATCTTATCAGTTCGAGACACGTAGGTTTTATTCTCGCGATTTTGGTCCTTCAAACTCAATCTGATTTTACACATATTTATTTCATCGTGAGCACAAATTTGTCGATCCAAATAAGTCCAAAATTTCCGCATTTGCTTAAATTCTTTCTTTTGAGATTCTAAAATTCGAAGAAACAGCTCGCCGTCTTTTAGTAATTCTTCATCTGCGCCTTTTAATTTTGCTAAATTGTAAAGTGCTAAAATTGATTTACACGGTTAAAAATTCAAAAAGTAATAGGCGATGGTACCCTTTAGCACCAACTCTTGAGGAGAAGGTTTCCAACTGCCCTTATTTGATATATCGTTGTCGTCTTCAGATTGTTTTGACATCTCAAATAAAACCGATTCGTACTTCCTCATTTGAACACTAATAGAACATACAAGGCATGTTTTATTCTTTTTAGTTTTCTTTTCTTTTTCTGGACGCAAATGACATTCCATGGCCTCATACACTATACCTTCATTTATTGCAAACCTACTATTATCATCTTCTTCGTCATAAACGTACATCTTATCAAGAAGATCGATAGTAGAATCTCTATTATCATATAATTTCTTATCCCAAGTGCCTACTAAATACAGTAATTTCTGTACATTTCGAACACTAAAAAAATGTCAACTTTGTAGTCAAACATTTTGATTTAAGTGAACTTACTTCATGTCTTGTTTACTTGCATTTTCTAATGCTGTAGAAATACGTAGATACAAATCTTCAGATAAATCCATTTTTAATATCCATTGAAATAATTCAGTATACCATTCTCCAGGTTCAAGAGAGCATTTGTTTTGCAATGTTGTTACCGCGTTAATTGCCAATTTCGTATCGTTATAAGTTGTAATATTCTAAAATATAGTTTATACGTCCACTTACAAAAAAAAACACTAAAAATGAAACCTTACTTGAGTGATATATTTGGCCATATATTTATCCTGCAAATTCAAATAATCCTGCTTCAGAGTATCATCTCTGAGGGTTGGATGCAAAGGAGGATGATTTTCAATAACTTCAGCTAAGTTATACATAGTGTGAATAAGTTGTAATTTGTCTACACACACGCCTTTTTTGTTATCTTCCGCGTCAAATCTAGCAGCTAACTGCAAAACCTTGCGGTATTCTTCGATAGCTTCTTGGGGTTTTTGCAAAAGCAAATAAATCCCTGCCAAACCTTCAAAAAACAAAAGAAAATGAACATGCTATTTAACAAAACAGTACCAAAAATTACCATTTAAAGCGGAAACAACAATTCTCAAATTTTCTTCACTATCTGTAATATTTTTTTCGATGATGGCATCAAGTAAACCTTCCATTGATGTCACGGTCTTGTTAGTGGCTAAATAACGACCTCTTGTAGCGTTTGGATGATTGCAAGCTTGCCGTATTGTTAACAACGGATCCATTAACTATAAATTACGTTTAGGTCGGTACAATCATTATTTACTGAATACTATTGCATACCTTTTTTAAGTTTCTTTTATCTATTGAACTAAGTGCTACATCAGTTTCGTAACCTTTTACTTTATCCAAAAAAAAATTTGTGCATAGTTCGTGTTCGCGTTGGTAATAGTATCTTTCAACGGCAGAAAATTCTATTGTATATTCTTTCACAGTTTGTTTTGGAATGTTAATCTATAAAGATTAATAGTCATTATATATAGTAAAAAAATGTTTTTTCTAATCTATAAGAATTGGGCTGTATTGTTGTCAATCAACAGATTCCTTTTAAATTAGCTGATTCTTTAAATTTAAACCGATATGGAATCCTCCCTTCAAATATAAGTACTGACACAAATTTTTAAACTAATTTATTTACACTAACTATTTACACGTAATTTATATAGAATTATTATAGACGTAACTAAATTTTAATTCAATTCACAGTAATAAAATCTAACGATATTTAAGAAAAACAACTTACAAGTAATTTATTTACAACTGTCACTCGCAGAAAAATCGTCCTTCGGTATATCTAAAGTAGTTATTTTTACTAGCACGCGCGTTTTATCTAGTTCGATAACATTCTACCCCTTTCGATAATCGCCTTAAATGATCACGAAGTTTCTATGTGTGCCTCCTTCTTAAGGCTATTCTGTCTCAGAACAGAAAACTGAATGCGGTACTGGTCGAAAGGGTCTTGGCGATAGCGGCAGTTTTCACCATTTCGTCAACTTTCTTGAGCATAAAGGTAGCAGTCAATACACTTTTTCTGAACCGATGTTCTACTTGGATGGTAACTGCAGACCAACACTTCCTCGGAAGACGACACTCTAACATATTTCGAACTGTCCTGCAATCCAGTTGATCTAAACCAAACCAAGCTCGGGTACTGCTAATTTCTTAATGTTGAAGAACTCCATTTCCCTCTTGAGATTCCATAACGCTCGCCACAGATTTTTGTATAACGGCTTTGCACTTGAGTACGTCATAGTGACCAGATAGAAAATGAAGCGTCCGTCATCACGTAGTTTTAAAACTTTGCGGACCGCCGGCGTAGCCTTAAGATCTTCGCTCACGGAATGTGCAATGGCGTAATCCCTTCCTGTTTGAAACAGGTCTTGTTGCTCTTCAGTTGTACCTCCAAACTTAGCCTTTCCAAAACCTTCGTAAACGCTTATAAACTTATCCGAGTCCATTCCAACGACTTGATTCCTAGTTATCTCCAACAAACAGGGCTTCGGCGACAACCCACGTCTTCTTTGGGGATTATACAACCACACCATGTTACCCGGTTGAAACTCGCCGTTTTGTGCCTTGACGTCATATCTGGTCTTGATTCTGTCGTCGTAGTCTTCTCCAGCAATTTCTGCTTCCAATCTTCATCTAAATTGGAGATCGCATAACAGTTGTATTTCGCGACTAAGCATGACACAAGATGGTGTTTGACCGGAATGTAATTCCAACGAAACTCCGAACCGGCAAAAAACTTTTATGCTAAAACGTAGGTGCGACTGTAGCTGCAACTTGATTGACGTCCATTTCGTAAAATAATCCATCCCGACCAAGATGTATTTGTACCTCAAACGGGAACGGCCTTGCGATGTAAATCGCCACTTTCTCTAAAAGGCTTCCCACGTTATATTGTATATACGTGCTTTGCGCTTTTTGCTGAACCATATCATGATGCGCAGACCGTGTACTTGCAGCACGATTTCTTGACCTCTCTGCAGTTCACATAATAGAAAAGTTATCGTACTTTCCTTAATGTCTTCTTCACGCCAAAGTTTCTTCCTAAATGTATCATCGTGCAGATGCTACAACACCTCTGATACTCGGATCGTCGGCACTACCAACTGCACTTTGTTTTCCGTTGTAGGGATCGCTTAAGGATACCGTCTTTCACTCTCAAGAGGTCGCACTGCGCTCAGTATGCTTAGATGTTTCTGCTCAGATCACTATTTTCTTCCCAAGTTGGTCGTCAGTTGTTTGCTTTCCAAACTCCCAGGAGTAATCTTATTTGAGGATCGTTTTTTTTTGTTCGCGACGGAACTGCTTAGGTTCTGAGTCGTCATCAAACATAACATTTTCGTCCATACAAATACATATTTATAAAAGTGTTCTATGGACTGGACAAAACCTTGTTAAAATACGCGATGACTTTTTCTGTCCATCATGCACCTGTAAAAGGACTGTACCTATAGCCAGATTATTTGCATCGGTATCAAAACAAATTTTCTTGGATAACTTAAAATCGCCGAAGTGGCTAGGGCCTGTTAAAGTTGACTGAAAGCGTTTGCGAAGTCTGCATTCCATCTAAAATTTTGCACTTTCTTCGGGGATTTTCATTAAAGGTTTGGCAATATTTTTAAATCATGGTACAAATCGTCTATAGTAGGTGCACAATCCAAGGAAACTGCAAACTTGATGCTTGTCGATTGGTCTTGGCCTTGCTTACACTGATTGGACTTTGTCTAGATCAACCTTTATCCATCTCGAGATACAACGTGGTCAAGGTATAGCACTTCTTTCATAAACTTCATTGAGCTCAGTTTTAGATTTGCTCCGTGTAGGTAAACAAACAAAACAAAAAACAAACGACCTTCCAACCACACTCACGTCGTGTAGATAAACCAGGCACTTCTTCCAAGACAGTTCTCGCAAAATTGTCTTTATCAAACGCTCAAATGTTGCAGGAGCGTTACACAGGCCGAAGAGCATAACAGTGAACTGACATAAACCGGTTCCAATCGCAAACGCTATCTTTTCACGGTCCTTAAGTTCCAATAACACCTGCCAGTAACCACTCTTCAAATTTAACGTGGAAAATCACTGGGATCCTGACAGTGTGTTTATAGTATCGTCAATTCTCGGTAAAGGGTAACTGTCCTTTTTGGCCACATCGTTAAGCTGCTTGTAGTCTACGCAAAACCTCGTTGATCCATCTTTTTACCTTACTAGTACCACTAAGGACTAATATGCCAACCAGAAATTGCGCAAATCTAGCCTTCCCGTAGATTTCCATCCAGGCGTGCCATCATCACAGTTGCAGTCCTTCTAGACAAAGTCACGTCTTCACCCAATAAGACTCGCGCGGCTGCCTTCTCTGATGAATGCAAAGGACATTCTTTACCGTCAATCTTAAGGACATCGTTCTTCATATTCAAATGAAACCCATACTTCTTTATAACAGTCATTCTCAGGATAACTTCTTCCGCGATGTACTTGTTTTTTGATAGTTTTCGTTCGATTTTCAATGCTGGCTCATATTTTTCTCTAAAGTTTCTATTTTCTTCCATTTTCTAAAAGTTGTCATCAATTTTTCTATTAAGGTTATCAAAATCTATTACTTCATACAAATACGAATCAACGTCTATGTAGTACCATTTATTTCTAGTTCTCTCGACTAAATCACAAAATCTCTATGTTGCCATTGTTTGTCCAATTATTATTTTTATTTTTAGCACTAAATTTTAACAACGACCGATTCTTTATTATTAAATGCTTAAACTATTAGTATCGATAAAAAAAGTTTAATGAAATGTTTATTTACATGTTAGATCGCAACTCGACAACTGTCACCAATGTAACAAATTTTAAAAATACTATTTAAATTTAACTTGATATTTATAAATAATGTCCGCGGATAACTTTGCACTTTATTATCTACACTTGATGCACTTGTTTATTTTAACAACACGTTCACTTACACACTGGCTTAAACACTATTTATTTAGACCTGTTCTTCACACTTCCGATTTCTGACTTCTAACTAGATTAAATTCGTTCGGACATTTTTTTATATGTAGACTCTATCGGGATCCAGAACATTCCATCTTTTTCAACCGTTGTCGCGAAGTTCAAAATATAAAAGCAAACACTTTTGCTCCATCTTAGAAACAAAGTATACAAGGAAGGAAATACTCAAGCTTATGTTGCTTATTTAGAAAGTTTGATATCATTGGAAAACTTGCAATTTTGTGAACAAACATGAAATGAGTTGAAACTTTAATATGAAAAGGACGTCACCTACTTCCGCTTAGCAACATAAAAGCACTATTCTGCCAGTACTAAATATTTTGAGTTTAAATTTCGATAAAGAAGGTAATATTCTAAAAAAAATAAGATGTCTGAAGAAGCAGTTTTAAACAACCATCATGTAAATTACAGATTTTTTGCTTGAACTCCCACTTTAATTTGATAATACTGTAATGAATGGAAGAGTTTAAATTTGAAAGTGCGTTAAGTAAAAATTCGTCTTTTGAAGAGTACTGGTTCTTTATATTGAAAGTATTCTAAGCTATCAGAAAATTCTTATAGTGGAAAAGAGTGTGAATGCAGCACTAGTCATATTTCATGGAATTGCCTCCGTTGAATCAAGCTTCTCTGTATTAGTCATCTTAGATGGTATCAAAAAATTAAGAATGAGGTTTCATTACTATCTGTTACAAAAGAACTGATTCTTCTGGACAAAAACCATAGGAATTATAAAGATTATTTAAAACAGATAATATTAGACTAAGAGAAAAATTTAAAAAAAAAACATTAAGTTGAATGAAACTAAATAACAAAAAAAAAAGAATTGAAGATACTAAAAAATTAAAGAAAAACTGAACAAATACGTTGCTCGAAGAGATGAGATTCGGTTGCCAAGAAGAAACACTAGGAAGAGTAATTGATGCAAAATCAAATTTTGAACTTGAAAATAACTTTTTTTTGTGTTGTCGCCAAGTAATCAAGTAAATCGTTAAAAAAGAATTGCTGAATTTTTAACTTCCATATTTATGTAAAAACCAATTACCTGGGAAATTACATCATCTTTTGCAGAACGCCACATGATTTGAGCCAAAAAGTTATACATTGGTTCTTTGTTACCTAGTAGATACGGATAATATAAGCGATTATTCCAAGTATCCAATTCGTTATAAGGTTCTAACTGAAGGTAATCTATTAAACCGTATAGACCTAGAAAAAAAGTAAGTTACCTCCGCGTGCCATAACCAATTCACGAACCCAATATATCACGACAAATGGGAGTACCCGTAACAGCCCATCGATGACAAGCGTGTAACTTTTTAGCCATTGTCGAAATCATAGCAGTAGGAATTTCAACAGTTTGCGCTTCATCTAGACATAATCTCCACCACTTTATAAGAATCAAAGGACAGCCTGGTGAAGAATAGCGTGGTTCTCTTCTTAATGTCGGCGTCTGAAAAGCTTAAATTGATCGCCTATGCTAATACAATAAAAATGTGTACCTGTCCTTCTTCGGAGAGTCGCAATTCCGTTTGTAAACAGTTATACGTTGTAAGTACAAGGTCGTAATTTTTCAATTGTGTGGGGTATATAGGAACAGCTTTTGAACCTTCGTATACTAAAATTTTTAAAGCGGTCCCTACATGCTTACAAATTTCTTCGCACCATTGAGATCTTAAAGACAATGGACAAACGATAAGTGTCGCTTTACTTTCTAAAAGCGGCTAAAACGATGTTGATGTTATGATATTTGCCATTGTAATCAGTGTATACCACCTGCTGCATCCAACATTTTGGACATCTGTAGTCCCCGTAGTTACTTTTGTAACCCATACAACTCACATGCTGATATTTACCACAATCTACGCACATAATACTACCATCCATACCTAAATCTCCACAAATACATTGCACTTGAATTGTGTCATGTTTCTGCGAATCTGTTGTAGAAAGTTTGACTAACGTATTTTCGTACCACATTTCAAGAGCAATTCTAGTATTGGATTTTTTACTAGACGATTTAACCCAATCACTTGGAACTTTTAATTTTTTTGGTTTATCCACGTAACTATCGTTTAAAATTCCCGACGATTCTCGGTCACGTTTACGAGGTTGTTTATCGACATTAGGACTTTCGTCAACGTACGAATGATCAGCTACATGATTTTCAGTTTCATTCATCGGATAGGATAGTATGCAAGCCAAAACTTCGACAGTTTTACCTAAACCCATTTCATCGGCCAATATACCTCCAGTTCTTAAACTTGGCACCAAAGGTTTTTCGTTTTCTATGTATCCTAAACATTTGTTATAATATATGGTTTGGCCGGATTTTAACGTTATCTCTTGATATAAAGGATGTAACATTTCTACAAATTAAAAATCTACGTTATTGAATAATATAATTTCATTTTACCTGGCGCTTCTTGTTGCTTTTCTCTTAGATGCATCCAGAGCACAGCTTGTTCTTGATAAGGTCTCAGTACCGGTTTTAAAAACGGGTGCTGTACATAATTTTGGGTCAGCGTTAGATTTTTATTTCGAATCGTTGATACGTTTTTGTATAATACATCTATCTCTTCTACTTGATTTCTCAGTTCTTTTATATGCATTTCTTGAAACATAATTATCAATATAAAAAAGAGAATAGAAACTTATTATAGCTAATGCAAAATGTTCCATCAAATAAAAAATTTAATGAATTTGTACAAAATTCAAAAATGCATTTTATTGGTTTATTTTCAGTATATTTATTGTCACGATTTCTTTGAGGTTCTTCTATGAGGAGGGGCATCAAAACACTTTACGTGTCTATACAAGGCGACGTTTCGTTCAGCTAAGTGCGCACAAATGGTGTGTCTTGACCTGCACTATGAAGACAATCACATAAACTAACATTGAAAATAAATTAATTGAACACAAGAACAAATACAACACAACAGTAAGAAACGTGGACTTAGAACATACCGTTTTAATGCTCCTCCTCATAGAAGAACCTTAAAGAAATCGTGTCAAGTCCAATTAAGGAGGAAAATTATATACAACTTACTATATTTATTGTATTTTGTGCACAAAGCAAGTTTCATTTTTTTCATCCTATTAGAATGTGTGATTTCAATTAAAATCTTATGAACTTTAAAATGTTTAGGTCACCAATCATTTTTATCACTAAAATTTGTTATGGTTCTTGTCTTATTTATTATTATTAATAAAAGCCGGATGTTCAGCGATTAAAAATGTTTAAAATAGGCAGGCACTTAAGCATTAAAAAATATTGAAAATAGACACTAAAATTTTATAGATACAAAATTTTTTTAATAAAAAATGCAAAATAAGTTATTTTTAAAATAATTAGGTAATTATTGTTATTTTTACGTCGTACTAGCATAAAAATGTTTAACAATTTCATCATAAAAATACACAGACAAAAATACAAAATAAATATTTTATTTTTAATTTTCTCATAGTAGGCTTCTGTCGTTGAAAATGTGAACAAATTAAATCATTTAGTATTGAAAGTTCTCCTTTGTCTCATGCACACTTCTTTATTCAAGCTCCTGTAGAGAAAAACAGCACCTACGACAAATTGAGTGAGTGACATGTTCTTGTAAGCAGCAATACTCAGCAGTGACCTAATTGTTCCTTCTTTGGCTACAGAACTGACCGACTGATCATAATCTTCGCTTTTTCTTTGTGAATATCTCTCGACGACTACTCGAGCTTTGTACTTATCAATGGATCCATCTGGATTGGACTTGATTTTATACACCTACTTAGATGGTATGGCCTCTTTACTTTGTGGTAGCATCTTAAGTAACCATGTACCATTTCCATTGCCAAAATCCAGTTTTCTTTTTCCTTGCAAGTAACAGGTTCTTTCTAACATAGTAGCTCATTTGGTTCATTGATTTCTGCAGCAAATAACATAACATAATCTTCAAAACGAACAGGTTTTCTTAACTGTATTTTCTGTCTCAATTGTTTTCTCATTTAAAGTTCATCTTCCTGGTGTCATTCTACTACACTAAGCTCATCCTTTGTTTCTGATAGTTCTGTTAACCTAGGATTTTGATCAGTTTAGTCTTAAATTTAATCTTCTTCTGTAATCTTGTCTTTATTCTGTTCGATCTTCAAAATCTTCATTATTGAATGAATTGTTTAATTCTTCCTCGTCATGTATTTTTTACTTGTTTTAGAACTTCTAAAGGTTTAACTTGATAAAAAATGACGTCTCACGATCTAGTTTCTTTTGTTTTACCATCATCTTCTTGTTCATTTTCCCACGTCTACTTTTAGGAAGATGAGCATAGCATGTGCTACCTATAACTCTTAGATGTTTTAGGCTAGGCTTTTTCTGATGCCAAATTAAACGGGGATTTTCCGTCTACTCCTGATTGGTTTGTTCTGCTCAGGATATACACCGCCGTACTGATCATTTCCGCCCAAAACGTTTGATCAAATAATCCTTTTCTGGCGTTGCACTTTCCACAACAGTCCTATTCTCCCTTTCAGAAAACCAGTTCTGTTGTGATGTGTATCACACGATTAATCTCTCTCTAATGCCACGCCGGTCTATATTTTTTTAAACTTGGTTGTCGAATTCACCACCATTGTCTGATAGAAGTTTTTTTGTGTCATATTTTTTTGCTTCTATTTCAGCTAAAGCTAGTGCCCGTTTCTCTGCCACTTTTGATTTGTCTTTAAAAAGTAGATAAACCGGAACCTGCTGAAGTCGTTCTTCAATAAAACGAAGTAACGATAGCCAGAAAATGCATTTTCACAAACATCAATGTGACTCACCAGGTACTTGGGCTTGTTCTGTAATTCTGAATTTCAGAACATGAGCCTTTACAAAGTTCACCGTCCAGGTCAACATCTATATCTAGTTCGCGCTTCAAAACCGTTCTCACATGTCTCTTATTTTGATGTCCAAATATTTCATGGTACAGCTGTAGCACATTATTGTTGCCGACTAAATTTACTCCAATAGATTTTTGATTCCGACTAAAATTCTTTCTACAAACAGCTTAAAATTATGATACTGTGTCTTAGAAACGAACTCACTCTCGGGATTTCTGTCTTGTGCAGACAAAGTTGAAAACAAATTCTTCTTTATACTTGGCACTTAGGTGTACCATACATTTCGTAGTAAAATTGTGTGATTTCATTTTTCTAAATGCTTTTTCTCAATAAACTTATGAACCCAAGCAACACAGAAATTTATAAAGAAAACACAGACATTTTACATCATAAAAAATAAAAGATTAATTATTGCTAGCAAAATAATTACTGTTATTCTCTGTTTACCTAACAGAAATAGTTAAGTCCCTCATTACGAAAACCCGTGACATTTGAATAGAATTTTTGTAATGGTCATGTTTTTAAAACCCGTATTACACGATACTTCAGTTTTCTATATTATTTGAGGTTAAACGTTTTATTTACCGTCATTATTTTAACAATTATAACATCATTTATAGTCTGAATCAAATTAGTGATACAATTTTTTAAATTTATGCTTACAGCATTATTACTGTATCTAATAATACAAGAAATAAATATTAATAAATACGTAGTTTAAAAATAATTAGATCATGTTATACTGTTTATCTAATTAGTGTTCATGGGTTAGATAAACAATTATTACATTGTTACAAATTCTTAACAATAAATATATAATTGAGCTTATCACAGTTCATAAATAACGGTGCAAAATGACCTTCGTATTTACTTATGACAAGCGTTGTAAAATTTAAATTGTTACGGTTGTGTGAAATTGTATCGTGTAAAACTGTCAGGTGCGCCCATTGGTCTACTCAAAGATAATTTTTTTAGGAGGAGCTTAACTATTTCTGTTCGGTGAACAGGGAATAGATAAACTAAAATTGAATTGCTGGTGATAAAACATTCAAACTTATTAACGTGAAATTGTTATAACTACTTATTATCTTTGTTAGGTACTGTAAGATCGAGATAATTCTCAAACCACATGACCCTGTAATATAGGTAACGCAGTAAATATTCCTTAAAAAAGGTAAACAAACAGGTCACGGGACTTGAAAGTAATTTCGATCGTCCGTTATATCTACCACTATAACAAACTATATCAATTACAAAAGATTTACAACAAAATGTATCTGTTTATCTGTCTTCAAATTCCGTTTATAATCCCTCCTGTAAAAATCTTCTCTTTCGTTTGTTATCTATGTTTCTTAATATAAAAATTTCAACTTTGCGACAAACTTCTTAGGATAATTAGGTAAAAACACGTAAAGACCAATCTTCTTACAATTTATACAAACTCGTCAGAGCAAATGCAATGTTTGAGTGCATAAAAATAACGTTTAGTTTATATTGTGACGAATTTTAAAACTAATTTATTTATACACAAAATATTTGCACGTTTATAACTACACGAACTAATTAAATCTAACGTTATTGAATAAGAACACTTACGCTAATTTATGTATTACAATCACTCGACAAAGAATCTCCAGGAATAACTTCAATTTATATAAAAACTGACATTTGTTTACATTAAGGACACGTACGTTTATATTTATTTTAACACACGCGTTAATCAATTATTTATTTCAACTTCATAATATTCTCAACACTGCCGACTTTGAATAACTGACCTATGCTCGCTTTGAATCGTTTTTATATATTTCGGTTATCTTTCGAGAATTTTCTACATCATTTCCAAACGTTCAAGTTGTAACTTCGTGAATGCTCTCGAAGCTGAACGTTTCCATATGCACTAATACAAAATTTAAAATGCAACAAAACTATGGACGAGAAAAAATTGACTCAAGATACTGAAAGATTCGCTTACATTGTAGAACAGTCGATAACAGAAATATAGCGACAGAAAAAAAATAGAACAAAAGTAAAAACTCCAAAAGCAGAATCAGTACCATTTTGACGGACAGTAGATTTACATAGGTACATTACATTTAAACTAACCAAACTATTTTTGCTGTTATTTATTGCTTTGCTTATATATATTTGCTTTGCTTTGTTTACACATTCACACAACGATAAAAGAATAATATATTTTAGAACAGAATTAATTTTTTAGTTAATTAATTAATTCGTAAGTGACAGCGTGAATATCGCAAGCGCGACTCTGCTTCATTGAGTTGTTATAATTAGTGTAATAAAAGCAAACTAATTTAAAATTTGTGTAAATAACAGTGTATAAAGTTAATGTAATTATCGGTAAGAAAATTTAATTTAATTACGTATATATGTAAATCGAGAATCAAGATATTAATAAAATTACGGAATTTACACGTTACGAGTGCGAGGTCATAGATAACGAGACAATTAAATTGTTGAAATTTCGAAGTAAAATTCGTATTTATATCAATACAACAATAAAGCTGTAATATAAATAAATTAATAAGCGTATTAAATAATACTAATGAATGGTAACAGTGATAGTAGGCATAGAACAAATAGCGTAGGACAACTAGAACAATATTTCAAAAGGAAAAGAGAGGATAAGACTAAAGAACAAGAAATATTTATAAAAAGTAAGAAAACGCAAAGATCGCCAACAGCAGAGAGCACGTATCACATAAATACTAATATAAAAATAAAACAAAAAGAAGAAGATATACTGTTACAAATGGAGGTTATTCTAAGCAAGATAGAAGAATTAAAAAACGAATTGAAACAAGAAATAAGTAAAAATCATAAGGAAATGAGAGAAGAATTTAGACTATTAAAGCAAGAGTGGAACGAAAAGGCAAATATATGGAAAGAAGAAGAAACACACCTGGAAAACAGAATCACTAGACTAGAAGAAAATTTAGAAAGACAAGAAAAAGAAAAAAAATGCTGAACATTGTCATTAAAGGAATGGATAATGCAAATAAAGAACACGGAAACAGTTCAAAAATGGATTGAAAAAAACTAGAAATACAAACAAAGAACAAGTTTTCACAGTAGGAAAAGATAAAAACAAACAAGCAGTAATTGTAAAAATGCATAATTGGGAAGCAAAGAAAGAAATTATGCAACAAAAGAAAAGATTATATGGAACGAAAGTATACATTGAAAATGATTTAACGTTAAAAGAGAGGGCAACGCAAATAAAGTTAAAAGAAATTGCTGATAAGTTAAAAGAAGAAGGCAAAAGGGTAAAAATAGGATATAAAAAACTTATCATTAATAACGTAATACACATATGGGACGAAGGAAAAGAGATGATAAAGACCCAGGATTCAAAAAACGGGTAAAAGAAAATAAACCGGACGGACAAATGATGACAACTAAGGAAAGGAGCAGGACTAGGATGATAAACAAAGAAGAAGAACACAAAGGTTTAAATTTAGCTACGTGGAACATTAGAGGACTTAATTGTAAAGAAAATGAACTTATAAAAAATTTTGAACAAATGAATATAGATATATTGACAATTACGGAAACTAAAAAGAAAGGAGAGGAAGTTATAGAACTAAAGAATGGACACATAATGATTTTGAGCGGAGTAGATAAACAAATAAGAGCTAAAGGAGGGGTAGGGTGTATACTCAAGAAGAAAGTGGCAAAATATTTAACTAAATGGGATTGTGTCTCGGAAAGAATCCTAAAGATTGAGCTAACATTTGATATGCATGATAAGTTAAACATAATTACACTCTATGGACCAAATGAAGATGACAATAACTTAACAAAAGAGACGTTTTGGGATACAGTTACATCAGTAATAGACTGCGATAATGGAAACACTATTATTCTAGGTGACTTAAATGGAAGAGTAGGGGTCAAAGACAGTGCATCAAGAAATGTACTAGGATTATATGGAGAAACGTTTCGGAATAACAATGGGGACAGAATCATAGATTTATGTATACAAAACAACTTATTAGTAATGAATACTTTCTTTAAACATAAGGATATTCACAAATATACGAGAGAAGTGTGCAGTAGAAATGAGAAATCAATAATTGATTACGCGTTAGTTAGCAAAAGTCTAAGACCAAAAATAAAAGATGTTAGGGTGAAGAGAGGACAAGAAATATTCAGCGATCACTATTTACTAGCAGTCAAAACCAAACTTGGAGTGCCCGTAAGTACAAATAATATTAAATACGTGAAAAATATTAGTAATGAAGCAATCAAAACGTACAAACTGAACAATAAAGAAATTGCGAATCAATACAGATGCAAAGTTACAGAAATGATCAACAGAGTAGGCAGTCACGTAAATGTAGTAGATGTAGAAGAAACGTGGAAAATTTTCAAGAACATACTTCTTACTGCGGCAAAAGACGTTTGTGGTATAACAAGAATTAACAGAAACAAAAAGCAAACTGCATGGTGGAACGAAAACATTAAAAAAGAAATTAAAATCAAAAAGGATAAATGGTTGAAGTATCTAAGTAGAAAAAATGAACTAAACTACCGAGAATACAAAAACCAAAGACTAAAAGTAAAAGAACTTGTCACCCAAGCAAAACAAAGGGCATGGGAAAATTTCGGCCAAAAAATGGAAACGGAGTATCATACAAACCAAAAACTGTTTTATAAGATACTTAAAAATTTGAGAACTGAAAACAAACAACATGCGATAAAACAAATAAAAGATGGCAACGGAAGTATCATTACAGACAAAGAAAAGATAATGGAACGATGGAGAACATACTTCCAAAACCTATACTTTCTACAAACCACAAAGAAAAGACAACTAACAAAATGTAAATTGATGACAAATGAGAATAGTATAACGTTAGAAGAGATACAAGATAGTATTTATACTCTTAAAAAGGGGAAAGCTGCTGGGTTTGATTGTATAACTACGGAAATGTTAAGGTGTATGGGTAATAAAGGGCAACATCTGCTTAGGGTAATATGCAACAAAGCCTGGAATGAACGAACTGTGCCAAAAGACTGGGAAGTGGGTTTAATAGTACCAATATTCAAAAAAGGTGATAGAAGAGATTGCAGTAATTATAGGGGTATAACTCTGTTAAGCAACGTGTTAAAAGTGTATGAAAGGGTACTAGAAAAACGATTAGTAACAAAAGTAGAATCTCGGTTAGAAGAGTCACAAAGCGGATTTAGAAAGGGGCGAAGCATTCAGGACCACATCTTTACATTACATCAATTAAATGAAAAACTAAGAAATACAAAAGTAAAAATGTACTTAGCATTTCTGGATTTAGAAAAAGCATTCGACAGATTACCGAGAGCAGTGGTAGAAGAATGCTTAACAAAAACAGGAGTTGATGCAAACCTGACACAAGCCATTATGAGTCTATACAAAAACAATAGAAATTTCGTTAGAACAGACAACATGCTATCAAAAGATTTTCCGGTGAGCGAAGGTATACGGCAAGGAGGAGTCATAAGCCCAATGTTGTTTAATATAGTACTAGATGACGTCATTAAAGAAACAAAAAGAGAAGCAAGTAAATTCTACGTAGGTCATAGAAACATGGAATCGGTATGGATTAGTGAATGTGTCTTTGCCGACGATATAGTTGTGTTTGCTAAAAGTGAAAGTGACCTTCAAAGGAATATAGACATCTGGGTTAACAAACTGGCACAAAAAGGACTAAAAGTGAGTGAACAAAAAACTAAAGTTATGGTCAGCGGAAAACCGGACATTACTATCAATATATCTATAAGCGGGAAACCAATAGAACAGGTAATCACCTATAAGTATCTCGGAGTGCATGTTAACAGCAAGGGACATCAAGACACGGAAATAAATGCAAGAATAGAAAGTGCTGCAAATGTGTACCATACAATTAAAAACAGTTTCTTGGGGAAAAAGGAGGTAACATTAAAAACCAAGATAAATGTATATAAAACAGTTTTTATCCCTATATTGACGTTTGGATGCGAAAGTTGGATTCTAACAAAAAAGGTGAGAAGCAAAATTCAGAGTATGGAGATGAAATTTTTGAGAAAAATATTAAACGTAACAAGAAAGGACAAGATCAGAAATGATAACATCAGAGAAATACTGCAAGTACAAGCAATACACGAGTATATTGAAAGATGCCAACTCAGATGGTATGGACACCTTATCCGTATGAATACAGAGAGACCTGTAAGGAAAGTATGGGAAATACAAAGAAATGAAAAGAAATCAAGAGGACGACCAATTACAACATGGAACCAGCAGATAGCAGAAATATTGGCTAAGAGAGGATGCACCATAGCACAAGCAGTAACCTTGGCTACTAACAAAAGAGATTGGTCAAAATTTGTATATAGCATAGAAAGCAAATGAGTATATATTTATTATTTTGTCACATGTATTATATTTTTATAGAATTTATTATTTATTTTAATTAGGTATTGTTAAACTAAAGGTACATATATATATATAGTTAAGGAAAAATTATTAATGTAAATTAAGAATCTTTTTAGTTTATCATTTTTTGTAACTAGATTGTAAGGCACCTTTACACTCTACGGGGTAGAAAAGGATCTGATTATATATATATATATATATTAATTTTTTCCGTAAAATTAAGACCATCATTTTACCAGATATGTAATAAAAGAAATGATAATACTGTTTATGTAGACCGATTAATTAACCATATCTCAATACTGGACTTGATTGTCAATTTACCGAATTGATCGGTCCTAGTCAGTAGTCAATTCAAAATTTATAATGAATTCATAAAGAAAATTGAAAGTGGTAATTTGCTTCATGCAAAATAAAAGTATTTATTTTTAGTGAATATTTTCTTTTATAAAGATCTGTTAGATGTAAGTACTGAAATTGAAACGCTGCTGATAAGAAACTCATAAATTTTATCCACGTGTAGTTGATATACGCATATCACTATAAAAACGAAAAAAAATATGAAATTGCATTTATGTAGTTTTTAAATAATGTGAAGTAGGGAACCACCTAAAGGATTTAACAAGTATGTATCAACGGTTAAAGAAGTGTAGCTGCATTAATAAATTTAGCAGCTGTCCTGTACTTTTGTATTTAAAACTTGTTTTTCCAAATTTTCAAAACTGTGATCCGCTGTGATCACACTTAAGTATAACATAACTTTATCGGCGTCATTACCAGTTTGTCAATGTATGTAGTCTTTTGTGTCAATTCCTCTCTTTAATCACATATTTATTTGACTGAGTATTATCTCTTAGTCTGAGAATGACCTTACAATTTTAAGAGGTCGAAATATGTTACTTATTAACAAATTATACCATCATTGGCTGTGACTACGTTTTTTCGTTAAGTAATTAATTAAATTTTACAAAAGAAAAAACAAACCAAAATAGGAATATTAGATATTGTACTGAATTTATATTCGAATTTTGTTTAGAATTATCATGTATTATTATATAGACCTAAGAAATTATATAAATCATATGTACAAATAAATTACAATGAAACGTAAACCCTATACATGTGGATATTACGGTTTACAATATATTTGTTAGAGATCATTTTTCTTTTATTTCATTTATGCCTGGACAAATCACATTTAATTCCTTTAAATGAAGTACCTGTTGTATTTATTTCAATATTTCTAGGTACTTCAAAATTTTTAAAATATAGCTCGTTAGATACCAAGAGCAAAATTTACACATACGAATTAAATTATTATTATTATATTAAAGAGCGGCGGCAATGGGAAGCACTTTATTTTAATCAATTTTAAATTTTTTTTAAGTGTGTTTCTGAAATATAGGTAAAATCACACGAAAATTGACCCCCCACCTTAAACAAAATCCTGTATCCGCGCCCGTGTGTAAAAGAAAAGTTTAATTACTTTAAACTTATAATATACAGTATTTACATTTTGAAATAGTATTTGATATTATATATTTCGAATACTAAAATGTGGAACAACCTTCTGGAGTAATTTGTGTGACACCAAATAAAAAGTTGTTTCCCTCAATGTCTTGATTCATTCCAAATACAAGCAATAACTCTAATTCAAAATAAAACAAAACTAAAAACTGCACCACCTCGTCCCTAACAGGCAATCTCAAAAAACATGGTTTAATTCAGATTGTTGACCTCAAATTGCAATAAGACTAAGATTTGATTCTTTGTTACCTAATAACATCATAATTTTACCTATTTAAAATTTTGTTGAATTCTTTGTTAACCTTTATCGAGTACTATTATTTACTGTTGAGGGGTTGATTATAACATTGATTAAGCAGCACTGTGATCTAAGAATCTAAAGAATAATTTGATGACTAAACATGCATGTGGCTAATCGTTTTGAAATATTAAACCATCCTGTTATACTGTGTACATCTACTCAAAAAAATTACACAAATTACTAGTGCTATAAACTTACTTTCATTATTAAATTCTATATCAAATATTGAAGCAAACACCATTTGAACAATATTGCTAATGGTTTTATTAAACTTTGGCAGTGGAAATTCTAAGATATATAAATCTAAGAAAATAATGTCTTCCTTGATATGAAACTTCATAGAAAAAATTTTTGAGGTAAAAAGTCCTAAAATAATTCGTGTATTATGGATAACTCTTACTTAGGTAATGCTTTTATACCTTTGATTAATTTATAATCATTAGTAACTTTTGTTACTACATAAGTACTTGAATCGAACTCAAACTTTAGAAAGAACGATTCATTATCTATAAAACTAACTTTGCATTTATCCCATTGATCTGGAAGTACGTTATTAGTACTTCCTAGTAGAATTTCTCCCAGGTAATTTCCTTCATTTGTACTATTAGGAGGTATTACAGCATAAGAAATGTTTTTTAAACGCGAATTCTTTGACGATTTTGCATTATTTCTTTTCTTAATTGGGATATAATCGTGGGAAATTTTTATCGGTACTGCTTTCGTTCTACCCATGTTTAAACCTTAAAAAGAATGTTAATTAACAACATAAACATGTTATGTTTCAAACATTTACACTAAACATAACCTAAAACTCGCAAACAACAATACACAGGGTACTCATAAATCGTCTATTATATAGAGAGCAACACAATTTATGAAACGAATAATTTATTCGTAGACTGTATTTATATTTATTAATTTGCAGAAACTAAGTTTGGTTTTAACAGATTTAACTACGGTAAATATTAGAAGCGGGTGAATATTTAAAATGCGTTCATATTTAAAATAAAAAATGATAGTTTAGTTTAGACAATAAATATATATTTTTATATTGTTTTATTACACATCTACATTTAACAGCGCATTATTTAGGTGAAAACTATGTGGTGTAGCTACATTTACACAATGGATCATAAAGTGATTAACTGAACCCTTGCAGGTCATACTCACAGCACTTTTTCTAAATACATGTCCTAAATGTAAAATAAACAGCAAAATCAGAAAATAAGATTTTAGTTATTTATATTACACAAGCAGGATACTGTCTTTAAAAACTGTGATAACACTTATGCTTTTTAAGTGTGATAAAGTCAAATTATAGTTTTAATTGTTACTTTATTTCAAAATATTCTTTACACGACACAAGTATATATGGATCTTCTTAGTTGCTACGTCGTTTTACAAGCCACTCTTCTATTTTTTCCTTTGTTTCTTATTTATATGACTAAATTATGGTAGACCTTTTATTCAAAAATTACCCAATAAAATAACGTTACACATATTTACTTAGAAGTGCAAATTCTGAAGACGTGTCTTACAACTTCTTAAAACTAAAACCTAAAAGGTGCATCAGCAATTCCTGAAAGCAAATTACTAAAACTAATGCGTATAACAATAATATATTTAAAGATTTCTAGAAATTTAAATAAAAACTTCAAATCAAATCAAACTAAGGCTACTTTTGGATAGCAATAAAATAAAAATTTGTTAAAAAAAATAACAAATTTGTATGGTATTTTTGTCGAATTTAAGCGTATATCTATCTCTTGTCGATTGCAAAATTCTAATGCTGTTCTTCTTTATATCGGACTAAATTGTACCCTTACGTATAAAATAAATAAAACAAGCAACTCCAAGACTTTTAGTAGAAAAAAAAATACGTTCTTTCATGTAACGAAAATTCAAATGAATTCTATATAAGCAAAACTACTTGTAAAATTAAAAAACCTACGTCAGCTTCACTTGGTTTTAGTTTTGACAACTGGGTCAAAGAAGAAGAAGAAGATTACAATTTTAGAACAAATGGTATTCCAGCATTCAAAAAGTAGATGAAAAACAAAGACGGCTTTAAATGACTCGAAGGTAGCGAATGATATAATGACATTTTTTGTTCTGAATCAAATTTAATAAGAAATATAGCAACAATCCTTTTTTTTAAATGTTGGATGAAACCACAAATTGTATCAATTCTGAGCAGATGTCATTCTGCATTCGAATAACTGCAGTGGCTCTAAAGTTAAAATAAACTCGTTTAAAAATTGTACAGAATTGCTTATTTTGTTTTAACTTTCGTAACTGATGCAGAGGCTACTGTTACTATGCGGCTAGTATCGTTAGTGGCTATTTGAATGGTTTGCAAAAAAAAATCAAAGTCTAGAATTAAGAGCAGTGTTTGTACACTATTTTAACACTAAGTTTAAAACTTTGTTGCATGAGATGCAATGCGAACAACGCCCCAAGTGTTTTTGAGTAATATCAGAGCATCAAAGATAGATCCATTCCACGATTTAATATCAGAAAGTTGATTAAATTTATAGCAAAATCTGCTAAACGTTTGACTTGCTTTGAAAAACTCCAAAAGGACACAGTAGTGAATGAATACGATACTCCAGCTCACCCAAGAAGATTAAAACCGTTTTAGCCAACAAGATGGCGTATTCTTTCAAGAACTGAGTAGCGATTCAGAATATGAAATCCAAGCAAAAGCATCTGAACAACTGCAGAAACTGTTACAATTCGAATCATTCTTTCTATTCAAAAATTTGATTTTGGAAAAAATAGAGTTACTGAATAAAGCCTTACAAGAAGTAATTCTTAAGAATAGTTCATACGATACCGGTTATTTCATTTTTCTGTGAACGGTCATTTTCGAATTTACGTGGACTCAAAACATATCTTAGATCGACGTCTCAATAATGTTGCTATTCTTCATGCATATAAAGAACGGACGTTTAACTTAGATATTAACCGTCTTGCAAATGAGTTTAAATGGCAGACTGCAGTTTGGAGAAATGCGTTATCTTGCAAAAATGTATCATTTGATAATTCTTAGTTTGGTGACTCAATGTTTGTGTTTTTAATGATATTTAAGTTTATTTTTACACATATGTAGAATCTATCATCCAAAAGATGTTTGATTTCAGTTCTGCATATATCCACTGGTTTATAAACATAATATGATAATCTTGTGGACGACAATTTATGTACGTCTTATGGATTACCGTTAGGTTACATCCGGTGGACGCCTTTTTCAGGATCACAGGCAACATGCTCGTTAATAATATAACGATCGTTTGTTATGTAGATATAACGTGCGTGAATTGCACTTTTCTATGTTTTTAAAACACTATACTTCTTCTTCTTTTTTATTAGCTTGTCAACATTCATTATTGGATATAGGCCTCCCCTGTTGCTTTCCATAAATCTCTGTTTTGGGTTTTTCTAATCTAACCCAAATCCGCCGTTCTCTTCAATTCGTCGATCAACCTGGTTTGTGGTCGGCCTTTACTTAAAAAAACCACTATACAGTATACTGGATATCAAAATTTCCTCCAATGAACATCCAACGGATATTTGTACATGGTATCTAGCAGATGTCCATTTTTGTGACAAAAAGGAATTTTTTTTTATTGTTTTTTGTGCGTATATATCAGTTTGTTTTTATTATCTGTGATTTTTCTTCTATATGTTTCTATTTTTTTCAGTTATTTTTATCTTTCTGTAGTACTTTTTTTTGTACGTATGTATTTTTTTATCATTAGCACTATATGTCTATTTTTATTGGTTTAGATTTTTAAGCAATAATAGGACTTCGTCTCCAGTCTTGAATTTTTTTACACTAATTATAATATATAGGTACCGGATGTCACGATTCTTCTCGTGATCAAAACAAACAAAATAGGTAAATTATTTGGAAGCGGATAGGCTGTGACATTATTTTCTATTATTCATTCGCATTAAATAATGATATGCTCGATGGAACTTTTCAGGTAACAGCAAACAATGCATTAACATTTTTTTGGGTAATTAGGTGTAATTCGAATAATTAAATCTAAGTTTAAATAATGTCTATCTATCTTGGTAGCGATAACAAATATGACAACGATTAAATTAGGAAAAAGTTGCTCACATTGTGAAGATACAAAGAGTGTTAATAAATATGAATTTTGGTTTTTGAATTATGTCAAAACAATTGTTTTTTAGTTGGGTACACTTAATACTACTTACTTTGGATGACACTTTGATGTCAAAAATCTATATTTTTTTCATTACAGACTTGGTGATTTTGCAAAAAAACATATGATATTTGTGTTACTGTTAGTATTTATTGTTTAGTTGTTTTCCATTTCAACTAATAAAAGAAGTAAACTTCATACATTTAACGTGTTTTACTGACAAAAATAACTGTTTAACTGGGTAGTTTTATTGATATGGATAGATACACAAATAACTTGTATGGCACCCATTGACAAATTCAAACTTGCCGCTTCTGAACGTAACTATCAGCCTCCCGTTTTCTGTTCAATTTTTTTACATTTTTTACTCGTCTAATTATAATTGTTTTGTGCTGAATATTCAATTAAACTTATTTTTAAATCAATAAAATTTAAACATAATCCACGGTTTTTTAAACTATTGTGCCGTTATTATTTTTAATTGTGCTTAATTTCAAATTGTTAATAAAATCAAAACAGATCCAAAACTAGTTTATTTTAATTTAACAGCATAATTTCGCACAAAACGAGTAAATTACATAAGCATAAAATGTAATTTAGTAAATAAATTAAAATGAAAACTGGGAGGTTGATAGTTAAGTTAGTTCTTAGATTTGTTTTAATTTGTTTAGCAATTTAAAAATAAATTAAAAAAATAATAATGGCGCAATTCAGCACAAAACAAACACAATGAAATAAACATAAGACATTGTAACAAAATTTAAAATACTGGCGAGCAAGTTGGAGCCCGTCTTTGTTCAGAATTTTTACCTATTTAAAATTAAGCACAATAACAAATAATATTAGCACTATTTAGTACAAAACGGGTACACTTAAATAAGCGACAGTGTAAATAATTTGAAAGACAGTGGGTTAAGATACATACATATAAGTGTACCGATTATACTAACATTAGAATGTCTTCGGGGTTTGAACCGTGTCATAGTTGCAACCGAAGCTGCCAACGTTTTGCCCACTTTCGTAAGGGGCTTCATCAGGGCGTGAGATAAATCGCAAAACTCAAACAAGTAATCGAAATTTAACTAAGAACTTCTCAAAAGTTAGGTTATCCACTTGTGAAACAAGCCATAACCTAAACTCTGAAAAGGTAAGAAAGAAAACGATAACCTGAAAAAGCAAACGAAAATCTAACAAAGAACCAATACCGAGTTAGGTAATCAACTTGTGAACCAAGCCAGATTCTAAACTCCGTAGAAGTGACTTAAGAAGAAATAGTCTCCGTATTTAAAGGAAAAGGATCGTCACAGATGGTTAAGCTCGGCCCTGATTGGGTTACGGTTGCTAGGGGGCGTGTTTTTGATAAATGACTAATAACCGGGAACCATAGAGGAGATAGTTCGAAACCATGATCGCGATTGAAGTTATTGGAGTGTTTGATGATTTCTATGCTTTCTCGGAATTTCCTGTTGAAAAAGAAAGGAGATTTGGCAATCAACGAAACATTATCAAAATATATCTTGTGACCTGTAGTAAAATGATGTTCAGCGATCGCAGACTTGGAAGTATACTTTTTTCTTATACAACGATCATGTTCTGAAATGCGAGTAATGACGGAACGACCGGTTTCACCAATGTAGACTAAACCACAAGAACAGGGAATTTGGTATACACCTTGAGATGAAAGTGTAGGAAATTTGTCTTTGGGAGAAAGAAGAATCTGAGAGGTTTTGCCTGTCGAGTTGAATATGGGTTTAATACCATTCTTACGAAGGAGTTTCCCTATTTGATCTGTAACCTTGTGAATGTAGAGTAAAAAGGCCAATTTCGGGTTGGATTCGGGAGTAGAAATGTCCTTAGGTAATAGAGTACGTGAATGTAAACGACGATTAATAACTCTATAAATATCTCGCTTTATATAACCATTGTTCACTAAAGTTCTAGTAAAATGACGGAGTTCTGAGTCTAGATTCTCAGGTTGACAAATAGAAAAGGCCTGATGGACCAAAGATTCAATAACAGAACGTTTCTGTGCAGGATGATGATGAGACGAAGCATGAAGGTATCTGTCCGTATGGGTGGGTTTGCGATTAACAGAATGGCCCAGAAGTCCGTCGGGCTTACGAGTCACAAGAACGTCAAGAAATGGAAGAGAATCATTACTTTAGATTTCCATAGTAAATTTGATATCTAAGTGTTGATTGTTAAGATGATCAAGAAACTTAGGCAATTCAAGATGACCATGAGACCAAACAAAAAACGTGTCGTCAACATATCTAAACCACACTTTAGGTTTTAATATTGATGATTCCAAAGCAACCGTTTCAAAGGATTCCATTCAACGTCTAGAAACTATAAAATTTGAACCCCAAAATCTTCTCGTGAGCTTTGATGTTACTTCACTTTTTGCTAAAGTTCCTATTAAGAATTCGCTTATTATCATCAAACAGGTTCTGTCTCAACATAGTAATGACGTGAGTTTGGTTCCTCTTATTGAAAAGTGTCTATCCTCTATTTACTTCCAATTTGATAACAAGTTTTACGAACAAGTTTCTGGTGCTGCTATGGGTTCTCCTCTATCACCTGTTGTAGCTAACATTTTTATGGAATCCTTTGAAACGGTTGCTTTGGAATCATCAATATTAAAACCTAAAGTGTGGTTTAGATATGTTTCACAAGTGGATAACCTAACTTTTGAGAAGTTCTTAGTTAGATTTCGATTGCTTGTTTGAGTTTTGCGATTTATCTCACGCCCTGATAAAGCCCCTTACGAAAGTGGGCGAAACTGGCAGCTTCGGTTGCAACTATGACACGGTCCAAACCCGGAAGACATTCTAATGTTAGTATAGATTCCGGCCGTGGAAACCTTCGCTATTACATGTACCGATTATGTTTAATTTTTTTTATCGGTTTAAAAATAAGTTTAATTGAATTTAATGTTGGCAACATTTAGCACAAAACGAGCAGAATTAGACGAACCAAAAATTTAATAGAAAACGGGAAGCTAGAGATTAAGTTAGCTCCAGATTTGTTTTAATTTTATTAACAAATTAAAATTGAGCACAGATAAAAGTAATAACTGCAAAATTAAGCACAAATATATAACCAATGAACATTGCAAATAAATGAAAAAAACGAGAGGTTAGCGGTCAAGTTACTCTTCGAACTTGTTTTAATTGTTATATTAATTTAGAGTTAACCACAAGTAGAAATAATATTAGCGCAATTTAGCATAAAACGAGCACATTTATTTACACTGGAATATTATTTAAAAAATAAAAGTGGAGGGCTTACTTGATGTAGCTTGTGTAAACTTTATGCAAGCTTGAATCCAGTATTCTAGTTACTACACGAGAAGCTTGCAATAAACTTATTTTGCTTCAAACTTACCTTAAAAAGTGTAGAGCTTTTGTTCGTAATCCAATACTTGTACTAACCAATAAACTTATGTTTTAAGCTTACTTTGGATTGAAAGTGAGTTTCTACCGAAGAAGCGAGCAAGAGCATGCACGCACACTCATGCTCAAATGTGATCGTGAGAGTGTCGGAACTACAAAATTGATAAGTTTTATTTTTGGTTTTGTTATGAAAAGGAGTAATGAGGAAATGCTGAAATTACTAGACGAATACCGCGCAAGATCTGTGCTATGAGATGCTACAAGTGATTTATTAAAAATCGTAACAAAAAAGACGATCTCTGGAAGAATTTGGCAGATCTGTTTAAAACAGACACTGTCAAAATTAAAAGAAAAATGATTTTGCTTTTGATTTCTTTCAGACGCGAAAAATAAAAAGTAGTACTCAAACCATCTTGATCGAGAACAGAGAAAATATATAAAACAACATGGTTTGCATTTTCAAGCTTTGGATTTTTAATGAACAAAAATAAACCACAGCATACGCAAAACACTGTTGAGGTAAGTATATTATATTATTGTTTTTATTTACTATATGTAAATAGCCATTTACTTCACAAAACATTCTCCATTAAAATACCCTAGCAACGTAAAAGCTAAAAATATTTATTTATTGTAAAATAAACCGCTTTTTTTCTTTTTTATTATTATTTGTACAAATCTTGCCATGGAACAGGCCCAATGTCAGTAGCAAAATATTCTACGAATATGGCTGGTGACTTTCGATGAATTTTTTCTAACGACAATAGAGATGTTAAGTTGTTACTTTCTTTTTGCCAAGCTCTGTCGAGTATTTTCCCATCTACTTTTTGATTAAACGTTTCAAGTAGAGAACACAGGTTTCGTGAATGTTTGTTTCTTCTAAAAAAGTTATAAATAAATACAAGCTAAGACAACCTTTTCTGTTTTTTCAGGCTCCAAAAGCATTGGTTTACGCAAGACCCGAAACACGACAGATAAAATCCCAAATCATTTTCAATTAATCTTCTGGTTCTTGAAAGCCGGTAGTTAAATATTCGTTCTATTGATCTTTTCTGGTGAATTTCCGCGTAGGGCTTCTGAATGTGATGTTGCATAGCAAAGGCGTTATTGGTCACAAATAAATAAGGCATTGGTTTTTGCCAGCCTTTCAATATATACTGTTACGCCCTGAGCAAATTTTCCTAAATCCGGTACTGTTTCATTTATTTAAGTTAGACGTGTGGGAATTTGCTGTTGTTGTTAATCTCAAGCTTTATTTCGTTACATTTTAAAGTTGATAATTTGTAATTTATGATTAATTAAGAGCGTATTATCTTCGCTTAATACGTGATTAAATGCTGCTTTTCTACAAGTCCTTATAAATATTTTTGTTTAAAATATCTTTTACTCGAGCGTTCTCACGAGTTTGCTGACGAATTTATTTTGTTATCTTCTGAGGTCATTATAACCTTAGGTACTTCGTTTCCTTCTTTAATCAGTTCCTGATAAACTCTTGTTGAGATTACTTCAAAAATTTACTGTACCTTGGAAGTACGAACGTTTACTTAAACACGGTGATTTTACCGGATATTACATTGAAACCTTCCTAACTTTTAGTATATCTACGGAACCTGTTTCTTTCCTAAAATTACTAAAAATTGTATATTTACGGCTATAAATTACTTTACATTTTAAAAGTGTACTTAGTTTTCTTAACGCTGGATTATTATACCCAGGTAAAGTACTTAGTTTTTGTTTTATTTAGTTAATCTAACTTCGCTTCTCTCCCTTCTTCTTTATAGCGGTTTTTCTTCCGACGAAATTGTTCTAATTCATATGAACGTTTTCTCCAACGGATTGTTTACTCCACGTGTGAAAGTTCCTTCAACTACTGTATTGTTTTGTCGTGTAGCAATGTACTACACTACTGCCAATACTACAGTAATTTTATTTATAAATAACAGTGCAGAACTTTAAACCTTTATTTTCATAATTTATGAAATAAACACCCCTTTACATATGTTCGTCTTATATGCTTCGAACATGGAGCTTACTTTTTACACACTGACTCCTTCCCTTCTACATCCCTTAAATTCTAAACATGCGCCTGCGCGCATTTAAATCATATTTGAATCTTAACATTAGGCCGCCACCTTGAAATAGCGTGCATTTCAACATATATAACAAGTAAAATCAATTACAAATTCACGTAAACTAAAATAAATGCTATACTAAATACAAAAGTATCTAATCTAAAGGAAGGGCGCACAACTTGTTTACTGAACGCTTTACAGTGTTTCTATTAGCTAGAAGTAACTTGACCGTACGCACAACACCATCAGAAGCACGATAAAGTTCTATTACACGTCCTAGTGCCCACGAAAGTGGAGGTAAATTGTCTTCTTTAATAAGCACTATTGATCCTTCGTGCAAAAGATCAGGAAGATGAGCAAACCATTTGGTTCTTCTTTGCAATTCTGGCACCACCTCGGCGCTCCAACGTTTCCAAAAGTGTTGCTTGATGCATTCGATGCGTTGGTACAGAGATAAACGATTCTCTTTAATTAACAGTAATTCAGCTTCAGGTAAGGCAGTTAATGATCTGCCTATCAAAAAATGGCCAGGAGTCAAAGGGGTAAGGTCATTAGGATCTGAGGATAACGGCGACAGAGGCCGAGAGTTTAAGATCGACTCTATCTGTATCAATACAGTACTTAAATGCTCGTAAGTTAAGTTAGTATTACTTAAAACCTTTTTCAAATGCATTTTAACTATTTTGATATTTCCTTCCCAAATGCCTCCTTGATGAGGAGCATGAGGAGTAATAAACTCCCATTTTATATTATTAGTATTTAAATAGTTAATAATAGCGTCTTGGGTGCAAATGGACTGTAAACTTTTGTATAATTCTCTTAATTGATTACGGGCACCTAGGAAAGTCTTGGCGTTATCGCTAGATATAGAGTGCGGCTTTCCGCGACGTGCTATAAAGCGTTTAAAGCTATCTAAAAACGATTCAGTTGTTAAATCAGTAACCAATTCTAAATGAATAGCTTTGGTTACCAAACAAACAAATAAACAAATATACCCCTTTGTCAATTTAGAACCTCTTGTTTTTCTATCCCTTATTAAGATAGGACCGGCATAGTCAATACCCACATTGTAAAATACGGGTGTATTTATTTGCAATCGCTTAAAAGGTAAATCACCCATAAACGGGTTATTAGAGATTGGATTAACCTTGAAACATTGAATACAGTTTCGAATAATTTCTTTTGCTACATTCTTTCCGTTTAATGGCCAATACTGCTCGCGGACGCATGCCAGTAAATGTTGGGCTCCACAATGCAATAAGTTATAATGAAAGTGAGTCATTATGAGTTTAGTGAAACTATGCCCTTTTGGTAGAAGTATCGGATACTTCTTATTAAAATCAAACGACGAATTTCTTAATCGTCCTCCGACTCTTAAGATATCATTTTTGTCCAAGAATGGATTTAAGCATAATATTTTTGAATGAGCTTTTAAACGTTTATTTGATTTCAGCGATTCTATTTCATTAAAAAAGACTTTATTTTGACATGTTTTAATTAGTAGATTTAAGGACGTTTGTAATTCGTGTAATGATAAACGACCGGTAATTGCAGCTAATTTTGAGCATTTTGTGTTGGCAATGAAACGAAGCATCCATGCTAACACCCTTTGAAGCCTAGTTAACGATGAAAAACGTTCGAATAAGTCAAAATCTTTTATGAAAGTTATCAAAGTAACGGATTTTAGCTCGCAACTATCTAAGTTCAGTTGACTATTAGAATTAAAATGAGAAAATTCTTGATTGAAAGTTAAAAATTGGGGTCCATTCCACCAAAGCACGTTAGATACAAGATCACACACAGTAACACCTCTTGAAACAAGGTCTGCTGGATTTTCCAATGATTTTATATAATGCCAAACGTTAATGTCAAATCTTTCCTGTATAAAAGCTACACGGTTGGCAACAAAGGCTTTAAATCTATTTGGTGCTGAACTAATCCAGCTAAGCGCAACAGTGGAGTCTGTCCACAAATATACACAATCTTTGCCAATATTTAAGGAAACTTGAACTTTCTCCATTAATTGCGACAATAACACACAAGCGCACAACTCTAACCGAGGAATTGACTTAGTGTGCAAAGGGGCTACCCGAGATTTTGCACACAGCAAATTGGTAACAAATTTACCAGAAAAATTTATGCTACGTACGTATATGCACGCGCCAAAAGCGACAGAACTGCTGTCAGCAAACCCATGGAGTTCCACACGCCGAGGTTCTAGCAAAGTAACACAACGCGGTATTTTGAAATCTTTAATAAATTTTAGTTGGTCTTCAAAATTTGACCATTCAGAAGCTAAAGTTGAAGGAATAGATTCGTCCCACGAAACCTTTAGTAACCAGAGTTTTTGAATAAGTATTTTTCCCTTTATTACAATTGGAGCCAAAAGACCCAATGGATCAAATAGTTGAGCCATTGTTGAAAGAATAGAACGCTTCGTTATTGTATTTACAATTTTAATATGTGCCTCATAAAATATTACGTCTAGAAGAGAATTCCACAAAAGCCCTAACGCTTTAGCGTTAGCACGTTCTCCTAAAGGAATCGTGTGCAATGAAGAGTTAGAAGAATCAGTTTCAAAAATAACTTGACTATCGTTTGACAGAAATTTCCTAAGACAAAAACCAGCGGTAGCCAATATTGAAGTTATTTCAGCTTTAATTTGAATAACTTCCTCCGGAGAATCCGCAGTAAACAAAAAGATCGTCCATATAAAAATTATTTTTAATTACGTGGCACGCTTTTGGAAATTGATCAGTATGCAAATCGGCTAAGTACTGTAAGCATTTAGTAGCTAAATAGCTTGCTGAAGCGGTGCCATAAGTAACGGTGTTTAATTCGTAAGTAACTATTTCTTCCGTAGGATTGTCTCTCCATAGAACACACTGCAGCTTACGTTGCGGTGGGTCAACAAGTATCATGCGATACATCTTTTCGATATCACCAGTTAAAGCAATTTTATGAAGTCTAAATCTCAACAAGATGGAAAATAAATCAGCTTGTATGACTGGACCAACTATTTGCGTGTCATTAATAGACACGTTCGATTCTGTTTTAACGCTACCATCAAAAACTACGCGCAGTTTGGTGGTTAAAGATTGAGATTTTGTGATTGAATGATGTGGTAAATAATAATAAGGAACGTTATCTAAATTGATACTCATGTCTGAAGTTTCTATCTTTGCATAGGAGACTTGATTAATATCTACCTTAGTCATATGTCCTAATTTCCTATACTCTTGAATGAATTTAACGTATTCACTACGAATTTGTAGGTTTCTCGATAATTTTTTCTCTAAACTAAAAAATCTTTGTAACGCAAATTTTCGAGATTCGCCTAAGCGAGCAAGGTTAGAATTAAATGGGATACAAACAACAAACCTACCATCTTCATTACGTTTCACCGTTCTCAAAAAGTGCTGCTCGCAAAATCTTTCTTCTCTCGATAATAGAGATTGTTTATCATTTGGTAAAATATTTTCCAATTGCCAAAATTTAATTAACGTGTCATTAAGATTATCGTCAGAAATAAAGGAACTACAAACCGTAATTGAATTACGTTTATTGGATATTTCAGAGGTCGACATATTACCTCCTATTACCCAACCAAATAAAGTTTCTTGCAAAGCAGGTTTATGTTTTCCTAATAAAATACGACCCGAGCACATTAGCTCATAGAAGTAAGAAGCGCCAATGAGAATATCTACTGGGGCGCTCACATTAAAGTTATGGTCAGCTAACGCAATTGAATTTGAAATATTTAAATTCGATTTGCTGAAGGTTTTCAATGGTAGATTACGAGTTATTTCTGGGATAATTAAACAAGAAAGTTCCTTTTCAAAGTCATGTTGCAACGATGCAATCTTAATCTTTACTAAACCCTTTAGATTAGACAATCTCGAATTTATTCCGAACACGGATGCGGAAGTTGGTATTATTTTTAGATTCGTGCGATCACAAAACTCCTGAGAAATAAAATTAGATTGCGAAGCGCTATCTAGCAAACAGCGAGCAGTAACCCATTCTTTATTATTTATTAAAACTTTGACAAGAGCTGTTGACAGCAATATTTGATCGTTAGCGTTAGTGCATGAAAGCACTGTTTGTGAAGAAGTTGGAACATCACAATTTAAATTATCGACAGAGACTATGCTACTACCCAAACAACACATTGGTACAAAAAACGTCTAAATGTCCGGCTAATAGACGTTTATTTGACATAAAAACGTTTTTAAACGCGTTATTAACGTTTATTAGACGGACATTTAGACGTTTTTTGTACCAATGTGTTGTTTGGGTACTTGAGTTGCTAGCTGCTTCAGATTCAGCTTGAAAACATAACAAGCTGTTATGAGATTTGTGACAAAATTTACATTTGATTTTTGAATAACATTTTGTATTAACACGTAATGTATGTTTTAAAAAAACTTTGCACACATTTAATTCGGACATTTTATTAAACCTTTCCTTGACGGAATGATTCAAAAAGGTTGGACAAACAGATATTAAATGTTCACCTTTACACAATAAACATGATCCTGTATTTGTTATTGCAAATGACTGCCTACTAGAGTTGTACCTTGAAAACGAACTTTTAGTAACATTATTAGCACTATTTTTGACACTACCTAAATGTAGCTTTTGATTGGAAGCCATATCCTCTAAAGCTTCGCATCTTCGTTCTAAGAACGTATGAATTTCGACTATGCTAGGTATTTGCCTTACTTTAAACTTGCTAAATTCTGCTGCAGTATTTGCATCCATTTTGGATTTTAAAATATAAGCAATCACAGCAGCTTTAAATTGTTCATTAGATAAATTTATATTCTCCAAAGCGCGTAAATGACGGGACAAATTATCAAACATTTTTCTTAAATCGTATGCCGATTCTTTATGTATTTTGTTAATTTCAAAAATTCCCTCTAAGTGAGAAAAAATAATTAATTTTTCATTATTATATCTGTCCTTTAACATTTGCAAACCAATATTGTAATTGCCAGCAGTTACTGGCAACTCGTTAACCAATTCCCTAGCCGAACCCCTCAAAGCGTTTTGCAAATAAAAGAATTTTTCGACGTCAGATAAATTTTGATTATTATCAATTAGTGCCACAAAAGTTTCATAGAAACTATTCCATTCGGAATAATGACCCGAGAAATTCGGAATTGACAAAATCGGGAGTTTTACGTTATTTTCATTTCTAGATTGATTTGAATTTGCAGAAATGCTTGAATTGGCAAGTACCGTTTTTTGTGTATGATTTTTTAAAATTGTCGTAGCTCGACTAATTAAATTAAAATATTTTTCTTCAAATTCGTTAAATGATAAAGCCTCATCTGAATCAATCGATAACACTTGGACCTGCACAAATAGGTCCTCATATTTGTCAATTATGGACTTAATTTGATCCATTCTTATAGATAACGCATCTATAAGTGGCTGATCAATTTGATCAACGTCAATAGAATTTAGAAAATCCTCAAAACGATTTAATTTATTAATTGTTAAATTAATACTAGTTAACAGCGTTTTCGCATCTTTTGCTTTTGCCATTTTAAATAATGTAATTAAATACGACGTACCAGACTCGTTAATATTAATACAAACTGCTACACAATACGTGTGAATATTTAAAATTGTTTTAATATAAAGGTGCTCAAAGCCAATATTCGCAAATGTAATAAAGTTAAAAATAGTACAACCAACAAAGATAGAGTGTTTCTGTGAACACGTCAAGAAAGGATAAGAACAAAGGGTAAAAACTACCTGGCTTATCTTCAGCGATAGACGTCACGCTTCTTGAAATTTTCGGTTATTATTCCAATTAGTTGTTGTTAATGCATAATTCTTGTATTGCGTAATTGCTAACTGCACCGAAAATAGGTAATTTTATTGGAGCTGTTTCACATCCAAATCCATCGGCATCGAAGTTGACCAAAATGTATTGTTTTGTCGTGTAGCAATGTACTACACTACTGCCAATACTACAGTAATTTTATTTATAAATAACAGTGCAGAACTTTAAACTTTTATTTTCATAATTTATGAAATAAACACCCCTTTACATATGTTCGTCTTATATGCTTCGAACATGGAGTTACTTTTTACACACTGACTCCTTCCCTTCTACATCCCTTAAATTCTAAACATGCGCCTGGGCGCATTTAAATCATATTTGAATCTTAACAACTACCAAAATACTCTGTTTATCTGTAAACTCTACTAACGCTACGCTGAGAAGTCAACTTCGATTGCACCAACTGAGGCTAAGTGAAAAAAAACCAACCGTTAACCTTCGTTTTATTGTGAATTAATTCATATTTGTGCAAATCTCAAAGATTTGATTTTCTACATTGAACTTTTAATCAAAATCCTACTTGCTTAATCAACTTTAGAAATTCAAGAACTTTTCCTTATACTTTAAAATTTTACAATTTTTTTGCTATTTAAAATTCACTTTTGTTATTTAAACTTTGGCTTAATTTACTTAATTTAATTTCTCTTTGTTTCTATAAGAAGTTGTTATCTGATTTACCTTGAAATTT
Source organism: Aquatica leii (assembly GCA_035610365.1). NCBI lineage: Eukaryota > Metazoa > Arthropoda > Insecta > Coleoptera > Lampyridae > Aquatica > Aquatica leii. The sequence goes on along the minus strand of CM069433.1, from coordinate 30,477,569 downwards.
GTTGACTTATAACGTAATTGTAACTGACCTATTAACCTACATAAATTTCGTCGCGCATCTTCTGATCTACGAGATAGTAAACTTGAACCTAACTCTAATTCTCGGCTGTTATTTGCCGACGGCCAATTGTTTGTTTTAAATATTTTATTTAAGGAAACTTCGACTGGAAATACCGTGCACGGAGTTCCATCAGCGAAGTAATAAGGTAAGATTTTTTTTTGTATTTCAAATTTGAAATTACTGTTTTGTCGCTGCCCCAAATTAAATTTTTATTTGTTGTTTGTTTTGCGAACCTAACGTAATTAAATTAGTTTTACTACTTTTGTTTTAACACAAGGTAATTTAGATCCTGTATTTTTGTAATATTTGAAATCCATTATCGATTGTTTTGCTCAACTTCACGCATATTTTGTTTGCATAATTCAAAATTGAATATTTTATTGATTATTTTGTAGATTGCTATTTATTCTAAATTCATTATATTTACATCAAATTTACTGATTGCTATTTATTACTTAACCTTCCCCGTTTTTTTTTCTCTTTCAGCAACCCTTCGCTACTACTAGAGCCCTGTTAAACTTTTACAATTTACTTAACAGGACCGTAACTAAACAAATTGTGTGGCGCCCATTTCTAACAATTTCTAATCACTATTTGACTAATTTTATCTACCACGACATCTTTGATTTAAATATTCCCGGCCATCCATTTAAATTTAGTTACCCATAATTCTTACCGTAACAATACTCTGAAACCAAATATAAATTATTTTTTTGCAATTTAAAAAAAATGCTATTTTGGAATACACCACCATCAGAAATTCTTCCTAGACTCCAAACATCCGCGTACAGAAAACAATAATCTGTATCAGCGAGGACCATTAACACAATACTAAATTAAGATTTGTAGTTAAAAAAATTGTTGCCGCTATTAATTGCTTTGAAGTACAAAATGTTTTCCGTCAAGAGCCTCACAGCAGTAAGAGAAATTCCACTCTTCTTCAAGATCTAACCATTCTTTTTCTGTTTGTGGAATCTACAAAACAAATATTTTATTTCCTTTGTAAATTGCTTTTTTCTAAATTGATGAGAAGACTAATTTGGAAGATGAAGTAAATGAACAAAATGAAGTTATAGAAAAGGAAATTAGAAGAAATCCAGTCGGCACTGCCGATAAAACTGAAGAACTGATAAAGTATTCCTCTTCTGTAGAACAAATAAGTCGGAAAAGTAAGTTCCATCAAATAACAGTATTTTTTCTAAAAAAGCGAAGAATGAAGATCCTATGATGATCGAGGCGTACAATCCCTTAAAAACAATTTCCAACAAAAAACCTAAACAGGACAGCTGTGAAATGTTTGGCGCTTACATAGCTATACTATTAAGATGACGATAACTGTACGTGCGCTGAAGTACAACAACGTATTTTCAGCATAATATTCGATGCAGATATGCGGCAATATACTAATTCCGGGGTGATATCAATTACCTCATTTCTTAGAACATGACGTATACTTCATTACATCCATTTCCAGCAAAATCGTCTCAAAGTGCGAGTTATGCATCATCGGTATCGACATTCGTGCACACACTACTGCAATCGCCTCAAAGTGGACAGGAAAGTAACTGTGTAATAGTACCTTCGTCACAAAATAAAATGTTTCCCCCGGTTTTAGATGAAATCCCACATGTCAAACCAAACCTCCATCTTTACAATCTGATATAATTAGATATATCACAACTTTCACAGAAAAAAAATTCATTTCATTTTTTTTAATTTTTGTGTTAATAAAATGTGTTATAAAATTTAGAAATTTCTTTTTTCTTATCTGTACATATTGGTTTAAAGCTTCTATAATGGCATCACAAACGTCGAGAATTATTCCGGAAGTACTTATTTTAGAAATTTTAAATAAGTACATTAGGCTACCAAATCGTCCCCTGTTGCTAAATATCTTAATGTTAAGGCTAATCTCTCTTTGAAAGATATAGCTTTCTGTAATTGGTGTCTTGTTTTATTACTTTTGGCTCAGTTAATTTTAAAAGGTTTTCGAAATCTGTTGGCGACGTTTCTAAATCTTGCAACAATTGGTCGCCTTCATAAAATTGTCGATTCGTAAATAATGTTATCCGCCATCTTGCGTTTCACTTTTTTTGTCGTTAGCAAATTATTATAATTGAAGCAAATACTAAAGGTAAATTATTATTGTATTTTTTCATTTTTAACTTAACTTTTATGTTCTTCGTATCCGGATCATCTACGAATATGAGCAAATTTTGCGCGCTCATTTGAATAGACGAAACGCTCGTGCAAGCTTATGCTCACAATCAAATTGTTTGTTGTTGTTTGTTTTTTTTTTGTAGAAATGCACTTATATTACATATTAAAAGCAAACTTGCCGTAAGCTTACCTGCTACCTGAGTTTTAACTACAAGTTTTAAAGTAAACTGCAATTTATGATAAATAAGATAGTCTCCGACTTTATTTATGTACATTTATTATCATTTCAAAGTTTATTAGCTCTAACAACTTATGTAATTATGAATTATGTTTGGAATGTTTACTTGCAATTACTTGCTCTGATGCTAAGTTGCGACCGTGATAATTTTTTTTAAAACTCGTTTATAATTTTTTTCAGATAATTATTGGATCAATCATATTTGTAGGTAGACAACAAACTTACCAAAATATTGATATTTTACATTTTGACGGCGACATGTATTGCATCTGATTCGGTATACTGGATGACACGTGACCTACTCGCTTCAGTTCAAAGTTATGAGCTGACATAGACTAGCAGTTGGGTGATTGTTTATACTGTGGCAGTAAGCTGTAACATGTGGCGGGGTAAGTGTTCTACGGCCATAGACTATTCTTATGAGAGGAGCAAGAAAAAGTTGGAAAAAGCTTGAAAACCAAGCCAAGCCTGTATCAATCAAATAATCCTAGTATAGTTTTTGTTTGAAGCAAAGCTGCTTGATGAATCTCTAAAAACCTGCTCGCCTAAATGTTGCAAACTGAAAAAGGTTTCTCTCAATAAATAATTATGATTTTTGATAATTATAATCTCTATGGATACAAACAAACTGAGTCTACCATTTAAATGGTAAAGTTTTATAAAAAAAACTATAGCTTAAAAAATTTTAGGATTATACTTTTTAACATTTTTTAGTGTGTCGTGTTTAAGAAAATCTAAACACATCTTAACTATGTTTAAAACAGTACTCTTTTATTAGTACGTAAAATAAACGAGAATTATGCTGTTATTAATCGTCAGGCTACGAATTTTCATCAATATTGAAACGTCCGAGAAATTACTTGCAAATGCAAGTCTTCTAGAAGCTGTTATCTATTTTCTAGAAGATATAGCGAAAAGTAAGGAACGCTCGAGAATGATTCGCCGATGTCTATAAATACGTAAGAAAGAAATCGTAGGTCAGTTATTGCTGGAATGTGAATGCATGCAGTATTAAGAAGATTATTCAAGTGAAGATAAATAAGTGATTAGCACGTGCGGAGTTTTAAATAAATAACAGTGTACACCGAATCGAGTGAACGTGACTTACAGTGTGAAATCCGAGGACGTTATCTTATCTTAAGTTATACAACGGTTATACATAAATTCGTGTAAGTGTTTTCATTAAATATTATTAGATTTAATTAGTTCGGTTAATTTAAAAGTGTACATATTTCTAGATTAAGTAAACGTACTTTTAGTCGTTATAAATAAATTAGTTAATAATAAATAAATACGTAACAATATGAATGGTTCTACAAAAAACTATTAATCGTATAGGTGTTTAATGTTAAAAAAATTAATTTAATTATACGTTTATCAGTAATTTTATTCTAAGTTTTGTTAATAAAACTTGGTACTTAATAGTTTTAAATATTACAATTTAAAAAAATCATTGCATAATCAACCAACTTCCTATAATAATAATTGTTCTAAAAATATAATTACGTATGTACATATGTAATATATCAATAAACGTTTGCAAAAACTCTTAAGTGGTTGATTTATTAAAGAGGTTATAAAAGTACCAGGCCACCGTATAACCATTACGCGTATTGAATTTTCTAATGTTAAGTTTTATAATTATTACATAATGTTTATTTATACGGTATTTGTTAAACATTTTATGCGTACTTGAGCAAGATTTTCTTATCTGCATATGTTATTGTTAATTTTAACTGTTTAGTAATACTTTCTGATAATACCTAGATTTTAGCATAATCTAGAAATTTGTATCCATCAACTTTCGTGAATCGTTAGTTGAGTAACGTTTATTGCAAATAAGTAAAACAACGAAATAAACCTTATCAGTAGCAATGAGCATTAGTACAACTCGAATCTTCATCACGTTTATTGTCACAGTAAGTAGATCATATTAAACTACGACACATTAATAAATCACTAAATGTATTTTAATAAAACGTTTAAAACGGTTGTATAGGAATAATAAATAAATTTAAATTAAATTATTACATCTACAGTTATTTAATTATTTGGCGGCATCCATCCGCCAAACGTTTTTTCTATTTCTTCGGCAACCGCTAGCGTTAACCTGTCGTTGTTTGGTGCTGCTACAATCTAAAAAATAAGCAATTTTAAAATTGTTTTAGTGATATCCATATAGTACCTGTACTCCAATAGGCAAGCCTCGATTATTTAAACCGAGCGGACAAGAAGTAACAGGTAAGCCGACGCAGTTAAAAATACCCATTAAACTGTAATCGAGCAGTTGGCCAAACATTTGATTATGATAATGTGCGGCTGTTGGAGCACAAGGTATTAGTAGTACTCCATCTGAACCAAGAGTTGTTATCAATTTATTCTTAAGAATCGTAATGTTGGATTTGTATTTTCTCATTGTCCATGATGGTAAAATACTGACTAAACGCTTGAGAAGATGTAAAAGTACAATTATTAATGTAGACGAAGATTGGCGTGTTATATACTTAAACATTTCGCTTAACCAAGTTTTTCCTTTGTTTACAAACACACCTTCAACATCATCACAACTTAGTAATAACATAACAGCAGACTCCGGTGCATCTTTGAATGCCTCGCTATTAAACTAAAACAATTATCGATTCATAATTTTTAATTATAGTATTTATATTTACGTACCTTTTTTACTGAATTAGGGTAAGTAAAATTTAGATATTGTATTAATTTTTGTATTGACATTTCTACATCATTATCTAACTTAGTCGTAAATATTGATATTTTATCAGTCATGTAGTAAAATTTTAAACTTTGTAAATCCACCTTCTCATTTAATCTTAAACTCGATTGGCAATTTCGTTCTTGTATTACATTTAATAGTAAAGATAAATCCCCTGCGTACCGTGTCATTGGACCAAGAATAAACAATTCCTTCCACTCTTCCATGTGTTTGGATAGTGGATAATGCCCTTCGACAGACACAGTTCTAGGACTTGGTTTATGGCCCCATACACCACAATAATGTGCGGGTAGTCTTAAAGATCCAAATATATCCGATCCTAAACCTACGAGCGAAGCTCCAGCTCCTAAAAGTGCACCCTACAACTAAATAAGAAAAATCTGATATTGTTTGTACACACCTCTCCTCCTGAAGATCCACCAACTGTTCTTCGATTATCGTATGGATTATTAGTTCTGCCTGTGACATTATTATCGGTTTCAAAATTTGCACTTAACTCAGGCGTATTAGAAACCAATAGTGGAATAGCACCGGCATTTTTACATACTTCAATAATTGGAGCATCCTTAATTGCGATTCTACCTTCTGGAAATGATTTGCCAGCGGTGTTACTGCACCCAGCAATTGCGATACTTTCTTTTATGGTAAGAGGTAACCCGAGTAGTGGATAATACTGCAATAATTCTTCAGTCGTTAAATTAGAAGTGTGGATCATATCATCAATGATTTTTGCTTCTTTAAGCGCTGAGTCAAATCGATCTTGAACCACAGCGTTAATTATAGGATTTACTTTTTTTATTCTTGATATGTAAGCTTTTACCACTTGTTCACTGGTAATCTGCAAAAGTAAATGATTTATTGTAGCACTATTAGAATAGTAAAAATAATTACCTCTTTATGAACTATCATTTTAACCAATGTTCTCGCAGGATACAGAAGAATTTTGTCCGTTATAGGAGGACATTTTTGCGGTTTTTTAAAATAATAATATAATGGTATCAAACTAAATACTGAACTAAACAGTTTTATTAATAAGATAACAAAACTCACTAACAGCGTATCCAGCATTGTCGGCACTAAAATTAAAACTGTTAGAAAATCTTTACTTTAGTAAACCATCACATAAGTGAAATTGTTCGCAAAATATTATTAGAAACGTACATGTAAACGTTCTATTAGTTTGATTGTTATATAAGGTTTACTATTCACTTTATGCAACTAAAACTAAACGTAAAATTAAATATTACTAAAATGTATTAAATAAAATTTTAAAAAAATACCTGTTTCTTTAACAAATGAAATCACTATTCACTTAGACCACTTACTTCTAAATAAAGTAGAATTAAAGTAATAATTATATTTAAGTACACCGCTAATTGCTCTAATATGGTGTCATTAAGACAAAATAATTAAGAAGTCGTGTTAATGTGCAAACTAATTTTATTTCTGTTCCCATTAATTTCACTAATGCCAGATTGCGAATTGATTTAAATGTTTCGATAGAAAGTTTTCTCGAAGATATTAAGATTCTATGTAAATTATACATTTTTAAGTTTAAGGAGCTGCCGCATAAAAAGCAAATTTCCAATCTTGTTAGCAATAGTCGACATACATTTAATTAAAGCAAACTAAATACGAAACTAAAGTCATTTAAAGATCGGTTCCGCATTCATTAAAAAAAAATAGTTTGTTTCGTTTTTTCCGTAAAATTTATTAGTTTGACAAAATTTCCAAAACGATATTCTTTTTATTGATGTTTCTGATTAATTACATTTTAGAAAAACCAAGAATTGTTTTGTTGTTTCGTCAACAAAAACGTTGGAATTTATAGTTTTATAAAATCAATTATCAAATATCTTTATAGCTTACGTCATTTAAACGAATTAATAAATGTTTCTAACAAAAGAAATATACAAAACTTGTAGTTGAATAAGGAACAGTTTTTTTAAAGCGCTTTCTAGGTTTTTCCAAAACTTTTCAGGGTTATTGCAATAAAAGATTTTAATATCGTGTTCAAATTAATTCTAAAAAAACTTTAGTTAAACTTTTATTTTATATTATTCAATAACAAATTTTATTGCAATTTTAACTAAAACTATTAGGTAATTAATTTTTGATTTGCAGTAATTTTTTTATACTTTGTACTGTTATTACAAAAGTTGCAACTTTTTAACATTTAGACATATGTATTTAGAGCAATAAACACATGTAAATAGATATTTGTTTTTAATAAATTAAAGCATATATACTATTTGCGGAAAATGTGTTCATGTCACATTTTGTACAATCAAAAATAAAAATGTTAAAGACAGTTTATACCGGGTAATTCAATGTTCTGGAAAAGTAAACTGGCATCTTTATTAATTAAATACGAAAAAAAATTATATATAAAAGTTCTCATAGTAAATAAAAGTTTACATTTTTAATGTTTTCTATTTAGTAAAATTGTTTTTTGATATAAAAGATGCTCTGTTTACTGTAATAGTGACGGATTTAATTTTGTTAAACCTAGGGTATGTTTTATTTTGCTTTTTCATTTTTTGTAAAATTTATAATATTTGTATAAACAATTTTTTCATTTATTTAAACCTTTTTGAAGATTTTACGACAAGTGTAGGACTGTCGCGACATATTGATTCATATTTTTCGTTAACCGTTCTCAATTCAATAATTACTTTTTGACAAAAAAACTATTAACATAAAAAAATTTAATTAAGTAGTGTTTGAAGTTATTCCCATTTTCTTATAAGTATAAGTTGATTCTACAAAAATTCTGTGGATACCTTTTAAAATTTCTACTCTTACGCTTCTAAATACTTGTCTTTAATTCTAATAGTGATTTTTGTCAAAAAGTAATTATTAAATAGATAAACTAAACACTATTACTAAAAGTATCTTAAGAAAGGTTAATAATACAGATATGATGTGTATAACTAAATTTGCTTGGAGAGATATACAGCTAGATAGTCGAAAAAAATCGATTTTTTTTGTTTGCATTTTCTTGAAGCTTGAGGTTTTCAGAATATCTGGTGAAAACGCCAAATTAATATTTCGATAAATAAGCCAGTTACAACCGAGAAAATAAAACGGTTTTTGCGGCGCCGAGCCGACAGGCAGGTAGCGACAAGCGACCCAATTTTTGTTGACGAATACATATTTAAAAAAAATGGATATAAAAAATAAAGGTTCTCGAGAAGCTCATCAATCCGGGTCTTTTCGCAAAGGTCGAAACAAGAAAAATCGATATCACTGGTCTGCATGAAAATCAGGCCTGATACCATTCTTGACGATTCTTATGTAAAATGACCTCCTGAATCCAAAAATAAGATCTGTTTTTACCCATCACCCACCTATTTTAGCAGGACTCCATTTTTATTTTATTTTTTGCATTTTTTTTAGAATTTTAACTTATAGCCGTTAAACATCCCAAAGCAGGTAATAAAATTTATACCAAAGTATATGGCAAAAGGTTTGCTATAAAATGTATATAGAAACAACAATAAAATACAAATATATAAGAACAGTAAAAAAATATCAATAAACAGTTAGGAAGATTCACTGCACCACCCTGGCTGGCGATCTCAATACCACATGCAGGTTTGAACAGGAATTTTCGACAGGCTTGAACTTGCATTACTCTTCTCATTATAGTATATTACATTGTTTGCTTAACTGCTTCGATCAGTACATCTATAGCTGTTGCAGAGTTAACTTGTCGATGTTTTAAACGTGCTGGATTTTGTGTTCATTTTGTTCATTTGTGTAAAACAGTAAAACTACTTTTACTCCGGATTTTTTCAAGTGACTAAGTGTGATTTGTGGTTAATGTCGGGCGTTGAATTACTGTTTAATTATGCCACGCGAGTGTAAAAATCATCCCGATAGTATCTGCTATGTCTGCGGGGAATTAATTTTAAAAGCGCAACAAAAACCCCTTTCTCCGCTTGTTAAAACAGCTTATAAATTGTACTTTGATTGTCAAGTTGGCGACCAGGACAAGACTTGGGCTCCATCAGTTTGCTGTACGACTTGTTACAGTAGTTTGACCAAATGGCTGAAAGGTACCAGTAAATCAATGCCATTTGCTGTGCCCATGGTTTGGCGTGAACCTCGCTGTCTCTTATAGATTGTTACTTTTGTATGACTTCCACCGTCGGGTTTTTGAGCAGAAGTAAGCATACAATTCAGTATTCCAATATTTCGTCAGCTCTAAGACCTGTTCCTCATAACGATACTTTGCCAATCCCAGAGCCTCCAAACACTTATACTCTAGAGCCGGAAATTGATTTAAAAGACTGAGCCACAACCTGGGGCTTCGAATGATACGTTCAATGATGATGAAGAGTATTCCGCAGATTTAGTTTCTCGGCAACCTTACCTCCTCACTCAATCAGAATTAAATGATCTTGTCAGGGATTTGCAGTTACCCAAGACTAAATCTTAGCTCCTAGGATCGCGACTTCAACAGTGGCATCTCTTAGAAAAGGGAGTAAAAATATCTTCTTACAGGACCAGACAAGCAACCCTGAAATGTCTTTTCTCAGAAGATAAAGGTTTAGTGTTCTTCCCTAATGCAAATTTATTGATGACAGAACTACAGATGCCATGTGACCCAGACAAATGGAGACTGTTTATAGACTTATCAAAAACAAGCTTAAAAGTTGTCCTGTTGGCAAATGGGAATGACTTCCCATCAGTTCCAGTTGCATACTCTATTGATATGAAGGAAACGTACGTAAACATCTTCAGAATCATTGATGAAATTAGTTTCTCAAAATATTGCTGCTTTCTTTGTGAATGGGATAGCCGAGCCCGTGATAAACATTACATCGTACGGGACTGGCCTCTGCGAGAAAATCTTATTTCTTGTCAGAAAAATGTCGCCCACAATCCTTTGGTTCCGAAGGAAAATATTTACTTACCGCCTTTACACATCAAACTTGGATTGATCAAGCAGTTTCTGAAAGCAGTAAACAAGACAGGTGGCGCATTTTAATTTTTGAAAACTAAATTTCCTCGTTTTAGCGTAGCTAAAATCAAAGAAGGCGTTTTTGTTGGTCCCCAGATTAGACAACTCTTCCAAGATTCGACGTTTATTGAAAACCTAAATCGAAAAGAAAAACGAGCTTGGCTTGCATTTCAAAACGTTTGCAAGAACTTCCTGGGTAACCACAAAAGTGAAGATTATGTCGCTAACGTCGAAGAACTGCTTTTAGCGTACAAGGACATAGGATGTAACATGTCTCTTAAAGTTCACTTCCTTCACTCGCATCTGGACTTTTTCCCTGAAAATTTAGGAGCAGTCTTAGATGAACACGGGGAACGGTTCCATCAAGACATCGCTAAGCTGGAGAAGAGATTTTCAGGGAAGTGGAATGCAAGCATGTTGGTGGAGTACTGCTGGTTTTTGAAACGAGAGAACTGTACCTCAGGGTATAAAAGGAAAGCAAGCACCAAGTAACGATGAATATCTTTTTATTTATTACTGTTTATAGCTAAAATAGTTCTTTTTCCCATTTAAATTAAATTCATGTCCATATATTTATTATTATAATAATTATTATAATTATTATTATCGTTGGATAAATAAATTATAATTAATTTATCGAAAAGTGGTAAAATTAGAGATTTGGGGCTCCGTCGAAAATGGTGGGTGATGGAAAAAAACGGAAGACATATTTGGATCCAGGACGTCATTTTACATAAGAATTACCCGGAATAGTGTCAGGGCTCGATAAAAAATTATAATATTTTTTTGCAGACCAGTATATTCTGTCGAAAAACTTTCCGACGAGAATGTTACTTCCAGTGCCAAAAAATTGATAACTAATCGTGAGATATCCGGACCAGAAGTTCCAAACAGCAGGTATCCAATTTTGAATTTTTTAACTGTTTTCTGCCTTATCGGAATGTGTAAAATGCAAAAAGTGTGATAGTGATGTTCGATTCTCTATAGAAAGCACTTGAGGACTCGATTTTAAAATTGTAGTTTTTTGTTCATCGTGCCCGTACATCAACACAGCTTACGAAATAAACACATGATTTTTTTTTGTTATGCGTTTATTGGAAATTGGTTTGCGTGCAGCTATGAAATTTTGTGGACTTATGGATTTACCGCCTCCGTTTCAACAAACGACGTATGATATGATAATTAATAACATTCATTCTGATGCTTCAAATATTGTTCAATTGGTGATAAAACAAGCTATAGAAGAAGAACAACGGGAAATAGCACAACAAAATTCGAATGCTGATATAACAAAACTGATCGTTTCAGGAGATGGTACGTGGCGAAAACGTGTTTTACCTCATTGTATGGAGTTGCGGTTCTTATTGGACAGAAAAAGTCGTTGATTTTGTTGTAAAACCTTATTATGCTGAATGTAATTATTGGAATAAACACAAAAATACCGAGCAATATGAGGAATGGAAATCTAATCACGACGAAAATTGTCAGGTCAATCATGAAGAATCGTCAGGAAAAATGGAAGAAGACGCCATGATAGAATTATTTTTAAGATCTGTCGAAAAGCATGAAGTACGTGGGGGATGGCGACTCTGAGACGTACGCGGGGTTAATAAATGCGAAACCGTATGGTGATGAGATTGAAATTGTAAAAAAAGAATGCGTAGGACACGTTCAAAAGCGAATGGGAACGCGTCTTTGCGGATGCAAAAAGTAATCCTGGAATCGGCGGCTAAAACAAACTGACGGCAAAGGTTATCGATAAACTGAGCATTTACTATAGTTTAACTATTCGCAGAAACTGTAACTCTAAAGATGGCATGAAAAAAGCGATATGGGCAACCTTCTACCATTCTACTTAACAGACAGTAAGTCTCAACATCAGTTCTGTCCCAAAGATTCCGAATTGTGGTGCAAGTGGCAACAAGCAATAGCTAAAAAAAAACTGAAAAATTTCCGTCACGATTACTGTGCATTGCCAAAAATAGTGTTAAGTGTCATCAAACCATTATACGAAGACCTCAGCAATAACAAATTGTTAGAACGCTGTGTTGGTGGATATACCCAAAACTGCAATGTAAGCTTCAACCAACTTATTTAGAAGATAGCTCCAAAAACAATGAACAGCGGGGCTAAAATAGTTAACATTGCGGTATTTCTTGCAGCATGCACGTTCAACAATGGTGTCGTCTCATTATTGGAAGTTGTAAACGTGTTAGAAATATCGGTTGGATCTGGAGCGCACTTGTACGCTGCGCAAGAAGACGAAACTCGCATAGCAAAAGCCGAGTTGCAAGCGCAAGAACAGACAAAAGAAAGTCGAATACGGCGCCGACAACAACATTTAGAAGCTATGAACGTTCCGTCGACCATAAAAGACCTACACTATGGGCTTGGTATTGATGATTCTATGTAAGTTGACGAAGTTCATAATTATTCATTTCCGAATTTTCAAATGCGTTTTTCTCAAAACCACGTTTTTGAAATTGGTACCCAAAATTTTTCGAAAACCAATGAACCGATTTCCTTAAGGTTTTTTGTGATTATTCTATACACCATTATCTAGTACTTGTCATAGGATGTTTTTTTTGTGTTATTGTTTTATAGGCAAAATAATAACTAATTGTTGGTCCGAAAATCACTATTTATGTTCAAACGTCCGCCATTTTCTCATAAATCGATATTTTCAAAATCGGCCATGACAAGTAGTAGATTATAGTATCTTTTTTTTCTCAGATAAGAACGCCAGTGGGTACCGTATATGCAGATTTTTTACGACACTCTAAAGACATCTTTGTATATTCTTGTTATTTTTAAATTAAAAAAATTAAACATATTTTTGAATGTATATACTTTTAGATAATTAAAACCCCAATCCGAAATTTCAAATAGTTTTTCTTGAAAAAATTCACAAAGATGACCTTTTTTCCGGCTACTAAGTGTATATTTCCTCTTAAAATTGGACACAAAAAATGCATAAATAAGTATATGATCTTATTTAAATAATTTTTTCTATGTTAAATATGAAAAAACTTATGAGAAATAAATAAACACACTGAATGATATTTTCAAAACCTTACAGTATCACACGTTAGAACGTAGTTTAGTTTAACTAATATAAAAAAATTGAGATCAAAGCTTGCAAGATTTAAGAGATTTTAATTTTTCGCTACAGTCCTACAATATTCGTATTTTTTAAAAAAACAAAAATCTTCCGAAACGGTTTAATAAACAAGAAAATTTTTTATACTAATGTTATAAATTTTACAAAAAAGTATAATAAAATATATAGTATATATATACAGGGTGTGCCATTCCGAGTTGCATTGCATGGGTATCTTTGTTATTAATGAAGATGCTGAATTAGGTTATCTTTAAAAATAATTCTAATTCCGTGCGGTCCCGAAGTTAAACGAAAAAAAAACAAAAAGTGTTTTCGATATATTGGTAGCAACTTTTTTATTATAAATAGACGCCATCTTAAATTTTGACATAAATAGATACGTATTTTTGTTTTCAACAATGTGTAACAACCTATGTTTAAAATGAAGGATAACGGCAAACTTATTATGATTTGAATGAAACTCAGTAAACGATGAAAACTAATGAATTTTAGCAAAACTCAAAACAAATTTGATTAAACATGAATATAAGTAAAGGTTAAAACTACGATCACATTATTTAATCAGATCAAATATTCAAAATGCTGTCCGTTGTTCGCTTAACATAACTGGCATTGCTTTAAAATACTTTGCTACCATATACTTTATTTGTTATGGTACCCCATAGAAAAAAGTCCAGAGGTGTTAGGTCTGCTGATCTGGGTGGTCATCTAACATGTGTGTTAGTAGCTATTAACTGGTTGTTAAACCGATTATTTAAATAATTAATAACATTCTTACCATTGTGAGCAGTTGCACCATCTTGTTGATACCATATTGCCAAATTTTGTGCCAATGGTAATTCATCCAAAAACTCTTCTAATGTTGTTTGCAACATTTCGAGATAACGTGGCGCAGTTAAAGTTCCATTAAAAAAAAATTGGCCAATTAAGCGATTGCCCAATATCGCAAAAAAAACACTAAATTCAAAACGAACTTGGTTGCGCCGTGGTATTACAATGTGTGCATATTCTTATGCGTAGTAATGCTCATTGTGACGATTAAACAAACCACAGTTACTAAAATATGATTCATCGGTCCAGAGAATTTGATTAATGAAACCATAACTTTTTGCTATGTTCATTTGGTCGTATAGTTTGGGCAACATGTAGTTTAAATGGAATGAACTTGTGCTTCCTTAATATTTCAGATGCTTTACTTTTTTTAATATTAACTTGCATTTCAATTTGACGAGTTGATAAATTCGGATTAACTGCCACGCAAGCCAGTGTCAATCGTCTTCGTCACGTACGTTTGTGTTACGAATGGGTTTTCTTAAGCTACCGTATTGCTGCATATTTTTGTTTAACCGTTTAAATACACTACCATATGGTTGTCGTCTTTCTGGGAAATTATTTTCATAGTCTTGAGCAGCAAAGTGCAAATTTTTATGAAATCTAATTTAAGTACAAAACATATCATATTGTTCGTTTAGTGGAAAAGTAGGCATTGGGAATAAATGATTAATTTATCATTAAAAACTGATAAAATATTGATAAACTAATAAAACTAAACGATCTGACAGTATGGGAAGTTATTTTTTGTAACAAGTTTTGTTAAATTTGTTTTTATCACTAACTTTTTATAATTTAAATATTATCAAGTTTGCCGTTATCCGTCATAAAAAAAAGTTGCTACCAATATCTCGAAAACTGTATTTCTGATATAATTTTAGAAAACATAAATTAGTTTTTCCGAATAAAATGGATAAATTTTGCTCTAAAAATTTTTTTAGCTCTTAGAATAAGCAAAATATTATCCTTTTTCGAAAAATGCATATTTTGGTTTTTTTCGTTTAATTTCAGGACCGTTTGAAATTAGAATTATTTTTAAGGATAATCTAAATGAGCACGAAAAACACTTAATTGCCCATTTAACCGAACCGGTATATTTAATAATAACAAAGATATCCATGCAATGCAACTCAGAATGGGACACACTGTATAAATATCCTAGGTTTAAAAAAATGTGTCGGTCATTATTACATAGAAATGAAGCATCCTGTATATCAAAAAATAATTTTAATAAATAGAAAACATTCAATGCAATTTTTTTGTATAAATATTTTCACCGTATTTAATAAATACAGCTGCCAATTTGCTTTTCCAGAACGTTGAATTATCCAGTATAGTAACCAAAACTTATTAAAAATTACGTATTACAGTTAATTTTTTATTAAGAATAAATTGAGGAAAAAAAAACAATAGTAACGGTTATTTTTTTAAATATTTACAAGGTGGTCACTTTTGAAATGCACACTATTGGGATATCTTAAACCCATAGAGATACATAGTTGGTTAAATTACAAAAAAGTTGTACGTTTTTATTCTCATCAAGGATATGAAAAGAAATTTGAGATAATTTGGTTCCTTTCTGAAATATTTTGGAAAAACTGATGTACTTTGTTTTCTTATTTAACTCATATCTTTGTTATTACCTCATTGTATTAGATGACATCTACCAAATTTACATAAGTCGATATTTGCTATTTACTCAACGTTACAAAAATTTTTGCCTACTAAATCTTCATGTTTTCATTGCCAACTTTTGATTTTTTATAGCCGCCATTTTGTATTTTTATACTGTTAAATAGAGAAAAAAATTATGAATTCAACGATGTAATACACATGGCTCATCAAACTTTATTAACTACATTAAATTATCAATTTAACAATTTATTGTCTAAATCTAGTTGCTACGAAATAACAAATGAATAGAAACTATAACAACTCATTAAAACTACATAAATTGTTCAAAATGTCTTCCCATATGTTCTATGCAGAGCAATGTTCTTTGGTCCATGTTCCTTACTGCATTTTGAGTGCTTGCTGGTATGATGGCTTGAAATACTTGTGTAATTTGAGCTTGTAATTGATCTACAAATTTGATTGGTCTATCGTACACTATATTTTTTACTGAACCCCACAAGGAATAATCAAGAGGTTTTAAACAAGCTGATCGTGCTGGCCAGCGCACGGGGCCATTAGTTCTTATCCAAAAACCTGGAAACCGTTCGTTTAAGTACTGGGCACAAATTCTATTATTATGAGGAGGTGCTCCATCCTGCTGAAACCAGTTCAAATTTCTCAACCTTGCGATCGGTAAATTATCTAGCATTGCTTCAAAATCATTCTGAAAAAATTCTAGGTAAGATTGATCAGTTAAATGAACTGGAATAAAAAGTGGACTTAGTAATTGGTCGTCCAAAAGACCACACCAAACATTAACGGAACAACAAATTTGCGGCTTTACTTCCTGGGTTAAGTGAAGATTATCAGTGGCATAAAAATGTTTATTTCTTCTATTAAACATTCCGTTGTTGGTGAATAAAGTTTCGTCAGACTATAATATTTTAGCAGAAAACTCAGGCTCGTCCACAAATTCATCACGAAACCAATGGCAACATTCGAGTCTCCTGGGAGCGTCTCCTGGATGCAAGTTTTGTACCCGTTTAAACTTGAAATCGTGATATTTATGTTTCTTCAGAATTTTTTGAACCCCAGATTTTGATAAATTACATTCCAAAGCAATTTTTCTTTGTGAAGATTCCGGATTTATATCAATTTGTGCCAACACATTTATTTTATTTGCAGTTTGAATCACTGGACGATGATTTACGTTGTGTAGAGTACCAAACTCATTCAGGTGAATATTCAAACGTTGAAGTATGGTTCTGTTTGGTTGCCTTCTTTCGGGATACAATTCTGCGTAACTCCGCAAAGCAGTCACTGAATTGCACTAGATTTGAATATAAATATTATACATATCTAGTCTTTCATTAACTGAATATCTTGGCATTATAAGTAAATACCAATAACTATCTTTATGTTTAACAACAATTATAAATAAAAAATAATGAGGTTTATTTACAGCACTAAACAACAGTTACTACTGTTTTGAGATAACTTTGACAGTTCCGCTAGCAAAAACTCATTCATTTGTTGTTACGTGGCAACTAGATTTGGACAAAAAATTGTTAAATTGATGTTTTAATGTAGTTGATAAAGTTAAATATCCCATATGTGTAACATCGTTAAATTCGTATTTTTTTTCTCTATTCAACAGTATAAAAATAAAAAATTGCGGCTATAAAAAAATCAATAGTTGACAATGAAAACATGAAGACCTAGTAGACAGAGAAAATTTTTGTAACGATAAGTAGATAGCCGATATCGACTTATGTAAATTTAGATGTCATCTAATACAATGAGGTAATAACAAAGATATGAGTTAAATAAGAAAATGAAGTACATCTGTTTTTTCAAAATATTTCAGGAAGGAACCGAGTTATCTACGATTTCTTTTCATATCCTTGATGCGAATGAAAACGTACAACTTTTTTGTAATTTAATAAACTATGTATCTCTATCGGTTTAGGATATCTCAATAGTGTGCATTTCAAAAGTCACCCTATATACCTAAAATTTTACTGAACTTCGATAAATGAATTTAATCACTTTTAGATAAAATAATTAATGTATGTATGAATACAAACATTCGTTAAAAAGTGCGTCGTTTTTACATTTACTTCATCTATTTTTGTTTTGTTAAAAAAAAATAATTTTTAATTTAGTAAACATTGTCTGAACTTAGAACATACACTTTAAAATGTTGATTCTTCCTCTTACGAACGAGAAGCTGAATTTTTAAAATAGAATTTAGATTTTTGTTAAAGGTGTAATTTTTGAAAAAACTTAGCTTATTTAGAAATCGAGTCTATACAGAAGACACTCCCATATTTTCGCTATTTGATAGAATACAGATTTGATTTTTTGCAGTCATATAGGTTGATGGGTTACTTTTTTAAGATGTTCAACTAAAATCTGAAACTCAACCTGCTACTACGAAAAACTTGTTTGAGATATTATTCTAACCTCATATACCAAGTTTTATGACGAAATTTGCATTTTTATTTTTTCATTATTTTGGTTTTGCACAAAATGATTACACTTTATTTTTAATATAATAAAATACGTAATGCCTTCAGTATATGTAGGAGAAGCAATGAAAACTACTTCATATGTTTTCTTTAGGCGACGTTTCGTGGATCTCGTGTGTCCACTTCGATCCTCAGGCCAACTGAATTATTATTTAAAAAAATTATTAAAAAGAAAACATCAGTAAGCAGTTACAAGTTACAAGTAGGTGGAAAATTAAACTTATCATATACTTTTTTTTATAAAACACTACTCAATAGGACAATTACTTACGGAAAACAAAAACAAAGTAGAGTGGTCCGCAAACAACGCCATTAAATCAAATACTAATAGATAACAACTAATGTAAAAATACACAATAACCAATGCGAAGCTTAGACACTAACAAGATTATGGTCGTTTGATATAAAATATATAATCACTGAATAGATAACCTAATGCATAACCAAGGTCAGGAAATTTTTGAGATAAGATTATTGTAAGCTGTACTAAGGTTGTTAGTATCACTGTTAAAATTCACATTATTATGAAGTTCTTCAATGACTATCATCTCCGTGATTAATCTTTTATTAAATTTAGGTTCTACATCTAATATAATATCGTACGATTAAAAAGAAATCAAAACCATGATCCATATTGATATGGGGGAGAGTAAGAGCTGACTCTTTTTTTTATTTTTACAGTCGTATTCTATTCGGTTAATAGTTTTTTGTTTTGTTTGCCTAATATAACGATTATTGCAATTTGTATATATTGTTATATATAGTATTTTTACTATAAGTTGTTATTTTAAGGTCAGATGTTTTTAAAATAGGGATACGATTCTTAGTAGGACCAGGCACGTTAATGATTTTGCTTTTAAGAGATAATATTTATTTTTGTTGGTGAGCATGTTTAGATTAGAGAGGTAGTTAAGAGTTTGGTCGGATCCTATAGGTTTAGTAAACTAATCCGTTATTATCCCACGATCATGCTTAAGTAACATGATGTCTAAAAACGGTAGAGAGCTTTGATTTTTGATTTTACGAGTAAAATGTAGATGTGAATCGTAACTGTTCAAAATATTTAAAATGTGTAAAATTTCATGTTAAGGAATTCATCTATTCATCTATGGAACGCCGTTTTGCTTTTTATCACTAAATTTAATTCCGTTGCATTCAAACAAACTTCAATTTTAATTAAGTTCATTTTTATGTTTGTCTATTTATTTTAGTACATTTAAATGGTTTGTTGAACAAACTTAACACATTTAAATTGTTAAGTAAAAACGTATTTACTGATGCAATACATTTTGCTCAAAATTTCTAACAATCATATTAAAAACTTTAATTTAAACTGAGAAAAAAAGTATGTGAACAAACATTTTAATTCATGTAACACTTTTTATATAACAAACAAAAAATAAAAATCATCGAATTAAAATGTTACATGAATTAAAATGTTTGTTGATAATTTTAATTCTTTAATTTTAAATCAAGAACAAAATTACCAACAAACATATTAATTCTGAATTAAAATGTTTGTTGATAATTTTAATTCTTCAGATTTAATTGGCGCTGTAGGTTGCGGAGGTTGTGAGTACTCTAACCAGTGGTAAACTTGCACTATAGCTTGGTTATAGTGCTCACAACTTCCGCAACCTACAGCGCCAATTGAAATTGAAGAATTAAAATTATCAACAAACATTTTAATTCAGAATTAATATGTTTGTTGGTAAAATTAATTCTTGATTTAAAATTGAAGAATTAAAATTATCAACAAACATTTTAATTCATGTAACATTTTAATTCAACATGCATTTTAATTGTACAATTTAAATGATTCTTATTTTTTGTTTGTTATATAAAAAGTGTTACATTAATTAAAATGTTTGTTCGTATACTTTTTTTCTGAATTTAAATTAAAGTGTTTAATATGACTGTTAGAAAATTTTGAGCACAATATATTGCATTAGTAAATACTTTTTTAGCTAACAATTTAAATGTGTTAAGTTTGTTTAACAAACAGTTTTAATGTATTAAAATAAATAGACAAACATGAAAATAAACCTAATAAAAATTGAAGTTTGTTTAAAATTGTAGCAAAACAAATTTAGTATGTAATAGTAAAACAATAAAGTAATTGAAAGATTTAATTGAAATGTATAATATTGAGTTTTACCACATTTAAAATGTTAGTTTAAAAAATTTGATGTTTTTAACTGTTGGTTGATTTAAATTTTTACTTGAATAAAAATATACGTTGAAAATAAACGAAGCAACATTAGAAATCAATGAATTTTTATGAATGAATATAAATGCTAAACTAATTTTTAACAACTTACATTTTAAATGATAGAATTAAAATGTTAGTTGATAATTTTAATTCGTCGCTGTGATCGGTGGTAACTTTTGGAACTATTTTAGTATACGGAAATACATGTACATGGTAGTTCTAAATGACGCCACCGATTGAAGCGACCAATTAAAATTATCAACTAACATTTTAATTCTATCATTTAAAATGTTAGTTGCTAAAAGTTATTCTAACATTTTAATTTATTCGTGAAAATTCGAGTATTTATAATGTTACTTACTTTAAATTTAACATTTATTTTTATTCAAGTAACATTTTAAATCAAATTACAATATACTATGCGAAAATTTTTAAAGCAACATTTAAATTCTAACAAACATTTTTAATATGCACAAGAAGTTATTTTATAAGGTACGTATAAAAACGGACAATAAAAAGTAAAACGGCGTTCCATATTCATCTACATAACATAACAAGAACGTGGGCTGAAATGGTAGACTTTTAAGATCCCTGCAATATTTATGTATTAATTTCAACACGAGCTCTTTTGTCATGTTAGTAAATAACGATAATATCAAACAAAACTATAATGTAATTAGAGGAAATAACAATGTTATTCATTTTATCAACCGGTTCGTAAGAGTTGAAAATATTATACTTAAATAAGTAGGAGATGTTATTGACTGAGTTGCCAAACTTTACTGACATCATTAAATTTCTTTATGACTCTAGTTATTTATATTTAAACTCGTCAATCTGCATGACTGTATTCTGCATTCTCTGAAATGGCAACAATGGCGGATTTACGATTTATAGTGCCTTTAGGTTAATAACTTTGGGCCCCCCAGTTTTTTTGTGTAGGTGTATCTTTCCTTGCCTATTTTCTATTACCTACTATTAATTTTTTTTTCAAATACAAATAAGAAAACAAAATATTTATGTTGATCTTAACATTTATCGATAAAAATATAAAGAAGAAATAAAAAACTAGTGTACACATGTAAGAAGTGAAACTTCTTTATGGCCTTATTTTTCGCAAAATGATCTACATGCAACTTTTCAGAAATTGGTTAAATAAAGTTAAATTAGATAAATTTTAAACAAAAGGATTTTATTATCATAGACATGAATACAAATTTTTGTAAATCAATTATCTAATTTTTGTAGATTCAATTTCATATTTCAGTTACCATAAGCCATTAATTATAATAAGAAACTGAGGTTAACCTTAAATATTTTAAATTTAAAATTAGATAAATTTTAAACAAAAGGATTTTATTATAATAGACATGAATACAAAAACTTTTCAGAAATTGGTTAAATAAAGTTAAATTAGATCAATTTTAAACAAAAGGATTTTATTATCATAGACATGAATACAAATTTTTGTAAATCAATTAACTAATTTTTGTAGATTCAATTTCATATTTCAGTTACCATAAGCCATTAATTACAATAAGAAACTGAGGTTAACCTTAAATATTTTAAATTTAAAATTAGATAAATTTTGAACAAAAGGATTTTATTATAATAGACATGAATACAAATAATACAATTATTTCACTTTAACTTTTTGCTACTAAGATTATTACAGCATTTCATTAATTGAAATAGAATTATTACTATCATTGTCATCGTTCAAACAGAAACTGAGGTTAACCTTAAATATATTAAATTTAAAATGTCATCGTTCAATCAGAAACTGATGTTAACCTTAAATATATTAAATGTAAAATGTCATCGTTCAATCAGAAACTGAGGTTAACCTTAAATATTTTAAATTTAAAAAATGTGACGATAAAAAATGTGACGATAAAAAATGTGACGCGTAACCAAAAAAAAATGTGACGCGTAAGCGAAAAATGTGACGGTAAATTTTTTTCCAACGCCGATAAAGAAGTTTCACTTCAAAAAAACTAAATAAAAGTTTCAAATCAAATCAAAATCGAATAAAACAAAAGTAAACTATAAGTAATAATTTTCTACACAATGTACAGAATCACATTTGTTGAAGTGATAAAATGAACTAAATTATGTCATACAGGAACATATACACATATAAAACAAACAGAAAGAAAATCACAAAAATAAACTTTTTTATTACTTATTTTAATATCTGCAAATTCCCTTAGTTCATCATTATAATTTAGATTGTTGGTAAGATCCCTTACACTCGAGAATATTCCTAAAAAACTTAATATTTTTTCTGGCATAACAGTTCTATATTTGTTTTTAATTATTAACTTCGCAACTGGTTACAAGTAAAGTGAAAAACAATTTTATGGCTATGTATAAACTGGGAAATGCATACATAGATCTATCGTTCCCTTACTGTATATTATGTTTAACATTGCGGAACTGTGTCACTTCACTAATTATATCACCTTTAAAATCCTTGCTACAAATATTCGATAATTGTCTTAGAACTGTTCTTCTCAATATCATTTATCGAAACATCCATATTCCTGATATACCAAACAGAGATTTAAATTTAGCAGTTAGATCTTAGTAAGTGCTTCAACCATCTAAGTCGCCAATCAAAAAATTCAAGAGTTTTTTTTTTGAGTATTTCAACCCTAAATTTATCTTGCTCAATAAAGAATGAGATTTCAATTCCCTTATTTGCGAGCAATATTGTTTTTTTTCGTTTATTAGATTTGGCATATTCTTTTTCAACATCGTCGCTTAATTCCTTAGCATTTTCTTCCAACTGATTAGTTTCTAATTTAGTACTTTTTCTGATATCTTCTATAAATAGTTTTACAGAATCCAGTAAATGGTATCCTTCTTGTATATCCAAACTACGCGTTTGTAGTTTCGTAGAAACGTTATTAAAGCGCTCTAAAAAACATTTCAAGCTACTTTTAACAACAAATTTTAATTTAATAGACTTTTTGTATATATATTTGTTTCTATAATCAGTCTTCTCTGATTCATCATTTTAAAATATCATCGTATTCAATTTTAAATGCTCTAACAGCTTCAAAATGTTAAAATCGAGTGTTTCTGACCTTCACTTTTCTGCAAAATACTAGACTAGTCGTTTAGTTCGGTTTTAAACCAATGAGACTAATTTTTCAAGCAATTCAATAAACTATAGACCACTGCTTGGTGAGTAACATAGCCGTTCTCTTTATGTGTTGTTTGTTTTTTAGATTTTTTTTAGACTGCTATTATTATAATTAAAATTTTGAAAATATGAAAAATTTTTGATTAGACACTTATCTACAGAATTTAGTCATAAATCTTGATCTTAATACCACTCTGAATTTTTACTTAAATTAGCATCAGAAATTAATTCATTGCCGTATTTTCGATAGCACTATGAGAACTTGTGGATTTGTAATTTTGTCTCTAAAAACTATCTGTATCATTTTCTTTATCAATAGGTTTTTATGAAGTACTGGAAGTTGGCGTTTTGTTTTTTCTACATTTTCTTTATCTTCAATATATAGAAATAATGGTTTGCTCATTCCCTCCGGGAAGATTGGGTATATTTGGAATTAAAAATTGTGTTAATTTTTGATGCTTAATTTTTTCTTGCTCTTTTTTTTCTAATTTTATAGAACCCGGTCAAATAATGTTTCTCCGAAAATAAAAAAACGCCGAATGGACACAACATCAAAACTATAGTCAAAAAATTGAGAAAATGCCAAAAATGGTCAAAACATCAAAAATAATTTTGTAGATAAATCACAGAACGTAGTCAAAAACTTCGAAAAGCAAAAGACGATTCGCATGGCGTCAAACTCGACTATGCTCGGAATCTTAATTTTACCAAAATATATATGTAAACAAGACGTCGAAAGCGGCCAAAACGTCAAAAATATTTGTTGACCAAAATGCCAAAAATATCAAAAACGCCGAAAACATTACATGAACAAAGCACCAAAGATACATCGCAAAGAAAACTTAAAGTGTCTAGTGTTATTGTAGAAATATAAACTAGAACAGTAAAGATGTAATCAACGTAAATTAAAAAAGTAATACAGAGCCTTCATTAAAACCCATTTCCCACGTGATCTATGAGTTGAGTATCAACATTGTTTTAGGTTGGTAGTGTTAGCACAGGTGTTACCGTTTAGTAACATTTATTGAAACTCTCGTTTGACGTTTTGTTGACATTGGGTATTATTTTTTGTAGTTTTCTTTATTCTCTATTTTTTGTGTTTTTGCTGGTAAGTACTGAATAACAGCTGTAATTTTGAAGTCTAATTTTTGTAATTTTATATTAGGTAACGATGTTTACTCTTGAAAAAGTCATTGTTATTGTAATGACATATTTTCAAACTGAGGAGTAGTACTGGCAATTCCAATAGAACTTGGTCGTATTCTTTTTAAAGTTGCATCGATTAATTCAATGCATGTTTTCCAGAAGGAAACTTTACTTACGATGCTTTCCGACGACGTAAACAAGTTTCAATTGCCCGATTTTTAAATAAAAATTGCATTTGCAAAAGGAAACCTGTAGGAAAGCCTAGTGCACTTGTTATCGAAGAAATTCGCAATCGCAACAGGTATAAAATTATTTTAAGTTCGATTTATAAGCATTCAATTTTTAAGATTATCAGTAGAAACTTGCCACAAAGCATTAAAAAAGAACCTTTCGATGACACCGTACAAGGTTACGGTTTATAAAGAATTACGTGCTCCTGACTTCTTGCAGCGTACACAATTTTGTGAGAAAGGTTTAATGAACATTTAAAATAACGATAACCTGTTGGATTTAACTTTCTTCACTGACGTAATGTTTTCCAAAATTTAAAGAGAATAATTAACATATGTATCGCAGCTGAAGAACTACATATTGAACATCGGTTATAAATTTTAAATAATTGCTATTAGTTATTTTTATTTTAAATAAACAGGTTAATGTGTTACGGTTTTTAATAAATTACTTAACCTAAATTTAGTGGTTACAAATCAAATTTTTCATTTAGTAATTTTTCTACCAATCTAAGCAATGTTGGTTGCCTAACATATATGTCACGTGTGTAATATTATTCAGTTTTTCGGCGTTTTGACCACGTTCGGCGATTTGTCCACATGACTATTGTCGGTGTTTTGGCCAACTTCGGCTTTTTGTCTGTAGTACTTTTTATATGTCATAGATTCAAAATTAGTCTAGGAGACGCACGGGACTCTTACCCTTAGTGTGAGGGTGTTTATATCTTAAATGTGACAGTGTGTAAGACGGTATAAGATGATACACATCGAATAAACGAAAAATCATTTCCATAATTTGGCGTTTTGGTTGACATTTTAGTTTTTCTTTTGTACACATAATTGATCTATGTAAGATGCTATCAAACTGACACACAAACTTTACATTGTTTTTTCTTTGTTAACATTTAGAATTAAAGTTAGTTTTCTGTAATACAACTCAATTTAACCGCAAACTGTATGACTGAACTGACAGAGCTTTGTAAATGTTCAATATATTTAGATTTAATAAATATTTAATACAGGGTGTCTCACGAGGTACTGTACATACTGAAATGGTATGTTCCTTAGGTTAATTTAAGTAGAAAACGTCCTATAAACATAGGTCCAATTCGCCATAGTTACACAGATACAAGCGTTCAAAGTTTATAACTGATCACACATTTTTTGAAAATTAATTATTCTTAGTCAACTGGGAAACAACAGCCGAACAATATGTCATTTATTGCTTTCTTTTCTACTAATGTCACAGTCGATTTTATTAAATGAAGTGTAATTTAAATGCAAAATGCCTTCTCATTTTTCTAACGAAGAGTATGCTGATATCATTTACATTTATGGATTTTGTGATGGAAATGCGAGATCTGCCGTTAGGGAATATGAACGAAGATTTCCCAACAGGAGGGTGCCGAATCACCAAACCTTTCCTTCTGTGTTTCAACATGTACGGACTCATAGTTCATTTCCATCAGTTTCAACAAGATCTGACCGTCCTGTGTAGTTAAATATGAATGAGCAGGAAAACATTCTACTACAGGTGGTTGATCGGAGTCCAGGGTTGAGTACTAGAAGAATTTCTTCTCGAACGGGACTTCCCCGTATGTCAGTATGGCGAACATTACATGATGGGCTTTTGTATCCCTATCACATACAACAGGTTCAGCATCTGGAACCTGGAAATTTTGCTGCCCGGTTGAATTTCTGCTACTGGCTACAGGTAAATCCACAATCAGTTCCATTCATTTTGTTTAGCGACGAGGTGCAATTTACTAGAGATGGAGTGAACAATACACGTAATTCTCATTTGTGGTCATATCAAAATCCACATGGCACAACAGAAACTAACTTTTAGCGCAGATTTTCTGTTAACGTATGGTGTGGCATGATTGACGATCAACTTATTGGACCTTTTTTTTTTGAGGAACGTCTGACAGGAGAAGCATTAGCTAACTTTTTGCGGAATGAATTGCTACCGCTTTTGGAAGAAGTACCTTTACTAACAAGACAACAAATGTTTCTGCAACCTGATGGAGCTCCTCCACATTTTAGTCGGCATGTGACCGAATGTCTAAATGTTGCTTACCCCAATAGGTGGATTGGGCGTGGAGGCCCGCATGCTTGGCCACCGAGATCGCCCGATCTCACACCTTTGGACTTCTATCTGTGGGGTCATGTGAAAAGTTTAGTATACGAGGTAAAAGTTAATACCAGAGCTGAACTAATACAGCGTAGCCTAGATGTGTGTCAACAAACACGGAACAACCAGCAGGTGCTTCGAGCGGCTACTCGGTTCATTTTAGATCGCAGCCGTCGTTGTATTAATGCTGAAGGAGGTCATTTTGAGCATTTGATGTGATTCTTTTGTTTGTTTTTTTATGTTTGTTTTGTAGTTCGATTTTCTGTTTTCAATAATGATAATATTCAAAAAATGTGTGAGCATTTATAAACTTTGAACGCTTGTATCTGTGTAACTATGGCGAATTGGACCTATGTTTATAGGACGTTTTCTGCTTAAATTGACCTAAGGAACATACAATTTCAGTATGTACAGTACCTCGTAGGACACTCTGTATAACGTGTCATCAATAGTTTTACAAAATGTATTTTTGAGTTGTCTAAGATGGCATTATTGTAGCCTTATAACATGACATGAATGCGATAAAAACATAAATAATTGTGACCAGCTAAATTGCCAAACACAGCAGTTGCATAAAGCATTGTTAACTTTGACGATGTAGTTAACTACGTGGCCATGTTTTTAAATGTTGTCATTGGTCGTCAAATACAAAATCAATTGTTTTGCTGGTGACAATAGCTACGATTTTAAATATTTGGCAGCGTCGTCCGTTAACAATGGTGTCAGTTGACAACATAGTTAACTTTGCTTTATGCAACCGGGCAAAATGATCGAAAGAACGATAAGTCAAACTTACGATTCAATAAATAGAACTGGAACCATTAAAACGCATCAATAAGTTTTTTGCCTATCTTCTATATTCCAATACTAACAATCTAAAATATTATTTAACATTACAACTTTGTTTTATTTAGTGTCAATGTTTTTACAAAGAAAGTGAAGAATGACAATTAGAAAAAGCGTTATATATCTATCCACATATGTATATATGAAACCTTAAAACAATCAAAAGAATAAAATATCTATTGCTTTGTTCTTCACATAAACAATAATTGTAAAAACACATTACAAAGCAAATATTAATTATCTCAAGTTAATTAAAAACAGTCTTGTTATCACATATTTTTCTCTACAGGTATTTCACCTGAGGCACAACTGTACTATTATAATTATGTTTTAAATAGCAATGTAATTAGTCGTTATACTTTAGAAATGGCAATTCACTATAATTTTCTACAATACGAAACGGTAATTCATAGCACTGTAATATTTTCTTAAAGTTGCAAATGCAATTTGGTTTTAATTTATTTATAAATTAATAACAAGGTTTTATAGTGTGCATTGTGTAAAGAAGCATTGTTTAATAGGTAAATTTAAATTACAGTACAATGAACAATTTAAAATTGTACATTATGGTCGTAAACATTGAAATCAGTTAGCATTCAAAAGTAGGTATATTATTTAATCTTAAATTTCTATTAGAAAATGCGAAATAATTGTTAACCTACAGAACTGTAAAATTACACTGCATTATTTTATTTCAAAAATTATTGGTTTATTACTGTTACTTTTAATTTGTTTATCTATTGTGCATTTATTTCTATCGTAAGTTTTGTTTGACACATTCAAGTTGAATATAACCATATGCTTCAACACCAATCAAACGTTGTTTTTCTAAAATTAAACAAAAATTCGTTCCGTTATTTTCTTGTTCGTCTTTTAATAACATAAAATTTAGTTTTATTAAATTATAGATGAAAAAAAACTCATTTAGACAAAAATTAAAAAACTATAAGAAGCTGAAGCTACATTAAAAAATACAAAAAGTAACATAGTGTTTAATGGTATGTTATACAATAGAATTGCCGCTTGAAATGTTTCTGAAAACGGCAATAACTATTTACACTGAAATGACAGACATTTTTATTCTATCTGCAACTCTATAAATAATTTTTTTGTGTTGCCTTTATTGAAAACACCAGTATTCGTTTGTTAGTGTAGTTTCGTAATGTCAAAAAAAAACTTGCAAAGTAGAAAATCAAAATCCACGTAAAACTATGCATTGAAAGTCAATTATTACTTAATTAGAAGTGTGTCTAACAGAAAATCTGTTTAAAAGTTCTCAAATTTAGTTAAATTTAGAAGAAAAAAATTAGGAATGCTACTGTGTAAAACGTTTGAAATGCGAACTTGACAGATTCAGTTAGTTATAAATCTACTACCAACATTATATTTGTGATGTTTTTAATGTGGCTCTATTTTAAATTTTCTAAAAAGTTTGTACAAGACGCAGGACAAAAGATAATGTATGTTACTATTGTGGAAAGTCTTATAGCTTACTTAACGTTCGTTATGTTACGCTTCACTTCCAACGCTTGTTACATAAATTACTATTTTGTGTTGCCAACATCGCAAACGTTAATATTCGTTCGTTAGTGTAGTTACGTAATGAACGAAAAAAGCTCTAAGGTGGCAAAATGAAAACTAGGAGTCCACATAAAATTAAGTGTTCAAAGTCAATTAATATATTAGAACGAGTATGCGACAGGTGGAAAAATCATTTTAAAAATCTTGAAATTCAGTTAAAATGGAAGAAAAACGATGTTAAAGTTAATGTCAAATTTGACAGATTTAGCAATAAATGTAGTACCAACATTATATTTCTGTTGATTTTTTTTTATTATTTCAAAAACGAATGTAAATTTATAAAAGGCAACACAAAAAATAATGTACACTCATTTTGAAAATAATCGAGACAAGAAATTTTTACAAGTCCAAACAGTATATCTACTTTAAAGAATTGTTTTTGTAAACAATGCCAGAGGGAACATAGCCATTGTATGTATTGTTGGTAATTTAACAAAGAACATGGTTTATTCATTCCTTCACTCAAAGTCTAAATTTATTTAAAGTGCAGTATTTTCCGATTTTAATAACATAATTAATAGCAGAGTTGTATTTTTGAACTCAGTTTTAAAAAATCTTTTGAAATAATTCCATATTAATTACGACATTATAATTGCTAATTATTATTATTCAATACCTATGCGACTGCATTATTGCAAAAACGATTGGAGGAAGTTCATACGATTTTTTCACGAATAAAGAATTAGGGTAATACAGATGTAATTCTATACTAATTATGACCTACCTACTTACCAATAATAGACGCCTTTCTTATAATTTGTCATTAATTATGAATTATTTACCTAAATATTTTCTGACTAACTACTTTTGTTTTCAAAAAACTGTATTTCAATAAAAAACTATATCAATTATATTGTAAAGATTATTATTTTTATTCCCCAACGTCATTTCTTTACCATATCATGCAGTGTATGAGAAGAGAAAATTATCTTAAAACATCTGCGTCTTAAGATGCCCAAACTGTCTTTTTTTATGTGTCATCCTAAATTAATTTCTTTATTCGTTAAAAAGTCGGATGAATTAGAAAATGTCAATACCTTGCTTGCTATCATTTTTAAGTAAATAAAACTCTACTTAAAACTGTCCCATATTATAAGATATTATTAGTAAACGGGTTACGTATCTGATATTAATGTTAGAATAATGTTTACAGAGCAAGTTTTCTTTGCGTCTTACATTAAGCGTCAACCGGTAATTGAATGCAATTCAAATTAATGGTAATTATGTCTTACTGTTGATTGAAAGAATGGTGCTTTGTTAAACATTCTAAACAATATTAATCTTTTATCAGTTCTTTTATTAAATACACTTGGACTTAATCGTTTCCGGAATTTCGCTAAGGTATTTGCTCAATAGCTACTTAGACATTCACGCATTGAATTTATTGTGCCAATTCTAGTTTTATCATTTAAATTACATCAAAAATTTTTAACGGAAATATAAGAAAACGCTGTTTTGTGAAAACAAAAGTAAGTAATGCAATAATGTTCGTGTAATTAAATGATAATGACAAATTACAATATAGGTGTCTATTATTGGTCATATATGTCGTAATTAGTATGGAATTATTTAGAAAGACACTAAAACTAAGTAAAAAATACAATTCTGCTATTAACTTATTTATAGAAATCAGAAAATACTACACTTGAAATATTTTAATATTATTGAAAACGTTTCGTCTCAAGTCTTACATCTAATCAGGAACGAACAAGCACCGAATTTCATCCTGCACCACTGCGCTCAGCTAATTGTTGCAATTCAAGATGATTCATGGTGCGTATGATGCTATATAGACCACAATTACCTTCAGGCACTGGTAGTATCCGTACCCGCACGATTGCAAGAATGCATAAATAATCATATCCATTATCAGTTTACATTTCATATTTTACATTAATAAAATATTAATGTCGTAATTAGTATGGAATTATTTCAAAAGATTTTTTAAAACTAGAGTTCAAAGATACAACTCTGCTATTAATTATTTTATTAAAATCGGAAAATACTGCACTTTAAATAATTTTATACTTTGAGTGAAGGAATAAATAAACATGTTCTTTGTTAAATTACAAACAATACATACAATGGCCATGTTCCCTCTGGCATTGTTTACAAAAACAGTTCTTTAAAGTAGATATACTGTTTGGACTTGTAAAAATTTCTTGTCTCGATTATTTTCAAAATGAGTGTACATTACTCTCGTCGAAAGAATCATAGCATAACTCACCCATATGCAAAGCTCGGCCGTGCGGCCTCGCGTCGCATTAACGTTGGTTATGCTTATTTCTTACTTTCGACTCTTGTTACGTAAACTACTATTTTGTGCTGTCAACATCGCAAACCTCAATATTCTTTCGTTAGTGTAGTTACGTAATAAGCGATAAAAGCTCTAGGGTGGCAAAATGAAAACTAGGAATTCACATCAAAATAAGTGCTCAAAGTCAATTATTATATTAAAACCAGTATGCGACAGGTGGAAAAATCATTTAAAAAATCTTGAAATTCAGTTAAAATTGAAATTGTTGAAGTTAATGTCAAATTTGACACATTTAGTAATAAATGTAATGCCAACATTATATTTCTTTTGTCTTTTTTTTATTTTTTCAAAAAAAAATGTGATTTTACAAAAGGCAACATAAAAAATAATGTACGTTACTCTCGTCGAAGAATCATAGCATAACTCACTCACATGCAACGCTTGGCCTCACGTCGCATTAAAGTTCGTTATGCTATTCCTTACTTTCGACTCTTGTTACGTAAACTACTATAAACAGCCGACGATGTTACAAGTTGCTAATGGAAACGTGCAGCAATTTTACTTTTTGCACGTCTCGACTATTAACGTGCAGAATATACACTATATTTGGAAGGTTAAATATTAGTGGTAATTCCGATAATTTTACTAAATTTTAAGCAATTAAGTCAATGTAATTAAATGTCTTAAAATTCTTTAAAAGATCTGATTTTAAATATTTGCTTAAGTCTCGAATGCTGTAATAACATTTTCTGGGTCACCGAAATATTGATTTCGTTAAATAACACGATCTACCACTTCTTTTGTATCGTAGTTTAGTACCGAGAATTATTTCTTGTAAGAATCACTTCTTATAACACAATTCCATTGGGAATAACTTTGGAAATTAGTTTTATATTCTTGAGCATTGTAGGAATTGGTTTGTCACAGGTATAAGAATTCCGGTTCGTCTCGGTAGAACCTTACTTACACTTGATATTCGCCAATATGCAAACAAATTATACTTAAAAATAGGTGCTGTGACAGTTCAGTTTATTACGCTATGTCATACTTAGTTAAATATTAGTACAGTGCACGCCGCTTATTGTAATCACGGATAATGTTATAAATCGAGCTACCACTTTATTAAAGAACGGACCAAACGTATGCAACTACATAGAAGAAACAACGTGTACAGTAATCACAATTTTGCTTTATGTTATCAATTTTCTTCTCAGATTGCTTCTATTTCGCATAAATTTTTTAATCGAAGTTTATTCAGTGCACTCAATTAAAATTAAAAATACATTTTTTGCTTATTTGTAAGCTCAAGTAATATCGGACATCTGTAAATACGTTGTATTCGGGTTACTTTGTATTTTAGTGTACCTGGAAAAAATGTGTGGTTCTTAGAAATAACAATTTAATTTAACCACGTTTTATGTGATAACATTATTTGGTATTAACTTTTATTTTTGGTGCGAGCAAATCACTAAGAAGAAATGTGTAGTTTTTAGAAGTAAATTAATAATCATAATAATTTTTTTGATTTTTTTACATGCTGTCAATAAACTTAAGAGACTATTTAATGCAACAGGTCTGTATTTTTGATTCATTTTGTTTAAAAGTTAGATTTTTTTAAATGCTTTATTAGAATTTTTATTTTGATATTTTTTGCTTATATTGGTGCTATAATTTCACCTTTTAAATTAATAAGATACACGGTCTATAAATTTACTTCTTTCTAACCAATAAACGTTTTTGTTTTTTTTGAATGTCGGATTTTGTTGTCATTCGGTTATTGTTATCAAAAACCGCAAGTCCCAATGTGATTCTATAAACCGATGAGGAATGTGTAATTAATTTATAGTCGTAATAGTTGCACTGTAACTCAACAGCATTTTTAAGGAAGATTCACTCATTCATAAAAAAAAGTTTGACTGATTTAAACCATTAGTTTTTTCGATGCTTTTACGTACTGATGGCGGGCTAAAAAAGTTGTAACATCCATTTCCATTTATTATTTTGTTGTATATTAATAAAATACTGAAATATTTTTTATTTTTTTTGTTTTATTTAAAGCCGATTATCGAGGAGCTAATAAGTACATATCCAGTAAATTAATAAAATTTCTAGTAGGATTTTTTACTTGTTTCGAATAATTTAACAAACATTCTTTCGTTCAACATTTCAAAAAGAATTAAAATCTAGTTTTTTAGTTTGTTAAGTAAGTTTTCAATTTCTTCCAAAATTTTTGTCTTAGCTAACTGTGATTTATCTAAATGGCAAAGTGTCCACCCAAATTAGAGAACAATTTTTAAATCAAATTAATTTCATTATGCAAATTAAAGAATTTACCTATTATATACAATTTTTCATGCTGAATAATTAATCTCTGGAGATGTCCACTGCAACGTGTGACGAAATCTCAGCTTGTGTGATAACGACAACACGGAAATTATCCAGAATAGAAAATTGTATTACGAATGCAACCCGTGGAAAATGAATTCTACTAAATTTACCTACCTATTTTTTAAAACTTTCATTAAAAAACTTTTTAAGAAATATTTTTACGCAAATGAATGTGCCTACTCCAAAAACTCCCCGTTCAAATAAGAAAACCTGGTGCTATTGCTGTACTTAAGTAAGTAAAACGTAACTAATATAAAAAGACTAGGGTAAATTTTAATAGAAACGATAGTTTCTCATGGAAATCATTCTATTGCCCTATATAGAAATTATTCTCATACGAATACAATAACCCGTGTGAGTTATTATAAGAAAGTTTAGTATTTTCTTATAGGAATCATATTCTTAATAACCTAAGATTTGGCTAGTTTTCATCGGTTAAAAAAAAAATTATTGCCATTTGATTCACTACAAATGAATTGATATCTGCTAATATGAACTGAAAAACACATGTCATAGTTAATAAAGGAAACTTATCTTAACTTTTTTGACGTAGAAAACTTTATTTCATAATTTTGACTGAAATTAGTACACATGCAACAAGTAGTATTAAAAAGATTTTATTTCTGTCTAATTTTCTTAATGTGTATTTAAATGTTTCTCGAGTTTCTTCCGGTTCCTTTGCATCTTCTGTCATTTTGTTACATGCCAAAGTTAAAACAAAATCACTGCCTGAAATGAGGTAACATAAACGATGTTGTGCCGGTTGCTCAGTGGAGGCGGGGTGGGTTATATTTAAAAGTTTCGTGATTGAATTGGATCAACTTGACGAAAACACAAAATTGAAAAGTAATAATGTCGAAATCAAAGGGCGCCAGGAAGGAGTAAAGCTTAATGGACTTCTGGCCCTTGCCAACCACAAGTCCGCTTCTGAAGGACACACTCTAAACGGACTTACCTTGATAGAGTGTATCTCACTAAAATCTGTAATAAATTAATAAAGTTACACACGCGGAGGCCGACGGAATTAAAAGCTCTTTACATTTAACAATTTAACATTTATTTGAACACAAAAAAAAATAATGACACAAAAATAAAGTATAGTAATCAACAAAAATTAACCAAAACAACAAAAGGTATGTAAATGAACGTTCGATCAAAACAAAATTTAAACTTATTTGAATAACTGCTCAACAACAAAATAATACAATACACAATTTAATAAAACCAAACACAAATTATAAATCTTAATTTATCACGGCCGTGCGCGCGTCGAAATTACTCATTTACAACAAAACAAAAAAAAATAAACTTATTTAATATAAAACTAATATATATAAATCTTTAATCGAAAATTCGGTCCCGTTTAATAAATTTTTAACTCGGGATAAGTCACCGTTCCGAGAAATACGGACAATAATTAGTTACATTAACGTTAAATCAATTCGAGACACTTGTAATTTTTACTTGAAATTCAAAGCTTTTAACACTTAATCACGTAAATAATATCTTCACGATTAAATAAATGGTGCAACATAAATACCTTGAATTCGTCGTAACTTCAGGAAACAACTTGTGGTTAGTTCTTAGTGGCCAGTTGAAAAGGTACCCCAAACAATTTCTATGACGGCGGAAGAATTTTCTTTTTAACACTTAAATAAAATCCGCACAAATGCGAAGACTGGATGTAGCACAACCCAACGATTGCATATCCAACTTGAAACGTGAGTTTTTAATTTTGGAAACCATGAAGTCTACTTAAACCGTAAATTACGAAATTTGGAAAATCAAACTTTTCCACCACTACACTTAATTTTCACGGTTCCAACTAACTTCCGCGGTATTACATAACGATAGGGTAAAAGTACCCTAACCACTCAACTACATCACGGTACCCGGTATTTCTTAATTGCCACCGAAAAACAATTCTCCCCAAAAACACAATTTTACTTCTTTTAACACCTCGTATTCCCACTTAATTTAATGAACTTGCGCCGTAAAATCTTTGTAAAAGATAGAACACTAAACGAACTAAATTAACAAAGATGAAAACTATAATTGGCCACGTGCGTTTTGACACGTAGACCCTCGACAGAACAAAAATTTTCCCATAGAAACCGCTTACGTCGCTGAATTATCATGTGGTTCGCAATCGCGCTCATAAAAGAACTCAACATAAACAAAGATTTAGATACCAAGAAAAATTGATCAAATTACATTCCAAAAAGAAGTCGTAAATTATCTAGCATTGTTATTTTACTGAGATAAACAAGTAAAACACTAAATCGAAATCAAAACCACGGAGCTTTATGCATTCAAAAAAATACCAGTAATATTTGTAAAATAACTATGAAATACCAATAGACTTAAATCAAACGTAATAAAATAGCGAGTAAAACGTTTTCGATGCTAACATCGAACTAATTCAAAAAAAAAAGAAAACCGCAAATTCAGCCAGATGAATCTAATTACGGGGTCTTACATAAAAGATCCACTGCTAAAAATTCCAACGCAGGTTACAATTTGCTTTAGTGTTTTTCCTCTAGATCGTCCAATATTGATAATTTGGTTTAGCCATGTAGTTCTTGGCTTTCCGTCTTCTTCATTTTACATTGTTTAGCTTTTATCATTTTCTTGGGTAATCTGTCTAGCTGCATTCGTATAAGATGGCCAAACCATTCCATCTATTTATTATCTATTTTCTTGAATCTTCGTTTTTTATCCGATCCATTCTAGTTTTGTTGACTATTTTCTTTAACACCCTCATTTCCATGTCTGTTAACTTGGATTTGTGTTTATGATAGATAATCTAGGTCTCACCTGAGTATAGCATTATAGGATGTATCGTTAATTTAATCTTACTACTTATTTGTTTCTGGAAATTTTTCCATAGTTAAAATTGTATATTTTATCTTTTGCTGTTTTATTGAATATCATTGCTTTACTCTTTTCCATGTTAACTTTCATATACCTGTTGTCTATCACTTCTGTCCAAACATTTAAGGGTATTTGCATTTTTCTTTTACTGTCTGCGATTAGGACTATGTCATCAGCGTATAGTAATGCAACAGTCTGAATTGACTACATGTTTTTATATCCTATTGTGGTTTTCATACCTACGTTGTTTTTTCTGACATTTTTCAAGATCTTATACATTACTATTATAAATAGTAACGGATTTAAATTGTCACCCTATTTGATTCCTATTTTTAGCTGTACATTCTTTGATCTGTTCCCATTTATTTGTATTTTAACTTTTGCATGTTTATATACTGAAATAACTTATTGTATTAAATTTCTAGGTAGTTTTTTTCTTTGTGCTGTGTCGAATGCTGCTTGTAGGTCTATAAATGCTATGATCAGTTATTCATCCGTTTCTATTTTCTTTTCTATTATATTTCTTAGGATATATATGCCATTTGTTTGACCGTTTGTCTTAAAGGCTACTTGCTCTTCTTATAGTTTGCCTTTTGTATATTTTTTTATTTTCTGTTCTATAATTTTTGTCTGTTTTGTATAGTACCGATGATACACATGTAGCTAGGTAGTTCTTACAATTTGTTTTGTCTTCTTTTTTGTAGATGGAGATTATTATAATATTGTTCCATTCTTCAGGTATTTCGTTAGTTCTCGCTGCTTCTGCTTCTCCTATTTTTCACAGACATTTAATCATCTCCGGCTCCAGATTGTCCTTTCCGCATATTTTTTCTATTTTAACTTTTTCTATTGCCTTTATTACTCGTCTATTTATATTATACATCTCCATTTCTTCTTTGTGTATTCCATGTTCTCTTTCTTCTTTTCTTAAAGCATCTTGTTCTTCTTCTTTGTCACATACTTTAATCGCCGCCCGACGTTACGAAATGAGCACCAAACTTTTAATCAGCAAGCTGCTTTTTTAACGTTTCGTGCGTGAGGTGGCTACAGGAAGCAAGCGAGGTTTACTTGGTGGGTATTTTCAAAAACACGAACTTGTTCGCGATCCATGCCAAACGCGTGATTATCATGCTAAAAGACATTTAATTGGCAAAACGCCTACAAAACTAACGTTTGGGTACAAAAAAAAGTATTTCATTAATGTTATAACATAGAATTGCTAAATTTTAGCTCAAAATATACGCACTCACACATTGCGTAAGACAGTATTTGACATTGTGACATGTTCATATTTAAACTTTAAGTCAAAATAAATATTTCAAGATCTCAGGCGTTTTAAACAAAAAAAATTAATGTTACAGAAATCATACTAAAAACATATTAATTTTTTTTATTATTACACCTAATACAATATACTTTTTTAGCGTTATCGCATCTCTCTAAAGATTTTTTTGTTTTACTCTGTCACTATCTTGTTCACTTTTATCGCCTAAGATGAGTATATATACTGTTCCTTGTATATCTGCTTAGGTTATTATTTGGTCTGATACAAATTTGTGATACCATACCCTCGATCATTAACTCTTGCGTAAAAAGGTTTTATTTTGTTAGTATTTTCATTGGTGTCAGTTGGAGATGATAAAATAACACTAATGGTCAACGTTTTGTGCTATGCAAATACGTATATTCACACACTATTCTATCAATATTTTTGACTACTGCAATTAACAGTTATTTAACGAACAAGGTTGTTAATGATAACAACTAATAATCGCGACATTTTAAAAAGTCGTGAGCGAGTGTAACGAGCAAACGCGTTGATATTGTCGAAATTATCGACGACTGACAAACGAGCTAGTTTTAATGTTATTCTGTTAATAGTGTATCAGTAAAACGGATGTAATTAATTCATTAGTTCAAAATCGTTATTTCTAATGCATTATTATACGTTACCAATTAACTATCAATAATAAATGATATGATTCGAAATGACAAATAGACAAATACAAAAGAAACCTAAAATTTCAGTGAAAGTGAAATTTGAAGCTTTGTACGGTTGGGATCAAAAATTGACTACACCTGAACGTCAGAATGTTAAGGCATCACATAAATTTAAGCACATACGACTTTTTTTTTGCAAAATAGCAGAATCATGTTTAGTGAAATTGTTAGCTAAAAATGTATTCAAATTTAAACGCTAAATATCATAAACGACAAAAAGTTAATATTATAGTTATAATGACGTGAAAACGTTTGTCATATTGTACTATTAAAATATTAGACTGTGACGATTTGTTTCCTTGAACAAGATATAGATAGACAGTTCCGTACTTAAAGATTAGTTTTGCAGTAATGACACTAATGCAGTTTTATGCTATATACTCGTTTGTTAATTGTTTATTTATTCAATTGAAAATAAAAACAATAACATATCTGGTTTTGTTTTTTTTTTGAATTTCTATAATATATTTTTACTAGTTACAATATTAAATATTTCTTATTGTGATTATATATACTATATGTGTATTTGTATAGAAAATTGACTTAGACTTGTCCTTTTTTTTAGTAGGTAAGTCTGTTGACTATTCCAAATTCTTAAACTTTATTTAATTTTTTTATGTATACAGTAATATTCTCATTGTAGTTTCGTTTCTAAGTATGTATAACAGTACTTTTATTTTCTAGTGACTGGATACAATATACGTACATTTATTAATACATAATTATCCTTGCTAGAAAATACCGTTTTTTAAATGAATGAAATATAAAGTTGTAGTACAAAAAGTTTTAATATTTTGTTTGTAATTTTTACATTTCAAACTGAATAGACATGAAATCTCAGATGTTATTATAGAAACTACTCAAACTTTAGTGTATTTGTTTTTGTCTTTTTCTAATTAGTTAATTATGTTAAAAAATAGTCTTTTTTACCGATATTAGGGTTTTACATTATGTGAATATTATTTCCTCAGTTATTAAATCACATAAAAACTTAAAAAAATACTGAAAATTTCATTCTTAGTGTATATCTAAATTAGTATTGACAAAACTTTCTGTAAACAAAAAAACTAAACAAATTAATATTTGAGGTCCAAACTGTAATAATAATTTTTTGTGTTTTTCTAAATTTTATGTGCGGTACCATTTCTAGATGTAGCACAAACTAAGTTTTTCTCAAATGACATATTTTAATTAAAAAACGTGCAGAAACACGAAGAATAGCAATAACCATTTTCTTTAGTAAAAAATTAATAAAACGCAATATATTATGTTTAAAGAAATTAATTGATTACTTACATATACTTTTCCAACAAAAAAAGTAACAAGAAATGATGTTAACGCATTTAATTTTTAAGTTAAACTCGTAGATGTAACAAACACAATAAAGCTATCAGCTATCTTAACGACACTTACTTGAACTCGATTCTAAAATCCCACTTATACAATTCTTACTTTACAACGCTTCACTAACATTAATATCGTTAAAAAATCGCATTATTCAATGAAACTATCAAATAAAGTCATTAAAACGTAAAATTGTTCGATTAGTAAATAAGGAACTTATTTACCTGAACGATTTAACAAATTGTAAGTAACAAGAAATCTTTACTTAAACTTAATCCATGAAAGTTGATTATGTTACAAGTCAAGGTTTCCAATTAAACAAGGAACTGAACAAAAACAAAAACAAAAAAAACACAGAAACAGTCATCTTTGTAATTTACTAAGTTTTTTCAATAGTTTTAATATTCGGTTCTTTTATAAAACTTAATTGCTTATTTAACTACGTCAGACACAGAAATTAATTTAAGAAACAATTGAAACAATTAAATCAAAAATAAACTTTGATATAATCATTACAGGTAGTAAAATCATATCAATTAAATGTTTTACAATTATCAAAAATGATAAAATAAAAAATACTTTGATCAGAAAGCAACGTATAAATGAGATTGGAATTTGTTTAATTCAGAAAATTACTAAATAAGCAAAACTATTTTATTTATTGAATTAAAGTTTTTTTACGAAGTAGAATAATGGTAAATACAAATTACAATCTTGATTGGTTAACAAATGGTAAAAGCACTTGTCACGTAAACACTACAATTACTACATTTACATAAAAAACCCATATAGTTACTTTAGCGATTATGACGGTTGTGATCAGTATAAGAAAAGACTACGTAAGCGATGATACTTAACCGATTGCTAATAGCAAATTATTAAATAATGACATTATACATTAGAAACATTACTTACAAACCTGTTTTCTATTAATATATTCTGGTGCGTTGTATTTGGCTCAAATGCGATAAAAAATTATTTTATGTTTGATATAAGTTTGAATAGGAAATAAAGATACTAAAATTTTCTAGAGCGTGTTAACAATGTAGAGAATCAGATAAAATGCCGTAAATAGAGCTAGTAAAAAATATGCCGTTGATGTCTTTAAACTATTTAAAACGCCGACTTTCAGAACAACTTATCGAATATTTTAACGTTACATTTAATAACCATTTAATATTTGCTGTTGACAACAAAGGTCATAGCTTCCTTAACGAGTTTTACATCTCCTAAAAATAATACTTCCTTATAAGACTACGATCAACAAAATTTCTAATTAAAATGCATAAAAGTTTCTTGGCGCTTGATTAACTTTTATACTCTTTTTGCCATGTAATACAAGTAAAAATGTCATCACTTCTAATTTTGATAGAGTTTATAATTTAGTCGAGCAAAGATGCATACAAAAACAGAATAATTTGTAAACATCGACTTCAATAAATAACGACAAAATTGATTTATGTATGATTAAAATGGTTTTAATTTTAGCCACTAAGACCAAAAACATAAAGAACCAGTAACATACAAGATATTTCAAAGCAACTACCATGTCCTATGTAAAATGATAAAAACATCGTTTCTGGTAAGACGTGGAAGTAATGTAAAAATACACATACGTATAGACAAAACTATTAATGTAGACTTAATAACTTAGCAAATTACAGAGTTAGACACTCTTATCGCATTTATCCGGTCTCACTTTTTATTTTCTCTTTATGCTAAACCGTACAAATTATTATGAATTAAAATTTTTAAA
This sequence comes from Aquatica leii, assembly GCA_035610365.1. Taxonomy (NCBI): domain Eukaryota; kingdom Metazoa; phylum Arthropoda; class Insecta; order Coleoptera; family Lampyridae; genus Aquatica; species Aquatica leii. The sequence continues at coordinate 30,435,391 of CM069433.1, read as the reverse complement.
CATATGTATTTATACGATATAAGTATCATGTACTTTTTATTACTCTAAAACATTAATTTAATATAGTCGTCATTCAAAGCAACGCATAATTATGCTCTGATTATCTGAGACTTGGTTGATTGCCGAAATATTAGATGATGTGGTATCGTTTCATCCGATTCGATCGTCCTACACGGGCAAGTGGTTTTGCGTTCTATATAAAAGAAAAATTAGCAATTGTAGTTTTATTCGACATTTCGCCGAATTTCTATCTATTACTATTCACTTAAATAATACTAAACTTGCTGTGTGTGACTTATATAGGCCGCCTTCAGCTAATAAGCTTATAGAGGATGTATTTCTGGATATTATCTTATCGCATAACGATTTTGTATGTCTTGGAGATCCTAATATTAATCTTTCAGACAAATCTTATACTTATTTTTATTTTAGGTAGGCTGGGGTTGAGGAAGCTCATTGACAAGCTCACACGTGTAAGCAGATCCTCTTCTACTTTCATCGATCATGCCATTTCGGATGCATATTCTTCCGTTATTGCATCTGGAGTGAGTGATGGTTTGTCTGACCATCCTCTGGAGTTTGTAACACTTAATTATAACAAAGTTTGTTTGGCTCCCAAAAAATTTAGGCATCTTAATGGTATACAAACAGAATTATTTTTAAATGATTTAAACTCAATTCTTTGGAATGATTTTTATCGCATCGACGAAAAAATACCGTTTTTTAATTTTGCTGTACTCAAACTTTTTAATATACACGCTCATCTAAAGTTATACAAATCCTATAAGCCTTCTACTGCTTGGCTCATTGATAACATTACATTAATGATAAAACTGCGAGATAGAGTTTTGCGCCGATTTAAGTGGGATCGTGTCTGCAAACTGGGTTTATTACAAATCGCTAAGACATCTTGTTTACGCATCTGTACGTAGGAAAAAGAGAGTTAATTTTGAATATATTGTTTTTCGTAACAAGGACAAGACAATAAAATCTCTCAATGTACAATTGTTGCCTGCTAGTAATCTACCTCCCTATCTTTGAGATTCTGATACAATTAACACTTTTTTTGTCGCTTTTTACAATAATTTAATAACTGCTTCTGATAACTTAATATCATACTATTTTTACTCCTGTCTCTCAACATGAAGTTGAAGAGGTATTATATGGTATCAAGTCTAATGTAGTGGGGCCTGACAAATAGAGTATACGAATGATACAACTTTGTTGTCCTTCCATTTTGTCAGTTGTGACGCATATTATAAACTCATGTTTACTACCAATACATAAAACAAAAAATGTGTGAATTAAATGATCTCCGTCTAATAAGCATTATTTTACCTTTATCAAACATTTTTAAAAAGTGCAGTCTAGTTTTAATTGTGTGACAGCTTTGGCTTCTGTCGCTGATGATGTAATTGCGGCGTTAGATTAGCATTTGATATCATAATCTACTACTTTCTATCATGCATTTCATAGGATTTGATGGGTTTTCTTTAAATTTTGTTCTCAATGTGTCAGAGCTTATGATAACTTGTCCAAATCTACTTTAGTTTCTTGTGGCGTCCCACAAGACTTCGTCCTTGGACCAGATTTCAGATTCAGATTTATTACATGTTTATTTGCTACTTCAATTTTACAATTTTTATAGCTTAATCCTAAGTGGTAACATAATCTGCTTAAATAGCCCCGTTGGATCGGTTTTCCACTTCCGAGTTACCTCTTTGGTTTCAAATTTTTCCGCTGGGTTGTACATTTCATTCTAAACTTAATCTAGGATGACATACTTAGACCGCTTGTGCCTAGGCATGCCATCTCTGTCGTAGTCCCAAAGCCGCCGGACGAGGAGATTGGGATGGGCCGCGAGATCTGCATGGAGCGCAGCTGCGGATTGGCGGACAAAATCTGCGATCTTTGGGATATCGAGTTCCTGATGGACGAACCAGGAGGCGTCAGCAATCATTCTGAGGATCTGGTTTTAGAAGATTTGGATCCTGGTGGTGTGAGTTTTGGCAGTGTAGAACCTTACTTGTGCTGCGTACGTCGTGGCAGGGCGGATGATCGTCTTATAAATGAGAAGTTTGTTGTCGATGCTGAGGCGGCTGTTGCGGCACAACATCGGATACAACTTAACCAGTAGGTCGTTCAAAGAGGCGAGCTTCTGGGTGATGTCGGATTTCCATAGGAATTTCTTGTCTAGGGCGAGACCGAGATATTTGGTCTCGTTCACCCAGGGGACGTCGTTGCCTTTGATGTGGAGGCGGCTTGCGGGTTCGATGTTTCTTCGGTTGAAGAGAACGGTGGCGCTTTTCGCCGGATTGACTTTTATTCGCCAGTCGTCGTACCAGTTGTCGAGCGAGGTGAGAGCCATATAAAGAGTCCTCTCGGCTTGAGCGGACGAGCGGGATGTTGCCAAAACGGCGGTGTCGTCGGCGTAAAAAATGTAGGTGAGTCCGTCAATTTTTGGAACGTCTGCTGTAAAGATGTTGTATAGAAGTGGGAATAGCGTAGATCCTTGAGGGACGCCGGCTTCTATGTGACGTGGAGTGAATTTGGCGGTGCGAAGTTTGATCGCAAACAAGCGTCGATTGAGGAAGGAGCCGATGAGTTGTACCATGGGAACGTCGATGCCTAGACGGTGCATCTTGTAGAGCAGACCGCGATGCCAGACCTTGTCGAACGCCTTTTCGATGTCGAGAAAAACGCCGCCGGTGACGTCGCGGTGGTTGAAACCGTCGGTGATCTGCTCAACGACGCAGAGGGCTTGGTGGACCGTTGAATGTTTTTTACGAAGACCGAACTGTTCTTGTGGGATAATTTGGTTTATGTCGACCTGTTCCTGTAATCGGGTTAGGATTATTCTTTCCAATAGCTTACCGAGCGTCGGAAGTAAGCTAATTGGACGGTAGTTTTGCGGCATGACGTGATCTTTTCTGGGTTTGGGAATTACTACGACGTCCGTGGTTTTCCATTGATGTGGAAAGTGACGGGGTCTTAGGCAAGCGTTGAAAATCGCGGATAAGGTGGCTATACCTTTTTTAGGAAGAAGTTTGATTGCTTTGTTGGGAATGCCGTCGTTCCCGGGAGCCTTGCGCGGTTTGAGATTTTTGATTTCCGCTTCGATTTCTTTGGGAGAGATGTGCCTGATGGGCTCGTTTGAATTTGCTGTCAGGATGCTTCCGACTTCGCGGTGGATGGCGTTCGTGTGACGAAAGTCTTCGTCGTCTGGATGATTTGCTCTGAATTGAAGTTCGAGCGTGTCAGCGAAAGCTTTTGGCTTTGTCTAGATCTGTGAAGACCAGACCTCGGGGACCGTGAATGGCGGGCATTGGAGGATTATTCCTGTTTTTAAGGATTTTGGTCATTTGCCAGACGCTTAGGTCTTGTGAATTTAGCGACTGAAGTTTGTTATTGAAAAGGAGATTCCGATGTTGTTCGATCTGGTTTCGAATATCGTTTTGAGCTGCGTTAAGAGCTCTTTTATCGTTTGGATGACGAGTGCGTTTCCATCTGCGTTTTAGTCGATTTTTCTCGGTGATCTGGTTACGAATATGAATTGGGAGTTGGAGCGCATCAGCCTTGGTTTTTGTAATAGTTTTTGTGGCTTTAGAAATGCATCTTTTGACAAGGTCTGTGAAATTGGCGTCCGCGACTTCGAGTGGGGCGATGTTATTTATGACCGGGACTTGAGTGAAAAGTTTACTGGCCTCGAATTAGAAAGTGATGTTCGTTTCGAACTGAAAGTTATCGTTTTCTGATTGATCACCGAGTTGTAAGAGTACGGGCTCGTGGACGGAACTAAGGTCGGAAACGGTAGTTAAATCGTGAAGTAGCCTGATGTTATTGAAAATGCCTATGTCGACGACGTCGGGGAGTCCGCTGTGAGGGTAGGTTCGTAGGGTCCATTTACGACGAAATTTCGCATGCTGGCAAGGTCTTGCAGGAGTCGACCGTTGCGTTTCGATTTCCTGCTGTGCCAGTCTGGGTGTGTCGCGTTAAGGTTTCCTGCGAGAATTGTGGGGGTCCTGGCGTTAAAAATCGCGTCAAAATCTGCGGGAAAGACGTCTTTGGTGGGTGGGATATAAGCAGCGCAGAGAACTATGTCTCCGTGTTAATGACGATTTGGGTTGCTTCAAGATTCTGAAGTTGTGGCGTTGGAATGTGGTGGTGGGAGATTGACCGTTTTACGTAAACGGCCGTACCTCCTCCTGTGGTTCGGTTGGTATTATATCTCGAATAATTGGGAATGTTTGGATTGTCGCAGTTCCGAAGATGAGTTTCGGAAACAAGAGCGACGTCGATGTTACGGCGGTAGAGAAATTCCTGAAATTTAGGTTTTTTTATTAAGGTTGCCGTTGGCGCTCCAAATCGCAATGAGGAGGGAGTTCGGTTTTTTCTTGCAGCCATTACTGGTTGCGGGAACGGAGTTGGGCGAGGAACTCTCTGATGAGGGCGGACTTTTCCTTGGTAACCTCGGTGTAGACGTACCTCTGAAGCTTCGTCTCTCCGGCGGTGGTGGTTGGCGCAGGAGCGGTGGGCTCAATCGGTCTCGTCGCCTGGGCAAACGAGACGGCTGGGTTCACCGGCCTGGCGGCTGGTCGTGAGGCTAAAACAGGAGCAGAACGATTAGTACGCTGAGTACTTACCTGTCGCTGTCGAGGGTGAGCAGGGCATCCCTTGTAGTTCGGTTCTTGGACCCTTGCTATTTTCCATTTATACGTATAATATTTGCATGTCTATTTCAAGAACTTACTAGACTGGTTGTCGTGGTTTTATTACATTTGATTTTTACAAAGTCGTGTATGAAACACAGCATGCATATCTGTACATCTCCCTTCTTAAGTTTAAAAAACAACTTATAATATTATTAATCGCATGGATTGGAACTTTAAAACTAATTACATTTACAGTTTAACTTAAACTAATACATTTCAAAATCAACAAATTTTTTAGGTACTAACTAGACCTAACTAACGAACCTAGTTTGCTTATTTATATAATCATTTGACGTGCAACATGATTGAATATTTTTTCTTAAATTAGTATCATTTATCGTGATTTCTAGTACACGAGTAGCCATATACTTTGAAGAAGTTGGAGATTGTGTATGATACTAGGTTTTCTATGTTTCAAGTAATAACTGTTACGTATTAGACACTTTCCATCTTCTCTTACAATTTTCTGTGTGCGGTCTCTAATCTGTTTTATAATTCTATCCTTTTTCCAAGTGGTTCTAGGACCGTTTTGATACCAAATCAAGTGATTTTCTTTAAATTGATCACTAAATCTTACACATTTTTTTGTTAGTTTTCAATACATTTATTTTTTTGTTTAGTTAGTTTCTTTCATTTTGAATAATTTCATTTACTGGCTTATATTTGCTTCTGCAAACGTTTAAAAAATGATTTAATTTGTTGCAGCTATTACAATTTTTACCAAATGCAGGACATTGATTTATAAAGTGATTACGACCGCAATTCGTTATTCTTTTACCCGTTGGTTTTATCTGATACGATTTTTCTGTAATGAGTACTGGTTGACCTTGGCCTCGATCTCAAAGTTGATCGTTGCTGTTGCCGTCGTCTGTGAACATTTTCCTTGTTTGGTTGCCTCTTCACAATGCTATCAACTTTTCTCTTGCTATCGTTATAGCTGTTGGAGCTGCCTTCTTTGTTTTGGATTACTTTTAATTGTTTCCTGGAGCTTTCCGTTAATATGCAGCACTCGATTATCTTATCTAAATTTTTGTCTTCATTTTGCAGTAATTTTTCACGCAAGCTTTTATCATGTATCCTAATTATAATCATAGTTTTAATTGAGCTATTGTTTAGATATTCTGTACCAAATTCACACTGATTTGCTTGATTTTTTAATTCTGTAATGATTTTTTCTACATCTTGATGTGATTGTTTTACCTATAAAAAAGAATTTATATCTTTCATTGTTAATTTACTTATCTTATCTTTGTCAGATGCGAGTATGTTGAATGTGTTGTAAATCTTAATAGCTTTTTTACCCATGTAATGTAGCAATTGTGGACACTGTATTCTATCCGGTTTATCTAGTTCAGTTGGCGTTGAATAAATTTCGAATTTCTCGATCTATGCTTTCTAGTTTTCAGCCATGTTGTCCTTTGTAGTTATTGGCGGAAAAGGAGTTCTGCTGTCCATTTTTATGTTTAATTTTGTTTTCCCTTGATTTGTATGCACTTAACTTAGTTTACTTGAATTGGTTATTTGGCGTTTATTTTAATTTTATGTGAACATCATTTCATTTCGCAACCGACTGCGCCATGTCATGTTTATTTCAAGAACTTTATTAGACTGCTTGTCGTGGCTTTATTACATTTGATTTTTACAAGGTCGTGTATACAACACAACATGCCTAAATTCATGTAAGTTCACTTGTATGTTTGTAAACTTTTCTGTGATACGCTAGTTTTAAGCCATTTTAGCTATTGCAATGTTATTTATGGTCCCTGTTTACGTAAAGCTAATAGAATGCAAAAGGTTCAAAATTTTTGTTTACGTTTTATCTATGGTATAGGTCGCCGTCAGCGTATCTCATTTGCTCTGAAAACAACGCTCTGGCTGAAAATAATTGGGAAAAGGTACTTGCATAACAGTATTTTTACTCATTGAATACTATTGTACAAAAGGCCTTTTTATCTATGTATGAAAAAACAACCTTCCACACAGACATTCATAACTTAAATCTACGGCACCAAGGCATAATATTGCTTCAATTTATAAAAATATAAATAATGATTGGAAGTCGTTAATGCGCGAGACGCTAAACAAGCATCTGAAACATATGCTAATGGGTGAACAGTAATAGGAACAGTAAGATTTTTTTGTTTGCTCACTTCGTTCCAATTGCTGCTTTGTTTAATAATTAGGAAATTTAAATGGTTTTTTCTTTGTTTTTTTTTTATCTTTTATATATATATGCATATACTTGTTTAACTCTTATATAATTGAGAAGCGCTGAAATAAAATGTGTAAAAAAGGTGTACAAGGCTTGGAAAAAAATCAATGCATCTGCTCAGGTGGGTGACTTAACCAGGTACTTTTTGACAGGATGTTATATTAATTTGGTATAATGATTGTTATGTTGTGTTCAGACCTGTCAATAAATAAATAAATATTAAATCGGTATTTGTTCAAACTATTGGAACTATTAGAGTTCATGGCTTTATATGTAGCAGAGCATTCTAACGTGAATTTGCGACCGTCACTACGAAATTTGCTGTTTTAACGTGCGAAAAGGTACACAACTCATATGAAAAGAAATGGGGACTATGTTTTACTGCCACCTGTTTCTATGCACAACCTCAGCTCTCACTTGACAGCTTGTAAAATATGTGTTAGGTTAGGCGGGAAGTTTTAAATGTTTTAAGGTTTTATAATTATGTGAAATAGAAATTATTTTACCAGGATTACCAAGGCACGAAAGAAGATCAATTTATAGTAGGTGACAGAGTATGGTCTAGTCTAGAGGTTATAAAAATCCTAACAAAGGAGGATCGGTAGAAGCGGAAGTTGACGAGGTTTTAGGAAATAGATTATATTTTTGTAGGCTTATAAATGAAAACGTAGCGCGGAAAAGATTGCACGTAATAAAACATTGGTAAGATGGATAACGATGAATGGTTAAATAATACTAAAATAAAATTATTTTTATTGTTTGCAGTTTTTTTAACTTAATAAAAAAATTTAAATTTATAACACATATCGTAAATCCACCTGTACAGATTTTTTAATTCTTGTTTACTCGAAGCATTCTTCTAACATTGCGTTTTTGTTTTTTATTAAATCTTCTTTATTCTATTCCTTTATTAAATTCTAATTTTAATTAGGAATTGAACTATATAAAATAGTTTCTAATAATAATCTTTTTCATATTCTGTATACCGTTTTTTATAAAACTCGTTTTAGTTTACTACCTAATATAATAGAATTACTACCTCTCGTTTTATTCTGTATTTGTTCTCTTTTTTTAAATCTTTTTATACAGTTTAATATTTCTATTTCATTCTCCATTAGTCATAATTTAGAATATTTTATTATTATTAATTATTATACTATATTTTTGCTGTAAAAAAATGGTAACTACAAAGTTGTTTTCAGTTTCTTTTTACATTTAGACTAAATGTTATAGTAGATGAATGTATAAGAAATGTTTACAGATGTTTCTAGTTTAAAATATACTCAAACGTCATAAGTACACATAATATAATTTTTGTGAAAGTTATACATTCTTTTAAATGTACATATGTTTTAGTGCGCACTACATCGTTGTAAAAGTCATACATGTTAGATGTAGGGTATGCAAAAGTGTTTGTGTTACTTTCTAAGATCTAGTGCATTAAAATAATAATTTTTTTATGACAGTAATTTTTATTTGCTTAATTAAATTTGTGTATAAAGTCGGTTTAAATAATATTTTACTTTTTAGTGTAGTTATAAATATATTTTATATGATTTAAATTGAAGGTATATTGTTTGAAGTCCTACTTTCTTCTTAATTAGAAAATATTGGCGGAACCCACCCACTACACATATTATTAATCTCTTCGGCAACCTTTAAACACAGCAAGTCGTTATTAGTTATAGCAGCAATCTAAAATACGTAAATATAAAAATTGTTACAAGCGTATCATTATTTTACTTGAATTCCAATAGGCAAGCCGTTTGTATTAAATCCAACCGGACATTGCGTTGCTGGAAATCCTAATATATTGAAGATGCTAGTAAATTTATAATCTAACATTTTTTTATAATAGTGACCATTACATGTAGCAACTGTAGGATGAGTAGGTAGTAGTAAGACGCCGTTATCACCGAGTGCTTGACTAAATTCAATCTTCATTTGTTCGAGTTGATTCTTGCAATCTTCAAAAACTGAGTCGGGCCCATATAAAAAAAGTTTTTGAAATATTCCCAATAAAATGTGATTGAAACTGAGATTAGATTTGCCTAGAAGATAATACAGGAATTCAAAAAAGTATCCAGTTGGATGATTTTCGAATAATTCTGGAAAATTTCGAATAAAACCCAAGTATTTAAAATATACCGTTGTAGCTAAACTACTTGTTTTTAAAGTTATCTGTAAAACTGTGATAAAGTTCGTGCTTATTATTATAGCAAACTTACTTTTTCCACTTTGCAATTACATTGATATTGTAAATAATAGAGCACCTTTTGTAAAGCTTGTCGTACTTCTGGTTCAATTTTTGATGAGTTTAAAAATTCGTCTGTGTAATATATTGTTATTTCATGCAAATTTACCTAGAAAGCATTGTTATACTAATTAGTAAATACATTTAGGGTTTATTTACAGATTTTTTTAAAATTAATGACTTGACATCTTTCTTTAATAGTACACTAAGACTCAATAACAGATCAGACTGATATCTAGTTAAAGGTCCTAATGTTAAAACTGATTCGAATTTGTTGTCGTTGGAGCTAGGAAGATGGTTATCAATGGATACTATACCGACGCTCGGTTTATGTCCCCATACCCCACAAAACGAAGCTGGAACTCTTATAGATCCTAACATATCCGAACCAAACCCGATTAACGATGCGCCACATCCCAATAAGGCAGCCTAAGTAAAAAAAATTACTATGAAATTATATAATTTTTAACGGTAAGAAAAAAGAATAATTGTAAAATAACAATGAAAGGCTAGTTCTACAGTGAATACTTAACAATTTTTTTAGTATAAGCTTAGTACATTTCTGTTCTAATCTAATCTTTAAAAATGTTGAATACGATTTTAATATATTCTGGTACAATTTTAGCGTGTTTGTTTAAGCAACAATCTCCAAATCCAAATAATTTAAACTTTAAATAAATAAAATCTGATTTCTATCTTATCTGTATATTGTTTACAACATACACTTATTTTGGTGTTTTTGTAAGTACCTAACCCTAATCTGTAACTTGTAAAATTATCAGAAGGTCGTAAAGTTTGGAAATTATTATTATTGTGTATCAAAAACGTGTTAGTGATTTACTTATAAATCTTTTTTATCTAATTTACTAAAAATTGATTTATTAACTTTATAGCTGTTGGTCTATTTTTGAATTATTTAAAAATTGTTTAATTTTCCCCTTCTTGGCGAGATTCTTAGACAAAAATTGCTTATCAGAATAATAAAATATATAATTATATTTTGCATACTATTAAATGACAAACAAATTAAATAATAAAAGTTTAACTATGATAAATTTTAGAATTTTACAGACGCTTGAACCAATTTGCAAAAGACTTTTTTCACTCTTAAACCTATTCTTCAAAAACCAGTACAGAATTTTTCGTCTACTGTTTTTATTTTTGGAAATTACCAAGTGTGAACTTGACAATAAGGAGAAACAAGTCATAGATTCATGTTTACCAGCTGCAAATTAACAATTTGCCCTACTAAGTGAGATAGAAATGTTTTTAATGTGATTTTTGACTTTGAATAATTTGTTTCTTTAAAAGCCTTAATGATGTCTGATGATTCTTGGTTTTTATTTCACATTTTGAACTAAAATTCATCATTTTCTTTAAAACTGTCTGAAAATTATTGACTATTATTACAATTATTTTGTGACTTATTCAGTATTAATTAAAACACAACATAAAAGAAATTCTAATAAAAGTAACAGATTCAAGAGTAAGAAATTTAGAAAAAAGATTCTCTTACTTGTTTTAATCGCTCCTACATAAATTTGCATAAACGTTTTATTAAGCTTAATTGCAAATTAATATTATTTCATCAAGTGTAAAGCATTAGTTAACGATTACACCTAAATATTAATCACCAATTTATAATGAAAATCGTAATGTACAACGGTACTTTCATTTATTCATTACATTCGAAACTAAACCAGAATTATTATTGTGTCTAAACTAAAACTGTAGTATGAAATTCACTCTTTTCCTATGCCTTACAGGTAGAAACAAGCTACATCGATACTTCTCAAAGTAAAAAAAATACAAAAACTAACTCTCTATTAATACATGTAATGTGTTTGTAGGTCATTCTACAAAAAAAATCTGGCCTCATTATATATCAGTTTTTTTCTATTGATGCCGCTAGGGTTACGAACATTTGACAGCTACTGCCCTAGAGGAATAGCAAAAAAAAAGTTCAAGACTGCATAAATTCTTTCTTTTTTTAAAACTATACATAACTTAGGTATTATTGTTAGTTATTTTCTTTTTTTAATTTAACTATCATAATGTTTATATCTTAAGATTAAGTTTTCTTTACAAACATAGAAAACAAAACTTTCGAATTCTATGTTAAAATTAATTCCTAAGTCTGCGTTAACGAGCTTTTTTGCATTCTACTTTATTTGATTATTGGAAAAAATTGTTCTGCAAATACATTGTTTGGTATATTTAAAACTGTATCAAAATTATTTAATTTCAGTTATAGCAATCGTTTTAAATAACACTTTAAATTTTAAATATTTTTTTCTGAAATTGGTTTCAAAATGTTTTTGCATCAAAAGTAACCTTTTCTTGTATTTTTTGTCAAATTTTAAATTTAATGAATGTATACTAACATTAGAATGTCTTCCGGGTTTGGGCCGTGTCATAGTTGCAACCGAAGCTGCTAACGTTTCGCCCACTTTCGTAAGGGGCTTCATCAGGGCGTGAGATAAATCGCAAAACTCAAACAAGCAATCGAAATCTTACTAAGAACTTCTCAAAAGTTAGGTTATCCACTTGTAAAACAAGCCATAACCTAAACTATGAAAAGGCGAGAGTTAGACACCATTTCGAAACAACTCTTTTATCTTCATCTTGAGTTGGCTAACACTCTATTCCCGGATGATTGGAAATTCTTGGACAACATTACTTACCAGCAGTCTGATACCACTCTACGACTAACCACTGAAGGTCATCTCAAAAAGTTTCAATTATTGGAATACTAACTCAGTAAAGACGGTTGTCAATTTATCTAGTTTGGTTCTCACTTCAGAACAGGAATCGGTGCTCTCTAAGGGTTTGAATTTTGCGGTAGCTCCCAAACGTATTCCTAAAGCAGATATTCTATGTGCTGTTGAGTCTTCTATAAGACATCTTCCTCGCCACATCTCAGATCCCATTCGTATTAACACTGGCAAAATCCTTGAATCATCTAAAATTCCTAAATCCAACATTTCTAAGTCGGAAGAGTCAGCTCTAAAAAGTCTTCGTAAGAACCCTGATATTATTGTTCTTCCAGCCGACAAAGGCAACGCCACTGTAGTTTTGAACCAAATTGATTATGTTACGAAAATCAATTCTATTTTGTATGAGGAAACTTACGCTCTTCTAACCCATAACCCCACTTCGAGGATTGAACGCGAGGTTAGCCAAATCATCCAATCTACCTCCTGAAACTAAACGTCGACTTACCCCATCAGATTCTAAACCACCTCGTCTATACGGACTTCCCAAAATTTACAAACAGGGTATTCCTTTTCGACCTATCGTTAGTACTATCCAATCTCCTACTTACAAGCTAGCCAAGTTCTTGTCCAACATTCTTTGCGAGTTTACAGGTAAAACCTCTTCTCACATCCTCAACTCTCGGCATTTTATCCAACGTCTAGAAACTATAAAACTTGAACCCCAAGATCTTCTTGTGAGCTTTGATGTTACTTCACTTTTTACTAAAGTTCCTATTAAGGATTCGCTTATTATCATCAAACAGATTCTGTCTCAACATGGCAAGGATTTGAGTTTGGTTCCTCTTATTGAAAAGTGTCTATCCTATACTTACTTTCAATTTGATAATAAGTTTTACGAACAAGTTTCTGGTGCTGCTATGGGTTCTCCTCTATCACCTGTTGTAGCTAACATTTTTATGGAATCCTTTAAAACGGTTGCTTTGGAATCATCAATATTAAAACCTAACATTTGGTTTCGATATGTTGACGATACGTTTATTGTTTGGTCTCATGGTCATCTTGAATTGTCTAAATTTCTTGATCATCTTAACAATCAACACTTAGATATCAAATTTAGTATGGAAATCGAAAGTAATGGTTCTCTCCCATTTCTTGACGTTTTTGTGACTCGTAAGCCCGACGGACTTCTGGGCCATTCTGTTTATCGCAAACCCACCCATACGGACAGATACCTTCATGCTTCGTCTCATCATCATCCTGCACAGAAACGTTCTGTTATTGAATCTTTGGTCCATCGTGCCTTTTCTATTTGTCAACCTGAGAATCTAGACTCAGAACTCCGTCATCTTACTAGAACCTTAGTGAACAATGGTTATGTAAAGCGAGATATTCATAGAGTTATTAATCGTCGTTTACATCCACGTACTCGATTACCTAAGGACATTTCTACTCCCGAATCCAACCCGAAATTGGCCTTTTTACCCTATATTCACAAGGATACAGATCAAATAGGGAAACTCCTTCGTAAGAATGGTATTAAACCCATATTCAACTCGACAGGCAAAATCTCTCAGATTCTTCCTTCTCCCAAAGACAAATTCCCTACACTTTCATCTCAAGGTGTATACCAAATTCCTTGTTCTTGTGGTTTAGTCTACATTGGTGAAACCGGTCGTTCCGTCATTACTCGCATTTCAGAACATGATCGTTGTATAAGGAAAAGGTATACTTCCAAGTCTGCGGTCGCTGAACATCATTTTACTACAGGTCACAAGATAGATTTTGATAATGTTTCGTTGATTGCCAAATCTCCATTCTTTTTCAACAGGAAATTGCGAGAAAGCATAGAAATCATCAAACACCCCAATAACTTCAATCACGATCATGGTTTGGAACTATCCCCTCTTTGGTTCCCGGTTATTAGTCATTTATCAAAAACACGCCCCCTAGCAACCGTAACCCAATCAGGGTCGAGCTTAATCATCCGTGGCGATCTTTTTCCTTTAAATACGGAGACTATTTTTTCTTAAGTCACTAAGTGGTTCTTTGTTAGATTTTCGTTTGCTTTTTCAGGTTATCGTTTTCTTTCTCACCTTTTCATAGTTTAGGTTATGGCTTGTTTTACAAGTGGATAACCTAACTTTTGAGAAGTTCTTAGTAAGATTTCGATTGCTTGTTTGAGTTTTGCGATTTATCTCACACCCTGATGAAGCCCCTTACGAAAGTGGGCGAAACGTTGGCAGCTTCGGTTGCAACTATGACACGGCCCAAACCCGGAAGACATTCTAATGTTAGTATAGATTCCGGCCGTGGAAGCCTTCGCTATTACATTAATGAATGTAATATATTTTTCTAATGTTAAATATGGGTTGCGACAAACTATACATTCATTTCTAAAAAAGACGTTTTTATATTATTCTACAATATTTTTTTTTTGGTATAAAAATTATAGTTTATAATTTTTGAAAAACCATTTTTAAACATTTCATATAAAAAACACGTTTACTTTTTTATGGTGCTTATTTTGATTCAGAAAACAATAATACGGAATAATAAATAAATTGATTTTTATAATAAAAAGTACGGTGAAATCACTAGTAAAATCAGATTAGATAAGTTTCATCATATCTGGATTTTTCAATTAAAAATGACACGGTTGGTAACTGGTCACAACATCTGTTTGAGTTTTTTAATTTGGTTATTGGCCACCTTGATCAAAGCGCTCCTCGTAACAACGCTCACTCATACTTTTGATCGCAACGACCATCTTCGTCACAACTATTAACCCGGTGACAACGGTTAACTTTACTTCTAGTCACCATGACCACTCTTATTTCTGGTTATAACATCCACCTTTACTTTTGGTCATAACGGTCATTTTTGTTACAACTCCCATCGATTCTGTCTTTACAATTCACAATTTTCTAATGCAAAATAAGACAAAAGTTATCTGTTTTGATAAAATCTTGATACAACGTATGTCATTAAATTTTTTAATTAGTAAATGCAGTTTTATTATTGGTTAAGGTTTGTTGTAAACAAACTTAAAGATTTTGTAACTTCATCATATATTCAAAAAGTATAATGATTTATGTTACGGTAAACTAATTCTTCAAAAGACTGACTTAACTAAAAATCATATTCACTTTTGACGCATTACACTTACATTAACTTGTCTTTAAGTGCAAGGAAACATTTTTTATTTTTATTTTTAAGACAAAATGGCGGTTCAGCAGTGTAGTACGGAAAGAAGATTGATTTTTTAGGAGTAATGCGGCTAGCAGCAACAAACGTATCTAGTACAATGGAAATATTTTTTTTATAATATACACAAGTATAGCTACAGAAGTACACATGAATATTCAGAAATCTGCAAATTTGGGAGTACTTTGAAAAAAAAAGATTTTTCAACTAACAAATCGGCATTCATTTGTCTATAAAAATCGTAACCGTTAATCAAACTAAAAATTGTGTGTAAGTATTTCTGTAGATAATTTATTTAAGAAGAGGCAGACAAAATTTGAAGTAAATCTGATAAATAAATACTTTATAAAAAAAGTTTTAAAAAAAAACTACGTTTTTCCTGTGGACTACAAAGTAGAAAATAAATTTTCTTCAACTTATAACGTGGGCGCATTTAAATGTATTTTTTTAAATTATATAAGTTCTTATAAATGCGCCCACGTTTTAAATTGAAGAAAAGTTATTTTCTACTTTTTAGTTTACGGGAAAAACGTGGTTTTTTAAAAAAACTTTTTTTATAAAAAAATTATTTTCTACTTTTTAGTTTTATGATAATTTATTTTAATAAAGTTTTAAACAAACAGTATACAACTGTCGTAGATCAAAAATCTTGAAGTTCTGGCAAGAGTTTTATATTTTTTGATGCTTGAAATGTGCAAAAAATTCTAGCTTGATTAGAGCAGTAGAAGTGGTCGAAAAATCGATTACAAAATTCGAAAGTTTGCGGGCAAACAATCAAACAAACAAACAAGAAAGGAAGCTAAGAAAAACGCAGTAAAAATTACTCGATTTCTACTGCTAGCCATTTTTGAATGAAATTTACAAAATGTTTTCAATATTCTGCCGTAAAAAACTACGAGCATGTAAAACACAACAATACAAAATAAAAAACGTTTTTAAAATAAAGTTTGCTATTTGTAGATTATTACAATTTTAAACATAGAGCAAATGTACAGTAAAATATGTAATGTTCAGTTATTGCAAAAAGGCGATTGTTTTGACTTATTTTTATGTAAACAGCATACCGGTTACAGCAAAGATCAAATACTACTTCAATCTCGACCTAACAATATATATAGTCACGTAACAAATGTACAAATAAAATCAATTATAAATATTAAAAACAACGTTTTCCCAAACGTAGTACAATTTTAATTAAAAATGATAACAATGCTATTGACCGGTTAAGAAATACAAATATATCACAACAGGAAACGGGAAAATTTAATATTTGTTTTATTGAATATCTCAAAACATGTTTTTGTATGAATCTCGATGTTAGTTTTTGGACAAAACAGAGCCGTCAGTACAAAGTGATCTAAGACACTTTTTAAGAAATTACTATGTAAACAGATTTGGCAAAGATAAAATAATATTTAAAAATTCTTAATTTTCTTTCTTTTTCTTCTTTCTTAAAGCTTAGATTACTAAACTAATATTTAAACAAGTAGCCATAATATGTATTTATGTATACAGGGTGTAACTGATATAACGCATAATCTGTTAATAGGGGGTAGTAGCTACGATGATTTCGAACACATTTACTTTATGAACATGTGGTCTTACATTTCAAAATTTTTTCGTAAAATTTTCATTAAAATAATAGGCAAGTAAGTATTAAGTACAGACCTGTTTCGTTTTATAATTAATAAAGTAGAACACGAATGGTTACTACTAGAACAAAATTCAGTGTCAAGGCTATTCGTACTAACGAACTAAGAGATCAAGCGTTATATCAGTTACACCCTGTATGTATATAGGGTGATTATGGTCTTGTGATTTTATATTTAAGGAGTAATTAAACATCTTAAAAAAGGTTGTTAACCTAAAAATGTTTCTAAAGTAGCACATTAAGAGAGATATTACCTACTGTTAATTTTTTTGTTTTTAGTTGTAATCTAAAATTAATTAAATTGTGTTGTGTTGTATATGGCGTGCAGAAGTTTTTCAATTTTCTCATTTAAATGTCTAAGTCCTAACCTCGCCCAAGTTTGATCGGTTCCATCGGAATAACACGAAACAAACAAGGCATATATTGTATCACATCCGCATGCCCACTTATTTTTGTTACAAACTGCACTAGAAAAAGCCGTGTAAAATTACGTTTTGGAGTTTTATCTGTTTGATTTAGTTCCAAACGTGGAGTAGGCTTTCTGAGAGATTTTATTTCAACCTTTTCTTGGTTTAGTCTTTAGTGATTTATTGAAAAAATACTAATGCTAATGTTAATTATTGTGTTTGATACAAGGACGTCAGTCGTGTTGATTTTTACAGATTTTTTCTTGACAGAAAAGATGTTCCAAAAATACTAATAATAAGATAATTTTGTTGCAGCTTAGAATCATAATAATTATGTGTGTTTATTATTCGTTTTTAATCGATTAAACTTCTTATTTTAAACATAATAAGACAACAAAATACCGCATATTTTGTAGCCTTTTGAGAGATTTTATTTCAACCAACGACAGAATTACGAATTAATTTTTTAAATAAATTGTATATTATTACATTACATTTTCCAAAAATTACGTACAGCAAATATATCGCTTCACTTAGAACACATCCTACACTGCATATGAAAATCTTGTAGTGGGTGTCGCGAATGACGTTACAATGCTATGCTAGATAGGCTAGGCTAGAGCCCTTATACTTAGTTGTTGTCATATGATCAATACTACTTTTATTAAGAACTTACAGTTCAAACTCTTTCTAGTACTAGCAACGTTATAAGCATTCTTGAAACTTACAAAATAAATAATAAGTATATCCTCCTGGTATTACAGATAAGGCTGAGTTGGTTACATTCGATACTAAAACACAACGTGCGTTAAACTTTCAATTTCTTAGATTATAAAATTAATTCTGAATGTAGGACAGGTGTGTTGCTAAAAACTTTAAAAGCGAGGTCTCGCTAGCTTTCTATTAACATATTATACTTCAATCAACTAAGATATTTCACCATTGAAGAACCTTAAAGATTCGACTTAGCAGGTAACAGTCGGTAATGAAATGCTACATGAACGAAAAAAAATTACACCTAAGCGTATGTTCCACGATTCTTTTTTTTAAGTTTTACTTTATCATTTTACGTGCTGGCTTTGTAGTGCTTGTCAAAATATAAAAGTGTGGAGGTTACCAGAAGAAAAGGAAGGAGCCATCCAATATTACCAACAAAGTAAACTGTATACAAGTGCAAAAACAATAAAAAGTTTTGTAACATAACAGTTGGTTTAACAAATTTTTTTGGATAAATCCTAATAAGAAAAGTAAAAACGGTTTATCGTCCCAATAGTGAATACGTTGACATGTTGTAATTTATGAAGTACGTCAGAATTCTGTTGCTGCAAATTGATTGTACGCTGACCGGTTTCATAACAGGCCAACACTTATTCCACAAAAATTTATAATAGTCGAATTTGACATTACCGACACCAAAACATGGTGTTTGTTTGATATTACGTGTGTTGATTTGTTAAAATAAATAATCATAGATGATGAGCAACTAGTGACGCTTTTTTAACAATTTCAATTAATTTATGTTAAACAACATACATATAAGAAGGTTGCTAAAAATAATACCTGGAGTACCTTCAGTTTAATATCAAGTGCCAAATTAGATGATTCCAAGGTTTCACTTAAACAATGCGAACGTAGATTCCTTGTTCTAAGGCAAAAATATTCCACCAAAAAGAAGAAAATATGAAAAACCGAGTGGATCTGATGGCAAAAGTCAACCAATGTGGAAATTATTTTCGATAATGGGATTTTTCCATACTATGACTAAACAGTTTTGTACTTATAACACACTTATTTAAAAAAGACCTTACTGTTCAATTTTAAGCGACACGAAAATATAAAAAAAATCTTGCATCACTAAAAAATGAAAATTTCTTAGTAATCAGTGACGATGCATTTGTAGACCAACTACCGAGTTCATCAGCATCGGCTTCATTACCAATTTTTGTAGAAGTTACTACCGTTATCAGAAACGAAGCAAGAAAAGAAACTGAACTTCTGCGACAACAAATGTGCAACAAGAAGAAAGCTTCGCATATGATAGAAGACGAAACGCACAAGTATTTGGGTAATTTAAATAACTTCTTAAAGAAAAATAACCAGGAAAAGATATATACAAAACGGTGATCAAATGTTTACTGCGGCAATAACTGGTGTGGCATCATCTATTCGAAATAAGAAAAGAAGGGAAAAGCCCGAATAGAGTTAACAAATCTTGTCTACTAATATACCGGTGATAGTGTTTCTTCTGCTGAAGATTATGATGTGTCAGTTTTATTGTTAACAATAAATGTTTTTTAAATAGGCAGTTTTATTCTATATTTTTATTTAGTAATAAGAAGACGTTCATTTATTGAGCTAATAAGCTAAACAAGCAGTATTGGAGAAATTTAAACAGCGACTTTTGTTTTACAGTGTTTTCTTCCCAAGCAACTAATCTCAGAAGGGAGAGAAAATAATGAGATAATGTATCACATAGTTTTTTTACGAAATAGGGAGCATTGTTTGTACCAAGTTTTCTTAAACTGTTTAAAATATCAGCTTTTTTGCGCCATGCACCAAGTATTACATTTCCGTCAATACCCTCGTAATCAACATATCCTGTCGGGCAATATCTTCGTTTTTCTATGGGTATGTTTTCTTCCTCCCGTTAAACAAAATTTTGTAAGACTACTGCAGCTTTCGTGATTAGTTTACAGATGTCGATTTCTGCAACAACTGGTCGTTAATATACCAAACGTGATTTCAATTTTCAGTTTCTGAATATTTTGGAGATTGGATTTGGATATGTTTTCTATCGAAAGCCCCAACACAATTTGGCATGTTCAATCTGTTATAGAATTCGTTAGAAAATTTGTTAAGATGTTCTCTTATGGGAATTGGCAAGTAAACAGGTCCGAACACTTTCCAAACTGCATCAGTTGTCTCTTTTATGATTTGATGAATAGTTGACTTTCTTGCATGCTCCATCTTTTATTTGCTATCATGGTCTAATTACATACTTCAATGAAATACTTACTGTAAAGTGATAAATTTTCTTTTCATTTTGGTAATAAACAGTGAAATAATAAAGTATACATACTGGGTGTCCGAAAAGTCTGGACTGGGCCAAATATCTCGAGAACAACAGGTTGGATTAACACGATCGAAACGGAACTTTGTCTTTGTCACAATTATCTACCGAATCCTGTTGTAAAAAACCACCCCCACCCCTCCTAAGGGGGTGAACGTAAGGGTAGTTTAAAAATTTTTAATGGGAACCCCCAATTTTTTTTTCATTTTTGGATTCTTTCATAAATTTTGCGTATGGCCCCAAAATTTCACCCCTAACCATCGCCACCCCTCGACAGGGGATGAAAAAATGAACAAAATGATTTAAATGAAAATGAAACTGAACAGTTTAAATGCCCAATTAAATCCGCAATGTACATAAACATGTCAAAAGAAACATGTAACCCCCACCCCCCCGCACCTCTAAACACGGGATGAAACAATAAACAAAATGACTTAAATAAAAATGAATCTGGACAGTTTAAATGCTCAATTGAATACGCAATGAAAATAAAGGTGGTGGGGGTTGGTGAAATTGTGGGTGGGGTTGCATGTTTCTTTTGTCATGTTTATTTTCATTTCGTATTTAATTGAGCATTTAAACTGTCCAATTTCATTTTTATTTCAATCATTTTCTTCATTTTTTCATCCCCTGTTTAGGGGTGGCGGGGGTTGGGGGTGAAATTGTGGGTAGGATTACATGTTTCTTTTGTCATGTTTATTTTCATTGCGTATTCAATTGAGCATTTAAACTGTCCAGATTCATTTTTATTTAAGTAATTTTGTTTATTGTTTCATCCCCTGTTTAGCGGTGCGGGGGGTGAGGGTTACATGTTTCTTTTGACATGTTTATGTACATTGCGGATTTAATTGGGCATTTAAACTGTTCAGTTTCATTTTCATTTAAATCATTTTGTTCATTTTTTCATCCCCTGTCGAGGGGTGGCGATGGTTAGGGGTGAAATTTTGGGGCCATACGCAAAATTTATGAAAGAATCCAAAAATGAAAAAAAAATTGGGGGTTCCCATTTAAAATTTTTAAACTACCCTTACGTTCACCCCCTTAGGAGGGGTGGGGGTGGTTTTTTACAACAGGATTCGGTAGATAATTGTGACAAAGACAAAGTTCCGTTTCGATCGTGTTAATCCAACCTGTTGTTCTCGAGATATTTGGCCCAGTCCAGACTTTTCGGACACCCAGTATATACATACATTGTAACACTCGTTCGCGCGTAAATGAAAAAAGTTATATAGTAATTGTTTTTTCAATAACAAAAAAGCTGCTGTAATTAGCAAAATTGTTTTAGTATCATCTTTCGTTATTTCAATTCACTAAATTTGATTTTGAAATAAGTAAACAATTTTTTTAATTCTTATATGGTGAATATAAACTATCATTATAATTCTTATGTCTTATAATTTTCTCTTATTTCTTATTTGTTAATTCTTATTTGTCATTTTTGGGCTTTAAAATAAAAAAAAAACAAAAAAACTAACAATAATATTTCTCTTATTATATAACTTTTGATAAGACATTTTTACACGAATAAACTTTTTTTAAGATGTTTAATAACCCTTTGAAAATAAATTTACAAGACCGTAAACACTGTATCATTTTTTAGTATTCATACAATTGTCGATCCGGATTTATTTTATCGGCGACATCGGCGTATTGTTTTGTTAATGTCATCTTAATATGCATTAAAGATATTATTGAACAATATTTAGCCGCGTGTAAAGACATTTTAACACAGTTTTTCTTTGTAAAATAAGACTGTATTTGTTTTGATAAACTTAAACTATGTTTTAGTTTATATTTGTCAAAAAGCAAAAATGTTAACAGTTATGTGTCTTAAATTTAAGAATGAAGCATTTATGTAGGTACAATGGATAATTATTATTTTTGTAGTTAAAATAAATAAATTTACTATTTTGTTCTCACTACATCGACTAGTAGAAATTGATTAATTGAATAATTTGAAAAAACTACAGAATTTGAAAAATAAAAAAAAAATAAAAATAAATAATTAGTGTGTTTTATAAAATAATATGCAAACTTAATTTGTTAATTACTTTATTACTTACCTCACCACCTGATGAACCTCCAGGAGTTTTCCTACTATCATATGGATTACGAGTAATTCCTGTTACATAATTGTGCGTTTCCATATTCACACACAACTCAGGCGTATTAGACACTAACAGAATAATACCGCCAGCATTCTTAATTAACGTAACGATTTCAGCATCTCTATCTGCTTTATTATTCTTTAAATGCACTTGCGATGCGGAATGACTCATACCTTTAACAGCTATACTTTCTTTGATAGTTATTGGTACTCCCAGTAATGGATATTTTAACTTTAAATCTGTATTAGTGAGGTTTGATTTTGATAACATTGAATCATATTGCTTTGCTTCTTCGATTGCTAAATCGAATCTATCTTCAACGACTGCGTTTATAATAGGATTTACTTCTTTTACGCGTTGTATATAAGCATTAATAACTTCTTCACAAGATATCTGCAATTATAATTATTGCCTAAAATAAATTAATTTAAAATTTGGTACCTGTTTGTTTCGTATTTTTTCTGTTAATTCAGACGCCGAAAGTAGTAAAATATTATTTGATATTTTGGGACAAAGCTTGCGCTTTTCCAAAGAATAAATAACATCATAAAATAATGCAAATACGCTTCCAATTGTAGTAAGTACTGAGAATCCAACTGCCATTAAAGTATCTATCATTGTGTTATACTAAAAAATTATTTAAACAGTACTTGTTGGTATAGTAAAACGCGGCATACTAACGGTAACCATTATCATTAGATATTTGCAATCAAGTCACAAATACATTTTGCCTATAAGTTGCATTGTGTGCTGTAACATTACTTTAAAAGAGAAAACTCAGCTATAGCGTACAAGAGAAATTTCCGTGTTTCTACTAAATAAAAGTAATAGTAACTAATGCTGTATACTTTGACATAGATACACACGATGCAAAGTTCATGGTAGCAGTAGTAGTCGATTAAAAGTTAACACATACAAATAACTAGATTATAATAAAAAACATTATAAATTCATTATCATTTCAATGTTAAATTTATTCTAGTGGGTCGACAACTTATTATTTTTATTATGCGATTTCTATAAAAAATACGTATCAATAGTAATCAATATAATAATTTTGGTACATATATTAAAAAAATACATACAGAGGGAATGAAAAGTCTTATACGACAAACCCAATTCAAAAACTATCTGAAGCCAATTTGAATACATGGATTCAGTTTTGTGAAAACATTATGAGCATAATCGATAACAATTCGTGGTTTGTAGGCTTTATAATCTTTTTAGATTATACAAAAAAATATTTTGTTTTTAACTGTCATAAATTTTAGTTTTTCGCTATTCTAAATGGTCTTTGACAGTTTTTGCGCACTACATAAACGTCAAATTAATTTTGAGAGATTTTGAGACTTTGGGGAGGCCCCCTCCTAGTCTCTGTTTGGGAAATAAAATGTTGTATTCAACTCGTTCCTGTCTAAATTGAACGTTTTTTCCCTCGAGGACTGCCTTCTTGGAAAAAAAAGCGCACAATTTACACAGGAGCTCGTTAAATAAACTACTACTAAACGTTACTGTAAAATAACACAATTGTCGTTACTGGTTGCAATATAATATTTATTGTTCTTAACTGTCATAAATTTTAATTTTTTGCTATTGTAAACTGTCTTTGACAGTTTTTGCACACTTTGTTCGAGCAATAAAATGTTGTATTCAACTCGTTCTTGTCTAAATTTACACAGAAACTTATTAAATAAACTACATTATTGGATGAACTAGTGCTGTTCTCGCCAAAAATTTGCATGCGAAATTTTTGAAAGATTTTGACTCGAAGTTTTCCGAAGGACAACATATGCATGGCATACAATGTTTTATCAACACCCACTATATTTATAGAATCAGAATGAACAAAATTTAATTAAAAAATATTTGTATTTGTAAAATATTTATAGGGGCATTATCCTTAAAGAATAAACAAAAGTAATAATAACAGTTAAAAAGACTATAACTAGCCTATATTCTGAGTAACTGCTGTATTATTGTTCGACGTACATATTGTAATAGTGGAGAAATTAGGATAATTTTAAGTATTAAGGAAGCTCAGCTGTTGAAAGGTACAAAATTTCCTGATACAAAATTTTGACAGATGGCTGCATAACGTTGTTAAAAATACCTAAGTAGCCTTCTGTATTAAGACGACCCTGAATCACCTACAAACCCATAGGACGTGGAAACTTACCCAACCCCATACATTCACTGAAAAATGTCTACACTTTTTGGAACTTGTGTAATTTACTACATAACGGCTTATTGGAGATCAAAACACTTTTATAGAGGCGTCATTTGAAATTTTACAAGTATTTCGTCGCTAAAAACAACATGACTTGAAAAATCCAGCGCTTCGATAACGCAACATCTCACAAATTCCAGACGCTTTTATTTACCGTACTAAGAATTTCTTTAATAGCTGTCTATACTTTATTGGCATTCCAAAAGTTTGATGTCGGCTAGAGCATTTCGTAAAGTTGTAAAAGGATTTTGAGTAACATATGCCACCGTAGACACTCTTCGTCTGCTATTTCCAATGGACCTGTTTATCGTGTGCTCGCGATACTACTTAACTCGGATACTCGGAAACAGTCGAGCAATTACTCAAACACTAAGATCGCATGCTATGATTTGAACCTTCAAATCAACACTCATATGTGCAGGCATTATCAAAAACAAATAGCTTTCTACAAAAACTTACTAATTTGTTGATATATTTCTACTATATCATAAATTAAACTAAAAACTACAATTACTCTTACAATAATTAAGGATGGCGGTAATTCATATTTACAGTTCACATATAATAAATAATAAACTGACCAATTAAAATATTGGGACTATAAAATAGAATAAGAACGATTATTTATGATATTACAGTAAAGCAGAATATGGGTGACAAGGGAAATACGAATTTTTTGTTTATCATACTAGTGATGGTGAAGAAGAACGTAACGTGTGGAAATTCAATGACACATTAAGTTTGATTTATTTATTCTTACGAAGATTATACCCGTTTATTGATTCGCTATTAAAAAGTCTTCATAAATGTGTTAATAATTATTTAAAGCATTTATTATAATTGACTCTCTTTGACATTTTGACCAAAAAGAGGTATTAAGATTATACGTGTTTAAATCAATAAGTATTAACAATATTCAAATAAATATCTTATTTTTCTATTAGTGCCGCAAAAGAAAAATTGATTGTATTAACGTTATCTAACAAAATTGTATTACCGTTATATAAAAAAATTGTTAAACTAAAAAATGAATTAAAAGGTTAATGGTGCAAACATGCATTGACGAACAAAGGAATGTTCAGTTCATCAATTTCATGTATACACCAAAATTTATTGTATAAAAATAAAATGCAGCGAATATCTTTTTTGACATAACATCATACTACTGTTAATGTCTTTATAAGCGTGTTAGCAATTATTTAAAATATTTATTATGATTACCTTTTGTTGACATTTTGACTAAAGAATATATTATATAAACAACTACTTAACATGTAATTAAAACTTCAATGTTATTAATAGGATGTTGCATAGGTGTAATATAAAATTTGTTCAAAAAATAGGCTTAATAAAGTTTATAATGTACAATTTTTATTTACATACAAAAATATTTTGCAGTTCCAAATCATTCAAAAATAAGAATATAAACAATTTAATCTTCTGGTATTGTCAATGTTTATTATTTGTTTAATTTGAATTTCTTGAATAGCATTGCAAACGGTTTCGAATGATTGTCGATCGCATTTGCTAACAAGCCTAGTTTTTCACCGCTAACTATTTCATTCGAACTAAGCATGGTATCCCGTTTTTTCTTTAGTTGTGTAGTATATAGGTCAAACACCGTGTATATGATGTGAGTGTCGCCACCTAGCGTACACACTAGCACATAGATATTGTATGATGTGCACGTTTGTAAAAACTAATAAAGTTATAATTTAACAAATAAGTAGTGTTATTACAACAATAATTTAATAACATATAACATGGTGTCAGGTGAAACAAATAAAATAAAATTAAAGTTAAAGACAAATTAGAAACTTCAAGTATTAAAAGGAGCACGCTTGTTGTTGCTGTGAAACAAAATGGAGTTACAAAGACCGGGTACTTTGGAAATTAAAGGTAAACTGGATAAACATAAGGAATGGACAAAATGGAAACAAAAGTTTAAATTTTATTTGGAAGCCGCAGTCCTGTTAAAAAAAGTAGACGATAACGATGAAAAAGTGAAAATTTGCTTGTTTATAAACGCAATTGGTGATGACGGTATTGAACTTTATGATGAATGTACAGAAGATGAAAAGAAGAAAATAGGAAGCATGCTAGAAGCAATTGATAAAAAACTAGAAGACACAAAAAATTTAACAATTTTAACGTTTAAATTTAATGGAATTAATCAGCAAGAAGGGCAGGATATAAAGGAGTATCTGAAGGAATTAAGAACAGCGGCAAGTTTATGTGAATTTAAATGTAAAAAGTGCAAAGAACCTTATGAAGAAAGAATGATTAAAGATCGTTTAATTTTGGGAATTCAAGACAAACAAATTCAAAGAAGATTAATTAGAGAACAAGAATTAACACTAACAAAGTTAATTGATTATATTACATCCATTGAGTTAAGTGAGAAGCATGTAAAGGAGCTAAATCCTGAAGTAGATGCAGTGAATAGAACAATGACTTTAAAACGTTGTGACAGGTGTTTAACAACACATGAAACGTACGAGTGTCCGGCTTTTAATAAAACCTGTGCTAAATGTCAAGGCCGTAACCATTTTGCACGAGCATGCAAAAGTAATAAATGGCATGAAAACGGGAGAAGTAAGGAATATAAAGGAACAACATCTGGTTATAATCGACAACGAAAAGATGGTTATGATGATAAGATGCATCAAGATGAATGTAATCGTTATGAAGTAAGAAGTCCAGAACAACAATATTTTAGGGGCAATAATCAAATTCAGAAATATCAAAGGGGTATGGAGAAATTAACTCAAGAAGTTAATTGTACGCAGGATGAAGATTTTGAAGAGCATACTGTAGGTTTAAATCAAATATTTATTGGAGAAACAAGTACAGAAACAAAAGGGCAAACATGGTATGTAAAAATGGAAATTGTAGAAGGAATGACTGTTAAATTTAAGATAGATACAGGAGCTGAAGCTAGTATTTTACCGTTAAAGTTTGTAAGTAATAGATTTAAGGATAAAATTGTGCCATCGTTAATTACTATAATTACGTATGGTAATTTTAAAATAAAACCAGTAGGAGAAATTAAATTGAAATGTAGTTATAAGGATTATTCAAGTTATGTAAGATTCATAATTGTGGATAATGACTGTCAGCCACTGTTAGGATTAGATGATTGTATAAAATTTAGCTTAGTAGCTCGCATAAACAACATAGAAAGACTCCCAGTTTGCAAAAATGATTTGTATAATATGTTTAAAACTGTATTTGAAGGTATAGGTAAAATTCCGGGATTAGTTAACATTGAGTTAGATGATAACTATGTTCCTATAATACAACCAAATAGACGTGTACCGTTAGCCTTACATGATAAGTTAAAAGAAACATTGACTTCATTAGAAAGTAAGAAAATTATTTCAAAAGTAGAATATCCTACAGAATGGGTAAACGGATTAGTTTTAGTTGAAAAACCAGATACATCGCTTAGGATATGTTTAGATCCAAAACCGTTAAATAAGTATATAAAAAGAGCACACTTTATGATACCGACCACCGATAGCATATTATGCAATCTGGAAGGAAAAGCAATTTACACGGTTATAGATATGAAAGACGGATTCTGGCAATTAGAATTAAACGAAGCAAGCTCAAAACTATGTACATTTGGAACGCCATTTGGGCGTTATAAATTTAATCGTATGCCATTTGGTTTATCAAATGCGCCTGAAATATTTCAGTATAAAAACTCTGAAATCTTTGGAGATATTCCCAATGTAAACATTTATTTTGATGACTTAATTATTTCGGGAAGTAATGAACAAGAACATGATCAAGCTTTGTGTAGAGTGTTAGATAGGGCTAACGAATTTAACATAAAATTCAATTTTAACAAGTTACAGTATAAACTAAAAGAAGTAAAGTTTCTTGGACAAGTAATATCACAAGAAGGTGTCAAACCTGATCAAAAAAACATTGATCCAATAATAGCAATTAAGTCTCCAACAAACAAAATTGAACTAGCTAGGATTTTAGGGTTGTTAAAGTTTTTCTCAAAGTTTATACCCAATCTTAGTGGAAAAACTGAAAATATGCGCAATTTAACTAGAAAGGATGTTATGTTTAACTGGACAAGTAAACACGAATCTGAATTGCAAGGTCTAAAAGCAGTTTTAACTCATATGCCAGTTTTAAAATTGTATAACACTAAAGAAGAAGTCACTATTCAATGTGATGCTTCAAGCAAAGGTTTAGGAGCATGTTTATACCAAAAAGGACCTGTCGGATATGCATCAAGGGCTTTATCAAAAAGTGAAGTGAGATACGCACAGATAGAAAAAGAGCTTCTGGCAGTTTGTTTTGCAATTGAGAAATTCCATTACTTCATTTATGGTCGCACAGTCACTATACAAACTGACCATAAACCGTTAATTGCAATATATGGTAAAGATCTTGATAGAGTTAGTGTTAGGCTTCAAAGAATGCTTTTGAAGTTACTCCCTTATAATATAAAACTTGTATATGTACCGGGTAAGGACGTTACAGTTGCGGATACATTATCACGTTCTTTTATTGAAACTCTTGTAAATGATGATCCAGAAATGGAATACGTTATTCACTGCATGTCCACTAATTTACCAATGACTAAAGAGAAGAAAGAACTATTTGTTAAAGAAACACTCGCAGATAGCAAATTAAAACAAATTTTAAACTACTTAGACCAAGGTTGGCCAAACTTATCTAATGTACCAAACGAATTAAAACAGTTTTATAAAATTAAAGATAACATAAAGGTATCAAATGGTATTTTGTTCAATAATCATAAGGTAATAGTACCAACTAAATTAATTCCTGAAATGTTAAACTTGATTCATTCACCGCATTTGGGTATTGAAAAATGTAAATTACGAGCTCGACAAGTACTTTATTGGCCAAAACAAAATATTGATATAGAGATGTTTGTGGAAAAGTGTCAAATTTGTCAAGAAAATCGAAAATTAAATGCAAAACAACCATTGCTATGTAAAAATGTACCAAATAGAGCATGGCAAAATCTAAGTAGTGATATTTTTCAATTTAATAATCGAAATTATGTAGTTTTAATGGACGCGTACAGTAAATGGATCGAAGTCGCGGAAATTAAAAGCAAGTCAATCGAATATGTAATAGAATTTATGAACAGTTGCTTTTCTCGATTTGGTGTACCAGAAGTTATAACTTGTGATAACAACCCTTATAATAGTTATCTGTTTAAAAATTATGCTAAAGATATGGATTTTGAAATTCAATATTCAAGTCCGTATCATCATCAAGCAAACGGTCTTGCTGAAAAAGGAGTAGGAATAGTAAAGGATATGTTAAAGAAAACAAACAATACTAAAAATATAGACTTATATTTACTTGATTATAGAAATACGCCAATACCACAATTAGGCTACTCACCAGCTCAGTTGCTACTAAACAGAATTCTAAGGTATAAACTTCCAATTTGTTCAGAAAACCTAAAACCAAAAGTAATAGACGAGGAAATTATAAATGAAAAATTTAAAGTAAATCAAAATAGACAAAAATTTTATTATGATTTGCATACTAAAGACTTACCTGTGTTAACTCCTAATGAAACAGTCATGATAATGTTAGGGAATAAGTGGGAAATTGGAAGGGTAGTAAAGATATGTACAGATAGATCGTACATAGTAGAGACAGCCTATGGTCAACGCTATAGAAGAAATCGTAAATTTATAAACAAAACCAAATTGATGTTTAAACCACAGATAAATAAAAATCTTGTATATGATGAGTATGACTTTAATACTCACAAAGGCTATGAAATAAAAAATAGTATCGCAGATAATAATGTTAGGTCTAATGAGAAAATAGCAAGTAAGGACGAAGGAAAACGGAAAACCACTAAACCCAAGTATTTAAATGACTATATTGAATTTTGAACGTTTTCCCTTTTTCTTTTATTTTTAGGAAAAGCGTGTAGTATATAGGTCAAACACCGTGTATATGATGTGAGTGTCGCCACCTAGCGTACACACTAGCACATAGAGATTGTATGATGTGCACGTTTGTAAAAACTAATAAAGTTATAATTTAACAAATAAGTAGTGTTATTACAACAATAATTTAATAACATATAACAAGTTGAGTGTACATATTAGGTTTTAGTTCCTATAGACTATAAACAGTTTTTGGTTCCAATGATTTAACAATATAATTAATAGTATATTAAGTATCAAACCGCAAGGAGAAGAAGCGAAGCGACGACTCGAATTATTGTCTGAGATTGGTAAACGTCCTTAACGTTCGTGATCCTAATGACGTTTTTTGCGCGATTTGATTAAATCAACTTGTTATTAAAGCATTTAAACAATAGATACATACATATTCATAATGCGTATCAAGTTGTAATGACAATTTTTGTATTTTGTTTCTTTAGCATTTTAGAAATAATGACAGCCATTGTGGCAGCTGTTGCAATTTTTAAAAAAGACAAATTAAAATAGCATTAAAAATTAGGAAATCGATTAAATTAATTGATTTCTCTTGATCTCTTGTTTTCTCAAGGTCTCCATTCTATAATTTTACACGTCTGTCTATCCCCTTCCATTCTTCCTACGTGTCCTGCCCAGTTTCATCTTAGGAAACAGAGTCGTTTCACTAGGTCAACCACTTTTGATCTTCTACGTATCTTAGTGTTAAGTATACGGTCGCGTAATTTGATGTTCAGCATTCTTCTCTCCATTGCTCTTTGCACTACTTGGAGCTTATGTATGATGTCTTTGTTTAGAGCCCACGTTTCAGTGCCATAAGTTAGGACTGGCAGCACGTATCGATTAAAGGTCTCTACTTTTAACTTATTTGGTATATTTGCCATTAGTATGTTATTCAGTTTTCCGAACGCTGACCACGCCAATGAGACTCTTTTATCTAGGTCTGCTGTCAAGTTATTTTTTGAGATTTGGAATTTCTGCCCTAGATATACGAATGTATTCACTTTTTCTATTATTTTGCCTTCTAGATCAATTTCTTGTTGTTCTTCTTCATCATTTGTTAAGTATTTTGTTTTTTGAGTGTTTATTTTTATTCATATCTGTTTTGATACCTCGTTCAATTCTTCCAACATTTCTTGTAATTCTTCTTTGTTGCTTGTTATCAGTGTTATGTCATCGGCAAATCTCAGATGGTTTAATTTCTTTCCATCTATTGTTATTCCTCTTTCTTCTCAGTTCAATCTCCTAAACATGTCTTCTAAGGCCAATGTGTATAATTTAGGAGATATTGACTTACCTTTTCGTACTCTACGATGTGTCCTGAATTTGCTGATTTGTACTGCTGTCGTTACTTGTATTGTTGAATTTTTATATACGTATTTATTAATGCCTGTGTACCTTTTGTCTACTCTGCAGTTACTTAGAGCGTTCAGGATTGGCCATATCTCTATAGAGTCAAATGCCTTTTCATAGTCTATAATTGCTATCAATATTAGGTTTTTCTGTTAATATTCGCATTGTTTGTAAGTGGTCTATGGTGCTATAGTCTCTTCTTAATCCAGCCTGTTCACGTGATTGGTAACTATCTAGTTTATTCGTTAGTCGTTGAGTTATTATCTTTGTAAATATTTTGTACAGTACTGACAGAAGACTTATTGGTCTGTAATTTTCTATCTTATGCTTATTTCCTTTCTTAAAGATTAAGACTACTAGGACATTTAACCAGGAGTTTGGTATTTGGGACTCTATAGGGATTTATTGTAGATTTTTTTAAGTTGTTTTGAGACAGATTTACCTCCGTATTTTATGATTTCTATTACTATTTTATCCTGCTCCGGGGGCTCGATTATTTGACATCTTCTTTAAAGCATTGTTAATTTCTCCTTCTCTAATTTCGAGTATTTCCTCTGATCCTATGTTTGTGACTTTCTCTCTATTTTTTTCTTCTTTTCCTGCTGGTGCTTCATTTTTGCTTTCATATAGTGTACGATAGAATGTTTCTATAACCACTTTTAATTCTTCGATGCTTGTGATTTCATTATCTTCTTCATCTATTAGTTTTCTTATTTGGTGTTTTTCTTCGTCCATTTTTGATCACAATTCTTTTAGGCTATTCTTTTCTTTTAAAATTTCTTTTATTTTTGTATTCCTATACTTTCTCATGTCTTTTGTTTGTTTTTTTTAATTGTCTTATTTATTTCTGTTATTTCTATTTTGTTTGCATTTCTGTCTTTCAATAGTTGTTTTCGTGTTTGAATTCGATTTTTGCGTCGTCACTCAGTTTTTGGGGGTTTTCTTTTTTGTTGATTCTTATTTGTTCAGCTGCCAGCAGTGGGCCGTTTGTTACTTCCGTATTGAAGTCGGTTTCTAATAGCTCTTCTACATGCAGCATGTTCTTCTCTATAAGTTGTTTGTATGTAGTGCTTTGTTTTCTTATTTCTTCTGTGTCTATACTTTTTCCTGTCTTTACTATTAGTTTTTGTCTTTCTTTTTGTTTGTTGATTCGCACTTTTGCCCTTAGCATCCTGTGATCGCTTCCTACGTTTATTGTGTTCAGTACTGTCGTATCTACGATTATATGTTTATTATTGTATATAACGTAATCAATCTCATTTTTCACGTTTCTATTTAGACTTAGCCGGGTCCATCTTCTTTGTTTCGGTTTTTTGAAGTAAATCTTCATCAAGTGAAGGTTGTTTTCCTGGACGTAATTGATCAGTGTTTCTCGCCTGGAATTTCTCTTTTTTAATCCAAATGGACCTATTCCTCGCTCGTTTGGTTCGTCTTGTATTCTAACTTCTGCGTTGAAATCGTCCATTATTATTGTATATTTTATTTTGTTTGTTCTTAGCGCTTCATTAATTTCTTCATAGATTGTTTCTATTTCTTCATCTTCGTGTGTCAATGTTGGGGCGTATACTTGAACGACTTTACAGTTATATCTTTTGTTAATATCAATTACTATTGAGTTAACCTTTTCTGATATAACTTTGTACTAACTGACTTTGTCTACTACTGTTTTATTAATTAGAAGATTTACTCTACCTTCCTTCTTGTGTTCGCGTCCCTTTGAGAACAATACGTGTCTACTTTTAAGTTTTATGCATTGTTTTTCTGTTCTTCGTACTTCAGCTAAACCTGTTATTATCCATTTTATTATCTTTATTTCTGTTTCTAGTTCAAATAATTTCTCTTTATCTCCTAATGTTTTTATGTTGAATGTGACTTACATTTTATTCTTTTTATTCCCTTTATTTTCTGTTGTCTTACTAATGGAGAGTTGTATCGAATTTATGCTCCCCCCCCCAGAATCCATAGGGCTGATTGAGATTTCAGTGCGAGATTCTGACCTTAGTCTACTCGCCTGGAGTATCATATTTTGTAAACTCGACATTTCATTATTTAGGGGTTTTCTAGACTAACTTGCCACGCTGGCCAGACGGGTTGGCAAGTGGGTAGGGATATAGGTGGAGTTTGGTGTTGGATGAGTTCAGATTTGGAGATTAGGACATAATTCCCTTCCTTTTTGGGGGTTAAAGAAAATCATGGCTCGCGTGGGCAGGGTCGCTTTCCTGAAGTAGACCTATTCCTGTCGGGATCACAGAAAGTGTCTATCCGCTACCACCGTGGGCTAAGAATTTGATGTTAAATTGACAATTTTTATTCACTGCAATTGATACCCACACAGCACGCGAGATGCAATGGATATACATATTTATCCATATAATATCCATTGATGTACATCCGTAGTTTAATATCCATTGTATATGCATCTTATATACATTCATGGATATCTGTGAAATAGGATTATCTTAAGTGTTATAAGTGTTATGTTCGGAAACATTTTTTTTTATGTATCATGTTACATAATTTTGTGAGTTGCTATTTTTTATCAAAATTATTTAGAAATAATTATATTCTCTAAAATTTAACATTTGTAGTAAATATTTAACATGCAACAACAAATTTAATGAAAAATTGAAAAAGTAAAAAAAAGTAGTTGGCGCGGTTTAATTTAAACTTTCTTCGTTGTTCGTTTGTTTTCGCCAAGGTTTTCGCGTATTATCGCAACTGAATTATTGCACACGCAAACTTTTTGGCTTTTTGTTTAGCTTGTATTTATCATATGCAAACCATTTTGTGCTTTAAAATTTCGAAAAAATGTGTTTGTTTTTCATCATTTAGGATGGATGGGTAAACAAAATAAGTAAGTATTAAATTCAAATATAAATTATTTCTTAATAATAAATATATAACCTAAAAACTAACACGTTTTCGAGTAAATATATAATGACTTTGGAATTTGTAATCTAAGAGCCAGTTTGTGAGTTTATCTGCAATTTCCCAATTTATTATTCCTATTGCTGAGTTTTATTTAACTGAAATTTTTTTTTAGATCGATTCAATCTACTTTGTTGGATGAAAAGATACAGCAAACGAGACATGTTTTAACCAAGTAATTGGTCTGGATCAAGCAAAACAAATTTGTAAAATTATTTTAAATTTAATTTATGGTAAGAGGCTTCAGAGTATAGTTTATAGGTTAAAACTTAAAACATTAACTTTATATGTATATTAACGTAATGTGATTTCAAGTGCATTACTGCCAAACTTGACTTTCATGTTGTATTTTATTTCACGACTATTTACAAAGCAATTCTTTATAATTACTTCAAAAACTTCAAAATTTAGTTTAGAAATTGCTAAAAAAGTGCATAAGTTATTTGAGTAGCATTACAATGTAATTTTTATTTTACAGTATCCATAAGAAAAAATTCAAATTGTGGTGCAGCTTTACAACACGCAATAAACACCAGGAGTAGTGGGTACGAAAGACGCCAATAAACATAAGCACAGAATGAATGTATTGTAAAACTTTCTCAAAAAAACACATGTTTAGCGTTCAGAAAGAAAAAGGTAACAGTACTGCTGTCGGAACAAGCCTACAGAGACTACTTAATCGCTATAGCAAAGAAAGTCATCCACAAAAGCCTTTCACTTTTTCAAACGGATCTAATACTTGTCTTTAACTTGTATTTTTAACTAGCTTCAAAAAAGGAGGCGGTTTTCAGCTTTAAATAATGAAATCCATGAGAAATTAATCAAACTCTCAAATTTACATAAGGTTTTCAGTGACTAACGACTATTTTTAACATCACTAAAAAGAGAAAAAAATTTAACAAAAAAAGAACAGACTTTAAAAAATGCATCAAATATCAAGTAAAATGCATTAAAAAATAAAAAGTAATAATTTAATTTAGTTACCATTAAATGACGAAATTTTTATTTACATGAAATTAGTTAAGATTCAATTACGGTTATGTGAAAAACGCTCATAGTACTATTGTTGGATGTCAGACTTCGAATTTTTTATCTTTCTTCGTTTTTAAAACTGGTTTTTCCAAATTTTTTCATATTACCACCGT
The DNA here is from genome assembly GCA_035610365.1 of Aquatica leii. NCBI lineage: Eukaryota > Metazoa > Arthropoda > Insecta > Coleoptera > Lampyridae > Aquatica > Aquatica leii. The sequence continues at coordinate 30,399,443 of CM069433.1, read as the reverse complement.
CTTTATATCTTTTCAATAGTTAAAGACGAATTTAATATTTGTATAGATTCTTTCTTGTTATCTTTGAATTTCTTATATTTTCCCTGAAAATGCAAATGGTCGCAGCATGACCACTGTTGTACATTTTGGAACTGAATTCAAAGATACTGTATCTAGCATCCACATGCAAGACTGCCAGGTGCTTAATAAGCTTTGTCGTCACTAGAGGCGCTGGAAAGTAACTAATAAAGTTAATTGTAAAGTTTTTATAACGTAATATAATATATAATTATCTATCAAAATATTATTTTAAGCTAGTTGATATAGGCTATAAAGAAAAGAAATTTCTAGATTAATTAGGTAAAGACAAATCGAACACCATAAAAGTTGATTATGTACTTTTTCCACAATTCAATTTTTTTCTAGAACCCCTAAAATTTGTACGTTCTAAGGAAATTTAAATTATATTTTGTCACTGTTCAAGCAAAATATCGCCCCACAAAAAAATACGGCATGAAGAAAGTCCGGCTCTACGGGTGACTACCATTACGAGTAACAGTTCTTAAAGAATAACGCATAGAAAACAGTACAGATTTGTTGTAGACGAAGAGTACATAATCTATTTTCTTTTTCTTTGTTTACCGTTGACATGTTTTCTGAAGATCAAAGAACAAGTAAATTTTTTTCCTGTTTTTATGTTGTCTGCCTTGGTATTTCATAGGATTGTATCAAAAATAATTTACTTTATGGATAATGATTTCTATTAACCAATAACATTTTCATATTATCTATGATCTCAATAAATCTCCGTTTTGTTCAAATAACTGAACGCTTGTTTCGTTTAGTAAAGAAACGTAAAACCTCATGTTCCTCAATGGTTCACCGTCATTGTTTCACTAGTAGACGCGCTTGCACAAGTCTTAGGTTGATATGCTATTGACTTACGATTGTAACCAAATTGAAAAAGACTTTGTCGCACAGTTTTTTTTAGGAGACGACATTCTGGATTTATTAAAAGAAAAACATCAACATTTACGTTATGTTGACGTGTTACGAACATTCTACTGGGTGTTAAAAAACAAATGTAAAATACTTCAAGAGAGTATATAAAAATCCAAAAGAAGTTGAGTCTTATCAACATAGGTTCAAACATCTTCCGCTACCAACGTTTGGTTTTCAACATCACCTGATTTAACCTTCTTATATTTTTTCTTTATAGTCATATGAGTAGCTTGGTCTATGCGAAGCATTTCAATCCGAAGCAAGTTAGGTATTTTTTAGTAAACCCGTTTATCTCTTGGGCGACGGCGGCACGCATGTACTGGTGCGGTAGAAAAACATTTTATTTGATGTTACGTAATGCAATAAAAGAGTTTATGAGTTATGTTTCTGTGACCTACAAATCATTAACAAACAATTTATAATCAAAACAAAATCGTCTTATCTCGTTATATTTGGATCCATGTTGAATAAGATTTTTTACTTATTTTTGGGTCCGTATATACGTCGTTGAAATGTTTTACTTTTATTTTTCTTTGTGAATGCATATCTTATTTTATGTGAAGCGCTCGGCATTACACAATGTGTATTTCACTCTAGCGTATTAGGAGACAATTTTCGTGGGGGTGCCTAAGATACTGATGGTTTTGGACACTGGCTGAATTGCATATTTACGATCGACAATAATTAAGCATAATAAAATGGCAACAATGGCAGTTGTAGTCTGCTTCTATAATCGCCCGTCATACTAAACGAATCTAGTATCGAAACATCCTCAAAGTGATATTTACATATTGGTTTAGGTACTATAATATCACTTTTTATTATATTAGTATCGGGTAATATTGCCAAATATCAGTACCAACACACCTCTAGTTTTAGGTAGATTTGTACTTTGCAGGTTCTAGATCTTTCTTTTGCTATTACGTATCTACACTACTCAAGGACAATCGACAATTTCGACGAGAGCTGCACAGACAGTAGTTTAAGATAGAAATAAATTTGCTGTCAATCAACCATTAAAAACAGATTGTGGTTTTGTTTTACTATGACATCATAATTTGAGATGTGTGCAAAAAAGTGTAAAATAATTGATACTAAGATTTTAACAGATTATTCTTTTTAATACTAATGGCGTCGTTTATACACTTGGTATAGTAAAAATAATATTTAAATAGGTATACATTTTTACAAAAGAAACACTTTTTTATTTAGTCGTTTACGTTTGATAATAAGTAATTATGTTGATAAATTATAAATTAATACAAAGTAGTTGTCACATATAACATTGAAAAAATATCACATTTGTTAATACTTAAAGGGTCAAGGTTCCAACTATGATTATTTAAAAAAAATTGTTATGCAATTTAATAGATTAGATAGAATTGTAATTTAGTTTTGATGTAAACCTCTACGATTGAGTCTAGTTGAAACGAGTAACTTGGCCTTACTCGTTGGCGGTTCTAAGTCCGTCAAAAGGTGAAGAATTAGTAAGCACCTGTATTGTTCAAAGTCCTAACAAACGCTTCAGAATTAATTGATTTAAATAAAAACTATAAACAAAAATTTATAGGTACTAAAAAAAATTAAATGGCTTTCATTTCTATATAGTCAATTTCTAGCATTCATTAACTTCTAATTGAACATACATCTTTGGTCTCAAAATATAGTAGATTCTTTAATTCAAGCAGCATCTAAATTTGGATTTGGTACCTTATATGGAAAAATGCCATTATATATTAATGTTATTATTTAAATACATTCTACAATACGTTCTACATACGAATGAGCGCAAAACGAACAACATTGTCAAAACGGATACACATACTACGTAATGATAACATTTTTATTAAAAAATTGTCCTTGTTTTTAAATATTACAAATTTAATAGAAGAAATATTAATTAGTGTTCCTCAATGTCACTTTCAGAAAATGAAATATATTCATATAAAATATTTACCTATTTCATACTAAATAAAAATTTATTTTGTTAACCACAAAACGTAAACCGACAATTATATTTTTAATTTTTGTTACAAATCGAAGGCTAAACAATTAGTTTTTTGTCCAAATAATAGCAAACTACCTGATTTTTACTTAAGGTTTTATAAATTTACTATAAATGTGGTCATTTACTTAATTAGAATATTTTTTAAATTATTTGGAAGAATTCTAATTTAAATTTTTCGTACCTATTTCTTATTATATCAATCAAGATTTTAGTTTTGTAATTTGGTTCTTTAAGTTTTGGTTTTTCTATTTTTGATGATAAAGAATAACGAAATTTGTATACATACTTAATCGATAGTTTCTAATTACACATAATTTCAAGTACACATACTTGTGACAAAAGCTCTTAGCTCAAGTACAAATAAATATTATTTGTTACTGAAAAATGTTGTAAGAAATTATCGATATGTATTTTTTGGGTACAATCAATAATATCAAAAATATTAAACATTTGACGCAAACAACTTTTTTTTTCATTTTTTTAGTTATTTACGCATCTGTGTTTTCAACGGTTTTACTGATTTCTAATTGTTGCGCACAAGCATGCTATGTGTGCTGCCTATACGGTGTTTTACAAACTACATTTTTATTTGCAGTTCAAGAGTTTGTGTTTTCGTTGAGAAATATAACATATTTCTCAACGAAAACGGTGAACACTTCTTAACTGCTTCTTCTGCTCTTTTATTGTATAAAAAAAGAGAATTGGCTGAAGGATATAGCACATAATACTAATCATTTAGTGATTATTTTGCTGGTCTTCGTGAATTTTACAATTATATCTGATTAATTCAATTAAATACATGTGTTTAATCTATTTCTTTTTATATTATACATTATCACGTGTGTGTGTTCTAAAAATAAGACCGTGATATATTTTTAATATGCCAATAGTTACATTTACTTTTAACTTAAGTACGAATTAAGAAAAAAAAACACATTCATTTGTAACTATCTAACTGCTATTTTATTAAATTTTGTAAAAAACGAAATTATGAGTTTAAATAGTTTACAATAAGAATACGATATAATACATACGTAGATGCAATAGTAGTTAATTCTACAAAATACAAAAAAAAATTATTTTGGCGCAGCTCTGTATCTGTGATCGATAAAGAAGGTAGCATACAGGGTGTTAATACTAAGTTGTAACACCCAAAAATGGAAGTTACAACTCATTGAAACAAACAACTTTTCTTAGTTCAAATTTTTTATTTAGAGCCAGTGGCGTATTTAAGGTCCAGGGCCTCGTCGTGCAAAAGTAGGGAGGGCCCATTACATAGGTGGTAACAAAAGGTCTAGTTATTATATTATGGAAAAAACACAAAATGTAATGTCACAGACTGTGGTAATGTATTGATAGGGTAGCTAGTATATTCACAGAAACAAACGAAAAGAGGTATTTTACGAAACAAGGATTTTATTTTACACAAGGGGAAAGGAGTTATTTACTTTTACATACTTATAGCACAAAAAAACATAATAATACAGATCATATTTTATGATGGTACTTTATAACTACAAATTCTGTACACCCCCATGCCTAGTTCTTCTATTTAGAAACATATCTATGACATGATTAAGTTGCAACTTTTCGCATTCCTGACTTTCAATAGCCAGCATTGCAGTGTAATTTAGTCTGTCTTGACTCATAGTTGAACGCAAATACGTCTTTAATCGTCGTTGAGCACTGAACGAACGTTCGGCACTAGGTATTCAAACTGGCAACGTTAAGAATATCCTTAACAATACTTCAAATTCAGTATATGAATCTGCTAAACCACTTTCAATTAAATATTGCAACAATGATGTTACGTTTAGTTTTACTGTATCAGTTTCTTCTGTAACAGTTGCGAAGTAAATATTTCTAAATGATAAGCATTGAATTGATAAATTTGCTGTAAAATCCTCTGAAAATTTTCTAACTATACCATCGCAACTAGACTTAATCTCTTCGTCACTTAAATTTCGAAATGTATGTGGTTGTAAAAACCCGAACGTTTTGGCAACTTCTCTGAAACCCACTGTTCTCCTTTCCAGTTCTGAGATCATGCAGTCCAAACAGTTGTAATATACATTTATACGATACCTCGTAGAAGCATCTGTAAATGGTTCATCTTCCATCTGCTCATCATGAAACCGTTTTAATCGTCGAATCCGTGTGATTTTGAACCCAATATCATCCGGTTTCAAACCCATTAACAGCCATTGCTCTTTTGCTTGATTAAAAAATTTAACAAATGAATCTTCAGTCCGTAATTTCTTAAGATCTTCTCTTGCAGATTCAAACACAGAGACAACCTTAAACAAATCTAATTTCTTAGCTTGAAGAATTAGGGAACATCCGTGTAATACTGTTAGAATTTCATACCACCAAGTTAAAGTAAAGTAAAAAGTCCAATCTAATTTCCCCAGTAAGTTTGTAGAGTCTTTAAATTCGTCACTTGTGTGATTTTGCTCTATTAAATCTTCTAAGCATACGATGATTAGTTTGAAATTTCTAAGCACTGCATCAACAGCTGCATACCGGGCAACCCATCGTGTTGTTGAAAGGGACTTCAAAGTCGGGGCCATATTCGAAACAGTCGTTTTTATTATTTGTTCTTCATTCTCCGATAAATCTCCATCCACAATTTCGGAATTTACTTGCACTTGCAAAATTATTCAATGAACTTTCTTCTAGCACACCAGTATCCTTTGCCATTCTGAATAACAGATCCCACCGACGATTGGAACTGCTGAAAAATGTATAAATCATCTGTACATAATCATAAAAATTAATCAGTTCAATTGGCGTTTGAAGTGTGCCCTTCTCTTTGCTATTTTTTTAAATTTTCAGTAGCATGAATTAAAACCAGGTTCAACTGATGAGGGGGGGCAGTGAATGTAAGGCAAAAAACTATTCTCTCCATGAAGCTGCTTCATGATAGCCTGAACTCCACCACCTGCACCACTCATAACGTTTGCTCCATCATAAGCTTGCCCTCTTATGTACTTCCGATCAAATTTGCATTCTTCATAAAGAACTTTCATTAACAGAGTTGAAATACCCATGCCTGTTGCATCATGGACATGGTAAAAACCTAAGAAATGTTCTCTTATTTTCACAGATTTTACTTTTCTGTCAATGTGCACAAATCTAACGAGAACAGCCAATTGGTCTTTGTGACTAATATCGGTTGTAGCGTCGGCAATCACAGTGAAAAATTTTGCATCTTTACACAAGTTTATTATGTGAATTTTTAGAGCGTTCGAGAGTGTAGCAATTTGTTCTTCAGTGATTGTCTTGCTGAGGTATTTTATTCTTCTTTCACTGGTTATATGTTCATGCAACACCGGATCACGAGTTGCAATAAATCTCAGCAGTTTTAAGTATACTCCAGGATTCACATCAGTGGTGTTCGATCTATGACCCCTAAATGGAAGACCAAGAATTCCCATAACTCTTATTAACCCGAATTGGACAGTCAGAACTTCCTTCCACCGGCGTCTCTCCTCGGAAATGTGTTGTTGAAGCTGAGAGTCCACAGATTTCTCATTTAAGAAAATGTACCATGCGTTCATAGAAATCGTGTGATTCTGACTATTAGAATGATTTATAAGACTTTCTTTCAAATGGTTAAAATCCGTGAATGACGATGACCAATTCGATTTATGAACTTCTTTATTTCCGAACAGCCAACAGCAATGACAGTAAGAATAATTTTTGCGAAACACAAAAGCAAGCCATGAACGCTCTACGCGTTCTTCTATTCTGTTGATGTATTTGTAATGAAATGACGAAAACGACCTTCCTCTAATTCCGGGGAATTTTCCGCCAGGCATATCCTCACTCAAAGGACGACAAACGGTTTTAGCAAGGAATGTTAATTTATTTTGTAAATTTATAGGTGCCAAGTCATCGAACAATGCTTTATCTGTTGGAAATCGAATGCTCTGCTGATGATGCATGTCTAAGTCTTTGGTCTAAGGAAGGTAAATCAATCAACTCTTCTTTCACTTGTTCTCCAACATCAGATTCAGATGTGGAATCACGTCTTGGCTGAAATTGTTAAATGAAATTATAATAGTTCAAAACGGTATATTGCAATAATCATATAGTTCTCATGTGACGTCATAATATAAAATAAAATTCGACTTGTTCGTACATTGGTTACTATTGTTTTATCAAAGAACACATTTTACTTTTTCGTTTTGTCCCACACCTTGGAAGCTAGTCGAGGCAGCTGTGGTTTGGTCCACATCTAATTTTTCAGCTGGTTCTCGTTCTTCACTTTTTTGGTTACTCTTACTTGCTAACAGTTCATAACGTTCACTGTCCATTGTGGTGAAAGATAATTTGCGTTGTTTTTGATCGGATCCGGCTTTAGCTAATTTTTCTGCTTTTTTTCTTTTTCTTTTGCTATACCCACTTTCAAATTGTTTTTTCATGATTTTATTGATTTCACTAATTTAAACAACTTAACATACACCACTCCGACACCAAAATGATATAAGGACACAGAAGAAGAACATACACCACTACAAGTCGACAACACGAGCACAAATGTAATGTCCAAACACCGTTTTTGATTAATTAATAATAATAATAATAATAATAATAATAATAATAATAATAATAATAATAATAGGTACGATACAAGTAGTGTAGTAGCAACAAAATAAATTAAGAACCCATTATGTCCTCGGATCTCGCAACGTAGAAATTATTTTCTAAAAAAAGACGTTATTTTCAACATAACTTCCTTAATGACATTTTATCAATGTGAATGTATAATATATTCTTTATATATAACTTTGACAAGTCTACGAAATCTAATCGGAGCGTCATATTACTTAGTTATTTAGTCGCGTTGGCGTTTTATACATTTTTGAGGTCTGGTGTTTTATTTTGTCGAATCAACATGAATTTTTGCGGAAGGTAAGTATATTTATTACTTATATTATAATTCTACGGCATTTTTTATGTTTATAGCCTTCTTGGATTAATTTGTTGTAGTGAGCAGTGTTAATTTTATTGCCTCTTATTTGTTGTCTCTTATATGTTATGTATAATTTATTATCATTAATTTTATTTTTTTGAGGGCTGAGGGCCTCGTTTTGCGAGGGCCTACTCGTGCGCCGCACGACTCGCACGCCCGTTAAATACGCCACTGTTTAGAGCCCCAGTTCATAGTTCAACTCGCGCGTTGACGTCGAAGGTGATCGTAATGTACCTATGTAAGTGCCTAAGTCCTTATTAAACAACCTATCAATTAAGTCTAAACGCATTAACTTGAAAAACCGAATCCTATAATTGGTGACCCCAGTGAATTATTTTTATTATAAAATCGCGAATATACAAGTAAAAATAGCTTATAATGGCAGAAGAACCTGAAGTTGTTCAAGTTGCACCTACAACTCAAATTGCTGCTACAACCGTAACATGGCTGTAATGGCCGAAGCAAAATTCAATTCAGTTTCGCCAAAACTCACTCGCGAGGAGACTAAGTTCTACCACGTGATCTCAGTGCTGCCACCAGAAGTTGCGGGCGAAGTTTCCGACATCATCACAAAACCGCCAGGAGACAAGCCTTACACAAATCTAAAGAAAGCAATTATAGCCAGAACATCCCTCACAGAAACGCAAAAATTAAAACAATTTTTTGCTGGACAGGAATTAGAAGATCGTAAGCCGTCGCAATTATTAAGGCACATGAAGTCGCTAGTAAATACACAGACAATAGACGAAACAATTATCAAGGAGCTTTTCTTGCAACAAATACCTCTGAGTATACAACCGATTTTAGTATCCCTCACTTTAAGACTCGAGCAACTAGCGGAAATATCTGACAAAATAATCGAAACTACACCGTCCGCCATTGCTCCAGTAACATTCCAGTGAGAAACGCATTCTACCACTGCTACCATCTCAACGCGTTCCAGAGCTTCAACTAATACCACACCAAACGCACCACAAAATGGCGGCGAAACATTGGATACTTTGGTACGACAACTTATAAAAAGAATCGATAGTCTGGAAAAACAAATACGTAGACAAAGAAGTTCTAGCCGCCATAGAAATTTCAGCTGAAGCAAAAGTAGAGAACTTTCTGTCACATCAACTGACGGTTACTGTTGGTATCATGCGAAGTTTGGGACACAATCTCGAAAATGCAGACAGCCATGTTCGTATGATCAAAAAAACGTGACACCAACGCAGGAGTTTAACTGTAGCATCTGCAAGCAGCAAGCAAACCACAGGCTTTTCATAAGTCATCAAAAAACAAAAATCAGACTTTAGTGGACACTGGTGTACTTCCTATACAATTTAAAACTAAGCATTTTGGTAGTGCCGTCGTACGATTTCAACTGCAATCCGTAAGCGGTGCACGAATTAAAACTTTCTGTGAAAAAACAATAACATTAGAGTTAGGACTACGTAGAACTTTCTCTTGGACATTTGTCATGTAGAACTTTCAGCAGAATTAAGGAGATTCTAACGAAGAACAAAGAGAACGCTTCTATCATGATATAAAAGCAATGGAGAATAGGTATCACGACAGATGAGACGTTCATATAATGGCCGATGATTGTTGACGACAATTTCACACAAGAAAATCACTGAAAACATCGATATTTTTTGTTAGAATGCATTTTCTCTCTTATCTCATGATCTAGAATTTATACAAAAAACCAGTAGCATTTGTGATATCACCATATAAGACAAAGTTAAAACCAGGTCTAAAATTCTAGGCACCAAAATGTGTGTAGGCCATTTGTTATAAAAAGTATTTTGTGCTCGTACACATTTAGCAAGAAGTAAATACGTACAGCTTTTATGATAAATGGTACTATCAAAATTTAGGAGGTTTAATCACTTTCTGATTTTTGAAAATTTTTTCTGAACGGAAGAATGTTTTTAAGCATCATAAGTTGACTTTGAAAGCGTGCAATTACAAGCTTCTTTTTTGCTAAGCGCATTCCAAAAACCGTTGCAAATGCACTTTTGTAATGTTTTTGCAATTATTATCAAAAAGTTTTGTAGAGTATTGTTTGCAATTTTTGTTGCTATTCAATTAGAGTATATACGAAGCTAATATAATGTGGGGCGCTAAAATTATATAATCATCACCATCATCGTCCCTTTTAAGAGACATATAATAAAGGTCTTTTGGTGATTGTATTACAATATATTTGCTTTGTGCTAGTAAAATTTTAACTGTTTTTGGCTGTTTTTTTTTATTGGTTCATCATCTAAAGAAATTTTGATGATACCGTTTTTTACTAAATTGCTTCAAAATATAATTACGTTTTCTCTAAATTGTTGCATAATCATTAGGCACAGTGACAAATTAAATAATGTATAATATTTTCTTATTCCTATTACCATTCGTTTTTCTCTTTTTTTATATTATTTTTTTTTACTAAAATACCAATAGAACTTTTTTTAATGATCAAAGAATTTAACCGATACATTGTTAAATATCTAAAACTTCGTGAAATTATCTATCTAACACTGCCGGAGATCATCTGACTAAGAGAACTATTACGATCTATTTCTGCTTCTGTGGTTGATTCTGGTATGCGGCGAATTTAGAAATATCTATAGTAATTCTAATTAGAAACAAATTAATTATTAAATAGCTAGTAGTCGCTTTGATATATACTTTTCAACCGACTTCAAAAAAAGGAGGCGGTTCTTAGTTCGTCGGAATATTATTATTTTGATGATTATTTTTTTTTATTAGAAAGAGGGTGGTCAAATTTACATCGACATGAATTTCTCTTAAACGATATGCATTTCTAAGGTTTTTAGTGACTATAACCACTATTGTTAACATCACTAAAAAGAGAAACAAAAAAAGAACCTACTTTAAAAAATGCACTAAAAAGCAGAAAATAATTTAATTAGGTCGATACCATGTATGACATTTTCGTAGGATTAGGCGTAATTCTTAAATTTGGAAAAATTTTATGTCGAATGTGTTTGGCATCTATTTCAAGAAGCATTTTACGGAAATTTCTTCGTTTAATTGTAACTATATAAATTAAATTATTTTTTACTTTTTGGTGAATTTTTTGAAGTAGGTTCTTTTATTTTGTCAAAAATGTTTATTTTTATAGTTATGGATTGCATCAAGGTTGGTTATTTCAACTGACACTGACATTGCAGTCTTTAAAGGTTTGGTATAATACTGTCTTAGTTTTTTTTTACTAAAAAATTCCACTACAACATAATTATTGGCACATTTTTTGCTTTTACATATTTGCTTGTACTTTTGCTGTCAGTCTTGTTTGAAATATCACTGTATGTTTTTTAATACTCAAGTATAAGTGGTAACTTATAGTTTGAATGTTATGTGTATTTTCAGATATTGCTTTTTGCGGAAATCTTGCTGACGATATTTGTTTTTTTTTTCTAAATCTGCACGACCCGTTTATCTTAATTTTATGTTTCGTTCTGTCCACTGGATCTAGTTTTTTTGTTCTAAAATATTAAATAAATTCAATACAATTTGTTGTGAATCGCGTAATTGTCGGAGTTGGCAACAGTGTGTGCCGGGGTTGTTAGTTACGAAATGTCAATTTTCTGAATTAATTAAAAATCTTTTAAATTATTACTGTCTTATTATTGAGAAGACACAACATGGCGCAGTCGAGGCGTTAGCCTATTTATAAGTGTTTTTACAAAGTTTTAAGAAATATAAGTTAAGTTACATTATAACACAAAAAAAAGTTTAGTGTTGTACCTACTTAATCTAAAAAAGGGTCCAGGGTAACAATAAAAAAGAAAACCACGCCGAAATGAAATTTAAACCCCCAGCCAATTTGTCACTGCAAGAAAATTTAAGTGAGAACTGACGCAAATTTAAACAAAGCTTCGAAATTTACCTTAAGGCATCCGACAAATGTGGGAAGGATGATGAAACGAAAATTGCAATCTTGTTAAATATAATTGGTGAAGAATCAGTGGAAATATATAATATGTTCACGTTATCCGAAATTGAAAGGGTGTCGTTTCAGAGTGTACTGAAAGCGTTTGAGGATCACTGCAGCCCCAAGAAAAATACTGTCTTGAAGCTTTTCAAATTTTACAGTCGAGTTCAAGAAGAAGCTACAGGTTTTGATCAGTTCTTAACGGATATCAAGAAATTGTCGAAGTTCTGCGAATTTGATGCTTTATGTGAAGAGATGATTCGTGAATTGTTTTAGAAATTTATGACAAGGCCATACAGGAAAAATTGTTACGTGTGGAAGATCTTGACCTGTCAAAAGCTGTAAATTTATGTCAAGCTGCTGAAATTTCCAAATCACAGGGTAGAAATTTGCAAGGATTCCCAGCTGAAGTTGAGGCTATCAAGGAAAAGTCAGTTCCATAATCTGGTGGTGCTGATAAGAAATTACTGAAAAATGAGAGGCAATTTGGTGAAAAATTTCAATGCAGAAGATGTCAAACTTTGCATGGAATTCGTGAGTGTCCTGCTTTTGGGAAAAAGTGCCGTAAATGTGGACAATTAAATCATTTTGCAATTTTGTGTAAGGTAAAACATGTGAAAGTGCTTCAGGGACAGGATCAGCCAATGGTAGTAAATTCTGACGAATCTGACTTTGCAATCAACATCATTGGAGTAAGTAATCGGAACAATAAAGTACTATCGATTAACTCGTGGTTTTAAACAGTAAATGTTGTTGATAATCGTGTGCCTATTAAATTTAAATTAGACACAGGTTGTTATGTGTTCACATTTTTATCAATCTTTAGTTTTACCGTCAGATGGCATACAAGTATATTTATATTGTTTACCTGATTGGTCCAAACTAATCCATACAATTAGATTTATATTATCTACCTGATTGGTCAATTTTTAACCATACAAATACATTTATCATATATTATTTACTTGATTGGTGGATTTTCATGAACTTCATTTTTGTCGTCAACTTGCTAAACGTGCCAAACGTGCGCCATTTTTCGTTGTGCCTTGAAACCTTCATAATTTCTATAAAATTCGATTTATTCGGATATAAAGTGGATGTTTCAAATAACTGCTGTTTGTCGAAGACCTCTGCTATCTGCTGACATTCATCAGACGTATTTCTTTACGGATATTTGGACTTCGAAAGTACCACGTGTGCCGCATCGTTGCTTAACTGACGCCGGATTTGACGGGTACGTACTTACGCATTTGCTATAATTCAATATTATCTTTTCCTTTTTTTTCTCGTCACTAATTTTGGATATTTATCCTTAGCGTTTTCTACTTGGGTTGATCTGCTTTCTGTCAATTTTCTACGCCATTGTTTAATCGCTGTGGAGCCGCATCTATCGATCCGGGTATCCATATCGATCAACGTCGAGCTGTCATCTTTATTTACATAAAAAGAACCAAAGAAATTCAATATCAACGTATTATATTAGCTTAACCTACATTCCTTTCACTCAATACCATCAATTATTTATCTTTTAACTTTTAATTAACTTGCCCGCTGAAATTATTCATTTTAGTAAATACTCATTTTCTTATTATAGTTAAAATTGTTGCTAAATTTGTAAATCACATTTACCTTAATTCTTTGTTTGTTTATTCAAAAATAACTTACTCACTTAACTTCAGCATTCGAACTTATCGGTACTCAGTAAGTAATTAACGTATTCATTATACAGACCAACATATTGTCTATGGTCTCACTTGTTATTACTTTTCCATCTAGCTCACATCGCTTCGGTCAACGTTACTTGCGCAAGGAACCTACACCGAAGGATAACTACTAAGGTAAGATTGTTTTTTTACTTAATTGCTTGCGCACCTCGAGTAAATCGAATCCTGAATAATTTGCAACTATAATATAACTGACTCTGAACATTTTGTTTAATATTTTCAATAAGGTAAATTAGATTTAATCATCCTCATTATACGTCGTTCCTATTTTAATAGTTGTTATATTACTATACACCCTCTGGGTACATATTTTATTTGTCCCGCTTATATTTATGTTATCATTCAGTTTGTTTGTTTTTTTATTATAATTTAATTAACCCTGTTTTTGCGTATTTATTTCGTCGCTCATTTCTACGCTACCAGTTGTTTCGTACTTGCGACTGAACGCTTTAATCAACCAAGTACGTGGCGCCCATTCTCTTAACTATTCTTTACGCAATTATTGCTTACTACCTCATACTTAAAAATCTAGACTTACTAGCCCACCCCCAATATTTGCCTACTGGTACTGAGCTACCGTGCCTTAGCATTTTAAATTTTGTTACCACTAAAAGTTACCGTAACAAGGTGCTGATGTAAACGTACTGTCACGTAAAATGCTGAGTGAAGTTGGCGTTTCAGAGTCCCAGCTACGAGATACACAAATAATGTTGGAGGCATTTGGTGGTAGTGTTTTAAAGCCCTTAGGTGTCGTTCCACTTAAAGTGCAGTGCAACGAACTTGAATTTATCGATAATTTTATAATTGTGGATAAAACTGTTTCTCCTTTATTAGGTCTTGAATCATGTTCAAAGTTAAAGCTCATTGTACGCAAGAAAAATTTTGATAGCTTGGTTAAGTTTAGCACTAAGGATGAATTCATTAAGAATAATTCAGAATTATTTGAATGTCTGGGTAAGTTTAGGGATAAGTGTGAAATTCAAGTAAATGATAAGGCCGTGGCGGTTGTTAATCCCCCAAGAAGGATACCTTTTGCTATTTGCGACAAATTGAAGAAAACGTTGATAAGTTTAGAAAAATTATTTCAAAGGTTATTTTTTTGGTTGGGTTAATAACATTGTCATTATTGAAAAAAAGGATGGATTATTAAGATTATGCTTGGATCCACGTGATTTAAATTTAGAAACTAGAAGGCCTGCATTTGTACTCATTCCCACCCTGGAAGATACCATTGAAAAACTTAAGAGAAAAAAGTTTTTTCACAGTCCTTGACTTAAAGGAAGGTTTCTGGCAGGTAGAGCTTACTGAAAAATCTAGTAATCTTTGTGCATTTGCCACACACTTTGGTTGTTATAAATTTAATCGTATGTCTTTTGGGCTAAATATGGCACCAGAATATTTTCAAGCCGCAAATCAGAAACATTTTGGAGACCTTAAAGGTGTGCAAGGGTACATTGATGACCTGTTGATAGCTGCAGATTCTTGTGAGGAACGTGATCAAATTTTAAATGCTGTTATGAAAAGAGCTATTGTAAATAGGGTTAAAAATTTAATCCTAACAAAGTTCAGTTAAAACCGATAATTCCTAAAAATGCTCATAATAAACTTGTAGCTAAACAGGAATATTTCAAACGTAATTACGACAAAAGTGCAAACAATTTCACTCAAAATTTAAAACCAGGCGATAATGTACTGATTAAAGACAAATTTTGGGAAAAGGGGAAAGTAGTTGATAAACACTGTAAATAGCTATAAACGACGGTAAACACGTTGAATTAGTTTAACACCCGCGAAATTCAAAATCTGCTTTGAATAATTCGTCGGGATAAAACCACAACATAAAAAGACATTGGGGGTAAGCAATGTCAATGCAATTGTGCAAACGCCACCAGAGTGAACTACTGGACGGCCGTTTCGCTCTTTTAGAGCTCATCAACAGTAGGAGATACACTCTAATGTAGTTCCCACAATTGCATTGATGCCCCTTATAGCTTTTATTTAAGTTTGACGAAATGTTAAACTAATTCAACGTGTTTGCCGTCGTTTATAGCTATTTACAGTTAACTTTAGACACATAGTAAAATTATACTATGAGATGGCTCTGCCATCAAACACTTTTGAATTGTAACTTCGTCAAACTTAAATAAAAGCTATAAGGGGCATCAATGCAATTGTGGGAACTACATTACAGTGTATCTCCTACTGCTGATGAGCTCCAAAAGAGCGAAACGGCCGTCCAGTAGTTCACTCTGGTGGCGTTTACACAATTGCATTGACATTGCTTACCTCCAATGTCCTTTTACGATGTGGTTTTATCCCGACGAATTATTCACAACAATTAACAAAATCGTCAACTAGGTAACTATGCCAACACTTCTGTTTACTAAACTAAGCTATTTATGTTTTAAATTCTGCGGAACTTTTTTAATTTGACGGGAGGACTATGACACGAAGCAAGTTGATCGTAAAACATGTCACGTCCTTTTTAGACTTTTATATATAATAACCCAGCGGCAGCTCTAAGTAGATAGTTTCTTTATTCATAAACTATTTCTTTTTCAAAATTGAAAACCTTTTTAACTATAAAAATAAATAAAATTACTAAAAATCAAAAATTTCCAACGATCTAATTTAAAAAATAAAAAAATAGAGACGATCAAACTTGCGGATGGGACAAAAGTGGGACGGCTACGGTTTTAATGTTAATTTAAAGTCCGTAGTTAATTAAATTACCCACTAAGTCAAATAATTCAGCCCGTAAGTAACTTTTATTGCGAGCAACTAAAAATCAGTTCCGTAAGTAACCTCTCGTTGTAGCGTTGCTTTAGGGTTTTTAAAACCTCGGTTTAAAACTCTCTTCTTTTTAGTTTTGATTGGTTAAGTTCCTGAACCCTACTACCAAATCTACCAATTAACTTTTGTTTTTTGTCCTTTTCTACTCTTAAAATATCATCACATTGTTACTGGATGACTGCGCGTTTCAAATTTAACGATTTTTTGCTGCGCCGAGCTGGCGGAACCAAGATGGCAGCGCTGACTCAGCGACGTCGAGTTGTTCCAACTTGGGATTTACTAAGTCAAGTAGCTTTGGTTAATATATAAAACCTTCACTTGGGTTTGCAAGTCAAGCTAAAAATAAAAGCTTGACTTTGCTTGATGTTTATGGATGCAAGCTTGGCTTAATTTTCAAGCTTTGCCAAGTTTTATCAAGTTTTCAAATTTTTTCTTGTTCTTTTTGCAAAAGTAGTTTATGGCCTTAGGACACGTAACCCGAACATCTTACAGCTCACTGTCAAAATATAAATATTTACACAATTGCTATCATAGGTTACCTTATAACATTGAACTCAAGTGAAGAGACAACACGTCTGTACGTGGGTGTAATAAAAAGATTAATAAATAAACCTAAACTTATAGTTACATTTAGGTAATTATCTAATTATCAATTTGATAATAACAAATACACAATAAACATTTTTTGTTTGTAGCAATACTAAATTTATTTATGTGTGGTAAGCAGGGTAATAGGCACAAAAGAATGCTATTCACGATGCAAGGTTTGCATGTGTATATTTGATGACGTGTTCTCGCTTCAGTTATGAGGTTACCAAGTATACAGCCTGTTTCTGATAAACCGTTACAAACTTAAGGAAAAGATTTCTTGTGGCGTTAAACAAAAAATTTCCCTATAAAGGTGTGGTCTAAGGTGTTCCATTTTTGAGAGAGTTTTCAGGCAGGTTTTGTCTATTTAACGCGTTAAGCGCGAGGCCAAATTTTCTAAAAATCACCAGGAGACCATTGTTGGTTTCTGATTGTACACAACAAATAATTTCACGGAAAATTTATATTTATTTTTTATTTCACAATTTAGAGCAGATTTTTGAAAAAATGCAGACACAATTAGCAGGCATTAAAATGTGCGTCCAGAGGCCATAGCGGACACAACTAGCGTACATTTTGCATTAAGCACACACGCTAAAACCTCTATAATATAATTGCGTCATATGGCCAGACTTCTTTGTTTCGTGTCATTTCTTGCAGACATATCGTGGTTTACGCATTCAAAATGAGTCGGAGTGCCAAAATGTTGAAACTTGCTTTGTAGGATAACTCTTCTAGTTCACCAACTAAGTGATAACACCCTTTGATTACAAAACGTATTTTTAGTAACATACATTTTTTATTATTGGTATTTTTAGCCGATATTATATTATTGTCGTTAAAGAAAATTCTATAAATTCAGGTCCATATGCGCCGTCAGAAGATTCTTGTGATGCTTCTTATAAACCTTCAGATGAAGATTCTGATGACAGTAACAATGGCCCTGGATACAAACAATATTCGCCACCAATCCAGTACAATATAAGTTCTGATGATGATACCGATGAGAACGATGAAATGGCAAATGACGTAGAGTACTGTCTCGAGGACAATGTAGCACATGAAAGAAATACACCACAACCGGGTACAAGTAATGAAGAGTTTGGACCTGTTGACGGAAACCATCAAGACTTTGCATTTATTGGTCAAAGTGGAATGAGAGATGAACTGTTTGCCGCATTGTTAGAAGGAACGCCCCTAGATTTTTATTCATATTTTATTGATAATAAGATTTGGACAATATAGCTGAACAAACCAATCTTTATGCAACTTAGTGCCTTACACAAATAACGGATTTACCTACACGCCATGTCAAGTTGTAGTGTTATCTAGGAATTGTGCCCATCAAATATTAGTAGTTTCGGTTCACTTAACGCAGCAGTAGCTCTCACAAAAACATTTTCGAACCAATCTGCAAACTGGGCTGCCTTCATCCAGCCGGATGGAGAACAGTTATACACAGTATTTTCTGGTCCATTTTGACACCATGTTGCGTAAAGATGTAGACCTTTGTCATTTACAAATAAGGGAAGATATTTACCGATTACACTACAACATGCTAGAACGGTGTAAGTAGTTTTTGTTACAGTACCCACAAGTTTCAGTAGGTTGTGTGAACCTCTGCGACATAAAATTTTTTGAATACCAGCGTCAGTTTGAAAGCCTGATTCGTCACAATTAAACACATTCTGTGGCTTATTCGACAATTCCAGCCTTTCAATCGTGGCTTTAGCTTTACGTAAAAATCATTGAGCACTTCCAAAGAACAAGCATCTGCCCTATGTTTAAGTAGATTTTGTGCGACTCTGTTACTGAGTTTTTTTTTTAAAGATTTAATCCAGTCAATACCTGGTAATCCATTTTTAAATGGATTTGGACGATCCATTCGTTTGAGATAATCTTGAACACAAATACGTAATTTAAAACGATCGAGTCCGAAGCCCCAGTCAGCTACTTTTATTATAGCATTTACCAAGAGTTTTTCTTCTTGTAAAGTGAGTACTGTGGGGCGGCCAACAGCTTTGCATTTATAGTTTTTCAAGTGGTATATTAACGTTGAACGGTTAATTCTATACATTTCACTAGCTCTCTTGACACTTAAACTTCCATTTTTTACTTGATTTATGGCGTTTATCATACTGTCTTCATCATAGATTTTATATTTTCTGGGAATTTCGCCAACCTTCTTTTTGCGGGGCGTTTCTGCAAAGATAAAAAACATTGACACATTTATAGAGTGTAACATTGACACAGGTGTCAATCTTAAAAAGTAGAGCTTCATCAAATTACAGAATTTAAATTGAAATAAACTAATATTTGTTAACGCGTAATATAAGAAATTACTTACTTGGCCGACTATAGGTCGAATCTTCAAAAAACAATTAACACCGGGAAAGTTTTCTATAGACGTGACTTAACAAATTCTTGTGCAACAAAGTGTTTGAAGTATAGGTTACTAGATGGCGGAACTATACACAAAATTTTACAACAAAAGACAGAACGTAAATTTCTTTTCAACTAAAATTAGGAGGGAATTTTAAAAATGTGTGTCAATGTTTCCCCCATGTCAATGTTACCCCATTTTACCATATTTAAGTAATTAGAAGTGTATGTAAGCAAATAGTAAACTACTAATTAAAATTGGTACTGCCTCATATGCTTGTGCCGTTGTTTCTCATACCATACAAATACAATAGGAAACTGAAAAGAAATATTTCTTAATTCTATCAGGAAAATATAATAGAGGCAGATTAATCGAACAAGTTTACAACTACTACTTGTTATTTCCGTTGAGTTATTTTTCTTATTTATTTTCTTATGCAAAAACACTACGCAGTACGCAATTTAAATTTAAAGTATTGAAAGAAAAACAAATCTGGGAGAATCCATATTTTTATTCTTACAAATATCGCAGCATTTGATAGCGATTGCATTTTTGCATGCATATTAAAATTATTGCACGCATATTGCATAATATTTAAGAATATTACAAGCACAATGTGTATATTGCATACAAAATATTGCATTATTACGCACTGGACATGGCTGGACATATCCCACATATTGCACTTGCACAAGGGAATACCTCTTCAGTTCAAACTTGCTCAATTCTTCCTTTGAATTTAATGTAATTAATAGGTATAGTTTTACTACTTTTATTTATTTATTTTGGTTTATACTTCAAGATGGAATTATTGTATAGTGTACCGTATTTGTACGAGAATTAAATTCAAAAATAGTTTATCAATGAATTTACAAGTTCGTTTATATTTTTAGTAGTTATCTTTTTATGTAACTCACAGAAGTTTTCTATTCCCACGAAGTGTTCGATTTTGCATTGCAACTGTGTTATAAAATTTCTCAAGCAGATGTCGCTAGTATATTGTTTCAGTGGCGTTTAATGTAATGCGCGATATACTATTTACTATTTTTTGCATATAATAATTTACTTGAGAATAATACAAGATAGCGTCGTAACAAATAATAAACGTAAAATAAAATATAAAGTTTGCTATAATATAATTTTACATTTGAAATTCAAATGGATTGTAACGAAAAAAAATCAATGTTATTCTAATTATAGAATAAATATAATTTTATTTTCCGACAAAAAAATTATAAAGTAACTAAAAGCTGAGTGCGGCAATAGGTTTTTCGTTTTTACAAGATTTTCTATCTCAGCAAATTCGGGAAAACTCGCACCCTTCCGCATTCCCATGAGACAAAATGAATACGTCAAGCTCCGTCATCGGTATCAGGCTTTCAGGAAAATGCTGTAGTCATCTCAAAAGTAATTATTTTCGAGAGGATTTCGCTCTGCGTCAAAACTGAGGAAAATCGTTTTATTTACTTTTATTCATTTAGGCGTTATCATTAGTACTGCGTTACTATAAATAAAATGCGTACTTTATACTTTTTTTCGTAATATATTAGGTATTTTAATTTAAAAAATATTGAAAGCGAATTGGATTTGACGGTACGTTTTTCGCGCAAACTACTTTTCGTACGTATCTTTTAACAACATTTTTAAGTAAACAAGAATTATGGAGTTGTAAAGCTATTTACGTAAAAAGGAGAGCTAGCTTTGTATAATATAAAGTGAGTAGCTGCGGTAATAAATACGGCGAACTCAATTTTCCGTGAGTGCAGAGTGAATGAGAATGGAGGAGAAGTGATGTATCGTTTTAAGTTCAACTCTGCCACGACTCCTTTACTTCCTGAATCGAAGCTTTTGTACACCATCTGTTGTTTGTTGAAATTACTTTATGTACATATTCTAAAATTTAAAAATTTTCCAAATTGAACAAGTACTTTTGTGTAAATTTGAAAGAATGCTTTTTGTTATCTTGCTAATATTAGTTATCATACATCTTATGTAGGTATATTTATTAATAAACGGTATGATTATTACAAAAATATTAATCTAGCAGACAAATAACCATTTTCTTCACTAAAACTGATTATTTATTTTAAGGTAAACTTTGTGGAAATTATGATGGAACCAATTTATTAGTTTTTATCTAAAATGTTTCATCATCCAGGGTAACAAAACGTTGTGTAAATTCAAATTCTATTTAAATATACATTAAACACATAATTCAACTTTATTCATTTATTTGACATTGTTTTTACACCTTTGGTATTTATAACATAAATAATTGGTTTGCTATGATCTATAATCTAATTTTTGTGCTTCTTGATAATATGTAAGCTCATGAATTAAATATATCGATTTCTTCAACTTCTAAAATGAAAACTGTAGAAACACACGTTTTTGGTTAAATAATGTAACAAATTTAAAAGAAACTTAATGTATTACTATTAACTATTTACACGACTATGGATTATTATAAACCTAACTAAAAACGCAATACAAACTAAATAAAATCACAGTTTAGTAGAAACAACATTTACATTAATTTATTTATTATTTTTGAGGCTTTGGTGGCTATGATTTTTTAACAAATAAATATTTTCGGGTTTTGAACCGCGTTCGATATTTACACTTTTCACGAGATATATAAAACTTAGAAAACTTACAAACTTTGAAAAATTTACAGTAATTGACGTTTCGACAATCATGTCGCTGTCTTCTTCAGAAAAAACTGAAACAGTTTCACTGTATACCATCCCCGGATAAGATGATTAGTCACTTTTTTATTTTAACAACACGTTTTTTTTATACTGACGTAGTCGCTTAAACTCCCACGTGTTTCTTTTAACACTTTTGGTGCACTTCGACTTTAAAACTAAACTTGATTTTCTTTGTTTATCTTTTATAGTTTCGCCTCATCCGATACTTGAACATTCTATCTTTATTGACAATCGTCTCGAATGTTTCAAATATTGCAGAAACGTTTTAATAATAAAAAAAAATATTATTAAATTATACAAAGAAGCTGTTTTAATAAAGAAAAGAATAAGCGTTTAGTAAATCTAAAAATGCGAATTTAAAAATTTGAATGGTGTAAACTTTTAAAAATAAAAAATTGTCACAACTGAGCACTCGCGTCTATAGATAGCACTATTAATGTTAACAATTAAAATAACACAGTGTTTTGGTTTTGAATTATCCCTACTGAAAGATCAGTTTTAACCACAGTGACAATTTGTGACTTTACAAATAGAAGAGGCAGATTCTATGATCCCTCAAAATTCGCACTCTAATAAAAATCAAATTGTAGTTGTAAGCATAAACTTACTATAGGTACGTTTTATTATTATTTTTATATACCTACAAGATTAATTCTTCTGACATTAATAGATACTCAAATATTGATTATGTTATCATAAAATGGTCTTCCGTCCATCAATTCTTTTAGTAATTCTTTTTCATCCAAATTTTAGATACATTTTTGTGTTATTTTATTATGAAGGAAAGTCGTGACTTTTTTAATACAAAAATTTATTTAATTAAAATATCTAGTAGATGGAATTATTAATATAAAAAGTAAGTTTTTTTTTTAAATGTGTTCCATTAAAATCTTTATGAGGTCGTCTTCAACCATATGTTTGCTGTTTACTTTAGCCTATACATAATTTTATCATTATCGGTTTTTTGACTATAGAATTATCAGCACTTCTATCGATCTTTGTACCCCTTATAAATCCGTTTAATTTATTATTTCTGTAATTTTTTGAGTTTTAACCTATATTTTAAAACATTGCATTATTATGTACAAATGTATTATAAAGTAAGACATATTATTCAAATTATATATATTTCTTCGCCTCTCCTTTTTTTTCTTCTTCGTTTTTAATATGGATAACCATATTTAGGTAGACCCACAACCAGAAATATGCTTCGGAACCACTGGACTGCACTATACATATATTTATAAGAAATCAAATTAATAAGAAAAATTATAGGAAATATTGTCGGTTAGATAATGGTATTTCTGATGTCAAACACTGGTTACCGAAAATGCTTGGATAAGACTTCCATTTGATGTAAAATAACTAACCGTTCTTCTAAATTGTATACAGTATTATTCAGTACTTCTGGTTGAATTGCACGAATTTGCTGTCTAATATTGTCCTTACTCTTCCAGCGTTGTTGGCCGTGTTCTAAACACCAAATTCTTTAAATGACCCCACAGTCAGTAATTTTCTGGGTTAAGATCTTGGCTATTGCATTACACATCTTTAAAAACCGCAGTTAACAATTCTTTAGCTGGTTCGTAAATGTACGGGCGTGCTTGTTTTGCAACTGTGAAATTGCATAATATCTTAACATTTGCAGGTATCGTTCATCATTTAAAATCCTATACACGGCATGTTTAAATTGACAAAAAAGTTACACGCTGCGACATTATTTGTTCAATTTTGAATCGAAAATTTTCATAATTTTCGATATCTGTTTGTATTTTCATACTTTTGTTAACGATTTGTTTTTTGACTTCAAAGTTTGTTTTTAACATTTCTTTATTAACCTATTTTTATAAAAAAACACATTTGGCAATGTTGAAAAACCAACTTTCCATTCTAATGCGATTTCAATAGATTTCAATCATAAACATCCTCTGTCAATTTTTGACATTTATGCATCCAATTTGACTTGTTTTATTTTTGTATAACCTTTGCTTTTTTTGTAATTTTTTGTGTACTTTTGATTCTGTATTTTTTACATTCTTTTTTATTGTTTTGTTCACTTATAATGGCTTTTACGTTCAATGAATATGCAGATATGTACCTGATGTACGGTTTTTGTAATGGAAATGCTAACGCGGCTGCAAACGAGTATGGTATACGTTCTGTTTATTGTTTCAAAAGCTCGTTTAAAGTTCAGGAATACGATTATTACTAATTCACTACTGTCTATCACTTTCAACCATTTATCACTAATGTCTATAATCAGTGATTCGCATGAATAGTTTGTTCTAAAACCCGATTAGTTTGGCACTAACACGTTATTTTTTCTACTATGTTCTAAATTGATATTTGGTTACTAATTCGATTAACCTCTCATATGGGGGTACCGTATTAATGGGTCTATAGTTTTCACATAAAATAGGACGATTGTCGCTATCGATGTTATTGTTGCAATTTTTTAGTTTTATGGAAATATTCCGGTATCTATAGATTCATTTATGGTATCTAGAAATCTATCTCTAATTGCATCAATTGTATTCTGTCCTTTAGTATATTTGTTGATATTCCATTTTCCCAATTACATTCTTTTATATTATTCAAATATCTCTCATCTCAGTCATACCAACATTTCAAAATTTTTCAAATGCAGAGTATGTTGTTAATTGTTCTGTTATAGTTGTCGAGCTTTGTGGCCTGGGTATATTTTGTATTATCTCTTGTATGCTTTCTATAAAATAGAGATTGAATCTATCAGCAATTTCAGCTTTGTCATTTGTTTTACATAATCCAAACTTTATCATTTTTGGTATCGCTTTTATTTCATTATTCGGTAATATACTCTTCATATTTTTCCACAGCTTGCTATTATTGCTTCTGTCTGTGTCTAACGCATTCTTAAAGTAATTATATTTTTCTATCCTCAATATTTTTACCACTTCATTCCTACTTCTTTTGTAATTGATCCAGTCTTCCTCAGTGTTTTTAAAAATGGAAGTCTTATATCTCTCATCTATATCTCGAATTTTTTTTAGTACTTTATTATTCATCCATTCATTTACACCATTTTTTTTTATTGAACATATTAGATTAACAGTGTTAGTTATATCATTTATTAAATTGTGTGACATTCCATTTACATCTAATTTTCTATCCCATTTAATTTTCAATAATTTGTCTTGTAGATATTTTGCGTTGTATTTTTTCATGCACTTGTACTGTACCTCTTCCTTACTATTTGTATTATACATATTATTATTTCCTAGTTCAACCGATAAAATACAATGATCACTAATTCTTGGGGTATTGTGTAGTTTATTTTTTAGGTTATAATGTAATCTATTAGCGTTCTACTTACTTCTGTTATTTGTGTAGGTTGTGTAACTATTTGTTCTAGTTCTTATTGTGCTACTAATTCCATACATTTTTTGGAATAATAGCTGTTTCTATTCAAATCATAATTAAAATCACCCGTTAAGATTTGTATATCGTCGTTTTCTACCACGTATTCTAATAACTTTGTAAGTTCTTGACAGGTTTTGACATTTAGGAGATCTGTAGAGTGTTGATATTATGTACTTGGTTGTTCCTATTTTGTTGTAAATCGTGTTAGTAGTGAAATAGTAAACTGTTTACTTAATAAAGAATAGTGTTTTGTTTGGTTTTCAACTTCACCATTTCTACATGACTTTTTTTTTATTTATTTATTTTCAGTAACCAAGGATACTACAGTTTAACATAACTACTATTTAAGTTAACTACTTTTTCATTGTTAATTCAACACCCTACCTTAATGAAAAAGTTTTATATACATGTTGATATGTTATTCGAATGTTAAACTTAATGCACTATTTAGTTTATGAAATAATGTTTTACTTAACCCTTTTGTACATAGGTCTGCTACCTGATCATTCGATGGTATATAAGAAATAGCTACAGTATTTGAAATTACCTTATCTCTCACAAAATGATATTTCAAATCTATATGTTTCAAACTTTTATGGTGCTCTGGGTTTTTAGCTATTTGAATAGCGGACTGATTATCTTCAAAGATTAATACTTGTTTGCATTCAAGGCCCACCTCCTCTAATAAATTTTTAATCCAACAACCTTCTGCTACTTCTTTTCCCAAGGCTACGTACTCTGCTTCAGTGGTTGACATAGATACACACTGCTGCTTATTTGAGCACCACGACACAGTGCATCCGTATACTTGCATGATATAACCTGATGTTGATTTTCTGTCTGTATTGTCTCCGCCCCAATCTGCATCTGTAAATCCTACCAAAGGCCTATTTTCTTTCGAATTATAGATTAATTTGGTATTTAGGGTTCCCTTTATATAACGCAAAACTCTTTTTAATGCCTTCCATAAATCATCATTTGCAGAAGCTTGGAAACGACTTAAGAAACTTAACGCAAAACAAATGTCAGGACGCGTTCCTAGCATTGCATACATAAGGCTTCCGATCAATTTTCTACATCTTGTGATTAATTCTTTATTATCTGACGATTCTCTTGATATCTGCAATCCAGGTTCTATTGGCGTCTATTGACAAGTTTACACGGCTCAAATTAGTAAAAGCGCAAAAATTCAAAAATTATGTAATGTATAATATAGACATTAAATATTAAAGTACATAAGAAATCGTAAAATTTTAAATAAATGTACAAAATTAAAAATTTCTACTTATAACAAACGTTTACAAAGTTATTCATTAATTTAGTTACACGATTTATTTTTAAAATGTGTCAAATAACACTTAGAGGAAACAACTAAACATTTGAAACGCGTATAAACAAGCGCTTCATTAATTTTTTACATATTAACACATTTGACGAACTAAAATTATGACATATTTTATGAGAGTTTATATATATAATCTCCATTACGATGTCAGTTTGCCACATTCTTTCTTCTTCAGCTTGTGCATGACGAAAAGCATTCTTCCAGTTTTCTGCAGATACATTGCCTACAGCTTGCTAAAATAATTAGTGAAGGTCTTTCATTTTGCAGGTTGTATGGTTTCTTGCGACTTCTCCTTTTATTGTACTCCATATTAACTCAATAGGATTGAATTCACAGTACGCAGGCAATCGCAAAACAGTATGACCTTGTTCTTTTGCCATTTCATCATTTACATACCTTGACATGATGGCAGCCTCTCTAACAAGAAGCAGAAGTTCAGCTTTTACCATGTCTGGCAGGTAAACAATCGACTTGCTTTCCAACGAAGCTTGTATGTTTGTTTTATCCGTTCCTAAATTTGGAATCTTTTCTGTTTTTCTGCTATGATAAGAAGCATTATCCATCACAATCACAGAATTTTCAGCCAAGCGGCTTAGAATTTTTGAAAACCAGTTTTCGAAAACGCCGTCTCCAGGCAATGATCTCGTTTTTTTCTTTAAGAATACTATTGCGTGATCTTTTTGAAAATCTATAATGCAAAACTACAATAACATTAAAAGATGTATAAATAAACAATTTGTTTACTTACCGAAATCCCATTTCTTTAATTAGCAAACTCATCGTAGTCTTTTTCAATTGAGGTAGATTTTCGTTTTCATGCAATGCCCCTAACATTTTATTCAAAGTTGGCGGTTCATTTCTTTTAAGAAAACTATGTATTAAACGTCGAATACTATTTTTAGCTGCATCATCGATGTTGTCCAAAATTGATCGTGGTCTGTGATAAACCATTGGTGCTTGAAGTTCACGTGTTTTTTAATATTCACGAATAACATTAAAAATACTCGAGCCACACACACCTAAAATTGTATTTAATATAGATATTGTTAATAACTTAATTAAAATTACCTGCGGCTTTTTCAGTAAACTCGATAATTTGGGTCTTAGCTCTATCAGGGTGTTTCTCGGTACTAGCTTTAAAGATATTTACAATGCGTTTCTTGTCATCAATCAAAAAATGCCGGGCTGTTTGTTTTTTCGGTGGCGACAGGGCCATAGCTAGAACCATAAATAAATAAATGAATAACCTAAAATAGAAAATGTAACTTTAACGTTAATCTTTAATGAATCATTTCAGTACGCACCTGAATATACACAAATGTCTTCCAAAGTCTTCAAAAATACTATTTCGTCGAATGAATGGAAATAACAAAAACTTAGAACTGCGAATAAATTAACCAAAATGTCGAACGTTAAACTCAGGTCAAACTGAAGTATGTCATTAAATACTGGTGTTTGTTGTAATACTGACTTGAAAATTTTAACCAATAAAATCAATGTATTCAAATTTAGCGCGGATTTGATGGGAGGCATTTAACTCTATCTTTTCACCGTACAGTGAATAGTTTGCACACATAAGAATATGGCGGTCGTTAATCTGTTGTTTCTCACAAGTTAGGTTATACTTTGAATTCTTTTGTGTTTACATCGTTTATGGTAGTCAGTTTAAACAGATAACTAACTTACAATTCAATTATATCTAAGTAACAATTAGATTAATCGATTTGTTGTCTAAAAATAATACACTCTACTAAAAAAAATTAAATTCATTTTCAAAATGGTCGAAGGCCACTCATTTTCCGGGCTGGATTATCAAAGGTGCCCACAGCAAATGTCTCTTATTATGTGGAAGTGTCTCATTCATTTCTTCTTTCCTAAATAAACTAAATTATAAGTAGCTTTTGATAACACTAGAAATATTTAGAAAATGTTTTATGAGAGTACTAAATTTAGTTTGATTATAATGTATTATAATTAATAATTATAAGTAAATTTTTTTGTGATGTCCACATTGTAAACGTCAATATTCGTTCGTTAGTGTAGTTACGTAATGGGCGAGAAAAGCTCTAAAGTAGCAAAATGAAAACTAGAAGTTCACAAAAACCAAGTGTTCAAAGTCAAATATTATATTAGAACGAGTATGCGACAGGTGGAAGAATAATTTAAAAATCTAGAAACTCAGTTAAAATTAAAAAAAAAAACGATGTCAAAGTTAATTTCAAATTTGATATTTCTGATGATTATTTTTATTTTTTCAAAAAAAAATGTAATTTCACAAAAAACAACACAAAAATTAATGTACGTTACTCCCGTCATAACTCACTCACATGCAACGCTTGGCCGTGCGACCTCGCGCCGCATTAACGTTTGTTATGCTATGATGTACTTTCGACGCTTGTTAGGTAAATTACTATTTGTCGCATTTTTTCCTATTATTCCTTTCTTTCTAAAGCGTCTTTGCGTTTTGCCTTGTACATATACTGCATAAATGGCCCATAAGATTCTTTGGACAAATAAATCATGTTGCGCAGAATAGAGAAGTGCTCTTATTTACTATTAAATATATTTGTCGTACCATGAAAACTAAAAAAAAATATATAGAAATGGTTTAATACCTATAGTAACGAAGGAGATGAAAATTTACTCAAGAATTGACCAGGTAGTCAATTATATGCTGAATTCGAAAAGAAACGAAGTAACCAGCAGTTTAAATTATGATAGTTAGAATGATATTATATTATCTTACTTTGCCAAAAGGAAGAAAGTACCAAAAACAAAAAATAGATCCTAAAAAGAATTATAAATAGTTAAATCATGGTTTTATGCCTGTATTACCTGAGTAGAGAATGGTAGTTGGATGCAATTGTGAGTTAACACCTATGAAAGTTTTTTCTAATCTGTTCGATGACGAAATTATAAATTTGTTTGCAAAATATACAAAAATATATGCAAACACTAATAATCGCTTAAGAGACGTGCAATTCTATAAAAGACGTAATTTTTATTTAATTATTGAGTGGTTACGTTGTATTGGGAAAACGTAAAAGACACAAACAATGGGTTAGTTTGTAACGCTATGCCAGCCGTTTTCGATTTCTTATGCAAAACACACATTGTTGTGATAGTTCTATTTTTAGTAAAAACATAAATTTGCAAAGCTTCGCCCACTTTTTAATATATTGTGCTAAAAATTTATCGATTTTGCCATAAACGAAGAATGTCATAGCGTAGATGAATCGATGGTTCCATATTATAGACATCATAGTTCTAACAGTTTATTTGTGGAAAACCAATTAGTCCCCAACTGTGAGTTGAACAACACGTCTGAGATACATTGAATGGTTTACGGTTTACGCCGTACTAAGGACTATCCACTCCATTCTCAGAAAAATATAAAAATTTAAGACAGGGAGCAAGTATAGTTCTCCAATTTTTAGATGTGCTCCAAATGAAATGTTCAGTGTATTTATACGATATATGTTTTGATAACTTTTTTACAACACTTCCATTATTGGAAGAGTAAAAGTTAAGAGGTTTATTACAAAATTCAATAAATATTAATGTTTTAATTTAATTTTACCTTAGAATTTAGTGTAGCATGAATTTGCAACAGGAAATTTTGTTGGAAATTTTAAATAATCGTGATTTGGAAATGGAACGACAACAATGTAGTAACCATAGTTTCAAATAATTGTGTAATTATTCCAACAATGCCAGTTCTGCAATGTTTTCAAATGGAAAAGAATAGAGTGAATATACAACAACCTAAGTTGATCAAGCCGTACGACAACATCCCATAGAGGAAAGTACTATAGGCCCAGGCTTGGTCCAGGTTTGGCCCAAGTCTGTACAATCCTGGGGCAAGCCTATAGGCCAGGCTTGGGCCAGCTTTGGAAAAAGTCTGGAATGATAATCATGGCCCAGTCCTGGTCGCTAGGCCTGGGCCATGCTCAGTTGCCAGACCTGGGCCATGCTCAGTTGCCAGACCTGGGCCATTCTCAGTTGCCAGACCTGGGCCATGCTCAGTTGCCAGACCTGGGCCATGCTTAGTTGCCAGTACTGGGCCACGCTTAATTGCTAAAACTAACTCAAAATTAAATGCCAAGAATTAAGCATTAATAAAACAATGGAATAAATAATTGTATGAACGTATTTACACTTTATTGTTATTACTTGTATTATGTACTATTTAAATTACATAAAGTTTTTTAATTACTATTTAGATCTCGTCTTAAATTATATTAACATTTAGCTAGTACAGTTATTATTCTCCATCACTAGTTCACATTCAAGTTCAACTCATTTTGGCACCTTTTGTTTGATATTTTTTGGTTTTCTGTATCACTAGGGCCATTAACGTCACTCACACAGCTGATGTTTACACTTTGATTATTTAAACTTTGCCGGTTAACATCTAAATTAGTTTTTTTATTCAAATCTTTTTTGGTTTATTTAACGCACGCCATCTTTAAACTCTAAGGTAAGAATCAGACATAATTACTTTTAGTAGCCTCGCCTCGTGATAATTGCGGAGTAAACAAAAGAAATTATATTTGAAGGTTTTTTCTTTCTAGTTAAAAAGTACTAACATTTAATGACTGTATAACTGAATCTCGGAGATTAGATTCATCACCTTTACTACTCTAGCAATGAGAAAAATCCCACATTTAACTAACAGATGATGTAAACAAAGATGGCGGCTGCGCTAAACGAAAATACCCAAATCTCGCCATACGTAACCGAACGGCTCAAGTTTCAATTCTACACTTTCGATATTATCATAACTCAACTTATTAACCAATTTTTTAAAATTTTTACATTGAAAAAAAATTATTATAGCTATTTTCTTGGATAATCCAGTCTTGGCCAAGGCTGGGTCAACCAGTCTTGAACTAACATAAGCTTGGGTCCCTATGGAATAGGAAGGCTGGGTTATCCAGGCTTGGGCCAAACTTGGTGTCTCATGGAATGGCCAAGGATGGGTTATACAAGCTTCGGCCAAGCTTGGCTAATAATTCGCATGGCCGAAACTGGGTCAACCAGTCTTGGCCCAAGCTTGGGTTTCCATGGAATATCCAAGGATGGGTTATGCAAGCTTGGGCCAAGCTTGGGTAAGAATTGGCATGGCCGAGGATGGGTCAACCAGTGTAGGACCAAGCCTGGTTCTCCATGGAATGGCCAAGGCTGGGTTATCCAGGCTTGGGCCAAACTTGGATTCTCATGGAATGGCCAAGGATGGGTTATACAAGCTTGGACCAAGCTTGGCTAATAATTTGCATAGCCGAAGATGGGTCAACCAGTGTAGGACAAAGCTTGGGTCTCCATGGAATGGCCAAAGCTAGGTTATCCAGGTTTGGGCCAAACTTGGATTCTCATAGAATGGTCAAGGATGGGTTATCCAAGCTTGGGCCAAGCTTGGCTAATAATTTGCATGGCCGAAGCTGGGTCAACCAGTCTAGGCCCAAGCTTGGGTCCTCATGAAATGGCCGAGGCTAAGCTACGCAGTCCTGGGCCAAGTCTGGGCCAATACAGGTACGCCAAACTTAGGTTTCCCAGTACTGGCCCAGGTCTGGCCCCGTTGTCTAACTCTGGGGTTTCCTGTATGAGATGGGTAGTGTAGAACGAGCTGATGAAAATATTAGTTTATATAGGACTTCCATCTGAGGAAAATGCAGTGTTATTTGGAATATCATACATATTCAGTGTAGCATACTAAAAAGTTATAACGTTTATTTAAATTTAAGAACTAGGTAGTATTTATGTTTATGTTTTATAATTAATACTTTTTTGTTCCGATTACGTTGTATCTTATTTTTGTCTTTTAAAAGAACACCTATTTCTGATAAAATTAAAACAGATAAAACTTTAAAAAAACGTAGTTTTGCCAATGTCTAGGTTCATTAATTACACTGGTCTGCAAACAAAAATTATGACCCTTAAATCTCACTCAATTTTCATAAAAATCTCCTCTTGAACTAAGTGATGTCTTGATGGAACCGTTTCCCGTGTTGATTTGAAACAGCTTCTAAATTTCCAGCAAAGAAGTGTAGGTGTGAGTGCAGAAAATGTAGTTTAAGAGACATATTACATTCTATAGTTATCTGCGTTGACAGCAATTACTCGACATGAGCTACGTAATCATCATTTTTATTGTTACCCAAAAACTTATCCTACACGTTTTAAAGTGCAAGCCAAACTCATTTTTCTTTTCAGTTCAGGTGTTCAGTAAACGTCGAATCTTGGAAAAGATGTCTAATACGAGGACTTACAAAAATTTGTTTTTCCATTTTAGCCTCATTAAAACGGGAAAATTTAATTTTTATAATTTGAAATGCATCGCTTCTCTTGTCTATTGTTTCACCAATTCGAGTTTGATGTGCAAAGGCGGCAAATAAATATTTTTCTTTGGGAAGTTTATGGCTAATATGTATGTACAATTTTATTTTATTTATTTTAAGAAAGAATATAAGACAAAGTTAATTAGAGTAATTGATTAATTGTGGTAAAAGCTTTATTGATCTAGATATTAGTTTTTGTTGTTAATACATTATTTATACACAAATTAATGTATAATTGAATAATAAATATATTTTCTTTATTTGTATATAAAAGTTGTATACTTTAACAAAAAAAAAAATTTTATCATTTGCTGTAATGTTAAATTTCAAATAAATAGTTAACTCGTATTTATATCATTGCAGTTTCCAAAAATGATTATTTGGGTACACACATTTTTATTTAAAAAAGATCGTATTAGTTCAAAACGGGAAAAAAAATTTACTTGAATTTTTCAAATTAAATTAATGCAATTGAATAAATGTATGCTAATACCAATTATATAATCTTGTAGCTAAAGTGTTTAAGTAAATATTTGCATAATAATTCAGGTTGGAAGTTATTAAATTCTGTTTTAAATTAACTTTAGAGTTATTTAATTAGAGTTAAGAGTGAAACACGATTAACAACAATTTATATCGCAATACTAAACTCGAGCTTTCATTGTTTTGTCGCAATAATTTATAAAAAAAACGCAATTTAAAAACTGCAGGTCACACTTGAATATAAACCAAATATCTTTCAACTCTGTTTATCCACTGCGTCGAAAAGAGCAATTCGCGACTTCAATAAATGCTTCTTCGACAAACAGTAATAATCCGGTGAGACATGAGAAGTGTGTCGGAATCCAACAAGTCGCGGCGCCACGACGCTATAGGCGGTCAGCTTTCAGGCGCCTTTCCTTCTTTTGGTTTTCCTTTTCTAACGACGATCGATATCAGCAGAGAACTTGCCACTTCAAAGCCTTTGTTCTTTTATTTGCTAACCGATATTTTTCATACTAGAGGTAATCACTTCAAATCTGCCGAAAAAGAATTCAAAAACAAATTCTGCAAATGGGTTGTGTATTTATTAATACTTTCTATTTAAGTTTTTCGTGTAAATGAAGCTTTTATTGCGAAAAATAAATTTTTATAAATAGTTTGCTAAATGTTTTTTTTTTACTTTTTTATATAGGTACAATTTTAAAAGAAAATTTTTCGTATAGTTACTTTTTGTATTGTGCGTTCTCGTTTCCTTTTTGTAGTCTAGTATCGCCAAACTGGTTGAAATAAGAAAAAAAATTATTATTTTAAGTAATACACTCAAGAACAATTTGAGTTTGTTATGCTTTAATTTGTACTATTATAAAGATAAGTTGATAATATATTAAACAATAAACACTAATAATTAAAGAGAGACCTTTATTGCAATAATAAATTTTAGAGATTAGTTAGATTAATATTAATGTAAAAATTCAACTATAAAACATATGCAGATTTTAGTTTTGTTATATGTTCTTATAAACAATCAGCACTCGAAGAGTTTATTAACTACACTAGTGCTTAATACTAATCAAGCTTATAATGGCGATTAAATATGGAGTCAGTCTTTTAAATCTTTAAAAATCACTACATTGTTGAGAGAAACTATTGACAAAACTACAATCTTAGCAAAATTCAACAATATTTTTTTAAAAAGGGTGTGGTCAACATCAACACTTCAAATTAAAGAATTTTTGGTAAACTTGTTTATGTTAATATGTTTTGTCATGTTCAAAGTTGTTAAGTGCAAAAGCTGGAAAAATGAAACTTGCCTGTATTAATGTAACATAAATGAGGTTTTGTCGGTGCTCAGTGAAGATGGGTGTGGATTATATTCAAAATTCCGTGACCGTTTGGCAAGCTTGAAAGTAAACGAAAACAAAAGTCAAAATGAAAGAGTGCCAAGAAGGTGTAAAGCTCAAATGGACTATAGACCTTTACCAACCACGAGTCCGCTCCAAATGGATACACTCAAATGGGACTTACTTTAAGAGTTTATCACACGAAAATCTGTGATCTTAAAATTCACATACGCAAAAGCCGACTACATAAAAGCTTTGTTACATTTAACAATTTAACATTTATTACATCATTCGAAAAAAAAAAATGAACAAACCAGCAAAACAGGAATTACATTAAATTTGAATCAAGTTAACGCAATTAAAATATTAAATTAAAACAAAACTAAATGAAAAGAATAACATGGTTACATTAAAATTATATAAAAAAAAAAAAAATAATTAAAAAAAACTGAATTACATTTAAAAAAATATATATAACGGACGGCCGTGTTCGCATTAATAGAACAAAAAAATACATACTAATAAAATAAAATATATTTCGTAACTGTTTGAAATAAAACAAAAATTGAGAATCTTAATACTATGGTACAAAATTAATAAATTTTTCTGGTTTAACGTCAATAAACCAGTTTAAAGGTTTGTTACATATCGTCTTTTATTTTTATTGTTTAATAAAAATAATAAAAAAAAACAATTAAAATTAGCACAAACAAACACCATAAAATGTTTGGCAAATGAACGAAAAATTCGATAACTAACAGTAGTGAACTCTCATCATAAGATAACGTATACAGTTATTGGCCGCAATAGGGTGATTGGCATAGAAGCGGGTTCTCGCACCTATTAGTACTTTGGTTGACTTGTAGTGACATAAAAACTTGATGGTGGTAGCTCATAACCTTGAAAAGTTCACATAAGTTTTGTCAGACTGTGCACGCCATTTGCGACTTTTATTGGAGAAACAGTAAAATTAGTCACAACCGCACGGCACGACAGAACGAGTTACGCACAAGGTACGTACGTTGTGGTATTAGATTCCGCTTCCGATACCTAATGTAGAGAGATTTGAAAGCGGGAATCAATTTTTCTGACATTAAGGTTATGTATTTATATATATGCCAATCACTGTTTTGAGATTTTGACGTAAATATAGTTATTGGCCATGTGGCCAATCACTCCATAAATCAACATTTTATATTTTTACATTTGGAGGGGTGTTTCTTTGTTCCTAAAAATCCAAATTACATAGAAAACTATAATTTTCTAAAAATAATGTTTCTACACAGTGGTTGGCATATACCAATTACTATAAAATTTTTGTGGCCAATGACTATCATTCTCGTCATGCAGATGCCGAAGGTGCAAGAAGGGGCAAATTACGTGAAAAAATATACCGAGTAAGATGTTTTATCAGCGTTGACAGCAATCGAAAATGGGATGTCTCAAAGAAAAGCTTCTAAAAATTTTGGTGTGCCGCGACAAACATTGCATTTTAGGAAAAGTTCTAACTTTAATCATAAAACTAATTTGGGACCAAATATACTCACAAGAAAAGAAGAGAATATATTAGAAGAGTGGATACTAACTAGCTACAAAAAAGGATTTCCCGCTAGAAAATCAGATATTCAAGCATCAGTTAAAAATTTTTTAGACCGTAATCCTAGTGAAAATCGATTTTATCACAATCTTCTCGGCGAAGGATGGTACAGAGCTTTTCTAAAACGTCACCCATCTATGACTCATCGAGCACTGGAAGCAGTTACTGCAGCTAGTTCTGTCGTTTCAGAAGCAGACATTCGGAAATGGTTCTCTGGGGTAGAAGAATATTTAAAAGAAAAGCAATTAGAACATATATTAAACGATCCAACTAGAATTTTGATGGCAATGAGACTTGTTTCTTTTTGTGTCCAAAAAATTCTAAAGTTGTTGCACCAAGAGGTGCAAGAAATGTTTATGAAGTAGACTCAGGCCAGGCAAAAATGAATATAACAGTGATCTTTACGTTTTTTGCGACAGGTCAAGTAACTGAGCCATTGGTAATATATACCTTTATAAAAGAGTACCAGCTGCAATACTGCAGTCAGTATCTAATTCTTGGGAACTCCGCACGAAATTAAAAAATATTTTGATTGCGCTTTATCCTAATGCAACGAGGATTATGTAGTCTGCTGATGTAGCTGCAATTTTAAACCTTTAAAAACAGGTTAGAAAAAAGCCGTGTTACAATTTAAAAGAAAAAATCTTCATCAAATGCTGACAAAAGAGCATTTTGCTCCCGTTTTAAAAACGGTTATTGACGAATGCGCCAAAATAAGCACTACAAGAAGTGGTTTTCGATCGAATGGTTTATTTCCATGGGATCCATCCACCATTGATTACACAAAATGTCTAGGGATAGAAAAGAGTACAGATACCAACGAATCAATAATCCAGAATGAACAGATGCGGAAACAGGATCAATTTTCTACTGTTTCGTATGAAAAGTTCAAGAACATTGTTGGCGAAGATAGAATAACAATATTTGAACTAATAGAAAGCTACCGTGAGACAAATGATAAATTTTTTGTACTTTACAAAATATACAAGGAATTTAAAAGAACTGATAAAAAAGTTACTCCAAGTTTGGTTGTTAAAACTGTAAGCAATAATAATAAGAATAATTTGGAGTTATCTAGATATTTGGAGAATATCTAGATATACAAAATTTACAAGTTATTTTTGACGATAACATAATATCAACTGTGGAGCCTGAAGATTTCAGAATAACTGATAACATAGATTACTCAAACGTTTTGGAAAAACATGTCACTGAGTCGCATTTCGATAAACAAAGCGAGGCCAAAGTTATAAAAACTTTAGAAAATGGAGATATGACAGACTTTCCATAAATCGTCACACTCACAGAAAGAGATCAAAATAAACGAGAAAAGATCACAGATGATCTAGTGATGTTATTAGGAGCTAAAGATGGAAAGAATGAGAATGAAACATTGAATTCCAGTCTTCGAGATTACGTGATTTGACCCAAGACTCCCGAAAGGAAAAGAAAAAAAAGTAGTGATAAATTACTTTTTGTTTTAACAAGCACACATTGGAAAAAACTTAAAACGGAAAAATTAGAGTCCAAGAGAGAGGAAGAAAAACAAAAAGAAAATCGTAAAAGGTTACGATGTTTGATAAGAATGGAAAAGGACAAAAAAGGAGAAAAAGCAACAGCAATTAAAAGACAAAAGATTACGAAAAGAACAGTTGCCCAAAAACCAACCGGAAACAAAAGAAAGAAAACTCCGATTCATAATACACAAAATCGAAGTGGAAACTACAAACTCTATCAATAACACTTTGTTAAAGCGATCTCCTCAACCCAGCACTAGCAAAATAAATATTGTGTCTTGTATTACAATCAATAAAGAAAACCATGTAAGAAGAATTTTTAGCGACGATGAAAGTGATGATGAAACAGAAAAAGTTGAAAGCACCCCTGAAAATTTTCATTATTCCGATAATAAAATTGCAGCAAGTGGTCTCGGTTTTGTATGCGCCAATCATATTAATCGGCAAAGAAAAGGCATCAAGTGCCATGACTGCATAAGAAACTTTCATAATATTTGCATTATGAAAATGACTCTGGCGAGATGTCAAAATGTTTTTTATTGGAAAATGTGCTTTACCAAACGCAATAAATAGCATAAGTAATCTGTATTCGAAATTTCAAAAATTGTTGTATTGAATAAAATTTAAAAATTATTTTCGTTCAATCATAGCTTCCATTTATTTTTGTGTTTACCTAAGTAAGTATGCCAATCACTAGTAGCATGATGGCCATTAGCTGGAACACAGTGGCTAATAACTGAGTTTTACATCGAAACGAAGTTAACTTAATATTTTTTTTATTATTCCAATTGAATTTCTATTGTCTATGGTCTCCATGCCTTAATTCTGTCGCACTGAGTTGGTATCGATAAACGCTGTACTTATTCTCAAACATGGAAAATTAATAAACTAAAGTTGAAGAGCCCAATCACTGTATACGTTACCCTAATTAATTTCAAAGCTTTTCAATCACTATACATGCGGATAAATAGCTTAACCGGTAATCAATAAATGCTTTAATATTTGGTGCGTAGACGGACTCCTGGTTAGGTTTAGGCCAGTTGACGTCGGCAGGAACTTCGATAAGGAACCCCAACCATTTGACAAGTTACCGTCGGAAGATTTTCAATAAGCCGCCACCAAGGCGAAGATAAAACCGCGTCGCACAACTAAACGATCACGATTTTACTTTACGTAAAAATAAAACTTGAAAACACGTGAAATTTTTATAAGCCGGACATTTTACGAACTAGGAGAAACAAACCTCCACTAACTGAACTAAAAAATCACTGTTTTCTGCATTACTTCCGCGGATACTTTCAAATCTTAAGGGTACATTCGCTTCTAACCAGACTACATCTTATTGACTTTCAGTGATTGAAAACTTGTGAGTTACCTTTTTCCAAAACCAAAACCACCATAAAAAACTGTGACCGAAATCTTTGTGAAAGAAACCAGTAAAACAA
Source organism: Aquatica leii (assembly GCA_035610365.1). Taxonomy (NCBI): domain Eukaryota; kingdom Metazoa; phylum Arthropoda; class Insecta; order Coleoptera; family Lampyridae; genus Aquatica; species Aquatica leii. The sequence continues at coordinate 30,359,876 of CM069433.1, read as the reverse complement.
AAACGTGGAAAGAAGATGCAAACGAATTTAATTAAGACGTAATAGTAGAGTTCGCAGAAGAAGAAATACTCAAACAATTCCAAAGTACACAAAACGAATAAAATCAACTCAATTACTGGGTCTTTCACAAAAAAATTGCACAAACTCAAACGACGGTTACAAAGTTAAACCGTTGCTGAAAGTGTGGACACAATAGTGATTTTGGAGACAATCCAACTCAAAATTTAACAACCAATCGAAACTGTCTATTTTTGGAATTTGAGCCAATTCAGATCTGATTACACTGGCAATCTTTCCATAATAAGGAGCAGATGATTACAGCGATAATACAGGTAAGTATAAAGGTAAAAAATTCAACAATAAACTTTACTAACACAATTATTATAAACAATTTTTGGTCTTTCTTCGTTTTGAATGCAAGAATTATTCACCATCGGTTGCACTGTTTCCTCTTTCCTCATTTTACTTATTATTTCTGCGTGGTGCTGAGTGTCCATTTGCAAGTAAGGGCGAATCCAGCTTGCTGAACTATGACCCGTAGTTTTTATTAACTGTTGTTCCTCCACGCCACGACTACGCTTTGTATTCTGTGGAATAGTCATTACTACTTCTGCCCGTATTTCTTTTAAAATTGTTTTACCGAACCGCAGTTTTGCCATTTCGCCAAAATTGCTAAAATTTTGTTACTATTTACACAGCTTTTGGTACGTTGCCGTGGTGACATTTCATGAATTAATGCATTTAAAAAAAACTCAAATTTTTCGTCATTTTCTTTGGATTGTCTTGACGAATACAACTCGTGGTAGGAATCTTTTGGCAATTTTTGTCAGTCAGTACCACTCATAGTTGTTGTGTTTAGATTTTCGTCACAACAACTATTCGTGATCTGACTGACAAAAATTATTACCGGCAAGATTCCTACCACTTTGTAACCTGCGTTGGAATTTAGCAGTAAATCTTTTATGTAAGACCCCGTAATTAGATTCATCTGGCTGAATTTTCTGTTTTGTGTGTTTTTTTTTGATTGATTAGTTCGATGTTAGCATCGAAAACGTGTTACTCGTTATTTTATTACGTTTGATTGAAGTTTATTTGTATTTAATAGTTATTTCACACTTATTACTGTTTTTTTTTTTGAATGCATAAAGTTCCGTGGTTTTGATTTTGATTTAGTGTTTTTACCTCTGGTTATCTCATTAGAAAAACAACTCTATATAATTTACGACTTCCTTTTGGAATGTAATTTGATCAATTTTTCTTGGTATCAATACTTTTGTTTATGTTGAGTTCATTTGCGAGCCACCTGATAATTTAGCGAAGTGAGCGTTTTCTGTAAGAACATTTTCTTTCTTTCGAGGGCCTACGTGACAAGACGCACTTGGCCATTATATTTTTCATCTTTGTTAATTTACTTGGTTTAGTGTTGCATCTTTTACAAAGATTTTACGGCGCAAGTTTGTGAATTAAGTGGGATTACGAGGTGATATAAGGAGTAAAATTTTGTTTTTGGGGGATCGATCTGAATGACCGGAATGTAGTCAAGTGTTCGGGGTGTTTTACCCTACCGTTAGGCTATACCGCGGAAGATATACAAATGGTGCCGTGAACATTGAGTGGTGTGAGGGGAAATAATAGTAATTTTCCAAATTCGTAATTTTACGGTTTAAGGAACTTCATGGTATCCATAATAAAACTCACGTTCGAGTTGGATTTATTGTCGACGTTTTGTGTGAAAAATCCTGTCTTCGCTTTTGTGCGGATTTCAATTAAATAGTGAAATAAATCTTCCGACGGAATTCTATTGTTTGGGGGTCCCACCGAGCTTGTATTCGACTACTGTACACCTAGACCGACCCGGGTTCAATCTAAATTCGTAGCTTCTGTAACCGCTGTGGCCGACAGTTCATCTGAGTTAAGGTATTTATCGAATTAGTTATTACCGTGAAGTGAACCGCGATCGATATGATTTAAAAGCTTTGATTTGAGCTGATTAAATTACGGCTAACTTTAATTATTTCAAGAAACACTTGAAGGTGTTTGCGTGAGGTTCGATTTAATTAATTAACTTTGTTTTGTGTATGTAAAAGTAAGCCTTATTCATGCATGAAAGATAATGTAACATATAATTTGTTCGAACGTTTAGTTCGAAGCAAAGTTTCGGACGTATATTTTATGACTTTTGTATTTTATTATTTTTGTTTGTTGTTTGCGGATTAAGTAGGCGGACAAGGCCTTGAATTTTATTATTGTTGCGTATTATCGAAAAATAAGTTAACGCTTTATTTTCTTTTATATAGATTTGAATTTTTATATTCCGTTTGTGAATTTGTATTTCATTTATTATTTTTATTCAAATTTGTTGGATATTCATTATTTTTTTTTGTTTTTTTTGTTATTTATTTTTAATATTCAGTCAATAAATGTTAAATTGTTAAACTGTAAAGAGCTTTTATTCATTCAGCTGCCGCGTAAGTAAATTTTTAAGTGTATTTCAGAATTTAGCAAGTTACAACTCGAGGTAAGTCCAGGGGGTTGTAACCAACCGGATAAGCTTTTGGATTATCAGGGGTCCGGAAGCTATAATCATCGTGTCCTTGATTGGCGCCCTAACCGATTTTGAGTTTTTACCTTTTTATTTCGATTTTATGTCAATCTCGTTTCCAAGTTATCACGGAATTTTAAAATATAACCCACCCCGTCTCCACTGAGCAGCGGCACAACATCGTTTATGTTACCTCATTTCAGGCAGTGACATTGTTTTAACTTTGGCATGTAACAACTTGTTGTATTATATACGAAAATTAAACAAATATACATTAATTTATTTTATAAAAACATTAAAAAACAAAAAAGAAACTAATTATAAAACTGTAGATATTTTAAAAAAGGCCTAACATCTTTTTGTAAATCGAAGTCTTCGTATTTTTGAGGATAGCCCATGAGCTTGAAATCATCGTCAGGTAATTTGTAGTCATGGCACAGTTTTTAATTTTTTATTTTGAGCCATTTGCCATATCTGTGCTAAGATGTTTTGCTAAGAAACTAAATTTGTTCTTTGATATTCTTGTTCAATTATAGATAAACAAGTAACAATTTGTTAGGCTTACGACATTTTCTACAGACAACAAATCAATTTATTTAGAGTATCAATGTTACCGAGGAGTGTTTGCTTGAGTTCTGTGTATAACTAGAGAATACATTTTCTACATTTTTTTTCTAAAATAATTTCTTTTATCTATAAGCGATTTATAATTCCAACGCTTCTAGCGGCAACGGGAGAACTACCGTTGCCAAGATAAAAGTAATAATCACTTTTATTACCGTACTGTTTATACTTTTTGTTTTTGTGTTGTTACAACATTTTTCTGAAAACCAAAGCTTAATTAAAGTATTTAAGTAATAATTGCCAATTGCTTGTTGAACGTGTATGTCCTGCGTTATTTAAAAAATTTTAATTATTGACAATTTTATGTTTAATGTTATATTTAGTAAACACAATCTCGTAAAGTTGCCTATGTCCTTGGTCGATGGATTGATCCACTTGATTTTATTCTTTGGCCTGATGAAGTGCTCGCTTTTAGCACGAAACGTTGCCACAAAAATGAATTAAAGTGGTTTTACATGCCCCTCCTAAACAAAGAATTCCAAATTAATTAGTTGAAGTATTTAATATTTTTTTATATTTTTATAAATTTATTCAGCATTAACGTATGTCACATAAGTTTTGGGAAAAAATAATTAAATTCTTTAAAATAAGTAACACGTAATTTATTTAAATTATCACTTTACCAATATTTTGTCTTACATCTAATTTAATTAGATAGACATTTAAAATAATGACAAAGGGCCGTGGTCAATGGTACGCAGACTCTGTCTAACTTGCTTCATCATGTTTTGGACGATGTTTGTATATCTATTTCTTTTACCTTTTGATATATTCTACGTCTTAGTAGTGCTTCATTTTCAGATTTCCACCCGTTATCACATACTTTTCTGGTCAATAATCCCCAAACATTTTTGACGAGTGGTACATTTGGTAGATTGTCAACTTTTGGAGAAAATTTTGTATTGAGCTTCTAACTATGTTTTTACCGTTCTTGCATAATGGCAACTTGCTAAAATCACGCAACTTTGGTAGACATCTCTCGGCATAAACGTTGGCAACTACTGTTTCACCCCTCACATGCGGTGAGGTGAGGTCGGGAAAATCCGCTTTCCGATATAACACACCAAACTAGAATTTTGTCTTAAATTTTTTTTTTGGTTTTGTTTTTAACATTATCTGGACAATTTTTACATTATCGGTGTAAAATCTAAGATTGCTTTGCATTTCCGAGTGAGAGAATGCAAAATATTTTTTATTGTTCTTTATGATCACTTTATTGTTTGCAAAATTAATTAATCTACGACAACAAATTGGATTTTTTCGTAAGTAATACTATGTATAACTTGGATATTTACGTCTTTTACGATAATTTAATCTATTTCTTTTCAATATCCTTCTTACAGTTTAATGAGAAACAGTAATCTTCTGAAGAACTGTTAATACGAAGTTCCAACTTGGTTTTTGCGCTTTTACAGATACGGTTGCCGCAATTTTCCGTCAGAAAATTTAAACGTCTACTTTTTGGTAAATTGAGGCATGGTATGTTCAGCTTCTGCAATTGTTCGATAAATTTTTGTTTTTGAATTATTTTGATTGCAAAAATTATTTACCATTTTTAGTTGTCCAACTAAGTGTAAATGCTTTTTCGAATTTCAAGCTTGTACGACATGATGGCAAAAATTATTTGACATCTACAAAATGTCATAACAACTTTGGGTAATAATGAATTTTTGTTTATGAGAGTTACTAGATTGCAAGTCATTTACATTTATTTTTAAGCCGGCAAAAATTAAAACTTATATGACATAAGTACGCTATAAGATTTACTATTATTTGAGATTCTAAATTAGTGAGTATATATGTTAGAAATTGTATTTATTAATCGTTTTATCGAGGTTTCATAGTTTTATGGCTATGTTTCGTCCTGTAAAACAGGATAATTAATTACAATTACAAATCACAGCCAGCATAGTTGAATTGTACACCTAATAGTACAATTAGTCTCTGAAAAACATCAATTTCACTTTGCATCAGTTTTATTCAAACGTCTTTCGTAATAAAGTGATGTTGAGCACATATACTTCATAGCGTTTTGCTTGCTATTTCAGTTGTGGTTCGAATTGTGGGATGTTGTACGGAAGATAGTGTTGGAACCCCTATTCTTTTAACTGGAACAGTTTGTCTTAACACTTTTTTATTATTGACGCTAATGTTAAATAATAATAACACTTAAGTATATAGCATTAAATGAATAACTTCAATTCAATTCAAATACCGGGTCTTTCACGAAAGTAATCGAACAACCTCAAACGACGGTTACAATGTTTGAAGTTAGGTATAGGAAAGAGAGATTATTTCAGTGCTTAGAGATTGAAGATTTAACAACGTTTTTAGTTAGTTTTTGGATTAAATATTTTGTGGTTGTACACGCTGTTTTGTTGAATCTTAATTTTTAAAATGTTTTACCACTCAGGCTGCATGTTGTTCAACAAGCTTTTCAGTTCTATAATTGTTAATTATCTGCATTTTTATATAATTAACTACATAAAAGAAATTCAAAATCAAACAGCAACAAACTGAGTACGTTCATGAGCTATCATTTTCGCAGCGGGTTCGCGTACAGCTTAGCTTGAATAGTTAATAGTATAGACAATGGTTATTAAAATTTATTAACCGGTCTATTACAGATAACTATTACCTATTTTGGTAAATTATACAATGATTGTTTTGCTTTGTTGTTTGCGAATGTGGAGTGTACTGATTCATTTTCGATTTTGCATAGCAACAAAATTTTATCAAGTAAGGTTGTTGTTGTGTTCCAATTTTTTCAAAATTTACAATCCAGTTTTCTGCTAAGTAACATGTGTAAATAAGCTAGAAAATTTGCTATCACCTAAAGATAAAATTTTGCTTCCGGATGTGAGGTCAAACAAGCTAGAACTAGTAGAAAATCCGGTAAATTGACAACACTGTTAGAAATTATGCAGAAATTTATCACTTTAACGGAAAGGATGGATATGAAAAAAAAAGCAGTATAGAAAATACCAGTTTTCTGGTAAAGTTGACTATCACCAGTAAAACGTCAAAGACAAATTACCTATTTCTACACTTATGCATTTTTTTCCAAATTACGCTTATTTATTAGATGGATAATATAATTTGGTACTAACTTTCAAGAGTAAGATCGCGAGATTCAAGTAGATCAAACTTAGACGGTTTTGTAAAGGTTCAATAACAATCTAAATATATTTTAATATATACTTCATTTCTAATTAAAATAAATTCGTAAATTAATACAACAGTATGACTATGCTAATAGTTCTAAAAATGTTTATGTTAGTTATTCGCAGTAATAACTATTTTTAAAAAGTAAATAAATAGAACATATTTACTATTTAATTTTACATAAAATTATATCAAAATACGCTTATTAAAACGTCTAGAAATAAGCAAAACAAAGTGTAAATTGCTATCAATAATAAATACGATGACCACTATTACTTATGTATATGCATTTGGTCGTATTTCTCTTGCGAATATGCACTTCAGTTACCTCAGGTACTTTACCAATTTTGCATATAAGATCATTCTTGCTACATGTTAGGTATGTATAAATATAACTGCTTCAGAACTTTTCAGTTTTAGTTAATGGTAGAAGTGACCTTTAAATATTTTTTAATATATTCATTTTTCAAAGTTAAATACTTAATAAAGAAAACGTCATCGAAAATTGTTTGATACACGCGTAAATAATTGTACGTTTTGTTTAATTGCATTTGCTGCCATAAAAATCGATTTTGCAGCTCTTGTCTAATATTTACTCGGGTTTTGAATACTAAAGAGTTAATATTTGGCTTACGGGCTGACCAATGTCTAGTGCTGTTTTTTCTAATCCAAGGACCCGTAAGAATTATATTTGAGAAATCGGTTCATATAAACTATTTCTTAAAATATGCGCCGAAACATTAATAAAAAACCGCAACTGAAAGCTACTTTGTTGAATTTCATTGAGGGGTTTCTTCATTCCAAACATTCGTGTTGTGAAAATTCAGCTCTCCATTTCGTGTAAAACGAAAATTATCTAAAAATAATATTTTGACATTAAAGTCAGGGTTAAAAGCTTCTTGTTGCTGAAACCACTTAGAAAATTCAAGTCGCGGTTCAAAATCAACGTCGGTTAACAGTTGAACTCATTGAACATAGTAAGGATACAAAGGATAATTCTTTAAAACACGATGTAGCGTACCATGGGACTGTGCGACCTAGTCTTCTAGTGCTACTTTGTTTCAGATCTTCTACAATTTACAATATCTGCAGATACATTGAAGAAAAACAAATATTAAAGTTTTGATGTTATTAAAAAAAATTATTCTTCTTTCTTCCTAGGTAGGAAGAACAGCTACACTTTCTCTAAGTCTTTGCACACACGCCAAAATAAAGTTTATTGAAAGCAATTGCCTATTAACATATCGCTCAACCCACAATCTACGTGTAGTGTGGAGGTTAAAATTACCGTACATTAAAACGGTATCGCTTTGTTCTGCAGTTGTGCATAATAAAAAAAATTAAAATTAAATATTATAAAGTACGAGTACGTTTACACGAATCACTTAGCATCAACTAAAAAAAATTGAGATAGAAATAAATCAGATTGTCCAACTGAGTTTTAAGAAAGCAAAATTTTCCATTTATTTATCTGAAGTTTTGTTCTGCTTACAATCGAAGATAAACGTGATCGTGTACACAAAGCACATTTGGTTAAGCTAGGTCATTAATGATTCTAATAAATAAACATTACTATCTGCTGTAATTATTTTACAATTGATTTTGTAGAGATGAAAAATTAAAGAAAATAATAATTAACGCAATACATCAATGCGTTCTACGGATGTTATAGCATTTACACATTATTTACTGCATAGTTACAATCAACAAACAATTTTCATTTGTTTAGATAGTCATAACCGGGCTGAAAACTTTAATTGCAATTATCTGAATGCGTATGAATTTTTTTTTCTACGCTGTGAATATGGAATTTTAATTGTAACGCGTATTTTTGTACTGTCGTTTCATAAATATGATTATCGATTCAACAATTTACAAATATTTTAGTACATTGAAAATCAGTTGAAAACGCCTTGAATTACCTATTTCTTAATTTTTTTTCTTCTACAATTTAATTAAGGCAATTAGGTATACCGAAGAGTTTGTCGAAAACTACTGCCGAAATCTTTCTGCAATTTTCAAAATTCTTATCGACAGTTTTTTTTTAAATTTAAACAAGTAGGTAATTTCTGATTTTGACTTTTGTTTCTGACATTGAAGAAGACAACACGTGAACTAACACTATACACAGTGAGATCTATATTTTAAGTATCGTAGACCATCCTTATTGTTAATGGATGAATAAACTTTGATTTGTATGTGCTACATGTGAAAGTTTTGCTGGGGTAAGAATTCGATTCTATTTTACGACATGATTTAATTTTCACGTATTATCACAGCGAGTTAAGTTACCTCCACGTGTCTGCTCCTTTGGAATTGATTAAATATTTTCCAAGTATTTTTTTTTAGTCGATAAATTATAAATTTAAATCTGTACGGATGCAAGCATTTAACGCAAACACAAGTTTTAAGGGCTAATTTGAGGTCAATTTAGTGGGATATTTGTAGAATAGACGATTAATTTTACAGCCGCATTCGTTTGCTGGCGATTCTTCATTCGCCAGAAGAGAATTTCAATGCATAATCGTTTGCCAGCAACGACGCGCATGCGCTTTATTACAAATATGGTAAAAAGCGGTCGACTCGTCGGCGAACGGTTGGGGTTAGTGGTGGCAAAAAATTGTAATCGAAAACAATCGAAAAACTATCGAAAATAATAAACATTGACCAATGTCGGTTTGCAAAATTTCTCTAGCACCAATGGTTTTTGAGTAATTTCTAAAAAATTACAGTTTTTTTAAAATTTTTGCACGTCATAACAAATCCAACGAGTTATCGCACGTGTTTTAAATCGCAGTAGCAAGAATTAACACGTTTTTCAACTTATTGACTAGACTATACATATATAAAAGTTACCTATGACAAATGCATGTTAAAGTTTAATTCAAACCACCGTATGTATAATCAACCTAATTATTTATCTGATTGATTCGTATTGTTGTTTAATTACAACAAATATATTAAAAACAACCGTTATATAAAATTTAATAAATAGTAATTTTGTAGATTAGTATTTGGATTTAAAGAAATTAGTATTGCCAACACTAGATATTTAGTAAATTTTATTTTTTACCCAGCAATTGGATTTAAAGTAACCACGGATTTCTATAATAATATGGATAGCTGATACTTATGAACAAAAAAAATACTAAAATATGGGGTTAGACTGCGTGGAAGACAGCGCCACACAATACTGAGGTTAAAACTAAATTTAACGAATTTCACTTTATTACATTACAACAATACTGTTATTTTTTAAAACAAAAAAAATGTGATAATTCATTTTGTCGAAGGAAAATAATTATAAAGTTTTATGAAATTGCATAAAAATTTACGGAATTGCATGAAACTGTATAAAATTTAATGAAATTTAAGGCTAGTTTAATCAAATTTGAATTAGTTTGAATAAGATTATACAAAAAACAACACAGTAAACAGTTATTTTAATTCGTTTAAGAATAAATCACAAATGCTTAACCTACTCATAGATTTAACGGTCGGACGCATAACTGATAATTGCAAAGAAATCAAGAAAATTAAAGAAAATTATAAAATGTTACTGAAACTATAACATACATATTGAAATAAAAATCCAAAGTATAAGCTACTACTGATGCACCCAAACAATTTTCTAAATAGTTTTGGACATACTACTACTATTTAGAAAATATCTTGAAAAAATATTAATATTTATGATAATTGCACTGAATATTAAACTGTGATAAAAAGGTATGCTTCGCGCTAAATTTTAGTTCCCACCTCACTAATGAGTGGCACTGATTTTTCTAACGGTGTCAATGGCAGACTACAGTATCAGCTATCCATACTATTATAGAGATCAGTGAAAGTATGTGATATAATTAGTAAGTTTTGAAGTTATTTAGAGAATCATTGCAAAGTAAAATAAAAGACATTAGAGAGTTATTGCAATGTCATTTTTGCTGATCCTTTAATAAAGTTTTCCTTTATTTGACATAAGCGCATGCGCAGATATTATCGCTTATTTTGTTTTACTTTATTAAAATACAGGCCACCTCTATTTAAATTAAATACAGGCAAAAATATTTTAATAAAAGCACCCTTATTTTGACATATGTAATGTCAAACCGATCGGAGTATTGAGAGATTTTGTATTTTTAAGAAGAGAAATAATTATATTTTCAGAAAGTAGTGTTTATATAATTGTGTATGATATTTAAAAGTAAGTCCTAACATCCGTTTTTTGTGATTTAGCAAAAAACAAATAATTTTTTGCAGCATCATGAGCCAAGAAAAAAAATTCGTCTTCGTTTTAAATATGAAGACAATATAATTCTTCTCCGGGAAGTTATATGGGACAAAATTAAAAATTGTGTGCTGCAAGTGACGCAAAAGGAATTTAGCGTAAAAACAATCCGTCAGCATGTGTCGACTATGCTGGCACAGTGGAAAGAGAAAGACAAAAAAACACCAAAACCTCAGGCGTAGAAGAATCGTACAGCGAAAAAGATTCACTTTTACAAGAACTAAATGATCTTTTGAAAGAAGTGCAAATGGAAAAACATACAAAAGCAGTGGCAATTCAGCAAAAAAAAACGAGCTGGAGAAAGGAAAAGAAACTCGTGAGTTAATTGCAATAAATTATTTAAACAATCATGAACCCGTTGACAATTTGTTTGTCGAGAATTGTGTTGTTTCTCTTCCTTGTGATACATTAGTTATACAAGAACAGCATGTTGACAACAGAAAAGAAAAAATTATTTAAGAAGAAGTGGGTTAGACTATCTAAAGGAAAAAAAGGATAAAGAAATGGAATTAGAGGAGAAAAGATTGAAATTAGAAGCAAGAAAAGTCGCAGTGGCCGAAAGAACTATTGCCTTAGCTGAACAAAAATTTCAATTTGAATCCAAACAATTTCAAAGCATTATAAATGCGCAAAATGACATAACGAGCAAGCTATTGAATGTTGTTGGAAAAAAAGAAAACAATTAATTTTTAGTGTTTACTAGTTGTATTTATTTTGAATAAAGCACCTTATTTATTAATAAATACATAAGCGTAATTTATTTTCAACCAATAAATTCCTCTAAAACAGGAGGCATAATATTGAAATATTCTGCAGTTTGACTTCGGTATAAGCACGTGTGGCAGTTCGTCAGAAGGACAGCACATTTGTAAAAACTTTCTATGCCATTACACAGTAATTTTTGATTTTTTTTTAAATCCACGAATGCAAATTGACTTATCACTTTTTGAAAACCCCACTCAACTGCTACACGAGGAACTTTCATTGTGTTATTAAACAGTAACTGATGGGGTAATAAATTTGCGGGTTGGCCAGGATATGGTGATAACAGTAATTGTCTAACTCCATATGCTTAATAACTATAGAAGACATAATTCTCCTTATTAGGAAACATTGCATTTTGTTCCAGCTCTTGGTACAAGTTTGATTCTCGAAAAATTTCAGCATCGTGCTTTCTACCAGGAAAAGCTCCTTTAAGATTAATTATCAATCCATCTGGAGTTAAAACTGACTGATATTTAACGCAATGTATTCCTTGATCAACAGATGGTTTGCATATAGGCCGGACTGTACCATCAATAAATCCCCAACAATTTTAAACTAAAAGTTTGTTGTTAACTCTGACTGATCAAATAGTATAAAAGTAATTACCTGTGCATATAGCTGATATCTATTCCTGTTTAGCCATTAATGTGTATTTAAATAGTTTAAAAGAAGTCCATGGTTTTCAAGAAGAAATGTTGTAGTTGCTGTTAAAATTTGGGATATTGACTGTAAAGAGTAGTTAAAAAAACCTGCCAAGTCAACTAACCGGTTAGGATAACTGAGTCTTTTTAATAACATACAAAAAGCCATGGTACCTAAAAAATTACAAAGTATGTATGCTTAAATTCGAAATATTACATGGATTCGTAAGTGTACTTACCATCCACATTATTCGTGGTGTTAGTAATAACACGTTGTGGTGTTCTAAGAGCATTTTTCAGCCGCGTTATGTCCTCTCTTTGAAACCGAAAGTATAATTTTATTTTGTCATATTATTTAAATTAAATTCAACGTTTTCCGTATTATTTTCTTCTTCTTCATTGTCGACAATAGCAACACCAATTACGTTGTAGAGAATTAATTGTTCAATTTCTTCGTCGTTTGCACCTCCCAAGATAGCAACCTCCGATTGTTCTTCCATATTCATGTTCAATACAGAAAACGAAGTTGCAATTTAAAACTAACTGTATAAATAACAAGATTCTGGTCGATTCGCTAAAAAAGAATAACAAACAATTAACAAAACCTTTATAACCTATATTACAAACTGACAGTAAAGTCAAGAATAAAATAAAATAACGAAATCAAAGCACGTTGCAATAGCACTTGTTTAAAATAAATGCAAAACTTTATTATAGGATACTTTATTTAAAGTTTCTTTTAATAAAGTAACTTTTATTTTACTTTGCAATAACTCTCTATTTTGTTAAAAAAAAACTTTAAATAAAGACTTTACTCTGACAGTTTGTAATATAGGTTATAAAAGTTTTGTTAATTGTTTGTTATTTTTTTTTAACGAATCGACCAGAATCTTGTAATTTATACAGTTAGTTTCAAATTGTAACTTTTTTTTCTATATTAAACATGAATATGGAAAAACAATCGGAGGTTCCTATCTTGGGAGGTGCAAACGACCAAGAAATTGAACATTTAATTTATCACAACGTAGTTGGTGTTGCTATTGGCGACAATGAAGAAGAAGAAAATATTATTGAAAACGTTGAATTTAATTTAAATAATATGACTGATGACAAAATAAAATTAAACTTTCGTTTTCAAAGAGAGGATGTAGAAGACGATTAGTAACTCTATGAATATTTCGCTCCATATAACCATTGTTCACTAAAGTTCTAGTAAGATGACAGAGTTTCGAGTCTAGATTTTCGGCTTGGCCAATTAAAAAGGCACGATGAACCAAAGATTCAATAACAACGTTTCTGTGCAGGATGTTGATTAGACGAAGCGTGAAGGTATCTATCAGTATGGGTGGGTTTGCGATAAACAGAATGGCCCAGAAGTCCGTCGGGCTTACGAGTTACAAGAACGTCAAGAAATGGGAGAGACCATGACTTTCGATTTCCATAGTAAATTTGATATGCAAGTGTTGATTGTTAAGATGATTAAAAAACTTAGACAATTCGAGATGACCGTGAGACCAAACAATAAACGTGTCGTCAACATACCTAAACCAAACTTTGGGTTTTAATAACGGTAAAGTATCTATAATTCAATTTTATAATTCAATTTCAATTTTTTTTAATTCAATTTTTGGGTTTTAATATTGATGATTCCAAAGCAACCGTTTCAAAAGATTCCATAAAAATGTTAGCTACAACAGGAGATAGAGGAGAACCTATAGCAGCACCAAAAACCTTTTCGTAAAACTTGTTATCAAATTGGAAATAAGTAGAGGATAGACACTTAGCAATAAGAGGAAGCAAACTCAAGTCCTTGCCATGTTGTGACAGAATCTGTTCAATGATACAGTGAAGTGACATCAAAACTCACAAGAAGATCTTAGGGTTTAAGTTTTATAGTTTGTAGACATTGAATGAAATGCTGAGAGTAGAGGATGTGAGAAGAGGTTTTACCTGTAAACTCGCAAAGAATGTTGGACAACAACTTGGCTAGCTTGTAGGTGGGAGATTGGATAGTACTAACAATAGGTCAAAAAGGAATACCTTGTTTGTGAATTATGGGAAGTCCGTATAAACGAGGTGGCTTAGAATCTGAAAGGGTAAGTCGACGTTTAGTTTTAGGAGGTAGATTGGAAGATTTGATGATTTGGCTGTCCTCACGTTCAAGCCTCGAAGTGGGATTACGAGTTAGAAGAGCGTACGTTTCCTCAGACACAATAGAATTGATTTTCGCAACATAATCAATATGTTTTAGACATAAAACTTTCACCATAAAACATATTAAAAGATTTTAAGGGTAAATGGTGTATTATTTATTTAGAAAATGTAAATACGAGCTTTTGAACTTAGTCTAAGTTCTTCGTCAGGCAAAATTTTTCCTGACGAAGAACTTAAAAATATTTTAATAATCCATATGGTTCAAAACGACAGTAGCACCTTTGTCGGCTGGAAGAACAATAATATCAGGGTTCTCACGAAGACTTTTTAGGGGTAACTCTTCCGATTTAGAAATGCTGGGTTTAGGAATTTTAGATGATTCAAGGATTTTTCCAGTGTTAATACGAATGCTATCTGAGATGCGGCGAGGAAGATGTCTTATAGAAGACTCGACAGCACATAAAATATCTTCTGATTCCTGTTCTGAAGTGAGGACCAAACTAGATAAATTATCAACCGTCTTTAAAGAGTTAGTAGTAGATGAAACTTTACGATCCTTAGATTCCAATATTTCAAACTTTTAGTTTGCTAGTTAGATTTTCGTTTGCTTTTTCAAGTTTATTGTTTTCTTTCTTACCTTTTCAGAGTTTAGAATCTGGCTTGGTTCACAATTTGATTACCTAACTTTAGAGAAGTTTTTAGTTAGATTTCGGTTGCTTGTTTGAGTTCTTTGATTTATCTCACGCCCTGATGAAGCCCCTTACGAAAGTGGGCGAAACATTGGCAACTTCGGTTACAAAAATCATAAACCTTTAAGCGATACTCGCAAGGAAAGTTGTATTTAAACTTTAGGCCCATTAGTAAACGAATTAGCAAATGTATACGATGCTTTAGAAAAAATTAATAAAAACACATCTAGAGATGCTAATAGTATAATAATAATTAATTTAGTTAAAAGAATTCAAAATTTTAATTTTATTTATTCAGTTGTTCTGGTTCGAAATTCTTGTTAAAGTTAATGCTGTAAGTAAATTACTACAAAAAAGACACTAGTCTTCATTTATCACAACTAAAAGATTTTATTAAATAATGCTGTTCAGACAATTTTTTAAATTATATTTTAGACAAAACTAAAGTAGTTTCCGATGAAATTAATGTAAATGCATCTTTCAAGAATGAAATAAGAACTGCGAGAACACCAAAAAACGTATGTTTAATTATAAAGAGGACCAGGAACCCATTACTGACAAAAAAGAACAGTTTAAAGTAAATTTTTAGAATTATTTAATGGACAAATAACGAATTTGGTTTTTTCTTTGCTATAAGGAAAGTATAGTCATTGCAATGTTTTTTCAATTTTTTTTGTATAATTGTTTGTTTCAAGGACTTCTAAGTTGTGTCTGCGTGTCTGTAACAATGTACCCACGATAATTGTTGAACCAAAAATCTTAGTAAGTTGAACTTTGTTATGGAGCTGGCTTTTCATATTCTCTCGGTTCTATTAAAAGAAGGGTCTGATAAAGCAACCGGAAGTAGATGTATCCGCCATTTTAACAGTTTTTCTTGTGTAATTTTGTACGTATGTAAACTATTTAAATTATTTTTACAGTTTCTTATAGAAATCATTCTTCCTAGCAATTTATTCAAATAAAAAATTACATTAAGTTTGAATTTTGCCTGCGACGATTTTTATAGAAAAAATTTCTTATCTTGAAGGGAAAGCAAGATACGTTAAAAATAATAATTTTTACTAGTTTAATAAAGGGGAAAGCAAATCGAGGCGCACAAATATAGAGGTTAGTCGATATCAATTTGCCATATTTCGGTTATATCTTCATAAATTCAAGGAGAAAAATTTCAAAAAAATTATAGCACGCTGGAAAATCAATACAAACGTGTCACTTCAAAG
This sequence comes from Aquatica leii, assembly GCA_035610365.1. Classification (NCBI taxonomy): domain Eukaryota; kingdom Metazoa; phylum Arthropoda; class Insecta; order Coleoptera; family Lampyridae; genus Aquatica; species Aquatica leii. The sequence goes on along the minus strand of CM069433.1, from coordinate 30,343,791 downwards.
TGGTTTTATGACAACATAACCTTAAAATAATATGTAGACATTTCTTCATCATTCCTTATAGGAAAGTCGTGTGGTGGCTGTTTTGTATGGATGGGATGATCAATCAATTAAAAGAATTATTATATTTTTAGATTAACTATATTGACACATTTACAGCTAACTTCCATGAGCGTCACTATTAACAACTATCCTTACCAACCTAACCATGTTGCCAACTATCGCATACATAACAGTGGCTACACCGGTTTTCTTAATATAAATTAGATAATTTACTTAATCCTGATAATTATAATATACTATGCAATGCTTGTAAAGACCTGCAAATTATACTATCCGATGGTGGTCATAACGACATTGATGGAATTGAACTTTGTGATAAATCAAAACTGACCATTTTTAATGTTCCACTTTTAAAAAATATGTCTATGAGATTTTAGCAATATTCTCCATAGAAAATGAGGAATGTGATGATGCTATTGATTTTTTAACTATATATAATAAGAAATATTGCAGCTGTAAAACTCAGAAAAAGTAAATTTAAGAAAACTATCTTTATTATCTGTGTTAGTATGCAAGAGAGTAATATATTAATGTGATTTTTTGTTTGTTATAACAGTACAACATTGTCTATTATTACATTTATTATCAATCTCTAACGAAAGTGATCTTAACATACATAAAAATAAGGGCAGCTCTAAAACCTTCTGAACCAGGGCGGTCAATTTTGTAAGGACGCCTCTGATCTAATTCAGAAAAATCCTTCAAAAGTATTTTTTTTTCTGAATTTTGTATGTATTAGTTCCAAAATGTTTATTTACTTTAAATGGTTTTCTTTATTTTTACTATTAATTGATTTGTACTGTTACATCTATAATAAGTTAATAAAAGTAGTATAAAATAAAGTGGAGGAGCTGGGATTTGAACCCAGGACTTTCAGCATGCGAAGCAGACACTCTACCACTGAGTTACACCCCCGTTGTACTCATTCTAAGAATTAAAGGTATTTATATCGTAAAGTTTTGTAGACGATAATAAAATTAACTAAGGTTATTTCATAAGTAATTTAAATTACATTTAAACAAGATCTAACAAAAAAATAGATTTTATTTTAGATATGATTCATACATAAACATAGTCATTTCTGTAATGCTGGTTGCATGTTAATAGGCGAAAATAATACCATATTACTACTATTTAAACTTAAAATTCTTAGTTTAATTTTACACAAATATAATTACAGTGAAAAAAATTGATTTTAAAGACTAATTTTAAAACTATAGTTTTCAATATTTCTTTACTACGTGTTTATTTAGCTTTAATGTGTTTGGATTAGAAAATGTAATACAAATGTAGGTACGCTTTTTTTTCAATTAAAACTGAAGAATACACATTCTGCTTTAATACCCATCTCAGTTTTTGACAATTCGATTACTTTGCACATTTTGTTGTTTCTATTTTGGGTTTCACGTCACTGCCGTTTTGGAAAGTGAAAAGTATATTTCCTGTCTCGTACCTAAATGACTTAGAAATTTTCTGGTTCAACGTGCCACATAAATCAGCAATTAAAGAAATTAATTTTAAAAGAGGAAACAAAAGAGAATTAATTTGTTTTGTAAAAACCTGTCTTAAGTTCGTGATATTTGGTTGAGCAATAAATTAATTACGGAAATAATTTTCTTAATGCAATCCACATTTCATCATGGTATAATCTGGAAATGATAGATATTTAAAAGACCTTTGCGATACAGTTCATTCTTAAATTTAGTTTCATATTCAATTAGCTTGAGAATAAGCAACCTAACCTACTTGTGCAAACTGATTATATAAAATCCCGTTGATTAGTTTGATCCTAGTCGGTGTGGGGTTAACACAAGGGTGACAGTCGTCACGGCCTTGCGATTGTCCTGATCCTTTGATATCATCGCACGAATACAACCGACTGTATCCGAAACTTGTATTGATTCAGTTTAGTCAACAAATGAAGAAGTGTTAAACGTAAGTGGGGATGAGACCCGACAATGATGAAAGTCGCACAAGAGATCGGAATATGAGAGAATAAGGTATAGTGGAAGGGATGTTTGACATGATAAAGGAAAGTATGCGGTCCGTACGTGCTTTGATCACAGGTTAAACTGCGAAAGAAGCTACTAACAAAGACAGACAAACAAGAAGTAGGGATACAAGTAAGAATTGTATCACGGTTAAAGAGAGTAGGTAGTTGTAACGAGTAGACATGAATGAAATAGATAACTAAGCACCATTTGGCAACATTGTAAAACAGACAAGGATCAGTGCCACTGTAAGTTATATGCAGTCTTTATGTATGCATTTGAAAACGAGATGTTTATACATCGCGTCGAGCTAAGAATGTGATGGTAGGTTTTCGTCTCTTTTTCCCTTTATGGTTTTACCGCTTCATCTTGTAATCGCTATCGTTCGCATGCTCATCACACAAAGACCGATCCCCTTTTGTAATACTTTCAAGTACGTAATTGTTAATCAAAGCTAATATTTACTTCATTACTTAAGAAACCAAATTAGAGCGATCACAATTACGATCTTTTTTACAAATAAAATGCCAGTTTTTTAAATACTTTTAATAAACAGTTTTGCGTCACGCAAAATCCATTGAATGAATTTCTAACTTTACGGACTTGATAGTCATAGATTAACGGCAATGATCTGTAGTAACTGTTGCAAACTTTCTAATTACTGTAATTTACTCGTTTACCCTATGTTTTTTACCGAGAGTTTTAAAAAACTATTCATTTTAAATATGTTTCTTAAACTAAATAAACGTATTTTGAATTTTATTATGTAAAAATTGCTTTACATATTTGCGGATTAAATTATAGTGCATTTAATCTGAATTTTTGCAGTGTAATGTTTTGTTTCTCTAATTAACTGCAGCATTACATTTTTCTACTGCGTAATTTTATTTGTTTTTCTAGTTATAAACAAAAAAGTAAAAGGCGTTGCTTGATAAAAGGCATCGACTTAAATTAAATTAAAAAGGAACAAAAGTTTTCTTAAAGTAAATAACACAAAAATTTTTGTAATTGTAAAGTATATAATGTTAACAAATAATCTAAATAAATAAATAAATAAAAATTAGTATGTACTATATAAAGTAATTTATATTTACTATCTCAAAGACAAAAAAAAACAACGTGGAGATTTAGATATTACTTACTACGTAATATTTTTACTTCTGACTTCGAGTTAGTTTTTTATTCAACCTGAGAAACTACTGTACGTATGGTAGTACATAAATATTACTGTTCAATAAAACCCTTACTTATCTAACTCAGATTTTCCAAGATTTACAAACCTTATCCTACCGATGTATATTCAGTTCGAATGTGTTTTTCTTCTTCAGTTATTTTTAAATAAAAACGATTTAATTATAAACGTATAGTATAATCTTATCGTATTATAAAGAACAAAAAGGCGGTGATCACAGTAAACGATTATTATTACCCCCTTCATTGTTGTCAAGGATCACAGAGAAGGTAGGAAACACCCATAAGCAACCTATACATAAAATCGACGAGCTTTTATAGGTTTGGTTGACTTTTGACTCGTATACCGTGCTGCAGCCGACTACATAAGTAAAATCTCGGTAAATTTAAAAGTACTCAACATATTTCCGCCATTCTATTACTGTTGTAAACCACAAAAAGTATAGATTATGTAATTGGATTAATACCTGATAATCATAAATATGACAAATGTCAACTTAATAGCTATGAAGAATTATAGAAAGCTAGTCTCGCCTATTTTTTAGTTATATCTGAAAAAAAAAAATACCGATAGTCTACTCTGATCTGCATATCTCTTTGTAATTTTGACAGATCATGTCTATGCATGATTTAAATTTAAACTGTGTAGAAGTCTCCATTTGCTTCTAAACTAAACTAAATAGAAAATAAGTTTACCTTTAAAGTTATATACCGACTTTCGATGAAAAACCTTTCATAAAAATGAATTGTTTGGTTTATCCATCTGTAACCAAATTATGATTTCACCCGATTGCATTTTTAAAGTTAAATCTAACAGAAAAAACGTATAAATAATTTAGTAATGTCCTGTATCTACAGGTTTTTATAATCTTTCAAACAACTGTGCCTTTTGGTCCTCTCATTTGTTAAAATCTTATGTTCTAAATAATATTAAAAATTACTCACGCAATAACGTAGTTTTAAGGGTAGGATTTTGTCTATGTATTTTATATAGCACTCGCGCGTGCACGGGGCACAGGAAATCTTAAAAAATATTAGTTGTAAGAACACAAAAATTTGTTTCTATGAAAAAGGCATGTTGTCAGTAACATGTAAGGTATTTTAAAATCTTGAAAAAATTATTTTTTTGCATAAATAAAGCTCATAAAGTAAGCAATATTTTTCAATGATAATTTTCTACTTCTTTTGTAAACTTGCTTATAATATTGAAAAAAGGAATTTATAAAATAGCTTAAGGGAAGATGTAAATCTTTTACTTTCATTTGAGGGTTTACTTTTTTAGTTACGTTAGGTAGTTTTCAAGTTGTCCTGTTCCCAGTGAAATATATTAACGATTATACTGCAATGTCATTAAGGTCAAAAATTGAACATATAAAACGCCAACTTCAGTTAAAAAGTAGCTACCGACATACAAAATTTTAATTTAGCAGCAGTAATAAGTTTATCCATTATAACGCAGATGGCGCTATACATAGTCGATGACGCGCCTTGAATATTATATTTCAGTACTTATCTTTATTAGTAAAAATAAACTTTGATTCGTGGCAGTATGTTATTATATAAGATCTCAATTTAGTTTGAGTTTACATTTTTAACAATTTACAATACGAGCATTTAGTAAACACGTCGCGATTGAGTTAGGTCAAGATCTTGGTTGCAAACAAAGCTAAATTTTAACGTGATTTTGAAGACATTGATTACAATTTATTTCGAGTTTGCATTGTTAACAATTTTTTAATTTACGAATAGGTATTTCTGTATACTAGTATAATAGTATAAGAAACATATTTTCACTTTTTATTATTGGAATTACCGATAATGTTATCAATCGGGTAATGCTATCACTTAATTAAAAAACAGGCCGGACGTATAATACTACATAGAAAAAACATTGTTTATAGTAATCGTAATTTCGGTTTATGTTATCAAGTTTCTTCTTAGGTTTGTTTCTATGGATGAACAATAACCTGTTTTGTATGAATTTTTTAGCTAAATTTTTGCAATACGCTTTTTACGCTTAAACATCTGAAAACACGTTATCTTCAAGAATTAACTTGGAAAGCATGTGCGTTCTTAGAATAACATAACTTAAATTAACTACGTCTCATGTGATAACGTTATTATGTATTTATTTTTAGTGTCAGCAAACTTCTAAGCAGTATTGTGTAGTTCTTAGAACAGTGACTTAAACATCATAACATTGTATTTGATTTCTTTTTATTACCGGTATGAACAAATTATCACTGGTTTGCATGAAAATCGGCCCTGATACCATTCTTGACGATTCTTATGTAAAATGACCTCCTGAATCCAAAAATGAGCTCCGTTTTTACCCATTACCCACCTATTTTGGGGGGACCCCATTTTTATTTTATTTTTTGCATTTTTTTTAGAATTTGAACTTATAGCCGTTAAACATACCAAAGCAGGTAATAAAATGTATATCAAAGTATATGGCAAAAGTTTTGCTATAAAATGTATATAGAAACAACTATAAAATACAAATATATAAGAACAGTAAAAAAATATCAATAAACAGTTAGGAAGATTCACTTCGCTGGCGATCTCAATACCACATGCAGGTTTGAACAGGAATTTTCGACAGGCTTGAACTTGCATTACTCTTCTCAAGTATATTACATTGTTTGCTTAACTGCTTCGATCAGTACATCTATAGCTGTTGCAGAGTTAACTTGTCGACGTTTTAAAAGTGCTGGATTTTGTGTTTATTTTTGTTCATTTGTGTAAAACAGTAAAACTACTTTTACTCCGGATTTTTTCAAGTGACTAAGTCTGATTTGTGGTTAATGTCGGGCGTTGAATTACTGTTTAATTATGCCACGCGAGTGTAAAAATCATCCCGATAGCTTCTGCTATGTCTGCGAGGAGTTTAAAAGCTTTAAAAGCGCAACGAAACCCCCTTTATCCGCTTGTTAAAGCAGCTTATAAATTGTACTTTAATTGTCAAGTTGGCGACCAGGACAAGACTTGGGCTCCATCAGTTTGCTGTACGACTGGTTACAGTAGTTTGACCAAATGGCTCAAAGGTACCCGTAAATCAATGCCTATTGCTGTGCCCATGGTTTGGCGTGAACCTCGCTGTCATCTTACAGATTGTTACTTTTGTATGACTTCCACCGTCGGGTTTTTGAGCAAAAGTAAGCATAAAATTCAGTATCCCAATATTCCGTCAGCTCTAAGACCTGTTCCTCATAACGATACTTTGCCAATCCAAGAGCCCCCAAACACTTATTCTCTAGAGCCGGAAATTGATTTAAAAGACTCTGAGCGACAACCTGGGGCTTCGAATGATACGTTCAATGATGATAAAGAGTATTCCGCAGATTTAGTTTTTTGGCAACCTCACCTCCTCACTCAATCGGAATTAAATGATCTTGTCAGGGATTTGCAGTTACCCAAGGCTAAATCTCAGCTCCTAGGATCGCGACTTCAACAGTGGAATCTCTTAGAAAAGGGAGTAAAAATATCTTCTTACAGGACCAGACAAGCAACCCTGAAATGTCTTTTCTCAGAAGATAAAGGTTTAGTGTTCTACCCTAATGCAAATTTATTGATGACAGAGCTACAGATGCCATGTGACCCAGACAAATGGAGACTGTTTATAGACTCATCAAAAACAAGCTTAAAAGTTGTCCTGTTGGCAAATGGGAATGACTTCCCATCAGTTCCAGTTGCATACTATGTTGATATGAAGGAAACGTACGAAAACATTTTCAGAATCCTTGATAAAATTAGTTATCATGATTATAAGTGGAAACTTTGCGCTGACTTAAAAGTTGTTGCTCTACTCACGGGCCTGCAATCAGGATTCGCAAAATATTGCTGCTTCCTTTGTGAATGGGATAGCCGAACCCGAGATAAACACTACATCGTACGGGACTGGCCTCTGCGAGAAAATCTTATTCCTTATTCAGAAAAATGTCGCCCACAATCTTTTGGTTCCGAAGGAAAACATTTACTTACCACCTTTACACATCAAACTTGGATTGATCAAGCAGTTTGTGAAAGCAGTGAACAAGACAGGTGGCGCATTTCAATTTTTGAAAACTAAATCTCCTGTTCTTAGCGAAGCTAAAATCAAAGAAGGCGTTTTTGTTGGTCCCCAGATTAGACAACTCTTCCAAGATTCGACGTTTATTGAACACCTAAATCGAAAAGAATTACGAGCTTGGCTTGCATTTCAAATCGTTTGTTAGAACTTCCTGGGTAACCACAAAAGTAAAGATTATGTCGCTCACGTTGAGGAACTGCTTTTAGCGTACAAGGACATAGGATGTAGCATGTCTCTTAAACTTCACTTCCTTCACTCCATCTGGATTTTTTCCCTGAAAATTTAGAAGCAGTCTCGGATGAACACGGGGAACGGTTCCATCAAGACATCGCTACGCTGGAGAAGAAATTTTCAGGGAAGTGGAATGCAAGCATGTCGACGGAGTATCCGGAGTAGTGTCAGGGCTCGATATAAAATATTTTTTGCAGACCAGTGTTATTAAGCTACAGGTGGCACAAAACGTGGCGTTTTATAAAAATTTTACTTTCTAAATTAACAACCTGTTAATCACATACATGGTGTATGTATTTACTGCTTTCTAATAAATTTTTTCTGAATTTTGAATAATATTATCATTTTCTTATTGTTATCAAGTTACAACGTGATTTTATTAAGCGGCGCACACTGTAGTAACAATGCAAAAAACACATATGAAATATAAACGACGTTTTTCACGCTTTAAATTCTTACGCTGTTAGATTTTTTTAGTTTAAACAGAATTCAATTTTTACTGCATGCTGCATGCATATATTGATGGGTATTTAATGCATACTTTGTTCTCTTTAGTCATTATTATATAACTATTTGTTACAGAATGTCTATTCGGCCAATTTAAAAAAAAATTATGTTAAGTACTGAATCTAATAGATTAATAATAGCATTTACAAGTCCATAGAGCTATTTTTCACAAATAGCATATAACTTGATAATTTTCGAAATGGGTTGTTGGAACGAAACACGTTTATTCAAAATTAGTCTTAAATGTTTAATTTTCGATTTCTAGGGAAATTCCAAATTGTTGTAACTGAATAGGTAAGTATGCATATGCAGTCTGTTTCTAAAATAAGACTACAAACTCAAGAACTAGTTTCCTTGTAGCGTTAAATGAAAAATTTTCCGTGTTGAATGTTCGAACGTATCTCTTTTCCAAAACAAGTTCGTCGAGAATTAATTTAATTGCGAAGCGAAATTGAATAACCTAAGAATGCGGCTTCTTTAAAAAAAATGTTTACTAAAATGAAAATAAAAAATAAAAGTTTATGTAAAAAAAGTTTCATCATTTCACTGTAGCAATGGAGCCACTTTCCTGTATTTGATTTCTTTTCTTGTCTTAAGGTACTTCTCACTTGACTAAATCCTGGCCTTAAGTGACTTGACATTAAACAAAACTACAAATGCTGACATTGCAGTGACATAATAACAATGATACAATTTGATACTTATCATCGTTAGTCGGCGATATAGTAAATTAAATTTAATGCTCAGGTTCAATGCTTGCAAATAGAAGAAAATCGAAATGTACATATAAAATTATTATGACGTATTTTTGACTTTTTTTTGCTCTTGTATTTTATTTATATCTGTTATCTATTATCGTTGGTCACACCAAGACCTGTTTTGTTTTTATTCGCGTGAGTGATAACTTACTATACTGTGTTTTGTTTTGATTTTATTTTTTTGTTGATTTCTATTTAGTCACACGATGCAGTGTTTGCAGTATTTATCTAAAAATTCATAATGCCTTTAAATCCTATTGATGTGGCAAAAATTATAGGGCGGAGGTTAAAGAAAAAATGGATTGCTGATTACCTTAAAAAAATGTAAACTGCCTGTACATAGCCGTACTGTGCGTAATTTCTATTGGTCTATTTCTAACCAATAACGACCGTCAAATTCTAGCAGTTAAATTTGAAAATTCAACCATATTTTATTAATTTTGTTAGTAAATTTTAAATCATTAAGTAACTTTTTAATGTTGAAAACACTTGTAGGATGCTTGATTCGAAGGTTGATGTAACGAAACGATGAAACGCTCAGATGAAACAAAGCTGGAACTTGCGGTGGTGCCCAATTTCACTTCATTTTCTGTATTTTTTGGATGCAGTGTTTGTTATTATTAAACAAGATTTTCCTTATGATTCGTTTTGTTTTAAAAATATAATAATTTTACTCAGCAGTGATGAAAAATAATTATAGTAATTGCAGAATTATACTGCAAAAAGGGTACAATATAGATGAAAATTGCACAAACAATTTATTAAGCACAAAATTTACTACAAAAAAATCCGCGTATGTGTATACTTATATATCTAATAGTTTAAGAGTTACAGAATTTTAATATAAGTCATTTCCGTGCAACTTTGCACACTTGTATCTTCTAAACTATTAAAGGTAATTGTACCCTTCCGCCGATTTTTTTATACTAAAATTTGTCTTCTATAAAAATGTTTATGTGCAATTTTTCTCTATCTCGTACCGTTTTAAGATAATAGTTTATTGGTTATTTTAAGTTATTAAGCAAAAATTGTGGCGTGTGTAGTATTACGACACCGACAAAGCTACCCTTAGCCACTAAAAAAGCCACGGCGGTCACCAAAAGCAACTCGACCGAAACACACATGTTGTACTAAACCTATAATTTATGTTCAAATTTTAAAATGCGTAAACGAAATAATTTAATAAACCTGATTTATAAAGTTGTATAATAAAAATTATTATAATTATTATTATTTTTCTTTGAGTGTACGTTTTGTATAAAGTTATTAGTTAGTGACAAATTGTTATGTGGTTGCCAACCTGCGTCCAGTCAAGACCCAACAAATCGCAATACGTGATCTTCAATTTGAGGGTTAGGCGCCATATAAAAAGGTTACAAATTAGTTAAATTTATTTGGATATGCGTTTGTAAGTTTTTTATTTGATTATTGTACGAGAGGTGCGATGAACTGTGATACTGTCTAACGCAAAAAAATTGAGAATGATTATTTAAACTTAATTCTATTGCTTAAACAAGGTTGTTTATTTGTTTTATTGTTGTAAACGGAGAGAGCAAATGTAATATTTCTTTTCTTTTTATCTATGGAAATTGACAAGTCGCTTATAAGATTAGTTTTACTTCTTTTACGCCAAAAGAAGAACACCTAGAGAATTTAATTAAAAGGCATGTCGATTATACAATACTGTTCAGTAAAATAAATTTGTTAGACATGTCCTTGTTTTTCTTGAAAATTTTTTGATGTAAAGGTATTCAAGTTTCATATGCTTGAAAAGAGAAAAAAAGACTCTATCAAATGAGTATAATAAAGACGTGCCTTGCCATTTAAAAAAATGTAAGTGTTATTCGTTGCGATTTTGTTTACAGCAAAAATTTAAATTGATATCTCCCAGGTGGTAGATAACTAAGTGATAAACAACTTTTATTTACAACTTTTTCGTGTAAAGTGCATATTTATCGACCTGTATAATATATTCCATACTTTTCGGACACACTGTATATAGTTTTTTCGATTTCTATCTAAAATGCGACACCCTAGCACAAAACCATGTGGCATTGTTATTTAAAACTGTCTAAAGTCTACTAAAACCCAAATACAAATTTAAATACCCACTGCAATAATTTTCAATAAGACTTTGAGAACTTACAACACACAAAGTTAACTAAATGAGGTTAAAGTTAAACATAAGTAAAACTAGTCGACGTTTTGAATTGCTAACGTAAATATCGATCCCTATAACAAAATGAACTGGGCACAGTATGGCGGCAACCATGCTTAGGAACAATTAAAAGTTTCAGGCAAAATTATTATTAGCAGTCCACTTTTTCTTTTGCCTAATAGTAAACTTGTATTAAATTTGGTTAGGATAAAATCATTTTCCCTAAATTCATATGCTTCCGTAATTTCATGTTTTGTTTCTCCATTTTCTGATGGCTGGTCATCACACTCATCTTCAATAATATCTTCTAGAATCAAACCGTCTACATCGCTTTCATCTTGGTAAACGGGCTGTTCGTCAATGCTGCTTTCACTGTCACTCTCAACTGTTTTACTTGCTTTTGTTTCTTTTTTGATTTTGTAGATTTCACACATTTACTTTTCTTATTCTGTTCTTGCTCCTGTATTTTCTTTAAATATTCTTTTGTTGTTAGAACTTTTGCCAGAGTCTATTTTTCTTCTTCTTGCTGTCATGTTTAGGCCTCTTTAAATTTTATCTAGTATGAATGATTCAAAAGAGCAAGATAGCTTGGGAAGAAGATTGTTAGATTGATCTAGAACATATTCAATAAACTGTTTGGTCTGCAGCAGAAGTTGTGGAATTTCTACATCGTGATCTTCGAAAATATCAAGCGGATTTCCAAACACTCCATATTCTTTATATGTAAGTAGTTTTGCAAGATCTAAGCAACGCCTTTTATTCTGGTTGGTTCGAAAAAAAGCTGGTCTCGTCTAAATTCCAGATGTGACCAGCCTTGTGTTGCAATTTTAAATCAGATCTTATCAATTAAATCTATTTCCATTTCTTTGGTTGAGAAGTTTTTCTTCCCTGTTTTCGAAGTGAAGTAAACGTGTTAAGTTGCATTTCTAACAAATGAAGTGCCATCCTCTATTAATAGCTGTTTCCATATCACTTTTCTCGCAAGGGCGCTTTTTGGGAAAGTAAGCTTTTGGAATTATTTCAAAAAGTTTAAAAACTTTGTCTTGTTTTTTAACTTACATGTGTCTCGTTTTTAAACTTTGTGGTGTCTCGTTTATAGACGTGTTTCTTTGCGTATTAGCAAAGATAAACTAAATTCGTTATGAAATATCATTTGTTGTTTTAATAAACGCGATACTTGCCAAGTATCTACGATCACGTACAGCGGTGCAACAGGAAATGTTTGAAAATACAAATTAAAAGATTTTCTAAGCAAAATGCAGTCAAATTCGATGTTTTTTTCCATGTTTGCGTTTACGTTTATTTATTATTTATTACAAATTTCAATTGTATACTCTGCGACATAAAAAATGCAACACCAAAAGGGCTTTAAAATTTTTGAACCAAAATTGGCAAAAATGTTTAACTAACCATGGAAAATTTTAAGATTTTACTTGTTGTTACAATTGAAATTATCAACGTAAAAATTATCAACAACTGAGTGAATTCGACAGAGGTCGCGTTATTGGTTACGTGAGTGTGGTTTTTCATTCAGAGAAATTACTAACCGTGTTAATCATTTGTAGTACGGTGTTATTAAGCAGCGTCTAGAAAAGGTCAAAAACGTCGTAGACAAAGAAGTGGACGGCCAAGACATACAAATGGACCGCCATCTTCGATCTCTGTTGCGGGACATGTTTCTCACATTATGGGGTGCTATTGTTTATGGAAACAGGTTGCAGTTGGTATTCATTTGAGGCAATGTGAATGCCCTTCCGATATGTTGATCAAGTGGTAGAACCCCATATCCTTTCATTCCTCTAGGAGCTGGAGTACCCGATTTTTCAACAGGATAATGCCCGTTGCCACATTGCAAAGCTTTCTATGGGGCGCTTTGAAGTGGCTAACGTCAATATTTTGCCGTGGCTAATCACATTTTTCGACTTTTCACTTACCGAATATGTGTAGGCCATGATGGGTAGAAGACTCAAACAATTAGCCAAACCTCCACAGACACTAGAAGCTCTGCAGAATGAATTATAGATTACTTGGAATGCAATACCTCAGGAAGAAATCAACAACCTGGTGGAATTCATGCCAAGAACGACATCTTATATTTAATTTTTTTAATATTTTAATCAACTACTACTTTTGACTAGTTAAACATTTCTGTCAAGTTTAGTCCAAAAATGTTAACGCCTTCTTGGTGTTGCATTTTTTATGTAACATATTTTTAGTTTCCTATAAGGAAAGTATAGCGATCCTAAATCAGAAAAAAGTATTTTTGACAAAAAAATTTTGGGTGTCTGCGTGTAAAGATGTACCCACGATAATTCTCGAACCAAAACTCCTAGTAACTTAAAATTTATCAAAATATGGGTCTGATAAAGAAACCGAAAGTGGGTGTACCTGCCATTTTTAACAGTTTTTCTTATATAATTTCGTACGTATGTAAACTATTCGAATTATTTTTACAGTTTCTTATAGAGTTAATTCTTTTTAACAATTTATTCAAATAATTTTTTTCTCTAACATTAACAGTTTATTAGATGTTTGACTTGTTTATATACGGAATGCTGCATCTTATTTAAATTATGTTTGGATGTACCCACGATAACTCTCGAACCAAAAGTCCTGATGACTTGAAATTTGGTATGGAGCTGGCTTTTCATATTCTCTCGGTTCTATCAAAAGATGGGTTTGATAAAGAAACCGGAAGTATATAATTTTGTACGTATGTAAATTATTCGAATTATTTTTACAGTTTCTTATAGAGATAATTCTTCCTAACAATTTATTCAAATAAAAAAATGCTAACATTAAGAGTTTATCAGATATTTAGTTTGTAATTTAAAATGAATTCACAAATATAATATAATTTCAAATTCTGCCTGCGACAATTTTCTTTTACTGATTTACTAAAAGGGTAAGTAATATCAAGGCGCACAAATATGCTAGAGAATCAATACAAACGTGTACATATCACTTCAAAATGGTTTTATGACAGCACAACCTTAAAAAAATATGTAAATATTCCTTTATCATTCTTTATAGGAAAGTCGTGTGGTGAATGTCTTGTTTTTGACTGAAATTTCGGCCGTCTTATTTTTGCACCACTTAACCCTAACATTAATCAGTTACGTAGCCAAGATTTTAGTTAGGTCTGCTTAGAATTTTTAGTTTTTAGTTCACTTTTATCTTATAAATCAACTAAAAGGTTTTGAAAATAATGTAAACATCCCTTATAATTAAACATTTACTGAAAATTGATTTAAACTAAAATAAATTCAATGTATATAATGTTTTAAAGTATTGTACAATATTCATGATTCCTTAAAGCAATAATCGTTTCGTTCAGGCATGATGCCCAAGACTTTATCAGAGCTGAGTTTAACCTCCCAGTGTATTGAAATTAAAGCTAATGCGCTCATCCTTTTGTTACCAGTTATATTTATAAGAGTTTTCATTCGTTTTGTTGTTGAAAAGGAGCCTTCTACACTGGCTGTTGTTACATGCAGTGTGGCAAACACTGTAAAGATTCGGAAGAAAAGACTTTTTCAAAATTTTCAATACTTTAGTCGGTCATGTTATTACCAAAATATTTAGACAGATTTTGTAGCATTTGAGCTTTATCCTTTTGAATCACATTTAAGGTATTTCTCACGCTTTGTGACTGGCGCAGTCAACTTTAGGATACATTTTTCTTAACTTAGCTTGAACACCTTTTTTATGACCAACCATACTTCTGGCTCCATCATATCCTTGCCCAACACATTTATTCATGTCCAAACCAAGTTTTTCACATTGTTGCCGAATTGTCTTTGTAATGTTTTCTTCAGTAAAATCATAAATTGGCGTAAAGCCCAAAAAATCTTCTTTGATCACTAAATGATCATTATTTTTAGATTATACCTGTTGCAAAAAAAAAGTTGTTCAACTGCCGTTATATCTATTGTTTCGTCTACCATAATAGAAAATAAATATGCAACTTTTTTTATTAACGTTTCTTGGATAATTCCCGCATTCATTTCTATTATTTCATTTTGAATCCTAAAATTTATGGATAATGCATTTCTTCTTCCATTTGAAATATGATTTTTCAGGTTTTTATTTCCACTGTTAGCTCTAAATCGCAGCAAGCTCAAAACTTTCCATCTTTAGTTAGTTTTTTTAAAGTGAGAGGTCCACTGTCATCATTCTCACACAACGAAAGCTTTTGCTCAACACAAAATAACATAGTTCCAACGATGGGCCTAAAGGCCGTCTGACACTATCAACTTTTTCAACGAAATTTTGAATGAGAATTTGAACGAAAAATATTGTATAAAGAAAAGTGCTACATCGTGAATGACACGAATTTATATTCTCCATGAAATTACATATGAAAGCATGCGCATTGCTTGTATAACCTGAAAGATTATAACTGATTATAACCTCATTTTATTTGTTTCGTACGTATTTTTTAGAGCATCCGTCGTTGCACTGCGATAATAATATAACGGGTGTTTCATTTTATACAAGCATTGATATTTCCATGATATTTTTGATACTCGTCATATTTGAGGTTACAAAACACAAAATTCGTTAAGAATAGAAAATAAACAAAACCAACTTTGCATGCGCGGTTATATTTTTAGATGAAAAATAGAACAGGTTCTATTTTTCGTCATGAATTTCGTTCAAGTGTGTTTGACACGATCGAAGAAATTTTAATTCAAATTCTCATTCAGAATTTGGTTGAAAAAGTTGATTGTGTTAGACAGCCTTAAGAGCAGCTCGATTTTCTGCCCGTTCTTTCTTGCGATGTCAATTTAATTATGTAGCTACATATTGAACAGTTTGTGTAGCAACAGCTACAAAGTTTTCTGCAAATATCAAACATTTACGATGAAATTAAATAAAAAAATCAAATTTTTCTAAAACACTTTTCCATTGCTTGAATGCACTGTTGACAAAAGATCCTGGTTTTTCGTGACAAGTATTTCCAAACCCTTCTTGGCTAAAAATAAAACAATTTTTTTATTACAATGAAGCTGAAATTTTAATAACTTTTTGTTAATTAATGTCGAAGGATAATTATATGTACCCAGAACCAAGGTATTCGTTAAAATTGTTTTTTTAATTGTCATCCAATTGTCTAATTCAGAATTCAATTAGTAACGAATTTGAATTTTTGCAGTTTTTTTTATTAATTCAGTGAATGATATTTTATAAAGCGGCATAACCTAGTGCATACTGTTTTTTATTTACCCTGTAGAATAGAAACTATTCGGTTACCTTGCTCAGTTTTGTTAAGCTTCAAAAGAAACCATGTGATGAGGAATCCTTAGGACGCTTTATTTTGTCAAGTTTTAATCTACGCTTACAGCAGACCGAAACGCAAACGACTAATGGAGGCAACAAAATTTACTTTAAAATTGCTGACTGAAGCTTTAAAAAAATGCTTAGTATGCTGTTACGTGGGCGCGTTATAATTATTACCTCGAATTGAATGTTGTATGCATCGTGTGAAATTGGTGTCAAAACGATGTTCTAAAGATCTATATTAAATTAACAAAAACCTAATCAAATCAAAATTTTATTCACATACAATATCTAAGCAAAAGTAATAAGCTTGTTCTAAGCTTGAATCAAGCTGATTTGGCAAGGTTGTAACAAGTTTACCTTGGCAAACGTTTATAAGCTTGATGCAAACTTGAATCAAGCATTCTAAATAGTTACTATACAACAAACTTGTATAGTCAATGTATTAAAGTTTAAAAAAAATGAAATAATAAATTACAAAACAAGAAAACTACAAATTGTACTACTAAACCAGCAAGCAAAAACTGTAAAATAAAAAGAATTATTTTTACAAAGCTTGCACAATATTTTTTTTAATTTGTCCATTCACTAAATAAAAATACATAGTTTTGTTACTCATTTTTTAAGTTGATCTAGAAACAATAAATACATTTAAGAACACAAAATTAATGAAAAGCATAAATATTTGAATAAATAAATAAGAGGTTAGAAAGCTAAAAATAAATTTTAATTAAAATTGTTGCCAGAATGATAAACTAAGTGGTATTTTTATTTATAACAGCTACTATTGTAATTAAAATCGCACATAATACATTAACTTAATACTAATTTATATAATATTGTGCAAGTTTTAAGAATTTTTTACACATTTTTGATTAATCGTATGATAACATATTGTATATTTGTAACTTTTAACGATATACTAAATCGCGTTTAATTAATTTTAATGAGATTCACACATAAATGTTATCATTTGCTGCTTAACATTAAATATATAGATTTAATCGCTACAAGTTTAATTCGTTTTTTAAATACTACAATTATATTATACATTTCTGTTTATAAAAAGCCAAACACATGTAAACCTAAGAAAAACATTAAACAAACAGTTTTTTGTTTAAAACATGTACTTAATGAATTTTAGTTACAGTTTGTTAAAGAGTTTAGTTTAGTAGTATTTTATTCAGGATTTTTTAATTATTAAAAAGTTTACAGTGTGTTATAAAATTATAGGTTTTTTCAGAAAGGGTCTAATAGTGTGTTTGCGTAATACGTAAATTTTGGTAACCAAATGCCGTTTATTTATTCGCTTTTTACTCAGCAGCCGTAGGCTGTATGTGGTATTACTGCATTACAAACATCTCTATACATATATCTCTAGAGCTCTGTCATCGTCTACCAGAGATGTGGCGCCGCGTCAGAGCTACACAAAGTCCTATCGCCTACGGAAATTTGTAATTGAGTAAACGATTCGCACTACTTTGGATTCGGTAAATATGTGCTTAGTATTTGTCAAATATGGAATATGTGTGTGTGACTTAAAATGTTGTACAAAATAAATGTCAGAACTACAGATAATAATGCAAATAAAAAAAACAGGAGTTGTGATAAACTAGTGCTGGACCGCCAAATCGTTGACCCTCATTGTTTTTATGTAGTAAAAGTAAAACATTTAATTAATCTTTTTGTTTAAGGAAAACTGGACGTTAAGGCTAAACTTATGTATCTCGCAGTAACCCAACAACAAAAAGTTTTGAAAGATAAACGATTAAATTTATTTAGCACACCAAAGCTTAAAATGTATTGACACAGAAATAGTAATCCTCATGTTTAAAATAGTCAAAATTGAATTCAAAAACAAGAAGCGGTGTTGGAGCTTTATTGAAAAACTTTTTGAGTTTTAAAAAGATGTTATTGGTTACGACTGTACTAATGATTATTTGCAAACTAGAAATCTTAATTATGCACAAGCGTGGAGAATTATTGAATAGTCTCTTCTAAGGCTAAAAGCACTTTGAGATAAGTTTGGTCAAACTATACTCGCAAGAAAAGCTTTTGTTTCAATAATTACATAATAATTTTCTAACTGGCAGTTTCTTGATGAAATTGTAATTGAAATGTCTGACGAACGAAAATTAAAGTGGCTAACAAATTCACCGAACATGAGAACCAAAAAGCTTCCCTTAAAAATGTTTTTAAAATTAAGGTTTATTATTGTGTAGCAAACATGGAATTCAAATGGAAAAACAAGAAAACAGATACAATAAAGAGGGAAAAATCGATAAAAACCTAAACTCAAACTGTACCTACTGCAAGACGAAACAATAAAATATTTATACCAAAAAAAACTGGACCAAAAACTAATAAAATTCAGATTCGATGCAGTGGAGAAAACGTATATAAAAATAATGGACAGTATTAAAGAAGCGGCATTAGAAGCATTACAAGAAATAGATGAAACAGAAACAAATTTCAAACAGAAATTTCATGAAGCAGCTACGGAAGCAATTAGTGTGAAAAAACAACTATACAAAAAATGGCTAAGCACAAAAATGAATGTAGACTACAAGAAGTACAGAGAAAAAAACAGGAAAGCAAAAAAGATAGTCGTTAAAGAAAATAATGAAGGATTGAAAAGAACCTGCCAAAACGTCGACCAATATATTCAAGAAGCTCGAAATCCTGGAAAATAAAAGAAACCTTGAAAACGAATAACAAGGATAAAGCACACATACCGTATATTAAGAAAGATGAATGGAAATCCTACTATAAGAACCTACTAACGGAAACACGAGAAGAATTTATAGAACAAAGGGAAACACATAAAGGAAAAATGGAAGAAAAAGAAATAATAGACATCACAGAAGAAGACATGCACAAAACAATAAGAACAATCAAAAATAATAAATCACTAAGATCCAAAAAACTTATACGGATAATCAGAAACATGTTCCAAAAAATAATAAATGGAGTATAAATGCCTGAGGAATGGAATTACGCATATCTAACTTCCATATTTAAAAAAAGGGGACAGAAGGAAATGCGAAAGTTACAGAGGAATACGCGTAATAGCGATGATGGGAGGAGTCTACAGAAGGGTAATAACGAATAAACTGTAGGAAAATATAGATGGAAGAATGGGGGAAGAATAAGCGGGTTTCACAGTCGGAAGATCGACCATAGATCACATATACACGCTACAGCAACTTCTAGAGAAGAAAACGGTCAAAAATATAGCAATACATCTCGCTTTCATTGATTTAAAAAAAGCGTATGACACGGTACCAAGAAGCAAACTCTGGAAAGCCATGACAGAAATCGGAGTACCACACAACCTGATAGAAGTAGTGAAAATCTATATAGGAACAACAAAGTAACAGTGAAAGTTGGATCGAAAATGACAAACAATTTTAAAACCACTAAAGGATTGATACAAGGCTGCTCCACTTCACCGACACTCTTAAAATATACCTTAAGCACACTTTTTAAAACTAAAAACAAAAATGCGAAGAAATGGGCGAGGCAGTTAGAAATAAACACTTATACACACTTAGTTTCGTAGACGATCAAGTGGTCATCGCTCAAGATGAAGGAGATTTTGGTTTTATAGTGCCTAAGTTAAAAAAGAAGAAACAAAAGCAAGACTAGAAATAAATTTTACGAAAACATAATACCTGGTAACATCACAAGAAAAAGAAGGAGACCTTATAGTAGACGAAAACACCAAAATAAAAGAAGTAGAAAAGTTTAACTGCTTAGGATACACTATAACAAAAAATACAACAACAGAAGAGGAGATAAAAAATAGGTTGGGAATAAATTTCACTTGGTTTAACTTTCTTTGCATTTAGAAAACGAATCACAGATCTGATTTCACAAGCGGCGGCATTTTCAATTAAGGCTGACATTATAAAGAAGCACTACAAAAAACACGTCGGCAGCAGCAATCTGAAAATGACGTACATGTCTTCTGCTTGAGTCAGAGTAACTGCCGCGCATGCTCAGAACTGCGATCGCAGCGCCGCTGCGGATAGAAATAGAAACGGAACTTACATTGTAGATATACCTCGTATATTGTGTAATAGACACCGTTATTTAAGCATAAATGGTAGGTTCACCAAACGTAAGTTTTTGTACTTAAATAAATTTTGTTCCTTTCTAACGCGTTAAGAAATATATGTGTAATAGCGAATTATTGGCAAATATTGACTTAGGTAAACTAAAAAAACTATACCAATTATTTAAAAGATAATTAAAACCAAGACGTAGTAATGAACGAGGTTGGAGAGAACAAAAATACTAAACAATCAGATAGAGACATTAAAAAAAAGAAAAATATTTACTACTCAAAGAAGAAGAAAAGTGTAAGATGTGCATGAAATTAGCTTATACAACATGTGCTGTTTACAGTAAAGTTTACCTATATTAATTGACAATATATTTGACACAACCCTTATCATTTGAAACGCTATTTTCTAAACTAATCAAAACACGCTTAAAATTAAATATGACCAACAATAACTTAAAGGTGTTTGTGTTAATGCAGCCAGAAAAGAACATTCGACACCATATTGATAGTGATAAAAACTACGAATTTGTGAAACAAGTAGTTGCTCTCTTAGAAAATCGAGATGAGACCTTGGTAGCATTTAAGTGTTTTGATTTTTTAGAAGATAACCATGTGATCTTCAAATATATTAAATTGCATTTTAACTAGAGAGTGTTCGATTTGTTAAAACGTATTGAAACGTTCGAGAAATTATTTGCAAATGCAAGATCCTTCTAGAAGCTGTTATCCATTTTCTAGAAGATATAGCGAAAAGTAGGGAACACTCGAGAAGGATTCGCCGATGTGTATATATACTCACGGAACAATTCGTAGGTCAGTTATTGCTGGAATGCGAATACATCAGTGTTAAGAAGATTATTAAAGTGGAAATAAATCGTTAGCACGCGTGTGTCTAGATAAATTGACCGAGAATAATCTTGTACGTGATTTTGGTGTAAACAATTGTGTGAAGCTATCCGCGGACTTTATCTTATCTTCCTGTAAGTGATATAAATTAGTTGTAAGTGTTTTTATTAAATATTATTAGATTTAATTAGTTCGATTAATTTAAAAGTGTACATATTTCTAGAATAAGTAAACGTATTTTTAGTCGCTTTAAATAAATTAGTTTTTAATAAATAAATACGCAACAGTATTATTAAAGAAATAGGACCAGGTACCTGTAAGTTATGTCAATTAAATTTTGACGTGATTAAGTCATTTTACCATTTTTGCAAGCGTATTTTTATGTTATTTTTAATTTTTGTACATAGTAAAAAATAATTTACAGCAAACCATTTACTCTGCTTTAGCGATTAGTACCTTACAAAATAATATCGCACATCAATATGTTTTGTACGATGATAAAACACTGGGTTAATCATCTTTAGGACACTTTGATTATTAACACGGAATATTCTTTTGCACGCTTCTGATGCTGTTATATATTGTCCTCTGATGTTGAGCACGTAACACATTATTGTCTTTTGGTTGTCCACGTAATTGCACTATTGTTGAAATTAAAAATATATCCTGTTGTTGATTTTCGTCTCACTAGGTCACCAGCGAAATTCGGATCTGTGTAACCAGTTACTACAAAGTTGTGCCATATTTAAGATCGTTATTTTTTTAGACCATAGGGCAGGTTTTGCTGCATTTCAATAAGTTTTTTCATGTTTATGAAGACTTCTACTAAAAACATTCACTATGTAAGGTGCATCTGGACAAGACTAATTTGCGATATGGTACTTCTTCATTCATCAACTGTATTTAAGGATTGGTCAAGCATACGTTTGGACTACTTGGGATTTTATACCCAACACAATCTATAAATTTGAAACGATTTAGAATACGCTCAATAAACTTACTTACATTTATTTAGATTGATTGATTCTTCTTGTCACATTTAATTTGTAGTCCTACAAAAATATTTGATCCACTAACAGTTATTTTAGTGCCGATTCAAGTTGTACTAATATCTTGTTCAGTATATTTTTATATTTAGCAAATATAAATTTGTTGTCAACATATAAAACTAATATTAAGAGTTCGTTTTTAAATTTACCCCATCTGTTTTACATTGTTATTTAAATAATTGATAAATTTAGAGTTCCAACGCTTTGAGGTTTTCTTTAATCCGTATAAAGATCTGTTTGCACACTGTTCTTGGAATATCAGTTATGTCAGGTGAGAGTTTCCTGTAGATTTCTTCTTTGATTTTCCCATGGAAGAATTCCGTTTTAACATCAAACTGCATTATTTCTAACTATTTTTGTGCTGCTAATGTCAATAATGAAGTTTGCGTTTGGAAATCAGAGAATAAAGACAAACAATTTTTGTGTAAAAGTACACTATAATTCTAAGTGCAATAATAGTGTACACGAAAGCGAACCCCAGCTGGGCTCCCAGTCACGTAACAATGGGTAAGAGATCAATTGATAATCTATCACCTCCAGTTTTAACAAATAAGAAATATTATTTTGAACCCACTAACTTTATCACCGCCAATAGATATTATCTCTCAAATAATAGCATACAAAATGCTAGCAACATAATTTATCAAGGTAAACAGACAGCCGCAATTGCCCAGATGGAAATAAAACAACAAAATAGTGTTACAAATGAAACAAAGATAACCAAATAAAAATACCACCAATATTCTTACATTATGCAGCAAATTCAAAATACCAAGGAATAATCAAAGACCTCAAAGAACAAACAACAGGAGAATTTGAAAAAGCATTAAAAGTGACTAAAATCAATCTAAACACTATAGACTATAGAAAAATGACTAAATTCTACACAGACAACAATCCTAACTATCAGACTTTTAAAGACCCTAAGAAAAACAAGCTATCAGTATCGATTACAGAGTTAAACTATTCGGTCATAAAGGTAGTACGCCTTTACAATAAAGACCAAAAACCAGTACTTTTACGTGCGGTGGATTTAGACAACACGGATAAAGCAAAACAGATTATGAATTTACATTAAATACAGCACAGCATAATTAAAGTTGAAGCTAGACATTTCTCAATGTAAAAAATGCCAACGGTACCGACACACGCGCAACTATTGGAGAATGGAACTCAGATTTGTGAAATGCACAGGCAGCCACCACTATGCCTAAGTATTACCCCGCCAATTTTAAAGAATGCAGTTATTATCTAAAACTAAATCGCCATATAAACACTTTCAAACAACCTGATTATACCCACAAATCAGTAATTTAACTGTCCTTAACTGAAATGCTGACTATATTAAAAGACAGCAGACGTTATTCGTAAAATTCTTAGTTAGACGTCAGGCACAACGTGGATGTTGCATGTATATCCGAAACACATCTACGTTTACACTTAGAAACATTTATAGCACCAGAATATGAAATATAAAGATCAGATGCAGTTGGAGCAGCGTATCAATTATTATCAAGCGTAAATTAGACCATAATCCTTTAATAAATTTAGAACTTGAAGACCTAGAAAAAGTTTATAATATATATAATACACTTTATGCTATATATAATCAAATAAATAAAAAATGCTAAAAAGCTATGTCAATAAACTATTTCATGGCAATCATCAAGCATTAGTCATAGGTGATTTGAACTCAAAATTTTCAGACTGTGGATGTAAAGCTACAAACCCAAATGGTGTAAAGTTAATTAATTTTATTATAAACCACGGAATACAAATAACAACTCCTCACAGATTATCCTAGAAGACCGGATCATAAACCCGATGTATTAGACATAACCTTGTTCAAAAACTTTAACAAACCAATTTATTAAACTATGCTAAATGAGCCTAATTCTGATCACTTAGCAGTGATCGTCTCATTCTTCAATGTGCCGCAACCAGTACCAATGATACCCAAATTAATTGAAGGTAAAGTTGACTGGGATATTTTCCATATTAAATTAGACAAATACATAAAAAATCTATTGTGCATACAAACAACAAACGATGTAGATGAAACCGTACAACAATATACGGAAATAGTGAAAACTAGCATACAATCAGCAGTAATACCAAATAATAACAAACCACGACGATATCCCCAAACACCAGTAAAAATTCTAAACCTAATCAAACTTAAGAACCAAACAAGACGTAAGTGGCGAAGAACACGCAGACCATAACTAAAAAAGCTTATTAATCAACTAATCCACCAGGTTAGAATAAAACTAGACGATTATAAACTTAATATGCACAACAAATACATTGAGGAACTACAACCTCAAGATGCAACAATGTGACAGGCTCCCAAAAGAATAATACGGCAACCATAGATAATTTATCCACTAATAGACAGCAACGTCCCATCTGTCACCAACAATGAAAAAACCAACCTATTAGCTTTGAATATTTAGTCTTTACACTAAATGACGTAAACATAACTCAAAAACATCAACAAGAAGAAACGAAACTATTGATAACAATAAAAGACAGGTACAAATAGAGTCCTTCTTCCGTCACCATCAGAAACTAAACACATTATTATAAAACTCCCAATAAAAAAATCACCGGAACTGGGTTTGGTTACATACTCAATATTGAAACAACTTACAATAAAGACACTAGCGCTTCTGACAACAATATATACTGCTTGCCATCGAATTGGGTGTTTTTCAAAACAATGGAAACAACCCATCATTCTATCATTTCATAAAAGAGGCAAGGATAAACATAAACCAGGTCGTTATCGCCCAATCAGCCTTCTTTCAACGCTGTCAAAGCTTTTGGAGAAAATTATTCCTATACGGCTAAATGTAATCCTGGAAAAGAAAAACATCGTACCATAAGCTCGTGAGAATTACAGAAACAATAGAACAAGGCTTTGAGAACAAGAAATATAGAGTTGTTTGCTTCATCCACCTTAAAAACGCCTTTGACAGGGTGTCACAGGAAGTGATAGAACCAAAACTCCCACACTATCTCTTTGACATCATCACCTCATTTATTACAGATAGAGTATTTAGAGTTCGGGTGCAGGTAATCCTATCTACTAAAAGAACTATTAACCCTGTAGTGCCACAGGGTAGTAGTATATTACGACTCTTTTTAACATTTACGCACATGATTTACAAACTACAAATAGTGCCATCTTAGGAATTTTTGCAGTAATTACGCAAAATGTAAATCTCCAGATAGCAGTTAACCAACTACAAAGCCTCTTACACTCAATCTGCACATGACATAACAAATAGAAAAATTAAAATTAATCCAACGACAAGCCAGGTGAAAGTCTTCACTTTGAAAAGAATTTCAGATCTTCCAAACGTAACAATCAATCAACATATAATAGAATGGAACGCAAGAGATATGACAGTTAAATACCTAGGGGTTTATTTAGACACCTAACTTCGATGGGGAATCCATGTAAATAAGAAGAAGAATGCTATGCGAAACTTTTACTACTATATCCGTTAATTAACAGAAAATCTGACCTGCGCATAGAGTGCACCATGTTAATCTACAAAAGTATTTTACGACCAATCTTAAAATATGCATGTCCAGTTTCGCGTACTACAGCTAAGACTCACTTACGAAAACTTCAAGTCCTACAAAACAAAATCACTAAAATTGCAGTGAACGTCCTGTGGTTCGTTAGAAATGAAAAAATACACAGAAACTAAACTTACCGAATGTGTCATACTTTATAAATACTTTGTGTACAAAATTCTTTGCTAAAATACCGGAGTGCTTAAATTCAGTATTATATAACCTAAGCCAAAAGAACCAACATCAGAAACTCAAAAGAGAACTCCCACAATACTTATTGCCCTAGTTAAACTAGTTTTAATTAAACGTGATTAATGTTAGCTAACTCTTACATCTTACATACAGTGATAGCGCTACAAAAGAGTCATATGATGACCTCACTATGTATTAATTAATGTTCTTGTTTAACAGAATCATGTATAGCAGATGTAATAATACTCTGCTGCTGTCGTATCTTTTTGTTGGATCAAATGTCTTGTAATAAAAAATACAGTGACGGAATAAAGAATGTATAATAAAAGTAAAAATAATCATTTGACCACGGCAAGCAATCGTAACCACAGACCTCTGGGTATGGGTTGAATGGAAATAATTACAAAGATGTGAACTCCGTTAATTATAATAATATAATAATAACTATACTTAATATACTATTTACATTAGAGAACAATGAACAATATTTGAATTAAACATATTTAGAATAAAACAGTATTTAAAATAAAATATTTGGACACCAACCACCTTTAAATCGGTGATGAATAAAAAGCGTAAAATCTTACATCTAATAAGTAATTAATATTAAATGCAAAAAATAGTAAATGGTTAATTTGTTATCCAGTGAAAAGTTTTAATAACACAATTTAATTATTTGAAGATAAAATGCAGTATCTTAATTTTAGTTGACTCACCATGTTCAATATAACGTTATCGGATATCTTCTATTTTTAGCACATACTTGCTTGACGTGATAAGATTCTTCAACAGGAATATAACCAAAGCATAATAAACTTCAATAACTGATAATCCATTAATTAAACGACAAATCCAAAATGAAAGATCCAGTTAGAAACGAAATACCAGAAAATAAAAAGATCCAATAAAAAGAAAGATCCAGAATAAAAAGAAAGACCCTAAATATAAAAAATTAGAATGTTTTTTTTTAAATGACATCATGTACTCACGCTGCAATTAGCAACGGTCTTCAAAATAAATTCCTTTGTCTTAACTATTGCGCAACATTGCGAAGTCACTAAAAATGTTGAATTCAATAGAAAAATTATATCAAAATAAAGGTAAACTCACCAATAATTAGATGGAATGAATAAAAATTAAATTGCATAGGTTTTTACGCCATAATCAAGAAAATTTTGTCTTCCTCGCATCACACACGTGAACTGCGCGAGATTGTTCAAACGGAAGTGAAGTTCAAAGATGTGAAGTTTAAGCTAATACTAAAGTACAGTTAAAACAACGCGACGTTGCCAAACTGAATAAATTTACGTGCAATATTAGTTGCAGAAAATAAATGAATGTAAAATTGAATTTTAATGTAATGAATTCAAACGGGACGTTACAGTCTCATCTTAATTGATACCCTTGATTTGTAAGAAACCTTTTGCACACAATGAGATTTGAATTGCACGTTTTCTTTTTTGTTTTTTTGCCGTTGGTATAGTCAAAAACTACCACGTTTTGTTTGCTTTTAAAGAATCTAATTCTTCTGCAATTGCTATTTTGCATTCGTTTTTTTCTGAATTTTCTATAGCTTCTTTATAGGTAAAAGAAATACTGATTTCAGTAAAATTTTACCCGTTTTCGATAACATACTCTGGTAGATGTTTTGGTAACCTTATGTTTTGTCTTCTACGAAGGATTGCTAGTCTCTGTATTGTCTTTACTTACATTATGATTTTCTTTATTTATTAGTTCTCTTTCTACATCTTCATTTTTCTTTTTGGTGTTTGTATTTATCATGATGTTATTCCACATTGGTATAACTATTGTACTATTTTCATTAAAATGAACATAACGTAAAACTTTGAGTTTACCTGTCATCCGATTATACAACCTGTAATTTGTGGAGTTTTTTTCGTATCTTATTAACTATTCACTCTTTTTTTTCAAGTTTTTTCGCCGACTATCTGGCACATGTAAATAAATTTCGCAACCAAAAATTTTTGCATATTCAGGGAATGACTTCTTTCCTTCCACATTTCAAATGGTGTTGAATCTTTTGTTTCTGTACTCGGTGTTCTATTCAGTAAATATATTGCTGTGTTGAGAGCCTTTGCCCATAGTTTTAAAAGCATATCTTTTGTGTACATCATGGCTCTGGTACTTTCATTACAGTGCGATTTTTCCTTTCACATTTCCCATTCTGTTTTGGTCTATAAATTGCAGTGGTTTCTAAAATAATACGATCATATATTACGTAAACGTTTGTTTTGTTTGTTCATTTATATATTCAGTTCGATTATTAACACAAACACGTTTCACATTACGATCAAATTTATTTTGACGTCTTTTAATAGTCACAGAAAGCAATATGAGCACAACTTTTGTGTTTAATTAACTTTACTTCTAGGTAGCCACTACAGTGGCTTTAAATAACACAAAGTATCTTAAACCTCCGATTGAGTCTTATTGGTTCACATACGGCACTGTAAACCAGTTATTTCTTTTCGTGTAAATTTATTATTATTATTATCATCTGTTAATGTTATGTCGTCAACAAGTCCTTTTCTAAATAGTTCCTTTATGTATCTTAGATTTTTATGTCTTAATCTGTCATGCCACGTTTTTGATGAATCTACCGTTGTTACATTTGTTTCATTTCGATGTTTTTGGCTCTATAAACATCACATACAGATTATTAATATTTCGAAATGCAGATCTAACTAATTCGTAGTTTTGGAATTTACCATATTTCCACTAGCGTTCCATCGTACCTTTTACCATTAATCAATTTTTCTATGTAAACTGTACAAATTCCTGGAAATTTTTAGTCATCTTCAAAATAGTTAAGCCTTTTTTTTGAAGTGTGGCAAAATACTTTCTATTTGGACTCATGTGTCGAGATGGTTCACTATCCATTAGCCATAACAATTCACATTTGCCTGATAAGGCTTCTGTTTCATCGAGAACTTCTGTTGTGTTAAAAGCGCGGTTCTAAGTACTGCTGCCAGAGATTAAAATTTTTGTTGTCATTACTGAGATATCAAGGCACCCGATTTCTTTATTTGTCGAGCAAAATTTTCTGCTCTTGATATATGTTGGACAATCAAATCTTTCATGTACAATCATTCGATTGTCGAAATATTACAACTTTCAACTAAGAATATCTTTTCTAATTTTAATGCTAACTCAATATTTTTATTCTACTTCTTTATTTGATCTGAATTAGTTGGTGTTGCTTCCGGTTTAGTTTCAGATCTATTGACTAGTTATACATTGCTTTAGCACGTAAGGTACATTTCATTTGAAATTTCCATTGCTGGTAATTCTTGCCGTTGAACTTATTTGCATAAAACCGCCTGAATTTCCATTGTCGTACATTATGTTTCAATTCCTATAATAATACCAATATTTTATTAAAGAGAGCAAAGGGCCACCTACTTTTAGTCCTCTTTTCATTTATTTTTAGTACGCTGAACAGTTTACTTGCTAGACACAGAACTATTCTTTTTAACCTCTACTACGTGTTAACGCTGTTTCTCCACTTTACACTTTATCCGTTTTGGGTATTTACCTGGGTATTTAACTATGGTATTTACCCTTAAAAATAAATATCCGGGTAATTTTCATCACAAAGTGTAACGTGTAACGAGGGTTTAAAAAGTTCTCAAAGAAAAAAAAATTAGGACTAGGACCCCCCTAAAGTCTCAAAATCTCTCAAAAATAATTTGACGTTTATGTCGCCAAGTTTAATTATGTATTTCTGTGAAAAGTGTGTAGTAAAAACGAGTGACGTATTTTCAATTTAACTTCAAACTTGGTAAAAAGAGTGTGTAATGTCTGTTTTAGCTTTTATATCTGATCATAGAGCATCGATATATGGACCATATGATCTTGAGTCATCGGACTATTATTTTAAATTAAAAAAAAACAAATAAGTAACGTTTAAAGTTGTGGTATTTAAATATAATGTAAAACAACGGTAGATTGTTTGACAACAAAATAAACAAACTTTCTGTTTGTTTTTTTGCAATTTCTTATTGCTCGATATACCGGGTGGTGTACGTAAGAGATGAACATAGGGATTTAATATGTAAAATTAGTTTTATGCGATTTTCTGCTCTCCTGTTCATTTTACGGCAAAAACTGTAGAAAGGTAAGTTGTTCAAAATTAAAAGCTGCATACAAAACTATTCTTACACTTGTTATTAAGTTTTTGGTTTAGCTGCAACTTTAAAAATAAATTCAGAAATTTTTGTTAAATGGTAGCAATGGCCATGACTTGTTTCTTTTGTATGTCAAATGTTGAAAAAATATTATTCTATCAAGTTTTTTGCAAAATGTTTACTATCAAATATGAATGTCTATTAGAATAAAAAACGAGTTTTTATTATAAAATATTACTATGCTGGAAATAGTTACAGAGGGATACGGGATTTATTTTCCATAAAATGTGAAAATAAACCAATACCAAATATAGCAACAATTTCAAAACTAGTTAAAAAATTTGAGAGCACAGCCAATGTATCTGTGAACGAAAGTAATGAAGGCAATAAATATCAGAATACGTCATAACGAAGAGAATGAACAAATGCTCCTGGCTATGTTAAATCAAAATTCTACTTATAGTATAAGACATATTGCGTCTAAATGTGGTATGCACCATTCAAGTCCCTCGGAATTATTAAAAAACATGGAAACCAAGGACTTCTTTCACCTGATTTAGAAAGTGGAAATATTTTTTGCCAAATTATGCAAGAAAAAGCAGATTGTGATCGACAGTTTATTTCCTCCTACTGTTTTACTGGCGTAAGCACATTTACTTTAAATAACGAACCAATACTCGTACATGGGCCAAACAAAATCCCTGTTTGAATATATGCACGCACATAGGATAATAGGGCCATTTGAAACTACGGGAAATTTGAATACGAATAGTCATTTGAAACTTCTGCAGAATAATGGTCTTGCATTGGAAGATCCAGCTCATTTAGATTAAGATATTTGGTTCCAACATGGTGGGTGCCCGGCTCATTATGAGATAAATGTACTAGAATATTTAGATTTCGTTTTCTTGTAGCGTTAGATTGGCCGGGTGGTGCAATAAATTAGCCTGCAAGACCTTCGGACTTAGCTCTCTGCTATTTTTTTATGGAACATCTTAAAAACAAAATTTATTCAAAAACATATAGGAATTTCGATTGGTTAAGAGACACTATATTCGAAGAATTTGCCAGACAATTAGTCAATGTTAGAATTTTGTTTTACAATAGACTTGGTTATTGTCTTGCTGAGAATGGTGGCTTATTGGAATATTTATGGTAATGCCCTTAATTTTTGTGTGTAATTTGTTCAAAAAATATTGTTATGAATATTTCGTAAACTTTCGCATAAAACTAATTTTACATGTTAAATCCCTATGTTCACCCCTTACGTGCACCACCCGGTATAATAGTTCTTTTCAATTTGCTAAAAAATGACGATTACATACACAGAAAAATACGATATCTTGAAAGCATACATCATTTCTAGAAACAATTCCGTAAATGTACTTAAACATTACCAAAACGCTTTTCCGAATCGTCAACTGCTTTTATCAACAGTTATGTAAGATAACCGTCAAATAAAACGATCAAAAAACGTAATTAATACAATTTAGTTTAGATTACGCGAAATTACACGAATTAATCTTAATCCCTAGTTTAGTAATATCAATCTCATAATTACCATACTATAAAATGCATGTGCAACAGTAGCTAATTAAACTAAGATTTTACTTAACTTCCACGACATCTACTTGCACGATAAGGTTTTCTTAAGAATCAATTTTGCGGTTTTATTATTGTATATATGCGAGTAATACAGAAAAAAATCAGTTTATAAAGTAAATAAAAATTTATGCATTTTTTACCGATTAAAAAAAGTGGAAATGTCTGAGCGTAAGTGGATTTTACTATTTAGAGTTAAATTCGATGGTCTGTAAACGCGGCTTTCGTGAATGGTATCAATAACTATAAAAGCATAATGGTATTAAATTTTTAGAATATTAAAATTGATTTAATAGTTAAGTACTTAAATATGTTTAATGTGATTATATATTTACGTAGAATTGTTATATAAATAAAATATAATTTAAATATAATAGATAGCATAAAAACATTTTTGATTACTTATTTATTTTTTCTCTTTTGTTTCTTATTTATTCCAAAAATTAGAATAAATCAAACAATTGTGTTTTCAATATAGGTATAATTCTATTTAGAACAAAATCAATTCTTAATTAATAAATATTTTGTCTACACACAGGGGTGGTTTACAAACCACTCGAAACTTTTTTTATGGTTATGTATGGTGTCTCATACATGGTTTTCATCAAGCTACTGAAGTTAAGTAAATAGTAAGTCAACAGACAAAACACTTAAATAAAACTAATTAATTACAGAGACAATTATGTCAAAAAAACTTACAAAAACCATTTTGAATGTAGACATTTTTAACCGTTACAATCCACATCTAAAATTTATTCTTGAAAACAAAAAAGTAGCATTATTACCATTTTTAGATGTTTGGCTTAGTCCGGATATTAACACATCTGTGATAATTACTAAAGGGTATACTAAACCTCTCTAATAGAACAAATAACTAATTATCAAAACACCTACGTTATCAAAAAATTAACATAATGAAGGCCATAAAAAATAAAATTATAAATTTGAGCAATCTTCAGTTCTACAATAAAAACTAATATTTTAAAGAGGAATAATAACTATTCTAAAAATGTAATAAATAAAAGTCTCAAATCCTAACTAAACTGGTTTCGACACTAATTAACCTTCCTATTACAATTTTTAGCACTAACCCTAACACTAACTTTATTACTAACCCTAATACGAACATCACTTCTAGTAAAATAACAACTATCCCAAATCTAACAAATAGAATTTTTCCGATTTTAAAAACTGATAACGTTAAAATAACAATACAAAATTTTTTGTGCTGCCAACCTCGCAAACGTCAATATTCGTTCGCTAATGTTATGAACGAAAAAACTTCTAGTGTGGCAAAATGAAAACTAAAAATCCACTCAAAATTAGGTGTTTAAAGTCTATTATTATATTAGAATAAGTATGCGACAGGTGGAAAAGTCATTTAAAAAATACTGAAATTCACAATGTTAAAGTTGATGTCAAATTTGACAGATTTAGTGATAAATGTAGTACCAACATTGTATTTTTGGTAATTTTTTAAAAATTTTGAAAAAGAATGTGATTTTACAAAAGGCAACACAAAAAATAATGTACGTTACTCTCGTCGAAAATTTCATAGCATAGCTCACTCACATGCAACGCTCGGCCGTGCGGACTCACGTCGCATTAACGTTCGTTATGCTATGATGTACTTTCGACGCTTGTTACGTAAATAACTATTAATGAAACTAATTTTCCTATCGTTTGTTAATTGCAATATTAACGTATAATAACCTATCAGAAACAGATTGTTAATGATCCTATTAATGAACTAATGAAATCCACGAACGGTTTTCTATTTTAGGCCGCAGTCATACTGCAACCACAATCACCCACTACCACCAACAACTACCAACTACTATTACCTAAAACATTTAAATGCAGTCACACTGCATCAACTAGATATATTGTATCACATTTATAGCCAACCTCAACTTACTGTTTGAATTGATATTATAGATTATTGATTGGTTTATGTGCTGCTTTATTAATGTTTGTACAATGATATCTTGACATTATACAGATGATGTTAAATTGTATTGCATATAGAAGAAAGTAAATGTAAACCCATGAAATATTTCAGTTCGGAATATTTTTCTTGAAAGATTTGTAATTTCAAAACCGTTTGATGATAGTTGATGGTTAGCAGTAGCTTAATGTGACTAACGTCTTTTGCTTATAAAGGTTTGAGTTTTAGTTGATGGCCGTGGGTGGTTGACAGTGGTGCAGTGCGACCGCGGTCTTTACGTTTTTTTTTACTGCAACCAATAAAATTGTCGAAACAAATCATTCATAAAAATAAAATGATATAATTACTTGTAGAAGTTACGATGTTGCTAAACAAAGCTGACAAATACATTCTTTATTAAAAATAATTGTTGTTTTCACCATATGACGATTATGAACACACAATCTGTCTTTTGGTTTTTAACGATAATTAAGACATTCAGTTGCTTATTTCGAATCAAGTATCAAAATTGTGACGTTTGTATGTTATATATATATAATAATAATTAATAAACAAATTTTAGTTTATTACAATAAATAACAACATAAATTTTGTACAAAGCAATATTTATCATATACTTATATTGTCATAATGCTCGTGTATTTCTTTTGCTTACTTATAAAAAACATTACGTATTTAAAAATAAGAACTAACTAAAAACATTTAGCCATTGTTATTTTCATTGGCATTACCTTCTTCATGTGAGAATCCGACTCTCTGACATCTTCAATAATTTGCAAAACATTGCTTACTATGCTTTGTTAAACTCCGTATCAACTTTTATCTTATTGAAATTGTAATGATAAGGTAGTTAACAGCATTATTTTAGTAAATCATGAACAAAATAAGTTTTACTATACAATTGCGTTAGTAAAATTGAGCTTTTTCAGGATGTTTATTTGAAAACCACAATGTGGCACGTTATGGTAAGGTTAATATTACAAATCTATAATATCGTCAACTGATTACGAGTTTCGAGAGCATCATTCAGTACCAACAAAGCTAAACTTCAATATTGTAGCATTTTTTGTACTCAAACTTAATTTGTCGCAAGAATTTGTTTATGACATCTGGTCCACGATTATAATTAACTTTTACTTGCATTTTCCAAAAATAAACACCCTCAACAGATGTAAATAAATTCCTCCCATTAAAAAACAGGGCTGAAATATGTCAAGTCAGATTTACATACACAAATAATAAGAACGCATACGCATATTCATACGTGTATTGTTGGTTGCCTATACGTTAATCATATTGTTTTTTTTATTATCTAGGTCGATAAAAAATGTTGTATATTACTCTGCTGAAAAATCTTAAAATATATCTTGCTTTCATTTAGCACTGGCTTTAACCATGTCTTTTTCAAATTGAATCGATTCATATGAAGCATTATCTAACACTATTACAGCACATTTTTCTAAGTTACTTAGTACCGACTCAAAACTTGTTTTTGAATACTTTAGAATTTATTTTTTCATGGTAGTCGACAGTTTTTTTTATTGGAAAATAAGCAAACCATTTTCAACAAATCCTGTATTCGATCCTATATGTAGCACAATAATCGTTTGCTTTTACCAGAAGGATTTTGAAGTCTAGTAGATAAACCAGAAACGAAGAATTATCGTACTATTTTAATTGTTGCATCTGTCTAATTTTTTTTGTAATATAACCAGAATTAACCCAAGTTTTGTCCAAATAATATATTTTATTGTTCTTAACCGGCATAAATTTTAATTTTTTGCTATTGTAAACCGTCTTTGACAGTTTTTGCGCACTTGTCAACATAAACGTCAAATTACTTTTGAGAGATTTTGAGACTGGGGGCCCCTCCTAGTCAGTTCGAGCAATAAAATGTCGTATTCAACTCGTTCATGTTTAAATTGGACGTTTTTTCCTTCGAGAACTTTTTACACCCTCTGTTCACTCGGGTTTAAATGCTCACTTGGGAAAAAAAACGTCCAATTTACACAGGAACTCGTTAAACAAAATACGATTCTTGTGCTCTTTCTTATACTTTCTTATTTCTTGAAGGAATCGTCCTCTCCACGCTATTTTTTTTCCAGTAACATACTGTTGCAATTTTTTTCCTGTACCTATAAAATAAAGTATTTTACAAACACATTAGATTTTCGTTGGTTTAACTAGCAATTCTTGTTAATTTAGCACATTGTATACAGTAGATGCAGAAACACTGATGCAAATCACTAAAATTAATATAAATCTTTACATGTAAATATATAAAAAACACAAATAAAATAAAGGGTTACGTTATCTGCTTTTATAACGGTAAATTTACTATGATGTGTTTTAAAATTACTTGGTTCACTTTGATCGCAAATATTATAAATACTTAAATACTTGCTTTATCAGATACTAATAAATGTTTCGACTTTTTTTTATTGGCGAAAGACTGATAGAAGTTAACGAAACGCTGAAATATCAAGATTATTAGTACACAATAATTTGTCGAAGTGAATCAGGCTTTTAATGTAATTTTGCCGCGTACTTTGAAATAATCAATTACAAAGACATTTGTGGTGAGACTTATTTCTATCTGTTGAGTGTATTTAGCATAATAACAATATACCTGATTTGCTTTATAAATCATCACAATCTACATAAAACTAAAAAATGTTGAAATAATTAATATTTTTAAAACTAATTATAATCAATCAAACTGAAATGTAATCGAGTTGTTCAGGAGGCTATCAAACTATATACAATGTGTCCACGAGAAAGCTGTATTATAGGTGTTAACCCAAATTGAGTATGAACACGAGTTTCTGGTTTCTGCTCTTGCTTAATCTAAAACTTATGTCTAGTACATTTGACTTTTAAAAATTTATAGAGAACGCTGCTAACAGAATTAAAATCGTTGAGATAAACTGCTCTTTCTGGAAGAGCTATCAAAAAATATTTTAAGAAAAACTTGTTCAAAATTAAATAATATTGTATTATACCAGAATTGGCAGCAATAGAATATTTTTAGTTTTTCGTTAGCTTTACTAAATAGTTGCCATTTTTTTTAACTTTAACGAGTATGTTATGGAAATTTAAATAAAACTGATGAACTAATAAAAAATTTGCAAATGCCGTCTTAACAAAGTGCAAAGTATGGAAATTAGTAAAATTATTTTTAAAAATTGGAAGTGTCACTAAACAAATTTGTCAAAAAATGAAATGTGATGGAGATGATGCAGCAACATTAAGAGCGATAGATTCTCTACGAGAAAATACAAAATTATCTTTAAGAAAGCGAGCTAGTGATATTGGAATAAGCAAATCATTGATTTGTAAAATGTACAAAGAGAATAAAATTGTTCCATTCAAACCCAGATTTCTACATAATCTTCAGGTCGCTGATGAAACTAAGCGTTTGTATTTTTGTATGCTAATTGGGAAAAAACTTACCAATGTGTTAAAAGAAAGGATTTCAGATGCTGTAAAGTCAATCAACCTTCAAACTATTTAGAATAGCTACAACGAATTTAAGAAAAGAGTTGAGTTTTGTTCTGAAAATGGAACCTGGGAAGAATAGACTAAATTTATATTAAGTAAATTGCAGTACT
The DNA here is from genome assembly GCA_035610365.1 of Aquatica leii. NCBI lineage: Eukaryota > Metazoa > Arthropoda > Insecta > Coleoptera > Lampyridae > Aquatica > Aquatica leii. The sequence goes on along the minus strand of CM069433.1, from coordinate 30,306,487 downwards.
ATTTAGTAACGAAAAACTAAAAATATCTTATAACTGCCAAATTTGGTGTGATATCATATTTTTTTAATTTTGAGCAAGTTTTTCATATACTATTTTTTGATATCTCTTACAAAAAATGCAGTTTACCTAAAAACAGTTTCAATTTTAGAGCTGCTACCCTCTATACATTACTGAAAGTCGAATATACTAGAAATAAGTTTTGGATCAAGCAAGAGCAAAATCGAGAAACTCGTGCTGATTCTCTAAAATTTTTTGGAGTTTACACCTATAATATCGCTTTCTCGTGGACACATTGTATACTATATTTTTGTAATGGGGTAATTTAGCGTACTGTCAATTCGGTCATACAGTTCTCTCTCAACCCTAATTGTATGACAGAGAGCGACGGTTATTACTAAACTGTATAGAAAGAAATAAATAAAATTGCAAAGTAAGGGCAGTTTGACAGCATCCTGGACACATTGACGCGTTGAGGTTATGTAGCATTCTTATTACTTAAAAATCACACTACGGTTTATAGAAAAATAAAACAGGTGTTAGGTAGATTGTAAAATTATAAAAATGCAAAAATTAATATTATACGATCGACGGAAACATTTAAAAACCAACTTGTTTGGTAATTGGCGATTAATTATCTCGATAGTATTCAAAAGTTTTGATTATTTTTCACACTTCTCTTTGTTGGTTAAATAACTACAATTAAAAAAAGAAAAATGATAAATCTAGTTAAACAAAGTTTATTCTATAATAAAATTATTCTAACATGCATAATCGGTAATATTTCAATAGTTGAAAATGTTACGCAAACGACAACTAAAACAAAAAATTGACTTTGTTGTAAATAATGCCAGATAATTTGGGTTTTTACTATTTTAGAAGAAATTCAAGAAATAATTGCATGGAAATAATAAAAAATAGCTAGATAATTGACGCAAGTTTATTTAGCTACAGCATTTGCTCAAAGGTATAAAGTAAAACTATCATACAAACTCTAGATGTAGCTTTAGTGTAATTGGTACAAAAATTAAGATTAGGAAATAACAGGTAACCAGGTGTCAGATAGTTTATAACCACTGTCTCTGTTGACATTGTTGGGAAATTTGATAATTGTAATTGCTTTTCTAGCCTTTCTTGATTTCTAGTTCTTTGTTTTAGAAATTGTTTTAGTTTTTTCAAAGCTTATATTATGAAGACTGTCAATCAAGGGCATGTTTGGCAATGGCAAAATTAATAGGTTGGAATAAACGAAGATGTAATTTGTGTTCTTTTAATCTCGTATCTATAGTTCTACCAGTTTCACCAATATATTCCTTGCCACAGGTGAATCGGATTCCACAGGTATTGTAAGGTATTTTATTTTTTACAGGATTCAACAAGTTTTTAATTTTAGTTGCAGTGTTATAAGCAACTTATGTTTTCGTAGTATTTTTTCAATTTTGTCATTTATTTGGAAATTTGGAAACAAAGGGTAGCATAACAAAGATTTATAAACTTGCATCAATTGTTTTGTTTTCTTACGATTTATTGTTTTTAGTTACCTTATTTTTAATTGGTAATTTAATTTATACTGCCTGACAAAGAACTTAACTCAAGTTCGTAAGCTTGTAGATTATAATTAAATAAATATCTATACTATTAACCCTAAAAAAATATTATAATGTTTCTTAGGAAAGCTTTTATCTAAAATAATAAAAAAATGAAATAAACGAAATTCGTTTGATTTATGGAAAAAAAAACAAATAATTAAAACTTGTCAAATTTTAGTAGATAGTGACAGTAACACAAACAATTCTAATATAGATTACGCATTCGCCTAGATGTAAAGCATTCGTTTTCTACATATAAATATATTTTAGATAGTTAAAGAAATAAATAATTTTACTGAATCTAATCTTGAAATGCATATTATTGTTAATTATAACCAGTAAAATATTTAAATTGTGTTTTAATTTCTATACTACTTATCGTAGTGTTAATTTCATTTTCAAGAACTTTACGGCTACTTTTACAATTATTTATGGCAGTTTACGGAGAAATTTTTTAAGTTTTTTAGTGTCATAAAATCCGCTCTTTAGTTATAAGTTATAACGTGCAATTAACGAATTAACTGTGTTTTACTGTACTGGACTGTAAGTTTTTTCATGTTTCAAGTCGTGCTTATAAACTTTACATAAAAAAACTGTCTTTTTGGGATAAGTAACACATAGTTCAAAATTAAAAAAATAGATAAGTTAGTGTTTTGCAGTCAAAGATACGTTATTTCATTGGTAAAATAAGGTTTAAGTCAAAAACCAAAAATACCTGTGTACTAAGACCAATTGGTGATTTTACTGAATACTATTTTATAGGATGCAATTAAATCAATTAATTACATAACAGTTAAATTTTATTAATATAAAATTAAGTCGCTTTTTTTAAATTTTCTAATTAATTTTTAGAACAATTAAATTTTGTAATTAAATACAATTTGTTACTATTATTGCTTACATTTACAAATAGATACTATTTATGCGAAATGCATTCGCTGCACACATTTATAGAATCATTTGCTTTTAAAATGAAGCAAAAATGTTTAGTTTTAAATTGACTGTTCGATTGTTGTAATTATAAAAAACATTTGGATATTCTTCTTTGACGTTTAGATAAATTATTGCATTTGAAAAATTAATTTTGTTTTTTTTCCTACGTTTTAAAGACTAATGAAATTATTGTTATTAAAAGCTTCTTGATAATATTATGATATAAATAATAAAACAATTTTAATAAAAACTGTTATTGCTTAATGTTTATAAAAATGTTTTGTAAACGATTACTTATACCTTTAAACAATGTGAAAGTTTGACTACACGTATAAATTAAACACCACTTTAAATGTTACTAGTGTAACATTTCTAATTTTTTTTAAACATATTTGTTTTTCTTATTAAATAATTTATGAATTTTAAGAGTTATATAGTTGATTACACTATATAGAAAAACAGACCAAACACTAAATACACGTCGTTTGTGCTAAAAACAAATTTTAATTCAAAAAGATCAACTAACAAATTTCTTTACATAATACTTTTACAAATAAATCTAATCAAACTTTACATTAACACACATAGTGTATTGACTCAAAAACTATTTTGTACAAGAAGATTTAAATCATTTTTAAGCATTTTAGGCCGTCATATGAAAAATGCCAAAGTACAAAAAAGTAAGTTTTTCAATATACAATTTATTTTATTTTTAATTTAACGTTTAATTTGCGCGCGTTTTATTTGCGAGTATTGTGGCACTATCTAAGAACGCAAGATGAAATTATTACAGCAAATCGTAGATTTTAAAAGACTTTAATGAAGGCGCTAAAATATCGATTTCTACAGAAAGTGAAACTTTTATATGACTGCGACGATATCCAAGATATCGTAGTGCTGGATACTTAAATTATTTTTTAAAGTTATTTTTATAAAGCGTTTGTAAATAGTTTTAATTAAATAATATCGAAATACAAGAGAAATTAAGTTTATCTAAAACTAAATATATAAATAACGTTAAAGTAATCCATTGCTCAAAGTGAAGTAGTAAATTTACAATAAAATAATTATTACCTAAAGTCGTCTCCGCACATATTTTTTATTTTGTTTCCTCTTCTTAATTCTAAATTCTAATTTTATTTTTTCAAATTTTTTATTTTAATTTTCATATAACTTCTGGCTGTGTTTATTGATAGTTTCAATTTGATATAATTTTGACGTAATTTAGTAGTAACTTTACATCTTACTTTTTTATTTTAATAGTAAGATGCATGTTTTAATTGATATGTGACTTACATAATTTTTATTACTAAACGTAAACTATAAATTTATTTTTTTTTAAGATTAACACTAAGGCCCGGTTACATAAAACTATGGGATCATATCGGTAAGTGTCGTCAATAGTCGTCAAACCAATTGTTTTGCTGACGACATTGTCAAGTTAATGTAATACCTACGATTTAGTTAACAACAGCGTCAGCTAACAACATGGTTAATTTTGCTTTATGCAACCGGGCATAAGTGTTTTCTATTCTTTACGACTACATTTCTAGTGACCTAAGCTGATATAGCTCTTACTCGATACTGTTCCACGTTCCATTGCTAATTATTAAAGTTCTTAACTTTAACCTCTTAAATCTTTTAATTCTGTTAATTTCTTATTCTTTCTATCATCCTAATTTACTTAAATTCTAATTTTTGACAGTACAGTTTGGTTTTAAGTAATTTTTTATTTATTGTTAGCATTTCTTAATTTACTTATTATAATCTGTAAGCGTGGTATACACTCGTTTTATTTCTCTATTGAACCCTCTTGGATCTATAAAAATCCTTAAATCAATTTTTTTGGAACAATTATCAAGGAATTCACTCACTCGGTAGGTTTTTTGGCCTTTTTAATCATATTACTAATTAATATAGTTTTACCAAATACTATAAATGTTAATACGTGACACTTTCAGCATTTCGTATGTATTTTATGCGCCTCAAGCGGAATAGCATAATAACTTTCGAAATTTAAACCTTAGACTATATAAGATCCAAGTTTTGAACTAAAATATATTTAAATGAGTAAAAAAATGTGTTATAATCTAATTTTATTTTATAACTTAAACTTATATCTTTCGTAGATGTGTGTAGCAAAGTATTTTTTCAGACAAAAACTGTTTTTAGACTTAATTTATTAGGACGGTAACAAGAATATAACACGTATCCTTCCACAGTTTATTAAAATTAATATTTGAAAATACAAACTTAGATGTATTATGTAATTACAATACGTTACAAATAGCATAAACGTTTCCACAATAAAAAAACTGGCGTGGCCACCACACGACTTTCCTAAAAGGAATGATGAAGAAATGTATTTTTATAAGGTTATGTTGTCATAAAACCACTTTGAAGTGATATGTTTGTATTAAAAACGATTAGTAAATCGCCAATTAACCAGACCTTTGTGCAACCGGCAATTTATTTTTTCTAAAAAAAAATCGTAGCAGGCAGGATTTGAACCTAGATTATATAATGGAAATCACTTTAAATTATAAAAAATATCTAATAAACTGTTAATGTTAGAAAAAAAATTATTTAAATAAATTGTTAGGAGGAATTATCTTTATAAAAAACTGTAAAAGTAATTTGAATAATTTACATTCGTACAAAATTATATAAGAAAAACTGTTGAAAATGGCGGATACACCCACTTCCGGTTTCTTTATCAGACCCATCGTTTGATAGAACCTAGAGAATATGAAAAACCAGCTCCATACCAAATTTCAAGTTACTAGGACTTTTGGTTCGAGAGTTATCGTGGGTACAACGTTACACACAGACACGCACACACACACACACATACGCACACACACACACACACACACACACCCAATTTTTTTTGTCAAAAATACGTTTTTCTGATTCAGGAGACCTTAAAACGTAGAATTTTTCAAAAAAAATGTTTTGAAAAAAAATTGCGATCGCTATACTTTCCTTATAGGAAAGTAAAAAGGGTGAAATGGGAAATACCTGAATAAGAAAAATTAATCAATTATTCGTGCATAATTTGTTTTGTTTTTGATTTCGTTTTCCTTGTGGTTTATCATGGCACTTATTATTTTCTTCATTTACAAAACATTTGATAAGTTGTAACGTGCACATTTTTTTCGATTAAATACGTCTGATATTAATTAACATTTTTGTGTTCACTGTTTATGTAAATTCTTTTGCGCAATGCATTTGACGCACTGCACATACGTTTTTGAGCCTTCCTCTTAAGTAAAAGTCATCCTCCGACATCTTACGTTCTAACGTTTCGCAATGAAGTGAAGCGGACATTTTTTTGCGTGCTGCAAAAAGTGGAATGACCACTTGTTGAATTTAAGCCGGCGTTTGGTAGTAGCACTTTCGTTTGGTAGTAGCACTTGCGTTTCGTAGAATTTAAAAAAAGAAATGGAAAGATAAAACCCGATAATTGGAAGGGGTAAGTCATTTTTGTTTTGATCCGCATTGTGTAATTCATCGCAATTTACGTTTTAGTTTTTTTTTGTTCTGGATTTTTGGTTTCGATCTTATACGATGGTTTTAAGTATGAAAGTCTTATCAGTACGATTTCGATCTTTATACGTCTGCGATTATGGAAACTACGATCTACGATTATCAATTTTATTGATTTAAGAGGCAAGATATCAATCAAATCTTCGTAAAAGAAATAAATATACGATTTACGGAAATTGCATCATATTGTATCATTTCAATGAGTCATGATGACCACACCCTAAATAGAAGCTGCGCAATTCGTAAGTGATAAAAACCTTCAAGGACACGTATGTAAATAATCTGTAATTATTAGTTAAGTTTTGTTTTTGGTTTCAATATTTAACCCATCATAGATAAAAAATATTGTGGCGTCCAATTTATAAAACTTTTATCAAGTTAAAAATATTAATCTTAAGTAACGTAAGAATTCCCACGACTCTAATTAAATAAATATGAAAATTTCTCATTGCTCTTATATAGTTTGTTTTAATGTGTGTTTTGAATAAATATTTTTGTGAGCTGGCTGGTGCATTAATTCATTTATTTGTTATGCTTTTGTTTTATGTTAAAGTAAATTATGTTACGTAACTATGAGGAAGGTTACAAAGTAGTTTTAGATATTTATCTATAAAAGTTGATTTACATATGTCGTGTATTGAACAATCAGAAGGCAACCCTAAAATATTTTTTAACTGCAATCTGACACCACATTTATTTTGAGATATCAACTTTGGAAAAAAAATGTTAAATATGTTCGTAATTTTTTGAGAAAAATCTGTTGCCATAGATTTTAGAACTAAAAAAAAATTTACGTCTTCATATTTCTTGTGTTGTAAATGAACATATGTTAAACTATATGAGTTTTCATTATGTGCTAAAGCAGAGATGCAATCGTCACGTGAAAGTTGACTGCAAGCCCATGCAGTAACATATGAAGAAGCATTTTGTTGAATCAAGCTTTCAATGTCAAATTCTGCATCATGGTTTGTATTTGGTAATAACTGTGCATTTGAACCATCTAACCAAACAGGCTCGTTAGATTGCTGTAATTCCTTTTTTAAAATTAGAAATTAGAAAGTGCCAACTTCTAAGTTACCCTCTTTAGAAGACTCTAACAATTAATTTGTTATCACCAATTTTAGACGTTCTTTAAAATTAATAGCATCAGGAGAATCGATATTACCACTTTTTACTCTAATTATTGAAAATAAGGTTTCAATACAGTCCTGTGTAAGACGTCTTGTTAAGAAAATATTGAAACCAAAGTTTGTTTTCAAATCTGACTATAATAACTTCAGAGATACAGTATTTTCAATCTAGCCTTTGAACGAAACAGCATTTGATTTCCTACAATTTTTTACTGAAAAATGTTTAAAATACATTCCACCTTCACTTAGATAAGCTAAGTGTCTACCATTTGTTGTTAAAGCACACCGAAATAGTTTACAGTTATGTAATTGTGACGAATTAAAAATATCGAACAAATGATCAAACTTCTCTAAAAACTTTGCTGTTTGTATCGCCGTACTATTAATTGAATTAAATGAAACATGAGTCAAAATGCCCCTTTGATCATTTAGGAGCCAAACGTGATCGCACGTTGCTGACTTTTTTTATGAAATTCTATTATGCGTGACTAGGAAATCACGTAAGCCTTATATTCTATATCGTATTTTTTCAAATTATTTCTTACAGATTTCAGGAAATGTAGTGGATCATGCAAGATATAGATATTTTCACCATTAATTTCGATGTATGGTTTTTGTAATAAAACCACAAGAAAAACATTTTAAAATTGCATAAATGCTTTTAAATTTTTAAATTAAATTTATGGTTTTTACTACTTCTTTAAATAAATTTTATAGTAGGTGTCGGAGGAATTAGAGCAGATACTTACGTTTGAGGATCTGTTACGTGCATAAATTTTATAACGTGTATTCAGTACCTTAAAGTTCGATTTCTATTTCCGACACCCTCTAGGGAGCTTAGTTTTATTTCATTTCCTGTCAAGACGTCAAACCGTCAACGACTTAAACTTGTGCTTGTGATGGTATAACCTGTGAATCTTATAACATCGGCGTTAATGGAAATAAAATTATAACTTCAAAACGCATTTATAGTAGTTTATTCATCACAGGGTAAGATTTTCCTATCCGTTTTTAGAATTCTTTGGTAATTTCCTTCTGCTTAATTTGACAGCACGTCCCGCCACGTTTTGGCTGCATGTTTCGATGTATTATTGTTGATGAGAAATTAATATCAACAAATACCTTCATGGATACGAGTATAATTCTGGAAGGCCTACGTTAAAACTAAAAATGAAGTTTCGACAAGAACTTTTCATTGAGATTCTACTCCGTATGCGTCAAGCAACTGCAAAATCAACTTTTATTTAATGATGTGAACCATAGGTAGTTGTCATGTAATTTTTTTTCGATATCGTGTAAACTTATGTATTATGTGTTGTCGATACTTCCGGAATTTATGGATTGATAATGTACTACAACATTTCTAGAGTTTGTTGTTAATAATCTACGTTATTAAATTAAAGTTGTTATACCTAGTTATCTTTTTCTTTTTTCGTTACACGAAAACTAGTGTAACAAGGGTTACGAACTTTATTTCATTACAAGCTTGACCTTTTGTCTTGATCAAAACAGAAATTTTACTTATAAAGATCTGGCGCTCTTAAATCTTATTTATGTGAACCTCCCCTATCTTCGACTAGTGTGAGTTGGTAGTGCAAGGTTTGCAAGACCTATAGCTTGTAACAGATATCTTAAAAATCTAAAGAAAGAATTACCGAAACTCTTTACATTTTTGTAATTATTACAACCAAACACTGCACATATTCAACCTATCTTCATTTTTCTTTCATTTAGTTTTTATATCAATCAACATAATATAACTTTAAAGACACGTTTGTGTGTATCAACTTAAAAGAAATCTAAGCAAAAATTATTATTATCATGCCGCTACAACAGGTGGCGCCCTTAACGCTTTTCGTTCAAAATATGAGAAGTGTCACGTATTAAAATTTATAGTATTTGGTTTTTTACTTAAAGGTAATAAAAGAAAGATGCTACATGTTAAAAAACGGTTACAACGTAATACTATCACCGACATCTACAATTTTACAATGGATTTACATAAATACAGATTTCTAGAAAATACTGCTACTAGCGGCATCTCAAAGCTACAATTATTTATACTCTTATAAAAGAATTATTTTAATTTAAAATACAATTTATCTACACCAAATCATATTCTTGCACATAAAAAACAAATCAAACACGCATGTGTATAAGAAAATATAGAATAATTATTCAATGAGTTGATCCTATTAGTTTAAGTAGCTTTTCGTACATCATAAATTATTGCAAGTATCAGACTTATCCAGACGTATCCAATCTAAGTTAAGCTTCCTACTTATTATTAAAGACCGAATGTTCATGCAAAACGCCTAAAATGCCCATTTTACACTCTTTTACTTATAAATGCTTATTTTGTGCTATAATGCCAATTTTGTCGAAAACGTGTTGATGTATGTAAGAATTAATTTTAAGAATAGCTTGAATTCATAAAAAGTTTAGGAACGTAATTAAGCATTAAAGGCAATTGCAATTACCAAGGTCGGGAAATTCTGTTACTTACATTTACCTATACAGTCGTAAAAAATCCATTAACCCACCCTGGATTAACAAAGTAGTAATCTCTATTTTAAAGCTACAATGCTATCTATATTCTATTCACAACAACATTTATATAATTTGAACCTATTTATTGTTTTAATCCGTCTTAGTAATTATGACTTAATGACATTTTTACGTATATGGTAGTTTAATTTCATTACCCTTTTTACAACGCACTGAATAACTGCGAATAATTTAAAAAAATACTTAGCAGTAAGTTGTAAATAAATATTTATTTTGTATTTTCTGTTTGTGTATTTTTATGTTGAAATTGTTAAACATTTTTTTACTAGTAAGATGTAGTAATAGCAGTAACTACCTAATTGTTTTAAAAATGAGTTATTTTTTAATTTGTATGCATTTTTATAATACAATTGTTAACATTTTTTCAGTGCTTACTAAAACTTTTTAGTGCTTATTTTTGTAAACATCCGGTCCTAATTATCACACAACCTTTTATCCGTTTATACTCGCTTTTAACATTTAAAATATAACGTGCAAACAGCAAATTTGGATCGCTACCCTCAAAACCATATTTTTGTAGATTAACTTACCCTTTTATTACACATTTTGGCAATGTGATGTAATACTTTACAATTTAAAATTTCTTTTCTATATACCGGAAAACTATTTATGTCACTGTGACATTTACCACTCTGAAGATGCGAGCTGCAATGTCTTGTAAAACGTCAGTTTGTTTGGGTTCACGAACGACAATAGGGCAAAAGCCAAGTTCTACTTCTTGTTTTGGCTCTCAAAGAGGCACTAATACCAAGCTTAAAAAGTCTGGGTATCTAACTACGACGCGGTCTAAGCCGAAAGTCGCTTATAATCAGAACCAAAGTAACCGCAAAAGCTTAAGATTTTATATACCCACGATAAATAATAAATAAAACAAGTGAATTAAAAAAAAATAGATTTGACAATTGGCCCCCACCCATCAAATCCCCAAAATAAGATAAACCAATTTTTTTCATAGAGATACATAAAAATAATTGTCTACAGTACGCCATCGGCAACACCACACGATATGGAAAGACGCATAAGATACACTTTTGAAACTGTAACCGCGAAAATGTTTTCCAGAGTTAACAGTGGTTCTCAAAATATATTTTGCGTTTGTTCTATGTTATTGTTGGTATGTCATTATCATGTCATTAAAAAACATTAAATTGTACAAAAAAAACTATTATTTGGGGTTTTCTGTAAAAAACCGGGAAGATTTAGCTATAGAACATTGTAATACTACTCGATAGGTTATTAAAAAGTACAATTTCTGGTAAATTAAGTAATATGCCGTTCCATTTAAATTAATCAATTTATAACTACATAAATTTCTTAATTGATAGGTTTTAATTTTTGAACACCTTGTATAAGATGCATGGTTGCATTATAATCAAGTTATTAAATATGATTTATTGTTACACTTTACTGTAAATTTTGCTCCCATAACTTAGATACTTCTTAAGGATCTGAAGCATGAAAATTAGGTTATATTTTACCAAAATGCAAATTATTTAAAAAAACCTTAAAGTTAGAGCCTAATAAACGTTATTAAAACACGGAGAACCCAAAAATGTAATAATATACAGGCGGATTTATTTAAATAAAAACACAATTTTAATACTTTTGCGGCCTTTGCAGCACCAGGTATAATATGAAAATAATTAAAAAAGTAACATCCCATATATCCCAAAAGGGAAACTTTTTCAAAGTCACATATTTTGGCTACAATATTCCGAGTATAGCGTGAATAGTCAACATAATTAAAAATACGTTTTAACCGGGACTGCAAGAAGATATACATTACAATTTTAATGACCAATAAGATGCAATGGCGGATATGTACTTGCTTAGGACGCGTCAATCACGCATTGCTCATTGTTTACAAGCGCTCTAGCAAAATGAAAACAGTATTTCAATCGTCTTTATTGTATATTTTGAATCTGTATTCGTTTTTGTACTTTAATGGTAAAATGTTTAAAGTGTGTAGTGTTTAATTATAATATGAGCATCAATACAATTTTCATATTTTTTTCAGTTACCTTTTTAGGATGGCGATACTTGTTACGAATCTCAAAATTTTAGTGTTGAAAATACTTATAGCATGCTTGATTCAAAGGTTCATGTAACGAAACGATGAAACGCTCAGATGAAACAAAGCTAGAACTTGCGGTGGTGCTCAATTTCACTTCATTTTTTGTCTTTTTCGGATGTAGTGTTTGTTATTATTAAACAAGATATTCCTTATGATTCGTTTTATGTTTTAAAAATGTAATAAGTCTTAATTTTACTCAACAGTGCTAATAAATAATTATAGTAATTGTATAATTAGATTACAAAAATTGTGGCGGTTTCGATGCAGGCATGATTCATCATACCAGAAAAACAACTCCAGATAGCTGGTGTAATATTACGATACCGACAAAGCTACCCTTAGCCGCAAAAAAAGTCGCGGTGGCCGCTAAAAGCAGCTCAACCGAAACACACATGTTCTACTAAATCGATAATTTATGTCCAAATTTTAAAATGCGTAAACCAAATAATAATTTAATAAATCTGGTTTATAAAGTTTTATAATAAAAACTATCAGTGATTACTAGTTTAAGTCATAAACGATTTCACTGTAAAGTTATCAACATAGGACGAAAGTATATAAAATAAAATTTGAGCAATTGTAAATATTATTAGCGTTATAAATCTGTTAAGAGTAGAGAAAGAATTCATGTTAAAGTAAAGTTCATCTCTTTAATGGTTCTTTATAGTCAGTAGCGCATTTGTTTAATATTAATTAGAGAAAAAATTGTAGAATCGGTAAGTTTTTATTCCATTTGAAACACGCAGCGCCGTCCAGTAATAAAACGTAACACCTTAACGGTAGAAAGAAGCATAACGCCGCTTTCAACAGATTGGGTAAAAGAATGAAAAGCCAATTGGCAGATTTGGTACTAAGAAGGTTTATGAACTTAACCAATCAGAAAAAAAGCGTCTTAGGAAATAAAGTCAAAATTGGGTACCAAGAAGGAGGAGAGTTTTAAACGAAGGTTTTAAAAAAACGAAGAAAGTTGCATAGCGGAGTTCTTTTGACTTACTCGCAAAAAAGAAGTTAATGTTGGGCTGTTTTTTTAACGTACACGCGCAAGGGAGTTAATTTACGCGCTGGTTTTTTTTACGTACTCAAAAAAGTTATTTACGCGTTGATTTTTTTTCGTACTCGCGAAAAGAGAGTTACTGACGGGCTGGTTTCTTTCACGTACGCGAACGCGACAAACTGTTAAAAAAATTTAGTTTTTAAACTGTGGATGCACATTTCCGAAGGTGAAATCTCTACTTTGCAACTTTTACATCTGAAAGGATGTGACAACGCAGCTCGAATTGTGTCATAATCTTAGAAGCTGTTAAACTGTGAATCGCTATAAAACTTGGGTAAAATCCAATAATCATTTAGTTTTGTTGTTTTTTTAAAAATGCACGTCAATTAATTAGAGTGTGGTGAAACAATTGTCAGGGATCACTCGATATAAATTGTTTATTTAATCATTAAATGATTTATTTAATCCAAGCGTATTCAATCAAAGTCTAGCAAAATTTCTGAAAGTTCCACTTTGGCTCTAAAATTGATTGATTTTAGAGAAAATTTTACATTTATCCGAATGCTCTCAACTGTATATAAGCCAGCAGAAAATGACAGTCAGTGGACGTGAATCTTAATTTTTCGAACTTTCCTCGTATAACATGCTTGTGAACGCAATATTATTATTTGAGCTTTGCGTAGGTGACTTTTTGCTTTAAAAATATTTTGTGTCAAATCAAGTTTAATGTTTTGAGATTTTGTTGCTTGCTTTGTGTTTCATAAAATCACTTGGAAAAGAAAACCTTAGCGTTACCAACACTAAACAAAGCTTAGATTTGAGAAATTAAATAAGTGCGGTCATTCACGATATTAAAGCTTTACATCCAAAACATTGCGTCTCAGTGTTGGTGCCAACAGTGGACTACTGGTATAATAAAGAAACGCAAACTTGTGACAAAGTTTATTGAGCATTTTGTTAACGATTTGAAAATATTATCCCAAAATACTCATTTTTGTGGTTCTCTAGAAAAATTGTCTACAGAAGATATACCCTTCAGTTTCGCTCTAAACTATTACATTCTACTAAAGCTATAAATGGCAAACAAACAAATTGAACTACAAAAACGGAAAAAATTAGTGACGCTGGCCTATTTACATACCATGATGTTTGTTTAAGTGCATGGATTTAAGATAACGCGATCGGGTTTCTTTTTAGATATGTCACTGGAAGCTATGTTTTATCAGCGCGCAGCAATTCTTGATAATGAACGGTCTCCCTCATAATTTGTTATCACAACAAATTTTCTATAAGTCATTGGTGTTACTGATTCATCATCTTCCAGCAATGAAGAGGTTATGGAAAACAATTCTCAGGCATCTCATGGACAAATGTTAAATACAAACAATCGGTGAATTATCATACGACTCTATTCTCGTTTAATGTGTACCTAGAATATTAGTTATTTGTGTTTTTTATTTTTTTATTTTTAAAAATTGTAATAAATCTTGTTGATTATTTTACGTAGGTAATATTGTGTTTGTTTTCAACACCTTCAGATAATTGCAAGATTTGCGATATCTGTGAATTTTTACTTTGATATACCTTTTATTAACATGTGCATTTTATGTTATTTTTGATTGAAGTTAGAGCTGATGAGATTTAGAATGTTTATCACTTCGGCTGGTACATATTTTAGATCTTTGTCATTTAATTGTAACTTGAAAACACTTGAAATGTTATCTTCTTTTTTGGTTTTTATTTTTTGTAAAATTTTCAATGTCGTTCCAACATAATTTTTTGTTAACACGTCAGATATTTAGTTTTTGCATAAAAATAACTTAAGTTCTATAAAGCAAATTAAAAGAAAAAAATTTTTTTTAATCTGGAATTTTTTTTCGTAAACTATTTTTTAAACTTTGATAATATTCTATGCAGCTTTTGAGTGGTTGGAATTTGAAAGGTTAAGGACTCTCAGCATTTTCAATAGTGAGGAAACATAGGACCCGTCTGTGTTATAAATTTGTTTAAAACTATGTTACAAAACTGTTTTTTCTCATTCCATTCTATTTTTCGATATGCAATAGATGTAATTTTTTTGAAAATTTTATATAAAAGTGATTATTAATTTAACAACTTTATAACTTCTGTATAACCCTGTAGATGTAACACCTTGATTATATTATAGTATCTGTCAATTATTTATCTATTTTGTACAGACAATTATTATGATTCCAATCTTGTGCTCCTACTTATGGGTTGTTCGTTCTAGCGCGTAATGGGCGTAACGCATGATATTGTATAAAGAAGAACTATGTAAAATACCATAGAGGCGACAGCAGTAACTAAAACAAATGACATTAAAATAGAAGTTGTAAATCATCTATACAAGAAGTAGTTATGAATAAAAGAAGAAAATCGATAAAAATGTTGCCAATCCTCAATAATATCTTTTTGATTTTACTTGTGTTTTAGGTTTTTTTTTGCGTACGGGCATTAGTGCCAAAATGACAACATTAGTAAACATTTTGTGTCGATAAAAAAACTTTAAAGAAAACAACATTGTTATGTAAAACAAACAATATCAAAACGTTTTTCGAACAAGATATTGTTATAGTTAGATAAAAAATTTATAAACAATTAAATAAAAATAATTTTAACTTGTTCAAAAAAACTGTTTGCCATTTAGAAAATATGAATTAATTCCATTTTATGGAAATTTGTAAAAAATAATCATGTTTTCTTTTATAAATAACATAAGTATTTGTACAAAATATAAATTGATATAAATCCCAAACAAAACTTTTGTAATTATCATAGAAAGCTATAATTAATTTTTTGTTTTATAATGCTGTCTTGATTTTTTACATTTCGGTGGATCAATATAATTACGCGGTCTACTACAGTTACTAATTATAATATTTCAATAAATAATTGTGTTTGTGTCATTATACTAAATATATTCGGACAAGGTTAATTAATCAATTGATTATCTTTATTATTACACATTTTTTATTTAACGCTCATTTCTCCATAGTACGGCATTCATTTAAATAATTAATAAAATTTCGATTACTAGAAGAATGAAATAAAACAATCGAAACTTATCATAATGATACTCTTTGTCGCAAGTGTTGATGTTGTGGTAACTTAGTTACGTGTAGGTGGTTTGTAAATAATTTAGTATTACCGTGATACAAACTCGTTTGTTTCGCTAGATTTATATCAATTGCTTGCTCAACTGTTAGAAACTTTTAATATGCTTGTTTTAGATCTACATAACTTTTAATAATAAAACGTTAAAAAACTGTTCAATAACTATGTTAAAATTGCTTCGCATTGCTGAAATTTAAAGCACATTTCTGTAACTGTATCTGTTCTACTTTTTAGTTTTCTTGACAAATTTTCTTTTTCATTATATGTTTAAAATCTTGTACTAGTTATGTATATCGTAATTTGGTAATATAAAGTTTGCAAAAATAAAAAAAAATGACAAATTACTTTAAGCTTTTTTTCTGTTATTTTTCTTTACAAAAGTGCAATTTATTTTTATTATTAAAACGGCAAACAAGAGAATTTCTTAGTTGGCACTTTTATATTGCACTTTTCGCTTGAGTGGTTAAAGTAGTTATTTGTGGTTAATTATGATTTAACTTGCAAGAATGTTGTGAAATTTCATTATTATTGTTGTAAGGCCCCGGTGTTGTGTTATGTACCATGCTCGTGTTGTCACTATATTTTTATACATAAATGCTGTAAAATATAGTGTTTTATTAGTTTTTGTTTACACTATTGTTATTATTTGATCTTATGATTATATACACGTTTAATATAATTATATAAATTTTTAATTATTAATGCTTAGTTTTGTGGTCTTTGTTATTATTAACAAATAAAATTGTTTTTATGGTTGCTTTAACTGTTTATAATTTAATTACGTTTATACCTTACATGTATTTAGACGTACAATATTTTCAGTAGTATTAAAAAATGTCACCAGGTGGCTTATTATATACAAACTCTGTTACAAGTAGGCTTTTTAACTCCGCGCACTTGCATTAAAAATGGAATATGATCAAGTAGCGTGTTAAAAAACGTCGTTTTAAACAGCGTGTTAAGAAATGTTGTTTAAAATGATTGTTACTAGAACATTGTTTTTTAGCACTGGTGTTAAAAGTAAACAGCTGGTACGTGCTCATGAATTTTGTCTTTTGAAAAATATATTAATGAATTCCAAAAAATGAGAAAATAAAATTTCGGTTAGCTTCCATTAAGAACGAAATAATTAAAACAACACAAAAATCAATATGTAATTTAACACAAAAGTAAGTGTATATGTAACACAAACCAAATGAATTAATATTTATATTTCTTTTACAATTTTTACAATACGAATATATATAGCTTGCTTTACCTAAACTTGGGAATGTCATTCATTTTTCGTACTAACATATTTGTTAGCGATGCAACGTACTTATCGAAATAACATTCATTAAAAGTCGCACGTGTGATAATGATACTGATCCGGAGTAAAAATTGACTTTATTTGTAAGGTGAACGTATTGTTTGTCAGGACGAATATATTGCACATGCTTATCCTTACTAAATATCCAATATGTTTTAAAATGATAAAGGTTACGATCGAAGTGATTAAAGATGTTTTGAACAAATCTATTTACAAATTGTCTAACAATCTTTTTTACCGCAAGCGTAATTAGAATTGATACCTATGGCTAAGTTTGATTATAATATAAAAATTTGGAAGTTAAAAATTTCCAGTATTGTCAGTGCCGGTGCCAGGTTATTTAGCGCTCTAGGCAAAACTTATTAAAACGCCCCCTTTCATACAAATTAAAAAACAATATGTAAAACAAATTTAAAGTGACATATTAATTTATTATCAATTGCATAAACGTTACAAGTAGACTACAAAATCAAAATTTAATTTTACGTGCTTTCTTCCTCGCAAAACTTTCTACTAATTCCTTCAATTCTAGTGTCGAAGCCTAATCACATTCTATTGAAATTGTTGCTAAGTCCACGAGTCTGTTTTGTGACATAGTTGAACGCAAGTAAGTTTTAATTAATTTTAATTTTGAAAAACTGCGTTCTCCACTAGCCACGGACACTGGAAGTGTTAATAGTATTCTCAAGGATACAACAACATTTGGTACACAATCTTCCAATTTTTGTTGTACTATATAAAGAAGCACATCTGATGGTGACATAGGTTTTGGAAGCCTTCGAGCTACTACTTAAAGCTCATTGCAAAGATCATAAGCATCAATATCCTTATTAGCGTTATGCGTCAAAGACGTTTCCAAATGTTTACAGTCAGTAAGTATATCCGCATGTGTCTTTTTGTTGATATTGGATATATCATAAAGGAAACCAAATAGAATATTATGTTGTTCTAATTGTTAGAATCTCTCTTCAATAGACTGTATAGCCATGTCCAAGATAGTGTAGTAGAATTCTACTTTGAATTTTTGTTTAGGATCTTGTGGTGCCTCGTCTTGAGCTTCAAATTCAAACTGCCGTTTATGTAACCTTCTTCTGTATTCATCGGGCTCAAATTTCACTTCTGTTTCTAATTCCTTTGCAATCTCGGCAGCATCAATTAAAACTTGTTCAAAACCATCATCACTTCTACATTTTAACAGGTAATTTTTAGTCACTTGAAGTTGTTTTGTAGCTGAATGCATATCAGAATTCTCTTTTTGTAGTATTTTGCTTGTAACATTCACTTCATTTAGAATGTTATACCATGTGACAAGGGATACCATAAACTTGAATTTACAAATTGCATCGGCAGAGCCTTTGCGTCCGTTCGGGAAGTATTACCACATGAATTATTTAGTCTTGGGTCATCAAAAATTTCCATTAAAGCATCATATATTGCACCAAGCTGATACCTTATAGGTTTTAAAGCATCAATCCTACTTTCCCAACTTGTTTCGCTTAACGGTTTAACTGTTAAATCTACGACATGGCTAATAAACACATGCCAACGTTGAATCGATGCAGAAATTAGTCGCTTCTAGGCAACATTTACAGGCATTATTGACAACTAAATTTAAAGAATGTGCATTGCAGGGAATAAAAAAAGTTCGCGGGTTTATGTTTAGAATTCTGTTTTGTACACCTTTTTCTTTTCCTTTCATATTACTTCCATTATCATACCCTTGTCCACGAAGATTTTCAATTTGTATTTCCATTTGCTCAATCTTTTCAATCAAAGTTTCTGTTATGAATGCCCCAGTAGTTTCGTCTAATGGAATAAATCCTAGGAAGTGTTCTCTTATTATTACTGCAGGCTCGAACATCTCACTATCTAGCGGTTTGATAATATCAACAAAACGTATAATCATAGTCATCTGTTCAATGTGACTAACGTCTGGTGTGCAATCCAAAATAATTGAATAATATTTTGCCGATTTCACAAGTGACAAAATTTTATTTTTTATAGCTCCTAGGATCTCCATAAGTTCATTTTGAATATCTTTTCCAAGGTAATGAACCATAATTTCTTGATTTTTGACCCTGCGCAAATGTTCTAGATATTCTACAAACTTCAAAAAATTACCGTTGTTGTTATTGTACAACTTTTCATTTGTTCCACGAAATGCTAAGTTTTGAGTGGCAAGTACTCTGATCAAAGCGATCAAACGTTCCAAAATTTGCCGCCAATATTGTTCTTCTTCTTTGATACTTTGCTGGTTAATATTATCAATAGTTTTTTCTTTGGATATACACACATCAAGTTCTTTCAAGGTCTGAAAGTTGTCTAAATGGAAAGTATTCCTTTCATGTGAAGATAGAATTGCTCCAATATTTTTCCAGTCTTTTCATCCTGATTTTTCTAGGATTGACGAGCTGTTTTTATTAAATAACTTGCAGCAAAAACAAAAAACCGCATACATCAACTATGTACGGTATACTTCTTCACCATTAGCTAGTTTTCTTTTATAGTGAATGGAGAAAATCTTCGATTTTTGGAATCTTTGGGAAAATTATTTGTAATAATTTGATGTGGTGGATTTTGTAATAAAATCTGACGAAAATTATCATCACAATAATCAGGCCAGTTTCCCGGGTCATTGTAATCTATATAATTAATCGTGGTACTGGTACTGCCACTACCAATTGAATACAGTACCACTACCACTGGATTCAGTTTCATGAGAGCATTCGCTTTTTATCATATTATCAGACTCTGAAACACCTTCTCCTCTTTTATTTTCTTTTTTTTTGAATTACCTTCGTTCGCATGATCGGGCATATCTTGTTGTACATCTGATTGTCCTACACATCTATCCAAGTAGCTAATGGCGGAAACATCATGACTTGATTTGAAAAACTTTAACAGACGACCACTTTGCTTTTCACGCTCTTGAGCTCTGAGAGTTTTGCGCTTACGATTTTGAAATCCCGATGGCTTTTTTGATGACATTTTAAAAGTAATAATATACCACTATAAATAATATTTAAATATTTGAATACAACATAGTGATATTTGCTATTAAACTTACCATCAAAGAAGTGGGTAATGTTGAGTCGTATGAAGGATAACAAAATAAAATTTACTGCACGTAACTTCACTGAATCAATTATTTTTCTAATAATGCACAAAATTACACTTATCAGTAAAACACTGTCAGTGTTACACTGAGCAATTATAGCTTTTGCGCTGTTGTTTTGAAGGTGGGGGTGGCACAGAATAGTATTGTGTACACGCATTTTTAATAAACCCAATCTTGATGTGCCGCTCTTTCACTACCGTTGTGAGCGCTAGTATGTTTACAAACATTTCCAGCAAGTAAATAAATAGTGCAGACATAAAACATCTTAAGATAAGTTTTCCATATTATGAATTCAAATAATTTTTATTTATGTTTCGATCACGTTCGCAAGACTGCGAGACTATTTTTATTTCGTTGGGTGCGATAAAAATGGTGGTACACAAACAATAACATCGAGAAGTGCGTTCTCGGAAGAATTAAAAATCATAATTGCACGTGTTTTTGAACGCCGCGTCATGCGCTAGAGCGATTTCTAAATCAACATTAAAACTTGTAGATAACCATCTGAAATGTTCGAAATTAAAAAATTTATATTAAATACATTATTTTATTATATTACTCTGTCTATAGTTTATATAATATAATAAAAGTTGTTTTTTAATAATGGCGATTACACATTTTTGCACCCCTATGGATAGCGCCCTAAGCGACTGCCTAGTTCGCCTTAATGGTAGCGCCGGTCCTGAGTATTGTACACTACATTTATTTTTTTTTGTTATCTGGATTTTTGTTTGATTATTTTCAGTTTTTTGAATTTCATTTTTGTAATTGTACAGTTTTAGAAACTCGTGATAATGAAATTGACAAACGGCTTTATTTTCTATATATTCAATTTAAGCTTTCGGCTTTAACTGTGTAATAACCATAAAGCAGTTACAACTTAAAAATTATTTTGAATAAGAATATCGTTTTTAACGGTAAATATATGAACTTATAATTAAACTCTAAGTGAAGCGATGTATTACTAGAGTGCTTATTTTTTTATTTGTCATTTTCTCATAACTTATTCATAATGCCTAGGATATGAGATACGTAAACATATATACATAACAATGGGGCGTTATGAATTCATAACTTTTACACCCTTAAAAATAGTGATATTTTATTTTATATTTTTTTAGATTTAGATGTTAACAGATTTTCTATTTCTTTTAGTGCATTTCCTTCAATATGTTTAGTAATTTGGGTATAATTTTTGTATGTTCATTCCAATTGTAAAATTTATTTTGATAAATAAATAAATAAACTTTAAATTATTTATTGCTATATAATACTAGATGTAATTGTAGATTTAGTAAAATGGGAACTAAAATAATTGCTCTATGCACTGGTGTTACCGAATGATTACGCTAATAGAGCAACGTGCATCCCTGGGATATACGTTGCCTAATCATTATAATAACGCCGTTGGTAATAAATAGCTGAAATAATAAAATAGTAACGTTAGAAAATCTAGTAAACGTGCAACTGATCGTACGCTACTGTAGTCTAATTGCAACGCTGTGTTTTTGCGTCGATTCTCTTTTTGTTTGGTTTTTACTATAATATGTGTTTTTTTCTTGTTTCATGTTTTCTTATTGTAAATAGATTTGCTTTAGAATCAGCCAATAAGTTTGCTGATGACTTTTGGAAGCAGTGTCCGGTATATAGATGATTGTCCGGCAATTGCAGAAATTCTATCATTGTTGCAGACATCCTCTCAAACGTATTAATTCCAACAACTTGACTTGCACATTTATTGTTGTTATATTTTATAAAAAACCGTTGATTTTTAATAGTTGATGGTCGCAATTTGTAATATTTACGAGTATTGACGTAACTTTCAATGATGGTGAATTTTTTTGTTACGTTATTTTTTTGTACTTGGAATGGTTAATATTAACTCATTTCCCAAATTTTAGCATTATATGTTTCTTTTTTTTTGTTTTTAAAAATTAATTAGTTTGTGATATTTGCTAATATTTGTTTATATCTATCATCTTAATCATGGAGAAATGTGCCTTAATTTTTGATAGATGTTCGAAATAAGCTAAAAGTACATTTTTATAGTATTGTCCTTGCAGTCTTATTATGTATGTCATATTGTTGTTTTCTTATTCTTAGCAATAAATCCATAGTTGCTCTGTTTGCACTTTATTTATTGTTTGCTGGAAGCCAAAAAATTTGTCGGAGTGCCATTTTTCAAACAAAAAGTACTTGCATTAATTATACTATTTTTGCGTTTTTTACAAGGAAGTTAATTTTAATATTTACTAACCGTTCAAACGCTGTGCGGATAAGTGTTGTTAAGAAAGGGAATTTTGATTCTAAAACAACATTTTTAACTAAAGCAGTTATATTTTTAAATGTAATTTGAAGCAATATATTTAAAACATTAGGAAATAGTTAATAATATAACAAATAAGCTACTTAAAGATTTTTTGTTCAAACTAGTTGCCTGTCCAAGCGTTGTCACGTTATTTGTTTTGTAGTTATTGTTATAGAACGGTAAATATATCACTTACCAAAGAGTTATGCCTAGCAACTAGTAAATCAAACATACCGCCTTAAAAAAATTTAGTAACTAGGAGTAAATGATCTAATAGCGAAAAAAATATATTTACTGAAGATTATACTAATTTTGTTTGTTCTACACAAGTTAGTTTACAAAAAATTCAGATCTGGTAATTTTTCGTTATTTAATTTACTGTATCTTACAAAAATTCAAATTCATAGAACACATAACACATAAAAGTATAAGTCATAAGAACAAAATTCAGAGTAGATATGCTAAGTAAATATTCCTATGTACAATTTTGTGAAAAAATATTTTTCCATTTCCTGCGAATTAAAATAAGTTTATGCTTAACTGTCATGAGTTTTTACTGTATTTGATTAATTTTTGCATTACTAGTTGTATATGTTTTAATTATTACGTATAACAGTAGGTTGTGAAGTAGCATCGTTTACAATTAAAGTAAATTATGTAATTAATGTAATTCAATGATTTTTATTAACATATTTACATTTTCTGATAATTCTATAACACTTTTAGGGAAAAAAAGTTTACAAAATTGTCAACCAGGAGAAAGAGATTTTATTTATTGTTATTTTAAAATGTTAAATCGTTTATTGAATTTGATTTTATAAATGTAAGCTACTTGCAGTTTGTGCTACTAATTGTGAATATTACTAAATTCATTATATTTTAGATGTAATCAATGCTTAAAGTAATTAGTAATTATAGCTAAAAAAACTTACGTTATTTATTTATTTTTGTGTTGTAAATTACAATTACAAATAACGTCAAAAATAAGTTAATTAGTGACAATGTTACAATCATAAAATTAATATTCGTTACATGTTTAATTTGACATTATTATCTTAAATTTAATTTAGTACAGTTAAAATAGTTGAGAAAATTATTATAATTTGCGCAACTTATATTTATTTATAGCTTAAGTCAGTGGCGGCTCGTGGTAAAGCAAAATGGGTGTTCTGCAAACTATAAATGTTTACTTATCATTGAATTTCGAAGAAAAGTCTTGAATCTTTTTAATGTTGAAAAGCATCTTTCGGCTTTGAATGTTGACATAGGTGTTGCTGCCACAATTTCTAGTAATTTTTTTGTTTCCTTGAATGTTTCGTCTAAATTATTTTGTGTTAAAATTTTTAAAAGGTTTAATGCACCATTTAACTATCTATAGTCGTTTTTGAAATAAATAACAGATAGTTCTGTTTCAAGTCGCTCGCTTTTTTTCAAGAGTAGGGTAAATTAAACAAATAGTTGTCAACTTGGTGCCAGGACACTTAGCGCAATACTCTCCAAAATACTCAGAATAAAAAAGGAATGCAGCTAGTAGATGATTTTTAAACATAAATCTATCTTGTGATTAATTCTGTTGTTGTGAGCGCGTTTCATTTTTTTTTACTCGAGCAGTCATTTGAAGCTTTAGTAATTATAGCATCAATATTATTAAGAACGTGGGCGATGCTTTTCTCGAAATTATTGATAGCTTTCTTTACTTGAGTTGGGTCAGTTTTCTTCTTCTGCAACTAATTAAATAGGATGTCGACGTGGGGCATTATATGATGAAGAAAAGTTAACTAAAAACAAAAACAAAATTTTCTAACATACAATGGATAGAGGAAGCTGCACTGCAAACGTTTGCATTATTGAATTGTTCTTCTATTTCTTCCATGCATTCAATAAGCAAATCTCTGTTTTCAAATACGACGTTGATTGTTCTTATGTTAAAATTCCAACAAGTCGAAGCCCCTTGGGGAATTTTCCTCCTTAGAATTGTATTTAGCGCTTCTACTTGCTGTGGTGAGTTGTTGAAAAATGCAGGAATTCCGTGCAGATTTCCAAAAAACACACGCACTTGGGAATTTATGGAAGCAGCTTTGGACATAATTAGATTTAATTGATGTGCGTATCAGTGAACAAAATAAGCACAAACCTTGCGAAATTAGTTTATACAGCGAATTTTGTACTAAAAGGTCTATAACACTTAAAATATTTTTTGTTAGGGTTACAGCGTCACATTTTGTAGGATTTAAGTATTTCTAAAAACGTTCAATCGGTGCGCTATCCAAGATATATCTTAAAATTATCACTAATTGAATTTTTGCAGACACATCGGTTGTATCGTCCGCTAGAACCGCCAGACATGAAGCTTTCTTGATTTCTAAAATTATTTCTTCATGGCATCCTCCTACTATGCAATTTAAAAGGTCATTTTGTATTTCCATTAGAGTTCATTTAAATACAAAAGCATTTTGTAGCTGTTTGCTTAAAGTTGCATCGAGCTCAGCACAAAAGGTAATTAAATCACGAAATAGTCCCGGGTTTTAGGAAGTTTCAGTTTCATCATGCTTACGTAACGCCAATTCAAAGGCACCACAAAACTTAATACAGGTTATTATTTTTGATAAAACGTATCTGTTTTTTCTCACCTTGTCATTATGTTTTTGTAAATTTATTCAATAAGCTGAATCAAGGAATGCTTTAATATTAGTTGTTCCTAAAGTTCCTATGTTTTTTTTATTTTTAGTTAAATGTACTAATCTGTCACCCCTATCTCTGTTTATGCTTTATCGCCGCCAAACAATAAACATGAAAACAAAATTAATTTTTTTTTGCATCCACAAATTTAGTCGTTCCTCGAATAAGTTTCTCTGGTAAATTGACGCTTATATACGTATCAGGCAATGGCCTACCTTCATTTTTGGGTTCAATTTTTTCTTCGTAAGAGTATTTCAAAAATCTCTTCACATAAACCAAACTATAAACTAAATCGAATGTCCCTGTCATTAACAACTTATAGATAAATACTAATAATTAGAAGTAGCATAATTACACAAAACGTAAACAGTAAACACTAAACAAATTCGCAAAACAACTGTAACACGATCTCGGTTTTTGAAAGGTAAATTGTGTTTATGTTCACGAGTTTCGTTGTATCAAATGCTGCTTATTATACCGCTGTAAAATAGAAATTTTTTACTTGCAAACGTACAAGAGGAACTGCGGGTGTTTACAAAGTGATCGCAGAACTACCTCGTGATGCTCAGTTCAATAATGTACTCACTACCGCAACGCAAAAAGCTAACCTAGAGAATTCGTTTGGTTTACTACATTGCAGAAACTCATTTCATAATAATTTTTATCAAAAGCGAGTGTTTTGTGACTAAATAAATTATTATATAATAGAATATATTTTACTAATTGATCAAATCGAAAATTTGTGGCAGTTCTGCAGCTCTGCAGCACTTAAAGACAAATCGCCCCTGGCTTAAGTTAATACACTTCCTAATCTATGTGTATAATATATTATTATATGTTGAAATAGGTGTTACCTTTGTTATTATTCGTTGCATGCATTGTTTAAATTAGAATTAGTGTAATTAGTAGTTGAATGATAAACTTTTTTATTAAGTTATTGTCTCAGTTTTTTCAGCAATAAAAATTAAACCAACCGTTGTAGTTCACTATTAGCAAACTTTTTTGTATAATCTGTTTTGTATTCGCCAAGAAAACTAATTTTACGTAATTTGGATGAAAACCTTTTAGCTAAATCCTTATTTTTAGATGTTGAGTCAAGACAACTTGGTTTTATGTGACTATGCACTTGTGGATGTAAGCGGTTCCTAAACTACATGTTTTACAAAAATTGTGTTTTTTTTAGTCATTTATTCATGTTACTCTTAATTAAAGCCTAGTTACGAAGAAGTGAATTTACCTGAAATTTCTGTAATTACAGAATTTTTTATCGCCATCCATAATTTTCAAAACGATTATTCCATTAGCGGTTCTATTTATGTCAGTTTTTTCTTAAGTCACACGGCCAAACGGTTTCAGGGATATTTTCCATTGCTGATTTGCAAAGATCCAAAACGTCCATTATTTTAAAAGTAGAATTTAATTTGTCTACCATATTTTCAACATAAACCCATTTCAGTTCTCTAGGATTAAATTCATAGTGTGTCACCGGAAACCATAGAAGTTTCACATGATCTCGTCTCAAATGTTTCACAATATTTTACAATAAATATCTATTTTCGAAATAATATTGTGGGGATAGCTCCAAAGTACATGTCTCGTTAATGAATTTAACTCGACAACGCGTTTAAGTTGCGATTTTTGTCTATTTTGAACCCACCAAATAAAGTCACTTTTTTTCTATAAAGGATATAACATAGTATGATAAGCTGCTTGGGCTATTACTATTATTGATTTATCAGGAATAGACGTTAATACAAATCTAATCGATTCTTCATAATGCAGTTTCTTCATTTCGTCGTGGTAATTAGTAGAAGCATTTTTACCAATAAAGCATTTCATGTACCTTTTTCAAAATTCATATCCGTTACCAATATGCAATATGATCGCTCGATGTCCTGAACTGGAAAGTCGTTTGATTTCGCCTCTAAACCCATGAACTTCTTGAATAGCTCTTCCATATTCATCAAAATTAGCACGAATTTTGTGTTTCCACCCAACCAAATTTTAGCAAATGGTTGGTACTCCCGCATGTCTCGCCGGTGTAAAATACGTTCAAATACTCTTCTCAAGATTTTTTCACCGAATACCAATATTGTGATTTTTTGGCATCTACATATATTATTTTTTTCCATCAGAATAGGTTTATTTTCCATTCCAATTTCCCATAGGTAAATTTTAAAGTAGATATCTGAGGAAAATCACGAATCTGGTCTTTGATGTATAATAATGTCTTTTAGAAAACCGTCAATTTTAATTTTTTTCTACTATTTCTGAGTTTTGATCTTCATACGTAATAATCTTTTAATACTGTTTTAACTTATTCCCAAGCAAGTGGCAGTTTGTCATTTAAATAACTATTATATCTTTTAAACCATTTTGCTTTTCACTTTCAAAAAAAAATATTGGCGTCAGTGCACGTTGTTTAAGCTCAGCGGACATATGAGACATATTGCACTTATTCGTTTTGAAGTTAAGATTTATTAGTAATATTTTGTATTTAAAAATTTGCCATTTATACAAGAACTGTAACAAACGAAAGGTTTTTGCGGTTTTACTTTTTTACAATTTTTTATTTAAATAGATAGAAACAATTAATATTATTGTTATTAAAATATTCAAAAACTATTAATTTCAAATTAATCCACACAGCCAAAAGTAACCAAAAGTCGTAATAAAGGTAACCGCTTTGGATTGGCAAATGTGATCATAGAGTACCCAAAAGTACACCCAATGGTGAACTATGTCCCACTTAATCCCTCCATAGGATACTCTTATACTGACCTTGCGTGTATGCAACGGTCAACCTTTTAGAATAACCCGAAATTAACCGAAACGGACAACTTATTGTCCACTTTCAAAGCTACTCAAAAGATACTTCTTTTTAGTTTTTTATTGGTCAACTTGTTGGGCTAACCTAAAGTTAATCGAAATGCCCGGTGCATAGTTGAATTTTAAAACTACTAAAAAGATACCATTTTTTGTTTGCTCAACGTTCAACCTGTTAGGGTAATCTAAAATTAATCGAAAGTCATTGTTAATGGTTGGTATTTAAAACTGCCTAAAAGATACTAATTTTTGTTTGCTTAACGTTCAACCTGTTAGGATAACTTAAAGTTAATCTAAATGGGAATTTTACTATTTAATTTTAAAGCTGTTTAAAATATACAATTTTTGCACTTGTTCAAGAATCAACCTGAAGTTAACTGTAAAAGATGTATAATTGTTGGATTTTAAAACTGCTTAAAAAATACTATTTTTTCAGTTGCTCAACGATTAATGGCTGCTTAACAGATATCTTATAGTTAACATTTGAAAATAAAACACATTAAAATAAAGGTGCAAGTCTTGAAAAACAGATTTTATACGATACGATATAATACATATATTTTTATTACTTATTTACAAATTTAAAAATATCTAAAATAAATGTCATCGCCTTTAACAATTTTTCAACCTTTTTCTCTATTTTCTAATCCACACCTTTGTCACCACTAAAACGTCCATTTCTGTGGTTATGGAAACTATTCATTTTACGGAAGCTGAAATTAGAAAAAATACTTAACTAAACCACCAATATTTATATTTGATTTGATTTTTTACAGGGTTCCCAGCGATCTAGAAAATTGTAAAAAAATTGGGTATTCTAAAATCAGGGCAAACATGTAAAATTTAGAAAAAAACCTGTTTCTATGTCTTTTTGTATACTGACCGTTCATCTGCAATTATGAATTATGTGTTCTTTTGTGTCTGTTACAAATATGTATAAAGATGTTTTAGCTTTATAACTGGAATTTTTAGTATAACACAATTACACAAAGTTAACACTCGACAACACGCTCATCAACAAAACTTGAACGATTGTCTAGCAGGTAAAAAAAACGACGTTCAATTTTAAACTTGTCTTAAAACAACCCGGTGGTTATTTAAATTACTATACCCACTTTCTCCCACTTCCACAACATAATTTAAAATTTTACAAGCGGTGGGCGTTTGTTTAATGTTAATTCAATAATTCTTGAAATCTGTTTTTGTTAAGTTTAAATTAACCCCGTAACGTGCATGCTCGAGTTAATTCTATTACGCTAAATGAGCTAAAATTGGCACGCTCGAATTAATTCGAGCGGTATCGCGATATAAAACATAAGAAAAAATGGCTTTCTTGATTTTTTTTATTTACATCTGTCTTGTAAGCTATAAAATGTTAGAGTAATATTACTTTTCGTCTAGTTGTAAAACAAAGAAACGTTTTTTTTGTAAATTACAAATAGGTACAAGTGTTTATTCTTTTTTATAATTATTATTGATTTAGTAGTGAAAGACTTTTTTTGTGATGTAATATGTAAAAATTATAAAACTGTAAAGATAAGTGTTTGTAGACAGTTATTTTGTGTTTAGTTATTCGGTTATCGCGAATAAACTATCCTTTAATAAGAAACACTAAAATTTGCCTGTATTACGTTTTGAAAATTGGATATTGATGCGCATATAGCTCCTTTATGAGTCACAATATTAAAGAAGCTTAAATACAAAACTTGTTCGGTATATCTGTTTGGAAAAATACATTTTTCTTGTTTGCTATCAAGAGGCCAAGTTTATATTGTAATTGTTTAACGGATTTGTTAAAGCAGAAATGAATATTAAACTCTGCTTAAAGTGATAACGATTTCTTTTAAAAAAATTTATTTACATCGGCAGAATGAGATTCTTCAAATGAAATTTCCGTTAAAACTGCAATATCTAAGAAAAAGACCTTGAATGGTCGAAGAGACCGACACATTGAAGGGATTAAAATCCACAAAAGCTATTGTTTGGTGCCCAGTTGACACACAGTCGCAATGCAAAATAACTTCTTAAATTAATCATTTACCGTAACGGATGAAACAAAAACAACAACAAAAAAAGTTTTTACAATCAACATTAAGACGCCTTCGCGTTTATTATTACTTTCTCTTTAACCTGCTAAACGCCTTTGAAGAAAAACTTGATATTTTTTATCGATTTAATGGCGATAATTTGAACTATTATCAATACGATTTTGTATCGATCCACATTACAAATTATAAAAAAGTTTGTTTAAAAAAAATAATTTTTAGGTTGAAATTAAATTAAAAAAATCATTATACTACAAACAAAAAAAAACAATGTTTATGACGATAATCGGATTAAAATTGTACGTTCCAGAAAACTGTTGTGCGAGAGTAATGCTGGAACTAAAATAAAGTTTACTTCTAAAGATTTCATTGTTAGCCAATTAGATTTTTATTATACATGTAATCAGTAACTAAACTTATAAACACTAATTAATAACAATCAATTACACTTACAACTCCATTAAAATGTTTCTTTTCAAATACAAGTTTTTTTAAGATAATTAGTTTCAGAGTATACAACTACGGATCCTATACACTTATAAAAATTACAACAAATAATTAGCGAAACAATGACTGCAGGTTCCATCTGCAGTGCTTTTAAATATTTTTAAAATAAGTGTTTGTCTATTTAAAAAAAACATACCCTTGAGTTTGTTGTAATTAGAGCTCACGGAGCGACTAACTAACTTCTGACGATTTAGATCAATTCTTTAAAAATTCATAATTTGAAAACTAAGCGGTAATGCACAAAAAACCAAAATAAGGGTACTTTTTTGCCATGAGAATCACCAAAAATCAGAAACGCAATTGGTAAACTCATTTCTTAGTTTCTCTTTGTAAGTCGTAATAATAGTAAGAGGTAACTATTAAAAGATAGAAAAGTAATTTTGGTTCAGGGTGATTTTTCTTCGGAGGACGTTTTTCAGAGACAGTCTTATTCTACACAAAAACATTCTACTAAAAAGTTATTTTTTTGGATTAACATAAAATTAACTTTTTAGAATGTCTCTTTCACAACTTTTATAGACATTGATTATAAAACTCACCGAAAATATGTGGTTACTAAAAAGACATGTAGTCTCCTTCTGTACTATAAGGCTACTAAAAACTTAATTTTTAGGATTAACATTAAATTAATTTTGTAGGATGTCAGTTGTGTAACTTTTACAAGACATTAATTAGAAATCTCTGAAAAGATATCGAAAAGTTAACTTATAGGGTTAGTAAAAAAACAAGTAGTCTCATTTTATACTTGAAAGCTCTTAATAGGTTAATTTTTATGGTTACCATCAAGTTAACATTTTAAAACGGCTTTTGAGTAACAATTAAAGTTGTCTATTGAAAAGTTATCCAAAAGTCAACCTCTGTAGGTAAGAAACAAGATAGGTCGCCATTATTTATACTTTAAGCTTATGCAAAAAGTAACCTTCACGTTTACAATTTGGCGGATTATTAGGAATAACTATTTGTTGTGAATAAGTTAAACATTAAGGACACGCGGTAGAACTAACTTTTATGAATGACTAAAAGGCACGATAAAGATACCACATGCTTGTCAACTTTTCAGGTTAAAGTATGATCACTTTTTAGACAATTAAGGTTAACTTTGGTTATGTGGGAATGAACTGAAAAATATTTTTATCTTTGTTGGCGGTTGCCATTATATTATAATTTAAACAATATTTAAAATACGTCATATAAAAAATTTGGGAATAAAAAAACGTTGTAATCTTTATGCTAATTGTTGCTTATAAATTGTGCATCTTTTTCTTAATTATTTACATAAAACAAACACACTTGATCTTAGTGCACATTTTATAAATTACTTTTTGAAATATTAGACTTCAAACTCAGGTTTACTCCGATAGTAGTTTTCTCAAATATTTTGGTTACGCAGTTGACACTTGAGGCTGACCACCGTGCACTAATTTATATATAAGTATTTGAAAAAAATAGTTGATTAAATAATCTTTAATTGTAAATTTAATTGTAAAAACATTGAAATAATTTCTTTAATAAATATTTTACTAATTTTTTAAATATTTTGCATCTCAAAATTAAACTACAACAGATTAAAAATCAGTTTTAAAAAGTAAATTAAACAAATATATTTAATTAAATTATAAAACTACTTATCTTTAGCGTTTTAAAGACTTTTATGAATACATAGAAAATACAACAAATAGAACTTATTTTATATACTATGTTAAATATCACACACATTACATTTTTTGTAGAGTAGGTTTACAGATGTAAATGTGCTATTATGCATCTTTTATATGCGCAATAAATTTTGTCATAAAATAACATAATACCTTTGTTCATCAACTAATGGTACGGTGTGTAACAATATCTGTTTTTGTTAATACATATCATACGAAAACAACGTCGATTAAACATTTTTTGTTCGAATTTTGATGTACAGATTAAGATTTTTGTGCAAATTGAATTAACGTGGTCATTAACTACATATTTTTTACATAATCATAACTATAATATTTGTTGAATAAAAAGTTATTAGTATAAATATTTTAATATTAAATTATCAATTTAAGAGTTTAAAAATGTATGTTTAATATTCTCACCAGTTTTAATTATATTATACGTTACTATAAAAAGATTTTTATTATAAATAGGAATGTGAAATAATAAGTTTTAGTAGATATATTTATATATATATTACCAACTCTTCGTTTTACTTTAGTTTTCTTGTAAACAAATATTGACAATTAACATGCGTTATTGGTTAAATGCGGAAAATATAAATTTTAAAAACATCGGTAATATAAAATCACAGATCAATCAACGGCCAACTCACATAGTCGGAGATAGGGGAGGTTCAAATAAATAAAAAGTTTAAGGACGCTAAATCTTTTATAAGTAAAACTTCTATTTCGATCAGGACAGAAGGTTCAAGTTTGCAACGAATTTCAGGTTCGTAATCCTTGTTACCCTGGTATTCGTGTAACCAACAAAAAGAAAGATATGTTACCATAAAGAAAAAATAAAAGAACTTTCGGCAATCCAAAAGACGCAAAAATTTACCTACATACCTTAATTGTGCTTTTGCTGTATTATCATTTAAAACGTGAACAAAAAAAAATTTAGAAAGACTTGCGAAGTCTACCTGCACCCTATTAAATGGATATTTTGTATCTACTTTTGTAGATTATTCTTAACTAACAAACAATTCATACACGATTTAACTATTCGTTTTATGCTTACATCGATTCCTGACCACAAACAAAACTCCTGGGCTAATCCCTTAATTTTTATAATTCTGAAATGATTGTCGTGCAACTTTTTTGATTTTTGACCGTAGAGATTTTGGAATCATTGCTCTATGCTTCTTCATTATTACCTCATTTAGTAAATTGAATTTATTTTGGCTTATATGGAATCTATCATTTTCATTAACAATATCACCGTTATGTAGTGCCATGAGTATTAATCATAAATATGTGAATGTAGCTAAAGGTTTTTAAGTTTTATAAATGTGAACCAAGCTTTTTAAGATACATAGATGTATGCGTGAAAGCAATAAAATAACCGCGCCAAAACGCCATTATTATAATAGTGGTGTATAGCCTTTTATTTCTATATTACAATTAATATGCCCTTAAGTTGTTCACTTATTTACTAAACTACATGTAGTGCCTCAAGAGGTTTTGATAATTCTAAATATTTACTAGATTTTTTGGTTAACTGTTGAACAGTTACTGGTAACGTATATATGCAATCTAATTGAAAAATATCTACCACATCATACTTTGGTGTATATTGTTGCACTGGTAATCGGAAAAAGTAATCAGTGTTCACATGCTCTTTTGATTTTATGTATTCAATATAGTAACTAAATTCTCCAGAAGTATTTTCTTAAGATATTCTCAATCAATCTTTGCCAAATGGCAGGTGCTGATGCTATATTG
Organism: Aquatica leii; assembly: GCA_035610365.1. NCBI lineage: Eukaryota > Metazoa > Arthropoda > Insecta > Coleoptera > Lampyridae > Aquatica > Aquatica leii. The sequence continues at coordinate 30,272,304 of CM069433.1, read as the reverse complement.
TATAATAACCTGTTGCACTGAAACAGACTCTTATGTGTGAGGTGAGCAAATGTCTGTCTTTCGATGCAACTTCCAATTGTAAATAAGCATGTTTCAGGATTAACCGTAATTTTAAAATCTCCGCAAAAACGCATTTTATTATTGGTTTTTAGTATTAGAACAATGGGTGTAGCCCAATCTGAAGTATTTACATTTTCTAAGAGGCCTGCTTTTATTAATGAAACTTGAAAGGTACCCGACGTGCTTTTACAAATACTGGGGTTGATTTTAGTTTTATTTTCAGTTTGGTTTGTAAGCCACTCATCTTTGAAAAACTTTTTTCAAAAACTGTACGGTATTGAGAACATAATACATCTAATTTTTGTAATTTAGTATTTTCTATCTTACTTACCGACCCTATCTGTATCAAATGTAATTGAGTAATCCTTTTGTGGTCTTATGTAAGTATTTAAATCAAATGTCCTATCATATTAACTATCTTTAACCAACGCTTTAGCTCTAGCATATTCTATTATTTGTATAGAGTTTTTGCAAATTTCGAATTCGATCATTTTGTTATTTAACTGCAAATTTAACCTGTATTTGCTGCCGTACTTTGTATCCTCAGAGACTATTTGAAGTATTTCCTTTACTGCATTTTTTTGCATACCTTCTGTAAATAACCCTTTAACCACACATGTTGTATTCCTATTTGAATTACAATGAGTTACCAAATGGTCACCTCCACACCTAAAACAAATATACTTATTATACTAGAACTATTAGTATAACCACAGATAAATAAGGTATACAGATAGCCAACCGCATGCATTAAATTGGACGGTACTTTTCTGGTGGCCAAATGAAATTAGTTTGGCGGCAACACACTGGTGAGATTAGCACTGTAATAGCGCTACCCAAAGAATCGCAAGAAAATGAATTGTAAAGATTTTATAACTATGGTACATCTATTTGTTAGCAGATGGCTAAATATTTTAATGTATATTGTTATATTCTAATTATTGTGAAAGTCTTATCTTATTTTTCGTTATCTTGTAAGGATATCGAATTTGCTTTCAGCACTTGTTTATCCAAGGAGCACGTACAATGCCTGGAAAGTCAACACACGATTTTTTTACGCTTTTTATTTTATGATGACAAATACGCATTTTACCTAAAGTGCTTCAAGTTATAAAATTATAATTCTTACATAATTTAACAAGAATGTATATAGGTATAAATGAAATCTACAAAAGTTACACAAATGACAAAATATGTATAATTATACCGGAACAAGAACTCATAACTCCAACTAAAACGGAATAAATTAGTTGTTTTTATTGTTTTGTAAAAAATTGAACTAAAATGACGTGTTATCGAAAATTTATCAATTTTTGAAACAATAATTTATTGTCATTAATTTACTAGTAAAAACGTTAGAAAAAAATACGTTTTTAACACATTTTGTCTTGATTCAATAAGTTCTTATTTTTTCGATATACAAGATTTCTTGAAATGTTGAGATGGTAATTTCCTGTTCAAATTATTCCACGGTATCACCTTCATTTTCAAAATTTTTTTTTACAAGTTAATATACTAGATATGGAAATATCTATCTATTTGTGCCGTAAAAACAATTTCTTTTTTCCACATTTATTTTATCGAGACTATTAATTTTTACGATAACAAATAGCCTCGCCTTTTTCGATACAATCAAAAATTACTAGTGTGCTGAATTGTGCTCGTTATGTGCAAAATAATTGTTATTTCTTTTTATATGCAGATTTTATGAAACAACAAATTGTTTTTTCTCTTAATGTTAAAATATTTTATTTTTAAAATTATTAGAAAAAAAAAACAAATTTGGTTTCATACTTTTGATTACCACCAAGCACGGTGTCGTGTACTACTAGTGGTACGCCTACCACAGTTTGGGAAATGTAAGATTTATAGATACAGTATAAGTTATTCCTCTTGGTGATTCTGTTTGCAAAATCCTTTTTTCCTTCGTAGCTTTCTTTATGTTGGTGTCCCTTAACAGTTTTTTCTAAGTGCTTTATTGAGGTATACTGCAAGTTGTAGCTTTCTTTTTGGGATCTCTTGAAGTCTAATTATGATTCTATAGTAGGCTCGATCGTTAAGTGCAGTGCGTTGTTGTGGCTCAGAAATTGTTGGTTTCTAATAGATGCCATTATTAGGCAAAAAGAACCATGCAGCTTTCCTTATAGAAACTATAACAAATTTGAACCAATATAGTCTCTGTACCTATACTGTACCCTATCGAAGTTGTTAAAAATTCTAACCAATTCGCCCAGAATTGAGATTCATCATATTTCAAATTCGTGGTAAAAAATTTGAATACATTAAGGCAAGGTTTCGGTCGATCTACAACTCCGAAACGCGCGTCGATATTATTAATCACATTTTAGCAATTACTCACAAATACTTACATAATATTGTAGTAATCTTTCAAGTCATTGACTTTAGAACAATTGACAATAAACGTGTTCTCAGAAGGAATTTTAGTTTTGTATATAGTTTGAATAAAGCGAACCTTTTTGATATATTACTACGGCAATTGGGGTTTTTGAACTTAAACGTTTGTAGTGAGAGTTTCGCTTCGTTCAAAAACTACAGAACAAAATTAAATCTTCTACTAGGAAGACGTTTATTAGTAATAGTTTTAGAGCCGATGACTTGGAGAATGACCACAATATTTGCGAGTAATTAATACAGATGTAATTAAAAATATCGAGGCGCATTTCGAAGTTGCGACTTGACTGAAACCAAAGTCTAATTAAAGATTTATCCTCTCAACGCGGAAAAATTATATGATAAAATTTAAATTGTTCAGTTTGGTAATTTCTGAGATTTGTAAATAAATGTAACAGGACAACAGTTAGACATTGTGTAAAAAAGATTATTTCTGGACTCTAGAAGGTTGTGAAACATAAAGATTCGTCAAACGCAGTAATTTTTTTAGCAGAATAGGATACTTTTCTTCTTTTAAAATGTAAAGTGAAAAATATTGTCATTTGAATAAAATTTGCAAGCGCAAAAAATATACAGAAATACATACATATTTGCGGCGCAAAGTAGCACGTTTTGTCTAGTAATTTTATATTTCATCAAAAAAGGCGTTGCTATATGTATTATCGTAAAAAGCAATTGGTTTTCTAAAATTTGCGAATAAAGAGAAAAAACTTATATATATGTACGAAACAAAGTACACTAAAAAAAGGTGTAATTTTACTATGAAAATCGTTGGTCACAAAATGATCAATGATTTTTACATCATTTAATGGGTGGAAAATTATATTGTATTTACTACAAAAATATTTATAATAAACGAGGTAAAAAAATTACAATTTCAAATTAGGTAACTTTACATTTATGATTAATTACTGCAGAAAACATGAATAAAGTATTGCAATTATTATTTTTTACTATTAGAGACATGTAATCTTAATGTATACACGGATGTTTTCAGTGTAGTACAATAAACAGCAAGATGTCATTTTTCATTTTGTATAAAACAAAAAGACCACGTTATCTTCTATCGTAATAATAATTTTGCCGTCACGAACTCTGCAAATGGTGAGAAAATAGAAATTGGTTCTGCGCGGTTCTGCGGCACAAAATAGCACTTACTGAGCACAACTCAACACAATAGTCACTTTTCATTTAATCGAAAAAGGCGGAGCTATGTATTATCCTAAAAACCTTTTTTTTTCAAAAAATCTGCAAATAAAAAGAAAGAACAATTGTTTTCACGGCACAAAGTAGTACATAATGAGCACAATTCAGTAAACTAGTTGTTTTTGATTTTATCGAAAAAAACGGGACTGTTATTGTAAAAATTGATGGTTTTTGTAAAAACAGTTAATGGAAAAAAGGAAATTGTTTTTTGGACGGAAGGTAGCACATACTGAACACAATTCAACACAATAATATCTTTTAGTTTATTAAAAAAGGCAGGGCTAACTGTAGTGACATATTTTCTATGACGCTCCCCAAAATTTCATCTGTGTGCTGTTCCATTATACACAAATTCTTTTCCATGTTGAAAAAATCTTCAAACGCCATATCGATGATATCTGCTAAAGTTGCATATAAAGCTCAAAAGAATTTTAACTGAGTAAGATAGTGGAAGAAAATCATCTTCATCCCAATCAAATTTGACTCCTCTTTCTTAAAAATTATTTTTAACAATGTCTGTTTTTTGAAAACAATTTATAATGCTTTGCTGTTTCACATTGATATTCCATATTTTGCTAAGATCTCTAATGGCGTCCAGTAAACTTATACTAGTGGTGTGCATGTCAATGATTTCTTTAGTAAACAATAAACATTTAAATAAAAGCTTTGTCTCATCTGCTTTAAAAATATCTTCAGCGTACTCTCCACTTAAATTAAGTAAGTTTTGAGAATTGGATAACAATGTATTTTCCGTATTTTGCATCGATTGTACTTTGCTGCTCAATTAAAACTTAAAATAATTCAATACCGTTTTGCATATATAGCTTTATGTTTGCAGTGCATTTATTAATTTATTCAAGTACGTTATCTTCTAGTTGTTTTTAGTTTACTCGTGCAGTTCTTAGAATAACAAGTTTGTAATAGCATTATTTTGTATTTATTTTTGGTGTCAGTAAATTACTGAGAAAAAACGTATAGTTCTTAGAACCAAATTAAACATCATAATTAGGTCTGAGTAGTGGTATAGATATCGATACAAATTGCGTATCAATACGATACACAAAATGCCGTATCGCTCATCTCTAAACATAACATCATAATACCATCATTTTTGATTCCGATTACTTTTATTTCACAGTGTCAATAAACTTAGGACAGTAATAAATGTAAGATGTCCGTAATTTTCGATTTATTTGGCTCTAAATTTAATTTTTTTTTCAATGTTGCATTAGAACATTATTTGTGTTTGTATTGATGCTATAATTTCACCTTCTAAATTAATCAGATACACGCTGTATGTATTCATGTATGTATTTACTCGTTTCTAACCAATAAAAAAAAATCATTCGGTTATTGATGTCAAAAGCGCCAAATGTGATTCTATTAAGCGGCGTGCACTGTATTTATTTAATAAAGTATAATTGCTTTATGTTTAATTACTTTCATTACATCTACTATATAGGTTTTTATTTTAATAAAATATTTTTTATATGTATACGTTGTCTACATCACAACCAGCTTAATTATCAGTCAAAGAATGAATAAAATATGTAAATTATTCAATCCTCGTATTTTTTTTCGTAAACTGTATATTTTTTATACTTGATTATTAGTAGTCGGCAAAATTTAGCAGTTTCAAATTTCTGTTCTTGTGAATCGACAATTCAGCTGATATGTAACCGACATTAAAGTACCGTACATATACATTATTAGTCACAAGTCCGTAAAAGTTTAAAAATAATTTCGTCGAATTTTATTACGTCACTACTACAAATACACCATCTGTCAAAGAAAAGGCAATTTATTTCAAAGTTGTGATGATTATTTTATCTGCTACTCAAAACAATTTTTCTTACTTTGCCATCTGTTGTTAATTTTTGGTACATTACAAATATTATAGGTAACTAACATTTTTGTATCCGTACTAACTGCCAAAACCTTCATATACGCTGGCTATCTGTATACCTTATTTATCTGTGGTATAACTATGCCTATTCTTCTTCTTTTGTTTCTTTCGACCCTGGTGGTGTCTTAAAAGTCTGGTCTGTGCTTCCTTAACTTTTTCTTTAACTTTCACTGTATGCACTGCAAATGCTTCTCTATGTAGTTCGTTGACATATTTTTTTGTGATCTCTATGCTGCTTGCAAGTTTAGTTTTATCTAATGTCAACTTCTTCGTTTGTATTCTCTTTAAACGTAATCCAAACATAAATTGATTTCGTACTGTTTTGTTTAAGTAGGTACAAAAAATTATAATTAATGCTTAACTTTTGTAGCACGCTTGTATTGTTTCATGTTCACCCTGTTTCCGTAACTGAAATCGGAAGATCTCAGCAATAACTACATAATTTTTTTGTAGCTTTTATTTTCAGGTTCCCTTGGCGCTAGTTTATCAAATAAAATATTATTTTAAACAAGGCTCCACTTTGAGCAATGAACTACTTCACCAATATTATATAAAATATCGTACGCTTAAGACCTCATCTAATTTAGAATGCAATAGACTTTCATCTCATCAGTTGTAGCAAAAACCTTGAAAGCTCCTGATCTTTTTACGCATTTTTTTGATGTATTGGTACCGAGGTTGAACGTTTCTGTTGTAAATGTTTATATTGTATTTGATCTTGACGTGATTCTTAATGTAAAATGTACGATATGTTTAGTCACTTTGAACACTTTTAATTACACTCGTAGTCTCGTCTCACTGTTTACAACAAATCCTCGTGGCCATTTGTTATGTATATAAGAAGGCGCGAATTGTAATAATCTATTAGTTTCGATGAGTTGGTTTTATTTGTGCGTTTATAAATTACATATATGTTATATTTCCGACCATTAAAAACTAACTATTTCTTATTTTGTAATAATAATTCGCCAGTGGAATTTTACTAGTGCCACCTATTTATACAAAGATGTGCAAAAGTAAACGTAGAGTTGTAAGTCATCGTAAAAATGTAAATAAAAATTTCGTTGTTTAAATGTAACTAAAAAAATTATTTTTTCACTTTTTAGTGCATTTTTTGAAGGTGGTTTTTTTAATTTAAAATTTCTATTTTCTCTTGTTAGTGATGTTAACAATAGTGGTTGCAGTCACTGAAAATTTTGAAAATGGACATTCTTGAAGAGAATTTCATGTCGATGTAAATTTGAGATTTTAATCGTTTTCTCATGGATCCCGTCATCAAAATTTCACTGTGACTGTGGTAAAGAATAATTGCTGAACATACATAAAAAAATATTCTGTCAAATTGAGAACCGCCTTTTTTTTTTGAAGTCCGTTGAAAAGCAGAATGTGTTTGAATTAGAAAATTTTTAATCATGTAACACTTATACAACATGTTTTATCGTTAATATTGTTTATAAACTAATTATGAACCTATTTGCACAAACAACTTTAAAAGTGCTGTAAGGGGGTGGTTTTTAAAAAAACATTACAATAATTTTTTTTAAAAATATGTACATTATGAAAACTTAAAATATCTTATTTATTTTTTCAAAAATACGGAACAGTTCAATACAAATTTTTTATATAATGTAGGTGATACCCTGGTTTAATAAACCTATATACTGAAACAATCCTCAGTACCTTCAGATGGTTACAAGCTAACATTTTGAAAAATTTATTTGCAATTTGAAATTAACTTTTAGTTTTTTTAGCAAAAAAGATTCAATTACTGAGAAAGTTTTTTTAAATTCGCACTAGAATTATTTACGTTGTTTATAAACGGATTCATCTTTTCCTGTATTATATCAGTAACTTTACATGTTTACTAAAATATTTTACCATTTTATTGTGGTTTACGAGTAGATTTGTCTGTTTTTTAACCATCAATATTTTTTAAGAAATTGAGTGAAAGAAGTGACAAGAATGACAGAACAAATAACAATGAGTGATGCTCTCCAAGGATAGCCAATGTTGTTACACCAAACAAGATGTTCTACTGGTGACAGTAATCGTAAAATTGCATCTAACCTAGAAAATTTATTATTTCTTTAATTTTTTTATTTTATAGTAAAATCACCTACATATTTTTTACTGTGGTAGGCTTTATTCTTATTTATTAGGCTCTAGGACTTGTCGCCACGGCCAGTTTATCTCGCCGCCAAAATTTATTTATCAACTATATTAATAATAAACGTTACAATTATTTATTTACAAATGTTTATTTATTTAAAACACAATTTAATTACTATTTTGATTGTTCATTTGTCTATTTCGTATTTGTGAGATATTCCTCTAAGGAATTCTATCGTATTTTTGTTGTTGTAGCTTTTTAAAATTCTTTGTATCCTTTTGTCAGCTATTAATATCTTTTCCTTTTTAAGACAATTTATAAATTTCCATATTGTGGGATTTGTCATGTCTAGTTCAGTTTCCAATCGACGATGCGCGGCTTCTGCATGGTTGTCTGCTCGATCGTCTCTTATACTTCTTTGATACACATTCTATATTCTTGCGGGAAATAAGGGTTGACGTCGTGTTTCGAAGTCAATAGAGGTAGGTGGATCAGCACTTATTTCATTTCGTTCTCGTCTTATAATTTTTCTTATTGTCGGGTGACTAGGTAAAACAACCTGGAAACCTTAGGAAGCGTCACCAATACAATTGTTGATTCCCTGGGAAGTAGATTCTATAGTTTCTTGAGTCCTCCGTCTTATGCTCGTCATTATGCAATTGGTTTCAACTTTTGCCGCGTTCGCACCATGTGAATAAACGTTGATCTTTATAGCAATGAAATTGTGTACATGACATGGATTGTTGCATTGCACTTTCCTCGTCTTTCACATCGCCAAAATTTGACTACTCCACCACTTAAACTTTTGTCAAACACATAGAGAAATAAATACCTAACTGACAAATTTTCTCTTCCTCTTCCATTCAATTGCCACTTGCTTCATTTTCAGCAACATCGTCTTTAACAGCACAGACAAAAATAGACATTATTAATCCATGATCAATTTATATTAATCACCTTAATGTCATTTGGTGAGTGGTAATTCAGCTGTAATTATAAGTAAACCCTAATTAAAGAAATAACAATTATTTTCTAACTTTCTTCTTTACTTATCTTAATTTTAATTTGTGAAGGGTTTTCAGTAATCCGGAGGTTAACTTTGTCTATTTCATTAGAGCACAACATAAGCAGCTATTAATAGTAAGCCTAATAATTTAAAATTAAAACGTAATTTATACTTTATTTAAAATTAAATGAAAATAATTTATATTCAGATTGATTCGAATTTGTATACCAATTTGTGTCATTGCTTTGACGACGCATTTTTTACAAATTTCTTTTAATATTTATATATTTTTTGACGAGTGTTAAGCAAAACACTAGATAAAGATAAATTCGGTAAATTTGGCTAAGTTTTTATAAATTATTTGTTTTGGCGAGGAGTTGGTCTGCGGTGAGATGTCTTTGCGGCTAGATGGCAGCGGCGACTTGTCCCATTTCCTATTTATGAACTGAAAATGTCTAGCATACGGTGGTTGTTAAGGAATGAAGATGCTTTTATTAATTTTTTTTCTTAAACTACATTTACATAATTTAAAAACTTTAATATTGATCGATTTGTTCTTTATTGATTAGTACCCAGTAAACACAAAATTGATATTGTTTAGTAACAGTTTCAAAACAAAAAATTTATGATTCACTCTTGTTTCAAACATAAAAGAAACCTAACTGCAATAAAATAGCTATAAGTCCATAGCTGTTTCACTTATTTGAATCAGTATAGTTTCGGTATTTTAAATTCAAATCTGTTGTAAACTGAATGTTGCATTCGGTTTACATTTTAAAAGCTTCGTTTTTGAACTGATACTAAATGATCGATACATGTATGATTTTTTTGTTTCAATAATGAACTAAAACAATTCTTTCAATAATATAATAATACATTTTCGAATGCACGTTTTAAATTTTATTGCACAATAAATATTTTTAAATACAATATCACATTGAGTTTTTTACATATTGCAACTTTCCTGGATGTGGTCTTTTCACGGAAGCCTCGAAAACTGCATCAGTTACTGTTGGGTAGCAACTTTTAACCGCATCTGTAACGTAGAAATAAATATTTCATTTATATACATACATAATCATAGAGTTACACAAAATTAATTACATTTTTTTAATCAAAAACAACACAAACTTAATATAAATATCACTTTAGCAATCATTAGAAAGTTATAAAAACACTGTGAATACCTTTAGCTGTACATAATCGTATAGAAAACTTGAAGAATTGAACTGTAATTATAAATCCTAAAGTATCATCAGATTTACGCAATAATCTACCTTAACGCAACCATGTGTGTTAATTTACATTTTTTTATACAAATTAAAACATGATACATAAAGAACAGAAATGATAATAATATCGATTTTATTTATGGATTATAATAAAATGTTTCGACTTACCGTTTATTGTTCCATTTCGTAATTGTACACACAGCATCACTTATCAAACTGCAACCGAACAAGTGAAAAGATATCAATTTGCAGCGCAAGCGTTGACGACAGTAATCAAAAGTATAGCAACGACTAATGCTGACTAATCACAAAGTATTCGTTTTTCCTAGAACGATTCCACTGTATCGAAAATAATTCAATCTGATTTAATCGATCTTGAAACAATTCTAGTTATTCAAAAAATATTCGGTTTTAATAAATCAGTTTTTAGACGGTTGCTCATTATGGGATAAAAATTGCAAGTACTGAAACGGTTTAAAACTGATTGTGAAAAATCGGAACTCTTTCAATTTATTCACTGTCAGTTACATGTAAATGATATCAAAATGGAACTAACACGAAACAACGTTATGAAACAATTGTTTTAATTTTGTAACTGTAACAGTTTAAATCCGTGTTTACTGGGTACTATGCACTACAATATACAACTTTTAAATAGGAAGCATCTTAACATATTATAATTACTATTTATTTTTGATTATAATGGACAATTAATTTTTTGTAGCTGTGATATGATATGTTTTTTCTTTTTGGTAAAGGAAGAATTTATTTAGCCAGCTAAATATATAAATATATATACTACCAAAATTACACAAAGAAAATAATCTTTTATACCCCATTATCTCAACTTTTAAAAGTCCAGTTTTTCCACTTATTTTACTTTTAAAAATGTCATGTATTCACAAATCCAAGGACTTGCCATGGGTCTTCCTATTTCTTCCACCATTGCCGATTTTGTAATTGGAGACATAGAAAATGACATTTTAAGACAAAATCCACATATTACTTTTTATGGCCGTTATGTTGACGACATCATATTAATAATCCACGAAAATGAAATTTAAAATTTGCTCTTATCGTTCAAGAACGTACGCCCAATATTAAAATTTACACTAGAAATTGAGAAAAACAAATTTCATTCTTGATTTAACAATTATTTACTTGCCGGATGGTGCTATAAAAACTAATTGGTATAGAAAAGATATAAAATCCGATCCTTATACTATATTTCTAACACATCTTTTAAATATAAACAATCAGTCATTTTTGGTTTAGTTGATCGAGGAATAAAACTTTCTTCTGAAGATTTTCATAAACAAAATATAATTATCATTCGACAAATATTAATCAACAGCAACTATCCAATACAATTCATAAACCATACAATCAAAACTAGATAGAAAAAAATTAGTTTTAGTAATAACCACAATACGTTCGATGATTTTCAACTTCAATCCAATTTTTTTGGTCCATTATTCAATATTGACACAACGCCTACTCCATTATATATTTCAATACCATATATACACACACTTTCAGAAAAATTTGCAAAAATTTTAAGCAAACATAACGTTATTATAGCTTTTAAAAATACAAACACTCTTGGTTATATAATATACAAAAACTTAAAAGATAAAATAGACATATTCTCTAATTAATTGTATTAATTGCCCAGCTGTCTATATAGGTCAAACCAAACAATTATTAAAACATAGAATAATTCAACATAAAATTTCATTAAAAAATGCTATTAAGAATCCATCTATACCAAAAACTGCCTTAACTGTACACTCACTAAATCATTTCCACAACTTTGATTTTTCTAAACCAATCATATTACACAAAGAACCAAAATTACATACCCGCCTTTTTTTAGAGATGCTTGAAATTAAACGTAATACAAATTCAATCAACTTCCGCAATTATCTACCTAATTTTAATACTAAATTAATAATATATTTATAATAATTATACAAATTTGACTCAAACGTTTTTTTATTTTATTGGATTGTATTCAATAATTATTTCCTATAAAATATTTTACTTTGATTTCCACATATTATTTCTCAATTGCATTTCCATTTCTTAAATTTTAGTTCTTCACATTAATTTATTGAAAAATGTTAGTTATTATTTTATAGCTTCTTGTTTAAAATTTTATAAATAAAATTATTAAAAATTTATCTGTTTTTGTTAATATTTAAATTCATGTAAGTATAATAAAAAAAAATTTTTAAATATTTACACAAAATTGCCATTTTGTAATTACTTTTTTTTCGCTTTTTTAATGATTGATATTTGAATTTATATTGTAATTAAGGAACACATTTTATTATTGTATTTTAATATAAAATAATATAAATGCCTGCTTTTATATTATCAAAAAACTAGCTGGATAAATAAATTCTTCCTTTACCAAAAAGAAAAAAAAAGCTACTATTTATAAAAACTTGTTAATTTACTACCACCTATACCAAACTAAAAAAGACATAAGGAAGTATATAAAATGGTATGTTGGTATCTAATTTCTAGTGCAATATTTTAAATGTATTTTACGATATCAAATTTTCTTTAATCATTACTAAAGATGTGTAGATATGCTGACTGTATAAGAATGTTTATCCTATATATTCAATGTCTCACAAAAAATGTAAGATATAAGCCCAAAATGTAAGGTTTTAATTAAATAATGATATTTCTTATAAAAACTACAAAAAGGAGGTAATAACATAATTCTACTGTAATATATTTATTTATAAACTTGTAATACCAATTAATTAAAAGAAATTATTGTAATTTATATATAATTACAGATGTTTACACATTGTTAGATTTAAGTTATTAGTTTTTCTAATTGTTTAACTGCAACTAAAATTTGCAAAATACTTTTTTAGGAATCAGTTGTTTTGTCAATACTAAACCAAAGTGTTTGAAATAATTGACTTGTTTTTATTTTGTTTAGAGGAAAGCGCTTTTGTTTGCTTTAAATTTTGTTTTATAACTGCGTACTTGTTTGTTTTTAGATTATGAGCTTGAAACAACAATAGAAAAGGATTTTTGGTCATCTTCTTCTATTGTAAAGGAACTAGTAATCTTATATAAGTTGCAAAATTATCATTTTTATATAACTACATAGTAAAATATGCACTAACTGTAAAGATCAATCATATATGCCAAATAAGCAAAACAAAAATATATTGTTTTTAATCATTATAATTATAATAATTAACTTAAAACTTCTATCTGATATATAATATAAAGATTTAAAATTTTTGATGTTATTTAATTAGCGTTAGGGAGTTAAACAAAGCTAAGCATACTATTTGTATAGATATATACAACAAATAGATAATATACATACTTGCAGTAATAATGGGTAAAGGAAAAGTTTTCTGATATCGCCATAATATTAGAGGTCAAGTTCTACGTATACCTAAATACATTATGAACCAAAAAAGTTTGTTTTAAAAAACATCCATTAATTTTTTATAAAGTGATAAACATAAGTTAAAACTTTTATATGCTTGCTGTAAGCACGGTATAAAAAATTATGGAATTTTTTAAACTGAGCACGTATGTAGTAAACAAAAACCTAAAAATTATATGTTATTTTAACAGTGTTTAAACTTTATTTCATGCTATTTACAAAAAAATAATGTAAATTAATATTTTCAGTAAAAAAACAAACAAATTAGTGCTACATAAAAAAAGATTGTTTAATTGCTTAAAACTTTTATAAATTTATAATTTACTCAAGTACTTACATTTAGTTAAAAAAAATTATATTAAGAAATTTTTGTTAACTAAAAGTTAAAATGGTAAATTCAAATTTCAGTTTGTAAATATCTAAATTTAAGAAAATCTTTATATACATACATACATTAAATGTGAATTAAATTTTTCTTTTTTAAAGCCAAATTTAATTAATAACAAAAAATACAATCAAAACTCAAAACAATAAAATTGATAATAAATTATGCTAATTTTTTTTATCTTCTTCACTTTTCAATTCTTCTTAGATTCCAATTTTTGACGCTTCCAACTCATACTGTTATACTTTTTTTTTCAGTTTTTTATAGTATTTACTATTCCTTTATTTAAAATCTTATCTTAATATCCAATGTTGAATAATTTTACTTGTTAATCTTAACCCTCCGTTCGTTGTTGTTGCTTTAGTAAACTAAATCTTTTTATTTTGTGCTTTCCATGCTTTTGCTTCTCTTCTCAAATTATTGGTATTGGTATTTATTTCCTGTGCTTTTATTATTTTGTGCTTAAACTCACATTTTTCTTACAGTAAAGTAATAATAAATTTAAGTTTATTTCAAACTATTATGTTTTTTGGTAAGTTTATACACATTCAACGACACTATATTTTAAATAGAACTATTAAAAAAAACAATAGTTTATTTCTGATTGCGTTAGTTTAAACTAATAATAGTATACATGGCAGTATATATTATGAATTTTGTTTCATTGAGATATTTTACCGCTCCCTTGCAACATCTTTATTTCTATTTTATAGTAATTTATACTTAAAATTTATGTACACAAAATTTTAGTAAATATTTATAAGCAGTAGGTAAACATCAACACATGCAAAACTTTAGAAAATAATTAATTAGGAATCAACTGTAAATTACTTAATGTAAACATAAACAACAATGAATAAATCAATTGACTTGTCTAGCAATAAAAGTAGTAATTATAACATCAACTTGGCATTCTTTCCAAAGATAAAATTAACATAAATTTAAACAAATTATAAAAAAAAAACTTAATATATAAATAACTTTGTCTCAGTTTTGTGTTCTAGCTACATCAATATCTAAAATTATACCTCTTTTATGTTGTGACAACGTTTATTTAACAAGAAAATTAACATAAACAACATGATCATATCTAAGTACTCAAAACAGTTCTTATAGACCTACCAGTAGCATCATATGATTCACTTTCTTTTTGAAATATTTGTAGAATTGTCCTCAAGGGTTTCTAATTGATTTTTTTTTATTATTATCATATAGGTTTTAAATCTGAATCTAAAACTACAAATACTATTCCGAAAATTATTTAAATTCGATTCTGTATTTGTATTTAAATACGATTTTGGCGGATTTTAAAACAAATGTTTAGTCTTAAAAATTGCTTTGATTGTGTCGGTTGCTCATATTTTTTGCTTTCCTTGAAACAATTACATATTGCATAATTTGGTTCATAGATTGTTACGTACAAAAGCTGGAACAATGACACTTGCCTGAAATAAAGTAATATAAACGAAGTTTTGCCGGTGTTTAGTGAAGACGGGGTGGGTTATATTCAAAATTCCGTGACCGTTTGGAAAACTTAACAGAAAACATAATGAAAAGTAAAAAATCAAAGGGCGCCAAGAAGGAGTAAAACTCAATGAACTTCTGGCCCTTGCCAACCACCAACCCGCTCCTGAAAGATACACTCTAAATTGGACTTACCTTACTAGAGTATATCACACTAAAATCTGAAATGAATTCAAATTTCACAAAACACGGAGGCCGACGGAATTAAAAGCTTGTTTACATTTATCTATTTAACATTAATTTATTCAATCAATACTCAAAACAAACAAAAACAACTATTTAAATTAGCGCAAAATGAAAAAAAATTATTAATAAAAAAAATGTAAGTTAAACATGAAAGTTAAAATTAAAGTACTTAAATAAGTATATCAAAACAAACAAAATTTAAAGAAATAAAACAAATAAAAAAAATAAAAGAAAATCTTAATTAACTAATGCACGACCGTGTCTCATTAAATAGAAATTAATTAAATACCAAAATAAAATAAACTCATCTCTTTTAAAACAAAAATGAAAATCTTAATAAATTGTGAGATTAGTCAATTTTCCGGTTAAGGTCAAACATAAATTTTTAGAAACAAATTTTTTTTCAGATAATTTCGATAAATACGGACAATTACCATTTAATAATGGTAATATTAATAAAATCGTTAATTCGCAACACTCATCACTTGGCTTAAAACCTAAAGCTTTTGAGACACTTAAACGCGTAAGTAAAACCCAATTTAATTAGTTGGTACAAAATAAATACCTTAAATTTTTGTTAGTTGGTCCAAAAAAGGGATAGGTGGTCCAAGCGTAACCTGCTGTAATCGGCCAAAAGATTAAGCAGCTAACCCCAGTTAACAAGGATCCGACGGAAGAATCTCCACAAGTCGCCACTAAGGCAAAATTCGCACCGTGTCGCACAACAACTCACGATTCCACGGTATATAGAATGAAAAACACTTGAAAGCGCGTGAAACAATAAAGGGCTGTAATCCATGAATTAACAAACTATTTCCAACACATAACTAATGATTCACTATGCTTTCTATCTTCATGTTTTCCGCGGATACTTTAACTTCCATAGGAGTGATTCAAACCTACATTTAGACTACATTTCGATTATTTGTAATGTTTGGTACAATTTGCGACTCATTCCCTTTACCCAAAATCACTAATATTTTAAACATCAGTTTGCTGCCACATCTCTAAAGGTCGTGTGTGAAATCTTTTTGAAAGAAACCAATACCACCAAGAAGTGCAAATGAAATGCAAACAAATTTAATTCCGACACAAAAGTAGAGTTTGAAAACGGCTTTTCATACTGGGAGATATGCCAAATTAACAAAAATATTTAATGATTTGATTACCGTCGTAAAGATTACTTGTTGAGACCTAAATCATAAAAATGTCTAATAAATTATAAAAATGACTTCATTCCAAATGTAATTTAACTGCTAAATACATATAATTACAATAATATCTCGGAAGGGAAACACAAATTACAACTAGAATTTTGACAGAACAAAGAAAATGCAGAATACGGATGTTTAAGCAACGTTATAATTTCCAAATATTTGAATACAAAACTTTACTTACAAAATTGATTGACAAAAGTGAATTTAAAAACGTAAAATAACTTCTTTAAATCTATGTGAAATTAATAAAAAAATTTCAAAATAGATAAAACGAATAACATCAATTTAATTACCGGGTCTTTCGCAAAAGAAATCGCACAAACTCGAACGACAGTTACAAGATTGAAGAAAAAATCATAACAAATCAATTGATAATTTAATTATTGTTAATATCTATTATAATGATGCACAATTGTATCATTTGACATTTTTGGTAACTGATATTAGTTTGCACAAATTACAAATTGATGCAAATTTGCTTTACAAATGGATCCATTATCATTATGATTGTACATGAAAAGCTTTAAAACAAATTTTTTGTTATCAAAAGACATAGACACGTTACATTTTACACACAATGGCAATTTGCATAGCAATCAATTATAATGCCAAATTTTTCAACGAGCCAATTGGTCTTTACGAACACCATGTAGAGGAATCTACGCAGCTGGATGACACCTTTTCTTTGCTTCCAATTCTTGTTGTATTGCTGATTTTCTGCCTAGTTGTTTTCGCAACCTATGCTAGTTAATGTTAGCTCCGTTTACTAATGTGACATCAAGGTGATAAAATATACGGAGATGCCATTTTTTCGATTTGATTTTTATGCGTTTCAATCAAACTGTCTGCAAGCTCGACGCCACCCATACGACGATTGTAAGTTTTGGTAATTTACGAGTATTTCTTTTTTATTGGACTTTATGATTGTAGCGCAACTCAGGTAATTTATGTAAGAGAAGAGCGCGCTAACAAACAATATAAGAAATCAATCAAACAATTAGAAAAATTGTCAAAATTGGTCAATTAACTTCTGATGTCAGGGATGCCAAATAGTTTGATTTTAAGACTAAACTATTAAAGTCTTATCTGCAATAAAAGTTACACAACATAAAATTCATTGATTCACTCTCAAAAGATTTATAATCCTATATTCAAAAACAAAACAACAAAAACAATAAGGTAAAACTCATTACGGTTACTTAAAACTAAGAAGAGAAATTTTCAATATTTAGTTAATTAAACTTAAAACTAAGATAATACCGGTATTTCTTTACACATAGTAAGAAAACAATTTTATTTGAGTTACTTTAAATATTTGCACTAGGCAATTGTAATATTGATTTTAATTAGAGAAATTTTATCATTTAGTATTTAACAAGTTACGTTAAGATGCAAGTTATTTAACAAGAAGAAAACTCAAGTTTGTTGCTAAGGCAGTTATCAACGAAAAGGAATGTAGAGATAAGGCAACTCACGCATACGGATCAAATTTCCAATTGAATGCAAAGTTGATGTCATCCAACGTTGAAATTGACGGATAACCTTGGGAAATTTTCCATAAAAACGATGATCAAACGTATTTTCTTTACGAAAATCGATTCGGATCGTTGGTATTTATTGTATTATGCACATACCAAACCCATTCGAATTATTAAGATAATGATAATTTCGTTAAAGGTAAAATCGGAATCGGTATAAAAAAAAAAGTCTAAAACAAATAGAAACTGGGAATTAGATAAACCCAACAAAATAGAAATAAAAGACATACCTGTATTATTAACACAGACTTTTTAAATAAAGATATTGTAGATATTAGTTAAGATAAAGAAACTGCATGCTTCAACAAATGTAGTACTACATGTGTACTCGTTAAAGACTCATTACCGAATGAATCTCAAGGTTGACAACGCCCTGAAAAAGTAGAGACTCCACAAAATAAAAGTAAAGGAAGGTTTACACGCAAATTTTAATTAAACTAATACAGATAATTTAAAATCAAGTAATAACAGTAACGGAAACGTTACATGATATTGTTGAACGAATTGAATCGGCTGCACTCTACAAAAGTTCGATAGAGTTGTTGTGATTTTTTGTTTT
Source organism: Aquatica leii (assembly GCA_035610365.1). Classification (NCBI taxonomy): domain Eukaryota; kingdom Metazoa; phylum Arthropoda; class Insecta; order Coleoptera; family Lampyridae; genus Aquatica; species Aquatica leii. The sequence continues at coordinate 30,253,536 of CM069433.1, read as the reverse complement.
TCCAGTCAACAGAAATTACATATATTCAGTTAACAGTAATAATATGCATAATACATATCACGTGGAGACTTTTGAATTTATTTTTTATGTGGTTATATACAGTTTGAAATTCAGTTTCTGCGTACTGTACTTAAGGCTATAATTTCTTGTTGACTTAGTTGTCGCTCTGCCATATAGCAGTTATCGAAATATGGTTTACATTTGAAGGTAGTTTACGGATAATTCTATTGACAAAATTGGCACTGACTCTAAGGTTATCTTAAGGGTCTTGCTTTTTTTCAACGTTGACTAGTGTACCGAGGTATATGCTAGCTTAGTTGCAAAACAAAATTATTTACAATGATAATATGAAATAAAAGAAATGAACAAATACAACCAAAAGAGGAACAACAAGGTTTTTGCCCTAATACGTCTACTATTAATGATAGTCAGAAAAGTGACGGAAAAAGGAATTGAGTGCGACAAACAAGTCTACGCGTGTTTTGTAGACTTAACGCATGTTCAAGTCTGTAGCAGAAACTTTTAATATGAAAATTTTGACAGATAAAACAAAATCTTTCACTGTGTCCAAAAAGCCACTCCGTTGTAAATTAGCCGTAGATTACCTATCTAAACTTATATAATGAAGTCAAACACCAAACGATGGAAGAAGCATCAATTTCAGGAGCCTTAAGTGATATTATCTAGATAAATAAGCATACATCTGTGCATAGCAAAACGCATACTTATAAAACATAAGATTTACGGATATGAGAACCTTGAGATCTATAAATGGCTTAACATTGAGTGATAGAGTAAGGGAAAAAAAAATAAGAAACATGTTTAAAATTCATGATGTTGCTAGCTGGGTACAAAATAAAAAAAGAGGATAGAAAAATCACGTACAGAGAGTAGAAGACAACTGAGTTACAAAATTTGGCAATCATGGAAAAACCACAAACATGATGGAAGGACTGTTGGACATCTGACTCTCAAAACAATGATTGATAATAATAAGAGGCAAAGTTAGAAAGTTCGTCAACCGAAAGGTCTCGTCCATAAGACACAAAATTAAATCGTTTGAGTAAATGTTCGATAACTGGACGTAGTTTGTAGAGGCGATCATAATTGGGGTCAGCGTGATGCGTACCATGTGCATTGTAGTTGAAAACATTTACGAATTTATACATATACAAACATGTTTCTTGATATTTGGAGAAGTGACGTTTTTAGGCTGATTGAATGAAACTTTAGTGGTGTATAAATTTTAGTGATTAACTAAATCAGTGTATATTCTTATCAGTAAAAAAATATTTAAAAAGCTTAAGTGGTGTTTTAAAATCAATAATAGGAAGTATTTCGTTGCCACGAAAGTTTGTTGCATCATTCAGAATTAGTAAATTTCTTTTTCTTCATTTTATGTTTCTTTACTTTTTCTTCAGTTAATGTAGTTTATTTCCCCGTTTACTCTTTTTTTGAGAAGTACAATAAGATGATTTATCGCTTTTATTTTTTCTTCTTTCGTAAATTGTTGCCAGTCAAAACTGTATTATTTCTTTGTTTTTATTTTCAGTAACTTCTTCATTGAATAGTTGTGGTTTCAATAGTATCGCTTACCTGAAAGTCGAATCGATGGTCAACTGTTTTTAAAGCTTACGTATTCAATACATTTTCAAAATATATTGTATTGTATATATTTTCTACATCATAGACTTCTTCAGATTAAACTATATTAAGGGATTCATTATTTTTATTTAAAAAAATCCTCTTGGCTGACAGAATCTTTTCTACCATTGGAAATATCAAACTCTTCTTTACTATCAGACAAATGAGTGATTACGCATTCTGTTTCTTGGTTCTTCAAGGGCATTCTCCTTTCCGAAGAAGTAATTTTTATTCTAAAAATAATGACAAAATTTTCGAAATAAAGATTTGTACAAATTTCTTATAGAGTACGCATATTGCACAAATACGTTAATTAGTGTTTTTGACATAATTGTATTGGACACCTTATACGCAAAATGATAACGCTAAACGCAAGCAGATAGGACAGACAAAATAAAAAGAAACGTCCAAGAACACATATGTTATCTTAGAATATTTTTTGTTGATCGTAAACATTCGGATTTACACAAATTTGGTCTCTATTAAATCACGTTGTGCATACTCTGCAGTACGATAGTTTTGACGTCTCTCGTAAATTTCTGTTACCTTTACTCTTTTCATAATTTTTTTTGTATTTGGAGCGTTGAATGTATTATAGATCCATTTTAATTTACCGTTGCATACACCCAATAAGCATTGCTATCAATTTATTGGCATCCGAGTGTCACTTTAATAAAAATATTTCGATACAAAATTATTCGTACGATTTTCATAGTTAATAGATACCTTGGTGATTTGTATACGCTGCTCTCGTTGTCAATTATAAATTCAACGCAAAAATTTAAGCGTTCAAAGCATCAATTTAGTTCATACAAAATTCATGAAAGCGTTATACATACTTTTTCATATTGGTCATTCTGCAAACGTTGCATAAGATTTTTCTCGGAAGTTATTAATCTGCATAATATGTGTAGTTATCCATTCAATCTATTGTGTATTTTACGCATAATGTAACAGACCTTTTTTTGTTTAAATTAAGAATAAATTATACTGTTTGATTGTTATTAAAGAAAACATTGCTTGAATATTTTGTATAGAATTAGAATACGTGACATGAGCTAATAAACACGCTACAGTATAAAAGTATAACTGCAAAAATTTTTTGATATAAAGATAGGTCCTTTTGTAACTTGGGCCCAAGAATTTAATAAAAAGTGAATTATGGTGCACGTTAACGGCGAAGTGACTAAAAGGTACCAATTGCGAGTTAAAAGTATATTAGTGCGATATCTTAACTACATTGTTCAATTAAATGCGTATTTTAGTTCGTGAAAGTGAGAATGAACTCAAAAATTCATTGAACAAAAGGCACCATAAAAATAATTGAACTGCGGGCTTCTAAATAAAATAAACGACTGCCATTTATCGTGGAACCGAAAATCGCCAAGTTGTTATATCACTTCGTTTTTTTGTTTTTTGTGTTGTGGAACTGAAACTTGTGTGTACGGTTTTCTTGATACATAATTAAGAAGTAAACTGATGTAAATTCAACTTAGAGTAAACCAAAAGCTGCAATATCGTCGGTACGAGCTCGCAAACCTGATGCATCGTTTGTAGGCGGGTTAAAGCGCCATCGAAGTATTTCGTATCTTCTACGTACGAAAATCAGGTATATTGTTATAGCTTATATATAACTATTTCAAATTAATGGTAAAACATAAAATGAATAAAGGAATTGCGGATTTTCTTGCACAAAATTTGAGTTTAAATTTTATTGAAAATAAATGAAAAAAAGTCATTTTGCATTTGATAAAATTATTTCCAAATCAAGTTATGACTCGTAAGTATTAGAAATATTTTAACTATGGTGAATCGATAAAGTTGTTTAACTATTTCCTAATTAACTGTTTTTAAACTAAGCTCGTCTGGGAAGTAAAGAGTACTAAAAGTAAGTCCACTAGTACTACCGACAAAATAATGATTAAAGCAACGACTCGCCAAATAATACAACAAACCTAAAAGTTTTAAATCAACAATACCAACTTTCGTTACAAAAAGAAAAATTGTAAAGAAAGATACATTATTTTAGACATAATAATAAAATAATTAAATAATATTTTAACATCGGGAAATAATGGTGATTATTAAAGGTAAATAGATATAATGTAATTTTGGCGGAATTATAAACTAATCAGCACAACTTTAATATGTAATTTGTAATTACAGTGTTAAAGTTTAAATCTTCACTAAACATAGTAAAGTTAAAAAATATAATCATTATTTATACTGTGCATGTTTTCCGTAATCAACATGGTGGCATATAATTTAATTAATAAAAATTTGATAACAGAATGATGTAATAATCATTTTATGTGATATGACTATGGCATCACAGTGACATTCAGCTTTCTTATAGATGGTATCATTTTTATGACTCAAAAATGATAGTGACAGTTTATAGATACCGATTTCGTGCTACACAAATTTTGTTTGAAAAAAGTGACCAAAATGATGTCTAATTGATACCCGATAAATGGTGTTAAAAAGGTATCTTTTTACGAAAATTTTGTTAATTGGGTTTGCATCAAAATTCAGTAAAAGAACGGTAAAGGGCTAATTTAAAATATAAATCTCTTAATTGAAGTCTATTTTTTTGATTTTTTTCTAGATAAATAAAAAGGTAATTTTTTACCGTTTATTGAAAACTTCATTATCCTATTATTGCCAAAACATTATATCTGTAAACACTGAAAATTAAAGACTTTAGTTTTCAAGAAAAATTTTTAGATACATTTTTAAATAATTTTGAAACAATAATTGATATTTTTTTATATTGAAAATTAATGCATATATAATGTATATGAACTATAATAAATAAAACAGCAACAACAAACATTAAATATGTGTAAAATAAGTTAATTTAAACGCCAACAACTTATATAATTTTTAGATTTAAGTAAAAACTGTTTACGTTAAAATTTATACAAATAACATGACGTAAAACGAGATTAATTAAAGAAGGCTTTGTCCCATAATAGTAGAATACGTGCTAATTATTTTATTATGTTACATAAACCTGTAAGTATCCTATTAAATTGTAAGGTAAAATGCCAATTTGAGTATCAATTAATAAGTAATCTTAAAATGTTTATAAGCGAAATAAATTTTCTATTAAGTTCATTACGAGGTAATGAAAGTACAACAAACACGCTCTAATTTTAAAGTATTAATCAATAAGCAAACTTGCATATCTTTGGTTAACCAAAACTTTATTCATAGCATGTGTTTGATTATGAGGATTTAGCAGCGGCTTTTACGTTTATTACATTTGCATATCAGTGAAAGTCGATCCCTGTGGTCCCCTTAAAAACCAATACTTGATGAAAATGCTTTTGTCGTAATTAAATACTTTTTAAAACATTTTTATACAATAAATTTGATAATTAATTAATTATAACTTTTTGTTTTATAAATGATATTTTTTTTACATGTACCTTTCAAAATAATTTTTCCTTTTATTATACTATTTATAAGTTTATTATTCGATAAACTAATTATGTTTTTAGATTCTAATAAAATTTATTATAATTTTTTATTGTTAGATTTTACTATCTTATTTTTAACAAACTCATTTAAAAAAATATTAGTTTTAATTTATATAAACTTGTAGAATTAATACTTTAAAATTTTTAAAATACTTTTTGAATTTATTTTCACTTAAGGTGTGTCCTCACGAGTCAAAGTTTAGTTGACCGAGTTTAGTTGATCAACAAAAGTTGAATACAACTTCAGTCAGTTCTTGTTCACACATTTCAATACAAACTGATCAACTGTTCATATTTACAAATGGCGTCGAGTGGTGCGTGAATGTCTAGAGGTGGTTGCAGTTTTGTTAAAAGAAGAACTAAATAGAATTTTTGTGCAATATGAACAAAAGTCGTAAGAAACGTCGTTTTTCGGCGAGGCAGTGAGTAGAAGACTTAGGGAACCAAACCCTCAGGGCATGAAATTTAATTACTGTGACCTCGTCGCAGACGTACGTGAAGGGTTTTTTGTGAAAGTATTTTTCTGGTTTTTTTGTGAAAGTATTTTTCTCTCTCTCACAATGAATTTTTTTCTCTCTCACACATTTTTTTCTCTCTCACACATTGTTTTCTCTCTCACACATTTTTTTTCTCTCTCACATATTTTTTTCTCTCTCTTACAACAAATTCTTTTCTCTCTCTTACATTGTTACATCATCGCATAATTGGTAATTTTGATTGCGTCGTGCGTCATCGCGTAACTGGTAAATTTTTATGCGTCATAAAGTCTCATGATTCAAGCGAGAAAGAAAATATTTTTATTTAAAAAAAGCTTGGGTGTACCTGGATTTGAACCCGGGTTTCTTGATTACAAAGCGGCGAACTTAACCGCTGGCCTACGAAAATAAGTTAATATTAACGCTCAATTGTTGTATACAATTGGTTTTTTTTTTAATTACTGAACAAAAGACTTGTAAAATTTATTGTACTTTATTTTTAAAATAAATTAACATTCATGGCATAATTATATCATTTTTCTACAGCATCTATGTCATTACGGTTTATCTGGATCTTGATAATTCACGGCAACTATACACACGGCATCTAATTATATCATTTCTACAGCATCCGTCGTGTTGTGGTTGATCTGGACTTTTCTAGTGGTCGATACTTTTATATTCTTTCTCTCTTACTCTTAATACTCTGTAAAGAATCGCTTATTAAAAAAAATTCTAAAAAGTTAATGTTGATTATAAGAAAAATAGCACAAAAACAGCTACATGCAAATTAGCAAAAAAAAAATTAAATTTAAGAAAATAACTACCAATTTCTCAAGAAAAATTAATGTTACTTAAATATATCAACTGCTTCTTTTTAAACGAGGTGTTGGTTTAATCAACAACATTAGAAATTAATTTAAAAAAAAAGAAATGGTCTAAACTAAATTAATAGTTAACAAATTTAAAAATCACTGAAATTAAAAAAAAAATTTTTTTAAACTAACTTTTAATCAGGTAAATACTAAAATCAACTTTTTTAATTTAAAATAATCTTCTGTAGAGCATAAAATTGCATGTGTTTAAGCGTATAGGATTAATTTGCAAAATAAATAAACCACTTACCATTGTAATACACAGAAACACTTTAATTTAAAACGTTCTTACTAGTACGCAGCTAAAACTAAACAAAGTGTGATCACTAACAATAAAAGAAAGTGTCATTGCCAAAAATAAATTTTTACAATTATTACTTATTAATTAAAGTTTTATGATACATACCTACCGATTCATTCAGGTCGCTGATTGTTTCAACAAATAACTTTTCCAATGACATGTAATTAGTGTAAATTCCATAACGTAGTAGTTATTCAAAAATTTTCTTTTGGAAGCCAAAGACATTATGATTATTATAATATATAATATTTTAAGATAAATCTTTTAAATTTTCAAGTACTTCATCTTCAATGTCGCTGCATATGAAAGCAGTTAACTCCGATACTAAAGTAGGTCCAAACTTGCACGTTTTGAGTTCGTTTTGGTACACACCCCTGGCATTAAGTGTGTTATAAATTTCTTGATCTGTATAATTAAAAAAATTATACTGTGATATTAACGTAAATTTAAGCATTTTACCGATAATTTTGCAATCTGCTGTATCAAGTTCTAAAATATTTTCTGAATTTCTGATTGAGTTTAGATACTCAACCCAATTTCTTTCATCCGTATTTGAAATACTTTATGCATCTAAGAAATAATGGAACTACTAAAACAATAAAAAAATGTAAACGTTTTACTTACACTATCCAAGATAAATAATTTAATTAAGAAATAATTTTTTTAACTATGATTCAAAAACTAACGTTCAAAAAATTCAAGTTATTTTTTTTAAATTTAGTTTAAAAAGAAACAAATTCTTATAGCATTATCAAAGTTATTGAAAAAGAAATTTAACAAAAATCTTTAAGAGTTTTAAAAAATGTAAAACATTTTAAAGCTTACTTTTGTTTCCTGTTAGTTATAACTACTCAATGTAAAATTCTAAAACCATCGTTTAAAAATATTTGTTTTTAGTTTGCATTTCACACTCAGTTTTTCAACTTTAGTTTGAAAATTAATAAAACGTCAATGTTTTAAATAATTAGCAGAGTTTTTTAAAGAAATACAAATAACTTTAAAATGTTGCAGAAAGCAAAATATGTATGTAAAAATTGTGTGTGTTAAAGATTTTTATTAGTGAATGTAAGATTCCAAAAGCAATGTTCCTCATCATATCTACTTATTTTAACATATGTCAAATATTTTTCTACAATTGCTTATATATTTTTTAATATGAATCTTTACAGTGTTAAAAAATAAAGTATTGTAATACAGCAAATATTAATATTTGTTTAAAATTATTGATAATCGCTACATAATTATAGTGACAAGTTAGGTAATAAAATCCTAATTTTATTTTTGATAACGAGTAATTGTTCATGTAGAAAGCGAGTAAATAATGTTATGGTAATGATTATGTAATTATAGTGACAAATTCTAGAAATTAAGTAAAATTGTTAAAAAGTATTTTATGTAGTACATAAAAAGCACACAGTTTACGAGTAATACGAGTAATCTTAATTTGTAATATAAAAACTATTTATGTTGAGAAGCAGAAAAGAAAGAAAAACAGAAAGGGTAAATATTGCACTCGGACATTATACTAAAATAATAATATCGTAAAAAAATCATGTACCTTCTGTTAACGATAACGTGTATTATTACTTATATACAAAACAATTCTAACATTTTGCACATTCTATTGCGCAAACAAATGGTATTTAAAGCTACATTTTATTTATAAGAAAGAAGAATACATATACAAAAATAATCAAAACAAAAAACTACACAACACAACAAAAACATTTATATAAGAATTGCAAGTTTTATTAAAAAAAATCTACTCGTGCACATTTTAACACGAATGATTCACAAATTCACCTAAACCCAATTACCATTTTTTTCTCTACCACAAAAACAAGAAATGTTATTTTATTACTAAAGACTTACGTACAAACAAACAACTAATTCAAATTGATGCAGATCAAAAATTAATTGTAAAACTAAACCGAATTATAATTGTATTTGTTTAAGCTGTATTGCAGCTACAGTTCTAAATTTTAAATATTGTTACTAATAAAAGTTTCCTTATAACAAAAAATCTTTGACAATTACAAGTAACGCAAACTAAAAATTACAAAACGAATAGTTAAATAAAACCAAAACTTCTTAAAATCGTTAATAACACTAGTATACTCTTCTTAACATATAAAAATATTAGTAAATGTATTAACTGTAGTTAACGTCAAAACTAAACAACATTATTGAAACAATAAAGATTATTTGAGTAACATAATTTTGTATTTCATTTGTTAACAAAAATTTTGATGGACTTGTTAAAACTTATTTTATATAAAACTTCTCTAAAAACACAATTTAACAAAGTTTTTGTAATATCAGCTAATTCAGAAACTACCCCTTAAATATTAATACACTTTACTCTAAGCTGGTGAAATAAAATTCCTAATAAGATCTGTATAAGTTTCTATTACATTAATATTGCAAACTGTTTAAATCAGTCTGTAAATATTATAACGTTACAATTACTTAAGATTACAAGCAAAAAATGTTATTTGAAAATCGTATATATATATATATATAGAAATAAACGTTTATAACAAGTTTAGAACACGTTGAAAGTCAGTGAATAAGTTGAAAGCTTATTTTACATCTCAACTAGACAATGTGGTTATTTTCACAATTTTATTGAAAACGTAGTATACAACTTAGTTAGTAAATGGCAAACCAAATGAAAATTTTAATCATTTTTGTAATAAACACGTGATTACTAACACATAAACTTTTAATCTAACGATTAACAGAAAAGAAAGAAAACATTTTTAACAAAATCTACTCTAAAAAGCAAAGTTAAATAAGTGAATAAAAAACGTGTAAAATAGGAAATTTTCCTTATGCAAATTTCTTTTAGTTATAGTAATTACAGTCAATAACAATGTAATTAATGACTAAGGAAAGCCACAAACATATTTTTAACAAAAACTATATCAATTTTGTTTTAAACGATAATAATTAGATACTTTTATATCATAATCTCAAGAAACAAATAAAAATTGTAAAATTGTTAAAAGTGCAATAGGAATTTACTGGAGTTATTAGAAGTAAAAGGAGAAAAAACTTTTGTCAATGTTTATAATTACCTACTTAAGTCATGCTGAAATAGAAAATTAAAAAACATTAAGAATACATTTATAACAAAAACTATTTAGCAATTTAGTTTTTCGTTCAAATGATTAAAATTAGATACTCTAATAGGTACTATAATCTCAAACAGTAAACAGATAAACTTTTTTTTTTTTAATGAACAAAAAAAGCAATGCATGTACAAACTGTAAAAAAAAAGTAAATGTTACAATGTTACAGCTACTAAAAACTTAAAGCAAAATTTAAAAGAACAAGAGAAGAAAACTACTTAAAGAATATCTGTTCTAATAAAAATTGTTTTATAGTTAATGGTGTTATTGTTTAATTAAAAATTTTAATCTTGGGTGTTTTTTAAACGTGGTCTACGTTCTTCGTCAGATAATAAATTACAATCACAAATATCTAGAAACATTTGAATGTAAATAAGATCCTATTTTTTAATTTTGCCATTCGTTCAAAATTAAATAATTGTTTGAAATATTGTAACTAAGAAGAAAAGAAAACGCTTTAGTTATATCTGACAATTTATTATATTATATTTTTTTCTGGTTTGACAAGTTTTAATAACATTAACATTTACTAAATGCATTCAAATTGAATCTGTTTAATCACTAACCGATATCTAGTTTATTAATTTAGAATTTTGTATTGAGAAGCAAGTACGAGATATTCACGAACGAATATACTTGTTTATAGTTTCAATTTTTGTACTAAGATTTTTTTTTGTATAATGTAAACCGTTAATTAAATATTATAACACGTTTTTACAATTTAAGAATTTTTAAAATTAAAGTATTAGCTCTATGGGTACTTATACGTAACGTTTAATTTTCTTCCTAAAGTTAATGTTACGAATAATTACTATTAAAATCAAACTTTATTAAAAATAGAAAACAAAATTACAAAACCATTTCAATACGCAAAGCAAAACTGATATACACATTGTCACTTAATCTATTGTAAACAATTACGAATACATTCATTTATAAATTTACAATGTACGTACGAGGTAAATCTATTAAATGTTACCTCTAGTTAGTAGCAGTGTATTTAAAAGTAAATAAATAAATCATTAAAATATATGCTGTAACGTTTAAGAAACATTTAGTGTTAGTTTAGATTATAAAAGATAGAGGATACGAAATAGAGCTACGCAAACCAAAGCAAATCGGTCTCTGATCGGCAGTGGCGGACAACTAAAAGCTATAACAGGATTACTTCTTTTAACTTCAATTATGAAAAATTTATTGTATACACCCACGGCTCTTGGAATGGTTATGGTACCTTTAATAATTTGTTTTAATATAAATTATTAGTTAACATAAAGTGTGAAACCGTCTTAGTAGTTATGTTTATGACGAATTGCTTTCTTATATTTATAAAATTTACATACAACATAACAGGTACTTTTTATTTACTTTTGCAAGTTTTAGTGTAAATTTCTTTCTTCTGCTATTACTGTCACAATTAAAAACTATACGAACCACAATTGCAGCAAATGCTAAATTACGTTCAAACAAGATTTATTTAAAATATGTATTTAAAATGAAATAGCGATACACAACTTATTGTGAACCAGAGCAATGGCAATCAGACACTATATGACGTGCAGTAAGTCCATTTCAAATTCTTATCTTCCATAATCTAACAGCTGTATTCATAAAAATATTCAAAAATACCCGTTAAACTTGTTTTATTTAAAATGTGTTTACAAGGATTACAAAACGTTTTAACTTTCGTTCATTCATAAACGGTTTGTAAGCTCTCGGTACTCAAAATAGAGTTAAAATACCGATTTCAGTAAATTTAATGCAGTCGCGTTGGTAACGTCGAAACATTAGAACTATTTTTTGCGTTTATTAGTTACGTCTGTCAAGTAATAATTATGGTAGTAATTAATAATGACAGATAGTAAAAAGAAAACAAGAAGTGAAAATTAGCTTGTAGAAGATAAGGTTTGTAACAATTTGAATGTGTTCAAAAGAACTTATTTGGTTTTTTTAGTATCAATTTCAAGAATGGGTGCACCAAAGGGTCAGGATAATTGAAAACAAAAATATTGACCCCAACAAGCAAAAGAAAATGCTGACATAGTTTGTTGGGTAGATACTTTTACAAGTCTGGTTTGATTAATAACAATTCGATTTTGGAATAACTGTTTAACAACATTAGTAGTAGTAGTTATATTAAGTAAATTTGTAAATGTAAAAAAATTACGAACGATGCAGTAATAACGGCACTTTGGAGAGAAGTTTAGTATTCCATAAAATACATCTTTCTTGAATGTAAACTGCTTATTTTTTTAAAACGCTAAATAAAAAATTATTTAAATCAATGAATTATATAAATTACATTTTACACCTAAAAGAAATTAGAATTCTCTTTCCGATCGTATGGCACAGACCAATGGGCAGTAAAACATATTGCTTGACGTAATATTTAACTTAGGTACCTACATTTTGAGAAAAAAATTAGGACAATACAAACAATAAACTTGATTACAAAAAAATTAGAATAAGTAAAACTATGAAGATGTGTTACCAAAAAGTACCAAAATCTGTAGCACCGCCAAGATGACAAAATTCACTGAACGCTAAGTCGAAGTCGCGAATTATATCAATTATATTATTTACAATATTAGTGGATATTAATATCATCTATTGCATCCGTGTTAAATTAAATACAGAAACAAATTAAATTTCTTTTAAATAAATTTTTCGACTTCAAAAAATCTGATTATACACAATTTTTAAAGTTATAATAGGTTTAAAGAAGGATAGCTCATATTTTAAATATTGCTAAGTTACAACTCTGTTACAAAAGGTTTGTTAAGCTAAAACGCGTTTATGAATAGTTTTTTTGACATTTATGCTAAAATAGGTTTGAAGAGCTCTGTAACCCAATTGTAATTTTTTATGAATACAGCTGTTAGATTATGGAAGATAAGAATTTGAAATGGACTTACTGCACGTCATATAGTGTCTGATTGCCATTGCTCTGGTTCACAATAAGTTGTGTATCGCTATTTCATTTTAAATACATATTTTAAATAAATCTTGTTTGAACGTAATTTAGCATTTGCTGCAATTGTGGTTCGTATAGTTTTTAATTGTGACAGTAATAGCAGAAGAAAGAAATTTACACTAAAACTTGCAAAAGTAAATAAAAAGTACCTGTTATGTTGTATGTAAATTTTATAAATATAAGAAAGCAATTCGTCATAAACATAACTACTAAGACGGTTTCACACTTTATGTTAACTAATAATTTATATTAAAACAAATTATTAAAGGTACCATAACCATTCCAAGAGCCGTGGGTGTATACAATAAATTTTTCATAATTGAAGTTAAAAGAAGTAATCCTGTTATAGCTTTTAGTTGTCCGCCACTGCCGATCAGAGACCGATTTGCTTTGGTTTGCGTAGCTCTATTTCGTATCCTCTATCTTTTATAATCTAAACTAACACTAAATGTTTCTTAAACGTTACAGCATATATTTTAATGATTTATTTATTTACTTTTAAATACACTGCTACTAACTAGAGGTAACATTTAATAGATTTACCTCGTACGTACATTGTAAATTTATAAATGAATGTATTCGTAATTGTTTACAATAGATTAAGTGACAATGTGTATATCAGTTTTGCTTTGCGTATTGAAATGGTTTTGTAATTTTGTTTTCTATTTTTAATAAAGTTTGATTTTAATAGTAATTATTCGTAACATTAACTTTAGGAAGAAAATTAAACGTTACGTATAAGTACCCATAGAGCTAATACTTTAATTTTAAAAATTCTTAAATTGTAAAACGTGTTATAATATTTAATTAACGGTTTACATTATACAAAAAAATCTTAGTACAAAAATTGAAACTATAAACAAGTCTATTCGTTCGTGAATATCTCGTACTTGCTTCTCAATACAAAATTCTAAATTAATAAACTAGATATCGGTTAGTGATTAAACAGATTCAATTTGAATGAATTTAGTAAATGTTAATGTTATTAAAACTTGTCAAACCAGAAAAAAATATAATATAATAAATTGTCAGATATAACTAAAGCGTTTTCTTTTCTTCTTAGTTACAATATTTCAAACAATTATTTAATTTTGAACGAATGGCAAAATTAAAAAATAGGATCTTATTTACATTCAAATGTTTCTAGATATTTGTGATTGTAATTTATTATCTGACCAAGAACGTAGACCACGTTTAAAAAACACCCAAGATTAAAACTTTTTATTAAACAATAACACCATTAACTATAAAACAATTTTTATTAGAACAGATATTCTTTAAACAGTTTTCTTCTCTTTTTCTTTTTAAATTTTGCTTTAAGTTTTTAGTAGCTGTAACATTGTAACATTTACTTTTTTACAGTTTGTACATGCATTGCTTTTTTGTTCATTAAAAAAAAATTGGTTTATCTGTTTACTGTTTGAGATTATAGTACCTATTAGAGTATCTAATTTTAATCATTTGAACGAAAAACTAAATTGCTAAATAGTTTTTGTTATAAATGTATTCTTAATGTTTTTTAATTTTCTATTTCAGCATGACTTAAGTAGGTAATTATAAACATTGACAAAAGTTTTTTCTCCTTTTACTTCTAATAACTCCAGTAAATTCCTATTGCACTTTTAACAATTTTACAATTTTTATTTGTTTCTTGAGATTATGATATAAAAGTATCTAATTATTATCGTTTAAAACAAAATTGATATAGTTTTTGTTAAAAATATGTTTGTGGCTTTCCTTAGTCATTAATTACATTGTTATTGACTGTAATTACTATAACTACAAGAAATTTGCATAAGGAAAATTTCCTATTTTACACGTTTCTTTGCTTTTTAGAGTAGATTTTGTTAAAAATGTTTTCTTTCTTTTCTGTTAATCGTTAGATTAAAAGTTTATGTGTTAGTAATCACGTGTTTATTACAAAAATGATTAAAATTTTCATTTGGTTTGCCATTTACTAACTAAGTTGTATACTACGTTTTCAATAAAATTGTGAAAATAACCACATTGTCTAGTTGAGATGTAAAATAAGCTTTCAACTTATTCACTGACTTTCAACGTGTTCTAAACTTGTTATAAACGTTTATTTCTATATATATATATATACGATTTTCAAATAACATTTTTTTGCTTGTAATCTTAAGTAATTGTAACGTTATAATATTTACAGACTGATTTAAACAGTTTGCAATATTAATGTAATAAAAACTTATACAGATCTTATTAGGAATTTTATTTCACCAGCTTAGAGTAAAGTGTATTAATATTTAAGGGGTAGTTTTTGAATTAGCTGATATTACAAAAACTTTGTTAAATTGTGTTTTTAGAGAAGTTTTATATAAAATAAGTTTTAACAAGTCCATCAAAATTTTTGTTAACAAATGAAATACAAAATTATGTTACTCAAATAATCTTTATTGTTTCAATAATGTTGTTTAGTTTTGACGTTAACTACAGTTAATACATTTACTAATATTTTTATATGTTAAGAAGAGTATACTAGTGTTATTAACGATTTTAAGAAGTTTTGGTTTTATTTAACTATTCGTTTTGTAATTTTTAGTTTGCGTTACTTGTAATTGTCAAAGATTTTTTGTTATAAGGAAACTTTTATTAGTAACAATATTTAAAATTTAGAACTGTAGCTGCAATACAGCTTAAACAAATACAATTATAATTCGGTTTAGTTTTACAATTAATTTTTGATCTGCATCAATTTGAATTAGTTGTTTGTTTGTACGTAAGTCTTTAGTAATAAAATAACATTTCTTGTTTTTGTGGTAGAGAAAAAATGGTAATTGGGTTTAGGTGAATTTGTGAATCATTCGTGTTAAAATGTGCACGAGTAGATTTTTTTTAATAAAACTTGCAATTCTTATATAAATGTTTTTGTTGTGTTGTGTAGTTTTTTGTTTTGATTATTTTTGTATATGTATTCTTCTTTCTTATAAATAAAATGTAGCTTTAAATACCATTTGTTTGCGCAATAGAATGTGCAAAATGTTAGAATTGTTTTGTATATAAGTACACGTTATCGTTAACAGAAGGTACATGATTTTTTTACGATATTATTATTTTAGTATAATGTCCGAGTGCAATATTTACCCTTTCTGTTTTTCTTTCTTTTCTGCTTCTCAACATAAATAGTTTTTATATTACAAATTAAGATTACTCGTATTACTCGTAAACTGTGTGCTTTTTATGTACTACATAAAATACTTTTTAACAATTTTACTTAATTTCTAGAATTTGTCACTATAATTACATAATCATTACCATAACATTATTTACTCGCTTTCTACATGAACAATTACTCGTTATC
This sequence comes from Aquatica leii, assembly GCA_035610365.1. NCBI lineage: Eukaryota > Metazoa > Arthropoda > Insecta > Coleoptera > Lampyridae > Aquatica > Aquatica leii. The sequence continues at coordinate 30,237,325 of CM069433.1, read as the reverse complement.
AAAAATAAAATTAGGATTTTATTACCTAACTTGTCACTATAATTATGTAGCGATTATCAATAATTTTAAACAAATATTAATATTTGCTGTATTACAATACTTTATTTTTTAACACTGTAAAGATTCATATTAAAAAATATATAAACAATTGTAGAAAAATATTTGACATATGTTAAAATAAGTAGATATGATGAGGAACATTGCTTTTGGAATCTTACATTCACTAATAAAAATCTTTAACACACACAATTTTTACATACATATTTTGCTTTCTGCAACATTTTAAAGTTATTTGTATTTCTTTAAAAAACTCTGCTAATTATTTAAAACATTGACGTTTTATTAATTTTCAAACTAAAGTTGAAAAACTGAGTGTGAAATGCAAACTAAAAACAAATATTTTTAAACGATGGTTTTAGAATTTTACATTGATTAGTTATAACTAACAGGAAACAAAAGTAAGCTTTAAAATGTTTTACATTTTTTAAAACTCTTAAAGATTTTTGTTAAATTTCTTTTTCAATAACTTTGATAATGCTATAAGAATTTGTTTCTTTTTAAACTAAATTTAAAAAAAATAACTTGAATTTTTTGAACATTAGTTTTTGAATCATAGTTAAAAAAATTATTTCTTAATTAAATTATTTATCTTGGATAGTGTAAGTAAAACGTTTACATTTTTTTATTGTTTTAGTAGTTCCATTATTTCTTAGATGCATAAAGTATTTCAAATACGGATGAAAGAAATTGGGTTGAGTATCTAAACTCAATCAGAAATTCAGAAAATATTTTAGAACTTGATACAGCAGATTGCAAAATTATCGGTAAAATGCTTAAATTTACGTTAATATCACAGTATAATTTTTTAATTATACAGATCAAGAAATTTATAACACACTTAATGCCAGGGGTGTGTACCAAAACGAACTCAAAACGTGCAAGTTTGGACCTACTTTAGTATCGGAGTTAACTGCTTTCATATGCAGCGACATTGAAGATGAAGTACTTGAAAATTTAAAAGATTTATCTTAAAATATTATATATTATAATAATCATAATGTCTTTGGCTTCCAAAAGAAAATTTTTGAATAACTACTACGTTATGGAATTTACACTAATTACATGTCATTGGAAAAGTTATTTGTTGAAACAATCAGCGACCTGAATGAATCGGTAGGTATGTATCATAAAACTTTAATTAATAAGTAATAATTGTAAAAATTTATTTTTGGCAATGACACTTTCTTTTATTGTTAGTGATCACACTTTGTTTAGTTTTAGCTGCGTACTAGTAAGAACGTTTTAAATTAAAGTGTTTCTGTGTATTACAATGGTAAGTGGTTTATTTATTTTGCAAATTAATCCTATACGCTTAAACACATGCAATTTTATGCTCTACAGAAGATTACTTTAAATTAAAAAAGTTGATTTTAGTATTTACCTGATTAAAAGTTAGTTTAAAAAAATTTTTTTTTTAATTTCAGTGATTTTTAAATTTGTTAACTATTAATTTAGTTTAGACCATTTCTTTTTTTTTAAATTAATTTCTAATGTTGTTGATTAAACCAACACCTCGTTTAAAAAGAAGCAGTTGATATATTTAAGTAACATTAATTTTTCTTGAGAAATCGGTAGTTATTTTCTTAAATTTAATTTTTTTTTGCTAATTTGCATGTAGCTGTTTTTGTGCTATTTTTCTTATAATCAACATTAACTTTTTAGAATTTTTTTTAATAAGCGATTCTTTACAGAGTATTAAGAGTAAGAGAGAAAGAATATGAAAGTATCGACCACTAGAAAAGTCCAGATCAACCACAACACGACGGATGCTGTAGAAATGATATAATTAGATGCCGTGTGTATAGTTGCCGTGAATTATCAAGATCCAGATAAACCGTAATGACATAGATGCTGTAGAAAAATGATATAATTATGCCATGAATGTTAATTTATTTTAAAAATAAAGTACAATAAATTTTACAAGTCTTTTGTTCAGTAATTAAAAAAAAAACCAATTGTATACAACAATTGAGCGTTAATATTAACTTATTTTCGTAGGCCAGCGGTTAAGTTCGCCGCTTTGTAATCAAGAAACCCGGGTTCAAATCCAGGTACACCCAAGCTTTTTTTAAATAAAAATATTTTCTTTCTCGCTTGAATCATGAGACTTTATGACGCATAAAAATTTACCAGTTACGCGATGACGCACGACGCAATCAAAATTACCAATTATGCGATGATGTAACAATGTAAGAGAGAGAAAAGAATTTGTTGTAAGAGAGAGAAAAAAATATGTGAGAGAGAAAAAAAATGTGTGAGAGAGAAAACAATGTGTGAGAGAGAAAAAAATGTGTGAGAGAGAAAAAAATTCATTGTGAGAGAGAGAAAAATACTTTCACAAAAAAACCAGAAAAATACTTTCACAAAAAAAAAACCTTCACGTACGTTTGCGACGAGGTCACAGTAATTAAATTTCATGCCCTGAGGGTTTGGTTCCCTAAGTCTTCTACTGCAGTGGATTTTAAGAAGAAATAAATTTGGAGCATCAGACACCTTGCTGAAGAAGCTCGCATTGGAGGATAAAGAAGGTTATAGAAACCATTTAAGCATGCAAGAAGAAAAATTTGACGAACTGTACTGGCGTACAAAAACAGGATACAGTGATGCGACAAGCAATCTCACCAAAATTAAAGCTGCAAGTAATTTTGAGATACTTAGTCACAGGAGATTCATTTTCAACATTTGTTTCCATATACCGAGTGCTCAAAAATACCATTTACAATTTCTTGGAAGAAGTTTATACGGCAACATAAGACGCTTTGCAAGATTTTATTAAGGTAAGTGCTGAGGTGACGCCTATTTTGTTATTTTTGCTGTTTGCTTTACATTAAAAACACACTACAGTAGTCAATTTATTAACAAAAGTAGTACAAAATTTAGCTTAAGATGCTTGTTACAGCTGCAGTAAGTATATCAAATGACTCCCGGGAATCCTCTCCATATTGTGTTGCCTGTCGCTGGATTGATTTATAACCGACGACGACCAAAATTCTCCGTCCATGTCGGTTGGAAGCGCTGGTGAAGGAGATGAATCATATTCGGGTGAAAACACTGACGATGGAGTTGTATGATACTGGAACTGTGTCATTTAGAGATATGATCGCTTTTGTCTTATTATACTTTCAATTTGTTCCTGACATCAAACTTATCAAGTGCTGTGCTTATAATCAAAATATTTTCCGTTTGCGACTCTTAAGAGCACGAAATGCAGGTATCGTCTTTGTGTGTTTTGGAATAGACGAATTTGCAGCTTTGTTGTTTTCTAAATGTATCACTTCTTCCTGAGTATTACCATTTTCACCAATAACAGGTGCAGAAGTTGATACAGGAAATACATTTTCATCGTGGATTTCCATACCTTCGCTTTCAGGTTCATCATGTTGTAAATTCTTAAAAAAATTGAAATTTATTAAAAATACTGACGACATATTACAAATTTGATTTAAACATGCAGCAAAATGTAAATAAATTGTTTTTTGTTGTTACAGGTGCCACAAATGAAGATAAATAGAAGACAATTCAAAGGGAATCCTATATTCAATGGAATTTTCCAAACTGTTGTGGTGCGTTAGATGGTAAACATATTATCATACACAATGGCTCTCACAGTGGATCAGAGTACTTTAATTACAAAGGTACATATAGCGTAATTTTGTTTGCGTTATTTCATTGTAGACACAAATGGACGCCCGATTCATGCTGCCGTTTTTGCAAAATCATCTTTGAATACAGCATTAGAATGTTGTTGCGGACGATGCTTTCCTTTTAAAAACCTACATTTTAAAACCATTTGGAAGAATTACTAAGTTATCTAGAAAACGAAAGATATTCAACTACCGCATATCAAGAGCTCGTCGTATGTAATAGCGAAGGCTTCCACGGCCGGAATCTAATCTAACATTAGAATGTCTTCCGGGTTTGGACCTTGTCATATTTGCAACCGAAGCTGCCAACGTTACGCCCACTTTCGTAAGGGGCTTCATCAGGGCGTGAGATAAATCGCAAAACTCAAACAAGCAATCGAAATCTAACTAAGAACTTCTCAAAAGTTAGGTTATCCACTTGTAAAACAAGCCATAACCTAAACTATGAAGAGGTAAGAAAGAAAACGATAACCTGAAAAAGCAAACGAAAATCTAACAAAGAACCACTACCTAGTTAGGTAATCAACTTGTGAACCAAGCCAAATTCTAAACTCCGTAGAAGTGACTTAAGAAGAAATAGTCTCCGTATTTAAAGGAAAAGGATCGTCACGGATGATTAAGCTCGGCCCTGATTGGGTTACGGTTGCTAGGGGACCAAAGAGGGGATAGTTCGAAACCATGATCAAACACCCCAATAACTTCAATCAATACTAAAGATCTGAATATTGGGCGCATTATACCGGGTTCTTGTAGAACGCAAACTACTGAAGCGAATGGTTTAGTTTATTTGCAAGTTAATTTAGGAAGTCGTAACTACACAACATCAGCGTCTAATGTGCGTAATGAATATGCCGAATACTTTTCCGAACGTGGAGCTGTGCTCTGGCAACTGAATATGATACACGATGATGAATAATGAAAAATTAATGCAAACACATTTTAAATAATGAATAATATACTTACTATATTTGATGATGTATCCTTCCTTTGCCTTTGTAACGCTGCTGAGAAATGTATCCGCTTTTTTATACCAGAACAATTTTGGCACGTATAATTCTTTTGTTCCCATTCCACTTTTTTTTTGATTTGCAAACCAATGAATGTTTATGTATAGATCGTTTTGACAGTCTTGATTTTGTTTTTTAGGTCAGCAAAAAATTTGTATTTCCTTGACATTTATCTAATCGATAGTTCCAAAAACAATCATGCTTATGATATAGTTCCAAAAATATCATAACATTTTCGCTCCATTTGACGCTCATATTTTTGATAATTTTTAATAATTCTTAATTAAAACAAAACACAAATACAAGCAAGTGCGCCGCCGACACTTACTAGCGTACTACGCAGTTGACTGCGTAATTCACACGTTTCAAGACAAGTCTCAAATAGAAAGCAATTTGTGATGACTTATCGCTTGAACGATTGAGTCAAACTTTTCTTGATCAACCATAAAGTTAATCAACTCTATTGAAATTTAAGGTATTCACTACAGTTTTAATTCAACTTCTGTTGATCAACTAAAATCGGCCAACTAAACTTAACTCGTGAGAACGCACATTTATTTAAAAGATAAATTGAATATAAGCAATTCTTGCTTTGTATAGTTTTGATCTAAAATTATTCAGTTATAGTTTACATCTTTTAAAATAACTGTCATTATTACATTATCTAACAACAGAATTATGCTGAATACGTTTGCTTAAATAATGTTTTGATTTTTTTCTCTTTTTGAAACAATTACTCTAACATTTAACGTTACTTGTAATTGCTATAATTAGTTTCTAGTATTATTATTGTTTTCTAATATAAAATAAATAAGTGTTATGGTAAACCTGGTGAGGGCCTATGTGATTTCTGTGCTGTTGTATGGAGGTGAGTGTTGGACCCTTGATCCCTATTCCGAAAAAAGGCTCAAAGGTTTTGAAATGTATATGTTGTACGCAATTGACGAATTCGGACAATGACCAAAATTTATACCCAGAACGCGTTGTGGACTTTGTAACATGTTCAGATCGCATTGTGGGTATATTTATTAGCATAGTTTTGGTCACTGAGCGAAGCGTTCTACTCACAACGCGTTTTGGGTAAATTAACAAAATCCACTACCCGATTTAACGAAACTCGCATTATATTTTGTATTGCAAAAACAAATAAAAATAAAATCGTCTTATTTGAACTTGTTTATTTGGTAAAAGATATTCTATAATGTGGTAACTAAATATGCATTGCGTATTTATATATTTGGCATTTGGAATTGCGTTTAACATTTCGCTGTTTACAAGAACACTTATTGTCAGTACAAAATCTCTTGCAGTTCCACCTGAGAAAACCTTGTCCTGAATCCTTTGATGACATATTTGCTGCAGTCTGCAGAGAAATGCTCTTATTACTCTGAAATGATTGAGAAATAAACGGTGAATCAGCTTGTAAGAGCTCATTTCTTGAAAATAATTGTTGTAGTAGCCCATTTTCGGTGTTCAGCGTGTATAACCCGTCATTATTAACATCGGTAACAACGGCCAATACATTTCTTAGAGTAAGGCGGCCTCTGTCAACATCTGGAATTTTTACCAAAATATTAGTGCCTTCTGGCAATGGAGAAAAACGTTGATTCGACTCTTGTAACATCTTAGCGGCTTGACTTTTCATTTTTTATGTGTTTCTTTTCGTTCATTTAGAATTCTTTTATTTCTTTCGAGCATTTCAGGTTTTAAATTGTCATTGGCCGTCATGTTACCGTTGTTGTTTACTAAAAGTTTACTGTCATTACCATTTTGATCATTTACATTTTCTGTACTTTGCGACGTTTCCTCTAAGTTTACTCCACCCTCTACGTTACCGTCTTGATTATCTTGATTTTCTATACTTTTCATGACTTCTTCCAAGTCTTCTTCGGTTTGTAAGTTATTTACAATATTATTTGGTAAATCTGCGTCGCCTAAACCGTTTATCTGCCTAGTACCAAACATAGCTTCATAGGGGCTTCTTCCGATTCCTCTATGAAATGATCTATTTTTTCTTGATTGTATAAATCCTAACCCCTTTCGAACACTTCAATTCGAATTGCTCTTTCATATTTACACTAACTTTCACCCTCAAAAACAGACAGCATAAAACAGGTTAGAATCGGTTAGAATGCTTTGCGTTATGGCTTTTTTTGCATTAGGTACCCTTAACCACAGTCCACAATGCGATGAACTTCGTATACGCACGACCTTCGTCGTTAAATCGAGTAGTGGATTTTGTTAACTTGCACAAAACGCGTTGTGAGTGGTACGCTTCGCTCAGTGGCCGAAACATTGTGAATAAATTTACTCACAATGCGATCTGAGCATATTATGAAGTCCACAACGCGTTCTGGGTATAAATTTCGGTCATTGTCCGAATTCGTCAATTGCGTACAACATATATATACTTATATACAGGCGTCTTCTTGGCATTTTCTAGGTACAGAAAGTGAGAAACACAAGAGCACTAACAAATATAAACAAAGAAAAAGAACTGTTGTTATAAAAATTAGAAAAACCCAATACTTTGGACATAATATGAGAGGACCAAAATATGAAACTCTACGTATAATTATTAAAGACAAGATAAGGGGAAAACGATCTAAAAAACAAAATTCTTGACTGAAAGTGATGCGAAGGTACTTTGGATGTTTGTCAAGTGATATTTTCCGAATAGCAATTTCTAAAGCTCGTTTAGCTATATAAATCGGCAACGTTTGTAAGGGAGACGGCGCGATAAGAAAAAGGGTAAACCACCCAGATATTAGACATTACAATTTTGGACAGCTTAATAAGGTGACATAAAAGAACTGCTTGTAATAGCTGATTTTTTCTTCACAGACGTCATCACTAACTTTATGCAATCCCGCATTTGTGGAAATTTTACTTTTGGTTTTTTATCTTAGAGTTTAAAATAAAAAATCCTGAGATACTTGTGGCCTTTGCGGATACTTACAGCGCAAGAAGAGTGTGATAGCGAAGTAAGTTTTTCAAAAAATATATTAGTTTTACTGTTTTAATTTGACATTTTTTAATTGGATAGAAAAAGTCTTGCACAGTAATCCAAATAAATTTTTCAAGAGTAATAAATAAGATGAATTCTGGTTTAAAGTAAAATAGTAAAATCATTGCAAACTTAAAGTTCATTTCAAATTGTTGGTTTAGGCATTTTTGAAACGGTATCCAATAATTTCTCAACGTAAAATGAGTAGTAAGTGTTGCAAGTGCTTGTGTAGCTGAAAAAAATATAAGGAAATGGTTTACAGAAACGAAGCAATATTTAAAGTCAAAATATTGATGTTACTGATCCATTGCAAGTATGGAATGGAGATAAAACAGGCTTCCAAGTTTTTTGAAACACAGGTAAAGTTTACCTTGCAGAAAAAATGAAGAATATCTACACTGTGGACAAAGGAGTAGCTAAAATTACTGTTATCTTGTAAAAATTGAAAAGCAATGGGTTTGTCTATTAGCACAATAATTAACCAGTAAACTTTCTTTATCCACCTTTTTGGTAATTTTGTAATTCTTCGTTTCAGTTTTCTTTAAAATAAAAAAATTTATTACTCTTTCGAAAAAAAAAAAAACAATAAGATTAAGTAGTAATTAAAAACTATTACACATAATTTAATAAACAATTAATGATCATATGGTATATTTCTGAAACAAACATAAACGGCATTGATTAATGCCTTTACATTTTGTCTTCAGACGTTTCATGTTTAAAAGTTCCTCCGTTCAAACGCTTTTGCGTTCGAAGGCATTGCATTCAAACCGTCGCATCCAACCAATCGCGTTTAAATAGTATATTTATATTACTGTGTTACGTCTTATTACAGGCAGACATTATTTGAGTGATGTTAAAAACCAAATATTATTTGCATAAAAAATGTTAATTATCGTATCTAATCTGTTTTTTTTATATAACATGCATTTTTAGCATTATTATTATTACTTGTAGTAAAGAATTAATTGTAAGAAGCTAAATTTTTAACAACATTCTTAACTTTTCTTAAAACATAATTTTAGGTTTAGGAAAAAAAGTTTTGGCGTTTAAAAGACATTAGTTTTAAAAACCGAAAAACGAATTTATAAAAGATTTCAATAAACTTTGAAATATCTAAACCGGGAATGAGTAATTATCACAAATTATACAGTTTTAGTTATGAATGTGCCGCAGTGAAATTATAATTGTATGAAGTTTGCTTTTGTTTCTAAATTATTTTAGTTGCAAAATAAATACGTACAAAATCTTAATTCGATATCATAAAATAATTTTTGAATTTAATGAAACATACATAATTACTTTATACCTATTATAAAATCAAAGTTTATATGATTTTTTTTAAAAGCGCCTTAAAATTAAAGTAAATGTTATCTTGTGGCTAGCATTTAAATTAGAACACGTTAAGGTATTTCCCCATGCCTACGAATTCCGAAATGCAAATTGAAATTTCCAATAAAATATTCGTATGGAAAATTGTCCCCTTGCATCCGAATTTCGTATGAAAATGTTTCGCAATTTGTATAAAATGTTATATCCAAAATCATGTTTTTGACAGAATAACAATGGATTTTTGTTCTTGATGTGATAATTATAATAATTTATCACAAAAAGCAGCATCAATTCTATTTTATTGCAACCGTAACAGAAAAAGACCTCAACATGCAATGTGGGCACGTGAAATCTTCCGAAAACGGAAACAACAAGGCGACTATCACAATTTAATTCAAGAGATGCGACTTGGAAAGAAACATAAACACCTTGATTATCTTCAAATGTCTGCGCAGGAGTTTGTTGATTTCTTAAGTAATGGTTTACCATAGAATACAAGACAATGCAGGCGACAGGCTGGTTGTAACACTGTGGTATAATTCCATACACTTAGTGATTAGGCATTAGATATTTGGCAAGTGGGGATAGTATCCATGTCCTATGCCTTTAGGTTGGGGAAAAATACAGTTTCGGAAATAATTAATAAAACATGTTGTGCACTCTGGAATTGATTACAAAAAAAGTCCTTCTAACTCCATCAGAACAAATGTGGTTATAGATATCTGATGGTTTTGAAAAACAGTAGAACATGCACATTGTATTAAAGCATTAGTATTTTCAGACACCTTTCTAACTCTAAATTTTAGTTTTTTTTATCTATAAACGTAATCACAGTAATGGTTTTATGTAATGCAAATACCAATTTATTACAATAGATATCAGAGCAAACTGATGGAGGAGTTTTTCGATTTAAATTTGGAAATGTTTTAATAGATAAAACTGTATTAATTATCTGACAAAGATGGTCGCTGAAAATCAAAGGACCTTATGACTTTTTTTCCTGTAGCAATTGTGGCTTAAAATTTAGTACAGATTTTTATAAAAATAGTTCTTTAAATAAAAATTAAGTAGCTATTGATTTTAGATTTTATGGCCAAACTACTAAAATAAATTTTACATGTACCTTAAAGATTACTTATATCCTACTATTCACCATTTAGAATTAAATCCTAAAATAATATGGATGTGGCTTAAAACTTTTATGACTACGCCCCTTGTAATTGTACTTTAGGAGCATGAAAACGAATTTAAGAAGAAACCTATCAATAGAGAACTGGGTAGAGGTGTTATTGAGAAACCAGGTTCATCAAAATAGAAAAAACAAAATGTAGAGTTTAGAAAAAAGGTGAAAGCCAAAACGAGGCAAAATTTGGGATATGAACCCGTTAAGGGTAAAGTCAAAGAAGTTATAGCTACATCATGTATATGCAAGATAAAATGTAGAGAACTGCTACGGGGTACAGAGAAAGATATATTCAATTTGTTTTGGAATTTCAAGCATATGGTATGCAAAATACATAGGGGGTGGACCATTAAAAAAGAAACACTCTTGTTTTGGGACACTTAGACTAGTTTCTTGAAAAAACACTAAGACAATTTAATTCCTGACTTTTAGGGGATAACTTTTGTTGTCACACTTGACATTGACACATCAACCCCCTAGTCCCACGCAACTCCTAACTCAAGAAATTAAATAGGGTACGGTGAATTTAATCAGGTAATTTTAACGAGTCATTGATAACGATTTGGAGAGTAAGATGCAGCACGATAGCGATTTGAAGCTTTACGGTAGTTTATTTTATAGCTTGTCCAGTCACAAAAAGTTCTCGTTTAACATACGAAAATGAAATTAAATAACTGCGCAAACTCTTAGACCGGGATTACCTAACCACACAAAGATTTGTTGTTCTAAGCAAGAGCCTTTATGTAACTGTTAGAAAGTCGCCAACACCTGGGTCAGGAATTTGACTACTCACACAAGTATAAAGGCCATTATGCAACTACCACAGGAATAAACAGATACACTACCTTACAAATTCAACACTTACTGAATATGAGGTGCAAGACAATTATAATAATGATAATGAATCAACGGTGAAATAATAAAGCAGTCCAAGTGAATATCAGCGCAATCCTTGTTAATACATTTCTATGTCTTTAAGTAAAAGCGGTCGGTAACAAAACAAAATCACTAATAATTAGTTCTCTCGAAAACAATTCTCGGAAGGAGCTTCCAGCTCATCTGAGCGCTTTTAAACTCTTTTTTGGTTTTGCTTGGTTCACTTTGTGGTGTAGGTCAACATGCACATTGTCCTGGAACTGGTGGGTGTAATGTAGGACACCTTCGTAGAGAGTGATGACACATCCAAGAAAAAGTGTACAGATGCACGCGCAATTTTTAAATTTCTTAATGTCTTGTACTGTTGCCGTTATGAAAGAACGATACCAGATAAATAGCAATTAAGGATTTGGCAATACATATCACAGTTAATAACAATGATGCGATGATGATCAGGCAACATTTCGCACATATAAACAAACACGTTGGCTTTATTTTACATGGGTTTCTGAATAGTTTACAAATTGTTTATAATAGTGAATATGTTATGAAAATAAATTTCCATAATTTCTATATCGTATTTAGTCAAAGTCTCGTTTTTCGATTCTTGTTTCTAATAATCCTTGTTTAATTAGTTTATGGCGCACATTACAAATGGAATCATACAATTTGCCCTTTAGAGCACAGCCATGCTGTCGTGGAGAGTAATAAGTTTCCTAAGAACAAATAATCATAACAATTGCAAATAGCAATTAATTAATTAATAAAAATTTAAAAAATGCTTTTCTTGTTTTCATCCCTTCAATTCAGATGGAAATAAATACACAACTTCTTCTGCATATTTGTTAATTAATTTCAGTGCTAAAGATTTATCCTTTGAAAGATAACTTTCAGTTATCAAGTCGACTAGAATTTTTTGTTGTTCTGGCAACAAATTTTGTGTGTTCTTTTTGGATGATTTTGCAAAACTTTGTTTAATGACTATAACAAAAAGGTACGAATGTTTGATAGAAATAAAAAATTAAAAAGTACCTCATCTTCATTTTCTGGAAAAAGAAGTTCGCTTGTTGTCAAAGGGGCGTTAAAATTTTTAAACATCGAACTTCTCCATTGTTTGGTTTTTGATCTAAACTTTATTCGGCCTGCTAATTCCTTAAACGGGAACTGTCTTTAATCACTTTTACATGTCACAGTGTTAGATTTAAATCTAATAAGTAAAAACATCAATCCAAAACAGGTACAGAATACAATAAGCCCATTGATAAGGTTTTCCGACGAGATTTCGTTCAAATTTCTAAAGAATGTTAGTTTAAGATGTCATTACCGAACCGGGATATATCAGTTTTCCCCCTCAAAGAATGCTAAACAGACTATTTATATTACAATAAAGTAATATTACAGCGCAAGCCAAACAACCGAATGATAATATCCGAAATTCAGAAAAAGAAATCTTATATATATTTATTGGTTAGAAAGCTGTAAATACATACAGCGTGCATCTGATTAAGAAGTTGTTAATTTAGAAGGTAAAGTTATAGCATCAATACAAGCAAAAAAAATGAAAGTCAAAGGAATCGAAAATTACCAACCGTAGCATTAAATAGTTTGCTGACACCATTAATTAAAAAAATCAAAAACAACCTTATGATGTTCAATTCACTGTTCTAAGAACTACACATTTCTTTACAATAATCTGCTGACACTAAAAATTAATATAAATACAAAATAACGTTATCACATAAATTGTTATTCTGTGGGTTCTTAGAATAACAATTCAATACTTGAATAAATAAATAACACTGCAAAAATAAAGCTAAATATAAGTATTGTCAGGGTACAATGATAAAAATTTTTACTATAAACAAACGTATTATGAAAATTTAACTAAAAAATCCATGCAAAATAGATTGTTTATTTATGGAAGTAAACATAAGAAGGAAATTGATAACATAAACCAAAATTATGATTATTATAAACGATGCTTTTTCTATGTAGTAGCATAAAGTGATAACTACCGTGATTGCAATAAACGGCGCCGGCGTGCATAGTAGTATTATACACAAAAATGTGCGTCTGGGGTAACTCAGTTACCCCGCTTAAGGTAAGGGAGGGTTAAGAGAAAATTTACCTTTAAATCTCCTGATGAGATCATTGGAGAATCCCCAGAAATACAATAAATTATCCAATTTAGTAGCGGGTTCTAGATTCCACGAGTATTGTGGTACTAAAGTAACATCGTTTTTATGCATATTAAATGTTTCATACTTATTACTACTATCACTATCCAAAGCCATTCTACTAAAATATTTACCAAGTAATCAACGTTGTACTTGCACAATTTAGTTACATACATTTGCAAGCAATTCGCGAATGAATCCAATACGAATTTGTGCGGTAACCGTCGAACTCGTAACGAAATTTAATCTTTGGAATTTAAAATAGAGTTCTACAGTGCTTAACTTTAAGCACGAGTTGTTCTAATGTGTAGTTCATAAATTTTATTTGGAAATAGAATATCTTAAGAACGCCGTAACATACTTCAATTATAAGAAAACGCGTACTTTATTAAAGCACAACGTACTTATTATCAATTTTTTTTTTAATCTAGATTTAAATAATAAATTTTTTAACATTTTCTACAAAGATATTTCTTTCAGTGTCTTTCTGACTTCTGACTGTTCTTACACCTTTAAAAAAATTCATGCGTGGAAAGCATTTTTCGTCTTATGATGAAGTTATAGCTGCCGTTGACGAGTATTTTGCAAACACTCCGGAAAACCACTACAGGGATGGGATTCATAAATTGTAGGAACATTGGAATAAATGTCTAGGAGAATATATTGAATAATAAAAATCAGTTTGATCCATAAAATCGTGTTTTCTATTTTTATTCTAAAAACTTATTAAAGAACCTGTTATATAAATAACAATTTCAACAAAAAAAAAACACTAAAAACTGCAGTGTAGTATAATACTTCTATAAACGTTTTATAAATCATAATGTTTGTGATTCGTAAAAAACAAAAACGTTTTGGCACTACTTTCATATTACAAATAATTATCAAATAATATCCCTAGTAGCATAAAATATATGTACATACATATCGTATTCTAAATATTGTAAAACTAGATATAAACAATGTTATAAAAATATGTACCAACAATATCGTTCGTGTATTCTAAAGTCACAAATGTTTTTCAAAGTTTGACTGACATAAAATATATATAATAATTATATATAGAGCTAATATTTATGTTTAATCAGTATCTAACTTTTTTATGCTTATTTTTAACTGTGCTTTTAAATTTACGTGTTTGATTGAAATTTTTTCAATTTTTGCTAAAAACTCTTAACACGATGTTTTCACGATTTAATTATGCTTATTTTAAAAATTATTTTTATGTGTGTATATTTTATTAAAAAGTAATTCAAAATCATAGTATGTAATTTGTTAAAAATTGTATAAGAAACGCAACTTAATTATTAAAAAATTACACAAAAAAAATATGAAATCGAGATATCTGCGTTTGAATTGAATTGAAAAACCAATTGCGTTATAACTAAAACTATAGTAATTTTACAATAATAAACTACATTTTCTGCAAAGAAATTTTAGACAAGGTATTGTAATTCTGCTGTAAAATTACTAGTAATGCTAGTAGGTATTTATGATTTTAAAGGTCATTTTTTCTAAATATTTTTATGGCATTCTAAACGGGTTTACATAAAGTACCTTTTAGTAAATGTCGTAGAATTCTTTGCAACATTGAAAAAGTATATTATTTACCTGATTTTGAGTACTGAGGTTAGAAACAGTTATATAAACTATGAACAAGAATAAGAAAAGTTTTCTTTACTAATATACATTTGGATTTCGTGTTTGCAGTTTGTTAAGTTTAAATTTTTATATCGAGTTTTAATGCAACGTAATTTTATAATCAGGTAAGTTATTAAATTTCTTATTTTTGCATCATATTTTCTAAATATAAAAAAGCAAAAAGTGATTTTGTAAATAGTTTATTTTAACGCAGCGAGTACACTCTAAATTTGATGTTTGCTTAGTTGGCTGTTTAAAGTTTACAGAAAGTAATTTTAAGAAAAGTTCGACGGCCATCACTAATAAGAAATATAAATTAAAGAAATGCTTTTATTTACGTAACTATGGTCAATAATTAATAAACAACAGGTTTTAAAAAATATATAAATAAATATATGCAAAAATTTATTTAAATATTATTCTTATTTTTTGAATAGCAATCCCAAGAAAATGCTTTTGTGCATTTTAAAAACTAATCATGTTTATAGTTTTTTGTAATTTCATGAATTCATACTAGTCGGTAAAAAGACCAACATTACAATATATAGTAGATGTTTTACTGAAGTGATTAAATAAATAGAAATAATAATATGCTGTTAAAATTTCTGTAAGCCATGTTTAAAAAAAAAATATATGTATTCATAGAGTTTCTTTATTGAAAAACTTAAACTAAAACCATTTGTCGGTATATTTCATACCAACGAAAATAACTTTAATACAATTTAATGCATTTCATAATAATTATTATAAAATATAGATTTTTTAATACAACTTGGTCGAGTAAATCTTAATTGTGTGTTTGTTTTTCAGATGCCATCATAAGACGGCATCCTAATGTAACGAATGTTACATACGTAAATCCGTTGCGTTATATTTGGCAAAATTTAAAACATTTATTTAGTACCTATGTAATATGTAATGATAGTAATAACTAATTTTAAGATATAATTTTTTTGTGCACTTATTTTTTAAAGATGTTTAAAATGTATATAGGTTTTACATTTATTTTTATTTATCATTTATAATTTTATTTTGTTAGTGTCATTTTTATAAATAAATATGTTTTTACAGAATATCTACAGTGTTTCAATACGGTGTAATAAAAACTGTACTATACGTAGTAGTAAAAGCCCAGATTAAATATAATTTGCAAAGATACACATATGTAGTAGGTATATATTTTGCAAATATCTCACAAATAATAGTGAGATACATCTAGAACAGATTAAAAAGTAATATTTCCCATATATTGGAAAGAAATATTGAGACGACATTTACATCTAATATATTGCAAACATATATTTAGAGGATATTTATAACTAACATTTAGAAAATATTTTTTGATATTTTTATTTGAATAAATTATTGATATAACATCACAGTAAATGGCCAATATAAAAAAGGATGATATTTAAATATTTACCAGATGTTGTTTACTAATCTATTAGGTATATTTTGTGCTACTAGGGATAACGTCTAAATCTAAACTATAATAATACAAATTATATGTGTTTTAATACTTTTTTGTGCTGCCAACATCGCAAACGTCAATATTCGTTCGTTAGTGTAGTTACGTAATGAACGAAAAAAGCTCTAGGGTGGCAAAATGAAAACTAGGAATCCACATAAAAGTAAGTGTTCAAAGTCAATTAATATATTAAAACGAGTATGCGACAGGTGGAAAAAGCATTTTAAAATCTTGAAATTCAGTTAAAATTGAAGAAAAACGATGTTAAAGTTAATGTCAAATTTGACAGGTTTAGTAATAAATGCAGTACCAAC
This sequence comes from Aquatica leii, assembly GCA_035610365.1. Classification (NCBI taxonomy): domain Eukaryota; kingdom Metazoa; phylum Arthropoda; class Insecta; order Coleoptera; family Lampyridae; genus Aquatica; species Aquatica leii. The sequence continues at coordinate 30,220,616 of CM069433.1, read as the reverse complement.
ATTATATTTCTGTTATTGATTTTTTTTTATTTTTTCAAAAAAGAATATAATTTTATAAAAGGCAACACAAAAAATAATGTACATTACTCTCCTCGAAAGAATCATAGCATAGCTCACTCACATGCAACGCTCGGCCGTACGGCCTCGCGTCGCATTAACGTTCGTTATGCTATTTCTTACTTTCGACTCTTGTTACGTAAAATACTTTTAAGTCTGACCGATATAAAACTTTAATGGTTGTTGTAATTCAGAAATTTTTTATAGTTAAAATTACATCTTTTTTAAATAAATTAAAATTGGTTCTTTTCACAAATATATCGTTCGTTAGTTATTATTACATAGAGTTTATTGTTTTTTAAATAGTAAAATAGCGTTGCTATTTTGTCTAATTTTATTTAACTGGAGTAAACTTCCTTATAGTTTGTTGGGACTCTGGCACACAGTGTTTCATTAATAGTTTGTAGTAACCGATAATCTTAAATTATATGTAAAATAGTAAGACGCTATAAAAAAGCATTAATTAAAATGAAAAATATCAATTTGTACTAATCAAATTTAAAAAATCAGTTAAATTAAGAGAGTATAATTACCGTATAATAAATTTGTATTGATTGCAAGAGGTGTGTCGTGACTATCGTTTTAAACTGCTAAGATTGGTCATTAGTATAGCATAACAACCTGTTTGCTATTATTCTTGCAATGACATCTTTGTAAAGTTAATTAATCAATTTAAAAAAAATTGTTACTATTATTGTAGTACATACAAAATTGTTTTGAATAGCTTACAATAGTTAAGTTGAAGATGAAACTGTTATCTTTGCAAATGAAATACCTGCTTACTTTACAAGTTTTAAAGTGGTTTGTTATAGAATAAAGTATTGTAAACTTGATTTGGAGCTATGTAATGTACCGTATTTTATGGTTGAACGACCTATGCTTACTTGTAATTTTGCTAGAAGAAAAGGTAGTCTCATTAAATATTAAGTAAAGATTATCAATCCAAGTTCTATAACCGTAAATGATCAGTGAACCGTGCTTAAACAAGTAGAATTGAAATAAATACGTTTCTTGTTAGCGTTTAACTATTGCTTCAAATGCTTAAGTAGTTTGCAATCTAAATTGTACGGCTAGAAACATTTCTTGTCATTTCCATTAGTTAGTAAATACAGAAGCTCCTGAACTTAAATACAGATTCTTTAGCACAAAGAAGAGCGAAAGTATGCGACGATAGATCAAATATTTACATAAAACTTAAAAAAATATTTGAAGTTATGTTCAATGACTATACGCAAAAGTAACAAATGAATTAAATTTCTTTCATCTGTAGGTAAAAAATTCATCATTAAAAAAGTATGTAAATTAATTATTGTTTAGTTAAATTATATTTAGTGCAACATTGAAGAATAAAATAAAATAATGTAATTAAGCATCAACAAATGAAAATATCCAATTATTTTGAAAAAATGAAAATTTAATAAAAATAATAAAACGCTAAATTATTATGTAAAATGTACAAATGCATCAACAATATTTGTTATATAATACGTATTTACTTAATTTACAATAAACGATGCAACACTAACAATAAAAACAAAAATATACAACAAAAAAAACAGTTAAACTAAATTTTGACTGAAAATCTTAAACTTTATAACAAATAAAGATTACAATTTGTTTGAGACTGTTGGTTGCCTATGTTTTTAATCATTAAGCTGCTGTCTTATAGCTTAATTTGATTTTATCTTATTAAATGATGATTTGTTATTGCTCGTATAACTGTATTGTTTTTTAAACATTCTTTTTATTTAGCAACCACAACGATCTCAATTATATTCAATCGTTCAACGCTGCTTTTAAACGACCGTTTCATTTTCTTTTTGTTCTTACAGTCTGTGTGGTGCGACAGACCTGCTTGCATTCCTTTATAATTTTTATTCAGGATTCAATTTTACATTGCAAACCAGCTGCTGTCTTTGTTTACATGCGAATCGATTATTTCAGAACTCTAACAATGTCATTTAATAAATTTTAGTTTAAACCGTTTCATTTTAGCACACAGAAAAAAATTCAAAATAGAATTTTCAGCGAAGTACAAAAATAATTCTTTAGTATTTTATTTTCTAAACTTGGTAAAGAATAAACTTATTCAGAAGACGTACCTTTTTCAACACAAACAATAAAACTGTCATTAACTTAAATTTGTAACTTAAATAATGCAAAATTAGTTTAAAATCTTGCCACAATATTTTTTGAAATTTGATGTACCTAAGTATTTTGGTTAGTTTGATAGATTTAAATCATCTTTACAGTATTTGATTCTACAACATGTGTTTTTTGATATCTATTGTAGATACTAAATTTAGTTAAGAATAAAAATAATTGTCTTAAACGAGAAAAAAGATATTATTTTAGTAACAAAATTTATTTTTGATGTTTTTTAACAAATTAAAAAAACATTAAATGCAATTACTCAAAAACTACAATTAAAACAATTTGTTTAAAAATATTTTATAATGTAACAAATACAAATTAAAAAATACAATCCGTAGATATTGCCAACGAAGTAAAAAACTTTAATATTCAATTAATAATAATCGAAAAGAAGAAATTTTAAGAAACACTGCCAATTATCAATTAAAATTTGTTACATGTTTTGGCAAAACTAATAAATTAACAATAACCTACAGACAAAAAAATTATTTAAAAAAGTCTTTATAATAAAAAAAAACTTAATTTTTTTTTAATAATGTAACTAATTAGCAAAGTTGAATTTAAGAAAGAAATACTAATTGTAACATTGTAACAAACTAATGACAATACAACAACAAACAATATATATATAAGTAAGATCACAAACATCACAAAGACCAAAAATCAACTAATTCAAAATTCCAAAAATGTTGGCACTTAATAATAAAACAAAGTGATAGTCATGACATTTTAGTAAAATGTTGTTATATTCAGTACTAAGGTTATTAGTATTTGTATTAAAATTCAAAGTGTTGTCAAGTCTAGTGATAAAAATCATCTTAGCAATTGTATTTATTTTCCACATATAAGATCGTAACTCCGCCTGGAGCAGTTGCAGAGTGGACTGAGTAGTAGGGTGGGCCAAAAAAAACTTTTAATTTTTTTTTTATTAGTTACCATGAAAATATCGTCTGAGATGACGAAAAAAAAATTCTGGTAAAGTTTCAGCCCTTAATATTAATATTAAGAGGTGACTCATTGTGATTTTTGATTTCCCATTTAAATAACATAGGAATTTTTTTATTTTTTGTTTGAATTTTTAATGCACTCGAACAAATAAATGTCTCATGAAATTCGAAATATATTTTTGTAGGAAATTTAACGATCTACAAAAAAGGTCTGAGATGATTTTTTGCTAAGTTGACTCGTTTAAAAGTTACTCGAGGTTAAAGTCCAACCTCAAATCGTTACGGATAACTTTTACAATTTCTTATACTCTATCACAAAATAATGACTCAAAAATACAAAATATCATAGTTTTCGTAAATCTTATCGAGTGTTTTTTGATAAGACAATAAAATTTTTACAAAATATGGATAATCGTAAAAAAAACCGATATTTTTATACCTAATTAAAGTAAAACTCGAAACTGAACTTTAACTGAGTAATGACTTAAAAAAATTAATCATTTCCTGAAAAATTAATAAGTGCTTTATTTGCACTTGACTATTAGTTTTTAATTGTAATAAAACTTTATTTTATAATTCTCAATTTGTTTACTTTCAAAATCAAACGAAATTTTTTTTGTTACAATTGGGAAATTTTTGCCTGTGATTTTTAACTACTTGTAATAAATATTGCAACTGTTCTTCATTTTTGGTCAGACATTTGCTGTACTCTTCTATTAATGCAACTCCTCTTTCTGCTACGTCATTGACAACGCTGAGACGTTTAAAAAATGCCAGATTCTCTTGATAGCTCTCATCCTGTGTCCAAAATTCAACATTTTTGTCCATGAAATCAATAGGTAAATCAAATATTTGGAATGTAGTCAATGATTTTTTTGAAATAAAATTACTCAGGTCTGCTGATAACAACGTATCTAAATTTTCTTGCTCAATTTCAAAACGCTTCTTTTTTGGATCAGTACTTATTGGATTTTTCTCCAAAGCTTGAATCATTTTCTGTTTTACAAGTCGAGACACATTATCGTGAAAAAGAGAAATAATTGCCAACTGTTCACTCAAATACCACAGGTGATTCATCATTTCTGAACAAGCTGCTTTTGATACGGAACTGTTTACAGTTTTATACTCAATCAAGTCTTGCATGAAGATCAGGTCATTGTGTGGTGCCAAAATCGCAGATGGAGCAGTGAACCAAGCATTTAAATATATTTTTACGAGAAAAATGCATACTTGACGTAAACCGTTAATTTCTCGCGCGGTTAATTTAAATTCTTCTCTAAAAAGAAATATTTTTAACGAATAAATGGCTTTTGCCATCCAACGAGCATGATGAATCGGACCTGGATATTTAAACGTAGAGTTATCTTTTGGCTTTTCACCTAAAAAAATCAGTGATAGCTCTAAAAGCTCTTTATAATCATCTCTTGGTTGACGGACCTGTCAAGTATTTATAAAAAATTTAATTTAAATTATCTTATAAAGTGAGGATGATCTCATAACTTTATCAAGAACATATGGCATGTATAATTTTCATGAAGTTAAATTTATGAATTCATACCTGTAAATTTTCTTCAATCAAATCAATTAACGCTAGTTTGCTATTTGACAATATTCCATTAACGATACTATCATTCATACCAGCTTTAAAATTGGATTTATTAAGGTCATTCCATTTATTTTTAAATCTAGAGAAGAACTGAACGTTTGGGCCTGATGAGGTTGGCCAATATACCTCAAACACACCTTTCAAAACAAGTTCAAAGATGTGGTGGCGACAAGGTAAATGGATCAACTCTCGATTTAAAGCTTTTTCTATTTCAGCACAAGTCCCATGATGAATTCCAAGAAAACGAATGGAACAATCGAAAAACATGGATGATTCAAATAAATCACTTGTATATCATAAATAACTCACCTGTATTAACAGCTGCTGTGTCAAAACACATCCCTTTGACATATGAACTAAGACCCCATTGCTTCAGAGTTTCAAGAATGGCAACTGCTTGATCATTGGCAGTTCCTGACTTTAGCTTTGGCACACCCAACAATTGTTCAGCATTACATGATGTCAGAACGATTGGAAGTCGATTTACAGTATCGGTTCCCGTAATGTCTGTCAACAGTTTTCCATCCCAGTGCACAATATAATTATCTTCAAACTTTAACTCATTTTTTAACCCCTTCGCAATTTCTTCACGCAAAGCTATTCGACTGCGTTGAATGGTTTTGTAACTGATATTTACACTATTTAAATCAACTCCAACGCTTTTCAGAGTCGCAGCAATAATGTACATGGCATTTCTACAAGAAACATTCGATCGGTCCAATGCAGCAACTAATTCTGGTGTCATCACGTTAATTTTAGTAGTAATAGGCGGTGTTAATTCATTTTCAAAATCGGAGACTGATTTTGAAGTCAAGCTTGCTGATGACTGGGATATTATTATGTCAGATTCTTGTCTAATTATTGGAATCTGCTTATCTTTCACTGGCTGATTTAGAATTGAAAATTTTAATATTTTTATAAGCAAACGAATATTATTAGATGTAAAAAAAAATTTTTTGTCAATTTTAGGAATAATAAAATTAAATAATAAAAGTTGAAAGTAGAAGGAACTTGTAGTCATCTACTTATAGTTATTCAGAAAAAATTATAGCTAACGATATTATTATTCAAGTAATAAATGAAATATGACAATACGTTAAAACAATTAATAATAGTCAATTTATGTATTGTACAGTTGGATAATTAGGCATTTATTTATATCGAGTTATGAGCACTATGAATGTTAATTAGTACATGTTCATAAAATATAATACTTACTTATTTCATCGACTATCATCACATCTGCTTCAGTGACTGGTTGTGAACTTAAACTAATAATTCCTCTTCGATTCAAACTTTTTGCCCTCTAAAAAATCTTTGATCGTGATCTATTGATTGAAGGTTTTTCTGATCCGTGATATCAAAGAGTTCAGCCAACTTTTTTTGAAAAAGAGACTGATTTTTCATTTGAGTTGATGATTTTTTTCTGTTTCTATTTTTCTGTAAGCTTTTCCACTTACAATGTAAGCCTAGCAATTTTTTTATAGCGTTTTGTCTTCCACAAACAGACAATCCGGCAGAATACCATTGCTTTTCAACTTTAATTATGGTATTTCCTGCACTGTGATTAATTGTCTCTTTCAATACAACATGGTGATAAAAAAACACAGACATAACCTCTTTAACGGTAAGTAATTTACAGCCAAAGATTTTCGGGTTGGGATTACCAATTAAAAAAATAGGCTTGCAGCTCATTTTTTAACTAAAGGCAAAAAGTTTCAGTAATAAAAATTAAAAATCAAAAACTTACTCAGTAAACTTCACTAATACTCGAATATAATAATTAAATACACATCAAACTACACAAGATCTCACATAGTATAAACAAAGTTGTAAAAAACTGGTAAAAGATTGACGTTACCTTAGGTATTATTTACATAAATAATGCCATAGAAGTGGCGCTATGATCGACAACTACAGTGATTTTAGCGGTAAAATACAAAAATAGTAATAACTCGACTTTAAATAACGAATTAAAAATTATTTGAGATAATACAATTTGTAATCTTTACAGTACTACCAACTACGTTATTACAAAATGTCGTTTTAACGCGTTTTTATTTGAATCGTGCTGAATGACTAAAATTTTCTCTGCGAAATTATCAAATAAAAACGATAAAAATTGTGATATTTTATATTTTTGAGTCATTATTTTGTGATAGAGTATAAGAAATTGTAAAAGTTATCCGTAACGATTTGAGGTTGGACTTTAACCTCGAGTAACTTTTAAACGAGTCAACTTAGCAAAAAATCATCTCAGACCTTTTTTGTAGATCGTTAAATTTCCCACAAAAATATGTTTTGAATTTCGTGAGACATTTATTCGTTCGAGTGCATTAAAAATTCAAACAAAAAATAAAAAAATTCCTATGTTATTTAAATGGGAAATCAAAAATCACAATGAGTCACCTCTTAATATTAATATTAAGGGCTGAAACTTTACCAGAATTTTTTTTTCGTCATCTCAGACGATATTTTCATGGTAACTAATAAAAAAAAAATTAAAAGTTTTTTTTGGCCCACAGCTTTGCAATTGTCACTGCTGGTCGCAAGCTCGGATAAAGGAGCAGGGTTGGTGGACCAGATTAGTAATCTATCCACTGTAAAAAGAATTATATGCTCAAAGAACCACGCATAGCCTCGTAAATCGGACGGGTACACGGACAACGACCCGGCAATTTATTAGGACAAAGAGATGGAGAAACAGAAACACAATCAGACTCAGAACGTGGAATATTAAATCCTAGAACAACAAGATTGAAGATATACTAGCGGAAATCACAGAGAAGAATATAGATATTTGCGGCATCTCGAAAGTAAAGAAGAAAGGAAAAGGAATTGAACTGATTAATAACCACATCCTTATATATAGTGGCAAACCAAAACACGAAAGAGCCAAAGCGGGTGTAGGAATACTGTTACAGATTAGATTCCAACTGTATATCAAAGATATAGAGTACATTAACGAATTGATATTAAAAGTCAAATTAAAAATAGATAACAAATATCTACACATTATCTCCATTTATGCACCTGACTCTACGAAGCCAAAAGAAGAAAGACGAAAGTTCTATAGGGAACTGCAAAATCATATCGATATAATACCTGCCAATCAGCAGATCATATTAATGGGTGATTTCAACGCCCGAATTGGAAATATTCTGCTACAAAGTCTAAAATAACGTTTCAATGAAGATGTTAGTAATGACAATGGCGACCTCTTGGTTGACTTTTGCGCTCAAAATAATTTAAGAAGTAACAACACTTTCTTTAAACACGACTTTAAGTATAAGTACATCTTTGAAAATGTTCAAGGACACCATTCAGTGATAGACTACATCATCACTAACAGACAATTCAAACTTTTTGAAATAATAAAAGTTAAACATTGAATTCGGCAAACATCGGAAGTGATCATTCATTAATACTTTGCAAAATAAGAAGGAAATCTCTATTAAAACGAAAAGCCGAGCCAATATATAAAACTCAACGTAGAGTTATTGGAAGATGAAAGTAAAAGAAATTATACGAAGTAAGACTAAAGAACAACATCAGCAAAACACCAATAACGGAAAATAATAATTTAGACGAGGCATGGGCGAAAATAAAAAACAATATCTTAAAAGCGGCAAAAGAAGCTGTAGGGACACGAAAAGTCAAAAAAGCATTATCAAATAATAAAACCCCCTGGTACATTGACGAAGTAAAAGAAATAACAGAAAGATAAAAGAAAGCATTTCTACGATATAAAACAACAAAAACAGAAGAAAACAGAAGAATATATGTAGAAGAACGAAATATAACCAACCAGAAAATAAGAAATTTAAAAGAAATGTACTGAGACAAATATACGAAAGACATGGAACGAGATATGTATGGATCCCAAAGAAAAGTATCGCGAATGCTAAAAAATAGGAAGGCAGAAATCAACGAGACTAATAATAGACCCAATTAACAACAAAAAATGGGAAAAATATTTTAAAAATCTGTACAAGGAAGAAGAAGATACCCACGCATACTTCACAGCAATGAACTGGAATGAAAACTAAGTACTTGTAATAAAAGACCACATCCAAAAGGCAATAAAGACATTAAAGAACAGAAAAGCCTCCGGTGACGATAATATAAGAAAAGAACTGCTGAAGTATGGTGGAAAGTATTTAATAGAAGAATTAACAAAATGTTTCAACATTGTACTTAAAAGAGAAAAAGTGCTTTTAGAGTAGAATACCATTCTAATTTTTAAAAAGGTGATAACCACAACCTTGAAAACTATAGAGGAATTACGCTGTTAAATACGACACAGAAATTGCTAACTAAAATGATATTAGAAAAAAGCCATTTACAATTAAGTATTAGTGAAGAGCAACAAGAATTTTTCCAAAATAGATCTACTAATGACGCCATATCTATTTTTTGTGAACTAGTGGAAAAAGCGATCAAATTTAATGCGCCAGTCTTTATGTGCTTTGTAGACTTGCAAAAGGCATTCGATCGAGTGAAACTACACGACGTGACAACAATATTACAAGAGAATAACATACCAAAACAGCTGATAACAATCATAGAGGATCTAAACACAGATATAAATACTAAAATTCAAACGAAAATTGAAACATGAAAGGATATAAAATGGGAAAAAACAATCTAACCATCTTATGTTATGCTGACGATGCAGTGTTAATCGCAGATAATGAGGATAACCTACAAAAACTTCTTTATCAATTAACAAGCACGGTTGAAAGATGATACAACATGTTAATATCCATTGATAAGACAAAATCGTTAGTAGTATCAAAAGAGCCCATACGATGCAAATTAGAAATAAACAACAAAATTATCGAGCAAGTGATGTCCTTTATGTACTTGGGGGTAGAAATATCGAGTAAAAGGAACAGTTATAGGGAAGTCAAGCAGCAAGTCTTGAAAGCAGCACGGAAATGAATACTTTAAGAACAATAGCAGGAAAAACGAGAAGAGATAGAGTCAGGAACGAACATATAAGAAAGGAATGTGGAATCGGAGATGTCGTTAGATTCGCTAGAAGAAAAAGAAGGAAATGGAACGAGCACGTTTAAAGAGCAGATGATACCAAGCTCATAAGAATAGCGAGAGATCAAAGACCAGTAGGAAGAAGAGACCATGGAAGACCAATAAAATGATGAAGGGATACTTGGGTCTCCACTTCCATCTAAACACTGTGAAAAGCGTGAAGAAAAACCGGTTTCGACCTAAATAAAAGAAGAAGAAGATATAAGATTGTAGGGTTACTGAAATCAAAATTATGGTCAGTATTAATATGATGTAGAGCAAAAGCTGATTCTGCTTTTTTAAAAATCCGATTAACAGTTTTTTGTTTAGTTTGCCCAATATAACATTTTTTGCATCCCATCCACTCGATTCTGTATATAACAATGTGTTTGTCGTATAACTTTATTCTATTTTTTGTTTCGCAGTAAATAATGTTGAAAATAATGTTGTTATTATAGGCCGCTATTTTTAAGTTGGTGTTTCTAAAAAGCGGAATGAGTTTTTTAGTTAAACTGGGAACGTTTATGATTTTAGTATGCTCAAAATTAGAAATAAGGTTAGTTTAGGTGATCGCATGTTGTTAGTCTTGTTTGCATAAAATAATATTTTGTTTATTAGATTCTTAGGATAATAGTTATTTGTTATGATGTTTTTTTAAGATGTTCAGCTTTTTAATATAAAAATGTGGACTGCTTAAACTAATGATTTTGTTTTTCAAGAATTGATTATGTTAATTTTTTAATTAATTTAATACTACGGTTGGATGATTTAGGTTTAGTATACCAATCAGTTAATATAAATTTATTATGTTTAATTAACTAATACATTTTAAAAAAACGACAAAAAACCATTACTTTTGACCTCGTGAGTAAAACTTAGATGTGTATCATAACTATTGAAGATGTTTAATGTGTTGAGAATATCGTTTTTAGGTATGCAAGTACAAAATTGTAATAAGTCATGCATGGATTAACTAGTTAAAATTGGAGATGTCTGGTTACCCATTGCAAAGCAAAATTTTTTTTATGTAAACTTCGCCCTTAAAAGAGAAAAATCTGGAATTATATAGAAACTTAATAATGTCAGAAAACTCAAAATAATCAAGTCGAGTATAACTTTAGAGTTCTTACCAGTATTTATAGATTTATTAAAACTAACAAACTCAAAACTGTGCAGCAACAACAACAAAGTGGTAAAGATGCTGTGACGTCGACTCTCAGGTAGCTTCTTAGAGAGCGCGTTAACAAAAGATACAAGACAATTATTTAAACAATAAGAAAAATTGCCAAAGTTGGTCAATTAACTTCCGAAGTCAGGGATGCCAAATAGTTTGATTATAAGACTATACTATTGAAGTCTTATTTGCAATAAAAAGTTAAACAGGAATAATTTATTGATTCAATCTCAAAAGATAGTTATAATCCTATATTCAAAAACAAAACAAAAACAATAGTGTAAAATTCAGTAATGTTACTTAAAACTAGGGATATAAATTTTTATTATTTAATTAATTAAACTTAAAACTAAGAGAATACCGGTATTTCTTTACATATAGCAAGAAAAACAATTTTAAATTGAGTTAATTTAAATATTTGCGGTAAGCAAATGCAACTTTTATATTAATTACAGAAAGTGAAACTTGATTAGATTCTACATATCTAATTAAACAATTCTGAATGGCACATTTAATTAGAGAATATTAATCTTTAGTATCTAATAAGTTAGGTTCAAATGTAAAGTTATTTAGTAAAAAAGAAAAACCAAGTTCGTTGATGAAGCAAAGTTTTTAATCGACGAAAGGAATGTGGATAGATATATGTAACTCACGCGTATGGATCAAATTTCACGTTGATGTCATCCAACGGAATGCAAAGCTAATGTTGGCTCATAGCCTTGGGAAATTTCCCATCAAGAATCGATGACCAAGGTATTTTCTTTAAGAAAATCAATTTGGATTATTGGCATTTAGGTGTTATTCATATACCAAATCCACTCAAATTATAAAGGTAATGATAATTTCATTAAAGATAAAATCGGTACATAAAAAAAGTCTGTATTATTAACAAAGACTTTTTAAATAAAGATATTGTAGATATAAGGTAAAATAAAAGCTACATGGCTTCAAAATTAAGTCCCACAAGCGCACTACTCAAAGGCTAAGTACCGAATGAATTTCAAGGCTTACCTCACCCTAAAAAGTAACGCCTCCACAAAATAAAAATAAAGGAAGGTTTACACGCAACATTAAGTTAAATTAATACTGATAATTTAAAATCAAATAATAACAGTAACGAAAACGTTACAATGCCATAATGGCAAAAACTTTACAAGCACTAACGATACTAACATTAGAATGTCTTCCGGGTTTGGGCCGTGTCATAGTTGCAACCGAAGCAGCTTCGGTTGCAACTATGACACGGCCCAAACCCGGAAGACATTCTAATGTTAGTATAGATTCCGGCCGTGGAAGCCTTCGCTATTACAAGCACTAACGAGCTTCCACAATGAGATTAATAAAAAATGCTGATGGTCGTAATAAACAATTTAATAATTATTTTGTATCTGAACTTAACAAGATCAATTACATGTTAATGTAATGTAATGTTGTTAATGGATTATAAAAATAAAATCAATTATGGCTTTTCACTGCCATTCAATAAATCCTTACTTATTAAAATCTTCAATAAACATTTTTCTGATTTTTATTGCTGCCTTTGCAATTCTATTAATTATGACATGTTCTAATCTTATAAGAAATGTCTGTTCTTCAACTTCCTCGTGTTATAGTAATTTCTTTAGTATTCTAGGCTCTAATGCAATTACAAAAATTCCATAGTTGGTAAAATTTAGTAGCGATTTGTTTCTATTTCTGTGCCGTGTTAGGAGTCTAAAATTTTTTTTTAATTAAATTTTATTTCAGTTAAAATGATTAATTGTGACTCTTTGATAAAATTTTCTTCTTTTGATACATTATAACTTGTTTCTACAGTTTTTGGTACCATTGCAGAAATGGTCGACATTGATATTCTGAAACTAATGCAAGTTTTTAAACGTTTTTTCTGTCAAAAAACGTAAGGTTATTAACAATCTAGAATATTAAAATTATTTTTGTAATTAATTTTTGTAAAGTTGTCTATTAGATTTACCTAGTCGTAGCTGATATGGTTTCACGAAAGGCACATAATATATAAATATACAAGCTTATTAGCACTTTAGGTGTACCTTTAGCAATAAATACAGGGCGATGCTTCAAAGAATCGAACTTCAGAACCAAATTATTGATTCAAATATTGCTATGAATTACTATTACAGCGCTAGCCGCGTATCGGAATCACGGATGTTTTCAATTGGGTAATGTTATCACTTAACTAAAGTAACAATCAGGACGCCTGCTACTGCATAAAAAAAACGCCGCTTATAGTAATCATAATTTTGGTTTATGTTATCAATTTATTCTTCGGTTTGTTTCTATACATGCACTCTAAAAATAGTTGTTTTGCATGTTTATCTTATTTTTGCAGTGTTATTAATTTATTTAAATAATTTGACTGATTTACGGAACGGTACATTATTTCAACATCTGTAAATACGTTATCATCGAGAATTAACTTGGAAAGCACGTGCCTTTAAATTCACTACGTCTTATGTTATTATTATGTCAATAAACAGAAATATGTAGAATATTTCTGTTTATTGACATAAAAGGACCATTCTTAGCTAAACATGCCTGCCCACCCAAGTTCATAAATCTTTTTAGTCATTTCGTTTTTAATATATATTTTATAATTTGTTATCAGCATGTGTATTCATTAACTAGTTAACTTTAATCTAATTTATATCAAATTTGAATAGAAATTTTGTAAATTTGGTAGTTTATTTTATTGTTTTGATCGCTCGAATACTATAAAAAAATATATACAAATTAGAAACTGTACGTTCGATTATAAAATTGTGTTCTATTAGGGGAATGATTATGTTTCTCAGAATACCAGTTATTTACGTAGCCCGAATTTCATAACATAAATGTTATCGTGCATAGATATAATTTTCTTTCAAAGTTATTTTACGTGTAAAACGTATGTCTTTTCCAAATCTTTGAAACTGTATCTTTATAGATTACTGTAAGAGAATATAATGATCTGTAACTTAGAAATCTGTAATATCAATAAAAGCAGCGCCAAATATGTCGATTTTGCATTTGCATTCAAAACTACTAGCGCTTTGCATCCAAATTAATGTTTCCAATTTCAGCGCAGTCATTGTCTAACTATAATGTATATAAACAAGGCATGCACTATACTAAGAAAATTTAACAACAGTTAGGCTACCACTTTTTGTTTACTTCAAAAAGCGGGAAGAAAATATATATTAATAGCAATTATAACATTTTAATAAAAGTTAATAGCAAACCAGAAAATGAACCAGTGTTATAGTAACAGTAATCCTAATTATTTAAAGAATTCACTAATACACAAAATAATCAACGAACTGACACTTTAAGTTATGTTCGTTTAGTTTTAATTATATGAAAAAAAAAGATTAAATAATCACCTAAATTACAAACTTGATCACTAATTACTAAACTTAATTACAGTCGTGACACGTTACCAATCAATTATTGGACTTAAATGTCGAAATTAGTGAAACACTTACCAAACCAGAACTTCTTGATATCGAGCATATGTGATTGTAGTTTGAAAAAAGGGCGTGTGTAAGCTTAAGTACGTCAAATTTAGGCTTAATTCTGGCTTGAAATTATTCATCGTGATTCAAAGTAACTTTACGGGTAATTGGTCAGCGTATATATAACAGCTGAATTGCCTAAACTTAATATAATAAACACGTAAAACATGCCAAAAGTTGAGTAATTCATATTGCAATTTACACATAAATAAGTCGTTTTTCAATACGATATTTGACATTCGTTTGTCTCAACTGCCATATAGAAATTTCTCATTAAAAAAAAACGTCTGGAGGTAAATGACAGGTTCTCTCCATGACCAGCAAAAAATTCCTTCTAATTAATAATGATTGTGAGAGAAAACTGTTTCAACCTTGGCAGACTTGTTAGGAGAAATTTTATATGGCGACCGTTATTTTTACACATGTTACCTGCAACCGCTGATATAAACAAGCGAATTGCTTAAATTCTGTTAAAACATTCCAATTCTGTTGCAACTTTATTGCTAAAACGTAAAGGGAATAACCAACGATGAAATTTAAACATAAAAAGAATTACTCACGGTTTAGCGGAAAGCGCAAGAACAGCCAGCGACTGCAACGAAAGTCAAGTGCAAAATGAACAAGTTAACTGGCACTGGCAATTCCAGACCTTATCGGCGGCAATGCCGTCGAAAAACTAGCGCAGTTCTGAATTTTATTACGAATTAGTATGTTACAAGCTTATAGGTGTTAAAAACTTTGTTCGGCTAACTCGCCCTAGTCGGAGATAGGGGAGGTTCAGGTAAATAGAATTTAAAGGGCTCCAGATCTTGCTAAGTAAAACTTTTGTTTCGATTAAGACAGAAGGTTCAAGCTCGCAACAGAATCAGGTTTGTAATCCTCAACGGACCAAAAAAAATAAATGTGTATAACAACTTCAATTGAACATCGTAGATTATTAACGAGCACAAGAAATTTTTCGTAAATCATTCAACGAAGGTTATATAAATGCCGGAAGTAACGGCAACACACAATACATAGGCTTAAATTACACATAGGGTGTTTATAGCGAGGAAAATTAAATCGATAATGACAAGTAGTCTATGGTTAACAGCATGTGACACACAAAATAATTAATGAAAACACTTGAATAGTATTAAAACAATTGATGTAATTTAGAAATTTTTGTGAGAGACGTTTATGACACAAATGTAATTAAATAAGACTTACCCACAATCCAGTACTTGCCCGAAAAAAGCATTTTTCTCGTTGAGTCAATATGGAAAAGCACAAATCTACAAAACTATTAATTAATGCTACAAGAAATTAGACATAAAAACCGGTTATCAAATGCTGTTGCACCCATTGAATTTCTTAATAGTTCGATTTTTGAGATTTAATTTTTATCCAAAAATTTTATTTTGCTAAAAAAGACTTCATTTTAAATAATTTAGTCATGCTTGTAATTCTTGTAATGATTTGTAAATGTGGTTCAATTTGGGCGTTTTGAGTTGGCAATGAAGTGAAGTATCTAAGCACAAAATTGGATTGTATGGTTGTACATTGTAAGAACAGCATTGATGTTATGATTTATGTAATAGCGCTACTAAACAATAAATTACAAGTACCAAGAACAATGTTTATTGCAAACTAAATTCTACATTTGGTCCTTCCGAGTCACACTTAGAAGAGTTTTCGAAATTGAAAAGGAAAATGATCCAGTCAATGACATTTTTCCATGACGTCACCACCTTTGCAAATTGCTGAGTAAGCATCTTATTGATACCGCTACCGGTCGCCGGTAAATTCCACCAAGGCACATCGTTCCTATTGCAAGTGAGTCATTTCCATATTCTTTGTATTTATATTGCCGCGAATTGTGTAGTACTTAACTGTTTTGATTATTCTAAATAATTAGCGTTGGAGTAAACTCATTTTGTGTACTTGAAGGATAAGATTACAAAACATAATATCGAATTAATATAATATTTGGTCGTTTATGGTTGGCACAAATCTTGTAATTAAAATTTATTAATCAAAGTGTGTGGCAAATTTTTATTGTGGCTTGTTCTTCATTTAATTGCTTCTTAAAAAGGATGAATCCAATTAGAATGAGAGGTTCGCTTAAAACAAAACTAACAAGATTTGAAGGTTACATAACTACGGTATAAGCAGTCTTTGATGCATCTAAAACGATACCGCAAATTGATTTATTACAATTAAATAAAAGATTAGAAAATATTCGCCCTGTTTTAGATTCATTGGATGAACTGCAGATTCAAATCTAAAATGATTCGAACAATCTTGACGTGGAGCAAGGTTATGCTAATGAGTTTGAACAAAAATATTATAAATTAATTTCAATTGCAGAAAACATTTTTGAGAGATGTAATTATAGTATAGGTTATGCAGTAGGAAGTTGCTAAAATAATTCAGGATGACTTTTACGTTGATGACTTGTTGAGTGAGTCAAATTGTTTACTTGATGCTTAAGGCATTTGTAAAAATTTGTCTAAAGTATTGTCTTCTGGTTGTTTCAGTATTAGAAAATGGATATGCAATGATCCGAGAGTATTAACAAGTGTTGACTCATCTAATATCCATCCAAATTTGCTTAAATTTAACGGTAACACTAAAACCTTAGGTTTGCTGTGGTCCAGCAATGCAAATGAGTTAAGATTTGCCGTTTCCAATAGTTTGGCAAAAAAAATCACAAAGCGCACTATTCTTTCTAATGTGGCGCAGGTTTTTGACCCTCTTGGCTTGGTTTCGCCTTGCATAATAAATGCCAAGGTCATGCTGTAGTCACTTTGGTTAAAGCGGATTTCCTGGGATGATTTAATATCATTCGAGTTAAAAAACAAGTGGTTATACTTTAGAAATAGTTTATCGGACCTTAACCACATAGCCTTTACAAGGCAAATTATTTGCAAAAATTCAAAGTCTATAGAATTATATGCATTTTGTGACGCTTCCATAAAAAGATATGGAGCATGTATTTACATTCGTTCAATTAATAATAAAAATGAGGTTTATTCTAACTTACTTTGCTCAAAAACTAAAGTAGCGCCTTTGAAAACTATCACTATTCCTAAACTAGAACTGTGTGGTGCTCTCACTCTTGTTAGACTTGTTAGACAAGTCATTGATGTTGATACGCTCAAAATCAATTTTCATCAGTTAGTATTATGGACAGATTCTACAATAGTTATTGGCTGGCTAAAAATCCAACCATATCAATTAAAACCATTTGCTTCTAACAGGGTTGCTGAAATACAAGAATGCTCTCAAAATGCTTCTTGGAGACAGGTTTCTACTAAGTGTAATCCCGCGGATATTCTTTCTCGTGGTGCGAGTGCAGCTGATATAAGGCAATCTAGTCTTTGGTTTCATGAACCAGATTGGTTGTTAGATAACGAAATTTCATAGCCGCACGACCTTACTAATAATAGAGATTTGCAACATTTACCAGAGCTAAGAGGCTCAGTGTTTAATCAATATGCATACTGATCCCTTTCCTTTTGCAATGTTATCCAGTTTAAATCGATTGGAAAGAGTACTTGCTTACTGCTTGCGTTTTAGGCATAATTGTAATAAACCATTTACGGGGCGTCGTTTTGGTTCTTTGACCCCAGCAGAAATAAACAAAGCGGCACATACATTAGCAAAAATATCGCAGTTAGAGTCATTTCCCAACGAAATACGCTTGCTTAAAAAACCGATTTAATTGATATAGTTTGTGTAGGAAGAAGGTTAAGCGGAGTGGAAATACTCCTATAACAAAAAACATCCTATACTCGTCTCTGGCACTCACCCGCTCGCTAAACTAATACTTCATCATGAGCACATTCGATTGCTGCACGCTGGTTCACAGTTAACCCGCGCTTTTAGTAAACAACTTTTTTGGGTCACATCAGGTCGAACGCTTTGTAAACAAATTGTTCACAATTGCATCAAGTGTTTCCGTGCAGCATCTACTACAATATCACCCATAATGGGAAATTTGCCACGCAGTCGGGTTGAACCTTTCTACCCTTTTGAATCAACCGGGGTAGATTATGCAGGACCTTTCCTGATAAATGATCGAGAGGGTAAAGGATCAAAAAAGACAAAGTGCTATATCGCGTTATTTGTATGTTTTAGCACAAAATGTGTACACTTAAAATTGGTCACTGATCTTACTACAGAAAGCTTCATACTTTCTTTAAGACAATTTGTGTCACGCCGTGGGCGACCTAATCGGATTTGTTCAGATAACGGTACAAATTTTATTGGAGCAAAAACCGAACTTTTAGCACTAGGTAATTTTTTAAAGAAAACAATCTCATTTCGGACAAGGCTACTGAGCAGGATATACATTGGAGTCTAATACTCGTTCACTCCCCTCATTTTAGCGGTTTGTGGGAGTCTCCTATAAAATCCTCCAAGCACCAGATAAAAAAAGTTTTAGGCAACGACATACTTACTTTTGAAGAGTTTTATACCCTATTAACACAAATAGAGGCTATACTAAATTCTAAATTCCCGCCCTTTGGTACCAATGTCCTTTGAGCCACTTTATAATTAGAAGACCGATAATCTCTGTACCGGATCCAGATGTTACGCACGTATAAATTTCTAAATTATCAAGATTTCAGCTTATTCAGCAAATTACGCAATATTTCTGGAAGAGATGGAGTTTAAAATACACCCATCATCTCCAGCAACGCACCAAATGGCGTGATAATCATCACACGCTGAAGGTTAACACACTGGTTCTAATCAAAGATAACTAATTACCACCTACTAACTGGAGATTAGGTCGCATTACTTTTCTACACCTAGTTAAAGATGGTGTAGCCCGAGTAGTTAACATTCAAACTAAAACTGGTGTCCTCCGCAGATCATTCGCTAAAATTTGTCCGCTTTCTCTGGATGCGAAATAAACTTCTACATGTCTTAAGTGATTAATATTAGTGAGTGTGAACACTTAAGCATAATGTTTTATTTGTTTCTTTATTGCTAATTAATGTAAGTGAGTGCATACTTAGTTTTATAGGTTATTTTTTGAAAGCACAGTCTTTCAAGCCTGGGGGCATGTTAAATATAGTTTTTTTTATTATTAAATTAGGCTTACACCGTGCTTCAAATAATAAGCATCTTGTGCATGATTAAACTGCTTGCGCAAAGCACAAAATTGGATTGTATGGTTGTACGTTGTAAGAATAGCATTGATGTTATGATTTATGTAATGACGCTACTAAACAATTAATTATAAGTACCAAGAACAATGTTTATTGCAAACTAAATTCTACAATCTATGAGACTAACATTTCAAGTATTAAAGTTAAATTGAATAACTTTTTGATTGGAAGCTAAAAATTAAAGTTCACTTCACCACAGCATTCTATATATAAAATCACGCACAGCAACCCTTATTGAAACACGGTTAACTGGGTTTTTCAACAATCTTATATGATGTTAATGTTATTTTTTGTTGTATTTCAAAGCTATACGTTTGGAAACAAAAGTTTTAAATCTATTTGGTGCTGAACTAATTCAGTTAAGCTCAACAGTCAAGTCTGTTCACAAATATACACGATTTTTGCCGATGGTTAAGGAAACTTAATCCTTTTCTATTTATTGCGACAATAACACACAAACGCACAACAATACAAAAATTCACTTAGAACGCAAAAGGTTTACGTGAGATTACGTACATACGTATATGCACACGTCCAAAACTACAGAACTGCTGTCAGCAAACCCATAGAGTTTCAGCGCAAAGGTTTAAGCGAAGTAACCAAGAACTTAAATTGGTAATTTTAAACTTTTTAGCAAATTTTAATTGGTTTTTAACATTGGATTGTTTATAAGGAAAAGTTGAAAGAATAGATTTATCCTACAAAATTTTGAAACCTTTTGTTATTGTACTTACAATTTTAATATATGATTCATAAAATATTACTTCTAAAAGAGATTTCCACATGAGACCTAGCGTTTTAGCGTTAACTTCTTCTTTTAAAAGAATCGTGTAGCTAGAAAAATTACTTTCGAAAATAACCTAACCATCGTTTGAAAAATTTTCCGCAGTAATCAAAAGATTGTTCATATAAAAATTATTTCTATTTAAGTGACGCGCTTTTGGAATATGACCAGTATGCAAATCGGTTAAATACTGTAAGCATTTAATAGCTAACTAGTTATTTGTCCCGTAGGATTGTCTCTCTATATGATACGCTGCGGTAAGGTCAACAAGAATCATGCGATACACCTTTTGATATTTTCAGTTAGAATAATTTTTCTTTAAACTAAGCAAAGATAGAATTAAACGTTATAAAAATAAATCTTCTATCCGTATTACGTTTTGTCGTTTTCAAAAAATTCTGTTCATAAAATTTTCTTTCAATAATACAGATTGATTATTTGCTAAATTATTTTCTAATTGTCAAACGATAAGATTGCGTTTGTTAGAATTGAAAGTTGACATATTATCTCCGATCATTTAACTAAATAAATTTTCCTGTAAGACAGGTTTATGTTTTCCCAAGAAAATGTTACAAACCTTTTACTGCAGTTGGTAACAACCACGTCACTAAAGCTTGCTAGAATGCCGGTGAGTGGGTGTAGTTAAAAAACTGAAAAAAAGGAAAATATCTAGGCGCCACTCCTCGTACTAATCAAGACCCAATACGAAGCGAACGGGATAGAGCCAAAAAAATAAAACAAGTAAGAACAATGTAACAACCGCAATATATATTTTCTAAAGATGATATTTACTATACTAAGAAAATTTAACAACAGTTAGGTTACCACTTTTTGTTTACTTTAAAAAGCGGGAAGACAATATATATTAATAGCAATTATAACATTTTAAAAAAAGTTAATAGCAAACGAGGAACTGAACCAGTGTTATAGTAACAGTAATCGTAATTATTTAAAGAATTCACTAATACACAAAATAATCAACGAACTGACACTTTAATAATCACCTAAATTAAAAACCTGATCACAAATTACTAAACTTAATTACAGTCGTGACACCTTACCAATCAATTATTGGACTTAAATGTCGAAATTAGTGAAACACTTACCAAACCAGAACTTCTTGATATCGAGCATATGTGCTTGTCGTTTTAAAAAAAGCGTATGTAAGCTTACGTACGACAAATGTAGGTCTAATTCTGGCTTGAAATTATTCAAAGTAACTCAACGGGTAATTGGTCAGCGTACATATAACAGCTGAATTGCATAAACTACGATTTAAAATGTTGAATGTTACGAATTAAAACAAGTAATTATTATAATAATCATACGTAAAACATGCCAAAAGCTGAGTAGTTTATATTACAATTTACACATAAATAAGTCGTTGTTCAATACGATATTTGACATTCGTTTGTCTCAACTGCTATATAGAAATTTTTCAATAAAAAAAAACGTCTGGAGGTTAATGACATGTTGTCTCCATGATCAGTAATTAATAGAATTCCTTCTAATTAAAAATGATTGTGAGAGAAAACTGTTTCAACCTTGGCAGACTTGTTAAAAGAAACATTATAGTATTAAAGCAATATGACGACCGTTACTTTTAAAAATTTTACCTGCAACCGCTGATATAAACTAGCGAATTGCTTAAATTCTGTTAAAACATTCCAATTCTGTTGCAGCATTATTGCTAAAACGTAAAGGGAATAACCAACAATGAAATTTAAACATAAAAAGAATTACTCAGGGTTTAGCGGAAAGCGTAAGAACAGCCAGCGACTGCAGCGAAAGTCAAGTGCAATATGAACAAGTCAACTGGCACTGGTAATTTCAGACCTTATCGGCGGCAGTGCCGCCGAAAAGAAAAACTAGTGCAGTTCTGAATTGTATTACGAATTAGTATGTTACAAGCTTATAGGTGTTACGAACTCGCACTAGTCGGAGATAGGGGAGGTTCAGGTAAATAGAATTTAAAGGGCTCCAGATCTTACTAAGTAAAGCTTTTGTTACGATTAAGACAGAAGGTCCAAGCTTGCAACAGAATCAGGTTCGTAATCCTCAACGGACTAAAAAAAGATAAATGTGTATAACAACTTCAATTTAATATTGTAGATTATTAACGAGAAATTTATCGTAAATTATTCAACTAAGGTTATATAAATGCCGAAAGTAACGGCAACAGACAATACATAGGCTTAAATTACACATAGGGTGTTTATAGCGAAGAAAATTAAATTGATAATGACAAGTAGTATATGCTTAACAGCATGCGACACACAAAATAATTAATGAAAATACTTGAATAGTATTAAAACAATTGATGTAATTATGTAATTTAAAAATTCTTGTGAGAGACGTTTATGACACAAATGTAATTAAATAAGACTTACTACAATCCAGTACTTGCCCAAAGAAAACGTTTTTCTCGTTGAGTCAATCTGAAATATTAACGAACAGAGCACATCGTATCAACATAATGACTGACGAAAGCAAAAATCTACAAAACTATTAATTAATGCTAAAAGAAATTAGACATAAGAACCGGTTATCAAATGCTGTTGCACCCATTGAATTAAAGGAAATATTACAGTCTATGGACTCGTAACTAACAGTATATCGGAGAGAATTTTCTTGTCGAGACTTAACTTTTAGCTTTAACGTAAGCCTTCCAAATAATAATATTTCCATTAAGGTATTTGGTGGATATTAATCCCTTATTGGTAGAGAACACACCGAAACATGTAGACTAACACGTGTCGGGTCGTGCTAACAAACTAACAAATAAATTACTAAAGAATTCTAAAAACAAATAGTAAAAGCTTACCCTGTGATAAATAAACTAATAGAAATGCGTTTTCGTTTTATAACAAAGCCTCAACGCATGTCGACGATGTTAGAATATTAATTTAAATATCGCAAGCACAATTTTAAGTAATGGACGGTTTAACGTCTTGACAGAAAGTGAAGTAAAACGAAACTAGTTACAGAGCGTTAAAAGAAAAAATCTAACTTCAGTGTAATAAATATACAGGGTATTACATTTTGAAATTTATGCACGTAACAAGTATTTATCTCAAATACGTAAATAACGACAACAAAAATACGACTTGAACGTGATCTAAATTTTCTTTTTTGATTTAACTTTAGTTCCGTTTTATTATTAAGTCTGTTTCTTAAGACTTCCGCAGTACATCAATGACTACTACTGGTATTAACAAACATATATTTACTTTTTACAAGAAAATAAAGTTAAAACAAAGCATTAAAAAATATATAAAAACTAGGGGTTACTAAAGTTTTAACCTTAGTCACTTTGCGGTTGTCTGAAGACCGCGTTGAAGACGTTATAAAAATCACGTTTTCAGTAAGTTGATGTCGTTGATGACGTTTGGCGTTTGAATGGGTACTTTTGCTGTTACCGCTAGGTGCACAATAGCGTTACAATTTCGAATAGAAAACAATTATTACCAGATACCAACACTTCCATTTATTAATTAAGTTTTTTTTATGTAAACCTTTTGAAATTTTTTTAAAGTAACTGTACTAATAGGTTAAACTTCACTGTTTTTTACCATACAACACACAATGCGTGCTTTTCTCTTGATTAATCATTAATCATTTCTGCCGATTCCTTTTTTTATTTCTATCTTTTTATGTTTCTTAAATACGTTATCTTTGAGGTATTATCTAACAACTTCATTCACTCAGTAATTTATGCCTTACGCGATATTATTTTGTATTTATTTTTGATGTCAACAATTAGCATATCTTGGAACAGTTTACTTTTATCCACGGCGTCAACAACCTTAAAAGACTATTTAATGCACAAGTCTAAAATTTACGACTTATTTTACTAAAAATTTTGATTTTTTTAAGTGTTTTAATAGTACTTTTGTTTTGAAATTTTCACTCGTAAATTAAATGAATTGAAAATTAACGCTTCATAAACATGTGGATAGTCAAAACGAAATTAAATGTTAGATTAACTAATGTCAATATAAACGTCAGAAATATAAATAAAAAAATATAGTCTGTTGCGATGGTGCTGTCCCATTTTTCATTACGGTGCAACTTACCATAATTTCAGATTTACCCTCGGTAAAAAAGTTTCACTTCAAAAATATTCTAGGACAGAAAAAAATTATGTGTTTTTTTTTTACAACTTAAATTGTATATTTATAAATTACAAATATAGAAAAATACAACTAAACACTGAACTTAGTGTAATGATCTAGTTTTTTAGTGAACGTCTGAAAAGAATATAAGCAAATAACAAACATTTACAATTTAGCAAAGAAAAAGAAATAACATAAACAAAAAAACAATTAAGGTATTTAATAGCTCCTGAAGAATAACAGTAACAGTATACAATTATTCAAAAATTGCGTATTTAAGGATGATAATCTAACGAAGTTTGAGAATGCTTGCACTTGTAGGTTGAAATTTAACAAAGCATATTGCGCAGTTAGTAAACCAGTTTAAAGTGTTTTTGTAGAGACAAAGATGTAAACTTATTGTTAGTCATAAGATCAGGTAAAGAAGCTTGTAAAGTGTCGCTAAAATTTAGAAAATGTAAAAGGTTTAAAAAAAGCAACACAAAAATTAAAATTGCGTCTGTTTTGTTAAGAAAAAATAAAACATATTTTAAAATTATTTTTACTTATTATAATTTTACTCGTTTTAATACGCTTAAATTATAAAAGTCAAACTCCAATAAATATTAGCATTTGCTAAAAGCTTGATGCACATGTCGTTAAAAACAAATATTTATTTAAAGCTAGTTAGATATGTGTTTAGTTCTGTTCTGGGACTACATGGTAAATCGGGCATGAAGGGTCGGGTGACATTTAATCAATATCAACTCTGTGGACACTTGGCGATTCAGCTCACTCTGGTTATTCAACGCTACTTCTCTGTCCCTAAATAACCGTATAGTTTCTCGTAAAAGTGATGAAATTAATCCTGTTTTGATAGCGAAAAGCTTTCTGATATGTTTTCAGGGTATAATATAATACGTATTAATAGTATTTAGCTAATTATTGTATATATCAACTAACAACTATAAATTTTGGGAATTTGAACAATATAAAATTTTTAACTAAAACTATAATCAACTGTAAATTAAGATCGAAATGATTTACATAAGCACATCAAAGTTAATCAAATAGAAATCAATATAACGATAAGTTTGTAAAGAATGTTTTCTTTTGAAAAACACCGATAAATAAAAAACTGTTTATCAAATGATGATTTTAATAAAAAAAACACGTTTTTTATTTAAATATAAATTATTGCTGTTAATAAAGAAATAATTTAACCCAGAATACATTTGCTCAAGCTGGTTAATTGGTTCTGCTGTACGATAAAACAGTAGCGAGGAAAGAAAAGCAATATTAATTACAAACATACTTTTAATGCTCAACTTATGGTAAGGGTGTTATCAAGCTAACGGTTATAGCAGCTGCGCAGTATGTCCAACAATACAACCTCTATTCAATAAGTCCCTAACTTGCTTTTGTCTTACCGTACTTCGTGGCGGGGAAGTAGCTACCCCAAAGAGTTACGATACTGGGGTTAAAGTTAATGGAAGGAGTGCATTACTGAAATAACTTTGGTTACACCAACTTGAAACTTTATATTTCTAACTACGCAAATTGTAATACAAAATACTTTTGTATTTATGTTTAAGTACAGGCTAAACATTTTTAATTAAAGTAAGTAATAACGCCGCAAACAAAAAATATACTTTAATATGTAAAACGTTGCATATTACTAATAGCGGTTATATTAGAATCAACAAATCGATGTCTACGTGAGTGTGAACATACATATTTATATGCATATTGCATTTAGTCATTATTGTTTTAATCAAAGGTTTTAATAGATTTTGGTATTTTGGGTATTACCAATAAACTTAACTTACGCCCCTTTGTTTTTTTAGTTGTCTAAACAAATAATTATTGATTGAAATAGACAAGAAACAAGACCACATACAAATTTTCAACGCTGAATAAATTTTTGGTGTTAGATTCCTGAATATTTTTGAACTTTAATTTTATTAAGATTGAGTTGGTCGTTCTGTTCTTTTTAAATTTCCCTCACAAATACATTTATCTAATTAGCTCAGAATATCACATTTTAAAAGGCCATCCTATATGTTTGTGCTTAAAAGTCAAATCTGATATTATAAGAACCAATTCAGTGAAAGGTTTGTGAGGAAATTAAAAAAAAAACAGAATGGCTCAACTCAATGTTAATAAAATTAAAGTTTAACAATGTTCCAGAATGTGGTCAATTGAGTTGGTAATAAATATCAACAGTGCTATGTGGTGATGCTCAAAAAACGTTCGAGTGATGAAAAAAAAAATCAAAACAAACAAAATGTTTTTAGACTTAAAAAGCTTATTGGAACAATTCATTGTGCTTTATAAATTAAAAAAAAAACTATAAAGCTTTATTAACAATTACAAAAATAGTCCGTAATGAAGTAGTTGTCTGCGTATTTACGATTTAATTTGTTAGGGACGCACCTCGGGACACACAGTCCCGCGCCGTACATAAGGGCAAAGTCGTGTGGTACACGACGGCGCTTTTGGCGCCGAAAAACCTCAAAACTCAAAAATAAAAAAAAAGATAAAGCAACAAACAACAATGTCAAAACAAAATTTATAATAATAAAAAAATAAAAAAAATAATATATTTTCCAAATGAGAGTACGCAATAATAGCATGTATTCGATCGAATACGTAATACGTAATATAACATGAATTGTGTGAACTCAAACAAATCCGATTTTATTCATGTTTGAGCTTGAAATTTGGCTTGCAACGAGCCAACGAGCGAACAACTATTTTTTTTCCTGTCTGACCTTGCAATGTACAAAACTTTATATATTTAGACGCTGCATCGGTCGCGATTTCATTTGTTGCCTGATACCAGATCGATAATTAACTTAGCGAAGTGAAAAGGTGCATGGGGTAAAAGATATCTGCTTTTTGTAGTTTTACAGACTTTATAGTGATGTGTTGTGAATTAAGGTAAGTTTATCTAAAATTTATTTTTTATTTTAGACTTATTAAAACATTAAAACCCAAAAACTTGCATCTCAAAAATCCTTTTATATTTGATTATATAAACATCATTGTTATTTGAAGTAAATGCAAACAGAATAATTGATAAGCACTAATATTACAATTTATAAAAATTTATAACTTTTGAAATAACTTGAAATACGTAATGTTGAGAAAATACTTTCAAGTTTGAGTATGAGATGTCGAAATATTTTTCATGAATAATTTGTCAATTTGTTTACTTACGTATTCATTTCTGTACAGTCTACAGGATGTTAGAAAAAAAGAAAAAATTGTCTAGATACCAAAATTTGCTGAATAAAAGAAAAAAAAAGAGAAGCAGAACTGGAAAACCATGTCAAAATTACGCATTTTTTTTCAAAACCCGAGTCTACTTTGCCAAATATTGTTAACAACAGTAATATAACTAAATCCTAATATTGTGAACCTGTACTTGAAACAAGTATAAGCAGCAGACAAGAAACTGATCTTTTAGAAAGCAATCAACATTTTCAAGTTCCGCTGATAATGAGAAATTAACACCTTCAAAAATTACCAGAACGGAAAATATGAGTCAACTTTCGAAAGATGCTGCACTATGGCCAAAGAAATTACGTCCTAATAATATTCAAGAATCAGTAGAACGTGGCCCTGCTCATTATCAAAACAAAAAAGATATTTATCCGAGAGATAGTTTGGAGTCGGGGCGTAAGTTTTCCAATAGTTACTTCTTTAGAGTTTTACCAAACAAAGAAAAAATTGAGCGTTTTTGGTTGTTGTATTCCGAAACAAAAAATTCACTTTACTGCTTCTGTTGCAAAATTTTTAATGACAGCGATTTGAAATCTGTCCGTCTTAGCGATGAATCTGGTTACAATGACTGGCAGCATTTAAGTGAACATTCAAACATGCATGAAAAGAGTAAGTTACATATCGAAAATGTTCTAAAATTGCTAGATCTTTCTAACCGTTTTAATAAAAATGAAATAATTGATTCTGAAACTGAAAATGTAATAAACAGAGAAACTAAATAGTGTCTAGCTGTTATAGAAAAATTTTTCTACGTGATTCATTTTTTAGGTCAGCAAAAATTAGCTTTTCGTGGAAGTACTAATAAGATGTTTGAGAAAAACAATGGTAAGTTTTTAAAATGTATAGAAATGATTTCCAAATTCGACCTGATTAAATATCAACGATTTGTGAGGTCAGGGTTACGACAATGGGGCAAATGTGCTGTTACATGCAAATTTTGCGTTATATTTTATTTATGTGAGTTCAAAAATTATTATTTATTCGATTTATGACCCTGAGTTATTTCCCGTGTTTCGCGCCGCTTTTGGCGATAAGTTAGTCGGGCAGCGTGGGCACTTCGAGGAGACGATCGTGAATGGTCATTTGTGAAAGTTGCCTGAATATCTTCTGGAGCTAATTTTTGCTTAAGGTTGCAAGTTTCGGGTTTTCGAGATTTTTGCTCCAGAAATGTAATTTAAAGTATAACTATTGGAATTTTTTGGATTGGATTTAGTATACTTACGATTTATTCGGATTTTTTATCCAGGATTTAAGTTATCCACCGCTCGGTAAGAGTTATTTTTTTTCTTATTTTATATTGATCCTTGTTTTGTTTCCGCAGGTCAAGCTGTGAATCACTATATTTTCCTGAGGGTTGTTCTTAAATAACATTTTTTTTAGTTTAAACACCGAAATTTCTCGGTAAGGTTTGGTAACGTATTTTTGTGAATATTTTTTATAATTCGAAAATTCTTGTAGGTGTTTTACGTTCGGTTTTCTGTTGCCTTCGATAACGATTTATCAGAACGGAGTTGTCAAGAGGTATCGACAAACGCATACGATTCCTGTCTTCGAGGTGACGACGTTTAAGTACAGGTTTTATTTTATTTACGCTTTATGGCTTTGTGCGCCTCTTGTTATATTATATTAGTATAATTTTTAATAGCAATTATCGTTCCTTTGTAACCCTGATGAATCGATTCTGATCGGGATTAATTTTTTGTTTAATTAATTTGGATAAACAATAGTAACCGTAATCGTTTTTTAAATTTTTTTATTAATTTGTGTTTTGGGTTCTACTACGTCTGTGTACGTTTCATTTTGAAATTATATTTTTAGTTTCGAACGTATGGTTTCTTTTAAAGTTTGAACCTGGGTTTGTTACGTCTTTAGTTTGAGAAATTTTCGTAACAGTGCGTGGTAGGCATAATGGTCTACAAAAAAAATTTGGATTTCAATCCGCAAGCTTTCTTTGTTCCTTGTTGCAATCATACACTAAATTTAGTCGTCAATGATGCCGCAAAATCGAATACATTGAGCATCAATTCTTTTTCTTTAGTTCAAGAACTGTTTGTATTTTTTTCAGCTTCTACTAAACGCTGGTGAATTCTAAAATCTAATTTATCTAATGTAACAAATTTAACTTCAAAACATTTATTGGATACTCGATGGTCTAGTAGAATAGATGCAATAACTCCTTTAAGGTTTCAACTTGGGGAGGTTTATGATGCTCTGTTAGAAATAAGCGAAGGTAACTTTAAAAATAACGTAAAAAATTTGACTGCATCGTTGGCCAAAAAATTGCAAAACTTTGAGTTCATTTGCATTCTTATATTGTGGTATAATATTTTAAGTAAAGTTAACATTGTTAGTAAAATTATTCAAAAACCAAAATTTGATGTTGCTCAGTGTTGTAAACATTAAAATAATTTGAATAATTTTTTGAAAGCTTATCGTTCCGATAAAGGTTTTAATGCTATATTGATTGATACTAAAGAAATAGCATCCAGCTTAGACATAGAACCTAAATTCAAAAAACAAAGAGGTCTAAGACCGCGAAAAATAACAAAAAAGCCTTTTGATTATGAATATGACGATGAACCGATCCACGACAAAACTTTAGTTCAAAGTTGATTGTTTTTTTAATGCTCTAAACGTAACCATAACATCAATGGATAAGAGAATCCAATTACTTTCTTCTTACTCTAATAATTTCGCGTTTTTTATGGAATTTTGATAAATTTAAAAATTACCCTGAAAACGAACAAATAGAATGTGTCAAAAAGTTGAAAATTTATTAAACGACAAAACTCGCAATGAACGAGACATAACGGCCGTGGAACTTGTTAAAGAATTGCAATATTTACAAAATTTTGATGAAAAAGTTATTACGTCTCCAGAAGAAACTTGAAATCATATAACAATAAACGACTTAGTGGATTCTTTTTCTAATACGAGCATAACAATTAGTATTTTATAAACAGTGCCAGTTTCTGTTGCTACCGCAGAACGATCTTTTTTAAAACTCAATATAATAAAAAATTATTTAAGATCGACCATGCGGCAAAACCGACTAAGTAATCATTTCAATAGAAACGAACCAGCTAAAAGAATTAGACACCGAAGATTTAATTAAACAATTTGCAAAAATCAAAGCACGGAAAGCTCTATTCACTTAGCTAAAATATTAATAACAACACCTAATACCTATGTGTTGTGCACATACATGTATTTTTTGTTGCTACTTTCGGTACCCGAATCTAAAAAGGTCTCAACTTGCAGAAACTTGAATAATTCAATTTGTAAGCAGTGATATTAATAAATTTTTTGTGGAGGTTTTTTAGTGAATTATTTAAATATCGATTTTGTTTCTTTATTTTGCTTTTTTTAATCGTTTCCGTTTTGCCTGCTACTAAACGACTGTTTTCATCATTTTCCAGAAACTTTTGGACATGCTCCCCAAAAATTTTAATTTTATATTTTATTACATTGATCAAGAAAAGTCAGGAATGCGGCACTTTTAGAAGTAAAAACAAAAAATTGGTAGAAAATTTGTATTTTTTTATTATATGTCCATTAAGCACAGAAGATAAAAAAATATTTATTTTCTTTGTTGCATAATTGTTTTGAATATTTGTTTTAATTTTTCTTGCAATGACTTCTCGAAAAAGTAGTTTTCTTCGTATTTTTGGACCTTTATAAAAGAGCATCAACATTCTTCCTTTCTGCTACTTTTCATTTTCTCACAAATTTTGTTCTTTAGCCGGTTGCACCTCATTTTATATTTATCCCTCTTCATTTCGGCATTTTAAATTTTTTTAGAAGGTCTTCGTTTTCTTGCTTCCATTTATATCGATGGCTGCACGCTAGTCTTCACTTTCACTTTTATTTCGTGACGATCATGGATGATGATTATCTTCAACATTTACAGAAGTTGAACTTGGTGGATTCGGATTATCTTCTAAGAGTTTTTCGCATACTCAACTCCGTTTGTTCTCTTCTCTTTCTCAATTTTTCTTCAGCAGTAGATGATAGACGTGGCATTTAGGATGCTGATCAAGAATACTATAAATATTTCATTATATCAAATTAGAGATAAAACATTTTTACTGTTATAGTGTATATATCAAATAATTAATTGTTTCCTACTTTAACATCAACCATAAAACGAACTCGGTTTTTATTGATTTTAAATAAAAATTATTACATTTATTGTGAGATTAGTATTTGTACAGATCAACATTAATGGTTATTGTATATTAATAAGATAAGATCTTTCTGAATAAAAAATTATGACAATAGCCCCTAATTGAACAAACTAATTCCGTTGACGTTCCATTACTTCCGTGGATAACAAATTGTTATGTTAAAAAGCTGGTAAGTTAAAATTTTTTGAGTATAAAAATTGTCCTTGTCACGCCCACCTTTTGTTGGCGCATTATATTCACTTTCCGGTAACGTCTTGTGATACACAGAACGATACGCTTTCGGCCTTAAGTTATTTCACGCGATCCCACGTGAATCTGCAAATGAATTTTGTGGCTATTTAGTGGATGCTTAGTTGGGGTAAGTCATAGATTTTTCTGTATTTGGGGTTTAATTTGATTCTTTTCTAATTATCTAGAGCGGATATATACCCCCTACACGTCTCCTTTATCGGTGAACATAACGATCAAGTGGCATATTTGGGGAAAACGTGCATGTTAAGTTAATACAATTGATAATAAGATCAATTTGTGCGTTACAGAATCGTATGCAGTGCGCGTTGAGTCTTTAAGGCTTCAATTGTTTTTTTATATAATTTTGCGATTTTAAATTTGCGAATACAAAGTCATTCATTCTTCAAATGTAAAAGTTTAGACTGACTAGGTCAGTTTATTGTACGACGTGTTGACTTTGTTTGATCCGACCCATGTATTAGAGTTTAGAAAATTTACGTAATTATATTTATGTACCTTCTTCGTCCTATGTCTGTGATAAAATAAATATATATTCTGTCTTATTACTTTTGTCGCGTTATTTGTTCTAGTGAATACTAAATCTTAAATTATTTTCTTACCTAATTATTTTATAGAAACACTGTAAACTAAAAAAAAAACTGTATCCATCCATACCATTTACAATTTTCCATTTTATCAGAACTAAAAATTGAAAGAAATAAAAATGATATTTTAAAAAAATTTGGGATGCCGTAGAATTATAAAAAACATGATTATTTATTTAGATACAACGTTATTTAGGTTTTACGTTTATGATTAATTATTAAATTATGTTTCGTACGGGTATTTTTTCACCAGCTGAAAAATTACACCCAAATTTAGACTAATAACGTTGTATTTTATATGTGTGTACTTAAGTACCAGAGAAAAAAGATGCAACAAAGAAACATACTTTAATTTAGTTTTTTATTAATCATTTGTGGATATAAAAGAAAAGAAAAAAAGAAAACCACAACAATAAACGTAGCTGGGGTAGAAGTTATTTAGCATTCTCATTACTTAAATATCACACTAGTGTTTCTACACAAGTAAATCAGTCGTTTGGCAGATAAAATTGTAAAATTATAAGAAAATGGTTAAATTAGTAATCAACGAAAGAACTAACTCGTTGATTAATAGCCGATTAATAATCTCTACAAAAGGTCTTGATTATTAATCGCCCTCATTACCAACTTTGTTGGTTAAATAACTATTACTTTCTTATCAAATAATATTTTTCTTTTAATTTTGCTAGGTTCCTACTTGCCCGCACACAGACTTGTTTCTAATAACAGACCAAAGCTTTTACGTGTTAGTAGGTGTTGAAGCTTTTCAACTAACAAATTTTTTGGCCGAAATATAATAATGATATCTTCTATTTACAATCGTAGACTCAACAAAACACGACGCGTTATGGAAGATATCTTTGGCATCTCAGCAGCAAAGTTGAAGGTATACAAATATCATGTTGCTGCTAATATTGACAGAATAGAGTATATTGTATTTGCAACAATTTGCCTGCAAAATTGAAAAAAAAAAAAATAAAAGCATTTTGCCAGTTTGACATAGTTCCCATATCAACTGGAAATAATATAGGTTCAAATAAAAACCCAGTCGATGCAACTAAGATTAGAAATTTTTTTTAATGAAAGCGCTATAATATTGACTTTAAAATTAACTTTAGAAAAAGCTAAGACAATAAATTATTTAATCCTATTTTTTCCTGTACTTTATTGACCATTTGTATAATGTTCTACTTGATACCTCTCCCTACAAAGAACGCGTCGTAAAATGGCAGCCAACTGGTACAGAATGCGTTCATCCATTTGGTAGTGTACACTGTGTCTTCTTAAATTCAGTTATTAACTCCTTGGTTATCAAATCTTTCTACGCTTTTCTTGTTCATAAAATCAGAATTTAATTGACTTTTTTTCATACAAATTTTTTGACATATGTATATGTAGTACAGGTTTAACTGAATTGTTGTTTGGAAATGTTAACAAAAGCGATGATGAACTGTTTGCAGGTTCTAGTGAACAAGTTTTTGAGGTATGTGGTAAACTGATTTTGTCAGATACCTCTATTGAAAGATTACCAAATGTTCTATAAAAACAAGTGATGGTTAATTAGATTAGAACTATTATAATTTCTTTTCGTATTTCTTGGTTTTGACAATATCTTAATAAAAGCATCATATTATAATATTTCCATTTAACTCATTTGAAGGTTTAGACTCAATAGTTTTTAAACCTTCACTTCGAAGTATTCTTTTACGAACCGGTCACGTAAATTGCGCCAAGAAATTTTGCACGTTTGTTAAATGAGCTGTAATAAACGCAAAGTTAAAAAAAACCTTAATCGGTTACTAGCAGCTACTTGGAACAGTTTGCTTGCATTTACAAAGCAGGCATAATACGCTTCCTCGCTTATATTCAGCTCTTCTCTACACATATCAGACACCCAAATAATGTTCTGCAATTGTATATTAATAACAGAAAATTAGCATTAGCAGCCCGTAATATTTAGCTGCCCGAGAAAGCAAAGCGAACAAAAAAATATAAGAAAAACATAACACAAATTTAAAATTTTGTTAATACAAAAGGAATTTTATAAGATTATAAAATTAGTAACAATAATTAGTAACTATTTAATAAAATATAAACGGTATTAATGAGTCAGAACTTACTATTTTCTTTTTCTCGTCAAACGTAAAAACAAATAATACTTAAAATTCATACATCTCGTGTCATCTTAGTCAAACGCAGCCGAAATGTGAAGTTCGACTATTTGTAACCGTACACTAAACACATGAGTTGTAATTGGTTAACAAACAGACGGAAACGTACAAACGGATAGCTGTGAATTTAGCCTAACAAGTTAAGATTCTTAAATACGACAGAATTAAACTTTTTGACACGTTACCACTGTCTTATTTGACAGTTATCGCATTTTTCTCACGTTTTATAACCATAAATGTCAAGTTTTAGATTACAATATCTATTCATTATCTGTAATTTTTGGTCGTTTATTTGAATCATGAAGCATTGTGTATAAATAAAATGTAATGTATTGGCATTTGACTATGGATGATATCGCATTTGTATAATTATAGACATTGGTGAGAAGAATTTCGGCTTTAGCTGTCTATAAGAAATATGATGCGTTACAACCAAGTAACGTACCTCCATCTCGATTTTTCTTGCAGTATAAGAAGCGTATCTGCACTATCCAGCCTGTTGTAAAAAATACGTTTGGAGGTATTCCAAAGACAATTTCCTCATATTTGCAACTTCTTGAACTGGGGAAGTACACAGACCACAGTTTTCGGAGAGCATCCGTTACATTACTTGCCGAAAGCGAAGCCGATATTATGTCTATAAAGAGGCACGCAGAATAGCAAGCACATCCGTTACTGCAGGTTAATTAGAAGAACAAAAAATGAAATTTTAACGTCATTACTACGCGTGGAAAACAAAGCGATAAACAAATCTCGGCCATCAACAGACGGCTTTAGTTTAAATACTCTGCAGAAGTCGTCTTTCCTAGATTGTCCAATTTTATTTAGAAATTTCTCAAATTGTACATTTTATATTAACAAATTGACATAATAATGCTATAATTAACTAACGTGATAGATCTTAATGCAGGTTTTTTAACGTTTTGACAGATAAATGGCACATTTACCAAGATGTAACGAACTAATTTTAATACAGTTGTGCGTAAATTACTTTAAAATTGTTCTAGAACCGAAAAAAAAAAACAATATACACTGAAGACAAAACGAGAAAAAATTGTTTACTTTAAAATATTTAAAATTTCCGCTTTAATTTTTGAACAAAATGATGTTAATCGTAAACTATAGAGACATTTATTTTATAATAATTTTATGTAGTTACATATTTATGTAGTTACATATTTATGTATGTAGTTACATATTTATGTATGTAGTTACATATTTATGTAGTTACTATAACACATTTCTCTAAACAAAAAAAAAGTTTATCTTTGCAACACACTCATTACATATTTTAGCACTGCACGTCATACAAATTAGTTTTTTACAATCGCAGCACAACCAAGAAGTTTTTCTATGTAGTTTTCTAGGGCAGAGATACGGAGGTTACGCTTTATAATCTCCAATTTCTGAAGGGATTCTGGGATTTTCATATCGTCTTCTCATATGTGGATGGGTAAGACTTTGTGCTAGTTCCTTTATAAAATCCTTTTGTTTTATTATTCTCTTGTCTCTGTACATCACAAATGTGTTGATAGTGCTAATGTCTAGTATTTTGTAAAATAAAGGTATAGATCGTACATAGTACATTTTTTGTCAAGAGAGTCGACACATCTTTTTGTCATATTGTAGTAATTTATGATTTCAGGTTTTTCTGTTTCTAAATCTGTAGCTTTACTGTGATGCATCGATGACAACAAAATAACGGCTCAATTTTTTTTTGGAACAAACGGAACTAACGTCAAATTTTTAGTAAAACCATAAATAGATAATCCAACTGCTCTATTTCTTGATGATAGAAATTCCGGTGGAATTTGCCGCTTAGTTTTTCTCATTGTGCCCACATAAGTATTACCGTTGAATCTCAGTAGCTCCGCTAATTCTACAGATGAGAACCAATTCTCTGCCGTCAAATTTATGTTTGTCCCAAATACCAATTCCATCCGAATCCTTTCCAGTATATACGTAAACATTTCTAGCATCGGTCAAAATCATTACTTTGAGTTCATACTTTCGCGGTTTACTTGGAATGTTCATTCGGAAACCGCACCTTCCACAAAATCCTAACAACATTTCATTTACACATATTTTTTTATAGATGCTAGCGGATTCAGATTTTTTCGTTCCTCTCTTGTTAGAAGGTTATCAAAACGTAAAAAATTGAGCAAAACAGCAAATCTTTTTCCACTTATTACCGCTCTGAAAATATCTCTACCGCTGCCA
This sequence comes from Aquatica leii, assembly GCA_035610365.1. Classification (NCBI taxonomy): domain Eukaryota; kingdom Metazoa; phylum Arthropoda; class Insecta; order Coleoptera; family Lampyridae; genus Aquatica; species Aquatica leii. Next base: position 30,183,396 of record CM069433.1, on the reverse strand, counting down.
TCTGTAGCAAACAGACATTCAATATCTTCGTCATTTGACTTAAATACTGCTGAATAAACTAGCAATCCAAAAAATGCTTCCATTTCCATTTTGTCTGTGTTTCTTAGTTCTACTTGGTTTTCATCTTTATATTGAGTTCTCATACTTGCAAGCTTCACATTCGTCCAGTTGACTATAATGTTTATAATTTCATCGGAGAATAAACATCCCAGATTGTTTCGGGCTGTGCTGAATATCCAATATTGCGACATTTTCCACGTAGTCCTGGTAAAGGAGTTACTAGATTATGTTGTGGAACACGAAGATTTCTTTTAGGCTCAATTTTTGAGTACTTGTGTCGGTTTTTTCCGTAAAAGTAATTTTGAAGCATTTCACTGCGTCACTACTTCAAGATTGTCGGCTTGTTCATCCGGATGTTCAGACTGTTCGGAATTTGTATCATGCATAATTAATTAAATCATTTTAATAGTGGACTGAATAAAAAGATGTCAAATGATCAATTAAATAAAAAACCATATCGTTCTGTTCTTTAGCACAAAACGACCTTCAGATTCTAAAATGAATACTATTTACATTTTTTGTAAAATAAAGATTTACTTTATCGTTATATAAACTAAAAAAATCGTTTTTTGTAGTAATGTCGACTAATTTAAATCATCGTTTTAAACTGAACTAAATGTAAACAAGTTTTAAGTAAATGAATACCTAATCGCTTCTCTTATTAGTTAGAAGTTTTATTATAGGAATATGTTTATTTGATACACAAAACGTTACAATTAATATTTCGTATATATGTCGTTAACCTGTTCAGCATCAAGTTAATTAATTTATTGCAGTAGTCGGATTCTCGGAAACGTTCCCAAAGTTTGCAACTTGCGCTACATTATTTAAATTCAGAGGCGTACATATACAGCGCCCTGGATCACATAAGATCTGTACTCCTCCTTTTTTTATTCTTTATTTTTTGATTTCAATTTTAAACATTATTTAATGACAATTGATTTAAAATTTTTAAATATATGACATATTCACACAGTAATATTGAATTATTTATACATGATTATGTTATAAACTACATTCGTAAATATCTTTTGGGAGAGACTGAGTTATGAATTAAGAGTAATTCAGCAACTTCGTGTATAGAAGTAATTTGTCTTAATTGAATAAAAAAAGACATTTTAAATCTTATTAATTGTGGTCCAAAATTAAAAGAAATATCTGAAGAATAAGCCAATTTCAACAATTTGGAATCAATCAAAATAGTTTTATCAGTGATGCGACAAGATATACTAGCGATAAACATTTAAAAAGTCTACTTACTTTACGCACGGATTTAAATTTAATATTTAATTGAGTAAATACTATGTCAATTACTTTATTAAAAAACTTTCACTTTAAAACATTCTTTACTATTTTGAATGGGCTCATCCAGTTTGTCAAAGATTTTTTTTACTAGACGCAATCTCTTTTTGGCGAAACAAGGTTCAATGCTCCATTTAGTTGATAATTCAACTGCCTTGTTTTTAACAATATCCCAATTATTTAATATATATATTTTGGAATTGGGTTAGAAGTAAAGACAGCATCTCAATTGATTGCTCTACATCTTCTTGAGTAGCATTTTAGAGACAATATTAATATGTTCCAGTACTTTATTTTGTACAATTATCAAGATAATGGTTGAAAATTGTTATAATAAGTTATAAAACTTTTAGGGTTGCGTTGTTCGTCTTGGCTTCTTCAGTTTAAATTCAAGTAGGCTAATATTTTAATAACTACAAAATAGCGAGAACTTAACGCGTCAAGAGCCTGAACACGGGAAGACCACCGTGTTAGACAAACCCTTTTTTCTATTGAAAGTGAATAACAAGTTTATGTAAAACCCATGCCGCCTGGTATTTTAAATCCTGTTTTTATAAAAATTAACAAGAATTAAGGACTTATTAGAAAGGCAAAAGTTCAGAAACACCTTTTTTGTGAAAACCAAGGACAACAAATTACAACTTTGCATAGATGTTTTTTTAAACCGCTTATCGCCGCATTTATATTTTTTTTAAGCCATAGTGCATTTTTAAACTTGAAAGTGGCTACAAATCACGATTACGTCATAGAGCGCTCTCAAAAAACTAATACTAGAAGTACAATTACAATACATTTCAGCTTTTAAGCAGCCGCACAGCGCACACAACATTCATTAAGTATTATCAAATTGTGTTCATATATTGATTAAACCTCTTTTACTTCCTGATAAAACTATTTAGTAAAATAACACTATGATAAACTGTTTTAAAATTTGCGCACCCTGGCTCGTGCGCTCTCAAAATTCGTGCGCTCGGAGCAGTTTACTCCAACGGCTCCAGGAAAGCTACGCCCCTGTTAAAATTGCTTGTCAGAATGTCAAGGCGATTGTTTGTCTATGTCCTGCTCATAATTACCAACATATTCTCAATGGGGTTTACGTCATTCTAAAATCTAAAGAAATTACGCCGTTTCTGTTCTCAAATTACTATCTTATTATTATACTCTTATTATGAATTGGCGAACAGAACCTGTACGTAAAGTAACGAACAAATTTATTTTTCTTGTCGGTGAAAATAAAATAAGAAAGAATCATATATGCAGCTAAGTGTTAGTTATAATCTATTAAGAAATGCTGAATCTCGAAATAAAGGTACTATTATACAATCGGACTCAAAAACGCAAAACCAAACAAAATAAAATTTTTGCATTTGTGTCCTGAGTCTAATGCAATGAAAATCATTAAACTTGGAAATCCAAAGACAATCAATTTATTTTGCCATATCATCAAATATTGAAGTTATCTATCAACAACTGGAAACTAAAATCTTGGTAAAAAGTCCAACTTTGAACTTACTCGTTGTCTAAGTTTTGTAAAATTTTCTAAAGGATAATTATTTCTTGTACTGACAAAGGAAGCGTAAATTCTGGAGTATTTAGTTAAATAGAGTGCAGTAATTTCAAGCATGTATGAAAGCACCTCTACCAATAACAAGTTTGCAACAAAGATCATTAATTGTTCAATAAGTAATATTTGGAATTCAAATTACGAGTTCTGACAATAGTCAATAATTTAGTATTTAGTAGAGCGTAATTCAGTATACTAATTTATGTCAAGTAGACATTGATCATCAAATAATTTTAGTTGTTATTGAAAAATACATATAGTTAAGATTAGTATAAGTAATTAATTGTTAAAAATAATCAAACATGGGTAGAGGTTTTAGGCAGAGAGATTCCAGTGTAGAAACGATTGCAGTAACTCGAATGGCTGCTAATGTAATTCCTCAACGTGAAATTGCTTCACAAAATGGATTACCGGTAAGATTTTTAGTATTTGCTTATAATAAGTCTATAAGATAGACTCATTGATAAATTACTAATCTTAAGCATCCCTAAAAAATATTTTACGTATTCTTAAACGAAAAGTTTTCTTAGTTTCATTTTACCCCATTAACTAAAATTAGAATATAATATTAATTAAAATTATGCATACGTTAATGTATTATTACAATTCAAAATCGACATCAATGTTTTCAAAAATTTGTCGTGTTTGTGTTTCTTTCTTAAAAATTCTCTTTGTAATAAACAATCAGGGTTCAGAATAAATTAAAAAAAATATTTTAAGTGGAAAAGAAACACACTTTGAACTTTATTAAAGGTATTATTTTAAGAAAACGTAATTTACTAAAATAATTGAATCATTTGGTTAAACTAAATTACTTAACTAAATACATATACAGGTGCACCAAGTTCGTCGGTGGCATCGAAGGTTTGATGAAGAAGGAGAAGTTTCCCTTATAACGAAACCAAAAGGAATAAATAGAGCAACTACCATAGAGGAAGATGCAAATATTCTTCGGTGTTCAAAATTCTCCTTTTACTTTAAACTGCAGCGCTTCAACGATACGACGCAGATTAAAGACGCGGGATTATTTGCAAGTAAGCCTGCGACAAAACCTGAATTAAGAGGTAAAAGCATGCTCAAACAAGAATTAGATTCTGTCAAAATAATTTGTACAGAGAGTGGAATACGGTGATTTTTATGAACGAAAAGATATTTTCATCGACACAATAGTCGTCTACGATACTTTGGTGACCACATAATACAAGATTTAGTACCGAACATGTTTGTAAAAATCGACAAAGTGGAAGAATTTCTGGTGGATTTTGGGGATGGATTTCAAAAGCTGGGCCGGGTGAATTGGTTCTAGTTTCTCCACCACGATTTACGTCTGAAAGTTACGTTCGAGTGCTAGACGAAATTTTGGTTAATTGACTATTTGAAGTATTTTCACAGTATTCATATTGAAGTATTTTGCATTGTTATTCCGAATGAGCAATGAATATAACATTAGTGATAATAGCATTAGTGGAGGCAATACTTTATATAAATATTTGATATAAGAAATAAAAATTTTAGAATTATTAGCTTGTGTAAGATATCAATTCTCTAAAAATGCATTTTAAGTATTAGATACATTTAAAATGTGAAATAAATGCCAATCTGACGTACCGTACTTATTATTATTTACAGATCACTAAGCTTAAATTTTTATGATTTTATTGAATTATGTAGGTAATAAAATTACAATGCTTTATTTGCTTCAAACCTCTAATGAGAAACACTATACTATAAGAATCTGAATAGGTGCGATCTTAAGCGGTCATTTTCGTTGAAGGCGAGTGTACATCAATACTTGCCACTTCTAAGAAAGTACTGAAGTGGATTCTGCTGATAGCCTGTTATCTTAAAAATGATGTAAACAATTAGATACACCAGAGTCTGTCAGAACCATGTCACCGTTTACGGGTTAAATCATTTAATCATTTATTTTTCACTTTGTTATAATTTATTCATAATGCCTAAGATACGAGATACGTAAACATATACATAGCAACCGAGGCGTTATAAGGCAAACAGTTTACGCCACTGATCTCTATAATAATATGGATAGCTGATATTGTAGTCTGACATTGACACCTTTACAGAAATCATCAGCGCCATTCATTACTGAGACAGAAACTAAAATGTAGCGCTAACCATACTTTTTTGTGACAGTTTAACTGTCAGTGCAATTATCATAAATATTAATATTTCTGTAAGATATTTTCTAAATAGATTAGTGTATGTTTAAAAATATTTAGAAAATTGTTTGGGCGCATCAGTAGTAGCTTGTGCTTTGGATTCTTATTTCAATATGTATGTTATATTCTTTAATTTTCTTGATTTCTTCACAATTTTGTCATGCGTCCGATCGTTAAATCTACAAGGGGGTTAAGCATGTGTGATTAATTATTAAGCGAGTTAAGATTACTGTTTAACTGTGTTATTTTTTGTATAATCTACTTGACACTAATTAGAATTTGATTAAGCATTAAATTTCACAAACTTTTATACAGTTTTATGCAATTCCGTAATTTGTTATGCAATTTGCATAAAATGAATGATCATAAATTTTTTTTTTGTTTTGAAAAATAGCGGTAAAGTAAAATTCGTTTATTTTAGTTCTAATCTCAGTATTGTGTGGCGCTGTCTTCTACGCAGTCTAATCCCATATTTAATTTTTTTTTCTCATAAATATCAGTTATCCATATTATTATAGAGGTCAGTAGATTACGTCCTTAAAAATATTAATATTTTATTTCATATTTTTGTTTAGGTTTGGATGATAATAAGTTTTGATTTTGTGTATTTTCTTCAGTATATTTGAAAATGTGGGTATAATTCTTGGACATTCATTATTATTGTGAAATGAATGCTGACAAATAAATGATTAAACGTCAAATTATTTATTATTATAGAATACTAGATATACTAATAGTAAAATAGAAACTAAAATAATTGCTAATTTTTAGTTTTTATATTATATAAAGTCAAAAATAAAATCTTGTATGCACATTACTGGATTGTTACGCCCATCGAGCAACATACATCTCTGGGTCAGAGGTTTTTAAGCTGTATACGTTGCTTTCCGGGCATAATCATTGTAATAATGCCCTTGGTGCATAAATACCTATTACATATGTCATGCTCTAAATAGTTGATAGTTCTACGGTTTAAATTAATGTACTATAAACAAGCAGGTGCTTAGTTGCTTAGTTTCGTTTGCAGTAAACTGTAAAATGGAAATTATTTGTTGATGTAAAAATGTTTTTAGTTTGTTTTTAAGAGAAATAATTATTTTTCTTCTTAATAGCGAAGATTGATAAAATACCGTTTTGTTTTCACTCAATTATAATTATATTGAATATATACGAGTAACGAGCAGATATATGTATTTATTTAAATTATACAATTGGTCTTGATGCAGATTTAGTCACTTGGTTTTTCATTTTGTCTTATTGACAATGCCAATTACCTATTTACATATATAGACTATTCTACACGACGATTCAAAAGAGGCTTTTTTAATTTATCACTTAAAGTACACGGAAACCGTGTAAATTATATTAATCTCCATCTTTGAACTACGAGAAAATGATTGTCAATTTTTGTTGTTGCAGTTATAACAATTTTATTGCATGAACTTTTTCTTCTAAAAAAAATTGTGTCATCCTTTTAATAGTATTTTCAAAATTACTAGACGCAACTTTAATTCCTGTTTGCTACTTACATTAATTTGTATTACACGCTGATATTGCTAATTTATTTGATAAAAATACAATTTAAAGTTAAGCTAGTAAAATATTGTACATGAAAATTAATGCAGCTTTGTTATCATATTAACAACACGCTTGTTGTTCTACTTTTGTGTTTTCGCCGTATTTATTATTATCACTTATTAGTGCTGAAAAAACTACAAATTAAAACAGCATAATATATAACATTTTTGAGATTATTCCAATGCTTAGAGCATCTTATTTCCAAAACTATATCTATTTTGACATTCTATTATATTTTGTTGTTTATTTCATTGATCTAAATTTATTTTTTGTAAAAAAATGAAATTGTTATTGTGTCAACGTAATGAGTACTATAAGAGAAAATGGTAGTAGTCAATTGACCTACATTTTGCGTATATTTATTTAAATAATTCTAGTTAAACGCTGCTTTAAATACGTTAATTTTGAGTAGTATTCTCTTCTTTAATAAAATCAATAAAAGGTTTTGAAGAAAAATATAAAGTCGTATTTATGTGTATTACTAACATTGAAATTCAATAAGCTTTGCATGATGACGTATGTATTGTGGACTCTCACCCCTGATGTATTAAACAACCACTCCAAAGGGAGCCTTGAGGGTCTTCATCTCAACAAAGGGAAATCGAATCCATATCGTATGTATCTGGGATTTTGACACTTATAAATCGCATTTTGTTTTTATCGCACCTACAGTTTCTTAAATACTTGTCATAGATGTAATTATTTCTTCACATTGTGCTTGGTTCTTTACAACAATATTGATTGTTGCAAAATCATTCTTACACCTTTTATGAAATGATATCTGTGGGGAAACAATCTTCTTAATTTTTTTTTGTAATGGATCATAGGAAGTATATTACCAGTAACAAGATTTTCTGTTATGTATTACTTTATTTTGATATACGTATGTATATTTAAATTTAAATGTGTAGGTATTGTTTATGTAATTTTTTTTAGAGAGTTTAAGTAGGTAAAATATTAATTATTTTAGATAATTGTACTTAATTTTGTGCTTTAAATAAATCTAAACAAATAAAAGCAATTTAAACAAGAAATATACAAAAACAAATCATCGCTTGTAAAGATTTTAATGCTTTCGTCAAAATGTAAAGAATACGTATTTTTTTAGTTTCTGTATAATAAATAAAGATAAAAAAGTTACAAACTTGAATAAATTTAAATAATAGAAAATTAATTTTTAAAAATATTGTATTTGTTTTTACATAGATATAACCTTTTAGACAAAATAAATACAGTTTTATTTTTATAGCATTTCAAATAATATTAATTACACAATTCTAAAATTAAAATAAAAAATATTTATATATTAAAGATAGTTTAATTTGATTCAATAGAATTATAATCTATATTAAATACATTTCTTTTGGTAGCATTTTATTGACGAAGTAAAGAATCATCTTTGCCTATGGAGCAAATTTTTGAAAGATTCAGATATCCGAAATAATCTCTAGAATTTTGTGTATATATGTATAATGGTGCACAATAACACAACAGTTAGCATCAGCAAACAAGTGACCTGCAGGGGTGTGACTGAGGACGCTTTAATTTGACTGGTACATTCAGAGTAAAAAGGGTTATGTTAAAAAACCTTGTAATGGTTTCTCGCGTTGTACAAGTTTTGCTCAGCTTAAACTACGTCAACAATATGGGATTTACTTGCTATTACCGTTTCCATTAACGTTAAGAATACAGCACGTGTTACCGAAATGCACAGTGATACTTTTATTATGAATCTTTGAACATCAGCATTATTGTTATTCAATAGTTGTCTGGGAAAGAATCGCTGAGTGCATTGCTATTTAGGCGCGAGATTTAATTTTCTATTGTAGCATTTTGGTAACGTCATGTATTAACTCAAGAAATTCTTTAATTACTGCTAATTACTACGTTGCTTTTGTTAATAGTTGATAACTACGAAATGCAGGAGCACTTGTATTAAATCGTTGCTTATTAAATACAAACATGTCAGTTACTATTATCCATTAAATGGAAAAGTCGAATCCAACATTTTCTTCTTTGGCAAAATATTGTGAAGATTTGGCAGCACACTTGTCCGGCCGACAGATCACATTGTGTTTTAATATTAAATCTAACTTTCGCAGTCTATTTGTGATACCACGGGAGTATATTTGTTTCTGTTCTTTCTAATTTTTTTATGCGAATGTTTTTATGTTTCTAGCGCTAGCAGAATTGTTGAAACATGTAAGTACCTTCTTTTTGTATTCAAACATTTGTTGTGTCGATTGTATGCACGACGACCAAAGTTTGCTGCCGTAAGTAGGTGTGTAGTGTAACAATTTTATATAATTTGAATTTATTTTTAGCAATTTTAATTTATTTCAAGATTTGTAACGCTTAAAATAGACAACTAACAACGCTTTAACATCCATATCTTTATCTTTGACTCTAAAGGCCAAATTTTTCTACATTGGACCTTGATAATACAAAACATTTTCCATCTTAGAGGGGATTTTGGTTCGAATTTCACTTCACTTTTGCAAGTACTGTTTAACAAAGCTCAAGTTTTCCCAATTAGTGTTTAGTGATTATCACTTTCGTTTTTTTTACGGATTTAACTAATTTTGGAAGCAATAGGGGAGAAATTAGATTTCCAGTGATTACCTTTCTGAGATTAATCGATCTTAACTTCCTCTACGACAATCGTCGGATCTACTACTTGAGTTCCCGTTACCTCTAATAACCCCGACCAACAACTAAGGGTTTTCTGTTTTCTTCGTTTTTATTTATACTTTCATTGACCTTTCTGTGAATTGTAAGTTTGGATTTACGAACCGTTTACACCGGAATACAAGATAAGGTCAATCAACCCCAAGTGCACAAAGTTACCTCCAGTTCCGTCCAGTTTATCTTCAAAAACATCTATCAGATAAGATAAATTAATTTTAGTAGTTTAGTTATTTAGATTAAGTATCGTACAAATCGATATACATGCAGACTTTCTTTCCTCTGTACAATTACGTAATAACTTGCTTATTTTGAATTCAATTTTTTTCTATTAGTATCGTTGGCGTGTAATAAAAATTTGTTAATCGACGATCTTGTAAGCTAGTTAAAGTTAAGGGGGAATTCGTTCCTGGGGTGTTATTTATCCAAAGACGATCGAAATAGAAAGCGATATCGTTTTACCGGCCACGTCGAATCAGTTAGGGACTTGTTTAGACTTTTTGTTTTAATCACCGCAGGGAAGTAAAGAATATTTTGTTGTCGTAAAATTTCTTGCACGATAACTTGCAGTTTAGTCGTTAAACACTTAAAACTTAACAAAATTTTCAGAATATAACGGATAACACAACGATTCATTTTTATTAAGGTTATAATTCATACTGCCAACCTTTTTTTTAAATCAAATAAAAATAATTATTTTATTGCTGCCAACTTTGATAACTAAAGTTAATTTAATTGCAAGATGACTAACTTTTTTTTATTAGATTAGTTATATTATATACAGGTTACTACATAATAACAATAATTAACCATTGTACATTACGTTTGATAAGCAATCGAAAATTTTGAGTTTCATGTTTTTTTAACATTGATTTAAAGACATTTCGTTTATTTATAATTAGGTATAAGTTTATACAGGCCTGTGTGTGTCGATTAACCGAAGTCGCAGAAGAAACTCTTGTGGCACCCGTAAATCACCTTTATCAAGACTCACACCATTCACTGAGAGAGCTAGCTTGGATGCGACTAAGGTTTCCCGATAATTTGATATTTTAAGTTTAGTAGCCGTTTTCTTCTTTAAAGCAACTTTAGATTTACTGCGAAATACTGTACGACAAGATCCGCGATCGTACGCAAGGACGACACAAATCAATAGGTGTTTATTTCGCCAAAATGGAAAACATGTTCAACAGATTAGACAGTCCAGTACCAGAACACTTAAAAATTCCACCTTCTAACAAGATTCACTCGATTGAACCGGACTTGGCCTATTTGGAGACACAGATTGCATCAACTTCTCTAGATTCTGATTGGAAGACGGGTAGAGCATTTTGTTTCCGTTGTAGGAAAAGAGGTCATTACACTCGAGACTGTCCATCAAAGACAAAACCTGAAGGGGAACATTCAGCAGGAACGTCTAAGGCGTCGGAAGACTGTTAAGCGTCTCGGCACCGCGACGGTATGCTGAGACGCTTGATCAAGGACCGTCAGCTAAAAACAAAATAATTTTAGACTACGTGTTGGCACAAGCAAAAGGCGACGAGAGACCTTATTTAAGTATGGAAGTATTGGGTAAATCTATTTCCGGACTTCTGGACTCAGGAGCTTCTAATACTATTCTAGGAACTCCCGACTATAAATTCATGTGTCGTTTAGGACTTAAATTGGAAAGAACGCGTTCAGACGGAGTAAAATTAGCAAACGGAGAATTCTGTTGTATTCTAGGCAGAATGTTAGTACCAGTTAAGTTATTGGATAAATGTGCTGTTTTAAAAATGCTCGTAGTACCCAGCATACCTCACAGTTTGATACTTGGAATCGACCTCTGGAAAGAATTCTCAGTAGTTCCGAACTTAAGAAGAAGCGTTTGGGAATTCTCCAGTGTCGAACCTATACCTGAAGTTCTCTCGCTCGTATACACCTAGACGAAATAATTGAACACTATTTCAGTCAAGGGAACGATCAACTGTCTCACACCAACCTAGTCGAACACACTATTGTAACCGATTTTGCTCTAATTAAACAACGTTACTACCCCTTCTCTCCCAAAGTACAACAACATTTTGACGCCAAAGTGGATAAGATGGTGGCGGAAGGTATAATAAAAAAATCGTACTCTGGATTGTCGTCACCGATACTATTGGTCCGTAAAAAGGAAGGTACTTATAGATTCTGCGTCGACTTCTGGAAATTAAACGCTGTGACGAAAAGAGATGCATATCCCCTGCCCTACACTTTCTGTGGATGGACAAGCTGTGAAATGTGAAGTATACTTTATCGCTCGATATTAAAAGCGCGTTTTGGCAAGTACCAGTCGCTCTAGAATCCCGCGATTATCTCTCGTTTACAGTACCCGGTCGAGGGTTATTCCGTTTCACGCGGATGCCATTCGGGCTACACAACGCACATGCAACGTGGCAACGGCTAATGGATCGTGTGATAGGACCAGAACTCGAGCCATACGTCTTTGTCTATCTCGATGACATTATCGTAGATACTCCAACTTTCGAGAAGCACGCAGAGGTTCTTCAAGAGGTTTTCGCTCGGCTACGTCAGGCCAATCTTAAACTATCTAAAGACAAATGTCAGTTCTGTCTTAAGGAATTAAAATGCTTAAGTTACCTGGTTACCAAACACGGCGTACAGGTAGACCCTGACAAAGTGAGTGCTATTATCAATATACCCAAACCCAAGAACGGGGCCGAAGTCAGACGGGTGATAGGCATGGCAAGCTGGTATAGACGATTCATCCCTAATTACGCTACTTTGCTGGAACCGCTTACTAAACTATTAAGGAAGTCCGTGAAGTTCTTTTGGTCACCGGCATGCGAAACCGCTTTCGAAAAACTCAAGACTGCGTTAATAACATCAACGATCCTGTCTTGTCCTGATTTCGATAAGCCTTTTTCTTTACAGACAAATGCAAGTAGTTATGGCATAGGAGGAGTATTAACCCAACTAGATGAGGACCAAAATGAGGTGATTATTTGCTATTTAAGTAGCTCGCTTACCAGCCCAGAACGTAAATATAGCACCACGGAAAGGGAGTGCCTAGCGGTTATCTGGTGCATCGAGAAATTTCAAGCACACCTAGAGGGTTCGGAATTTACAGTAGTGACAGACCATCACTCTTTACTGTTGCTGAACAATCTAAAGGACCCGCAAGGCCGATTAGCTAGTTGGTCTCTTTGCTTACAGCAATTTAACTTTCATATGGTGCACCGTAAAGGTAAGGAACACTTATTGCCTAAGCGTCCCAGCCATAGCAGTCGTAACTGCTGAAGAAAAAACAGACGACCCATGGATTAAGACAATAAAGGCGGGAATCGCTCAAAATCCTCGACGTTACCCACTGTGGAGAGTTACAGTAGGAGTTTTGTATAAAGAAAATAAAGTCAGACTTACCAGGAGACGTATGGGCTAAAGTTGTGCCAAAGGAACAAAGAAAGAACATTATAAAGGAACACCACGATCTTATTCTAGCAGTTCATGTAGGAGTCGCCAAGACAGTGGCACATTTGTCCGAGAAGTACTACTGGCCTAAGCTGCGAAACGATGTAGCTAAGTATATGCGAGCGTGCAGCACATGTCAGAAATGCAAACCAGTACAATAGAAGGTCAGCGGACTCATTACATTACAGTAGCTTACGCTATTTGTTTTATCATTTGTCAAATAATTTAAACTTGCGGCTTGATTAACTGTGCGCTGTGTTTTTTAATTAGCTTTAGACTTTAGATTTATAATTGTTCAATCATTCAAATTAACTAATTAAATTTAATTTTCCTTTCAAAATATTGTGAGTTCATCAAAAAAGAAATAAATTTACATTTACGAAATTGTCCAGCTAATTATTCTGGTACAAGCGGAGGTATGAAGGTTGAAGGTGCAACCAAAACATTTTTGCGTTCGTTGAGCAATTATAACGCGAGGTGAAAATTTATTTTTTGTTCAAAAATGTGCAAAACTACAAATTTCTTTATGACTTCTGTGTATTTATTTTAGATACGTAAACTATCTTGATGATGGTGATTCTAAAAGGTTTTTGAAAGTAAACCATATGAAAATCATGTCTCTATACAAAAATTAGGGTTTGTGGCTCATGTTGCAAAGCACATGGGCACACGGTTGCGAAAGCTCAAATCTACTTCCACAAAACTGGCTGACGGCAAATCCATTGATGGTCGTGGTAGACTTATTGAATCTGCCATAAACACCATACAATTACATTATGGTTTAGCAATTAGGAGTAATGTAGGAAATTTGGAAAAAATGAAGAGTGATGTATGGTCAGCTTATTTCCACATTCTTTCAACAAATGTAAAGCCAGTGCATGGTCTCTGTAGCGATGATTGGTGCAACTATAAAAAGGCAGTCAAAGAGGGTAAAGAATCTGCGCGTATACTTTTTATTTTAAGTATTATAGTTTATATTGTTAGTTTTTTTAATTTTTTTAGGTAGAGAGTATGATCACTCTAATCATTTTCACCTTTCTTCTATAATTATGGACCAAATGAAAACTATATTTAGAGATCTTACTCATCCCAGATTGCTAGAAAAATAATTGCATGGGAAAACTCAGAACGCAAATAAAAGCTATAATAACAGCTTATGGGCTCGAATTCCAAAGAATGTTCTTGTTTGGTTAAAAACATTGCGCTTAGGTGCATATGAAGCAGCTGCTTGCTTTAATGATGGAAACATAACTCGTTGCCGTATTTTTTATTGATTAGGCATTGAACCAGGCAATTGTTGTGTAACGTTTTTATGCAAAGAAGACCTTGCAAGAATTCAAAAAGATGAAAAAAAATTTATGGAAGTTTCAAAAGCTATTAACCAACAAAAATATAGAGCAAAGAGGAAGAAGAAGAATACAAACAAGTAGAAGAAGAAGGTGAAGAAGGCCTTTCTTACGGTACTGGGCTTTTTTAATTGTATCACGTAAGATAAAAATAAAATAAAAAAAAACAAAAAAATAATTGTACTTGATAATACTTGTTAACTAATAGTATAAAATGTTATTGGGATAGAAAAAAAGGTATGTGCATAGCTAGAAGAGTCGTTTTAAATTTACACTTAAATTTAAGTAACTTCTAAACCTTGTAGAGACATGGTTTTTTTTGCATTCTTTGCAGAATATAGTGTAGATTAAAAAACAAAAAAAAATAGATAATTTTTTGCATTTTGTCATCAAGTACTCTATTAAACAACGTTTTCTTAGGGTATACGTCAGTTTAATTTATTTTGAATTAAGTTAACTGTTAATAATACATTTTCAAGTCAAAGAATCGTAACATTATGTGTCATAATTGTTCATAACCATAAGTACATTTTCAATATCAAATTATTTTTTGATATAATTTAGTAAAACAAGTAGTATACTTATCTACATTTCAATCCTAAGTTTAGACTTAAAAAGTACACAGGTTACGACCACAGTACATTAATTTCAGATCATTTGTTAAATAGCCATGGTGGTTCATTGAGTCAAATCACATATTTGTACTTTACAAAATACATGATAATTGTGATATTTGATTCAATCAATACATTTTCTTGTAATACTAAATATAACCCGTATTGTGTCATTCACATGCTACAAATTCAAATTAATTATTCTTTTTTGGCCACTTCCGTTTGTTAAGTTTTAGCTTCACATGTGTAATTATCTAAAAGTAAAATACAAATCATTATAAATCAGTGCATATTTTAAGAAATAAACTAGGCAGCACTAGTAAAACTAGATGAAACTACACCTAAACACGCAGATTATACCTGTGACTTTTGTGTGCTACTGTCGCTTGTTGCTTCTCTGCCCGTGATCCATGTTCCACCGCCCCTACCACCCGCGTGCACCCTTTAAAAAAACCTGTTTATTCCTTTGCTGTATATGTTATATTGTTAACTACCGTTTTATTCGATCGTGGAATAACGTTAAGAAAAATACAAGGTAAGCAAATAATTAATTATTCAGTTCAAACCTTATTTTTGCTGTTTGTAATCACAAAACACATGACAAATATTATTTTAGATTTATTTTTACAGAGTATTGGTGCCAAAATGTCTAAAAGTTCCACTCCTGACACAAAAAAACACGCTGTAAATGTGCTACAAGCTTATAGGTGTTACAAACCCTGCTCGGCCAACTCGCATTAGTAGGAGATAGGGGAAATTCAAGTAAATAGAATTTAATGGGTACCAGATCTTACTAAGTAAAAACTTTTGTTTTGATCAAGACAGAAGGTCTGAGCTTGCAACAAAATCAGATTCGTAATCCACAACAGACAAAAAAAGAAAGACAGATATGTACAACTTTAATTTAATATTGTCGGTTATTAACGAGCACAAGAATTTATAGTAAAATATTCAACAATCACAAAAGTTATCGTAGATTATTCAACAATGGTTATATAAATGCCGGAAGTAATGGCAACATACAATACATAGGCTTAAGTTACATATAGGGTGTTTAAAGCGAAGAAAATTAAATTGATAATGACAAATATCTATGATTAACAGCATGTGACACACAAAAATAATTAATGAAAATACTTAAATGATATTAAAACAATTATTGTAATTAAGCAAGTTAGAATAACAAGTAAAATTTTTGTGATGACACAAATGTAATTAAATAAGACTTACCTACAATCCAGTACTTGCCCGAAGAAAACGTTTTCCTCGTTGAATCGAGCTGGAATATTAATGAATAGAGCAAATTGTGTCAGCACAGTGACTTACAAAAGCAAAAATCTACAACACTATTAATTAAAATGCTAAAAAATTAGAAATAAAAACTTGCTTATCGAATGCTGTTGCACACATTAAATTAAAGGCGATATCGCAGTCTATTAACTCGTAAAGAACGGAGAAAATTTTCTTCTTAAGATTTCCTTTTAAACTTAAATTAGGCCTTCCAAATATAATATTTTTATTAAGGTATTTGGTCGATATTAACTCTTCATTGGTGGAGAATACACCGAACACATGTGAACTAACACGTGTCGGGTCGTGCTAACAAATTAACAAGGAAATTACAATTGAATTTTGGAAACTAATAGTAAAAGCTTAACCTGTGATAATTTTATATCATAGCTCTAACAGACACCGATGATGTTAGAAAATTAATTTAGACATCGCAAATCCCAAGAAAGCCTTCATGAAAGAACAAGGGTACTATAGAAAGACGGAAAAGGAACGTTACCCAAACCCACAAAACTAGGAAAATACCCCAAACACTCTATCACAACCTAAAGCTTCCTCGTTGAGTTTTAACCACACTTCAAGTTTTTGCGATATGATATAAAGGTCTCCCAAACGTTAGTCCACACAAGCGCACGTCACCGCAACTAGTACTCGCTTGACTACAATAGTCTTCCTCATACCAAGAAAGGAGTCTAATCTACGACCAGAGGAAATAAGACCCAAGAAAAATCCCTCCCACCCTGAAAGGTGCAAAATTAAACTCATTCTGGCTAATAAAAACTTATGCTTGTTTTGAAAACGTAAAAGTGTACAATGTGTTGCAAACTACAGAATCTTATATTGTTGCTGACAATTTAGAAAAAATGAAGCATAAATGGTTGGCTTAGTTTGATAAACATCCATGGGCAAAAACCTTGAAATGTCATAATGCTGAAAAAACTAAAATATTAATCAAAATGACTGTAGATGTTTATAATGATAATCGTCAGTTGACACTAAATACCTGGTTTTCAAGGTCATTATCAAACATTCAATCAGACATACAAATAGCATCATACAAAGACGAAGGTCTTGATGCGTCTTTTGCAGAAATGAGCGCAAGCCCTAACCTAATCCAATACAAGACACCTACGATCTATGCGGACATTGTAGAAGGTTTGGTAATGAAAAGGAAAAATTGAAGAAAGCAGATTGTTTTGCTATTCTAGTTGATGGATCAGTAGATAAATATGGGATCGACAATAAATTTATAATTATAATTTATAATTGGCAGATTTTTCACTAAAAGTAAGGAAATGAAATCAGTATTTTTAAGTGAAAGTAAATTCGACAAACAGCGCAAAATGCCTTTTGGATTTACTTAATGATTTAAATATTGATAAATTGGTCAAAGAAAAACTTACAGGCCTTAGAACTGATAGAGAAAATGCCAATACTGGCAAAAATAGTGGACATTGGGTTCGTATAAAGGATTATTTACAAAGAGATATTTGGTGTATGTGGTGTGTTGCTTACACATTTGACTTGGTCTTATCTGACGTTGAAATGAACGTCATAGAGATGAAACACTGGAAACACAATTTAAAAGCTTTTGCCATTTTTTATAGAGGATTGGCTTTAACATTTAAAGAATTACAAAAGATAGTGAAAACAAGACAGTTCAATTTGCTGAACAATTCATCAATATATCAAAAGCAGTTTAGAACAATATGTTCTTCGTAGAAAAGCGTTGGCTATTATTCACTGAAAATTCCGACGCATATAAAATAGAAAAAGCCCAAGCTAAAGGGCGTTTGCAGTTTTGGAAAATAGGACAACAGCACCACAAAAGGACGTACCTGATGATGGATACATTAAAGCAAATCGAGAAATTGCGAAGCCAACTATCACTAATTACAATTAAGGACATTGAAACAACAAAGAACTTTGTTTAAGGTGCTTTGTCAATGACGCAAAATCAACCTTATCCGGAAGGATTTGAGAAGAAAATGATTAATAAACTTGAAACTGTTGAGGAAGATAAAAATTAAGTTTAAAAAAAAACCGTCACTGAACGCTTTTGTTTCTACAAAAAGATATTGGTCCGCAGTAAGAAACGGAATTTATAAATGAATTAAAGTAGGTACCGTTAAAAAAACATTTGTATTATTTGATTTTTTTTACGTTTTACATTAACTTTGCATTCCTGCACCTAGAACGTGTAATTATTGTTAAAATAATAATTATGTTTTTTGATATAACACATTTATTTTATAGTGTTAATAGCATATTAAACCGACTTTTTAATAATTCGCATAGTATAAAAAACACTTTAGAGTTTATTTGTTCTTGCAGTAAAACTTTTATGCTATTTTAAAATGTCCAAATCATCATTTTGTGTATTGTAATGTTTTATTAATTTTTGTTAAACAGTAAAAACATGTATTTCAAATACGTATTATTAATTTTTTTACTTTCGTGGAAAATTATTTGTTAATGAGGTGTGTGCGATGACACGATTTGATAAAACGCGATTGTGACATGTTAATATTGTATTAACCAACATATTAGAATTTTGGTAAATTTAGTTACACTACGCTTTTGATTTATATTGTATTAAAACCGTATAGCAAGTAACATCATCAACAAACGTTGTTCTTCGTGTTATACATTAAACTATGCCCTACTTTAAAATGCGTTTTTGGTTGATTAAAATCGTATTATAATGAGTAAATAACAAATACATAAAAACACTGTAAGTAAATGAAACAATAAAATTATACAAATAGTTTAATTGTTTTTTAATATCTAAGAATCTATTTTGTCTAATAAAATTAATATTTGTGGTAACATTGACGATACGAATAATCTTGTTTAGTTATTTGGTATTGTAAATTACCATCCTATAAAGATAACGTTTGCAATTGTAACACATTAATTACTTTCTTTGAGTATGTAGATTGAACAATTTGAGATGAAAATGAGAACAAAACTAAATCTATGTTAAGTTAAGGTTAAAAATTACACGCGTGTACTACTTTCAATATAATAATAAAGTTGAAGTGGTGATTATAAAGAAAATGTGTCATGGTATTAAAAATTTTCTACTATTTCTAGAAAGTACCAAGGGATTTAAATTGACCTGGTGACAGTTACGGTCACTCTCGGTCATTGTTGCCAACATTAAGGTTGCAAATCGAGAAGAAATACTACTATTACAGTGTAATTGTAACATGAATTCATTTTCTTGGGTAGAAATAAATAATTAAAAGAATGTAAGCTGAGGTAATTAAAATCATCGGATAAACTTTGCTGTGTTTACAACTACCCATTTACAGGTTACAATGATGTAATTATTAATTGCCTAAGCAAAATGACTGGTTTTATTTCGATTTCAAAACACAATATACAGTTCAAGAACCTGTTACGAATCAGAAGGTATTTGTAAATGCACGATCACAGTCTGGATTTGAATCTTATACCCATAACAAGTTTCTCCATAGTAAAGCGTCATTATTCATTATGAAATATTACTCACATTTGGAATACCATCACTATCTTGATGCTCATTATAGGAAAATGTTTAACAAGAATATTTAAAAAATCACTTACTTCATTTTTGTTCATTAAAATTACTATTGAGTTGTTACTTTAACTATGAATAATTTGTAATTGTTTAAATATAAATCAAATAGCACCCGTGATTATGTCATCTATAGTATTCAAAAATTAATTAATGAATTTTTATAACTAGTTATTATAACTCGATAAGAATACATATAAAAAAATAATTAAAAAAACTTTATTTCTGTAATAAAACATACGATATTTAAATGCCATCTTCTTAGTTTACAGATATCGTGTGTATGTTATAGGTTTGAAAACGTTTTTTTTGTTGTTTAATATTTATGAATTAATATTTTATTTGTATTTTGACTCCAATATATAAAACTTAAAAAATTTACGGTATGCATTTTAAATATATAGTAGTCACCGTTCTTTTTTCTTCCTACGTGAGTGTTTTTTATAGTTTTCTAAAACTATTTTTACAAAGTACTTATAATTCTAAATAATACAATTTATTACACAACGTAAACAAAATCGAATGTTTATATTATTTATTATTAAATAATTAAGCGTAAATATAATATCTAAGACTAAATTCAAATAAGTACACACAAATAAATCACAAACAAAACTATTTATATGAATTTTTCATGGAAGTAAAATTAAACAACGTTGGTTAATTTATCAAAACAGTAATGTTAACATTGATTGAAATATAATTTATATATTAAAATAATATAAATATGTTGATATTTGTTACCAAAAATATGGTATATGCTCAAAAATGAGGGAAAGACAAGATGTGAAATGCAAGTAGTTTATTGTATCAACCTCACATTTAAGATTTTCGTTACAAATAAGACAGCAGAGGTCGCATTAAGTACGCGATAAATTTAAAATTTCAGATGTCGCAGCAACCAATAAAAATCAACGTTTAAACATAAAATGGTTTTATTAAAATATTTAAAAGTGTATAAATATGAAAAATAATATGTAACTTCCGCTTTTAGAAATGTAGGCAAAATAAAAAATACATTTTTCATTTTACTATTCCTACAGTTTCTTACAATACAATGAATCGTAACTTATTGTTGAATACATAAGCCCATTCAAGTCACAATAATAAAAACTAACAACAAAACAATAAGTAAACAATGTAAATCACTAAGCACAAAAGAATTGAAAAAACTATTTGTTATACTTTGATAAAAAATTACAACAAAATTTATATACGTATAAAAGTGTGTTTATATATACACTTTCGCTAGCAGATAGGTTAGGCTACTTTTATTTAAAAAAAAAATTAGTGTCCCTCAAAAAATTATATTGTAAAAAAATCCGATTTAAATATACTAATAATATAAAAAAGTAAAGTTTGTTAGTTTGCGTGTAGGAAGTAATTAATCTTTAAAATTACTCATCTGATTTTAAAAATATAGACATTAACACATTTTCCTAACGAATTTGTTCGTTCCTTAATAAATTTACAATAGATGTTTGATATGACCACCATTTACATGCATACATACACGTGCCCTACGTTGTAAATTATTTTGTACTTCATGAAGGTGATTTCCGTTGCAACTTTTATTGAGGTCACGCTACCGGTCCATGTCTGATTAACCATCAATTTGCAAAATAGAAATTCAGATAGTTGCGAACAATAGCGGTAACATGAGATAGTGCCGCGTCATACTTGCATCACATTATGCGTCGAGTAGACAAATCCATGTTTTATAATACTTTCGGAATCATGTCTTCAAGAAATTCCTGGTTAAAATTTCCATTTAAACGAGATGGAAGCACAAACGGACCTATTAATGTGTTCCTCATGATTCCTGTTTACGCATGAACTGAAAATTTGAATTGGAACTCTATTGGATAAAGTGAGGGTTCTTTAATCCCAATGATGAGTGTTGTTGTAATTTAAAATACTCTCCCTTGTAAAACAACACTCATCGGTCAACATGATTTTTTAAATCAAATTTGTCTCTCGTTTCTGTGTACGGAACCACTGACAAATTTGTAGACGGCTGATAAAATTGCAAAGATTCAACTGCTGCACTCTTTGTGCATGGTATGAGTATAATTTGTTACACTGCAAAATATGATTAACCGTCATGTACAAAGTTTCAGTTTCACCGGCGATATCGCGTGAGGTACGTGTGGGTTTGTTCCTTACTAACTGCATGGTCTAAAACAACAATAATTAATACATGGAATAAATACGTTTGCAATTATTGTACTTGTTCTTTAAATTCAGGTCTTTGTTGTTGTGGCCCACGAGCTTCAAACGTTGGTCTAAGGTTTTCATTTTTGAGAAGTCGCTGAACACAATAAGAAATCGTTTGCAATAAGGGCAGACGTCTGTTAGAAAATCTTTCGTTGCATAACGTAAAGTATTACTTTGACATTTACTATTAAGAAGCATCATATCGCAATATTCTATAATAATAACTAACATACTTGAGTTAAAAAATTAAATACTGCCCTAGTAGCACAAAATATACGTAATATATTAGTAAATAACATCTGGTAAATATTTAAATGTCACATTTTTTTATATTGGCCATTTATTGTAATGTTATATTAATAATATATATAAAATAAATATTAGTTATCAATATCTTCTAAATATATATTTTCAATATATGGCAGATATTAGATATAAATATCGACTCAATATTTGTTTTCAATATATGGGAAATATTACTTTTTAATTTTTTCTAGACGTGTTCTGTCACTGCTGATTTAGTAACTCTGTGGTGTTTGCAGTCAGCGATATGTTCTTTTACTCTTCATTTCAATAGAGCGTCCCGTCTGTCCTATATAACTAGATCCACAGGAATAAGGAATTTTGTAAACTCCGGCATGTTTTAGAGCCCTTATTGTTTGTCTTTAGCAAAAGTAAACCAGGTGTTCAGGATGGCTAAGTACTTTTTTTATGTTCGATTCATCCGCTCAACCATGCCATCAGATTGAGGATGGAGGGGCGTCGTCCTAGTTTTATTAATTCCTAACAGTCGGAAAACTTCTTGAAACAGCCCAGACTCAAAGTTGCAACTTTGATTGGAGTGTAATTCCAACGGAACTCTAAACCGGCAGAAAAATTCTTTTACTAACACCTCTGCAATTGTAGCTGCTTCTTAATTGGATATGGCGTAAGCCTCCGTCCATTGCGTGAAATAATCCATCGCCATCACGGTGTATTTATTTCCCGAATCGGATTCTGGGAACGGCCGTACGATGTCAATCTTCCAAAGGGCTTTCTACGTTGTATCGCTTCATGGGTGCTTTGCGCTTTCTTGTTGGACCTTTTCCTGATGCGCAGACCGTGCACTTACGGCACCATTTCATGACGTCCTTTTTGCAGTTCACCCAGTAGAATCATTCTCGAACATTCCCCAATGTCTTCTTAATGCCAAAGTGTCTTCCTGATGTACCGTTGTGGAGATGCCTTAACACTTCTGACACCTGGTTCTTTTGCACTACTAACTGTAGTCTGTTTTCAGTGCCCTCGACACTTTCAAGAGATCTGTTAAGAAGACCGTCTTCTACTACCAAAGCGTCCCACCGCGCCCAGTACGATTTGATGTATCTGCCCAAAGCACTTCTTCTCAGGTTGGTCGTCGGCCATTTTTTTTCCGGTCCAGAAGTAGTCTTACTTCAGAGTCGTTTTTTTGTTCACGACACAACTGCTCAGGTTCCCACTCATCATCAATCATCTGGTCTAGACAAAACCTTGATAAAATACGCGATAATTTTCTTTTGTCCATCTTGAACCTGCGAAAGGACCGCTCCTATGGCCAGATTGCTTGCGTCGATATCCAAAACAGATTTTCCATCTTCTTTTGAATAACTCAATATCGGCAAAATGACTAGGTTCTGTTTTAGTTGATGGAAAGCTTTTTCGCAATCTTTATTCCATCTAAATTCTGCTTTTTCTACAATCAATTTTGTCAAAGCTTTGGCAATATTGGCAAATCCGGGTACAAATCGTCTACAATAGGTGCACAACCCATTGAAACTTCGGACTTGATGTTTGGTCTTGGCCATGCTTGTACTGCTCGGATTTTGTTTGGGTCAGTCTTTACTCCATCTCTAGATATAACGTGGCCAAGATATTATACTTTTTTTTTTAAATACGTGACACTTGTTTAGGCTCAGTTTGAGGTTTGCCCTACGTAGTCGCTGGAACACTTCTTTCAAATTGTTTAAATGCTCTTCAAACGACTTTCCAACCACGATCACGTGATCCAGGTAAACCAAACACGTCTTCTAAGACAGTCCGCGCAAGATGGTCTCCATCAAACGCTCGAACGTTGCAAAAGCGTTACACAGGCCGAAGGGTATTACGGTGAACTGCCACAAAACAGTTCCGATCGTAAAAGCTGTTTTTTCACGATCCTTGGGATCCAATTCTACCTGCCAGTAACCACTCTTTAAGTCTAACGTAGAAAA
Source organism: Aquatica leii (assembly GCA_035610365.1). Classification (NCBI taxonomy): domain Eukaryota; kingdom Metazoa; phylum Arthropoda; class Insecta; order Coleoptera; family Lampyridae; genus Aquatica; species Aquatica leii. Next base: position 30,159,317 of record CM069433.1, on the reverse strand, counting down.
CCCCTGGGATTCTGACAGGGTGTCTAACGTATCGTCAATTCTGGGTAAAAGGTAGCTGTCCTTTTTGGTCACATCGTTTAGCTATCTGTTGTCTACGCAAAACCTCGTTGATCCATCTTTCTACTTTAATTTCGCGTTCTCTCTCCATATCCGTAATTATTTGTTTGGATTCTTCTCTTTTCCCCAAAGAAAATCTGCGTGGATGTTGTCGTATCGACCGAGCGGCTCCGGTATTAATTTTATGTTTCACTACGTTAGTTCTTCTTTTACAACCATTTTCTAGCGCAAACACTCTTGGTACTTTTGGATCAACACTTTAACTTTAGCCAGTTGGTCTTGGCTGAGGTTCTGGCATCTAGGTAAGAATGTTCAATAGATGTTGCGGACACTTCTTCGGCGACGTATCTTCGATAGATTTCACGTATCCCACAATTTGAGATATTGGCGTGCATTGGCCTTCCACGGTCTTCTTTTTCAACGTAACAGGATCTGAGCTGATATTTAACATTCTTACTGGCATCGTGTTTTTCAATCGTACTAAAGTTCTGCCAACGAGTAGTCCTTTTTCCATTAAATTGCCTTCTATTGGATCAATTGCCCGAATGTAGCCTTCCGTGAAATTTCCATCCAAGCGTGCCATCACCCCCCTTTAGTCCTCGCAGACAGAATCACGTCTTCACTCAATAATACTCGCACGGCTGCCTTCTCTGACGAATAAAAGGAAATTTCTTGGTTTTTGATCTTCAGGACATCGTTCTTCATATCTAAATGGGACTCATACTTCTTTATAACGTCTATTTCCAGGATAACTTCTTTCGTGATGTCGGCTACCAGTATTTGATGGTCGAGTACCCTATTTCCTAAAGCAATGGTTACTTTGACTTTTCCGTAAGTAGGTATTACTTCGCCTGTCGCTGTTCGAAGTCGTTCTCTTATTGGTGATGTCTTCTCATTTTCTAATAACATGTCAGGACAAATGACGGTCTTCGTTGCTCCCGTGTTAACCAGCAACTGAACACTTCTTCCATTGATCTTGCCATCAAGATAAATGCTAGGTAATTGCTCCATCGGCAATGCTATTTGATTTGTAATCTCCTGATCCTGACTAGATGAGACTAACTTTTGTCTCTTTTGGTCAACTCGTTCCAAATTTTTGAGCGCTCTTTTTGTCTTCTTCTTGGGTTTAGTACGATGTCGTCGTACACCGCCTATTTCACCGCAGTTCAAAGAAGTAATCGTCTCTTCGATGCTTTCCAGCGTCTGCGAGGGCACTTCTGCACCACAGTAGAGTCAATGACCGTCTCGTTGCAATGCTTGTTTGGCTGCTTCAAACTCTAAAGCATGCACTAAAGCGTCATCCAATGTCTTTCGTCGAGCTAACCGGAGAGTCTGCTGCGTTTCGCTGTCTTGGAGGCCGTCTACAAAGGTTTGAATAGCCAACTGCTCCAAGATTCCAGGAACTTGTCCACGTAAGGATACTATTAAAGACGTCGCTTTCTGCTTCGCCATGACAATTCATTTGATTTATTCTTTCTTCAAGCAGTTTTATCCTTTCTTCTAATTTGTTCTCTATTGCTTCTATTTTCTCATTCATAGATTTGAAAATTTCTAATTTTAAATTCAACACATCTGTTTGGGTTTCTTCTTGAACAATTTTAGTTTGATTTTCTATGCTCGTTCGTATTTCTTTTTTTAAACTTTTTTTTCCATCAATTTTTCTTCTATTTTCTGGGTATTTTCAAATAATTTTTCTTCAATTTTCTGAGAATTTTTGCAAAACTTTTCTTCCATTTTTCTACTCATTGATTCTTGACCATTTTTTATTGATTCGAGAAATTCAAATTTCGAATCGAATCTATTTTAACTACTTGCGAACGCGTCACCGGCACAAATTTAACCACGAATAATAATTATAAAAAAATTTAATAACAATAAATTTTAATCAAGCCAAACACTAGTTTAGCTAAGATTAAATGCTATAAACAAACACGCGAACTACAGTTTTATTTATTTACGCAATCAATGTTTTTATTACGGGAGCGATATTAAATTACTTAATGGTATTTACACTAAAAATCGCAAACAGTTTATTTACATGATTTCCACGGGTCTTAAACCAGACACCTGATACCACTGCAACGAATTTTATTATTAAAACTAAATTATTTATACTACAAATATATACACGTTTATAACTAACCGAATTAATTAAATCTAAAGATATTTAATAAAAACACTTACACTAATTTATATCGCACTATCATTTACACGAAGATAAAGTCCGCGGATAACTTCTATTTATATTTATCTCAAACATACGCGTTAATTTCTTATTTATTTAAACTTGAATAATCTTCTTAACACTGCCGTCACATTACCGGAATAACTACCCTATGATTTGTTTGCACCGCATTTATACATTTAGGCGGTACGTTCGCGAAGGTTCTATATCTTTCGTTGAACGTTTTGGAAATGTACAAAAATCTCGCAGAAGTTCTCGGACTTGAAAATAATTCCTCGTACGTTTCAACACATTAATACGATCCGAAAAAGAACTTAATCTACACATTCGAGCTTACATTGCGTGTTTTTATATATTTTATCGTCTCTGTTTTACCAGTTACTCTCTAAACTTGTTTCTGAGTTCTATAAAAATTGCTTTGCAAACCTTTATCAAAATTCTTCTACTATACTTTCTATTACGTTGTTTTAATTTGATTATTTAATATGTTAATTTAGTGTTAAAATTTGGCAAGCAAAAGTACTGTTTTAATTATGTAGGTTAATTAATTTTTTTTTTAAATTTGTAAATCTTGGATCTAGGTTTTTAAATTTGAATTAATTTAGCTAAATTTTTTGTGAATTAAAAATTACTGCAAAGATATTAAAAAAAAACAACAAATAACAAAATTGTGGTTATTGAACCACCGAAAGTTTGGCCGAGTTCTTTGGAATTGAAAAACTTGGTTTTCTACTATACTGCGCTTAATAGTCAGAGTATTGTACGTCTTATTGGAAAACTACCAAAAGTGATATTTGATATTTTAAATAATTATTTTGTTGTATAAAAGAGTGTTATTTATTAGTTGTTTCCAAATATAAGTACGAATTACAGTAAATAGTAGTAGATCAACTAGAAGCAAAAAGGTAATAGTAAAGCGATATTAAAAATGAGTATGCATCAGCATAAAGTCTGATATTTTATTCGTGTATTGAAGAGGAAACTGAACATCGATGCGTCATCGGCGTCGCCAGCTGTCCAGTAAGTGACGAGCATATGATGAGCTGCGATCTCCTCCAACGATTTAAAACGTTTTAATAAGCATACGTAATACCGACATCCCTTTCTATAAAAGCATTTATTGACAAATTAGAATAAACTTGTTTTGAATTAACAACACTTTTGTTTAGTCCACTTGGTGAAAGCTCAATAAATGTTTCTGTTTTCTTACAATTTCATAAGTCGAAATTACTATATTTTAAGATACCTTTTGATGTATTTATGTATATTTTTACATTTTTAGAGAAAATGTTTGCATATTGCAGGTACTATTTTTATGCAATAGGGTGGATTTTTCTAATTTAAACGTTGCAGATTAGGGAAGTCATATGTGGCCATCTGTACAGTTTCAATAATAGACACGTGCATTATAAAATGCGTCATCCCACGTTAACCCACCATGTAATGTTTATTCTACGTATTAAAAGGGAAAAAATCAATGATAATCTTCTATAATTTGTAATGTTTTTAACTACAAAACTACTTAAGGTTAATTATATTATATTGCCTACTCCCACACTAAAATACTATTTCGTCATTAATTGAGATATAAATTGAACTTGTGACTCAAACATTTATTGTAGGGAATAATGTCGCATACACTCGTGAAGTCTTACAACACAAATAAGGAGAAAACTTCATAGCCGATGTATATATCTATTAAATGCATGCTTAGTCTGGCGCCAACATATGGTGTAGTTCATTGTGTTCTTACATACACTAATTCTTTCTATCTTTACAATAATAGAAGAGATACTAAATTGCTGAAAGGAAACGCAAAGAAGTTTTTTTAAAATAGCGTAGGTCTTTTTATGAATAAATAACTCCAAACTTATAATGATTACCTCCTTTTATTAATTAAATTAAAAATTGAAAGTTTCTTGAGAAAGTCGTAATTTTAAACTTCGTTTCAAGTAACGAACACAATGGAGAGCTTAAACGAATTATAAATAAATGCAGCAGTCATGCAACTGGTTTTTACACTTTCAAAGTACACCACCAATTTTTAAACACTATTTCGCCATGTAAATATTATGTAATAATTAAAAAAGTATACACTATAAGTACAATAAATAGAATCGTTACTCTTCAAAAATGTATGGATTCTTTTAGTTCCTATTTTTCTTTGTTTATGCACGCATAGCAATTTTTTATTACGCTTTTGTAGTGCTTTTAAGTTTACTATATATTATAATAATCTCGTTTTACAACGTTTTTGAAAAGCGGAAAAGACAGAATGGCCAATACTGCGTTTCAGATGCTCGTTATTTCTCCGTAATAATCCATATACTTTGCACAAAAAAAAATGTTTATTTTTTTTGGATTGTTGGATTTTATTTAGCATATGCTTATTATTGTTTAGATAAAATTTTACATTTATCTTTAGAAAAGGAAAGAAATAATTATTAAAATAAAATTTATCACAGTAGTTAAAGTATTGTTCAATTATAAAAGTTCAATTGTGGGTTCTAGTAATATTTAATGTTTCCAAGTTGTAGCACAGGATACTAAACTAATTTTACACAAAAATGTCATTATAAAACAAAGTAGCCAAAGTTAAAAAATAACTTGAATTTTTTTTAGAATACATACATATAGCCCAGTCAATGAATACAAATGGTATTGCAAAAGGTCGGGAAGTTTTGAGACTTGGCACATATTGAGATCTTGAGGTCCTCAATGACCACCTGACTTTGCGAACATGGCATGGCGCTGCTCGCAACGCTATCTTGAAAAAATTACGCATGAAATTAAAAAAATCTTTAATACCGTACGTTTTATTGAAAAATCACCTCTATTCAAAATTTTTTTCTTTGGTAAAGGAAGAATTTTTTAGCCAGCTAATTTTTTGATAATATAAAAGCAGGTTTGTAACAACGAGCCGTAGTGTCGCAGCGACGCGACACATTTTAGTTAGAGAGGGCTGCCTCGCGGTAAAAAAGACTACCTTTGACATTAGTATTAATTTTATGATTTTCGTCAATTAAAGTGTTAATTTATTTTGAATGTATCAGTTAACTAAATAAAACTGTATGTTACGTGTATTAGTGGCTAACAATACTATAACTATCGAAACGAGGGTAATATAACCCACACCTGCCCGCCACAAGTGTCGCCCAACGCGTTGCCTTACGTTTTCGGTGGCGAACAGTATTCAACAAACGTTTAAAACGAAAGTAAGATTTCGTAATTGTTTCGTCAAGATTGCTGCGTTTGGTGTTAACAAGCTAGCGTCCTCCATTACGAACAATTCAAATATTTGTTTAGCTACTCGAATTAATCTGTGTTTTTAGAACTGCGCATCACACTACTCTGACAGCACGGTATTTGTTTATGCTGTTACGATCAGGAAAAGTTACCAGTGATTTGACAAATATGGCAGAAAATCAACCACAACAGTTAATTATGACAGTAGAGTTGATTCAGAATTTAATCCAAGGGATTCAAGTAAATAATCAACACAACATTCAAACTGTGAGTACTGCAAATTTTTCTGCATGTAAAGCAAGGTTTAATGGTGATTCAAACTCCGATATCGAAGCATTCATTGATTCAATAACGGTATATAAGGAATGTCTTAATGTAAGCAACGAACATGCACTAAAAGGACTTTCAATGCTTCTAACAGATGATGCAGCTACATGGTGGCAAGGAATTAAAAGTTCAATTCAATGCTTTGATGAAGCTATCACATCACTTCGACATGCTTATGGTTATCTAAAGCCTGCACACCAAATTTTCCAGGATTTGTTTGCACTTAAACAAGATAATGAGAAAACCGACGTCTTTATTTCTAAAACGCGCGCATTGTTATCACGTCTTACAGGCAAATCTGTTATTTCAGAACATGTACAACTTGACATGGTGTACGTACTTTTAAATGTGAGAATTAGAAAAAAAATTACTCGCGATAAAATAAACTCATTCAAAGAATTGATCGAATGTGCACGTGTCATTGAACAAACTTTCTCTGAAATTCCAAGTAGATCAACTAACTCAATTAAAAATAATATGCCTTACAATAGCCATCACAATCATATTCGTAAACCTAAACAATGTGTTTATTGTAAAAACTACGGACACCTTAAAGATGAATGTAAGAAGTTATTACGCATACGTTCCAAGTCTTCAAATATTACTGAGAATCAGAAACATGTTGTGAATAATGCTAGTTCTGTAGGTTTAAGTGGTGACTGTAAAATTTCGTGTTATGGATGCAAAACACCTGGGTATATTCGCAGCAATTGCCCTAATTGTTTAAAAGGTAAAACCGAAGTTGCTCATGTGAGTACATTTAGATCTGATTCACCTACTGAATTTTTATGTAATATGTTTAATGATGTATCAAACTGTAAGAATTTGTATTCTCAGAATGCACGACCACTGACTCGTGTTCACATCAAAGGCCATAGCGGATACAGTTACCTGGATTCCGGTGCTCAATCTAGCATAGCAGGTACTACACTCAGAAAAATACTTCTGCAGGATGGCGTCCCATATTTTCCCAAAGTCATGGAAATGACACTAGCAGATGGCAAAACGTCAAAGGTTAATGTACTTGTGTTTCAAGTTAAAATTCTCTTAGGAGGGAGATCGCATAATATTTCATTAATTTCTGTACCAGAACACTCTCAAAGTAAAACACTTTTAGGTGCTGATTTTTTAAAAGTAGCAAACATTGTTATTGATATACCTCATGAATCATGGTTCTATGGAAATTTTCATCAAAGTATTTACCCATTTGACTCTGAACCAAATTCCGTAAATCAATATTCGTGTTTTTTGAATTCAGTTCAGTTAAAAGACATTAAATTGCGCTCTGATGAAGGTATTTCGTTTACTTCGGTAGAAAAATCCGAATTTAATAATGTTCTCGAGAAAAATCTTGATTTATTTCTACCCAACAAAGAAGCCACTCCGTATGCAGAACATACCATTACTCTCACAGATAATACTCCTATAGCAGTTCCACCTTATCGTCTCTCCGAAGGGAAAAAAGATATCTTACGTAAAGAAATCGAACATCTTCTATCGGAAGATATTATAGAAGAATGTGAATCTCCTTATGCTGCTCCAATAGTTTTAGTGCCAAAAAAAATGGAGGCACAAGGCTAGTAGTAGATTATCGAAAACTAAATGTTATCACTTGTTCAGATAAATATCCATTGCCTCATATCGAAAATTTACTTCATTCGGCTAAAAAAGCTACTTATATGACAACTCTTGATCTTAAATCAGGTTACCATCAGGTTTCAGTCAAGCCAGAAGATCGGGATAAGACCGCATTTATTTGCCCTTTAGGTTCGTTCCGTTACACGCGGATGCCGTTTGGATTGCGAAATGCACCTTCCACATTTTAATTACCTTGGTCACGTGATTAGTCCCCAGGGTTTGAAGCCGAATCCAAGCAAAGTGTCTGCCATTCTAGATATGCCTACGCCCAAGAACACGAAACAAGTTCTCTCTTTTCTCCAAACCTGTTCATGGTACCGTCGTTTTATAGAAAATTTTGCAGGTATAGCTAAACCTCTCACGAACCTCACAAAGAAAAATGTAGTTTGGACTTGGGGTCCTAAACAAGAAGAAACCTTCCAACAACTAAAAAAGCTGTTAACAACTAGTCCAATTCTCCGTCAGGCTGACGCAAAGCTTCCCTATGTTCTTAGAACCGACGCCAGTGCATATGCTCTTGGTGCATGTTTACTCCAGGGGGAGGGTCCCGACGAAAGACCCATAGAATATGCATCCAGATTGTTGACACAATCGGAACAAAATTATTGTACTACAGAACGCGAAGCATTAGCTGTCGTGTGGGCCGTTAACCGTTTTAGAGGTTACTTAAAAGGTTCCACTACTGTTGTCCAGTCGGATCATCAACCGCTCAGTTGGCTTATGTCATTAAAATCACCAACAGGTCGTCTAGCACGATGGTCACTTCTCCTCCAGTCTTATGACTTAAAAATAGACTATACTCCAGGTCGATTAAATGTTGTAGCTGACATGCTATCAGGACCTGCTTTGGAAAACTTAGAAGAAAAACTTGTAAGCATTGATTTACCCAAGGAAAGTACCAACGAAGTGCGCCGTGAACAAATGAATGATCCCGACCTAAGTAAAATCATCAACTGCTTCGAACGTCCTACTGATGATGTCGATGGACCGAACGTGGGTATATTATGATTAACGGTATTCTACATCGCTATGTTCCAGACTTAGATGAAGAGACTGCTCAGCTAGTAGTTCCGAAGTCTTCTGTTAGTAAGATCATCTCGGAATGTCATGATTCTCAACTAGCTGGTCATTATGGAGTTGATCGTACATTGCAGCGAATCGCCAGTAGATACTATTGGACAAGCATGCGTCGTGACATAACCCATCACGTAGCAAAATGTCTAGATTGCCAAAGGTATAAAGCTTCTAACTTGAAACCCATCGGACAGATTCAAACGCCCATTCAAAATCAACGATTTGAAGTTCTTTCTATGGACTTATTTGTACCTCTACCTGAGACAGAGGATGGATATAAATGGATCTACATAATACAAGACACAACCAGTCGCTGGGTAGAGCTCTTTGCATTAAAAGTTGCTTCTGCTGAAAATTGTTCTAGAATTCTTATAGATCAAATAATTTTACGTTTTGGACTTCCTAGGCGCGTAATTAGTGATAACAGTGTTCAGTTCGTGAGTTCCGTTATGCAACAAACAGCTCATTGTCTCGGTTTTTCACAGACTTTAGTGCCATTGTATCATCCGGAAGCTAACCCGGTTGAGCGTAAAAACCGCGATTTAAAAACACAACTTTCTATCTTAACTGCTAACAATCATACACAATGGAAAGATAAACTCCCGGCAGTGCGATTTGCCATGAATAGTGTGAAATCTCAAACAACCGGTTTTAGTGCTGCTTATCTTACATTCGGACGCGAGTTACGCACGCCCGAAGACGTACAGCGTGATTTTCGCGCGATTATAGAGAATGACAATTTCGTTTCTCAAGTAACTCCATACTTGCGTAACCTTGCTGATACCTTACGTCTTGCTCGTAAAAATCAAGAACCACAACAAGACCGATATAAGAAGTACAGCGATGCCAATCGTCGCCCAGCTCCAAATTTTCACATTGGAGACAAAGTGCTCATAAGAACGCATGTCCTCAGTAAAACTAAAAGTTCCTTTACTTCCAAGTTCGCGCCTCGTCGTGATGGTCCATATTTGATTCACAAGATCGTCACACCTACAACTTATGAGATTACCTCTGTTAGTAACCCAGATGAAATTTTCGGAAAATATCATGTCGCTGATCTAACTCCTTTCAACTCAGACGAAGAAACTGCTCCAATCATTCCTATTCGCAAGAGAGGACGTCCACCTACTCAAACTGAAACTTCTTCTCGTGAATGTAGTGAAGCTGGAACAGAATTTTCCTCACCCTTCCATCCCAACTCTTCACACAGCTTCTCAACAAAGAATAAGTGTCCAACCATTATTGTTGCTCCTATTTGCGGGACGCTTCATGAAGCAAAGGGGGAGATTTGTAACAACGAGCCGTAGTGTCGCAGCGACGCGACACATTTTAGTTAGAGAGGGCTGCCTCGCGGTAAAAAAAGACTACCTTTGACATTAGTATTAATTTTATGATTTTTGTCAATTAAAGTGTTAATTCATTTTGAATGTATCAGTTAACTAAATAAAACTGTGTGTTACGTGTATTAGTGGCTAACAATACTATAACTATCGAAACGAGGGTAATATAACCCACACCTGCCCGCCACAGGTTTTTTATTCCATCGTCTTGTTTACATTACGTTACGCCAATTTTAATTGGCTTTATCATCTATAAATTTAAAATACAAAAATAATATATCATCATTAATAACAATATACATTCAAATTATCCGTTTTTAAAAAAAGTAATTACAAAATGGCGAAATTGTGTATATAAATAATTTTTTTTTGTATTATACTTACATGATTTAATTATTAACTATACAGAAAAATTGAAATTTTTTTATTAATAAATTCATTTTTAAAAAGAAAGCCATAAACTAACAACTTTGAATAAGTTAATATTGAAAATTATTCCTTATAAAATTGTCTACATTAGCTCTATACTATTTTTTTATATGATAAATATTTACAGAGATACAGCATTTCAACTTGGAAAAAAGAGTTTTGCCTTAGAATATAAAGCAATTTATTGCACCACCTATTGGCAAAGGTTGGCCGACGTTAGGGAGACAATGTGATATATTTCTCGTTTCCACACCACTTACGAGATAGAGAAATCGGCGCGTTTTTTTTCATGTTGTATCCCCAGTAGGCCTAATCTACAGTTCTAGATCATCCGACATCTCCGCATCTTGCATGACATGTTCTGCAACACTATTTATGTTCTGAAGTACGTCAAGTTCGTTGTCATGATCATCTTCTAGACATATTTCGGCTACATTGCTGCATGCATTTTTATTGCAAACAGCACACACACACACAGCTGCAGGCGGCATCTTAACTTTGTTGATATTTGAACGAAATGCAATTGAGAACGTTAGTTGGAGCAGGTTATTTCTGTATAGTTACGGCAATCAGGCTATCTGTTGATTTTTTTCACCCCGAATTTAGTGAATCTTTCTGCCCACCAAGCCACTGCCGAACTTGGTATGAATGCTGTCGGGCGGCCTTGGCTGTTGGTGGTAGAGAAGCAAGATGGAAGGTACGTTTTTCAGCACGCTTGGCAAAAAGGTTATACCACAACCAAGCAACATTTTGTAACCGTGGTTATGTTGTAACCAGTTGCAAATTAGTAACATTAGCACCATGGTAAATAAACCGTTGCAGCAACGTAGCAGCAACTTTCGTAATTTACTGAGGTTTCAAATCTATTACAGAAATAACCATTTTACAACTATGGTTATAAGTAAGTTTTTCTTAAACCCTTATGTCACTACAGTGTCAATTTAGTGACATTAAAACCTTCATCTCGGTTTCGAGTGTAACAGTTTTGAAACTATGGTTACAAGTGTCAATTTCTAAAACTACACTACAGTGTTAATCTATACGTTCAAACAGCAACAAAAGAAGTGAATTTTACGAGATTTTTATAAGACACATAGTCCATTATCATTATCCAATAAACAGTACCGAAAGTGTTTCTAATTCAAAACTACGTAAGTACAATTATTGGTATATTATATTAGTATAATTTTAATCGTGCATTTAAACTACTGTTTCTAATTTAATCAACGTTGAAGAATTAGTTGCCAATTATAAGTAAGCAAATTTTATTGATTTTATTTTCTTCTAGGATAAAATAGAATTTGATTGCAAGGACATTACAATATTACACATAGTGATCAAAACGTGTAAATTAGATCGCCATTGCGAACACCTATAATCTTTAAAAAACCAGTCGAAATTATGATCATTGAACCGATTATATGTAGCATTTGTAGCATTTGTGCATTTGTAGCCTAACACAAATATTTAACTAAGAATTACGTAGACGCATTAAACTATAACATGTGAGGAATATCTTAATCCGCCATGGTCTTTTAACACAAAGACATTTTTCTCTTAACAAAATTTATGCATTTACTATTTACAAAATTTATAAATAATAGACATAATCCGCTTTTCTTGAAAATTTGCCGTAAAAACCTGTTTACTGGTACCTACTTGCAACAGATGTAAAAATTCTTTTATTATATCTTTTTTGTTTGAATTTAGTTCTATAAGAAACTATAAAAATTTAAATAATGTACATTTATTATAACTTTTTATATATCTGTATCTTTTTATTAATATATTTTTATCTCTACTTTTGTTTTAATCTTTATGATGCAGTTAGTAACTAAAATCTTGGATAAGTTGCTTAACAAAAGCGGTTATAAAGTAGTTTCAAATAATCGTAATAAGCATGTTTTTAAAACAGTTACATAGCAGTTGCTGTAAACGGTAACTACAATGTTACAAATCAATTACAAAACCGTGATGATAAACCATTACAGAAACGATTCAGAATAGGTAAACATGATTTGTAAAAAACCGTTATAGCAACGCTGCAAAACAGTTACAAAGTAGTAATTGCAACGGTTTCAGACACGTTGTAAAACGGTTATAATATTACTGCAGTTGCCTTGCAACTGACCAAATCCGGTATTGACAACGTATCAGGAAAGTATCAGCAACTATTCTGTAACTAAATACCTTACTGAAACCATAGTTGCAAGAGAGTTTTACAACCGTTTTGTAACTGATTTTTGCTACTTGGGAAGTGAGTTGAGGGTAGAATTGGTATCGAAATTTTTCGCGTATAATTTAATTTAAAAAATTTTACTAGTCTCGGCAATACTGGCGGGTTCAGCATCACAATTTTTAAAAACACCAATAATGCCACTGAGAGACCAAGAGTTTGCAAGTGTTTTAAAAAATTTTGCTTTTTTCTGATTGTAGATAGATGATGTGGTGTCGCAACCACTGACTGCGTGAAGAAACAGAATGTTATCTACTACAGTTTTATCGTATTGTAAACTGCGTGAAGTGTATATTTTCTCGGAAGCTTTTCCTTTTCCTGGTTTTTCGGAAATAAATGTAGCCATAATCGTGCCCGATATCTGTTAGGAAAACAAACAAACCTATATCTTCTTTTACAATATAAACAAAGAAGAAACGCTCTTGATATGAACACCTTCATTCTTTCACCAAAAACTAATTTAAGGGGACTTGTGGGCCCGTGAACGTCGTAATCCCTCGGCGATTTTGGTGCTATTAACCATCTCTGCAGCTGGATATCCTTCAAAAACTATGATTGTATTTGAACCGTAATGTTTTTCAACATACCGGAAGTATTAGCTACAGATGGACGAGACTTTATGGAAGATATGTTTTCTGTCGACTACATGAATATTTGATGTCGACAAAGTGTACTTAATTGGCTCAAAGGCAGCATACAATAAGGATTTTATTTACTTTCTCATAAGTTATTTTGTAAATAATGACAAAGGAAATGGTGCCGGTTCGTAATGAAGGTATTCTTACAATTGTTGTTCATTTCTTTTGACGATACACATTCTTTGAAAAAGTAATAGAGAGTTAATGGAAACCATAACCTTGTGTGATTTTTATGCTGGAAGTAAGGGTTGGCAGAGGGAGAACTTTATCTTTCTTTTTAAATTCTACATAAGCGAATTTTTGACCAATTATGTACCGCATAGCAATTGTACCCACTTCACGCGCCATATGACAAATAATGGAACTATTACCGATAATCCCTATACTAATTGAGATAAATAAAAATCGACGAGTTTATGTAGACCTTGGCTGTCAAGACACACACGAGCTTCTTTCAAATCTACATGCTGTTTAGTAGTATCAACGGATATGCTACAATACTCTTCCATAGCGTCGCACACGTTGTAAAGATATACCATTCCCAATGTATACCTAGTAAGCACGCTGCTGTTCGTTATGCCCTTATCATGTATAAAATAGCCAATGCTTTTCATAGGCCTCATGAGCGTTTGCGTTTGAAAATATTGCAACCACAATTTAGCCGTTGCACTATTTTGTTTCAGTTGCAGTAGCTTCTGGCAAAAGTTCTCGACAAGTGTCAACGCTGCTTCATTCTCACTCGCCGACAAGACCATAAATCGATTATTTTCAAGCAAGAAATGTTGCAATTTATCCTTGTCTTTTACGGAAAGTACAATGTCCTGCAATATAATTTGTGATAAGGCTAGATGTGGTAACATATGCGTTTACAGCACGGGAACACGCGTGTCCAGATAACATTTTATCAATTCAATTTTGTGCATATATTGTACTCCACAGCTCCTTCATTCCGCTTCTCGCCATTAAACACCCAATAGTTTCCATAAACGACATCAACAAATGGAAGGTTCCTAGTACTGGTTCCGCGATACGTAAGTAACTATTTTGGTCGGCATTACCAATGATATTACGTGCGTTGTTTTACATTTTTTTACAGCAAATCACAGTGAGGTATAGATCGTGTTATAGGCGGAGCATTATTAAATGGCTAACACAACACAGATAATTTTTGGAATGGAAGTGATGCAGTGACTTGTTTCATGAAACCATTCCATCCAGGTATCGATGAACCACCAGTATATTTACCATACATCCACATTAAATCAAAAATTGAAAGCAATACTTCGGTGGAAACGGGATGTAATAATTATAAATTTTTAATGATTAAACTTGATAAACCCGATTCACTTCGTTTTGAAAAGGTTTGCAATGGAATTTCGCCAAATTCTGAGACTATTGCCGCCGAAGGGGTTTTCTTCAGGTATTGTTTGATCAGGAACGACAGCACTTCTAGGAGTAACACTTTGAATGCCTCCTATGAGTCCCATGGTATGAAAAGTATGTAGGCCATCGAGAGTATTAGTGCTAAACTCCGCATTGTCAAAGGAAAATTGTGAAAATGCATCCATGTTAATTGCGATACCTGGTCGCATGATAGCTGATAGTTGAAATAATACGCATTCAAGATATGAAACAGAAAATTCCCTATGCTGACATAATATTCAATAGTTCCTTCGATCCAAATTTTTGGTATAAGAATGTACCAAAACCAATTTGCAAGAGAAACAATAAAACTAAACTGCGCTTGTGCCTCAAGATAACTCCTTCAATAAAAGTACTTAACGTTTTGGGTATTACTGCCGTTACACCTTCAAGAAATCTATCGGACGGTGGATATTCTTGTGTTTCATACACATCTGATCTATGTCTTTCAGTACAATACCTGCTGCGGCATTCACAACACGTCATCGTTCCTTACGCATGTCGCTTTCCTTATTTGTATACAATCCTTCCGAAAGTATCTTATATCCCGTATTTTTATAACATACCATTGTTGGTCGTGTACCACGCGAAACTATAATGATATCGTCGTTGATGTATTTTTCTAACAACCTGGAGTTTATCGTTTGCACATCAATACGATATCCCTGGATTTGTTCACATAATTTATTAAGACTTAATTGTCATTCAGTCTCATACTCCTCCACATATGCATATATAAATTCCATTGCTTTGTCTACATGGTTAGCGGGTCGATAACCATTGCTATGTTCTGATGTTTGCTGCCTACTAAATTTTTTCATACAGGAGTGAAGGTACTGCGCCTCGATCGCAACCAAATCTACATTTGCGAGTCGTGATTGTTTTTTGCCTCCCAAATCATCATTACGCTGAGTAGCTAAAGCTAATACTGTATGTTTTATAAAAAATGTGCGTACCTGATAAACAACATCACAGACCTCTACGCGTTTTTTTATATTGATTTTTAAAAATCCTTATCTATCACAGCATCACACAAAAAGCAACTGTTCTTAAAGTTGAAGATCGATACACGAGAACGCAACGTTTACACTACTGGCACTTCCACAACCTTATCTTTTCGATTCAGTGCTGATTTAATTTTTCTCTCATTTATATATGTCTTACAACAGTTGTTATGCACTATTACACTATCAATATTATTAAAAAACTGTACAAGGGCAGAGGCAAAGGGGGTAATGTATTAGGTGTTAACGTATCACTGCTAGCGTATTTAGGTTAATATTCATCATTTGAAAAATAAATGTACTTTTATACTTCTAAAATATGCGCTCTAAGACAAAACTTAATTTTTTTCCGAATCTGAAAAACTATATCTCTATAAATATTGATCGGACAAAAAATAGTTAAAAGGTAAGAGAACCGAAACGTATCGTATGCTGTTACACATGGCCTTTCGTCCAAGGTGGTATTAGTTATCAATTGCCTCCAAATGTAAAAATCTATCGTATCTAGTACATATGCACTTTCGTACAAGGTGGTATTATTTACCAATTGCCTCCAAATAGAAATTCAATTGTATCTGCTCTTGCATCGCAGAGTTCATAGGTTCAATGCTTCCTATTAGAACTTTTCCAAGGTAGAATTTAAACTGGTACAGACAAGGAAACCCAGATTTGGAAGGTAGCACATCTAGTAGTTCAAGGCATCCACTATAGACAAATTACTTGATGTTGCGATCTTGCTTGAGTGTACACAAAAATGTTGACATCTCCAAATACAATAAGTTGCAGGCATTGTTAAAACAAGCATTTGAAACTTGTACGCCACAAAAATCTCACATTCTGGAAGACGAAAACATCGCCAATTTTATAAAAATTGCTGATGATAAAACATACCTAGCAATGAAAGTAAGTTTCATTATTATAACTCCACATTTACAAATAGCATTTATTTAAGTAATCTTAATAATGGGGTATAATGGAGTCTGTAGACGCGAGAAACTAACTGATATCTCTATGCTGTGTCATCGTGGCTATACCAAAAACAAAAAATTATATACCTAGATTTTTTGCCGTG
The DNA here is from genome assembly GCA_035610365.1 of Aquatica leii. Lineage (NCBI taxonomy): Eukaryota > Metazoa > Arthropoda > Insecta > Coleoptera > Lampyridae > Aquatica > Aquatica leii. The sequence goes on along the minus strand of CM069433.1, from coordinate 30,142,649 downwards.
ACCGATCAAAATCGTACTGGGTATTACATTAATAGTCCAATAGGGATCAACACAATGGGAAACGTGCCTAAAAAAATTGCTGTCTTTCTTGAATTACCAAATCCTGAACATTTCACAGACCATTGTTTTAGAAGATTTAGTGCCACACACATTGCAAATACCGGTAGAGATTTATTAGCCATTAAACGCTTGGTAGGTTAGAAAAGTTTGGTTATTGCCGAAAGATGTATTGGCGAATCACTAAAAAATAAAATTGAAATGGCAAATGCGTTTGTGCATCAAAAAAATCTAAATTTACCTGGATGTTCATACTCAGAAGTTGATGTAAATCCACCTAGAATCGAAACGGTATCAGATAGCGAAAAGTTTCAAGAACATTTGTCTTCAACACATGGCCTTACTGTAAATTCAATAGACAATTCAGGTTTATATCAGTGTTTATAACCATTGTACTTTCCAGAAACAACATCCTCCAGAATTAAATTATAGTTTGTCCTTCAATAAAAAAAAATATTTTTTAACTTAGAATCAACTGTGCATTTTGCTTCAATTATTACCAACTTAAATAATTTCGTACTTAAAAGTTCCATGAATTCTTTGTTATTAAGACACTGAAATCAATGACGTTGCGTTCGTTAATGAGTCTAACGAGAGCGTTTGGGACACGACGAGCAAAGCGAGGAGTGCCTAACAGAACGAGTTTAACAATAGACCATTTAAACGTATTTTATATTCAACTACGTTATTATTTAAATTAATATAGAATTTTTTGCTTTGACGAAACCGATATTTGTCATCTAGGGGAATTTGTTTTCAGTCAATTGCAAGTTGCAAACATGCTTACAAGTATCTGTCAAAAACAGACATTAAGTGCTGAATTCTCAAAGTTTGAAATATTTATTATATATTTTTTTATACTGTTATTAAATAAATAACTGCAGTAGCCAACATTAAGCATACTCACAAGTGCATTATTTAAGATTTACTATGAAACGTAACAAACACTCAAGGAAGTGCAAAACAACGATGTCAATGACTTCAAATTATGTACAAAAGCCTATTAAAACTCATGTTTTGTACCGAACTGACTGAAGGTTACGGTGGAAGTTATTGCTACATTTCGCAAGTGTTTATTGAATGTAAATATTTTCTATAGCTAATTAATAATTCATCAATAGGATTCTTTATGATAATCAGTACAAAGACGCTTTTTCTCCCTATTCAATCATAAAACATTTGTAACTTACCGATTATGGAAGTGAAAAAAAAAGAATTATAATCGTAGATGTTTGGCTTACCGTTTGGCTAGCTTCGTCGCAGATGGTCGTGGGTCGGGTGATTAGATGAAAGTCAATGCCCTTGGCGCCCCCTTTTCTTGCAGATGAGTAAAGTACAGAACTTCTAGACTAGAGAAAAGGAAATCCCAGAACCGCAATCCCTAAAGTACATCCCAAAATAAAAGACTGGTTCTCAACAAGAAAGTTTATTAATTTACAAAAAATGTTTTTTTATTTACCTACGACAACCGACCTTATTAAGAAAGAGAGAAAGCAGAAGTCGAATCGCCGTCGTTCACAAAATCTTTACTGCTTTACACTGGTAAGGTTATATTTATGACATAAATAAAAATTACAAAACAAGTCTAAAGTAGTCTCTGGAAGCAAACAATTTTAACTAACGGTAGCAATAATTAGATATGTTCGTGTCATTGATTGATTATAATCCGCCAGTAGCTTTGACGTCAAGTTCGCGAGCCGGATAATTATCTGGGATGTATCCCAGAACATCACAACTTCGACGCGATTGGAAAATCTCTTTACATTTATTGTAACATTTAAATTAAAGCAAACTAAATCGTAATTTTGAAATTTATGTAAGTAATAAAATTGAAGTTTATATCGGTTAAATAGTAATCTTATATACGAAGCAAAAGATAAACATTTAATAAGCGCACATGCTAAGAAACATCGTTTATAAGTTAGTATATTAATTAATTTGTTTGGTTAAACATTTTTACAATCGACGAACACCGTTAAATATTATAGCGAGACGTGATTCGAAAGACCTTCAACAGCACCGGTCCAGTTAGGGTTGATATATCGTTCGTTCCCGGTTTTTACTGTTGGAATAATGTGAAAGTAAGTATCTTTTTAGAAACGCCGCCACCATTAGACAAACTCCAACTACGTGCGGGAATATACCCATAAAATTGAGTTACCAAAGCATGTCGTAGACAATTTACTTCTTCGAATACGCCATAGGACTTAACCGAATATGCCATAAGAGTTAATTAACGGAGTATGCATAAGAGCTAAAATAATAAGAAATAGCTTGTACCTTGATACCACGTTCACCACGTGTAAATAATAACCTACAATATGAGCTGAACAGAAATATATCTGTGCGGTTTCTGCGACTCGCACATCCTAAAGATTGATTTTGGATTTTACTAAAAGAAAGCAGCTATAAATCAGATGTCGATTGATGACAAAATCTCATGATTTTACCAATCATTTTGCTTGTAATGCCGACACACACACCGCACCGGACGTGACCAAAATCAAAAGTGACCGAAAATGTGTTTAGAAGAATTACTCGTGGTTAGGTATTCATACGTTAGTGATGTCAATCTGTCAAACGAAATAATTGCAAGTTAAAATTTAACCGTTACACATTGCTTTTTAAAGACAACTTATATATCGTCGTGAAGCCATGAAAACCTCAAAATTGACAAAATTTATTATTTTATTTATTAATTAATTAATTATTTTAATTTTATAGAAGACACATAAAACTGTTTTATATCGTTAAATAATTTTTAAAAATGTGTTTTTCTCCTTTTTTTCTAAGGTGATTTTAGTAGATATGGTGATTAGCTTTTTTTCTAATCCTTAAAATAGTAACCACTGATTTTTCCACAGTAGCCGCTGCAAGTTCGGTTGTTTTGTCTAAAAGGAGTTCCTTACACTTTACGCTTTTTGTCTACCGAAAAACATTTTTGATAATGTTTTGAGTTTCAGAACGTATAAGTTTTTTGTAGTTTCAGCTTTAATAAGGATAACCTTAAAACATAAAAATTACATTTTATCAAAGCACACTGTAACACAATAAAAAGAATTACTAATTAATAAAACACACGCGAAAAATGTCAGCTGTAAACTGTTATAATTTGCTTTGAACTGTGAATGTACCAACTTAGCATTCTCAAAAACAATTGGACAAATTATTTATAGCAGCAAGAAATTTAAATTAATTCTTTTACTTGACATGGTTTTCGATTATCTTGTTTACCAAGTGGAGCTGTAATTAATATTTTACTTCCAGTCGAGTATATTACACAGCCTTCAGCTTGTTTTGCAGTTAAATCTTAATGTGTACGTAGACTTGATCTGACTGTCTTTGATAATTTGTAATAATACTGCTTCTTGTTACTTTTGTTTTACCGCTAATTATGCACACACATAAATTTGGTGCAAACGAACACTTTTAGTTTATATTAAAGCAAATCCAAATTTTGGTAAAAACTGTAAATCGGTAAAAATCTGCTATAGTTATTACACTGAACTACTCTGAAAATTACTAGCGTAATTTTTATTAGAATTGTAAAAAACATACATACTTTAATGTAATAATATTCTAACTGTAACTTAGCAATTTTAAGTAATTGTTTGTAAGTGTTTTTTTTAACATTACTTCTTTGTTATAAATTTGTACGTATGATTATGCAACGTTTTTTTTATTATTTCAATTAGGTATTTTAACGTCTATATAAAGCTAATTAAATTTTTTTAGGTAATTGTTTAACGTTGATAATGTATGAATTTTTATAACTGAAACTAAATGTGTTTAATCTTAGTCTTGTTGATACAAATTGCCAATTGGTAAGAGTAGATTCCAGAGCAACGTATATTATTACGTTTCAATCAAGCATTAGCACTCTAACTTAGTAGCTTTGAAACGTTATATTGTCAATCAGCACTAAACTTAATGTACTATATACTCTATTGTACGTTATATGATGCTCGTAGAATAGAACTTAAACCACATATTTTACTAAATTTCATGCAAATTTGGCTAAAATGATATGAGTAAGAACTGCTACATTTTAAAATTTGTTAACTTAAAAGTTTTAAACATTCTAGTCTAGAATGTACAAAATTTAAAGTACTAAAAATCTTGGATAATAACAATGCGGTTCATCAAATATGTTATTTGGTTTAAAAAAAAATTCAACACCAATGTAATTGTTCTTCTAAAGCATAAACAATAAAACATTATTATCAAAAATTATGTTATTATAAAAAATACTGTACAACAAATACAAATTATGAAAAAATTAAGTAAAAATATTATCTTAACTATAGAAAAAGGATGAGAAAATAGCATACTTATTTTTGCGTTTATTTACGTTTACATGTATAGGTAAATTATTTTGTAGATAATTATTATGTAGATAATCAAAAACAAGAAAAGTCACTTCTGCTACTTAGATAGCATTGCATTAGAAAACTACAATATTGGAAAAATATAAAATCATTTTTTAGCTTTTGCTTTTAAGTCTAATTGTTTATTAAGTATAAAACAACACGAATATAAAATGCGGGCAACTTTAATTCGAATTGTTTAAATGCGCGCAGATAATAAGATATCGACTTCTTTAGTTATTATATTTTTATATAATTCTTTATGTATTTTTTATAATTATTGGTTTTTTCTCTTTTTGTGAGTATACTTGTGTGTACTTTAAATATGCGAATAGGTTAAAATTTGGACGAGGACTGATCATGAAGTACAATGATCATAACCTCTAACTGATATCGTCTAACTTATCGATGATTCCAACGCTCACTTGATCACAAGGCCTAAATTTCACAGTTGACCACAACGTCCAACTTGATCACAACGTCAAAATGTTACGATAAATCGCAACGCCTAACTTAATTACAACGTCCTAATTCCACAGTTGATCACAACGTCCAACTAGAACACAATTCTCAATTGATTTTGGCGATCACAATGCATTACCGTTTCAGCTTGATTATCAGTTTTTCATTATTAGATAATTACACGGAATATCTAAGAAACAAGTAATAATATTAACTTACTATTATAAAATAATTTTTTTAATATTTATTTAGAAACGTTTAAAAAGGTGTAAGTCAAATTATATAGTTTGATTTATTTTCGTTTAACAAACTTGCGGCACTGTTTACATATTTGTTTTTTATTTAAATTAATTGTTATTATCATTCTATGTTGACGTAGAAAAGTGATATTACATTCTATAGTTATTATGTTGTTATAAGAGCAGTATAAAATAGCTATTTCATTAAAACAAAAATGAAAACAAAAATTTTTTTTTAATTAATTGTTGTCTTTTCGTCATTGTTTCAGTTCTAGTTTGAATTCTTTATCGCACGTTAGACATAAACCTCAAAAACTATGTAGGCAATAATCAAAAACGAAAAACTATCAGTGGTTTTTCTAGAAATCAGTCTTGAAAAAAATTAAAAAAAAGTACGTATGGCGGATTTACCTCGCTCATGAGGGGTAATCCCACCAGTAAGATGAGTAAAGAAAATAATTTATTCATAAAGCTTATTAAACAATATTAAAGATAACATGGTGAAGAACAATATCATTACTGGCAATAATCAGAAATATACATTTTTCTCGTCTATCTTCCACTGCAAACTGCATGTACCCACTTCAAACAGGAGACACACCTAAAACATAACTCATTTGTGTTGGAATTATTGAAATGTTCATAATACTAGTAAATGTATTTAATTTAATAAAGATAAAGACGCCATATTTTATATTCTTACATTGCCAACTATATAACATAATACTTATATAAAAAGAACTAACTAGTGCTTCTCAAACAAAACAAAATATCAGAGAACAACAAAATGTTTAAGGTTACATTCAAATGACTAATTCTAATGTCCAACACTCTATCTCACTTAAATATTTTGTATAATCCAATAGACTCACATAAAGTTTCATGTCGTGGACCAGATAAACCCTTGGTGAAGATATCTGCTTCTAACTCTTCTGAAGGTTTGTATTCTACTGCAATTTCAGCACTTTGTACCTTCTCCCTAATGAAATGTTCTTTTATACTAATATGCTTCAAACGAGATGTTACTAATGGATTTCGTGTTAAGTCTTGAGCGGCAGTATTGTCGTTATATATTAAAACTTGCTGTTGAGGAGTACCCATATCCGAAAGTAATTGCTTCAAATGTATTGCTTCCTTTGCAGCATCGGTTAGGGCCATGTATTCTGCTTCTTGAGTAGATAAAGCTACCGTTTGCTGTTTACGCGACTCCCAGCTAACAATTGATCCGGCCAATTTGAAACAAAAACCAGTGTATGATTTTTTGTCATCGGCACATGATGCCCAATTTGCGTCAGCGTATCCGATCAATGGTTCATGACAATTTTTAAATGTAAGGGCTAAGTCTCGTGTACCCTTTAAATAGCGTAAGACTCTTTTTGCTGCGAGCCAATGTAATTGATCAAAACATGTATTGATTTGACTTAGAAAACTTACGGTATGACTGATATCAGGACGAGTAGCTATAGCCAAGTACATGAGTCCGCCAATCAAGTTTTGATAGGGTAAATCAGGTAAGTTTTTATTTTCGTTCCTTTTTAATTTGAGACCTGGAACCATTGGGGTTTTTACCGGCTTACATGTGTCCATTTTAAATTTTAATAGCAGTTTATCGATGTATCTTGTTTGTGAGGCTTGAATTGTATCATCTTTTCTATGAAATTCTATTCCGAGACAGTGCTGTAGATTTCCCAAATCTCTCATTTTAAATATGTTCATTAAACCATTTTTTAACGTATTTAATTTATTTCTGTTGTTGCAGAAAATAATTATGTCGTCGACGTAAATTCCAAGTAAAGTTTTATCTCCCTCTTCGATGTCTTTGTAAATACACGGGTCAGCGGATGATGGTTGAAAACCTAATTGCTGAAGTTTCGTGTGTAGTTTTTGGAACCATTGACGTCCTGATTGTTTTAAACCATACAAAGCCTTTTTGAGACGACAAACAGTTTCTCGAGTTTCACCAACTGCTTTTGTTAAAATTTCCAACATCTTGCTTGCTCTTTGAAAAACTATTGAATTTGTTGATTCACTTTCTTCAAGAATTATTTTATATAAAAATTTTTCTAAATTTTCAGGTTTCTGCATAAAAATCTCTTCTTCTAATTCTCCGTTTAGAAAAGCAGTTGTGACGTCAAGTTGATCAACATATAAATTTTCTTCTGCTGAAATGGCTAACAATAGGCAGATGGAACTCAATTTTGCAACTGGTGCATAAGTTTCATTATAATCGAGACCTGGTCGTTGTGCAAAACCACGGGCTACAATACGAGCTTTTCTTTTCTCTAGTTCGCCTGATTACTTGTATTTACTTTTCAACGCAAATTTTGAACCAATTGTGTTTGAATTTTTATTTTTTCTGGTGATTTCCCAAGTGTCATATTCCAAATGAGCTTTAATTTCATTTTTTATCGCTGTATTCCATTCTTCAGCATCATTTCCATGTAATGCTTCATTTATACATAAGGAGGACATTTCATAATCAGCAGTCCAAGAAGGAGGTTTTATTTCATCTCGGTTTCTTAGTCCTAAATTTAGCTGTACATCGAGTTCTTCTTATTGATTTTCATCTTCTAAGAAATTTTCTATTACGTTATTTTCGTCTGCTTCTAAAACGTTTTCTGTTGAATTATTTTCATTTTGTATTGAAAAATTAATTTTATTTGTTGAACTGCAACTTGTATTTTCTTCCTGTTCTGCCTTACTTTCTAATTCTTCAAATGGGTTTGACCGTTGTACATTTAAATTCGTACCATTGTAGTAGTATTTATTCATTACTTTTATGTCTTGACTGACTATGATTTTTCTATTTAATAGATCCCAGATTCGGTAAGCTTTTGATTGTTTTGAGTATCCTACGAAAATTCCTTCGATACCTCTAGGCTCAAATTTACTTGTGTTTGCTTCTTTATTTAGATAAAAAACTTTAGCTCCAAAAATGTGTAAATGACGTACTGAAAGTTAATGACCAACTCATTTTTCAAAAGGAGTGCAACCGTCTATAGCTTTTGAAGGAGACCTACTTATTAAGTAATTTGCACAATAAACTGCTTCAGCCCAAAAATAATCAGGTAGTTGTGCTTCTAAAAGCATACAACGTGCGTTATCTATAAGAGATCTGTTCTTTCTTTCAGATAATCCATTTTGTTGTGCAGTTCTTAGAACAGATAACCTTTTTTGTATTCCAGTTTCAATTAAATATTCATCAAATTCTTTATTTATATATTCAGATCCGTTGTCATTTTGTAAGAACTTTATTTTTCTTTCAGTAAAATTTTCAACTTCATTTTTATATTGCTTGAAGTAATTTAAAACTTAATTTTTATGTTTAAGGAAATAAATTTTCCCATAACGACTGTGTTCGTCAATGAATGTTACAAAAAATCTAGCGCCGCCTGGTGATGGTGTACGCAGAGAACCAACAACATCAGAATGGATTATATTTAATAATTCTGTAAACTTAGGTTTTTTTCTTGTTTTAAATGGCAATCGAATTAGTTTTCCTTTTGCACAGGTTTCACATTCACTTAATTTATCATTGTCTTTGAAAGTCATTCCTTTTACAACACTTTTATTTAATGCACATTTTAAACTGTTTTCATTTATATGGCCTAATTTTCGGTGCCAAATGTCTATATCTGATAAGACGTGTTCATTGTTCAATTGATTTGTGAAATAGGCAAATTCACCATTATTTTTAGATAAATAGTATAAACCGTTTTTCTTTGGTACTGTAGTTAGGATTGTGTTTTCACTATTGTCAATTATTTTTGCATAGTCTTCTGTAAAAGTTACTTTAAAACCTTTTTCTGTGATCTTTGGAACAGACAATAAATTAGTAGTTAAATTTGGAACAAACAATGTATCAGGTAGGTTTATTAATTTGTCTTGACAATCCAGTGTAATGAGGCCTTTACCGTTTATTACTGATGTATGTTCAGCTGATGTTAGTTTTATAGAATTATTCTCAATTTTTGTTAAACTTTATTTATATATAAATTTATTTATTTTAGAGCAGAAATGCGATGTACTTCCAGAATCAAGACACCAATCAGATGAATCTTGTTGAATAAGTTGAGTAATCCATAAGCATTCTTCAATTTTAAATGTCGATTCATTTTTCTTTTCAGGATTTCCACCAAAATCTGTTTTTGTGTTATAATTATTTTAATTATAACTTTTATTTTTTGAATAATGATTTCTGTTTTGATTGTAATTCCTTTGTGGATTTGGTTTTTATTATATTGACCTTTGTTATAATTCCAAGGTTTCTTTTTATTTTGATTATACGAATAAAAACAATCTTCAGAATTTTGTCCTTTAAATCTAGCTTCTGATTCTTTAAGAATTATAATTTTTAAATCTTTTGGATTTGGTAAAGTATCTCTACTCTCAATTGCAACTCAAAAATTTTCAAAGGTAGGTGGCAGGCTATAAAGCATCATTATGCTCAATAAATCAGCATTAATATCAACTTGCATGTCTTGCAGCTTGTCGACTGTATCCATAAATCCATTTAAATGATCTCTGGCATCTTCGGTATCTTTCATTTTTTGTAAGACGAGTTTCTTAAGTAAAGAGGCCTTCTTAGCAGAACCTTCACTACGATAAATACTTTTTAACGTATCCCAAACAGTTTTTGACGTTTGACATTGTTTCACCTGTTTTAATTAATATGGGGACATAATTAATAAAATATCTGACTTTGCATTTAGGTCTTCTTGTATCCACTTGGCTTTTTCCTTTTCACTGGCTATTGCTTCCGGTGGAGGCAACTATATAACGTAATACTTATATAAAAAGAAGTCACTACTGCTTCTCAAACAAAACAAAATATCAAAGAACAACAAAATGTTTAAGGTTACATTCAAATGACTAAATCTAATATCCAACAATTTGTTTTTCCAAATTTACTGCAGATATTTTCATCAGCATCCGGTTCATAGTATAGACTAGGTTTTAAATCATCCTACTCATCATCGTGGCAGAGATTGGTGTCATCTTCTGTTGACTCCAAATCAGAAGATTCCAACGTAAGGTTCCGTCGTCCAGACTTATTCATTATTTTCTTTTTGTGGAGAGCTGCTGCTGGTGCTTTTATTTTGCTCTTAAAGAAATTTGAATTTCTTATTTCATCCAGTTTTTTTGCTCCATTGTTGGTATAAATCTTTATTAAGAGTAGCAGTCATTATTTCGGAATGCCGCTTCTTTATATTCTGTTGTTTTTCTTGCATCTTGAGTGTTGAAGACGGCACTGGTGAGAGATCGAACGCTGAACGTCATCTGTTTCGAAGTCGATAGAATGGAAAAACTTGAGCGAGCAGCTGCCTAGTTATTACACCGTCGGTTGGGAATTTTCAGAAGGTTGTTGATAAGTACATAAATTAATGCACGCAGATCTTCTCTTATTGTTAACGCAGGTTGCTGATCCTAGTTAAGGGTTGGCGCAAAGTCATCCTCACTAAACCTGTCACGGTCTAAAAGATATATCCCCGACGACCTAAATCTGGACACACATTTAAATTGAAATTGAATATAGATGCTATGTCGTAGGGGGTAATTTTTCATTTAATATTTGTTTTCTTAAATAATTTGCTTTCTCTATTTAAAGCTGATTTCAATGAGCTATACAACGATATATCCAGAGACTGGAGTCTATGTGAAGTGTGGGGTAGAATTGAAACCACAGTGATATAGTTTGTCTTACAGAATTCAAATATTCTTAACGAAGTGTGGCAGCAGTCTAATATTAAAAGCACAGGATTATTTGCTTGAGGTTTTGTGAATTGGCAAAAATGCTGTAGCCAAAAGAAGAAGATTTCCTCATTTATCGACTCGTTGTCAATACATCTAAAAACGGCACCTTCTAGACAACCTTTCTCCAACAAAGGTGTCATTTGTTTACGAGGATATATAAAGAAAGAACAAAAGTTCCCGCAGCATTGATAGCACAGCACACTGTTATATTTTTATTTTGCTCCCAACTAGTGGCAGATCCCATCTGTTTCTGACCTTTAAGTCCTAGAATTTTTCTTGGTTTTTGCACCGTTGTGATGCCTGTTTCGTCGACATTAAAAATTCTTGACGGCAAAAAGCTGAATTTTCTTATAACAGTTTCTAAATTGTCATAAAATGTCTCAACTTCTCTTGCATTAAATACAGTTATTCTGCTCAAGCTGGTTGGTTCTGGTTTTCGTAAACTAAGTTGCGGATGTCTCTCTAACCAGTTGAGTCTTGCAAGTTGATTGGCAGTATTGAACCTATGTTTTATTTTATTTTTTTCCGCATATTCGTATGCTAAACGTCTAAGTTCTGTATGGGTTAATCAGTAAAACATTTTTGCTAAACGTAATACGTGATCAGCCATTTCTTTCTCCTATTCAGAACTGAAAATCGGTATGCGGCCTATGTAATTTTCCTGGATGTTTATAGTTTTTATCATATTTCTCAAAGTGCTTCTTGGGATATGAAACAATATTGTAGCTCTTTTCACAGACAAGCCATATTTTACAGCTTTTATTGTCGACTCTAAGGTTGCACTAGGTGGATATACCTACAATTGTATTAATAGTTACTAACATTGGAAATCCTGCCACTGGCGAAATTTTCCCAGCTCAACATGGCGGTTTAACTCCAAACTTATCCGGAACACCTTTATAATTAATTTAACATAACTTATACAACAAAAATGTGGCGAAATGTATGCGAAACACTCCTAAAACGCTTAGCTTCTAAATGATCATCTTAAAGTAAAAATATTATAAGATTAGAATAACTCACCTTTGATAAACGTAAATGGAATAAGTAGATGAAAAAAACTTTTAACTATTGTTGAAGAACTCGAGAGAAGAGCGCCAAAATGTGACATCTCAATAGAAACAGTTACCGCTAGATGTCGGGACATGCAATATGTTTGTTAATCATGGCGGCATTCCGCCACTCTTCTTTAAACGCGTACAAAAAGTGTTTGTTACATCGTTACGAATTCCTTATCAATTAAAACAGTTAAATTAGTATTCTATTGATTTTTTAAAAATTGTTTTATTAACACTTTGAATGCTAACGCGTCGGCTGCTTCCTTTGCGGGATGCGTACAACATGCGAGTGCATTCAGTTTGATTTTTGACGTGCGTAGATGTGAGCGCGTGCGAGGTACAGTTTTAAGTTTTTGAGAGCATTACATAAAGGCATAGATAATTGGAAATTTTGTGTGATGCGCGAAAAGCTCCGAATCAGCCCGGACCATCTGGACCAAAAAATCCGTGCGTTTCATTTAATAGACGTTCTACATTGAGCTATCCACGCACTTTTCAAACACACTGGACGATAGAAGACCTCTTACAAATCCTGGTAGAATTAGATGACGACTTAGAAGATCTATCTTATATAGATATAGACGTTGACGATGATTAAGACGTCAGTATAAGCGAACGCGATGGAGACTTTGACGTCCAAACGTTCGCATGTAAAAATTTGATTATTTGAAAGGATAGCAGTAGCTAAATTGGAGCAATGCATCTAATATGATAATAAGATAATTTCTTTTACAATGGACCACGAACTTCTTGCATCTACTCAAGGTAAAATATTACTAACATGCTCATATTACTTCAAAATGGAACATATAATTTCAGACAACTAACAAATTCTATGAATTAATTGTTGAGGAAACGAATCGTTACGCGGAAGAATTGTTCATGTTGAAGAAAAATTTTGAACATGGAAGGATTACCAAATAGAATCCCTTTACAGTCAAAAAATTGAAAATATTTTTACGATTGTTTTTTGATAACCGTACGGTCAAAATGACAAGAATTCAGGACCTCAGGGTCACAAGTTTGTTTCGATCGTGCTTTCTTGATTATATGGGCAGGAATCGCTTTTTGCTGATTTTAAGGTGTCTGCATTTTGCGGAAAACCCTTCCGAAACCATGTCCAAGCCTGTAGATCGCGTTTTCAAAATAAGACCGATAATCAACTACAACACAAAAATGAATGAAGTTTATTATCCTAGCAGAGTTGTATAGATGAATTTATGCTGCTATGGGGAGGTCGTTTGGCGTTTTGCCAATACATTAGCAATGTCCTGATCGCAAAGGCTTTCCAAGTCAACTTATAAATTAAAAACTGAAAGGGGACAAACAGTTTCCAGATATTGGCAAGGTGTAATTGATAGGGAAATGTCGAAACAGGCGTGAAGTCAATTATATTACCACCAAATATTCAGATGGATAAAATAAAGCACCAAAAAACGAAACCCCAAGCTATTATTTAATGCAATAAGTTTATGGGAGGACCTAATCGTCAGGATCATTTTATGGCTTATTATTCGTGTTAACGGAAAACCGTTCAATTGTATAAAAAATGGATCTCTATATAATTCAATTACTACTGTTCAATTCCTATCAGTTGTACAGGATATACAATGCACCTAGATTCAAATTTGGTTGGACATCATTCACCGTTTATTACCAGAAGACTACTAAACACGTTTTGAAACACCGACTAAGAGGAGAAAACGGTAAAATGAAATATACGAATGTGTGCCATGTTTAGCAGTTTTTTTGTGTTGATCCTCGTTTTTATCAATATCATAGAAATATGCAAATGTATACGCAATACTATCCTTTGAACATTAAAAAAAAATATTTGAGATTCTGTAGCTTGTAACGCGCCAGTATCTCAGTAGCGTTGTACAATAAATCTGTTCAGTTTAGTAATGCTACCGACGCACTGGTGCGTTTTCGTAATTTTAGTGAAAAATATTTTCAAAAGGCTTCATTGTTCAGATGCTTATTACCATTTGATGTTCTTTAAATATATAAAACAAACTATGTTAGCAGCTTTTGGGATTATAATTGCACTCATCATTAGCAGTCAAATGTTAATTATAATATTAAATTAATATTATTAATTATTAAACATTTATAAAAAAATCCGTGTATGCATTGAATTCTCTTCGTGTTTAGGTCAGGTCTTATTGCTCTTCGATCGTTACTCCAAATCTGGCACTTCCAGAACGGTCGTGCCTGGTTCTGCTGGTTATAATTCTAATTCGGACCTAATCTTGTTGTTATCGCAACCAAACGGGGCTAGACGATCGATGTGGACCACTTTCAGAACTTCATATAATCATTTGTAAATTTATTTGTCGACAGTTTTAATACATTATTCACCAGGAGCAAACACGATATTATATTTTAAAACTGTTTTGTTTCAATTAAAAAAAAAATATTGGCACAATGTAAACTTATTTTTCAAGTAGGAGAGAGTCTGGAATTAGAGCTTTTTTAAAAATGTGATGCTATAAATTTCGGTACTTTTGGCATCGTAACAACCTAATTATTAACTAAAAACACATTGTTTTTGGAAAATACTAATATTTTGAAAGTTCTGCAAAGTGGCACTGATAGTACAGTAGCATTATCTGTTTAAAATAGTGGCCACCCTTCAAATAAGCGAAAAAGTAATTGAAAAATACTGTATATTTTAAAATAAACTAGAGTATATAACATATCTTGAGTAAATACATGTATATTTTTAAAAAATGAAAACTCTATATAATTTTAGTAGTTTACATTGTAGGAAGAAAAATCTATAAAAACAGTTTTTTCAGGTTGTGCCAAATAAAGAATGATTTCATAGACTGAAACGGCTGATGTGTCGGGGGGAACATTTGGATAGTAGAAATTGCTCCCGTGGCGCCTAAAACACGTTATCTTGTAATCTTCATTATCTTACTTGTTTATTATTCGACCTATATAATATTTAACTATTTTTGCGTCGGAAATTTGACTAATACAAATGGGCCTTTATTTATCGTTGACAGATTATTCATGAAGGGATAATCTTCTTCTTCTGGCTGAGTAAAGATATCAATGCTTTCAAAATATGTCATCTGTTTGATGTTTCTATCAGTTAAAGAACTGCTTTCAAAAGATTCACTTTTTGTGAACATTCCAAAGTTTAAAATTCCTTTATCATTTAAACTGGATTTTCTAGCTTCTTTGAATTCCGTAAAATTTCAGATTTTATCTTTCTGAAACTTTTTATTTTCATTTGAAGCTGTTGTCTTTGTAAAATGTGTTACATGCAAAAGCTATAAAAAACGAAAATTGCTTGGATAAAGCAACATAAATGAAAAAAATTCCGGTGCTTAGTGAAGACGGTCGCAGGACGCTTTAAAACAAAACCGTGATTAAATAGGAAACTCAAAACGTAAAATCAAAATAAAACAAAAGTCAAAAACAAAAAAGCGCCAGAAAGGTGTATAGCTTAAAATGAGCTTCTGAACCTTGCCAACCAAAAAGCCCGCTCCTGATAAACACGCTCTGAACGGTACTTGCCATTATCAGATTGTACTATACTAAAATATGTAATATTAAAATTATTTTGTAAGAGCGCAGGCCGAAGAAAGAACAACTTTTTACAAAATTAACTATTTAACGTTTATGAAATTTAAATTAAACACAAATAAAGTAATAAGTATAATGAAAATAATTACATGAATTCAGATGAAATCGCAAAAAAAACTAAAATAAAATAAACGTATTTAAAACAAAAAAAAACCTATAAATACGTAGATTCAAACTAAATTTACAAAATATAACAAATCGATTATGTACCGTTAAATTAAATTAAATTATCAAAGCATTGAACGCAGCTAAACATAAAAAAATAAGAAACAATCAAAAAATACACTACAAAATAAACATTCTATATCAATAAAATAAAAAATCTTAATATTACTGTTTTCATTTAATTTGAAAACTTGACGTCGATATTATTAAAAAAAAAGTAAAACTGTGACAATTCGTTTTTAAAATCATTCAAATGACCGATAATTCGTAGTGTTCGTGTCGTTATAAATTAAAAGTTCTAATGGTGCGAAAACCACAGACCACAAACTTTATTTTGTTTACATTCAAAGTTTTTAAGCACTCAAGTTAGCGAAACGTAAAATTATACTTGGTTTTGTATAGTCATACATACCTTAAATTTTCGTAGTTAAAGGAGGTGGGTTTTTGGTTGGTTATGAAGCCTTCCAAAAGAGTTTGCTCAAAAATTCGAGTGGTTACAGTTTTGCGTTGATCCGTCGGAAGATTTTTAACCGCCAAAAGCAAAGTGGAATAATATGGCAAAAAGTCGGCACTTTAGACAATAAATCCCTTGAAACTCGAATTATACTCGGGCCCAAATGAATCGTCAAACCCGTAAAATATACGAATTAAGAAACATTCCATTCACTCAAAACTTTATTGAACCCATAATAAACCTACGGACACCACTACTACGAATGAAACCTCTCCCGTAACTACATCCCCGGAAAAATAACTCCGAAACTTATCTTCTAAAAACGAAAATCAACTCTTTTATCATTTCGGTACCTTTCCAACGCTACAACCCGTGACGTAAATCTTCGTGAAAGAAAAAGTTACAGTAAAACAATGACGTGGAATAAAGATGCAAATAAATTTAATTAACACGCAAAAGTACAATTCGTTGACCTTGCCTTTCTCACGGCAAGAAAAGCAACGTTAACAAAAAAATATTCAAAAGCTGAAGATTCAATTACAATCATTAGGATTAACTTTAAAACCTAACATTAAAAATGACTATCGGAAGTCATACATTATAAGATGGATTCAAAATATAATATGATAAAATCAACCTAAATGATTCAAGTGGATACGCACTAAATATGTACTTAATATACATATTATAATTTACACTTAAGATGCATTTAAAAGCGTGAAATCAATTCAACGCAAAACTATTTAAATGGCCTCTAAGAAAACAAAGTAAATAAAACCAACTCAAATACTTGGTCTTTCACAAAAGAAATCGCACAAAATCAAACAACGGTTACAAAAAATTTTTGTTAGTGGGCAAAATAAACAGTTTTTGGTTAACTGAATCTTCCTCCTTAGGGTTTGTTGATGGCATAACAATGATAACTTTATTATTGTGAACTATTTATCTAAAATTTTCTTTATTAAAAATATATTTACTACTTCTAGGTTCGTTACCGTTTGGGTCAAACGGAAAAATCCCAGTGGATCTAAATTCTAAAATCAGAAATATAGTTTTGTGTAGTAAATGCCAACGGTTATGCTTCACCCAAAATTTTTACAGTATTGTAAATAGTGATTTGATGGTCTAGATTACTTAGAAGTCATGCTTGACAATGCTGATTGTAATATTTTTTCAAACCATAGTAAACATTTTTGTCTAGGGGTTGCAGCTTATGGCTAGTAAAAGGTGGTAGAATTAGTAAAATGACATGATTTTCTTTGGCTAACTTGATGTTTTCCGGCAATAACTTTTCCTGTTTCTTGGACTGTTGTAAGCCTAGTTTCATCCACATTGTAAATTAGTTGAGATCCGAGTTGGAACTTTTTATATAGGTTTTTTCGCACGTTAACTTTTTTGTCTATTTTGGATTCAAACCATGATAAAGTTTTACTCGGGTTAGGAAATATTCGCTCAGGATCTGTTCTTCTTCGAAACAAAATAATTGGGTTTGTAGTATAATTTGGTTCTAACCCTGGTACTCTTTCTAATATAACATTCCAAACAATTTCATCTCTTTCGGTTCTTGATTTTTTGTCCATAACACCTTAAAGTTTTTCAAATAATTTCGTATGGAATTGCAGCGATTTTGACTTACATTCCACTATTTTCCATATCACGCATAGTTTCAGCATAGGTTTGGCTATTATTTTGTCTGCTTCGAGACATTTTGTGGCATTGCTTAAAATTTACAAAGCAGTGGTGGCAACTGTACCGATAATAAACGAGAATCGCTGTACTAATAACTTTCTCTTAAATTAAAAACTGGTTTTCAAAAAATATATAAAAAGAATGTAGGTAAATGATATTTCAGTTAATACTTATATATATTGCCACAAGTCCAATATTTTTACTTGTCAAAAACACTAAAATATTACAAAATTTTGAACACACAAATATTTTCACAACGTGATAAATTCTGCCATTAGGCAATTATTAAAAGAAAGGTTCGACAATACCGTAGCTCTAACTTTAAGAACAGAAGCAATAATTAGTTATAACCTTCTTTTTTTATTACTATTTTCAGTTTGATTAAGTACGCATCTATAATAGAAAACATTTACAGTTAAAACCGCTTTGATTTATTTTGTGTGGACCGGAAATGGCGCGTGTGAAAATTAAATTCTTATGGGTTTTCGTCTTTAAAACCCTAAAGAATATTTTAAGTTAATCTAAAATCTAAAATACTTCAGCAACGTTTTTTATGTTTTTTTATAATTTTATATGGAATGAATTCCGTGTTTTTCTCATGTATTTTATTTTATACTATTTTGTCCAAAATTGTATATGTTTATTTTTTTGTTATATAATTTATTTATTTTATTTTTGTTTTTTACTTTTACTTCAGCTGTATTTTTTTTTATTTTTCTTAAACCGTTTCCCAATTGCGTTTGTTTTATTTGTTAAAGTGGAATATTTGTTGCGATTTATAGTCATTTTTCATTCATATAATGCGTTGTTTATACTGAACTAAACATTTTTAATATAAATGTTCTATATAAATCAAATTTTGGTTATCACACCGATACCCTTTATCGTTTGATTTTGTTATTTTTTCATCATTACACCTACGATTTTGATAATTTTTGTTTTATATTTACAGTCTTTGTAATTAATTTGTTGCAGTAAGAAATTTTAACACTTGTTATTAATGATTTTGTAACATACATATTATTACAAAACATCTGTCTAGTGCACAAACGTTTTTTAAATACGAAACTTCAGCAATTAATATAAACTGTTTTTTTGGTTTTTAAAATTCTGTATGATAAATTCCAAAATTCAAAATAATTAAATGTTGTTCTTTAGTACAACATAATTATTTGTATTGTTTTGGGTTAAATTTAAATTTTCAATCAAGAATATTATAAATAGATAGGCAATCAATAATCAATTACAAAATAACTCTATATTCACGTAATAACAAAAGCTCGATATTATAATAATTGTTTTATCTATTTATATTCGTTCCGATTCCAAAATTTTAGTTGTGTTAGATCATAAAACTTATATAATCATTTTACGTTTTTTACTTAGTGTAAAACTTGTAATAACGTTAACAAACCGAAGAATTCATTATATCGATTTTCCGCCTATTTACATTAACTTTAAGAGGGTCATTATTTTCAAGTCAGTCATGACATGTCGTGAACATTAAAAACGTGATTTTCTGTTCTTATAAAAGGCGCCTAGCGTTATAAATAAATTTAAGCTTTGTAACAACGTCTTTTTATAAATAGGCTAAGTTACGTAGGCGGTTTGCGTGATGAACAAGTAATTTTATATTCAACATAGTATGTAGATTGTGTGAATAAACAGATAAAGTAATCACAAGTAGATGATTTTCTCTGTATGGTTAAGGGAAAGACTCTAGTAGGCACGACGCAATGCAGCGCCGTGACGACCGCGCTGGCGCCTCCTAGCGCCACCACCCACTCGGTCACACTTCCGGCACCTTTTCTATCGTGATTAACCGTTGATTGTGTTATATTATGTTTGTATACTTGTCAAGACCTTCGTACTTAAAATATTAACGTAGAGATATAACAACTATCAATATATTTGTCATTGTTATTAACCAATACCTCTTGTATTGATTTCTTCTTTCAATTTTATTGCGCTAAGCTCTCAATGCAATTTACACTGTTCTCAAAATTTGGTTATTTACTAATTTTTAAAATAATATAAACGTAAATTACATTAACGTTATTATTATTATTTTTTTTTTTTTTTTGATGAAGCAACAAATATTTAGGAAGTAATTTAATAACTTGCACTAATGCTTTTATCAATGATTTTTTTATTTATTTATCTACAACGCCTACTATAAAAAACTTTTTATTGAGTATCTAAAAATAAAGTGCTTACTTAATTTTCAAACTATTTTTGTTATATACGATTTAAGTTTCCATTGTTGGGAAGAAATATAGATTTTGCTTTTTACGCATTTTTGTTGTATTTAGCTTAATACAAGTGTCAATAAAATAAAGAATAAAATTCATATTTTATTTATTAGCGATGAAGAAGAAAAATTCGAACACGTCGATTTTTTTTGTGGGATTCTATGAATGTTAATTTTAATTTTTTAGTGTATTACTCTGGGGTCTATGACGTTCTTGACTTTTTTTGAATAGAACCTTCTTAATTTTTGGCCAAGAATAAAAAGTACATTTTTTCTAGATTCAGAAATAAAATAAATAACAAATAAGTGTTAAAAATGACAATTGACCACTAATGTAAACATACGGTGTAAACATTTGTAAATTGTGGCAGGTGCCAGTTGATTATTTTTGTACTTTAAATCTAATCTCACTTTATTTAGGTGAATTGTAAAAATTGGCATTGTCAACACACTTGCACTTACAGTGTTAGTGTTTGTTTTGTAAGTAACGCTTTGGATTTTTATAATTCGCGTATTATCAAATTCAAATTCAAATAAAACGTATATAAACAAGCAGTCTAGTTTAACTTTCACTATATTATTTAATTTTATTTTATTTAATAAGTAATTTTAATAATAACAACAGATAATAATTAGTCTAACAAAAACAAAAAATGGCAACAATAAACATAATTGAGCCGTTGAAAACCAGAGTGGTCTAAGTCAAAAAATTCTGTTGTGAGATAAATTGATCTAAAGTTATACTCTGATTGAAAAATCACCAAGTGAAACTTTTTGTCGAAATGTTTTAAGAAAGATGTTAACTTAAATAGCCTTGAGTAATTTATTACAATTTTGTTTGATTTTTTTAACTTTTTTTGACTTAATCCACTATGGCTTCAACGTTTTCCGGAACTGAGTGCACAGTCAGTATTAACAAATGGAAAATAATGAAGAATAAATTTAATTACATATTATGTTTAAAAAGTAGAAACTACGGTCACAGCAATTAAAAAATATATATTTTACTATGAAAAATAAAATTATGAATTACAGAATCAAAATATATTCAAATTCTTTATGCGTCCTCATCCAAATCAGACTCGAGTGGACCACCGTCTTCATCTACATGTTCGGCTGTAGTTATTATATCCCTGAAATATTGTTGGTAAACTGGAGGAATAAATTATAAAAGCTCTTTCATAATTTTTTTCTTTTTCTCGTTTACCGGCGAAGGAGATTCATATAGCGGTTCAAGAAGAATATTTTTTAAATATTTTGCTATCCCTTTGCGATTTGGAAGTAAATTAATTACTTCAAAAGCAAACTCATCGTTTAGTGTTTCCTTATAAAAAACCTTATAAGGTTAATCTTTTTTGAAATGAAGCCACTGAATTTTCAACCAGGATACAGAACCACTGGCTTTGTTTTTATTGCGGGGTGTTGCAGCTTTGTCCAACAATTTGGAGGAATAAAAGTCATTTTGCTTTATTTTACGGACAGAAAATGGTTTCTTGGGTCTGCACTTTTTTATTATAGAATACCAATCTTCTGGCAGGTATTTTATTCGATTTTTGGCATATTGCTCTATGTGCCCAAAATTCCTATCATTGGGCAAGAAAGAATGTCCAGAAACCATGAATTTGTGATCAATTTCTTCCAAGTTTGTATCCGCTAAAAGTTTGAGTCAAAATAAACATTGATTGTAGTTTCTATTCTGACCGCCGCATGCATCGCTGTAAGCAATTATGTGACTTGCCCGTCCTGCATTTTGCGTAATATGTTTGCGTATGCATGATCCTGTTTCTTGAGCTCGCCTAGACGCAGAAATTTCATCCCAATCGTACATGAACCCTGTATCTTCTTTACTCAATTTATGTATGGCAAGATTGTAAACATACATGTTTCTGTTATAGTATGTAATCCAGCACGTCAACGTAGGATATGGCAAAGCTTTCTCTAGGTCGAAAGTAAACTCATAAACTTTACCCTTATCAATGATAGACAAAGCTCGATCGATCTCCAAACTTTCTCTTGCTTTTTCAGCTTTACGTAAATATAATTCATGTTGTGCTTTCAAATTCTGTTTTTCCTATTCACCAGTCTTACAGCTTTGTTTTGCTTTCCACAAATCACATTTTACACAACCGTCTTTTGAAGGAGTGTGAAAATGAAGATTAAAATTTCTATGAAATATATTCCTGTAAATTGCTTCTGAAACAGGAATGCGGTTTTCTCCCAAGCGTTACTCTTTGTACAAACTGTACATTAATCTAATGTTTAAATTTGAATAAGGTATTTCTTGTTAGGACTGTGCGTACGTGTATAATGCGATATATAAGCAGGAAATCTGTTGATCTGGTCGCAAACATATTCCATCTGTTCCTCAAAAGTTTTATTTTTTGGTCAATGTTTTCCCCGTACATTTTCCCTTGGGGATGACAGACAGGCTCGCTTTAACGCCCTTTGAAGACGTCCATTCGATATCTCGAATGTCTGCAGAAAGTGTTCCTTACAACCATTCTGAAAAGTATTAACAATGTTTACATTATAGGTTCTTGATGTACTTTTAGCCGGTCTACATGCGTTTCTTGGACGATGTGTTTTAACACCATTTTGTTTAAAAACGCATTTTGCATTGAAAAATTTCCCATTTTCTAAAAGTTTTCGAAAGCGGTTCTTCTATCTTCTTTACTGATTCTATGAAACCAATTTTTTTTGCATTTGCAAGTACTACCTTCTTTGACGCACTAACATATTTAAGTCCCGAATTTCTACGTCGTTTACGAATTGACTTTATATGCTTATTGTATTTTCTAAAACGTTTCCTACCTTGATGCTTCTGATTAGCTTTATTTTCTGAAATTTACTTGAGGTTACATTAAACATAAAAAAGAATGCAGCTCGTATTAATACCTGAAGAAGATGATTCCGAATCTTTAAAGTTTTCAGGATCATATTCGCTTTCACTAGCACAAAATGGCTCTACTTCTGATTCACTAGATCTCATTTTCTAAGAAACTTTGGTTGACACAAACCGAATGACACCGAACGCTTTCAAAGCTATAGGTATCTAAGTGAAACTTGTACCACTCCGGCTCTGAACACAATGAGGAACCGATTACACACCAAACATTAAAGTGACATCTAAGAGAGAAATTCTGAAACATTATTTCTCAAATTTGGTCACAGCGTAGATTCCTGTACAATAAAGTTGAATATATTATCTTAAATTCCCAGTTTTTTGACTTAGACCACTCTGGTTTTCAACGGCTCAATTACTAAGAATAAATGTTTTACAATCCACGTTTCTCTTAAACATATATCAAAACTGAAAAGTTGGTTTAATTCACTTACATTTAAATTATTATAAAATTTATAGAAACCTTGAAAATTCCAGTACATGACAGAAATAAAATCTGTTTCATTTATTGAT
Organism: Aquatica leii; assembly: GCA_035610365.1. NCBI lineage: Eukaryota > Metazoa > Arthropoda > Insecta > Coleoptera > Lampyridae > Aquatica > Aquatica leii. Next base: position 30,119,138 of record CM069433.1, on the reverse strand, counting down.
AATTTGCTTGATTTCGTCAATGTGTACGTATATCGGATACTGTAGTTTAGTTTTTTGGATGATCGAAGTAATTTTTTTCTTTTCGAGTTTGTTTTTTCTTGGGTTCTAAATAAATTGTTCTCCATTTACATATAACTTTTGATAACACCTCTTTGTGGTCCTGCCTAATGATCTTTCTTGTTTTGCTGTTTTTTTAATAATGTATTGTATTTCCATTTCTTTTACTGTGTTATCGTTGTAGATATAGATTTGAGTTCCAGCGAGTTTTTCTTATTTGTCATTACTTCAATTTTTCCTTGAAGATTTTGAAACTTTGCCTTGATGTAGTTTAATTGTGATCGTTTTTCTATCTTGCACGCTTCCATTACAGTAACCTAAATTTTCTGGTAATGTTTTCATCGTTTGACACCATTCCTTTTATAATAATACATTTTTTTTCTTTTGTTTTTCTTGGTTTTCTATATAGTCTTCTAATTTTTCAATTTTTTTATGTACTTGCCTTTTTTCTAAATCCCACTTTTCCTCTTTCTAATTTGTTCTTTGTTGTAACTTTGATATTTCCTTTTTATTTTCTTCAAATCCTAATTTTGTTTCTTTTCGCAAATTTTCTATAGCTTTTAGTATTTATTCAATTTCTGTCTTCTGTGGGTTATTGTGTATGACAGCTTGTGACGTGGTAGGAGATTTTACCGTTTTTTTCTTTTTTGAAATAGGTTTTTCGGTTCTATTTTTGCCGTTCCTCTTCTCTTTTACGTTTTAGAAAATCTGTAATATGTCCTGTACTATCTGCTCGTTGTCTTGTATTTTTAAGTTTTTCAGAATTCATTAATAAAAATTTTAAATAAATTTACTGCGTATTCTACTGTTAACATTAGAATGAATTTAAAATTGTTGATACTGAAGGGTACCAAAATATTGTTTGTATTACAAAATTGTTACAAAATTTGAAGAATATGGTAACGTTTGATGTTCAACGTAAAAGAACATTCTTGTTCACAACAGACGTAAGATTACATTTTGAACATTTATGGCGCTATGTAATTATCAAATGTAATCAAGATTTGTAATTTTTTTAGAATTTTATATTACTAACGTTTATTTAGTAATGTATTGTAACGATTTTAAAATTTATCTTATTATTATATTTTAATTATTTACACGATTATCGATTATTATAAATAGTTAATTTTACAAAACTAAAACACAATACAACGAACATTAATAACATTTATAGCTAACTAAATTTAATAAAAGCAGCTTACTAATGATTTATATATCACTGTCACTGTAAATTTATAAACACTGCCCGTAGATAAGATAATTAATCACGTAATGCTTTTATTTATCTATACTGGAACACGCGCGAAAACACCAAATAAGCACTTATTTATTTTACACCGCACTTACTTCTTTTTAAGACTGGTGTACTCTGATTGTCTGTTTCGTAAATCGTTTTGAAAATTCTTGAGGTATCAGGAATGTTTCAGTATTATATAAGAATTAATAAATCTATAAAAGACGAGTATTTTAAATGTAGATTTAAGTGCATACTTTTAACGTTTTTTGTAGATATGTATACATATTTCATGTATTTTTAGTGCATAACTATCCAAAGCGTAGTCATTATTAATTAATTATGGCTAAATTAAATTACTATTACTATAAAACCTGTAAGTTTTAAAATTGTACTTTTTGCATCTACTTTCGTTTAATAAAACCAAATCGGATTTGATTATTATGTTCAAAGTTAAGTACAAGTTACAAACTTACTGTGTAACATTAACGTAATGGTTAAGCAATTTGTCGCATTAATACATTCTTAAGGATATCAATCTTGTGTAATGTTATTTTAAATTGTTCAAATCTTACAGTAACTATTATTTTAGCATTATTTCTCAATTTCTTAATAGATACAGTAGATAAAAGTCATTCGAATTAGACGAGGGTTTCTTTGAATATTCAAATTTAGACCAAATTAATACGAAGCAGAATATTTTAGAAACGACAAATAACTAAATTTGTAGCTGTAAAATTGTAGAAGAAGAAAGTTGTAAAATTTCCATCACTTTCGATTTTCGGATAATCCTGTTTACTTATACTTTCATGACAATATCGACTAAGTTTGCTCTCATATTTATAGTGAAAAATATAGTAAAATTTGGTTCTGATTTTACTTTTTCTTATTAATAAATATTTTTTTATTTTGATTACAATAGTAGTATTTATATTAGTATTCTTAAAAAAAATAAACAAGCCATAATTCTAAACTTAGTAATTAGCTTGTCCATGATGTGTACTAAATACATACATATTGTGGTGTAAAAGAAGTATGCGATGTTGCCCTGTATAATTATTAAATTTTTTTTAGAATTGCGTGTTACAAAAGGAGTGAACGTCTAATTATTCCTTTTTGATATTTTAATTATGATTATAAACGATAAAAAAACATTTAAAAAAATATATCAAGCGAACAAACAAAACAGAAGAGGTGGCAACGTGTGTTTTTTGATGGAAGAAAAATTTCATTATTTGCACATTTGTACACCCGTACCCACTAAACACCCAGAGAATGAGTTTGTGCATAAATCCAAAAAAAAGAAAGAAAATCTAGGGGGATCATTTTTATACTGAGCAAAATGTATAATACATAATTACGCCTTTATAGGTTTGTACAGTACATAATTAATTTTAGCGCAAAGCAACGATGGGTTGGTTTATCACAAATTGTCAGGGCTAAATTCATCGAAGCACTAATATCAAGTAACCTGTAGTGGTTCATTTCGAAAAAGTAATCTAAGCAACACAAACTAAAGCAAGCAATGATTAGAAAAAAAAACAATTTCAGTAGTTACACATTAAAAACACACAGTTATAAATATTTAAACAATTGTTAAACAGAAATTGGAAACAAAAAGTAGGTTTTTTCTAGTATATAAGTTTGAAATGAAGACAAGAAGTAAAAGAAACATGACAAATATGGGAAATTGAAAAAACAAAAAACGCAAGTGACGAATTAAACAAGAAAAGTAAACAAAGTAGGAATAGAATGTCGGAGATGATGCAAATGTTGATTGAAATTAAACAGAAAACGATGAAAACAAGAGAAGATAGTATAGAGGAGGTTCAAAAGATCAGATAAGATATTAGAAATATTAATTTAGACTTCATCGTTTAGGAATCTATTTTTGTGGCTAGCTTGTCACAAAAATAGATTACAGTGGTTTTGCATGCCCCTCCTAAACGAAGAAGTCTAAATTAATTAAAAAATGTATCAAAGGGTGATAATACATGAGGAACTAGAAAATAAAATTAAAAATAATAACAAGATCAGTGCGCAGCAAATTAATATGGTACAAACGAAACTGAAACAGGAATTAATAAGACTGTGACATTGAAAAGACATGGAAAGAGGTCGAATACAATAAAGAAAGATCGATGGACTAAATACAAAGATGGACAGAAGGTTTGAAGAAGCAAGCATGGAATTAAGAGAGCATAATCAGGAATTAAGATTAATTAAAAAAAAGAGTTACGGCAAAACAAAGGCAAGTGGTATACAATGGACAAAAGATAACCCAATCTCTAGAATAGTAGATCCAACTGTTTTTATCAATAATTTAAAAAGAAACGTAAAAAGGATTGGCGATGTAGATATGCTTAAAACGGCAATGAAAGAAAGAGCTATAATATGGTATTAAGACATTGAAGAGAGATTTAACCAATTTGACGAATATAACGAAAATAATTTTAAATAAATACAAGAGGGAAGCTGAACAGAGTAAAATAAGAAAAATTATTAGCACCGGAAAATACAAGGGATATGAAGGATCTCGTGAGAAATATGCGACAGGCAAAATAAGTATACCCAGCATACATAAAAAAGGAACTAGTGTACTTTATCGCAAGACACTTTGAAGAACTGATTAAAGTGCAAGTGACAATAGAAAAAATCAAGACCACGGATGAGCTCATACAGTTCTTAAAAAGATTACAGCCGGTACTAAAATTTGAAAATCATAGGGATTATAGATACCAAGGGGAACGACCAAGGTTTAGACAACAAGGTTTTAATAGCAGATATAAAGAAGGGCAGCGAAGGCACCAAGAATACCAGAATTATAATTATCGGAATCAAGGATACAGAAATTTTGACAATAAGAATTTTAACTTTGATCGAAACCGTGAAAATAAAATGAATTATGGACCAGGAAACGCAGATGATAATCCACATGAAAGCGGAAATTATAATAATCAATATGGAGAAAAAAGAAATAATGAACGACAAGAAAGGCAGGGATACAGATCAAGTGCATATTATGGCAATAATAACGCGAGGAGTTAGAAGTGATAGTTTACGAGGAGCTCCTGTTACTAGAAGAAGATGTATCAATAATATAAATGTAGGAGAAGTCAGCAACAAGACCGGGATTTTTACTCAGCGACAAGTCAAAATTAATCAATTATATACACTCGACACAGAGGATTTAAACACTGACATCGAGATGATTACTTTACCAACAATTAATGTAAATTTTGAAAATATAGAATTGGAAGCTTTGCTAGACACGGGTTCAGAGGCATCGTTAATAAACAAAGAAGATTTCTAACAGCAACAAGTGCTCACGTAATTCGTCAAACTTAAACGTAGCTCTCTGAGCTGCCTCCAAAAAATACTGTTCTTGGAACAAACTAAACTTAAGTAAGTACTATTTTCAATCGTTTACTTATCACCGAAAATTCTGCACAGTAACTGGATATTGACTACTTATCATCAAATTTATGCGAATGTAAGGCTTGTGTAGGCATGACTTTTTTCGCTTCACTTTTAGACTCATAAATTAACTCAGCCTTCAATCAAATAACTTTTGATGTCGGACAATCGCTGATGTTAACGTGATCGTCATTAAAATTGCTTGAAAGTATTTTTGTTTGCTTCTGTATTTTTCTTACTACCTCGTAGGCACTGACGCTTTTGAAAGCTGTCACTTTCTTCGGGGATAGTTTGATTTTTTGAACAAAGGCACTCGTAGATCTTCATACGACGCCATTTTTAGACCACACTCAACCAAAACCACGACACAATACGCTTATCACACGCATCAAGTAAATCTTTACAATATCGCACTTCATAGTAGACCCATTACCTGTTGTGAAGTGGAGTTTTTAATAAACTACAGCTTAATTGTAAAAATTTATTAGAAAATGATGAATATAACACTTATACTGACGTAATGTGTTTGTATGTACCAAAGATAGGGTAAAAAAGATACGGAACTCCGTGTATAAAAATTAGTATAATTTTTTCGACACTAGTGACATCTATAATTGGTCGAAGAACAATTTTTTTCGTATCATAGAAATCTACACATTATTACTGTAGCGACATCTCAAAGTAAAAATCGACAAAATCAATTTACTTCACTTCTTGCAACTACGAGTTCTGTTCTTTTACGCCCGGAGCAACCTTCACCTTTAGATTTTTTCACGCTAATATGCAATTACATTTGTAAGGTTCAAACGGGGTAAGTGGTGTACATTTTTCTTTATTGGGGGTTTAAATTGATTCTGCTAATTGTCTGTAGCGGATATTGGTACCCACCACATGTTTACCGTTATCACAGAAGATAACTAGCAGGTGGCCTCTTTGAAAAACTTCCAGGACGTCACATTATTGATAACGTTATTATCTTATATACCGTCAAGGGTTGGAAACCTGCAGGATTATCCCTCTTTCGAAGATTAACTACTACAAACACTGGGGAAATTTATGCTGTTAAGTTGAAGGGAAACGCTGCGCATTTGCGTTCTTAAATGATTGGATGCTAAGGAGACCTTTTACTAGTGTTAACATTAGATGCTCGTTTAGATTGGGTTTAATATTACTTTTTAGGTAACTCAAGTACGTAGATTAGCTAATGTCCTACTGGATAAAACCTAGCTGTGAGTATTACTATTTCAATTTCTTTCTTCGATTTGTAATTTGGTGGTCATGTCTTTTATGACCGTACGTGCATGTTAAGTTAACACGATTAATAATATTTATGTGCTTCACGAACTCATAAGCAATGCGCGTTGAGTCTCAAAGGCTTAAATTGTTTATTTGTCTAAAATTTCTAAGATTTGCAAATATAAATTCAGACGATTATGTTTAAGTAAAACTTCAGACTGTCGGTCGGTCAGCTTGTTGTACGGTGTATTGCTCACTATTCGACGCAACTTATAATTCATTTGACGCACGTATAAATATTGGCAAAAACTTACAGTTATATACTTTGTACATCTTCTGTGATAAAATAAATATATATATATTCTGTGTTATTACGTCTATGGTGCTATTTATTCTTTTCCAGCTACGGGTAAAGTTAGACGGTATCTTCCTAACTTAATCTTTCATCGTCTTGGCGCCTTTTTTAGATTTACGTTATAATTTTGCATAACAAATCCTGCGATCCCTCTCCGAAGAAGCTGTGCTAACCGTTGCTTTGTTTTGTTACAAGAAGACCAGCGTAACAATTTATTCTTGGCGGTCCAACTCAAGGAACCTGATTTTCTCGTAACAAATGACACTTCCGATTCATAAAAAAGAAACTGTATGCATGAGTATCATATCTTGAATTAAATTGACAATTTAAAAATAATTTTGAAAAATTGAAAACAGAAAAAGGCGATTCATAATATTCATAAACTATGCTAATAATTGTATTTATCTCGAGAAATGCAAGGACGGATATGAAATGGATAGGAATTTGTCAATTATAGAATGAGGGCGTAGGTCTTTTTTGTAGAGCTTATTATTTACAAGTTTGCAAAAGTAATGGAAAAGGGTTAGGGTGATAAAAAGACAGTATTTGGTTCCAAATGAATTGGAATGCAGGTCACAGGGATTGCTTAATTTAAATGGGATAGAGGAACTAATTTGGCAAAAAATGGTAGGACTGTCAATAAATTTTGGAATATTGGAAAAAATAAAGAATTGGTCACTACGAACTTAATTAACAAGATAAGATTGCTGATCAACGAGAAAGGAACTGTAACCTTTGTACACAATTAAATCATGACTTGGAATTCGAGTCTTCGTTAAAAAAACGGCAACAAGAATTGCAAGTATGATTTAATTTGCGCTTTAAGAGATATCCAGCAAACTAACTATTATTTTGATTACTAATCAAGTACTCGGAATGTGCTACGAGCTACTGCCGGGATCAGAAGAGTTTGAAAAAAGAGAGAATTCCAGGTTTGATAAAAACGAATCTCCATCCGCTTTAGAAAATGCTCCAATAGTACCTCTGCTTGTTTGTAAAACAATAGACACATTAAACGCAGAAACAAATTAAGAAGTCGATGGAGTACGGGATCTTGATTCAAACGTCTTGTGAAAAGATAGTTAAAATTAAGAGCCGTTAGAGAACTCCACAAAGTTTGCACATTTCGAATCGTAGTTAATAATTTATTAATACAGGGGTGAAATTTTTTGTCGTTGTTCACCGATATAAAACTTTATTGATCCTAGTGTCATCTTTGCTTTAGCCCAAAACTCGTAATGGACCGAGTTAATTTTAAGTCTGCGACCTAGCGGAGATTAAGATTTGGCTGAAGAATTAAGAGTATCAAAGAGATCGATCATAAAACTAATAAATTCTTCGGTAGCCACATATTTTATCTGTCCAACACGCTGGATTCTATCTGCAAATTTCAGTAAGGCAGCCAGAAAGCCACTTAAAACTTGTGTAGCGAGTTTTACCCTCATTTTTTGTTTTGTTTCTGGAAAAATATGCAAGCGTGTAAGCTTACATGTTTTACCAGCAGAGTCAGCAGATTGGCTCTTTTTGTACACTTGTTTGAAATGGCAACCCCACTTGAGATTTTAATATCCTTGGTCATAAAATTATTTTTAACACATTTAATTAGATGCGAAACATCAAATAAATGTATAATTTCATGACCAAACATATTGTAGACGCAATCATTCCTACCACTATCAGCTTCAAGACTGCTAAAGGCAGGATGATTATTAGGATCCATGTCACAAACAGATGAAAGTATGCGGAATTTAGTCTTTTCTTGAACGACCTTGATGACTTGCTTTATGCATGAACAGTATTCGCGCATTTAGCGGAAAAGTAGAAAGCAACAAGTTGCTTAAAACTTTTCCGTAAACCGCAAATCATGAACACCAAAGCATGATCAGCAATTCGTATCCCTCTTCCAGCAGCAAATTCCTCATATTAATCAAATTTTAAATTGAAATTACGAAAATAAACTGTAGGATCAATAGACATTTCATCATAAGCTAAAACAACAAATCTTTGCATTGGCATTAATGATTTTTAAAAATTTTTGTTTTTGATTAATTTTTTTAGTGCAATTTACTTGATACTTCAGTGTCTTAGTAAACCAGTTTTACAGAAGATACATTTAGTTATTCTCTATATATACGAGTACGTCTAAACGCCTAGTTCTTTTAGTCCATCTAAGTAAACAAAGGTATGAAAAATGATTTACAATTAAATTTACTTTTATTGTATTGTGCTATTTATTTAAAAAATACGTTATTAAAAAACTATTTGCGTGATTCATTTTTACTTCTAACTATACAGCATACACGTTCGGGTCCATTTGCATAAATGATAGTTAATCGTATCACTACAAATGGACGCGGAAATTTGGACGCGCGACAAAAGGACGCGGACATTTGGATGCAGCGATATTTGGTCGCAACGTCATTTAGACGCAGCGACATTTGGACGCAGACCATTACGTACACCGAATAGATACGTAAACTTTCCTTCGCACTTTCTCCAGGCTTAGGACTGGCAGTACTTGTACTGGCGTGTTTAAAAGTTTTTTTTGTGAATTTTGTTTTATTCAAATTATTTCCATGTTGCAAAACATTCGGTCATTTTACTTCCAATTTTTTATATTTTATTTTAATTTTTTTGGTAGAGGTTTTTGAAATAGGTATATTATCTACATTTTCAATTGAAAGTTATGTGAAATTCCTCGTAGATATTCCATAATTGGACGCTGTGTCTTTATACACTTTCTTTTGTGGGACTATGTTGCCTGCTATTAATTGCTCTATTTTCACACAATTGAGGCTGTTCTCTTTTTTTAATGTTTTTTATAAATTGCCAAATATATGGATGATTGGCTTTAAGTGTAGAGGCAAAGCTATTGTGCCATCCTTCTACCGCATTGTTTGTTCGTGGCAAATTTTCCACCACCTTTGAATAAACATTCCACATGTTTATTGGAAATAGTGGTTGTTTTCATCGTTTTCTCTCTAGACGACCTATCCAAGTATCTTCGAAATAATTGGTGACTGGTAATAAAATATTCTCATTATCAGTGTAAAACTCACTGTCTATTCCTCGTAAGAAGCAATTACGTGGTCTTTGAGTACGAAAGCTAAAGCCGCTAGTTGTTTTAATTGCAAGGCAAAATCGGGATCGTTATTGTACCTTTGTTGTAAACCTGCTTGTTGGATATGTTCCCAGATACATCGGGTAAAGTGGAAAAAACAGCCACATAATGTAGCTTCTGGAAATTGACCTCGCACGGCATTAATAGCTGCTCTTTCAAAATCGACCATAACAGTAGTCGGTTGTAATCCTGGTTTCAACCTTTTAAGATTTTCAAATAATCGTGTATACGTGTCTTCAGTTTTGTTGTAGAGTAATGCATACACCGTTGGGATTACATTATTGTATTGTACACCATGGATAATATATACTTGCTGGTAAAGCGGTGGAGCGACTTTAAAGGAGCCATCCATATACCATTGTCTGCTATGCTCCATATACGATAAATTTCGTTCAGTGGAAAATAGCAGAATGCGATCTTCACTTGGACCACTGCCAAATAGAAGAAACGGTTCCCCGATACTATCTTGTAGGTATTCATCTGGAATAACTAGCTCCATTAAATTTCTGGGAGTTGCCGGGGCATCTTCTTTTTGTTTTCTAATACGTTGTACTGTTCGCTTCATGGATAACACCGAAGGTAATTGCCCTGCTGCTGCGCAAGATGTACCTTCTGCTACAATAGCCAACACACCTTGAGTTATAATTTGCAAATCTTCAGCTGCTGTTTTCATTTGGTTTATGACTCTCCTAGCTTTTATGTTAGCAGCATCAACAACATGATTGTGACTTCTTCGTCGAACGTATGTACGCGACCGGGACACTTGGACTTGTTGAAATTAACGCATTTCCAAATTATTTTTTCACCGCTAATGCGTTTTTCTTATGAATAAATCCGTCATGCAGAAGCATATTGTTGCCTTTTGTATTTTTCACTAATTGAAGCACCATCCTTGCGACACAAGCAACGTAACGACTTTGAGCTATATTGCAAGTCAGTTGCAATATATACACACTATTTTAAATACTCCTTAATGATGCTTATCAAATTTCTAATTATCTATAGAAAGGTAATTTGCATTTAACTGCCTACCACATTAGATTTAAAGGCCTTCAATTACAGGATACCACATTTCTATTCAATTTAATTACCTAAGTGGAGGCGATTATTATTAATTTGGAATGACTTGTATTACTGTCCACATCCTACTACACGAAAACCATTAATTTTTTATTAAATAAACAATACCCCAATACATTAAATCTACGTCCGATGTGTCTGCGCCCAAATGTCGCCGCGTCCAAATGACGTTGCAACCAAATATCGCTGCGTCCAAATGTCCACGTCCTTTTGTCGCGCGTCTAAATTTCCGCGTTTCTTTGTCGTGGATTCATAGATTACACTGATTATCTTAGTAGTAAATTTAATTACGACTTTGCATGGTTTCTAATTCATACAAATTTACCTGTTAAATTCAAAATAGTAACTAAAACTAGTAATAATTGAAAACTGAATTAGAATGTCTAAAGTTCAATGTTCCAACAATAACTAAATAGGTAAATCTATATATATAAAAATGTTATGTTGGTTTGTGTACGCTTCAAAAACTCAAAAAGTTCTGCACCGATTGAGTTGAAATTTTAACATGATATAAAATCCGCACCAAGGATGGTTTTTATATATTTTTTGCATCAGTCACATATCTGCGACCGCGAGAAAATAATTTTTTTAAACGATCAGCTGTGTATCAGTGACCGCGCCATCTGCCATAAGCTAGGAAAACACTCGCTGACAACCATGACAACCAAAATAATAATGACGCAGTCACATGAGAAACAATTTCGTTCCTAATTACATTGTTTATTTACAAAAAAATTTGCATCTGATTCTGATTATTATACAATCTGAATTAAATATTCACTTAAATCAAGAATTTTTATTAGTGTTGTGATCGAACTGCGCCTTTCACCAAATCGTAAGTAGAGGTTATATTTTATATCAAAAATTGACAGTAAAAATATTATTAACTGACAGGCAAAATAAAAGGACTTATTATAATTCAAGTGGATTTCTAACAGAAGTGAGTGGTTATATCTTTTTTATTACATCTAACACGTGGACGTAATTATATTATTTATTTTGGATTAACCTCACTTTTAATGTATATAAATATAATTACATTAAAACTAGCAATTATTAATTAATACGAATGTCAATATAGTAAACATCAATTAATTTCAATAATAAAATCAAATAAGATAACAATTAAATGTAAAACAGTTCACAGTTAGAAAATGAAAACATAAAGACGTGCATTTTTTATTACATTTTTTATAATTTTCTTATATTTTTCGTTTTTAATAATTTATTCATTCATTTTGAATTCGAAAAAATCTTTGTTTTGTTTCTCATTTCTCAACCATTTAATCACAATGTGCCACTGCGAAGCGTGGCAGGGTACAGCTATCTATAATATAAAAATGAATCGCAAAATGTGTTGGTAAGCGCATAACTCAACAAGGCCTGGACCAATTTGACAATTTTTTTTTAAAATGTTCGTTGGAGTTCAAGGATGGTTTTTACGGCGAGAAAAATTCAAATAATTGCCGGAAAAACTTTTAACACAGCCATTTTATTTTTCCGATAAAAAAATTTTATAAATAAAACATAGTCAATTTTAACATGCTATTGTATACAGTTCATATTACATTTCTTTTGTTTTACTATCGGCACGCGAAATAAAATGCATCAGTTTTCACGTCATTAAATCAGTCAAATACAAACCGCATTAAAAAAAGTTTTAATATCCTTATTTTATAGACATAAAACATTGGTACGGCTTGAAGGACTTCAAGTCAAATCAAATAAAGAAAAAAAACAAACTGTCAATGTCAATTTACGGTTGTACATTGTGTTGTTTTTCTTGGATTTTCTGTAACCTTATATACTGAGTTTGCAAAACAGAAGTATGTTTTTAATACTCTTATGAAAGTAACAAATGATGAAACTGGCGGGATTTACTTCTTAGATGCACCTGGTGGTACAGGAAAAACTTTTTTGATTTCTATATTATTAGCAACAATTCGCTCACAAAATAAAATTGCACTTGCACTCGCTTTGTCGGGAATTGCAGCAACTTTGCTTGAAGGTGGTCGAACAGTCCATTCAGCACTAAAATTGCGATTAAATATGCAAAGCAATGAAACTCCAACCTGCAACATTTCGAAGAACTCTGCAATGGCAAAGGTTTTGCAGCAATGTAAAATTATTGTTTAGGCGAATCGAGGATATATAAATCAGTTGATTCGGCTACTAACGAAGATGATGTAGTCAACTATCCACCGGAATTTTTAAACTTGCTGGACTTGCCAGGATTGCTACCTCACAATCTTCAATGAAAGGTTGGATCGGTTGTTATAATGTTGCGAAATATCAACCAACCGCGTCTTTGCAACAGAACACGGTTAGCGATAAAAAATTACTAAACAACGTGATAGAAGCAACTATACTCAAAGGAAAGTATAAAGGAGAAAATGTTCTCATACCGCGCATCCCAATCATTCCGACTGATGTGCCATTTCAGTTTAAATGACTACAGTTTCCAGTGCGGCTTGCTTTTGCTATGACCATAAACAAGTCCCAGGGGCAATCATTAAGTGTTTGTGGTATTAATCTGGAAAACCCATGTTTCTCACATGGTCAATTGTATGTTGCATGTTCCCGTGTTGGAAAACCATCAGATTTGTTTGTCTATGCGCCAGGTAATCACCAGGGTGACGGTTCTGTTCAGAAGAATTTTTTACCCCGACTATAAAATACGTAGGAACAAAAAATTGCAATATTAAAAATCTTTTTGACAGTACGAAGTCTGTCGGGTCCGCTAGTATTATATAATTTTTTTTTAATTATTGGTCATACAAATACGTTATAGTTTATGAGTTGCAGTTTGCTCAGTAAATAAATTTGTAAATTTAAATGCAGGTTTAATGAATTGAAATAATTCAATAAATATTGCTTTATTAATTCTGAAACTTTTTTTAACGTCAATATTATCATAGGTGTAAAAGAGGTTGAACTAAACGGTTTATTTCAAACTATAGAATAATGAGTTTTCAGCGACACTTATCATATATTAAAAAAAAAACCGTTTATTGCAAACAACAAACGTAATAATATTCTACAACAACCCGTGGTAGGCCATGGGGCTTTATTTAATCTACTTTTCACTTTGTTAATATGGTTAGCTATGAGTTATTGATTTAACAGTAACGTGTAAGATCGGAGGCTTTTACGGTAGAAATTTATAGTATAACACAAACGTTTTTCGGAAATAAAATATGTCATTTTAGTAACTAAAGTTGCTAAGTAACGTAGGTTGCGTGTAGTATCGTAAAAGTTGTAAAGTTTATGAAAATTAATATAAGTATTTATAGATACCTATATACATCATAAGACTTAAAGCTTACAAACGCTATTAAAATAAACATAAATTAATAGGTTTATTGTTATGCTTTCTAACATTTTTATGTTTAATATTTTAGGTTTATGATAGAATAAGTGTTCATTAATATTTGTTTGCAAAACAAACATTAATTTATGTATTTAAATGTAATTGAATAGTATATGTAACTAGTAAACGTATCAAAGTATTAAAAACATATTTAAAACTAGAAAATGTAATAAATGTAATTGACTAAATTTTTGTAGCATTCACACAACATAGTAAAATTGAAGTCAAAATAGAACCGTCAAAATATTTGTATAACCGATGCGATAAACTGTAATTTACTTCAAATTGATATTTACTTTTGTTCGTATGTATTTATAGTAATGTTTCAGTTTATTAAAAAAAAACATTTTAGTTCCTAAATAAGAAATTATTTTGTTTGGCAAAAACAATGATTACATTATTATATTTATTGAAACACAAACACATTAGTGTATTAAGAATAACATAAATTCAAATATCACCGTTAAAGAATAATCAGTTTAACCCTCTAAAGACGAACGTAACGTTTTCGTCACGTTTCAGTCTAATGGCGTTTAAGGAAACAATTTAAGTGGAACGGCTCCGGCGCTTGTACAGCAATTTTTGTAAAATTTTGTTATACTGCAGATACCTGTTTAGCTGCTCCTTTTTGTTATTTTTCCAATTATAAAAAATAGATACGTTTTCGGAGTTGAAGTTTGCAAAATTCGTACTAAAACAATTTGTTGTCAAACTATATGAATGCGCCTCAGTTGAGCAGAGCGGTAAACGATTTCAAAATATGTATATACAAAACAAATACAGACATGCTCAGGTCATACTGACATTGGATCTTCAAGATGTTGATTTTTTGTAGATCCCGTAAACTATCTACTGACAATTGGTTTATACCTTAAGAACTGTACGTAATAATCGTTTGCCTAATTGTCCTTTAGTGTCAGATAGAGCCATGAAGTTACAAAGTCGTGGTTTATTCCAAGAAATTAAAATAAAATCAACTTATCGTATCGTCAATTGGTTTGATAACCGTTCAGTAGTATTTCTCATCAATTTTAGTTTTGCTTAATCGTTGGCTCAGATACGTTGATAGAGCAAACCAGATAAGAAGCACATCGATATTCTATGGCTTGCTGTTGTGGCTACCTGCAATAAGTTTATGGAAGCGCTGATCCTAATGAATTCTCTAATCGGTCTCTACGGAACTAGGGTAGAGACACCACTTATGGCCACTTTAAGAACTTTTTAATTATTATTGCATGGAGAAAAATATTGAAATGAAAAAATACCTTTTTTCTTAATGTCACTTTATGCTTCAAAATCTGTTCTTTTAGAAAATCAATTGATATTAGAGATTAAATATAATTTAAAAATATTACAACACTTTATATTTTGATCCATGAAATTCCTTAGTTTTGGCCATCTGTTTCTACATTTGACCACACATTTTCTCTACTTTTGGTCATTTAAAAATTATTAAAACGCGAAATACAATTTTTGCAAGTATAGGTACAAGCCTTCATATTTATTGAAACACAAAGCTGTAGATGAAACAAAAATAAATTTCTGGTACAAATAGGTAAGTAATATAAGAGAAAAGTTTATAAACAACGTTTGTTACATTATTAAACTATATCTGTTCAAAAATGTCTACTTGACCTGAAAAAATTGTCTTGCACTTTCTCCCCTTGTCTTCAACAGTGGGTTCGGGTAGTTTCCCTAAACTATCGCAATGATTTATGGAAGAAATGTCATTTTCTATAGGATAAAAAACAGTCTTCTCATCATTGGCAGTCTTATAACATTGTATTTCATATTCTTCTGATGATAAAATTTCTAGAATTTTAGCCACATATCTATACGTTGTCGTCGATCTTTTACCAGTTAGCTTGAATCTTACAAGTACAAAATCTCCCAAATTGAGATTTTTGGGTTCGAAGATTTCAATGTCTTCCTGTTCAAATACCGTGAAGTCAATATCGTATCCACTGCTACCACTTTCTACCCAGTCTTCAAGGTCCTGTGAGGAAGAGCCTGAATCTATGTTTTGTTTTTGATGTTTTGTTGGCTTCTGTTTAAGTTTTTTGCCTTTTTGTAGCCATCATCTGTTTCTTACTTTCTCGAGCCTGTTTCCTTTCTTGCTTTTCTCGTTCCTTCTCCATTTTGAGCCTCTCGCATTCTTCGTGATACTCCACCCATTTATCAGATGTAATAACACTTGGTGTGTATTCTTTTTTTCTCTTCTTCTTTGAGTCAGTATTATTTTCTTTAGGATAAGGAAGTACATTATAAAATACTTTTGAACATATTGTTTTTTGAGCGAAGCAAATATTACGTGTTACTTGTTCTACCCTATCTGGACGAGATGTAGTAGCCAATGCAGTATTACTATCATTTGATGTGGCCGGAACTTCTTTCGGTTTATCAACTGGGAGCATATCAGTTAGAATGCTAGCATCTAAAGGAGATACTGGAGGGGTTTGGAGATCATTTTCAAGTGCAGGATCCTCGCTCACTAACTTTGGCAGGCCTTCTACATCAGTTGCAATTTGATGCCAAACATTGTACAAACTCTTATCCTCAGTATTACCTTCCCATTCGTAGTTTCGTCTTTTTGTTTGCTTGAATTCATCTAGCAAAACCACATCAATCTTTGATTCTAGGTACAATCTGCAGCTGCTGCGTCAATATCTCGGGTTTGGTATGTTTCGGGTTTCCTCAGAATAATTTTACTATAATCCACATTATTTGATGAAAAAGGATAAATGCCTGTTGCTCTAAATCCTGATATTATATTTGATGACATTTTTGGATCTTCAATCAACTGAGACAGTATCATGGGCAAATTTAATTCGGTGATCTCTTGACCATTGTTCTCTATCTTATATTTTTGCACAATATTCCTCCACTTTTTCTTTAAAGCCGCAAGCACAGCGGCATCCAACGGTTGAAGGATGTGAGTAGCATTAGGGACCAGTGCTATTAATATTACTTCATTTCTTCATTCTCTACAGAACTTACTTAAATATAGAGTCAGATGAGATGCGTGTCCATCTAAAAAGATGATAACGGCTAACTCGATTTGAAGCTCCTTAAGGTATGGTAGAAAGACGTTGGAGAAGTATTCGTAGAAACATTCTGCAGTCATCCAGCCTTTTTCACTTTTGCCAATCCCACAACCCTTAGGAGCTGCTTTAGACACAGCAGATGGAATCCGGTCATAATTAAAGATTGTTAACGGAGGAACGAATTTTCCTGCTGCATTAACTGTGAACAGTGTTGTTACATTTTCTTTGTCTGATGATAGTCGTTCATCGTAGACATGTTTTCCTCGTAATCCAATAACAGTACCACTTTTTGGAGCTAAACACAAACATGTTTCATCCATATTAAAAATCATGTGTGGATTTTCAAATACACTGGTAGCATTAATTTCGCTTAAACTTGTTTGAATCTCGTCAAACCACTTGCGGATTTTCTCTTCACCTCTTCCACCGTGAATGTATTCGGCTTTCTTTTGGGAAAGTTGTTTATAGCGATTAAGGAAGTTGTAATACCATTTTTTTCCCGGACGATCGTTGACGAAAAGAGTTTTAATGTTTGCTTCTTGTGCCAATTTTTGTACTGAAGTCAGTAACCCGTCTTTATCAATTGGAAATCCCATTTTTGCACAAGCAAGTATCCATTCAACCAACTGGTTTTCAGTATCCTTTCCCAAGTGAGACTCGAATAGGCAGTGCCTTGAATCTCTTAGAGACTTTCCTGATACTTTACTACGCAAAGTAGTTCTTGATATATCAAATTCACGACTTGCTTTGGCAACAGCCATTCCGTCAGAAACGGCATTCAAAGCAAGATTAAGTTTTGTAGGAGAATACTGAAATTTTGCCTTTCCCAGCTTTTCTACTCGGCCTTTATGGGTTTTATTCAGTGCATTTGGCATTTTAACTGAAAGAAATATTACACATTTATGTAAATATATTACATTAGGTATTTATTTAAACGAAAAAATAAACTGGCCAAAAGTAGTTTTTGCTTATTTACTTATGGCCAGCAGGATGGCCATAAGTGGGTAATTAGTGAATTATTGATTCCACTAACGGCCACTGTCATTATACAAATATCATACTGTTAGGTGTAACAAACAATGAAAAATATTCATCAAAAAATATCTGCTTACCTTAATTACAGACTCCAGTGCAGAAAAAAACCGTTAGTAGGAGATTCAAAACGATGATTTAAGATCACTTTCTTAACAAAAGTTGTTATTTTTCTTCACACATGCAAGACACTTCTACTCGAACTGCTGCAATAAAGCTAAAATGCAGCTTAGATAAATTTCTGTCACTGAACCCACTTAATATCAAGGTCATTGGTAGATAGACACCATGTTTATTATTCAACCAATTATAGTAGAGTGGCCATAAGCAGGGTAATAGCCATAAGTCGTGCCTCTACCCTACAATTATATTAAAAAAATATTACTACAGTACCCAAGCAACACATTGGTATAAAAAACGTCTAAATGTCCGGCTAATAGACATTTATTAGACATTAAAACGTTTTTAAACGCGTTACTAACGTTTATTAGACGGACATTTAGACGTTTTTTGTACCAATGTGTTGTTTGGGTATGTTTTTTTTATTTTATGAATATGATTCTTGTCAATTGTTGGTCTTTATATAGAAGAGACTGTAGACATTTTGGGGTACCGCCAAAGAATGAACTGACACTATACGAATTCAAATCCCGGATAGCCTAGGAAAGTTGGGCGTCCGAATGGATCATCTATTGATACTCAGCAAGCCAGTAAGAAACGGAAAAAACATGCGATGCAACATACCTTACAAGCAAATATTCGGCATGACGCTATTGGTTATTGGCCGATTGTGCAAAAAAAAACGTGGACGGTGTAAAAGACTTGGCTGTAAAGCTTGCCTAGTGTTTTTTGCTAAACGTGCAAAGTAGATTTACGTGTAAACAAAAACACAAATTGTTTCTACGATTTCCACTATATGCAGTTTACTGCCCTTGTATTTTTATAAAATAAACAATTCATTTGCTTTCTCGTTTTGTTCCTCGGATGCTTTAGTTCACGTTTTCGTCACTTTTAAAAAACATAGAAAATTTTGCAAAAAAAGTAAGTAAAAATTGATTTTTTAACTACACAATAAGATATGATATGTACCAATCTGGCTGAATTAATTTTTTTCGTAGTTTTAAAAAATTTTGAAAAACTACGGTCGTAGAGGGTTAACTGAGAAAAATATTTTGAAAACTTAGCAGCTAATGTATGTAGTTATAGTAACCAGTAGTTTCTTAAAAAATAACAACATACAACAACCACAATAATCCTTGGAAACACGTTCAAACCTCAGCAAAGTAACTATGACGCACTGAAGGAATAAACACATTAGTAAGAGCGGTACAAAAAATAGAAGAAATAGAGTGTATGGAAAAAATGTCGTCATAAGTTTTTTATAATTTTGTTAGAATAAAATGTGAACGGTCGCTTTCCAAAACCAAAAAAAATAAGAATTATTAGAGCAGCAAGAAATTTAACACCAAGTAGGAAATCAAAATAAAACAGAAATTGAGTTGGGTTTCTTAAAAAAAAAATAAGGGAATAAAATTTTATTTCTTTTTTACACTAACAATTATGTACATAAAATTAAGAAATTTAAAATGTATTTTTATAAATTAAACATCTTCAAGCATACCTTAATGACGTATACCACCTACACTAAAACTCACATGGTAAACAATCAAATTTTAATGTAAAATATTTTTCGTGATACTTGATTATTGTTACATGTTATTGGTACTGCCTTCATAGTTGTTATTTGTCTGTTCAAATTTAACAGCCGTGGACGAAATTTTTAACAACAATACTATCTACAAAAATGCTTTTTATAAATTCTTATTTATTTTAATAACGTATTGCAATATAAAATCTGGAGAAAATTAAACAATATTTGTAGTACAATTTGCACGAATTACCTGAAAAACCGGTTTTCCTAATTTTGTCTTAGATTTTCTCGTTATTCATTGTTTGCACAATAAATAAATTTAGGTTTTTCTGGTTCTGGTTGTTTACAAACTTTTCTTACTTATTCTTCCACATCTTGTTTGGCTACGGATGAAGACTTCCAGCTCCAAAATTGGTTTAATGTGAGGACATCTCCGTTATTTGCCAACTTTCAAAATGTACGCCTTGTAAAATTTTTCCCAGGAACTCTTCCTATGTTGTGCACACTCACGAATTGTTTAGTACATTTGCCTTTTCTGTAATCGACAAAAAACGTCGACTTTGTAAATCGGAAAGTCTAAGTGCAGCATATTTCCTATATAACTCGCAGTCTTTGAAAGTTGTATCATTATCAGTAATTGTAAACCTTCGTGAAGATCTGTTTCTCTTGCAAGGTGACTATTATAAATTTGTCACTATCTTCAATATTATCAACAAGCAATGTGATAAGTTCTTCACGTCTACAATCGCCATATATTTTCCAATAAAATAACTTCATCTGCTGCTTCCATAAGAAAAACGTAATATGTTCTTCTGTTAACAGAAGTTTGCCTTCTTGGGTTTGTATTCTTTTTCGTATCTATTTTTGGTCTAAGCAGCCGTTTCATTCAGAATTTCTTGATCGTTATCAGCAGAAACACTATTACTACTTTTACCTGCCATTTTGTTCATTTATTTATTTTCGTGTTCACAAGCGTTATTACACAACTATCACAGCATACTTGAAATATATTATCTTATTATTTATGAAAATTAAATTTATTAGTATCACAAAAACTATAAAATAACATACGGCCGATATAGATATAGCAATCTCGGTTGATTATAAAATTTCGGCTGCGCCTAGATTTTACAATATCTCAACCTCGTTTGTTATATAACCCATATCGGTCTAATACTGTTATATTCTATTTTAAACATAAAATTTTCACCATAAAACATAATATTAATGGTTTCACTAAGACCTAAAAATCTTACGAATTCTAGGTTCTATAGATTACCCAAGATACATAAACCAAATAACGTAAACGTTTTTGATTCATTGTTATCTGTACTGAATCCACAACTTATGAATAAGATAAGAATTTCAAATTATTTATTAAAATATGTTGAAGAACAAGATTTAAAATTTACATTCAAAAACCAAAACTGTTGTTTAGATATGTTGATAATGTTTGCAATCTGGTGCTATGACTGGTCCATATATTAAGTTTAGCATTGAAAAATAAAATAAGCATCCTCTACTTTTTCTTAATGTACAGATTGTTACATGCAAAAGACGAAACAATGCCACTTGCCTAAAATAAAGTAACATAAACGGTGTTATGCCAGTGCTCAGTGAAGACGGGGTGGGTTATATTCAAAATTTCGTGATTGACAGAATACAAAATCAAAAAGGAATAAAGTCAAAATCAAAGGGCGCCAAGAAGGAGTAAAGCTTAATGGACTTCTGGCCCTTGCCAACCACAAGCCCGCTCCTGATGGATACACTCTAAATGGACTTACCTTAATAGAGTGTATCTCACTAAAATCTGAAATTATCTAAAAATAAAATTCACGTAACGCTGAGGTCGACGGAATTAAAAACGTGTTTACAATTTAACTATTTAACATTTATTTGAACACTCAAAAAAGAATAAAATAATAGCATTAAAATGAACAAAATTAATAAAACAAAACAACAACAAAAATTACGTAAAATGAACGTTTAATAAACAAAAAAAAATTAAAGTTAATTGAATAAATGCACACAAAAAAAAACAAACAAAATTTAAAGAAATAAAACAAAAGAAAACAATGGAAAATCTTTATTACCTAATGCACGGCCGTGTGCGCGTTACATTAAGATTAATTGATTATAAAATGAAATGAAAATAATGAAATGAAATTCATTTATTATAAAACCAAGATAAAACTTGAATCGTAAAATTATTCGGTCACGTCAAACAAATTTTTAGCACGTGATTATGTCACATAGTTTTGACAAATACGGACAATAATTAATAATGACATTATCGTTACATTCATTAATTCGAGACACTTGTGATTTTACTTAAAACCCAAAGCTTTTAAAACACAAACGCGTCATCAAAAATCTCACATTTAAATAATCGGTACAAAATAAATACCTTGAATTTTCGTAAGTCCAGGACAGAACTTGTGGTTGGATTCTTGGTTGCCAACTGTATACGGGAAGAAATGTTGGAAGGTATCCCCAAAAGACTATATACCAACGGGAGGTTTTCAAGAGCCGCCACCAAGGCGGAGATGTAGCCGCGTCGTAACACTCGACAAACACGGTTCTACACTACGTAAAATATATACCGAAAGCGCGTGAAATTCACTTAAAACCGTAGATTCTACGAATTTAGAGTAACACTCCACTAACTGCACTAAAAATTCACGCGTTCGGCATATTACTTCCTCTAAATGTTGATGTGGTTACCACCCCAAAACCAACTAACTATCTTACTAGAACATATTGACGACTGTTTTCTATGCGACCATAGATCCTTTGATGTGGAGGATAAGCACAACTCAGAAAGAAAACTCTGTAGTAATTGTGGCGGTGGTGGTGTATCATTTTGATAGTATATTTATAACTATTTTCGATTACCATTTCCACAAAAGCTGTGTTTGAAACTTCAAGAAAGAAAACAATCTCATTAAGAAGTGCGTCAAGGAGTCAAACAGATCAAATAACGTCAAATTCGTAGTATTTGACCACGGCATTTGATTTCTACGTAAAAATGTCAAATTGACAAAATATTATATTACAAGACGGTCATAAAATTTAAACTGCCTAATAAATTAAGATAATGATTTCATTCTCACGTCATTTGATTGAACTCACAAAGAAACCAAGTACAAATGTACTGAGAATGCACTTAAAACAAAGAACTTTTAAACCAACTTAAAATAAACAAACGGAGTAAATATATTTAATTACAAAGATATCTCTGAAGGGAAGCATAAACTACCACTGGCATTCTGATCAAACAAAGAAAAATGCTCAATAAACAGAATCGCAGAAACAGATGATCCACGACGTAACAAAATACAAAACTTTATCAACAATTTTGAATTATAACTTTGAATTTAACAACGTAAAATAACTTATTAAACTCAAAAATCAACAAAACAAATTCAAAATACATGAAATAAATAACGTAAATCCAAATACCGGGTCTTTTACGATTTTAAACGACGGTTACAAGATGTGCTTACAGGAAAATACACAAATAGTATAATGATTGTTTAATAGAACACAAATTAATCTAATCTTTCGATTAATATTTATCTAAAGTTAAAAAGATTCCAATGGAAAGATAGAACAAATAAACTTTGAATACATGAATTTTGTGTGCTGCCAACATCGCAAACGTCAATATTCGTTCGTTAGTGTAGTTACGTAATGGACGAAAAAAGCTGTATGGTAAGAAAAAGAAAACTAGGAATCCACATAAAAGTAAGTGTTCAAAGTCAATTATTATATTAGAACGAGTATGCGACAGGTGGAAGACATTGGACCTTAAAAATTTTTGAACAATATTAATATACATAGAAGTATCAACATTAATATAGTTTGCTTAAATGTTGCGACTTAAATATTGTAAACACAAACATTTGGCCAATATTGCAAAAAACAATATTGGCCGAAAACCTGTACTTCAATATTAGATAAATAATAGTTTTTCAATATAGAGAAAAGAACTTTGAATTAATATTGAATAAATATTTAAATACAATGTACAATAGATAAATATTGTACCAATATAAAAATATAATTTTAACATTTTGTGCTACCTGGGGTGTGGCCTCGCGTCGCATTTACGTTCATTAAGCTATGCCTTACTTTCGACTCTTGTTACGTAAATTACTATTACATCCTGATTGTTTAGCTAATGTTCATAAAAACAAATAATAAATAAATATAAGTCATTTGTACAAGGTGTCAGTTTTTGTTCACATATTCTGCCAAAGATTCGTTAACGAAACATTAATTATCAAAATGTTCCAATTATTATTTTTTTAAAATAATATAAAATAGCTCTTTTTAAAGTTGATTAAAATCTATACGAAAAAAATAGAAATTATCGTTATTTTAACTATTGACAATGAATGGGTTAAACGAAGCACTACTACTTCTTCTGTTATTAAAATGTTTATTTAAAAAAAAATCTTTGTTCTTCAAGTTTGGTTATTGTAGCTGATATACATGACAAATTTGTATAAATAGTAAATCCGCTCCAATCTCTTTTTTCCTAAAATGACTTGAGTTTTTTTATTGTTCTTTAAAGCTCAATTTATCAACATATGTTTTGTTAAAGAAATTTTTGCATTATAAATTGCAGCTTCTATTCAAGTTTTTCATTGAGCAATGATTGGTATAGGCGGGAGCGGTATATTTTTGGCAAATTCTCTAAACAGTTGAAAACACAATTATTTAGTAAATTTTTGGCAATTGTAAAATAACAGGATTTCGATCATAATTTGAAACGTAAATATATGCATTTATAAGAGGATATAAAATATGCATTTGCATATGCAAGTATATAACCCTAATAATAACACGTTTTCTGTATCAATAGCAGTCGTGTTTGTATTTTATCTTTTCTGGTATCACTGCTCAAAAAAATATTTAAAAAACATGCAAGACAAAATAAAAAATAAATAAAAGCTAAAATTTAATACAACTCATCAGAAAAATACAATATAGACAATCATAACATTTAAGTTTAATGTGTGACTTTGTGAACGAAGTCGATGTTATAGACCAGTGGTTCCCAAACTGTTTTGCTCCACATATCCTTTTCCATAGTCAAAACTTGCCCACGGACTACTGAGTAACAAAACTACATAAATGCATAATAAAAAAATTACAAATTTAACTTCGTCTTAAATGGTAAATGGTAACGTAAAAGTAAAATATAAATAAAATATTTTGTTAAAGAAGTATTTATTAAAATTATTATTGTTGTGATTATAAGCGGCTTTCGGCTTAGACCATGTCTAGGCAAACACCCAGACCTGGTCCTAGTCTCTCCTTGAGAACCAAAATATGAAGTAGAACTTGGCTTTTGCCGTATTGTCCTTTGTGAACCCAAACAAACTGAAGTTTCACTGGTGACATATACCACTCTGAAGATGCAAGCAGCAATGTCTTACGAAACGTCAGTTTGTTTGGGTTCAAGAACAATAATACGACAAAAGCAAAGTTCTACTTCTTGTTTTGGCTCTCAAGGAGAAACTAAAACCAAGCCTAAAAAATCTGGTTGTTTAACTACGACGCGATCTAAGTCGAAAGTCGCTTATAATCATAAACAAAAAAACCGCAAAAGCTTAAGATTGTGTATAACTTTTCTTTTAAAATACAAAGCAAATTTTTTTAATGACTTGGGTGAACATGATGGGATATTACGGGTGTATTTACGTCCGGGTCAGTGTTTGTGAGTACCAATCACAATTTCCCACGAGTACTAATTTCTAATCGATTTATTTTTTTGTGATGAGGTTCATAACGGCACTAAATCCACGTTCTTCTAAATAGAAAGACGGAAAAACAGTCAACAGCTTCACTACGATAACCATTAATGCTAGATATAAAATTGGGAATTGTTTCTGCAACCAGAAAATGTATGGTTGTTTAAACAATCCCTGTAGCTCTTAATTTGTGGATAATTCAATAAGGGGCTTCTGTATTAGTATGTTACGTTAAGTGTTGATAATAAACAAACGAATTTTTATCTCTATTTTGCAATTTTTAAAGATTTGGAAACTGAAAACATTCCTTCCTTTCTTTGTTTGTACAGCAAAAATTTTGCAACAAACGCAGATATTATACTACTAGCTGTACCCTGCCACGCTTCGCAGTGGCACATTGTGATTGAATGGTTGACATTCGTATTAATTAATAATTGCTAGTTTTAATGTAATTATATTTATATACATTAAAAGTGAGGTTAATCCAAAATAAATAATATAATTACGTCCACGTGTTAGATGTAATAAAAAAGATATAACCACTCACTTCTGTTAGAAATCCACTTGAATTATAATAAGTCCTTTTATTTTGCCTGTCAGTTAATAATATTTTTACTGTCCATCTTTGATATAAAATATAACTTCTACTTATGATTTGGTGAAAGGCCCAGTTCGATCACAACACTATTACACCAAAAATTCTTGATTTAAGTGAATATTTAATTCAGATTGTATAATAATCAGAATCAGATGCAAATTTTTTTGTAAATAAACAATGTAATTGGGAACGAAATTGTTTCTCATGTGACTGCGTCATTACTATTGCGATTGTCAGCGAGTGTTTTCCTCGCTTACGGCAGATGGCGCGGTCACTGGTACACAGCTGATCGTTAAAAAAACTGTTTTCGCGCGGTCGCAGATATGTGACTGATGCAAAAAAATAGATAAAAACAATCCTTGATGCGGGTTTTATATGATGTCAAAATTTCAACCCAATCGGTGCAGAACTTTTTGAGTTTTTGAAGCGTACACAAACCAACATAACATTTATATATATATAGATTAGCTTTGATTAATTTTAATGTGTCGCCTTGTAGTTTCTAATTAGTCTCGTTAAATCTGGCAAATAAATGAATCATATAAGCGATGTCATTTTTTAAAGTAATTAAATTGTGCCGCAAATCGTTGTCTTAAGTCTCCAGATATCCCAACACTAAATCAAAGAGCGAATAGAAGCTACCTAAACATTCATTTTTACCTACGTACTTTTGTGTTTAGTAGTAAACAATTATAGTCATCATCAATTTCCAATCAAAGTTGAGCAAATATTATCTCATTTAAGGCATTCATTTTGCTTTATTAACTGCTCTGTTGACATAAAGTTTTTTGCGACCAAATTATGTCGATAAATGACACAATGCACTGATAATACGGTTGGTATAGCATGTTTTAAGTAAGCCAGAAAGCCTTGGTGTCGTCCTACCATTGCCGGAGCACCGTCATCGTCAGTAGCAACGGCGATGATATTCAACGGTATAACTTTGACATTGAAAGATTTTTTTAATTCAGTAAATAGCGTTTCACCTTTCGTATATGTTTCCAAATATTTAGCAAATAACAATTCTTCGAAATTTTTTTCTTTTTATGCAAATTTCACATAAGCTAAAGTAAAGCTTCGTTTCTTAGTAATGTTGACTCGTCAAGCTGTATAGAGAATTTAGATGTTTTCAAGTAGTCATATAAAGAGTTTTTTACACACTGAGCCATTTTGTCGATCCTTTTTCGTACAATATTATTACACAGTCGAATTCCTTTTATAATATCGAAAGCTGGTTTATGTAACTTGGGTCTATATTAACAGCTAATAGAATAAGTTCTTCGCCAATAGCGTGCGGTTTTCCGGAATTTGCAATCATTAAGGGAATACTATAGGAAACACGCAGTCCATCGTCAGCTTTCTTAGATGTTGTCCATATGAGTTCTTACGGTGTTTTTAAATATTTTACTTTTAATGTTTAACGTTAAATCCTTATTTTTTTTACCACTATGGATTTTTATCAAATCTTTGATAAACTTAGAAGGTTACGTTGAATCCTTTGACATCGTTTTATTACATAGAAGACACATAGGTAAAGTACTATTTTCTGGTCATGGAATAAAACCATATTTCATATATTAAACACACAAAAGAAGACCAAAAATATGTCGAAAGCCATATATATCAAAATTTTTATTTGCAAAAACCACTGTTAATTATAATAATTTTTTTTAAATGAAATACTGCAATGTAACGCTCTCTTTAAATAATTATACGAGATGTAAGGATAAAATTTCATGTAAAGATCACATATTGTGTAGGTACTCATTTTGTACAAATTAATTTTTCAAGAAAAATAAATAATTCAAAAATTAACTAACAACAACATGATAATTGATAATACAGTAAAAAAAGTAATTCCAAACATTTGCGGATTTAGTTATTCGCGGAAGTAAACAAACGTATAAAATAGTAAGCTATAAGTTTTAGAATATAAAAACTTTTATAAATTATAAAACCCATTACAGAATCATTAATAATATATTCTTCAGAAACACATCTGTGTTTTAAAAACAATTTTATTTAAATATACTTACGTAATGAAAGTACGCTATCTGCGTAAGAATACATAAAATTATACTTTATTTTTGTCCAAGATTAGGAAAATTTGTCCTATGCACTCCACATCACGCATAACACAGAACTAAATTGTTGATTTGATGCACGATTTTTTTATACTTTATATTATAGGCTAGTTAGTGCAGTTATCGGCTCTATTGCGTTCTTGTATAAACCTGTATAGATCGGCCTGAATCACCGCGAGGCCTGTCTATATTTATGTTTTTCTTAGGACGTAAAAATTGCTAATAATTGATTCCTTGTTATTTATTTTAACTTCCATATTAATAAAAATGTGTCACAATCTTTTAATTTAAATTAAACCTTGTGTGGAATCCTTGACGTTGTTCAGGAACCCCCCAGATTGATTTTAATTTTTCACTGACCCACTAAATGATCCCGGGGATTCTTGGGGGTCGTAGAAATCATTTTGGGAACTACTGCTATAGACCAACCCTGAAATTTTGGCTGTTTGGTTCTCATTCCTAAAAAGTCTACAAAACGGTACGAATACACAGAACTTTTAGAAATTAGTGCACCAGAAAAAGTACGAACATGCAAAAAATCTTTCTTATTGCATTTTGGGAAAAAATAAGAAACTAAAAACTTTAGGAAGTCTATAGGATAAATACTCAATGTTAAAAAAAACAATTTTACTTCACGATTGTTGATATATTGAACTTTTTGATGTTTATTTTTTTGAAAAATGAATTTGCCAGAAAAGTCAGTGTTCTTGCAAAAGAAGAGTTCATTAAGTTTTTACTTAAAGCTCCTGACGAACAATTTTTTGCTTATAAGGTAACTTTACTTTTAGCATTTGTATATTAAATAAAAATATCTATTTATTCTTTATGTAGGAATGATATTAAGAATAACTGGTGCATGTTAGGACAAATCGATAGATGTTATTTGTTTGCAAACGGTGCTAATGCCTTATCTTCAGCTTCTGTTTTCAAAAAATAAATTTAGCTTTAGCAACTAGTAAACATACTTACTCTCTTGACAACATGCTTTAGTAAACAATAGGATAGAGCTTAATCGTGCAAAAAAGTAATTGAGCTTTTTACGAAAAGTAACAAGAAAAAATAAAGACAAATTTAAAACTGCTGGAACCAAATAAGAAACAAAGAAAAATTAATATAGAAATTTTTTGTATTTTTAAACCTTATGAGAGTATTTTATAAACATGAAAAATTATGTATTTACACTGAAATTTCAAAATCTTTATATTTTGAATATTACGTTAAGTTTGTAATTGCTCATAAAATGTAAATGTAATAAATTCTTAAAGTAACTACAAAAGCTTTTCTATAATAAAGTTTTAAACTGGAATAGTGGTGTTTCGAAATCTTGTTGAAGGATCTCGAAGTGATCTTAAATGCTTTAAGTTTCTATCACGAAACTGAAATCGTCCCAAATCAAGAGGCAAATCCTACAAGGACCATGTAATTAAGTAATTTGAGTAGTACGTCGGTGTGCTGTTGCTAAGTATCATTATAGTTGTACAAAGGCAAAACTAATCAACATCATATAAATTATGAACATGTTAATCGTTAATTAACTTTAGTTTTAAATTTCAAACTTCACATACTGCATTGCACAAAATTAACAAAGTTTTATTTGTTACAATCCCAATGTAATAAAACCAATAAATAGAGACGCGCGCTTCAAATGAAAATAATGTAATTTCGTTTTATTGCGCAGAAAAATTCGTAAATCACATTCTAAATTAAACTTTTGACTTAACGATATTTTCATTGCATTCTAAACCAGGTGATTGCAAAAGTATTTACGTATGAAATTAAAAATATTTTTGATTAAGAGTGGCAACAGCGTATTGTGGAGTCGAAAACAAAATGAGCAAAGATTGTAAAAATAGCATCACGCAAACTCGAGACAGTTTAAATACAAAATAAAACTTTGTAAATGAAATGGTAGTTGAGCAATAATTTCGCAAAAGAAGTTCGCTCGACTCTTTGTCTTTTATGCGCTCCTAATAGAAAGTCGTTTTATCTGTTGAGAAGTTGCATAAAGTAATTAATTTCTAAAGTAATTAGCGCAATTTTAAACAAATGTTTTAAAGTGTTGCTTTTCCTTGTGTTATATACACACTTCGAAACTACGTTGTAATTTGTAGTCGCTTTTGTAGTAAAAACAAAAAATGTCATATACTTAAATTATATAATATACGTGTGGTTTGCTTTACAATTGTTGATACTAATGTTAGTTAAAAATCAATAATAAAAACAAATTAAAAACGCATTTTTTAGTTTAAAAAATGTATAAAAAGCATATAAATTTTTCTTTAAAAGAAAATGCCATAAGGTCTGTTAAAAACCTGCATAGCTTTCATGGACTCAACGGTTGTTTTATAGAAACAGTCAAGTTGCAGTATCTGGCATAGTTGGCGACAATAAATAGATTTCTATTATAGAGTTGATCATAAAGATGATTTAAATTAAGACTTGGACTGTACACTGGTCAATCAAATATTTAAATTTTGGCATGTCCAATTATTCAATTACAACTTATTTGTTGTGTAGTCCGTCGCCAGGCATTAAAAAAAAAGCAATCTTCGACAACTAATAGTCGGTCAAATTACAATTTCGTAATTGTTTTCGCAAAAAAATTTAAAAAGTCATCAGTTTCATATAATCGTAAATTCGGTAAATACAAGATGTACCACTTTGTCATATTTGAGATATGTAGCTTATAAAAGAGAGATAAGATATGAAGCTGCCCGACTACAATGTAAAATAATCCGTTCCGTTGCCGGTTGGTAATAGTGTAAAATTTAGTCATAATGATATGTGTTTTCCTTTTAGGTAATTGCACGTCTGAAGTTAAAACTTAACAAAAGCCAATGACCAGAAAAGAGAAATTAATTTAAATTTGTAGCATAGGAATGACACAATACGAGTTATATTTATATTACTAAAAACGTATTTTAAAACAATAATTGATTTAATCAAAATATGGCAATTTTCATGTATTTTATAGGTTACAAATATGTGATTTGACTTAGTGAAAAACCACTGTTGAATGGCTTATATGAAATTAATGTACTGCGGTCCTATTGTGTGTACATTTTAAGTTTAAAGCTAGGATTGAAATGTAGATTATTATACTACTATTTGTATTACGGAATAAAATTAAAAGTAATTTAATATTTAAAATATACTAATGATTATGAACTATCGTAACACATAATATTAAGATTCGTTAAACTGACACATAAACTGACAGAACGTTCGGCATACTTTCTAGTGATTAGCTACCCTTCTTTAACTGCAAAAATAAGTGAAATCTATATTACTATATTATTGAATTTTTTTATTTGGTTAAATATGAATCATAAGACACCTCTGGTAATTACTACTATATTAAGTTGACATATTCACTATAGCACAATCAAATAAAATCAAAAATTGTTGCTCTTGGGTGCTCAATTGTAGATTGCTTTAGCCGTTTCGGAATAAATAGTAATTGTGGTAACTGCTAACATTACATTAAAAATAAAAAAAGTAACAGTTTTGTAAAAACATTCTGATACTACAAATCGTGTAGATATTTTGATTAATTATATATAACTAATTTAAACGTATGACTATGCAACGTAATTTGTTGCAGGTATGATTTTGATTTAAAAAAAATTTTGCGATAGGAACTGTCGATTGGTTTTTAGTTCACTTTCCACCGTGAGCTGCTTACCAGCGTTGATCAGCACCAGCCGCAAAATGTATTCTAAAAAATATGACCACACAATAAATCAACAAAAATAATTAAAAAATTACAACTCTTTATGCATAACTTAATGGAATGCTAATGGCCTTTCACGCCATCAAACGAAGTTAAGTTATCTTTTCAACAAAATTTCATGAACGTACTCCGAGCAGTGAAACTCATTTTATTACTAGAACTTACTTTGAGATACCAAACTATAAATGCTACTGTTATAACGCCTAATTTTGAATTTAATTGTCGCTCGAACCCATACGTTAAATTTTATAGCACGTCTATGGAAAACTTGTAGTTAATTGAATTATCGTAAATATCGGGCAAAATCGTCATGCACGAATAGCGTGAAAGCTCTTAAACCTTCTTAATATAATTAAAAAAATTTAAAAATTTGGTTCTCGTAAATCGATTGGATCGCTTATTGTTAGTCGAAAATTGTAGTGCAGCATGACACATGTAGTTGAAGAAAATGGCGTCATCAAATTGTAACTAGCATCCCAATTGAGATATTGTTGTAACATAAATGGAAGTCGCTTTTATTGCTACAAGTCGTTTGTTATTGTATTGAAGATTTTACATTTCCTGGAGTCGACAGAATTGTAAAATTCTATTGGTATCGTATTGTCGATAAGGAAAACTTCAAAATTGACCTTTCGAAGAATGTACATTCATTGCATTTCTTCACCATCGATTTCGTCGGTATTCATTTAAAAATAAATAGAAGCCTTTGTCGTAAGCACTCGCAAGTTCGTAATATTATCGTAACATTTGGCCTTCGTTCTGAAACGAAGCATCGTAATTTTTAAAAACTTGCATTTCATTGTTAGATCGTATAGATCGAAATTGATTTTGATAAATTGGCATCGTAGCATTTTGTAAATAAGTTAGTTTAATAAGATTGTGAAGGACAAATCTGATCTTAGTTTGAATTTAGAAAATTTAGTAGTAGTTATTCATTTAAACGATGATTATTTGATTTATTTTCATGTATATAAACTTATAACTTATATTTTGTACATATCTTATAAATTGTTTGATTTATTTCTTTTGTTGGTTTATTAAATTTGTGCATTTAGTAAATGGATGTGTTTATTTTATTATGTGTTTATATTTTATTGCCAAAAAAATTGAATGCACAAGTTTTAGTAAAAAATTGTCATCGATCTGTTACCCGAACATGCGAATTCCCCTATACTTAGTCAGAAGTTTAATGATCGAAGTTGTTTAAATCATTTGTTTCGTATTAGTAAAAATAGTAAACGATTTTATTATTAGTATCGGTTATACTGTATAGACCATACCGATGAGACAGCACACGATGAAACAGCTATTCTTACTAAAAGCACAATATCACTTCACGAACTAAAAAAATATACAGAAAATTATATACAAACTACATCAATGCGATTTAAAAACTTCTCTTACAAAGTTACCCTCCCAGCTGTCTATTGTCCTCTTTGACACAATCTAAAAAAAAGATAATTATACATTTTTTAAAACCGTTGGTCCAAAATTTATAGCTGGACGGAATTATAACAGCAAAAATACATTATGAGGCTTGCGTCTTACAACTACCAAAGGCAAAGAATTTACACAGGTTCTGCATCAAAATAACTGCTCATTCATTTCAGCAGGCACCCCAACTTACTAGTCTACTAACGCTAACAAGGTTCCAGGTTCATTGGCTTTTTTGTGATGGAATTTCTTCTAATTATGGAAATATAACATCAAGTTACGACTTAATTTACGACCACAGTCCTATTATTGCAACAGTAAGCACAACAGTAACAGCAAAAAAAGTTATCACCTCGGCTGCTCAGTAACAAAACAGATACATACCGTAGAAAAATTTAAAATAATATAGACATTTCTGTAAAATTATAAGAACCAAACGATATTAAAATAGAATGCAATAGCCTCGTCAGCATCCTCCAACAAGCTGCAAAACACGCCACACCAACAGCTGTCACAAAAAAAAAAGAAATAAAAGCACTGAAGGCAGAGAAAAGAAGATATAGGTCAACAAGGGAGCGAATACGTACATCAGAAAATAGACGAAAATATAATAAGATTAGCAATAACTTAAAATCAAAACTCATCTGTGAAATTTTTTTTTTCTATCAAGACACGACAACTTTGTCTGGAAACCGATAATAGCAACGAGAAAACCCAAACATACTTCTTCTAGTCGAAAAAGGACAACACTTCTAGGCCCGTGAGTAAAAAGCAATAAGAAGAAGGCAAACGTATTCGCGGAACAACGTACAGAAGTATTCTCTTCCTACAACAACAATCAAATACAAAAAGTAGAAGATTTATTTACGCCGTGTAACGGTGCAGTATGACACAAAATAAATCATAAACAGTGGGTGTTAAAAAAAATAATAAGGAAAAAAGAGAAAAAGAAGACAAAGATAATTAGACTGAATGTTTGTGACAGTGCATCGTATATAGAAGACGTGAAGGAATGCAATGCAAACGCAGCAGAGATAAAACGTGAGAGCAGCGAGAGACGGTAGAAAGAAGGGGGAGAGTGGCAGTTGCAATGAGAGTTACATTGAAGTAGCCGAGAAAGAAGTAGGCTAAAGATTTTTTTAAGAATCTATGCGCAAAAACAAAAAACGAAAAATGATTAAAACAAAATAGTAAGTGTAAACCGTATATGTAAAAAGAAAAGAGAAGAATGTTCAAAACGTTATAGAAAGAAAAAGAAATTTGATTTCATGAAAAACAACTAGTGAAATTTAAATAAAAAAGGATATAAAATGAAGAATGAATTATTTAGTGCCGCAAGCGCCGTCGTAGAAAGGAAGTGAAAGTGTTGAGTACCCGAAGAAAAAAGAAAAGGACGAATAAGGTTGTTTTTTTTTTATTTTATTATTTGTTTATTAAAGTTTGTTTTGCGTTTAAATGTTGCATGGTATTTTTAGAATTTTATTTTTTTAAATCAGCTCTTGGTGATCACCAAACTTTTGGTGTAAATTTAGATTGTTTTGTTTAGTAAAATCTCTACTCATACATTAAATTTTTGTTATTTTTAAAAATTGAATTTTATTCATTTATTTAAAAAGGCGATCTTGTCCATAAAAAGAAAATAAATATTGTAACGAAAATAAGGCTAACGCTGAGTTTTAAAAAAATTACATTAAAAGCTAAAGCCGTGCGCGTTACAGCCGCTACTAATACTATTTACTACAAAAGATACACAAGAAGCAATCATGATAATAAATACAAGTAAAACCCCGGGAAAAATGCTACAAGATTTTCCCCAATAGGGAATAATAAATTTTATATATATATTTATTGCACCGCACCGCTCAGACTTAACTATTGGCCAAAAACTCTCAAAATAGCATAAATTGTTATGATACCTAAACTTAAACCTAAAAAAATTGACGAATACCATATCTTATTGACCTATAAGTCTTTTGCTAATAATTTCTAATCTTCTGGAAAGACTTCTTTAATTTAAATCAGCTGCCATGGATCCCTGACAATCAATTTGGATTTCGACAGGCCCACTAAACGATACAACAGTGTCACCGTTTAACCAACATTAATAACAAATCCATGGAAAAAAGAAAATACTGTACCTTTGTTTTTTAGACGTAAAACAAGCATTCGATAAAGTGTGGCATCCTATCTGGAAGACCAAAACTTTGAAATCAAAGTTAACGAATAAATATTCAACCGTTATTCTATACTATTTGGGGTTCCACAAGAAAGCGTCTTGGGCCCACTACTATATGTGGTTTAGGCAGTCGATCTTTATATAACAGACGAAACAACGGTTGGTACATTAACGGACGATACGACTGTTTTTACGACACATGATCTCGTTATAGCTTCAACCAATTTCCAAAAACACATAAATCTTATTGAGAAAGGGCCCTTTCAGTATAGTACTTACTATGTACTTATGTATATACAAATTATATATTAAATTTACGACAAATATAATATGGCTGCAGTCATGCTAAATAAATTATTAAAACGAATTAAATAAAATTTAAGCAACTATTTATTTGAAAAGCGATCTACAGGGAATAGAAACAAATATTATATCAATATACATTTATTTATAACGACTTAAAATGGATACTAACCAGTCAATTTTGTTTTGTTTAACAACATCAACATAAATAGTTCAAAATATAATTATTAAAAACCTAATAATTAAACCTAAACCATCCATTAAATATCGTTTAGGTTTTAAATTACACGCACAAAATTTTTAAAAGCAAAACAAAAAACAAATTAACTTGAAGACTTTATTCTCTATTTATAAAATGATTGCAGACCTTCAGCAGAGTACACAAAATTGACCGTCAGAAAATGCGAAAAGGAACTTAATCCAAAAAACAAATTTTCTACGTTGAAAAAACGTAATCAATCGTTATTTAAACAACGAGATAGAAATATAATTATATATTAACTTTTCTAATTTTTAAACTTATAAATCAATTCTGAAAAATTAATACAGTGCACGCCGCTTATTGCAATCACAAATAATGGTATCAGTCGGCGAATAGTATCACTTTATTAAAGAACGGGCTAGACTATGCTACTATATAGAAAAACATCGTTTATAGTAATCATAGTTCTGTTTTTTATCTATTTTCTTCTTAGGTTTGTTCCTATACATGAACAGTAACGGTAAGTTCTATATTACGAGTATTTCCCTCCTTAATTAGACACAGTTTTTTTTAAGATTCTGTTATGAGGAGGAAGAGATGCACAATAACCTATTTTGCATACATTTTTTAGTTGAATTTTCACAATATTCTTGTTTAAAGTAAAAAAATGTATCATTCTACCCGAAGAAGTTGTTTTGCATATTTAGCTTTATTTTTGCTTTGCCTAAGTAACATTAAATTATTTAAACATCTTTAAATACATTATCTTCGAGAATTACATTGGAAAGCATATGCGTTCTTAGAATAGCAGTTTCAATTAATTTCGGTAAATTTCTGAAAAAAAATGTGTCTTAAAATAGTGAATTAAACATCTTAACGTTGTTTTTGATTTCTTTTTATTACCGGCGTCAACAAACTATTTAATGCTACAGGTCCGTAAAATTCGATTTATTTTACTCAAAATTTAGATTTTTTTAAACATTTTATGTAAATTTTTATTTTGCTATTTTTTGCTTGTATTGGTGCTATAGTTTTCCCTTCTAAATTAATCTGTTAAATAGATACACGCTGTATTTATTTACTGCTTTCTAACTAATAAATATTTGTTTTTTTTTCTGAATTTTGAATATTATCATTCGGTTATTATTATCAAAAACACTCCCGACGAAATTCTATTAAGCGGCGGGAACCGTGTTTCTAACAAAATCAATATTTTGCAAAAGAATCCTTTTTGAATAAAATATTCAATTAATATTTCAGAAACGACCCAATCAGATGGATCGTCGCTAAATAATCGTTCAGCACTACAAGTCATTGTTTTGTTCTGAGTCCTCGGTAGAATTTTTTGAAATATTTAATTCAAGTAGCATTTCCAAATTATCGAAAGAATGTCAAGTTTTAGAATTTTCATTTTAACAAGAACAAAAAGAAAAAGATTGTTCTAATTGGGCAGTAAGATTAGAAATAGATAATGATCAAATCCTGTATTAAATAATGATTTTGTCATTTTTAAGTTTCTTTTGCTCGTTTTGCTTGCTGATTTCTTTTCTCTGTGCCACTGACATAATGCCGCTTCATATTGAACACTGAATTTTAATTTACTCTCACGTTTATAAATGTGTTAGATTGTTAGCACCATTCACAATACGTTAATACTGATAATATAAATTAAAAGGAAACGTGCACCATGAAGACTAAAACGCGCGAACAGAAAACTATGAATGATAGTACTAAACTCAAATACGCACTATCTATAATAAAAACTTTTACAAACAAAAAACAAAGTTATTGTTCATTTGAAATAATACTATAAGGTTTTATTATCGCTTATCAAAGCACTGCCACATCGCGCTTCATTTGTAGATTTTTTCTACTTAATAAAAAAGCTGATGAATATATAAAACATTTTAAATTGAAAACAAAACCTTTAATATACAAAAGAACAAAGTTTATTCCCCGCTATATATATACATTTATTTAAAAAATCTATTAAATAGCGTATAACGCCGCACCAAGTAATAGGACCACATTACGATTTAAAGTTTTTGATAATAATAACCGAATGGTAACAATATCCGATATGCAACAATAAAACAAATAAATGTTTATCCGTTAGAAAGCAGTAGACACATACAGCGTGTATCTGATTAACAAGTTGTTAATTTAGAAGGTGAAATTATAGCAATACAAAAAAATATCAAAATAGAAGTTGTAATAAAACATTTAAAAAATTATAATATACATATATATAATATAATAATTAATGAAAAGAAATGAAGTATACAATTAGGAAATAAAACTGCAGTAAGGTTTGACTAACAACAACGAATTACTCCAAAAAAAGTCCCTTGATTTTAGTTTTAATTTGAAACAGAAATGAACAGACATATTTAAGGAAGTGATACAACAATATTCAATTGCATCTCAAATATGTATAAAATTTTAAGAAATACATATAGTAGTATACTTAGATTTAAGGATTGCATATGTAATAAAAAAAATGTATTTTATAGTCATTATTTAAAATTAAAACTAAATACTTGTAGTAACAAGAAGAAGAATTACAATTATCTATCTTTCGACAGTGTAGTTTTCGTTACATTACAGTTGTGTTTTAATTTCAATAATAAAATGTTACTTTAGATTTAATTACTAATTAAAATAAAAATGCAGTTTTGGTTAAGGATAATTGTCAAATTTTCCTTATCTAAAATACTTGACCAAAGATTCTCATTAAATGGAAATTTCATGCCAATGTCTAATACAAAGTAAAACGGTTTGCCGTAAAGAGGGTGCAATGATTACATTTTTTACTCGCTGTACAAGCGTTTTCTTAAAATTTAGCTGAAAAATTCATGCAAAATAGGTCACTGTTGTATGTATCGACACAAACCTGAAAAAAAAATTAATAACATAAACCAAAATAATGATTACTATAAACGATGTTTTTTCTATTTAGTAGCATATGTCCGACCCGTTTTTCGAAAAAGTGATAACATTAACAGGAATGCCAATCAGCGGCATGAACGGTATTGCCGCATTGGTTTGAGTCAACTAGTTTGGAAAAAAAACAATAGGTGCATTCAGACGACTCAACAGTTGACCAAAATTCTGCTGAATGCGCATTATTCCTACAGATTACTCATCTGCTTAGTTGGAGCGATCGCCATTTTATGTAGCGCATAACGAGTACAACTTTGTTTAGTTAACTTTATCAAAATAGTCGTGTTTTTCACTAGCTATACATTTGAATTTGACATTAGAAACTTCCACAAATTAATATAATGCACAAATAAATACGCTAATAATATTATAATCTCGAGTTAATATTGGCACCATTGTTTTCTATTGATTAAAGCATTTGATAGTTCAACAATTTAGAATTACAAATATAAATGAATAGTGGATTGACTAGAATTTTCAATTAATGGAAATATTGAACTTATGTGTTTACATTACTTTGTTGTTAAAACAACATTATTTACTACATGTTTATTTTTGCTTACAAAATTTTAATGTGTTTCTCGGTTAGCATAAACAACTTTGACAGCTGAGTTAGGGCAATTCCTATTTATCCATTCACGTAGATAAAGTCTTAATTCTCCTTAAGAAGCAGCCGTTCTCTGCTGCTATTTCAACCACTCTGAGTCGTCTGAATTCACCCAATTTTTATAGAATAGCATTTTTCATTGGGCTTGACCGTTGTCAGTCAACGGCTTGACTTAATCAAATATGACGTAATCGCGTATTTCAGACTTTGTTTCATAGCCCTGCTAAAACAATGCAAATCAACATTGAGCTTATAAAATAAATCAAATTTTTCGTTGTTTTTGCAGCCGGGGACCCCCAGGAGCCGGGGCCTCCAGGCACGTGGCTAGTCTGCCTTATGGGCAGTGTCTTCCAATAACCATAAATCAAGTAATTCTACCTCAAAGCAATGTTACTACATATTTAGGATTACACTTAGATTATAAACTTAACTGGAAACAACACGTATCAAAAAAGCGTTAACAACTAGATCTAAAAATGAGAGAACTAAACTGGTTTTCAAGGATAAAATATAATTACGAACTGAAAACTGTGAATTTACAAAGCAGTACTACGACTAATCTGGACTTATTGGATAGAACTATGGGGTTGTCCTAGTAAATTTATTACAGTAATCCTACAAAGAACTTAATCAAAAATTCTCAGAAATATTGTGAACGCACCATGGTATGGCTCAAATCACACCATCCATACGAACTTACGTAAGCAAAGTTGTCCAAGAGCAAAGTACTAGACTTAACAATCATCTAAATCTACGCATACCGCCTCTGCTATAACTGACAGAAAACAGAGGACTCAAAACACAATGGCCAGTCGATCTATAAACCTGGATGGATGTTAGTTCTTTATGTCATTAGTTGTACGCATATGTTACTAATTTGTAACGTGTAAATTCGTAATTTGGTATTATTTCGGCTGAAGTATAGGCAACTTTGCCGTCACTGAGATAAAATAGCTTGGTCTCGAACAATTTTCATTTGTTTTACGTACTAACAACCGGCGCAAGCGTATTCCATCATCCCAGAAGTATTTCCTGTCGTTTCATTTTGGTTTTGTCACGTACAGCGTGCGGTGTGTAGGTTTACGAACAAAAAAATTTGAATCCGAGCTACATAATGCTGAGGGGCGAGTCATAGCTAACCGCATACACCTATTTTTCTACCCGGCTCATATTGTAGCTCCTTTTTTGTCCTATTTTCTGGTCTTGGGCTTACTGTGTTATGGTAATTCTTATGGATGGGGCGTGATGGCAGTCCTTTAATACAACTTTAATCTGTTTTCGATGCCTGCTTCGGTATGAAATTACGCAGAATGATGTGCGAAGAAGTTAAGTGGCTGTGATCTGCTGTGTTTCAACGACTCCGAAGGGTATAATTTTACTAATCTACTGGAATTGCTATCAAGGTATTTATAGTTACCTTATTTTAACGGTGAACAAACCGGGGGACGTGACTTCATCACTACCGCAATCCAAATGAGTCAATCGGGGGTCTTGAAGGCCTGCGCGCCATAACGAAATATCACTATTTTTAATGCCTAACTAAAGTATTAATCCAAGTTATTTAGACTATTTATGTATATTTGTTGTTCGGTAATATGTGCGAATATCAAATCCTTATCTTCGCTCTGAAATGAAAACTAGACGTCTTTCAAGATCTCGTGAACTGTGGCGCTGTAGTCTGTATATGTCAAAATATTGTTATTATGCGTCTTACAAGCATTGGCCGGTACATTTTTTCTAACATATATTTGCTTTTATGGTTGTATTTGTTGTTAACAAGTCTTTAGGTATTATTATAAGTAAATTAATTTTTATTAAATTATTTTTTGGGTAAATGGTGTATATTTATTTAGAAATACAATTGCAAGCTTTCGAACTTTGTCTAAGTTCTTCGTCAGGCAAAAATTAAATTAATTTGACAATTATAAAAACTAAGGTAACTAAATTTCTAAATAAATATACACCATTTACCCAAAAAATAATTTAATAATGTTTTATGGTGAAAGTTTTATGTCTAAAATTAATTTTTATTTAATAAATAAATATCTGCTTATTTTTAAATTTTATTGGCGTGAGTGCTTTTTAAATAGACTAACGTTTTTGGAATTTAGTTAGACTTGTCAAATTTTTGACTTTTATTATATTAATTCCAATTTTGGACTCAAAGTTTACAGTTCACGACATAATTAAATGCCTCTACCTTATTAATGAGAAGCGTCAATTTTAAGTATTACTTAAGTATTACTGGAAGTACGCGTCGTAATTGCTGTGTCAATGGGGAAAACATAGATTACGTAATTTCGCGAGCTCTTTTATGCACGGCTACCGTTTGCTAACTGCGGTGGCGTTGAACTAAAGAAATATTTTTAGATTTAATTACTTCCAGAGTTTAATTTAGACCTGTGTATCATATTTTATGTTAGACGTAAAAGGTAATAGCGTGCCAGTAGCGCCCCTACCAGAGCGTTAGATGGGTAGTGTTTAAGGACGATTCGATCTCTATTTCTTCACTTATCAAACAGGCTCAGTCGTCACAACGCAGCTAACTAACGGCGTATTGTTTTCTTCTCTTTATCAATAAACGAAACTGAATTAAAATTACTTGTTTTATTTTGGAATGTACTTTGGGGTTACGGGTCTGGGGTTTCCTTTTCTCTAACCCAGACATTCGGTACGTTATTCTTACGTAAGAAAAGGTGGCGAACAAGGCACTTGGCTTACCACAAGAATATCTTTATTTGGAACTACTGATCTACAACCATCTGCGGCGAAGCTAGCCGAACGGTAAGCCAAACATCTACTTATTATAATTTTTCTTTTTACTTCCCTAACTAGTACGTTACATATTGTACTAGATATTACTTTAGTTTATAGTTGGTATACTTACTGATTGTTAATAAAAATTCGAGGTCATATTAGTAGATTTGGTAAATTTGTAATGTCTAAGCTAGTGATGCAACAGAAGTGTCAAAACGGAAGCAAAAACGGAAAAAGATGTAAAAAGTAAATTTTTGCGAAAACAGAAACGGAAACGGATACGGAAGCGGAAGAACTAATATTCAAAATTAAGTAGGTAATGGTAAATTATATTTATGAAAAACAATTTCGCCGCTTTTACACCTAACAATCTGTTCCGGTGTTCTTTATATATAAAACCAGCTCCACTACATAATTGCACAATGGCGATGTTGCTGGGAGCAGCTGATAAATATTGGCGCACTAATGGCAAAACATTAGTATATTTGTATGAATTTAATTTCCACGACATAAGGGAATTCTCACGCAAAAGCAATCGTTTTTTTTGTACTCTTGTAGTTATGACTGTGTCTCCAAAGGTAGATTGTCATTTTCGTTATTTGTAATCGAGTCTTACTGGTCTACATTCATACTTAACATAGATTCTAACACTTGTAATGATGAATTCATCATATATGATGACGTAGATTAGACTCCATTTGAGTTCGGCATCTT
Organism: Aquatica leii; assembly: GCA_035610365.1. NCBI lineage: Eukaryota > Metazoa > Arthropoda > Insecta > Coleoptera > Lampyridae > Aquatica > Aquatica leii. Next base: position 30,076,225 of record CM069433.1, on the reverse strand, counting down.
CTAAGAGAAGGTATGCCGTATCAGTGACGCGTTAAGCAAATTTCGGGTCCTAAGCACACTCATCTACCATCCGCGCGCTTTCCTTTTACGGTCGTAAAGTTCTGTTCAAATTTCCGTTATAAAAGTTACAGAAGCAGAAACAGAAACGGATGTCAAAAAAGGTACAGAACTTCCGCAGTTGCGGAAGCAGAAGCAGACGTCTGTCGCATCACTACTCTAAGCTTTATTTGATAGATAATGCACGTTCTTCACTGTTTAGTTCTATTAATAGATAACTGAAAATAATTTTTTAATATGGCAAAACTACAAGTTTTGAAATAAATACTGAAATTTTTATAATGTACAGAAAATTCTAGAAAGTTTAGAAAATTTACAACAAAACAGTACGAGTTAACAAATTTCTTAAAAAGACTATGCACCGTATTATAACTTAAAAAATAAAAGCTAATTTGCTTCTGAAAACTTGCATTTGTAGTTTATTTTGGTACCTATTTATCTTATTTGGTTTAAACAGATAAAGGCATAGCAACACGCATCATGTTTACTAGGTACAAAAAACGTAAATACACATGTTTTTTACAAACAATTTTTTGTACGTTTACACAAAACAACTGTACTGACACTAATATTTAGATTATATTTTGACTCAACATACATAACAAAAAAAAACAAAACTGGGATATATTTAACTAACAACAACACAGTTTCGTTTAGAGGTCTTTGGCAGATTTTGTTAAATCCAAGCCAAAAACACTTTTATTTGTGGATCAGTTTTTATATATAAAGAAGATATTATTAGTTTCAATTTTAATGAACAAGTTGATTTTTCTTTGCGTATAACAAAAAAAAAATCTAAACTGTAAGGTATAATAAAAACTGTTCCTCTGTTATCTTAATCAATAAATCGTAATGATTTAATAACATTATTCTGTAACATAACGTAGATTTTCATAGTTCTTATTTACGTTCAACATAAACTTATTTTTAAATTCTGATTGGCGCATTACTCATTCTGTTTTGAAATAAAATAAAATTTATAGAATGAATTTGAAAAATGTACGCTTTGATATTGTTTGTTTACTCACAGTCAGTAATACTTCAAACGTTAATATTCTTAATACGTTTGTAGCTTATGTTTTCATTTGGTTTAACTAGAAATATGTGGCAAAACTTTCGATAAACTTGTGTTTTACAATTGTATATTTATATTATTTGTACACGTTTAAGAAAATTACATACAGTGAGTTTTTAGTTAGCTAACTGTAGATTCTTATAATTTAATGTAAACTTAATTTAAACAAGAGTTTATGGTTTTTGAAAAAAAAATCCTACTTGATGCATTAAAAGCATATGTTTGAATGGTTAAATCAGAAAAATTTATTTTAAAATTAAAATATAGACAAAATATGTTAATTTAAGCTTTAAATAAACAATACATTCAAAAAACTTTTAGAGTTTTACTTAAATTGCATTGTTAATAAACTTTGGCAGTTTATACAAGCTATTACAGAAATTCTATGTCAGCTTTTCATTCATTATTACTTCTTAGCTAATATGTCTCCCGATCAGCATCAACAAAACTATAAGTTTCTAAAAAATATAGTTTTTGTTCTATTTTTGTACTTTAGTTATAAAAACCTAAATTATTCAAAATTGTTCTATTTATTTTAGCACTTAGGATAAATACGATTTCTTTAATAATATTTATGAATTTCTACAGATATTCTATAACTAATAAATTTTAACAAAAACGACAATAATAGACAATAGAAATCTAATCTTAATTGCTATTTCTAGTATGTTATTTAACGTCATTTTGTTTACTGTGTTTAATATATTGTTGCTGCTGTTTTTATCTGCTAGTTTAAACATTGCTTTAAAAAAAAGTTTCAGTTAACAGTTTATGGAATTTGTTTACATAAATTGTTTCTATTAATCAGTTATATTGGACTTTACAGATGTAGAAAAGCTTAATAAGTCATCATGAGATGTTAATTAAAGCGCTATAAATACGTTCTAAAAACTGCAAATAAAATAAACAAATATTATTGGTCGTGAGATATGATACTTCTTTAGACGCGACTTGGGAGTAACTCAGATTTTTTATGATGGAAGTAGTGCTGAAGTAGTTATCGCTATTTAAAAACAGTAACTAAGCATTTTTTTATTTACATTTCTAATTTTTATATTGGCATGAACTATTTCGAACTAAGACGACTGGCGTATTTGGACAATATTTGTTACTAGCATATACTTACCATGTCGTTCAAGTGATTTATTTGTACCGAGTGGGCAACTAGTAACTATCTCAGGATCGAATTGTCACACAAGTTTAGAAAAAAGTTTTTGGAGAAAAGTGGTCTTAAAAAATAACTGGAAAATATTTTCGAGCTCCTAAGATTACTGTCAGGGGGCGCAGTTGTCATGCTTAAATAGAAAATTGAGATTTTTTCCGTAATGGGTTTATTTAAGGGATATGCAGAATCAACATAATATGTCAGAAAGTTTTAACTTGTCATTGGTGCTATTGTGTTTAGTACCTTCTACTGTTTTAGTCGAATCGGTTTTTGGTTTCTATATTATTTGTTAAAAGTATTTTTTATAATAACTTTTACAAATGAAGAAGCATTTGACATGTTAGACAATTAGAAAATTAAAAGCTTAAGGTTTCATTGAAAACCGCATTTGTCTAACAGAAGTAAAAAACCACAAATATGATTGTGAAAAGAAAAAAACTGAATCAGCGTTAGCACTACACCATGTTGAAACGGGACACAATTTTGATTTTAATAACTCAATTTTAGATGTTGAACCAAGTTACAAAAAAAATTAATAGCGGAAATGATTTTCATAACAAAACATAGTAATAATAATTTATAAGAATCTTATCACCAAGATAAAGTAATGTAAGTTTTTTACAGTTATGTCCGTAGTATTTTATCAATCAACCTTGAATTGAAAAAAATACAGTATGTTCTAAATCCACGTTTCTTACTGTTGTGTTGTATTTGTTCTTATGTTCAATTAATTTATTTTCAATGTTAGTTTATTGATTATTTTCATAGTGCAGGTCAAAACACACTATTTTTCTAGTCTATAAATGTAAGTGTAATTTATTGTAGTATTAATTACTGATAACTAAAGCCCGGATGTTTAGGCACTAAAAAATATTAAAATAAGCAGGCAAAAAGGCATTAAAAAATCTAGAAATAAGCATTTAAAAATATTAAATAGGCATTAATAACCAACTGAATTTATTGCACATTTTAAAAACAATTAGCAACAAATTTATGATTTAGCAGAATTACAATTAATTATAAGAAGTTTTTTAATGTTTTCGATAGTTAAACCTTGTCTTCTATCAGATAATATATACTTTAATTGTGAAAATGATCTTTCTACTGATGTAACTGGTGCGAATTTAAAGCACACAGTTTACATAATTTCATAATCTACATGATTTGTTACATTTGTATTACCTGAAAGAATGTTGGCTAAGTTTTTACAATTTCAAAATCTTTATTTGCTGCAAATACAGCTTTATATTTCTCTTGTATAACACGTCCTTTATTGCCAGAAACACTAGAAATCGCACTGATAGCATTATTTACAGTACTAACTGTTGTCAGTTAAAAGTAAATCTCTACGTTCTAGACTTGTTATTGTACTAGGAAGTAGAGAATAATTAGCGGAAATAAATGCCAAATCGTTTTTTAGGTTTTTCTCTTCTAAAAGTGCTTTTACCATTTTTATCGAGGTCGCCGAATCTTTATCTAAATTTTGAATTATTTTTTAATTTTTGTTAAATTGTTAGCATAATAACATGCAGCTGATATCCATGTGCCCCAACGAGTCAGTATGGGTTGTGGTGGCAGAGTGAGTTCTGGTGCCATTTCTCTAAAAATTCGTATCCTTGATGGTGCTTTTAGGAAAATCTTTTTCACTGAAGATATTAACATATCTACATCGAAAAATTGTTGACAATTTTTTTCTGATACACGATGTAGTCCATGAACTAAGCACGTTAAATAAATCATATGTGGAAATAACACTTTAAGAGCTTTTCTTGCTTTTTTCATATAAGGAGCGGCGTCGCTTAAAAACATAAGCACGTTTTCGTGTTGAATTTCATCTGCCCAAAGTAAATATAATGAATTTGTGAATAATTGAGCAATTGTAGAACCATTTGCTTTTTCAAGACAATCGGAGTTTAACAGGTCTTGGAGGTTTGATTTTGTTTGAGAGATCCAATTACAACATTAGCAATGTGCCTGCAAAATTAAGTTTTATTTCAATTTTATAAATTATTGAATAAATTACCTTCCTACAGCATCTGTGGTTTCATCTATAGATATCCAAATCTTCTGGGTTTTTATATTTGTTTGAATTTCTACCATTACCAGTTTATAAGCACTGAGATTTACAATACTTAAAAAAAAACAAAGAAAAATAGCTATTCAGTGTTTGATAACAACACTTAAAAAGAAAAAATAACCGCTAATGTCCACATTTTGGGATTTTTTGAAAAAGGTAAAAACTATATCAGGAACTGGTGCCGCCAGCAAAGAAATTTTTAAACCTAAATAAAAACAGTGTAGCAGGACACAAGCCATGGCTACATTTGAGACTTCTCCTGGTATAAGTAAGAGAGGTGTTCGAAATACTCGGAGAACCGATGCAATATTCCGAATACATTTTTAAAGATACGTTGAGCACGGTATAAACGGTAATTAAAAATTCTTTGTTCACTGTCTTTTTCGTGAAGTTCTTGGTATGTTTTTAATACATGGAGAACCTAAAGCAAAAGCGTCGTCTGCAACAAATACAGATGGAAAAGGTGTATTATTGTAATTAGGTAGTGGTTCATCTTCAGGAACCATTAAAACGTACTAATCAAACTTTTTAAATAAAACAGTATTACGATACACACCATAGTCGCTAATACGACCCTTACGCCCAACTACACTAAAAGTTACCTTGTAATATTTATAATTCTGTGCCATTTTTCTTATTGAACACTGGATGAGTATATGTTTGCCGTCTATTGCGCCTAGACAGTGAGAAAAATTTTATTTTGTATCAAATTATAAAATCTTAAACTTTCGCGGTTGATTTGTTTATGATTATAAGCGACTTTCAGCTTAAACCGCGTCGTCACCCAGACTTAGGCTTGGTCCTAGTTTTTCCTCGAGAGCCAAAACAAGAAGTAGAACTTGGCTTTTGCCGTGAACGATTGGTAAATGTCACTGAAGGATAAAGTGTAAGTCACGATATTTATATCAATAGTAATTAGCGTAATTAAACGGACCTTATTTTTCCGTTATCGCTTGACTAACTTTGTTATTACACGGAGTAAGTGTTTGTGTCCTTTCCAAGATTTGCTGCGTCTTAAACCGTCTACTCGGTTCATATTACATGGATGTTTTTTTATTTCCACAGCTTCGCGGATTAGTCTGGGAAAGCAGAAAGGAATTCTAGCCAACACTTTAGTTTGGTCAAAGTTTAGCGTATGTCCTTGGTTACACACGTGTTCTGCCACTGCTGATTTAGTAACTCTGCGATGTTTGCAGTCAGTCATATGTTCTTTTACTTTAACTTCAATAGAGCGTCCCGTCTGTTCTATATAACTTGATCCACAGGAACAAACAATTTTGTAATTTTTTGCATGTTTTAGAGCCTTTTGTTTGTCTTTAGCAGATGCAAACTAAGTGTTCATGGTATCATCAGTCGTAAAGACATTCAACCCAGAATTATAAACATTACGGACTGATGTGTGAACAACTTCAAGTTGTAAATTTTTACGCGGTGGTTCATCAGGTTGCCGTCTCACACAAATGATGCCATGAATAGCGTATCTGGAGCTGGATTGCTGGGCGTATACTGTATAAATCTGCTGCGACCTTGAGAACCAACAAACTGCTCATTAATTGTTACGTTTTGATCAGGTATAATACACGTCTTACACTGTTCAATGAAAAGACCCCAGATATATCATAGCTAATTTGTTTGTTTCACGACGCGTATTGCGAGTTCTGTTATTATTGAACCTTATATAATATTTATTTCTTCGTATCGGGAAACTGACATAGTTGCTTGATATATAGGATTGGCAATTTTTTGGAAAAATACTTTGCGCCCCAACTTTGTTCTTTTTTGTTTAAATAAATAAACAGAGAAAAGTACAAATTTTTTGCAAATCAACGTTTCCATTCTTTTGAATTGTCACGTTTACCTTGTAAATTCGTACAGTTTACAATAATTTTGTGTTTCCGAATTGTCAGCTGAGGATGTGCTAAGTGGAACGTTTAATCCATCATCACTATCACTTGAATAATTTTTGGAATAGTAGAATAATACTCAACTTTGCTTTTACGAGATACATTAAATGCATCTTTCTGAACAAGCATTTATATACAGACTAGGTCTGAGACCCATGTTATATAAAAGTAGACTAAAAAAAGAGTTATTGTATTAATCTGCGAGGTATTTCTAAAAACCACAATTTTGGAATCACCGGGCCTGCCACTTATGTTATGGATAAAAAAAATAGACTTTCTGTTTAATACGATTAGTTGATAAATTACATAAACAAACTTGATGTTGTACAAAAGCACTTATAATATTTAATATAAAATACAAAAATTTTATAAATTTTGTAAGATTTTAATAAAATAAAGAATGTGATATAGACAAAAAAATTTCAAAATCTGCAAAACATAATTTTGTGTATCATCTCGTTCAATTCTGTCTGCTAGTCAGAAGCAAATTTGTTGTCAGAAAAACAAAAAAAACATATAAAATAATTTAATATTACAATTTTTGAATAGCAATGTCATTTTCTTAATTTTTTTATAAAGTTACTTAAAATTTGTAAGTGAGTAAGTATTTATTTAGTAAAGATATACTAATTTAACATAAATCGTAACATATTTCTATTAATACTAATTTTTGCTTAAAAATTATTCTTAACATAATCACTCAGACCCCTTTTAAATTTATAAATATTTTGCTCGTGTTTAATTTCATCTGGTAAGTCATTATATAATTTTAGACCTTTGTACAGAAGAGAATTTTGTGACTTTGACTTTGAAAATTTTGGCAATCTGAAGTTACATCGACTTCTTGTGTTATATGAATGTATGTCATAGTTACGTATCACTAATTATGTAGTTTGGAAGAAAATCATTAATTGTTTTGTATACCAGCATTAATGAATTCAAATATATCCACTGTTTTACACTTAACCATTGTAAACAATCTAACATTACTGTGATTTTGGTAAATTTTGAACAATGTAATATAATCCTCATAGCCCTATTTCGTTGTTTCTGTAACCGTTTTAAGTCGACTTCGTAACACATTAAAAATATACTACTGCAAAAATCAAAATATGGTGCAATAATTGTTTTATAAACAGTAATTCTTGCGTTAATCGTCAGTTTATTAGATATTCTTCCTAATAGGCTAATCTTATTTGCTATTTTTTTTATTACATAATTCACGTGGCTTCTAAAGTTTAGATTCTGGTCTATAACTACTCCTAAATATTTAATTTGGTCAACGTGTTCTAATTCTATGTTTTCAATTTTTATTTTTGTTGTTTCAACATTATTATTTGATATTATCATTGTCCTACTTTGTAGCACATTTAATTTTAATTTGTTTGATTGTAACCAATTTGCAATAATTTCTAATTCTGAATTTAGCTTTATAATAGCTGAATGTACATTTTTATCAGTAATTGATACCAGGGTATCGTCTGCAAACAAATTAATATTACAGCACTTAAGATTAAGTTCTAAATCATTAATATAAATTAAGAAAAGCAATGGGCGTAAGACTGATCCTTGAGGTACACCTAAATTATTTTGAATTGGAATAGATTCGTAATTTTGGTACGTAGTGGTCTGAGTACGAGATTCCAAGTAAGTTTCGAACCATTGAAGTTCGGTGCATCTTATTCTATATTGGTAAAGTTTATTTATAAGTATTCCTCTGTCAATAGTTCCAAAGGATCTTTTATAGTCTAAAAACACTGCTACTACACTATTACCCACGTCGATTTCGGATTTCTATTTTGTCAACACGAGATTCAATGCTGTTTCACACGAGTGTTTACTTCGAAAACCCGATTGATTTTCACTGATTATATTATTTTGTTCTAAAAAGCACTGTAATTGTTCCTTAACAACTGATTCTAGTATTTGTTCGTACACTGGTAAAATATTGATAGGTCGAAATTCTTCTAATTTTTTGTATTTTTAATTTTAGGCGTTATGTTTTTTGATTGCTTCCAACAATTAGAAAATTTTCCACTTATTATAGATTTGTTTATTAGGTCTACCATTGCATTACCAATTTCTGGCAATGCATCTGTAATAACTTATTTTGTAATGTTATAATACGTTGCTCCTTTTCGCTTAATATTACTGAAGATTTTCTTCAGATTTGATAAATTAACTTGCTTAAATTTGAAATTAAGGATTGGTTTTAATATTGGGGCCTCTTTGAAGTTTGCTGGGGGCTGGTTTATACTATTATTATATCTTGTAGACAAACAGTTATTTATACTCTGATACAAATTTGTAAAAAGAAAATTATTTTAACTCACTCAAAAACAGCTTAAACGGATGTTTATTTGTTAGTAATTAGTTCTGCAACAATACTAAAATAATTATGAAAGATAAATATTTTAAAATAAAACATTTTTATAGTATAAATATATTTACGTTATTTTTTATTATAAATAATCTGAGCTTTTAAATTAATTTCTAGTAACATGATAAATAAAAACAAAAATCAGTTTTTTTATTTTCTTGTATTTTTTTTAGTTTGATAAACAACAAACACACCTACAACACAATTGGTTATTCACACACAAAGTCGGGTATTTGTTTTCAAATTAAATGTTTTTCAAACGGTTAAAAAAATCATGGCTGTAAATTATTGCAAAATACTAAATTCTGAAAGATTTAGTTTCCGTGTGTTCGACTCTACCTACGCTGTTTTACGAAATACAAGCAATATTATTGCGTACTTCTTTATTGTCTAATTTGATTTAAAGCAAGTGTTGCAATATTAAATTTTGTTGCAACACATGCTGTTTATTCTCCTATTCCTACGTATTACAGCATTATTTCTTACTGCATATGTACGTAACAATTTAATTTAATCTACAAATTTTACAACAAAAATCCATATTCAAAAATTTAAAAATCGTATATAATAAGAAAAAATAATTGATTTCAAAATACAAACTAACAAAGTTACAAAAAACTAATTAAAATTTATTCAAATCAATAAAATTCTTAAAATCAACAAAAGTTGAATTGCATTACGCTTTATTAGATTTGTGTATTGTGATTATTAATCGTTTTAGTTAAATAATAAGTATTGAAATGTTTGATTACCACTGGTTAACAAGGTTTTTTCTTATACTCTTGTACTTCTACTATATATACTTTTTTCTCTAATTCTAAAAATATTTTCGAAAATTGCTTATCACCTCTGGTTCTTAAGAAATGTTTCTTTTTAACATACTAAATTTTATTTACCATGTCTAAAGATACTTTCTTATATTAATAAGTCAACACAAAATATTTAGTGATTACGCGATCGGACATGGCTGACAATATTTAACTTGTCTGGCTTAATTTCTATCATACTCGATATACCACTTCCCTTTTTATACTTAAGAAATTAATTGATATATGCGTACAAGTATTGTATTTGCAATGTCTCGTGTGTGTATAAATGATCCTAATAGTTTTTGTTATGTACGTGGAGAATTTGGCGTCTGGCAACATAGACAAAATATTACACCTTCAGGATATACTCTTGGGGAAAAGAGTAATCCATAATTTGCTGGTAAAACCTCGTAAAATACTTTTACTACTATTACTTTTATCAAAGCAACGAACAAAAATGGTCTTGAAACAAAAGTTTCTTAATATAAGTGTCGTAACACTTAAAGAAGCAATTGTGATAAGACTTAGATTACATTTATCCAGCAGGATTAAGAGTTTGACATAACTTTAAACAATTTAGAACGAGATGCTTGGAATACATTTAAGAACGTGACTGAAAATTTCTTAAGTAATAAAACAATTAAAAATTACAAAGTAGGTGTCAACAAACTTCTTAAAAGTTACCATGCATTAGACTGTAATATAAGCCTTAAAATACACTTTTTCCATTTGTACTTAAGCCTTTTTTCTTAGAGTTTTGGCGATGTCAGTTATGAGCATAGGGAAAGATTTATTCTACTATTCAAAAACGGACACGGAATAGCGAGATGCTTGCTAACTACTGCTAGACGTTGATTTTATAATGTTTTGAATCCGAATATAAAAGAAAAGGGAAGAGGAAGAACTTCTAAACATGTTCCACAATATCACCTAATTACTTATTAAAACTAGACGTGATAGAGGAAATTAATTATTATAGTAATTATTAGTAGCGTAAATCAAATTAGACCTAGACAAAATTCATTAAAAAATATTTAAAAATCTAATTTTTGTACTACCGTGTGGTTTGAAGCATAATTTGTGTTTTGAATCAGATAAATAGAGGTAGAAGTCACTACGATTGACAAAGAAGTGTTGGTTTGGTAAGTTTAGTACTCATATTTTACTTTTTTGCGATTCATTGTCGACTTATTTTGCAACTGCATAGAGACGAGGTAGTTTGATCGAGTAATATTTATATTTAAATTAAAATAATTAACTTGTAACATTTGTTAGCAATTGAATATAATTAGTTATATGGTAGGTTGACTAAACGAAAGGGTTTACATGGATATTATAGCTGGGATATTACGATATTAGTCGACAAATTTCTAATTGTTATTGGTCTATTTCTCTCTGTTGATTTTAACAACTATTCTCATGCTCAAAGTGGAGTATTATATACAGTGTGTCCGAAAAGTATGGAATATATTATACAGGTCGATAAATATGCACTTTACACGAAAAAGTTGTAAATAAAAGTTGTTTATCACTTAGTTATCTACCACCTGGAAGATATCAATTTAAATTTTTGTTGTAAACAAAATCGCAACGAATAACACTTAAATTTTTTTTAAATGGCAAGGCACGTCTTTATTATACTCATTTGATAGAGTCTTTTTTTCTCTTTTCAACCATATGAAACTTGAATACCTTTACATCAAAAAATTTTCAAGAAAAACAAGGACATGTCTAACAAATTTATTTTACTGAGCAGTATTAATCAGGTACGTAATATGTAGCATTAAAACAATTGAATGCACTTTAGAACACTGTCACACTTTGCTATTTGTTAGTGCTTGAAATATGGCTCAATTATCTGAGAAACATAGAATTGAAATTTTAATGATTCTGGGATATGGAGATAGAAGAAGAACCCAAGACGAAGTATGTAATTTATTTAATAATTTGCATCCAGAATTAAACATTTCGCAGTCCACGGTAAGCAAAATTTGGCGGAAATTTCAAGAGACAGGTTCGGTGAAAGATGCGAGTAGAACTGGTAGACCTTTGTCATTAAGTAATGTGGAACGAGAAAATGTGTTCTTGTCTGTTGAGGAAAATCCACAAATTTCTGTTCGGCGAATTGCTAGAGACCATAATTTGAATAAATCGGCTGTACATGACGTTTTAAAAAAAGAAAAATTTCATCCTTATAAAGCTTGTGTAGTTCAAGAATTATTTGAAGACGATTTGGACAGAAGGCTGGAGTTTTGTGAAACAATACCAAACAAACTTGAACGAGATGCACATTTTCATAAAAATATCCTTTTTACTGATGAGGCCACGTTTTGTTTAAACGGCACAATTAACAAACAAAACACACGTTACTGGTCTTCACAAAATCCTCACTGGTATCTAGAACGACACACCCAATACCAGCAGAAAGTCAACGTCTAGGTAGGAATGATTGGAAGTCAAATTTTGGGGCCATATTTTTTTGAAGGTAGTTTAACGGCGAATATTTATCTCGATTTCTTAAGATATTAGTTAGTTCCTGCTTTGGCCGAGATATTTCCACATGAAGTAGATCCAGATATACCTCATAACAGAATATGGCTTCAACAAGACGGGGCACCTCCACATTTTGGAATTAATGTCCGCCACTTTCTTAATAATACTTTTCAAAATACATGGATAGGCAGAAGAGGTACGATAGAATGGCCTGCTCGCTCGCCGGATTTAAATTCATTAGATTTTTTTCTTTGAGGCTATATTAAAAGCAAAATTTATGTAAATAGACCTGATAATGTTAAAGATTTGAAAAATCGCATTAGAGTTGAGATAAGAGCTATAACTCGAGATATGATTTCAAAAGCAATCGATGGTTTTAAAAATCGAATTTACCACTGTCAAATTATGAATGGTTTACATTTTGAACATTTATTGTAAGTTTAGTTTAAATACATTTTTTTGTTATAACAATTTTATGTAAAGATATTTAAAGTTTAATATTTGCTATTGTGACAGTGCATTCAATTGTTTCAATACTACATATTACGTACCTGATTAATACTGCTCAGTAAAATAAATTTGTTAGACATGTCCTCGTTTTTCTTGAAAATTTTTTGATGTAAAGGTATTCAAGTTTCATATGGTTGAAAAGAGAAAAAAGACTCTATCAAATGAGTATAATAAAGACGTGCCTTACCATTTAAAAAAATGTAAGTGTTATTCGTTGCGATTTTGTTTACAGCAAAAATTTAAATTGATATCTCCCAGGTGGTAGATAACTAAATAATAAACAACTTTTATTTACAATTTTTTCGTGTAAAGTGCATATTTATCGACCTGTATAATATATTCCATACTTTTCGGACACACTGTATATACAATTAAATTGTTTTAACTTAAAGTCTTCTCCACATATTTTTAATTTTAATTTATTTTAAACATGTTTCGACATTTTTAAATGTCATCATCAGTAATACTACAAATTAATTACACATTATTAGAAATATAACTAATACATTAAATTAATAAAAGAGCATACGAAGTAATAAAAATACAACTGACAAGTGTCAAATATAACAAATTGAAACTATCAATAAACACACAACCAGAAGTGATAAAATAAATTAAAAACAAGAAATAAAAAAGGATAAAATTAGAATTTAGGATTAAGAAGAGGAGAAGTGTTTAAATCAAGAAGTTTATTAAGACACGTAGAAGAATTATAATTAGACGGACAACAAATAAAAAAAAAATTTAAGGTTGTTTAGAAAAAAAATTAATATTAAGACCAGGAAAAAAATGACTAGTAGATAAAATGTGATTTGCAAAAACAGAGCAGCTATATAAATTTCTATTGATAAAATAAATGTGATATAATTTATTAGCTATATTTTTAATAATTTATAATTGATTTGTAGTATTACTGATGATGACATATAAAAATGCCAAAACATGTTTAAAATAAATTAAAATTAAAAGATATGTGGAGAAGACTTTAAGCTAAAACATAATTTAATTGAAATAAATATATTGTTGTTAGAAGTTCTGCTTTGTCAATTTGTTCATTTTAGTGATTTACATGTTTAAACAAAGTCTATATTGGATAATATTTACTTGTTTTGGCATTTTTTTAATTTAGTGTAGAATTAGCACACCGAGACTTGCGATCCGCTTACTGACACAACTGACTAACAATAAAGTTGCAAGAAAATTTTTGTAACAGTGGTTAAAAGATAAGCAAAGTAGAATTACATATATAGTAACAATTAAAACTTGATAAATATTACATATAGTAATCATTGATACAAGCTCTGGAGGGTAAGCAACACAAAAGTTATCGTAGTACAGTATAACAATATAAGTAATATGTAATCGAAGAGTTACACTTTCATTAGTGAAATTGCATTTAGCATAAATTGAAACCGTAAATATACAAACAAAAATTTGCGTTCGTTAATCGTGATAACACCTATATGTACGTCACACGTATTTTATGTTCGACAAATACATAAATTAATAGCAAGTAAAAAAATAGTATTCACGAATATCCAGTAACGCTAATAGGTATCAGCATGCTTGAATCGTTCTCTAAAATCGCAAAAAAGTACAAAGAAAGAAATATATAAAATGATATCACAAGTAAGTTGCTTCTAGAAAAACAAATTATTGTCGCAATCAAGTGCGTCAAGCTTTTGAGCAATTTTCGCTATTTCTATCGCAGGTGTGCTACCAAGTTTATTAGAACATCACACAAAGTACAAGAACGACTCGTTTTTAGACTACGTTTCAAAAGTGATGTAATTAACCAATATTCCCATTAGTAGGTGCTCCTAGTTATCGTTTCCAACGAAAAGTATTTAACTGACATGTACCAGTCTAAAGTCTAAACCGGCACTGTTTTCTGTATAACTTTTTCGGACACCTCTAAATCTTGAGGGTTGATTCGCTCCTAACTCAGACTACATCTCGTTACTTAACGTAACTCAAACGACTGACAACTAACATGCTTCCTAAACCAAAACCACTTATATTTATAAACTCAGTGCACTATACTACCATTAAAAACTGTGACCGAAATCTTTGTGAAAGAAAACAGTAAAAGAAAGACGTGGAAAGAAGATGCAAACAGATTTAATTAAGACGTAAAAGTATAGTTCGAAGACGGCATTTCCCATGGCAAGATGCAATGTTAGCAAAAAAATATCAAAATCAACAGATTTAATTGCACTCATAAAGATTAACTTGTTGAAACCGAATAATAAAACTGTCTATCGAAAGTAATAAATAATAAAATTTAACATGACTTATGTGCAAATGTACTAAGAACCTACTTAATGCAATGAACTTTTAAACAAACTTAAAATAACCAAACAGTTAAAATATATTTAATTACAATAGTATCTCAAAAGGGAAACATAAATTAGATACATCTGGAATTTTACCAGGACAAAGAAATTGCCAAATTAACGTAAATACAGAATACGGATGTTTAAGCATCGTAATAATTTTGAATTAATTGAATAAAAAACTTTTTTTACAAATTGGATTGACAAAGATGAATTTAAAAACGTGAACTAACTTCCTTAAATTATTGTGAAAGTGCTCAATCAATCCCAAAATACACGAAAGGAATAAAATCAACTCAAAGAGAGGTAGTATGTTATCCATTGGAATATAGCAAAGTTGTTTGTTTTCTCTTTGATAGTTGTTTGCTTATATCCTACTTTTTCTTGTACATCGAGTTTGTATGTACTTTTAGTGTCTCCGAGCTAAGGATTTTGACAGTATAACTAAGTGGCGACTATTTTCCCTCTTTTCTATTATACTATTCTCAATCACGTTCACTAACCGACCTCTCAGAAAGCCGTGGTGACGTGCTTGTTACCAACGAAATTCTTTGGAACAGAAATACTAGTAAATAAATCACAAAAATACTGACGGGTTGCATACATATTCATTTTTTTCTTTTGCGATGTAAACTAAAATATGCGTATTTGATGCATTAACCGTTTTGCACGTACTTGAAGAAAATTTTGCATATCAGTCAGGTGCAAAAATAAAGAAATCATTAATAAACTAGAAAAGCGCCAATACAACCATCACAAAAAAAAAATTTTAGATAATCATAAAGAAAAACGATAACGTGTTATTGATATATCTAAACTAAATTTTAGATATGAACAAAAAATTTAAAAAAAACAAAATTTTAACCAAGTTAAACAATATTGACAATAAACTGTACCATAAAAAGTACTAAAAGTGCAAGGTTTGTTTAATAAAAGACAATTTTGGATGGAAACGGTATATAAAATAATAAAATTAAAAAATGTTAAAAGTAATTTAGCTTTTCAAAAGCTATTGAAGGGAAGTTTGAGTCGTTTATAGGTAGCAGACAAAACGATATTAACAAGTCAAAAAAACATTTTTTATAGATTCTAAAAAATCTACCGTATCTAATCGTCTCTTATAAGTCACTTTTTAAGGTTTAGTTTAGTTTTTTCAAGTTTAAAATTTATATTAGTTAACAGTATTATTACGTAATTTTTAAATATTTTTAAATATTTTTTTTTATTGCTTTTTACTATTTTTTTTTATTGCAATGTTACGTGCCAAAAGTAAGAACAATGAAACTTGCTTGAATTAAAGTAACATAAACAAAGTTTTGCCGATGTTCAGTAAAGATGAGTGTGGATTATATTCAAAATTCCGTGACCGTTTGGAAAACTCAAAAGAAAGCAAAATCAAAAGTCAAAATCAAGGAGCGCCAGGAAGGTGTAAAGCTCAAATGGACTACAGGCTCTTGCCAATCACGAGTCCGCTTCAAATTGATATACTCAAATGGAACTTACCTTGCGTGTATCAAGTCTGTAATCTTAAAATTCACATAAGCAACGGCCGATTGTATAAAAACTTTGTTACATTTAACAATTTAACATTTATTACATAAATCGAAAATAAAAAAAAGAAATGGACAAGCAAGCAAAACAGGAAATTACATTAAACATTTGAATCAAGTTAACGCAAATAAAACTTTAAATTAAAATAAAACCGAATGAAAAGAATAACATGGTTACACGGAAATTATAAACAAAATTAAAATAATTTACAAAAAAAATTAATTACATTTTAAAAGAAAAATATATCGCACGGCCGTGTTCGAATTAATAAAAAAAATACGTACTAACAAAATAGAATAAATTTCAAATTATAAAAAATACGAACACCATAAAATGTTTGGTGAATAATCGAAAAATTCAATAACTATCAATGAACTCTCATCATAATTAATTTCAAAGCTTTTCAATCACTGAACTCGTGAATAAATAGCATAATGGGTAATCAATAAATACCTTAAAATTTTGTTCGTACACAGACTCCTGGTTAGCTTTAGGCTAGTTGACGTCGGAAGGTACTTTGGTAGAGAATCCCAACCATTCGACAAGTTACCGTCGGAAGATTTTCCTAACTCTTTCTTAGACGAAAATTTGGTCTGTGAAGCACAAACTTAACGCACGAATTCGCGGTACGCTAATACAAAATCAAACCGGAAAAAAAGTAAAATCCAATAAGGCGTATGACTTTTTTTATGAATTCCGCCATAATTCATCATGTAAAGAGGGTAAAATTATCACCCAACTAACTACATCTTGTTACTTAAAGTATTTCGAACGACTGTTAACTAACTTCTTCCCAAACCAAAATTACCTATATTTTAAAATTCAATTCACTACCACATCCATAAAAAAACTGTAATCGAAATCTTTGTCTAAGAAAACCGTAAAACAAAGACGTAAAAAGAAAATGCAAACAGATTTAATTACGACGAAAAAATAGAATTCGAAGACGGCCTTTCCCATGGCAAGATGCGCGTTCACCAAAAAAAAATCAAATTCCTAAGATTTAATTATACTCATAAAGATTAACTTGTTGAAATCTGAATAATAAAATTGTCTATCGAAAGCAATAAATTATAAAGTAGATTTCAAGTGTAACTCAATACAATACAGCATGACTAAAGTGCATATGCACTAACTATGTACTTAAAACAATGTACTTTTAAACAAATTTAAACCAAACTACAAAAATGTATTTAATTACAGTGATATCTCAAAAGGGAAACATAAATTAGATACCACTGGAATTTTGACAAGACAAAGAGAATGCCAAATCAACGTAAATGCAGAATATAGATGTATATGCAGCGCAATAATTTCGAATTAATTAAATACAAAAATTTACTTACAAATTTGATTGCCAACGATGAAGTTAAAAACGTGAACTAACTTTATTAAATTAATTTGAAATTACTCAAACAATCCCAAAGTACAGGAAACGAATAAAATCAACTCAAATACCGAGTCTTTCACAAAAAAAATTGCACAAATTCAAACGACGGTTTAATTCTGAAATTTCTAAAGTTTTTTTAAAGATTGGGCATGTTTACACCCGAGTGAAACGAGGGTTTTAAAAAAAATTCCTAATTTAGACAGGAACGAGTTAAATACAACATTTTATTGTTTGAACAAAGACTGCAAGGATCCGAAATTCTCAAAATCTCTCAAAAATAGTTTGACGTTTATGTTGACAAGAACTGTTTACAAAAGCAAAAAATTAAAGTTTATGTGAATTAAGAACAATGAAAGATTGTTATGCCTTTTTACTATGACAACAAACAAATCAGCAAAATATTTCTGAAATAGTATAAGTAAGTGTTTTATTTTTGTATAAATAGAAATTGGTAAATTTGGCAAATTATTTGACATGAGATTTGCTACCGGTCACCGTGTAAAGTATAAACGTGTGTTTACCGCTCGTCGTCAAAGCGGTATTACCAGCACAGTATAAAAAACCTTTTTATTTTCAGTGTTTTGTAGTTATTTTTTATAATCCATTTTGTGTAAACATTAAAAAATGTAGAACCATATATGTATAAATACTGTGCTACCAAGCTTATGAAAACCCCGGAAAATATGCGAACTAATTTAAAGGACAAATTGTGTCGACCAATCATATAGCGCGATTCGTTAAAGTACATTTAAAATCATAACCATTTATTTATTAATTAGAACCCGAAAACTCGTTCATTCGGAAGCACGATTTCTTCGATAAACAGAAAGCAGATGGTCAATGGATATATCCAATCAAAAAAGCTTCCGACCTTGCTGCTGCTGCAACAGAGAAATCTTTAAGTTTTATCAAGAAAATTTGTAAAGAAGTCCTGATAAGAAGCGTCGAAGTGGTGCAGTGAACAAAATTAAGTTGGATGATTTTGATCAAGATGTTTTAAGATTTGTGCATGAAATGTATACAGTCGATCATCAAGTACCTACAGTGAAAGTGTTAGTGAAAATAATAAAAGACAAAGTCAACTACATGGGAGAACGTGAAACTTTACGAAAGTATCTTTTAAAACTTGGGTTTTGTTACAAGAAATGCTGTAATAAACGTAAACTTTTAATGGAACGAAATGATATTGTACCTTGGCGTTCACGATATTTGAGGAAGCTGAGAGAGAATGATGCTAAAGGCAACAATAAACAACCAGTAACGTACTTAGATGAAACCTATATTCACTATCATATGGAGTTAACAAGTGTAGGCAGTCCGCAGAAGAACCAGGTGTTTATAAATGTGATCGAACTGGGCAACAACATATTATAGTGTATGCAGGTAGTTCATATGAGTTTGTAAACAATGGCCTTTTAATTTTTAAATCACAAACTAAGTCTGGTGACTATCATGATGATATGAATCATACAAATTTTATGCAATGGTTGGAAAAGCAACTTATTTCAAATTTACCCTCTAATGGTCTCATCGTAATGGATAATGCACCTTATCATTCGAAACAAACAAACAAACCTGAAACTCAAAGAAATCGTAAAGAAGATATTCGTTCGTGGTTGGAATAAAATGCGAAAAACAGAGCTATTAATTTTAGTCAAGCAGCATCTTACATCAAACAGTTATTTTGTTGATAAATTACTAAGTGAGCATAGACATACTGTTGTTAGATTGCCTCCTTACCATTGTGATTTAAATCCAATTGAATTTATATGGAGTCTCGTAAATAGAAAAGTCACAATAAATAATGTGGCGCAACGAGAAATTGATATTGAAAATTTAGTTCGAAATGCATTTTCTGAAATTACAAATGAAGATTGGCAAAAACACTGTAATCATGCGTCACATATTCGTGAAGAAATGTGGAAAGCAGATTGTTTAGTTGATGAGGTTTTTCAAAAAACGTTTTTATTTTTTTTAGATTAAGTTTGCTAAAATATTACAGTGTATCGACTGGTGGTCGAATTAATACCTTAACAAATGTTTCTTTTTCTTCTTCTTTTAGTATTCAAAATATTTTTATACTCTTTTCAGTTTATATTTACGAGTTTTACGTTTCGATTGTTATATTTTTAAATACACATACACACATAAAACGATTTTCAAGTTGACTATAATTTTTCTGTGTAATTTCAATAAACAAATTAAATAATAAAATACTATCATGTCAAAATAATTTAATAGCAGTACCCAATACATAATTATTTTTGCAACAATTTCTAACAAACTTTAAAATATGCGTAATGTAAGTCGTTGCTATAAATACATTTATTGGGGAAAACATATTTGAATATAGAAGTTGTATATAGTTTTATTACTCATCAAGAATTCAAAGGTATAAAATATTATTTTCACTGAAAGATAAGTTGAAATTGTGTGATAAAATTTAGTATACATTGCTCGGTCATCTATGTATACTATTTCTTAATCTACATATATAACTATTATAACCATATTCTGCTTATATACTTTATCTAAACGTGAAATGCAAATTTTTTATTCACTTGCTGGAGCTTAATTATATTAAAGTTTCTTACGTACGTGTTACGTAATAAAATTAAATATAAACACAACTTTTTCTGTAAGTAAACTTTAGTAAGTGAAGCTCTATGTTTAACGGAGGCTGTCTACTGCAAATGTTATCTGCTATATTCGGATATCTTGCGCTAGTATCGATCAGAGCTTGTTTCACCATTCTGGGGAAGTCCTCAGGGGGACTGGCGTGACCTGCAACCCCAAGTCCGCCCTTGTGCTCCATGCTCACCGGCTAATTAAAGGTCACGTGACGCTATCGCCGCGTAAACTGCTCTTATATTAGCAGCAACCTTCATGAACAAGTCTATTTGTAGCAAGAAGGAATTATGAGAATGCCTTTCGCTTTTAACTTTCAATGAAAGTATAAAGAAGTTAAGCCGCTCTATCATAAATTCAATGCGTATCAATAAGGTATTGAATACAAACCAAACATTTTGATTTAAAATGTCTATTTCTTTTCAATCGGATTTTATACATTTTATTGTAATAATTCTACAAATATCAATGGAATCATCACAATACACGCGAAAACTATTTACATGTTTAAAACACGATTACATTTACAATACCAACGGCACTGGTACGAAGATAAATAAAAAGTAACACGTAAAATATTGCAGCTTTAAGAGAGGCAGAATTGCACCAGTCTGAAACAATATTAACAAATAATGTAACAGTTTTGTATTGTTTAATGACCTTTAGATAATTTTCTGTTATTTTATAGTATAATATTTAATTTAATTATGAATTAATGTTAGTATTGAATTATTGAGGCGTTTTTTTAGTTAAATAGTCATAATTTGTCAAAAAATTATACTCAGGTAAATACGCGTTGCCGTTTGTTATTACTGGTAATAACTTTTTTATCACTAAGCTGACAAAAATGTGTCTAAAAAGTTTTGTCAAAACCAAAACAAAAAATAATTTTAACTTATAAATACAATGACAGATAAAGAATCGTATATAATAGCTTACTTTACTTTGTCTAAAATCGCTTAACATCTATCTTACATTTCTTGAAAGTATTTTAGGTTTGCATGAAAAATATGCAGAATATTTAAGTGAACCTTAATATGCAAGAGAAAAATGTATAAAGTTTTAATCTATCTATAGTAACGTCGAAAATTGCCAAAATCCAAAGTCAGGGATGCCAAAAAGTTTGATTTTGAGACTTAACTATTTGGTATCCCTGACTTCGGAATTTAATTGACTAATTTTGACAATTGTTTAATTAATTTCTTTGCATCTTGCATAGCGCGCTATTTATCTAAGAAACTACCTGAGAGTCAACGTTACAATTTTTTTCTAAACGTAATGTGGTTTCTGAAATTCCTGCTGATCAACCAACAGTTTCTCTTCCAAAAAAAAAGAGTCTGGCGCACGAAGAGGTACAGTGTGTCCCGAAAGTCCAAGTCATCTCCAAAATATTTCCCGTACGATCTGAATGAATGAGTAAAGTTGTCTTAAACCTATTTTTCTAAAAATGCTTGGTTAAAAATAATTTCTAAGTTTTATTCTAGCTTTTCCTCACAAAGTTCACGTGAATGATCACCTCTCTTTGGCTTTATGCCTTATGACAATCGGCCTTACATTAAGTTTTTTTTTGAATCTCTTTTTTCTCTACAGTTTTTAATGATTCCTCTATTCTAATATCTACTGCCGATGGAAAACCTCAAATAGTATCTCAAGTTGTTGAAATTCCTATTAGTATGAATAATGTCACCAAGAATGTGAAATTTTATGTCGTGCCTACTATTTCTACTAGTTTTATATTTGAAATGGATTTCTGTCATCTGTTTAATATATCAGTGAATATAGAAATTTCTGTTTGTAGTGTAAATAAATTTAAGGGTCTCTCTAATCAAGTTCCTGAAAATATCAGTAAACTTGATAATATTGTTCAGAATTTTGAGTCGTTATTTCCTGATACCTTTTTACCTGAAACGCATTTATTTTCTCACTATATCGATACTGGTAATACTAGGCCAATTAAGCAACGTCAATATCCTCTCTCTCCTGTCTTACAAACTTATCTTAATAATGAAATAGATAGTCTTCTTGAACAAGGTGTTATTACAAAATCTAATAACCCTTGGAACTCTTCTGTTTTACTTGTAAAGGAAAAGGATAACTCTTATCCTATGCGTTTTCACGATCGTAAGTTAAATGAAGCAACTGTTTGTGTTTCCTGCCAATTGCTTAGAATTGACTATATCTGAAATATACTTTGTGATAGTCAATTTATTTCCTCAATTGGTTTGAAACAAGCCTTCTTTAAAACTCCTTTTGATATCGATTCTCGTCTTAAAACTGCGTTTATTGTTCATGGTAAAGGTTTTTTTCGATTCAAACTAATGCCTTTTGGTTTCGGTAATAGTGCTCAGTCAATGCACAGACTTATGGATGCAGTACTTGGTCCAGAGCTTGACCCATATGTTTTCGTCCATCTTGATGATATAACTATCACCACTCTTACTTTCGATAAACATTTAGAAGATCTTGATTTAGTTTTCTTAAAGCTTAAAGAAGCTAATTTATCTGTAAATTTTGAAAAGTGTAAATTTATGTGTGATTCTCTTGTTTTTCTTGGTGTAGTAGTTGATAAAGAAGGTTTGCGTACTGATCCTAGAAAGGTTCAGTCGATTTTAGAAACTCCCGTTCCTAAAAATACTACAGAAGTTTGTAGAGTAATGGGTTTGTTGCAATATTATCGTCGTTTTATTAAAGATTTCTTTACTATCAGTGTCCTTAGTAATGCTTTTATACATGGTAATCCTAAAGGACAATGTATTGTTGGGACTTCTGAAGCCGACCAAGCTTTTTCTACCTTAAAGAAATTATCGACTTCTACTCCTCTTTTATCTAGTCCCGATTATTCTAAGCCTTTCTTTATTGAAACTAATGCCTCCGACCCAACTTATAGGTGCTGTACTTTTTTAAGAAGCAGATGGTTTTGAACATCCTGTAGCTTATGCCAGTCGTACCTTAACTAAAGCTGAGAGAAAATATACCGTTACTAAAAAGAGTGCTTGGTGTTTTGTTTGGTTGCGAATATTTTTGAGGTTATTTTGAAGGTACAAAGTTTACTGTCTTTACCGACCATTCTTCCTTGTAAATTAAACCTAAAGATCCTGCAAATCGCTTAGTTCGTTTGTGTCTTCGTTTGTCTCAATTTAATTTTACTATTAAACACCGTAAAGGTTCCGTAAATTTTCCTGCTGATTATCTTTATCGTTCCGTTAATCTTCTTCAAAATTTTGAATTAGTTCCTGATGACTGGTACAAAAATATGTTATCTAAGGTTGTATGTAATCCCGCTAATTATCCAGATTTTACAGGAAAAGACGGCATTTTATATAAACATCTGCGTTGTAAACATAACGTAGTTTCTAACTTATTTGATTGGAAAATTGTCGCTCCTACTGAAAGTAGAAATAAAATTGTTTCTGATTTGATGAAGTTACTTCTGGTCATTTTAGAGTTTTTAAAACTGTCTCTCGTATTAATGAATTTTATTATTAACTAAAATTATCTTCTGTTAAGAAATATGTCTCCAATTGTTTAGTTTATGGTTCTCAAAAAACTCCTAATGTTGCTCGTACTGGATTGATCGGCAAATATAAAAACATTAACTTTCTGTTTTAGATGATTTCTATTAACTTCATGGGTCGTTTTCCTCGCTCTAAAAAAGAAAATACTCAATTGCTAGTGATTACCGACTGGTTTACGAAATTTGTTATGGTGAAACCTTTATCTAACGCCATTACCGTTTCTGTTGTTAAATATCTTGAAGAAAATGTTATCACTATTTTTGGCGTACCTTAAATTATTTTGTGTAACAATGCAAAACTTTGTAAGGCTAAACAATTTACCAATTATATCTCTAAATATAAAGTTATAGTGCTCGCCACTGATCTCAAGTAAATTCTACCAAACAAACAACCGTTCTAACCACTATCTCTTCTTTATTAAAAAAAAACATCGTTGTTGGGAGAAAAATGTTTTTAAGATTGCTGAAGCCATGTATTTTACTAGACATGAAGTATCTAAATATTCTTCTTCGTTTCTAATGTTTGCTCGTACCTTACCTGTTGATAGATCTTTTTATGGTCCCATATCTGAAAACCCTGCTAACGATTTTGTATCTCATATCGAGCGTAAACAATAGGAGGAAGATATTTTCTTACATTATATAAAAATGTGCGATTTTGTTCGAAAACGGCTTATCAACAAAACAAACAACGATATGATTTGAGGAAACGTCTTGTCGTTTTCAAGTTTGACGAATTTGTCTGGAAAAGAAAATGATGTCCTTTCAGTTGCAACGAAAAGTTTTGCTGCTAAGCTAGCACCAAAATTTATTCTACGTAAAGTTGTTAAAGTTCACTCTTGTCTTGTTTATGAAATATGTGTTATATCTGGAAACCATTTAGGGAAGTGTCATATTAAAGATTTGAAAGCTCATAATGGCTAAGATCTTATAGACGAGTAGTTGTGGTGCAAAGTTCTTTGCTGATAAGTACTAATTTTGACATCTCCATTCTCTTCATTACCTTGCTCTTATTGTGCCCAGGTGTCGGTAGTTCTGTTTGGATAGTTGTTTGTGGGATAACGTTATTTGCCGGTCTCGTAACGCAAGGACACGCCCTCTTGTATTTCCTTCAGAATTATTTACCTGTCGAAGCTAAGCTTTAAGATTTTCCCCTTCTTTTGCCCTACTTTGATTTTTATAGTTTTAGGGTAGTAATAGGTTAGAGTAATAAATGGTTTATTCTACGGCCATAATTGTATTAGAATTGGTATCTTGCCTTTGTCTTTGTCGTTGCTTTTGCGTTGTATCTTGCCACCGCATTGTTACTAGTTTACGTTTAGTATTGTAGATCCACCATGATGTTTCTTGTACTGCATTTGATAATACCTATCATTATTTTTTTTGGTCGAATGGAGTGTTTAACGTTTTCGTTACTGTTATTATTCCATTATAAATTATCTGCATTAATTTAACAAATCGTTTATAAACCTTTCTTAATTTTGATTTTGTGAAATCGCTACTTTTTTAGTACCGATGGTTAATATAATTAAGGATTGTTAAAACATTCTTACTCGTGTCAATCCTGACGACGAAGATCCTATTAGAAAAAGGTCAACTTTGCAAACCATAACAACATAAAAACAAAACTCTCAAGATAACTTTATATCTAAATGAATAAATACAACTAGAATTTTTTAAAAACGAGAAACATCTTATCGTCACGAAATAGGATAAAGAAAACTCGACAGTTTTGATTACTACACAATAATATAACAACAAATAGTATAACTAAAAAAAGTGGATGTTGAACTGACTGGTAGTGTTCAAAAGAGAAAGAATTTTATCGTTAAATCTCTTTTTGAGAGAAGTCATATCGACTAACCCACTTATAAAAAAAACTTATATACGTATATTTTTAACTTTAATATAAAAAACTCAATAAAATATTAAAAAAATTATCAACATTATTGCATCAGATAATTTTATGCTTATATCGTCTGATAGTCGTCATTATACACTAACATTTCAAAAGATCTAAGGATAGAATTGATTAATAAGTATTGGTCAAAGATAGCAGAATTTACTACACTTAGTCAAAAAGAACTTATAAATATTAGATTATTAGATATAAGCAGATTTTTGGTACTGCAATGGGCAATCCCTTTTCTCCTATCGTTGCTACCCTAAACTTGCATGATCTGTTAACGTAAATTATCAACAACTCAAATTTTACTTTGCTTTTTTTATATGTAGTTTACTTGATAACCTGCATTCTCAAAAACTAAATAAACTACACCGTTTCGATATTCAACAATTACAATCTGGTCTTACAATTTTCCATAGAAGTTAAAAATAATAAACAAATTTCTTTCCTAGACATTCTTTTTATTCAAAATTCTAAGAATATCCTAATTGATTGGTTCTCTAAAACTACGGCATCTAATAGAATTATTAATTTCCTATCAAAACATCCCCATAATCAAAAAATAAACATAATCAAATACATCAAACTTAAAAATCCTAGAACAAATCCTACATAATAATGTGTCTTACGTAATCAAACATTTACTCACCATGAACATTCAAACCAAATCATTAAGGTACCAAAAAACAATACTATCTATATAACTTTATATAATAACAACTCATTATACAATAAATTTTACACTAAACTAAAAGATAAAACTAATGATCTCGAAAAATCTGGCTTCATCTAGAAAATAGATTGCAATGACTGCGACAAATGTTGTATCGGTCAGACTAAACAAAAACTAAAATATTGTATTCAAAACCCAAGTAGAACTGTAAAAAAAATAATAACGTTCCCAAGACAGAAAAAACAGCATTGTTCTTACACCATGCACAGTTGCAACATAACTTTAATTTTGACAACTCAACGATATTAGATTTTAAAACCAATTTTTGCAAAAGACTTGTTACATAAATGATTTTTATTACTTTATATAAGAACAACGTTAATTTTAGAACGAACACTCAAAACCTTAGTTCAGTATTTAATAATCTGATTAAAAAAATGAACATAAGGACAATTAAATAATACATATGTACAAACTATCTAACTTATCTACTAACTTATGTTCTTATCTTAACTAACTTAATTAACTTAAATTTTCATACAGTCTTCCAATAATCAAAAATTCATAAATTGTATTTAATTATTAATTATTAAATGCGTAACATGTTTCGGCTAATACAAAAAACTTTAAGCCATCTTCAGACTACAATTAAGAAATACAAAACGTATGAGATGTACACAAAATTGATTAAATTTCTTACCAAAAACAATTTGGTCATAAAACAGTTAACAAATAAAATAAATTAAATTAAAAACAAATGTAAATGTCGACAATTGTAAACTATATAAAACTTGAAATCAAACGAAGGTCAAGAAATCAAACAGAATGCGCAAATATACAATAGATATAAATTGACATGTTACGCATTTAATAATTAATAATTAAATACAATTTTTGAATTTTTGATTATTGGAAGACTGTATTAAAATTAAATTAATTACGTACCAATAATATATGGATCCGTTTTACGAATTAATTAACTTATTTAATTAACTAACTTAATTAACTTAAACTAGTGGTGGCTGCGCATACAGCATCTGGTAAAAAAGTTGTTTATAATTATTTATTTAGTCTTATCTATCGTTACCAAATAAAATTGTTTAAGTTTCCTATCCAAATACATCTTTCACTTTGTTATAAAATAATACTAAAATTTGCAAATTTTTGTACGTTTGTCAAATTTCACGATATGACGCGTGTTGTATTTCGTGTCTTAATTAATGTTTTATTTGTTATTTAATTTTTTATGACTTAGTGGTAAACAATTTTTATTCTTTTGTAATGTTATTTCTGTTAGTTTAAAGATTTCACATAAAAACTTTCATTGAGTACCTATACACATTACTTACTAATCGGAACACTACATTAATTTTGCAAATATATTTGAAATTAGTAAAAAAATTGCTATAGAATGCACCCAACCACTTAAATTTAACATACAAAAATAAAAACTTTGTCGACCAGTGTAATCCAGTCGTACAAATACTAAAAAACTAGTGTCAGTGTTATATAAAATTTAGAGAATATTTGAAAAGTTAAGAAAATACTTATGTTTTAATTTATTTTACAATTATTAAAAAATAGAAATGTGTATTAAACATTTGTATATTTATTGCAAGCGTACTATAAAACAATGTTTATACTTATTTTAGTAAAATCTAAGAAAATGTGAAATATATCTTATACAATACTTTAAAGCTTAATAATTATATTATAAAACTAACATTTTGTATATCTCCTAGTGACTGATATTGTCAAAGAGTGCGTATTTTTTTATGTTTGACGACTTACCACATTTCTAAACATAATTAATTAAAAAAAAAGGAAAATACATAAATTGCAATTAAGTATGGTCTAAAGCTTCGAAACTATGTAATTTAAAGTAACATATAATGAAATGATGACACGGCAATGTGCCAACATGTTGTAGAAATACTAATTTTGTTAATACATTATTACGTCTAAGAGGTCTTAAACAACATGATTGAGAAAATAAAATATTACAATTTTTTTTTTGTTTTTAAACGGTAGACAGAACTTTGTCTTAGTTAATTATTACGTAAATGAATAAATTTCACGGGTTTTTAATATGTAACGTATTTTATTAGGTAATCAACAAAGTTCTTATTAGGTTTATACAAAATCGTTTTTATTGTAAAAAACATTGTCTCGATAGAAGCGAAAAGTGATTATTTTATAATTAATTTTTTAGTGCCAGAATATTTAATAAATGATAAAAAAGCGTCTATACAATGTTGTACCTAATTTTTTTAGTTACAGCCGTAAGTGAATTTATTATAGTACAAGTTCTATTTTCTTTGATAAGCGATTCTAGTTTTCTTTTAAACAAACAATTTAAAAACAAATTGGTATTTAGGGACTATTAAATCCTATTAATTTTAATTTTGTTAAATATTAAAAAATTATCTTTTTTTGTTTGTTAAATTTTAGTAAAAATATATTTTTTAAAAATAAAATTAAATCTATGGATGCAATTATAAAAGCTTTCATTTCAGAAGACGAAATGTAGTCACCAAAAAACTAAATAGTTTCTAATGAAATTTTTATTTTAAAAACGAAGACCGCCTGATATCAGTGTCGACTAAAAGACAATTTTAGTTAAACGCCCAAATCTTAAAACACCAACTGGTTCATGAGTCCAAGTAACAACTACAAACCACAACAAAATTAAACAAGTTGATTTAAACTTTTCAACATATTGTCATCAACATTTTTAATTGGTCACGTTCGAATGAACAAACCTTGTTGCTTTTTCGCTTTGAATATTTCATCATGATCATAATTTAACACAATTTTGTAATAAAATTAAATACACATAAACTATATGTTAACATATTTGAATTTAAAAGTATTTTATTATTATGCATGTACAAGTCGTAAAACCAACGATCCATATTTTTAAAATATTAATTACATAATTTCATAAGTGTAACTTTATTTACTAATTGACCTTCGATTCATGCGACTTTGCACGCTAACATAGTCACGTAAAACAGCGATATTTATTCTTTCAACATACAATAACTATATTACATCAATGTGATTATGATTTAATTTACTTTAGTTCAATTTATTCAAAAGCTTTAGTAATCAAAAAGTATTAATAGAAATTGATTAGACAATTACACTCATAGTTTGAATGGATATAAGTACAACTAAAGTAGATACTTATTTCATATTTGACACTATTTCTAAATATCTCAACAAAATACTATATAAATATTATTTTTGTAGTTTATTTAATTAACAATATTCTTTTTACTAGAATCTTTTATTCTGAATAATTCCCGTGTTGTCATTATCACACAAGCTGAGCTTTCGTGAGCTTGTGTGATAACGACAACATAGGAATTATCCAGAATGGAAAATTGTAATATGAATGCAGCCCGTGGAAACCTGAATTCTAATATTGTTTTCTTAAACATAAATCTTATTGTGTCTGTGAAGAATTCACCAATTGCTTGAGTCTTCTACTCATCATGTTCCACACATGTTGGATAGGCAAAAGTTTGGGGATCTGGGTGGCCACGGCAAGATATTGACGTTAGCCACTTCAAAGCGCTCTATACAATGTTTTGCAACCTGGCGACGGGCATTATCCTGTTGGAAAATCAGGTGCTTCAGCTCCTGGAGAATAGAAGGATATGAAGTTCTACCACTTTATCAACATATCTGTTGGCATTATTATTGCCTCGGATGCATACTAATTACAATAAACCACAGCAGCCCATACCATAACCCCCACAGTGTAATGAACATGCCGCTCAACAGAAAACTGCACATTGCTACGTTCTCCACGTCTATGCCTGACCATCATGCGACCATCGTGCATTCCCAAGCAGAATCGGAATTTGTCATTGAAAACCACCCTATGCCAATCCACGTCCAAATTCAGCCTCAAGGTACATCACTCCAATCGTTGCTGTCATCACCGGAAGCACAAAATGTGGTCGATAAGACTGCAATCCAAAAAATCTAATTCGACGGTAATTTGTACGAAAGGTTATAGGGCGTCTTTCGTATCGAAACCATTGATCGGGTATTGATCTTGTATTCGAGAATCGGTCTTAATGTCATTAATCGAAGATGGCGATCCTAAACCACATTTTTCTGTCATTTACTTCATCGTCTACGACGTTCTTAATCTTCTATAGACCATGCTTGGTAACACCGTACCGCAGAGGATTTGTTACGATTAAGACGGTTAGTACAATCTCTGAATGAAAAACCATCTTCACGTAAGCAAATAATGCGACTTCTGTCGAATTTACTCAGTTGTTCACGTTGCCGAACTGTAAGCATAATCGCACCCTCAAAACGTAAAAAAAAATACAAAGTCAAAAGAATTGCAACCAAAAACAATACCGCAATTGACTTAATTTCTTAAGAAATATACCCAATAATTTCGACTGTATCAACAAGTAAAACGTCAAATTTTCCATGGCTACTAGATTATTTTGAATCAAATTTGATTCAATTACTACCTTTTGCTAGTTAAACATGCTGCCAAGTTTGGTCCAAAAATTCTAACGCCTTCTTGGTGTCACATTTTTTATGTCACAGAGTATGAGTTTTATTTTGTACAGTTACTCAAACTTATGAATAGCAGATTAATGTACTTATATTTTTATTTGGTTCTCTTAAAAGACGGATAATTGCTTACATATGGTAGAGGCAAATAATTGACTTAAAGAGTTACGTTTAAGTACTAGTAGGTACCTTTGTGTTCATACTTATGATAGTGTTTGAAAATTTTTAAAAATTATTTGTTTCTTGGATTATAAGATGTCTCGATGAAACCTATAAAATATTGCTAAATTTTAAAAACAAAACCATTAACTGCATCCACCATCCGTAAG
The DNA here is from genome assembly GCA_035610365.1 of Aquatica leii. Lineage (NCBI taxonomy): Eukaryota > Metazoa > Arthropoda > Insecta > Coleoptera > Lampyridae > Aquatica > Aquatica leii. The sequence goes on along the minus strand of CM069433.1, from coordinate 30,044,877 downwards.
CAATAACGTTTCTCTTAATACAATATTATCAATTAATTTTTCTAAAATTATTTTTTACTGCATGAGGTCTTAAGAGTATTTCACGTATGTATTAGGCAATCAACGTCCCTTGCAATGACTTATAGTAAAACAAAAATCCTAAAAAAGACATTTGATTTGTAACTTCTAAATTAATGTAAAGTAAATAATCAAAACGGTAACACATTAACAACAGTACCGTTTTATTTGAAATGAAGATATGTAATAACAATTATTTAAAAATAACCGAGGCTCAATAGTTTGTATTTTAGCTTTGATACACTAGCTAACTTTTTAAAGTTTGAAAAGTACTACGAAGCTCATCAACTTGAATATTTTCAATAGCGTCAGTAAGGACAAACATGTAGTGGTGTAAGATTTAGTGAACGTGAAGGATATAACTCTTGGTTTATCACTCCTCCATTGTAGAATTGTTGAATAAATTCAATTAAAACTTGAGTGGTTTGAACTGTTATTATAATAACGTTCTGCGTTTACAGTATTGTAAAAAAATCTTGGACGAATTACCATTCTTCTTGACATTGCAATACATACACTAATTTTCTAAAAATGCAATGTGGTTTCCACAAATGTGTTTTGCAATAAAGTTTTAGCTAAGTGATTTCAAATTTTACTTTTTTAAATTAGTTTTCTAAAAATAGTTTCATCGACAGTGATAAGTTGAAGAGGTGCATCTAAGAAGTACTGAATTTCGTAACCATCAGTTTGCTATACCTCATCATGCAGTCTTTCTTATTTAGTACCTCGCACTACTAATGCAACATCAAATTAAGACGTTTAGTGAGTTTCTACAGAAAATAATCAGTATTTTGTTACTATAATTTTCTCGTAACTTAAAAGCAAGCGTGTAACTCAGTTTGATTCGGCAACCGGTTAACAAGTCTCAGTGTGCTAATGCTACACTAAGTTAAAAAGACGTCAAAACGAGTACATAACACCCTATACATACTTTGTTTAAATCTGTCATTTACTAAAAGGATCAATTGCCATAACACAGATTCTAACAATAACATATTTATTTCAAACAAGAGGGAATAGGCGTTAAAATTAAAAGAGAAAGAGGTATATCAATAAAAATTATAGATTCATCAAATAATATGATAATATTACAGTTATAATATCGATGTAGGCCCTTTCGTTCAGGCAACACACCATACAACTAATTATATTCAATTGCTAACAAACGTTATAAGTGATTGTAATTTCGAAAATTAACAATGATAATAATGAATCGCAAAAAAAGTAAAATACAAGTACAAAAACTTACCCAACCGACAATTCTTCGTACGATGGTTAATGTTATTTTGCTTTTGGTTATGACTGCGTTCAGATGATCAAAGAAACTTGACGGATGTCACATCAACGTACTCAACGAGATACATAAGGTTACGGATGGTATAAAGTTTGCGAGTGAAAGTAAATTTGAGTCAGTATGATCTATGTTATGATATAAAATAAGGTATACGCTGAAAGCTGACGAATAGTGAAAACAATTGAAAACGATTACATAAAATCAACATTATACGATACTAAGAAGTAAGTAATATGTACAAGGCTGGCATAATTACAGTAGTAAATATAAATGTAAGAAGGTATACGTTATACTAAGTAATGTGGATGAAGTTGATTAGTTACAGAAATAAATTAACAATATAAAACGATACTGATATATTAGAAACAGATGTGAGTCTTTTCTCGTCCTTTCCGATTATACAAAACGAGGTAGACTCCATAGGTTACATATTTTGGAAACAGCTGGGTACAAAGACGTAACAACTTTACGAAACAACGTCGCGTAATGAACCCAGTCGCCAAATCCAACTGATACTTTTAATACGTTTTTTTCAGCTCTAATACGACGTTCAACGACGATTTAGAAAAGGTAAAAAGCAAGTAAAATGCCGCTATTTGCTGTATCGCGTTTATACCCACCCGTAAGGTGATTTGACAATCCGTAGTGACGTGTAAACCAGTGCAGCCGTTAATTTAATTTGAAATAATGTATTTGACAATTACTAAATAACGATATATAACAAAATTCAGCAGCGTCTGAATTATTATATCGTGTTTGCGTTTCCATTTTTTATCCATGATCACATTAAAAATGCCAGATTTAGTTAGTTTAATCCTTACAACCGGTATCAAATTTTAAGCTGGCTTTGCATAGTGGTAGTCAATTTTTAACAACCCATTTAATATTATCAGTGCTTTTAGAGAAACATGTAAAGTGATACTTGAAAATGTTGTTTGTAAGTAGTCTGTTTCACATACACGGTGTAACACCCGAATATAACAGTTATAAGTCATGGAAACAAATAACTTTTCTTAATTTAAATTTTTGATTTGAATCCCCAGTTCACAGCTATTTGCGGTTTTTTTGTTTCTTAATGAATCGTCATTACTGTCTTATTTTAAAATATATTTAAAAATACAAAAAACTTTTATCAATTTCTTTCGGTTATCTAAAACAATTGTATTTACAATTACATTATATTTTATCAAACCAAAAATTTAAAAACAAAATATTTTCAAACCTATTCGGGTTTATACCTGTATTAACAGAACCATGTAAAGCAGGAGAACGAGTTGTAACGAAACGGCAGAGGTGGCCGTAATTGTTTTGAAAATTATATATAAATTTGTTCCAATTACGCGTGAGCTTTGGACGCTCGGCTGCGGACCACCTCTACCGCTTCGAAGCGCGCGACTCTCCCCTGCCGAATAACCATTCAACCGGAACGAAACAACGAATAAAAGCCGCCGTCAACGTTGAAAACGCTCTCTCTGCCGAGACCCGTTCCTGGTAGAACCTCTTTTCCGAAACCCGACCTGTGTTTATCCGCTTCTTATTACTTTACGACTTAATGCTTTTGTACCCGGCTAACTCTTTTCCGAACCGATCCTGTATAATTGTGAGCACCGATTAACCGAAACCTGCTATCGTACCTTGACATTCTCAACTCATACCGACCCGCTTTGAACCCTGCTACTCTTACGATTTTTGCATTCACTTTGCCGTTGTGTGTTAGAACCCTGTTACGCCCAAACGCCCTCCCTCAAGTTGACCACAAGCTCCGGTTTCACCGAATAGTATTTGTTAATAGCGAACCTCAGTCCGTTAGTGAAGGGACAAATCACTTGCACCAGGCTGGTGTAGGATTTGTCTTGCGTAACTTAAATCTACAGTTACTTTCAACCCTTAATGTAGTTGAAGTTGATGCGTTGAGCTACTGCTTGAGCCAGGCTGGTTTAAAGTATCTCAATACGTTTAGCATCGCTACGTTTTGGTTTCGGGCTGAGATCTAAAAGTAATCATTTCAAATCGATGTCAATTTTGAAATACTCACTTGAATTTGCCGAAGTTTTCGATTCACCGTATAACTAAACCGCTACAACCTGTAATAATAATAACGTTATTGAATTCCACCGTGTTATTTGTCTGAAACGTTGTCATTAATAGACACGTGGTCAACCCGTCGTAAATTAGAAATCAAACTCAGTTCACCGTAGCAGTGTATTCCCTGGAAAACTTAATTTGTTACACCTGTCTTATAACCTTTATTATCATACCTGAATAATTTTCCGCTTTTATCCCTGTTAAATTAATGTTAGCACAGTTTTCAACAGAATTGTAACCACGCCATTTACGTTTATCATACTTTTAGGAAAAGTACAGGTTTTTTTGCAGGTTAAATTGTGTGGGCCGCATTCAATCAATTTCGATTTCACGGAAAGTGGTAGGCCGCATTCCACCGAAGTTAATAACATTAATAAAATACATTTTATTTGTTATACAACAGGAAATAAAACTACACCACCTGTAGATATTTATTGTTACAATTACATTTTTAATTTGCAGAATAAATTTATGTTAATTGTGTTTAAATTAATAACGTTTTAAATCCAACGCCGAGACTGTGAGCCACCGGGGTGTTACAGAGTTATAGTATTTATTAGCAGATCTTTGAATAAAAACAAGAAAAAGTATACCGTTACAGAACGCGAATGTCTAGCAGTCATTTAGTCTATAGAACGTCTATGACCGTGGATTGAAGGCGCTAACTATACAGTTGTTACCGATCATCACAGCTTACTTTGGTATAACGCAATGATTGATAAAATAACAGCAAGCTTTAAAAAACTCCTAGAATGGCTTATCGACAATAAAGTTCTTTACAAATACTTATCGAATAAGTTCTCAAATCTCATCAAACCGTAATTTGACTAAAATAGATTTTCTTTACTCATGACTACTTCAGGTCACGTAGGCATTTACAAAACCTTACTCAAGTTACGTAATCATTTTTACTGTCTATAGATGCACTCAGATGTCTCTTGATACATCCGAAACTGTCATATTTGGGCAAGTTTTAAAGCAGAAAATAAAGCCCTTGCTAGTTTTATGGTGGGAAAACCACACGTTAAAAGACTTTGGGAATTGGTATCTGCAGATCTCGTGCGTCTTCTTCATTCTAAATCTATTCAAAGTCACATTTACATGTTGTTGATTACTTTTCTAAATTTCCCTTATTTTTTCCACTTAAGAAAACACAATTTTTAAAGCAATCAAAGACAATGTTTTTTAGTTATTTGAAGTACCGACCTCAATTATTGTAGACAATGGTGTTTAATTTAGAAGTAAAGAGTTTAATAAAGTAATGAGGTCTTACAATGTTAAAATACGTTTCACTTTACTTTATCACCTTCAAGCCAACCCCACTGAACGTGTCAACAGAGTCTTCAAAACAATGTTATCTTAATTTGTAGAAAACAATTAATGTACCTGGAGTACCTATTACCTAAAATAGGTTGAGCTGTTAGGTCTTCTAAACATGAAATTCTAATTGTCACTCCATATTTTGCAAAGTTTGGACTTGAAATAAACCTGAGCGGTGATCAATCAAATTTTAAAGACATATATGAAAACGTCAAAGTAGATAGGAGTCTTATCATTAGTAGTGTAAACGGATTTAAGGAAATCTTCTCGGACATCAAAGATCGTCTTACTAAACCTTCGATTAAAATGTTTTCACAGTATAACTTAAAAAGAAGAAATGCTGTCGTTTGACAAAATGTACATATATAATAACTATGTATTATCTGACGCATCCAAATATTTTACTGCAAAGCTCGCTGTAAACACATAAGACATTTTGTTATCAGTAAAAGAATAAATCCTTGGAACTACGAGTCTAAAAATAAAAATGAGAAAATCTCAAATCAACTTTGAATGAGGAGGATAGATGATCGTTTAGCTGTTGTTCAGCATAGCTTGTTAGTTGTTTTTATAGTTTAAGTATACAACTTTTTTAATGCAGGAGAACATGAAAAAAGAAATAAAGGAAAATAATTTTTTTTGCCCGGAGGGGATATGTAACAGTTAATTTTAGCGGTAGTTAAGTAATAGTTCGTACGTAGGTGTAGTACCGTAAATTTCTTCTTTTTCCTAAAATTTTATTATTTCGGCCACTATCAACGTCCTCTAAATGCGTTATCTTAAGAGAAAGTTGGTAGTTTGACCAGTCCTATATTATTTGTCAATCTGTTAATTCGTTCAAAAACGGATTTTACCTGACAAATAGATAATTTTACGTTAGCCATAATTGGTTTTCTAGTAGAGGCTACCGTAATACCGTGATAAAGATAAAGTTTTTGGTAAAATTTTGGTCTTTGTTTTTTGTTATTTCACACTATGAAGTACTGTAAGGTGTACGATATCAACTATCAAACTCGTTTAGTTTTGCAAGTTCCAGTCATATAACAACTGCCTGTGTCCAATACCTACCCAATTCGTGATGGAACGCACTGAAGTTCAAGGCTGTTGAGCATACCAGTTATCAAGTTACGTATTATTTCCGATAACACCAACTTACCTTTTTAATACAGTTAATTAGGGTCAGTGTCGTTCGAATTGTTTCAACAACGCCAATACTTTGTGGATTTGTGTCTATTAGTCATATCTGGTGTGCTAAAGACTGGGTGTATAACTTTATTGTTATTAGTGCTTTATTTTCGATTTATTACTTTGTTAGGCGACTATACCGGACCTTCTTTGTTTTATCTTAAATATTTATGTTATATTTACGCGTAATCAGTCAACTAGAATTTTTTGTTCGTGTGATTACGTTTAACTTCTGTACAAGCCGGCAACCTTGCTTTAGACTGCAAATGTTCATTAGAACTACTAAACGGTCGGTTGTATGGGTCACAAATAATTATTATTATATAGTGCGTAACAGAAACATACGTTTATGAAAGTCACCTCTTGTCAAACGTTTTTAACAATGTTGTTAGGTTTTTGTACTGAATTAAACCGCGGATTAAAAAGTCAGCAATTTAGTCGCGTCAAATACGCCCGGTAACACGTCTTTAAACTAATCGGTGAGTTATTAGAAGTAGAAACAGATACGGTCGATGGTTTCGAAGCAAGTTTTTGTTTAGTTTGGGCAGTAGTATTAGCACCAGTAGAAGAGACGGCTTTAGAAACAGTTGCAGTATCCTTTCTCTTAGGAGTAGACACTGCAGAAGCAGCAGAAAGTTTAGAGGTATTTGAATTACGTTTAGAAGCATGTGAGCTACTAACATCGGTATCAGAAGACGAAGAAGCTATACTTAAATAGGCGAGACTAGGTTCAAGTAAGTGTGATGATTTTCTTGAAGGTGGAGGTTTAAATGTTTCGACAAAGTAATGATTTTGTTCGATGTGTTTGCCTAAGGCAGAAAGTTGTGCAATGATAGAAATTGGAGTTAAGGTTAAGGCATTCTGGTAAAATGGAGTTAAATTTCGTCTGATGTAGTATAATTGTTTTGTTTCGGAGAGAGGAGTAGTTAAACGTTGAAAGAGATTATACATTACAGCAAGGTACGAGCTCATATTTTCAGAAAGACCCATAGCTTTATTTTTAGTTTCATCAAGTAACCTTTCATCGTAGTCGATAGGCAAGAATTCAGTTTTTAGTAAAGTTACAAGTTCTTCCCATTTTGTTAAAGAAAACTTCCTAGATCTGTACAGTAGTAAGGCACGTCCTGTTAACAATTCAGGTGTATGAGCAAAAAGCATGTGTTTAGTAATTCCACGAGAAGAAGCTAGTTCGTGCAAGCGAATAAGAAAATCTAAGAGAGAAACTTTTCTTTCACCAGAGAAAGTTAAGCCAAGTTTTGAGATATCTAATCGTTTAGTAAAAGAAAATGATTCAGAAATTGAAGCTAGAGCATGTCAGGGTTCACTTGGTTCAAGTTCATCCTCACTAGAAGAAAGTAGTGGAGGAGTAGAAGGATTAGAATCACGATCAGTGAGTTCAGCTGCATTAGGATCATTTGATCTAGTTGGTTTAGGACTAGATGAAGATAATTTGTTAAAATCTGTAAATGTGATACGGTTCAGTTTTTTAAGTTTTCGTATTAAATTTGATTTCAAAGTAGCGATGGTTAAAAGCAATGTGTTACGTTGACCTGTTTCAGTATCATCGGTAGAATTCATTAACGAGCACCGACGTTCTATGTGAGGGAGTAAACTATTCAAGCGGACAAAGTCCCTTGATTTAGAATCGTTTGTAACCCTATCGCTTAAAGTTTCGATTTCTTCAATACATTGAGTAACTGCAGTATTATCATCAGCGAAAAGAATAGAATGAGTAATGGCAGTTAAAGATTTTTCTAATTCAAGCAGAATAGCATTTCGTGCAAGTTTTCTCAAATTACTAGTAGTAGCAGGTGGTTTAATACCTCGGAAAGCAATTTCATATTCGAGTTCGGTTGTATGTAAACGGTTGACATCTAATTTGAATGAGAACATGGTTAGTGATAATAAAAAGGCAAGCTAAACTAAAGGAAAGCCCCACCACGTTGGACGCTAAAGAAATTATGTTACGGTAACTTTTGGTGGTAACAAAATTTAAAATGCAAGGCACGGCTCAGTACCAGTAGGCAAATATTGGGGGTGGGATAGTAAGTCTAGATTTTTAAGTATGATGTGGTAAGCAATAATTGCGTAAAGAATAGTTAAGAGAATGGGCGCTACGTACTTGGTTGATTAAAGCGTTCAGTCGCAAGTACAAAACAACGGATAGCGTAGAAATAAGCGACGAAATAAATACGCAAAAATAAGGTTAATTAAATTATATTCGAATGCTGAAGTTAAGTGAGTAAGTTATGTTTGAATAAACAAACAAAGAGTTAAGGTAAATGTGATTTACAAATTCAGCAACAATTTTAACTGTAATAAGTAAAATGAGTATTTACTAAAATAAATAATTTCAGCGGGCAAGTTAATTAACAGTTAAAAGATAAATAATTGACGGTATTGAAGTAAAAGGAATGTAGGCTAAGCTAGTACAAAACGTTGATATTGGATTTCTTTAGTTTACCATAAATCGATGTAAATAAAGATGACAGCTCGACGTTGATCGATATGGAAACCCAGATCGATGGATGCGGCTCCACAGCGATTAAAGAATGGCGTAGAAAATTGACAGAAAGTAGATCAACTCAAGTAGAAAACGCTAAGGGCAAATATTCAAAATTAGTGACGAGAAAACAAGGAAAAGATAAAATTGAAGTATAGCAAATGCGTAAGTACGTACCCGTCAAATCCGGCGTCAGTTAAGCAACGATGCCGGCACACGTGGTACTTTCGAAGTCCAAATATCCGTAAAGGAATACGTCTGATAAATGTCAGCAGATAGCAGAGGTCTTCGACACACAGCAGTTATTTGAAACATCCACTTCATATCCGAATAAATCGAATTTTATAGAAATTATGGAGGTTTCAAGGCACAACGAAAATGGCGCATGTTTAGCAAGTTGACGGCAAGTGAACTTCATGAAAATGCACCAATCAGGTAAATAATAAAAATGTAATTGTATGGATGAAAATGCACCAATTAGGTAAATAATATAAATGTAATTGTATGCCATCTGACGGTAAAACTAAAGACGAATATATTCATGGAGTATGGATTGATAGAAATGTGAACAATTTACATAACAAACTCTAGCTAATTCGTGTGATTCAGCGAATTTTTTCTTTCCCATGACCATTTTAGAATTTGGCGGTCTTTTCCCATTTTTTTAGTTTAGGTCTCCCCTTGGCGAAACGTGTAGGAGTGCATAACGAAGTTGTTCACAAAGATAAGCCACATCCCTTGTTAGATATCTGGATTTCAGATATTGAACAGCGACGCCCACCTTGCCAGAAGCCTATCGCAAACTACATCAGTCTACGGCGATTTAAGCACTAGTGTAAAAAAGCAAACATACAAGGCATCCAGAGTACTAAGTGCGTTAAAACCATGATACGGAAAAACATGTGTATGACAACAGATACCTAGGTCAAAATACATAAATCATTTGTGTAGTCGAGAATTACATGTTCCTCAGACACACAAGCTGAAACATCTAAAACAAAGACAATGGCGCGTTCCAACAAACTATATCCGCAAAGAATATAAAGCGGGAGATGTGATAAAATGGGTTCGAGCGAGTAGGAGATATTAAAACAAACACGTATCCAGGATGAACAAAAACAGGATAGTAAAAATAAGCAGAAATGGAAATCCAGGATCCTCCAGACCGCCAGGGCGGTTCTCTAAGAGATAGAATATTGAAGCTTATAGTTTATAACAGTCGATTAGAATCTACAATATTTTACTATTAAATAAATTTTAAGTGATTAAGTTTTTAGTTAAATACATAATTTTTGGTATTTATTAAAAAGACTACTTTGAACTATAACCACTGCAGTTGATAACAATAAATACAAAACTATCTACTAAAATATAACTAATAAAAATTTACACCAAAAATAAAATTTTTAATTAATACGACGCGACGTTTGTAAACTTATTACAAATAATTGCAACAAAAATTTTAATATGTTATCAAGTCATAAAAATCAAGAACCGCGGTGAATTACCATGTACAGATTGAACCATAATTTTACAAAGTGTTTTGGTAATCTTATTAAAAGTTACAAAAATATTTTTATATTGGCATTGCGCAATTAACAAAATTTAAATATTATGCAATTGGCGCTAATTGTAAATTTTTTTTTAAATAAATAATTATAAATTTAATTGACACAAACAAGGTGAAATCTCGTACACGTAGTTTATGACATGTCTAGTTATGAAGGTGAACTAAATTCAAGGTGGCATAAACAATTTAGTGGTTTTTGTAATTAGGAATATAAAATCTGAATTGTAGCGTAAATTCAACTACAGACGGCAATAAAGATCAAAAACCATCGACGTATGTTAAATTACATAACTAGTAAACTTATACACTATAAAGCATTTTAGTATTTATTATTTATGTAAATCGTTAGTAAGGAATATTTGCAAAACAAAGTATTGACGTATATAATGCTAATTTGTTAATTAGTTATAGTACTGTATATTGCCTTGAGCCAAGTGTACATTACAGAGACTAATATATGCATGAAATAGTATGTTATAATATCGAGGACAAAATTGTTGTATACTTACCGCGATTTACGCATTGTATTGTTTTATCATGCAATTTAAATTTAAGTATATTTTGAGCAACTAAATAACGCAAATAATACACTTTTGCTTAATGTTTAATGCAGTTAATATTTTCAAATAACAAAAAAAATTATACTAGAAATATCTATGCTCAAACAAAATAAAATTATACACAGTGTTTCTAAATCAAGACAGGGGATTATTTAAGTTACTCTCATAATCACGAAAGAAGAGCTCTACGTGATAACAACCATGCGTATGGTTTGATATGAAAAACAATCAAATCAAGTGTTGCAATAATAACAATGAAATTCATACAATGCAATAACATTGTAATGAACAGTCACAGTGTACCTATCAAAGTACTTTTGGACACGTTTGATAATATTGAACCTTGGACCAACAAAATTTCGTTTTAATTTCAACAAAATTATTATGGTTATGAGTTATGATTATATACAAAACACACCATCCCAAAACTTTAAGACAATATCTTACGAATTTTTTTTTGACCTGTTACAATAAAAGAAACGAGCATAATTTCATTTATATTTTATTGAAAGGAATAAAATTACAATTTTTGAATTTAACCATGTCGTTGCAGTTTTAACGATCAAAACGATCGGCATTCATTTTACCGTGATAATATTCTTTTTGCGATTTAGAAGCAAAGACTCATGAAGGATTATTAATAAACTCCTTTTTCGAACCTGCATCTATAACGATAAATCTTTTACCATCATATCCCTCAGGTTTTGTTACACTTTGTACGTTATTATCTTGCAATAATCTTCCAGGATTCCCTTTTTAATAAATCCAAATTTTGTCCATGAAAACAACTTTTACTTGTGATGGTCATTTTAAATTATTGATGTATCCCTTTAGAAACTTTAGGCGAAGTTGTGCTATGCTGTGTTTTTCAACTAAAGCTTTACGATTAGATTCCTTTTTAAACTTGAAGCCCATTCTATGTAGTGTACAATTCAAACTGTTATCGCTCAACAGAATATTTTTAATTGTAACATTTTTTTCTGTAATACGAGGAAGTTTGAATAACCGACATTTTTTTTAAACACTGATTGAATACATGTTGTAGAATGTATCAATTTTTAATTATCAGGTATATTTTCAGTTTTTGTTTTATTTAGTGGTTTTTTTTTACCAGGACTCGACAGTACCGGATTAAGTGTATTTCTTGCCTTGATTCGTTTAACAGTAGCAACAGAAATCCCCAAAGCATTAGCTACACGCTGTAGGAAATAAATGGTTAATTATAATCACTATTTAAGACCTAAGCCTTAGCTCTCAATGATATTAAAGGTTCATTGTTTACCTTTTTCCTTTCAAAGTAGTTCAATAAACTTAACACAAACTTTAATATTCATTAAAACGCACAAAAGTTCTAAAAAGAACTGGCAAAAATACAACAGAAATCAAGAATAACAATCTCGTAAAAAAGTTACAGATATAAATTTAAGCCGGTAAGGTAGTTTCCAATAAATAATACAAACCTACTAAGTTAGTCAAATTCGTTGTGTGCTGTAATACAAAAATTACGTGTTTCTGTCTTTGTCTGAATCATATACATAAATTACAGTAAAAATAGTTTAATCGTCGTTAATAAATTTTTACATCGACGACGTAAAGTTTTTCTTTCCTGATTCCGATAATAGTAGAATCATCGTTTGGATACCATGCTAAAATTCTAAATGCTAAATCTCTAACAATATTTGTTTATTCTTATAATAAATAACGTGTGTTACTGTTATGAAATATTTACAGTTACTGCTAACTTATAATGACACTAAAAAAATAAAATAGAATGAGTACCTAATTTATAGTCTAAGATTCGCAGAAAGATTGTCCTTCGTTCATTTGCTTGCCAGTTGAAATTTATGTTCTATCAAATATTAATAAACCAATAAATCACCATTGTTTTGTCTATTAAAATATTGCTACCTTTAATTTAAAAAAGTATAATAGAAATTGAAATTAGAAAGCATCAGAAACATGCAGAGATATTGCAAACACGATGGTATAGTATTGCCTCCGAAAAACTGTTCATGAATGACTATTATCAGATTTTGAAATTTAAAAATCGGAGCAAGCCAAGATGTGTGACAAAAAAGAATGGAGAGTACTATTCAGTACAATAAAGAAAGTAAAATTGATTTTAGAATACAACTCAGATTTTAATAGATTCGAAAAACTAATACCACAAAACAAAATCTTAAATTTTGCTTCTCAGTGCACTACTAAACTTATGATGATATTCTTAAAAATGAGACTCTTGACGTTGTTCAAGAGTTTACTGCTGTGATGTATGGCGTCAAACAGTGTACCAGCGTAAATGATGCGAGATATCACATTTTTCTTAAAAATTATTCTGCAAGAAAAATCAGTGAATAGCTTTCAAAAAATATTAAATCTTTCGATTCCAACACTATACCACGTCGGTTTTATGTGGCTTCATTCAACTGAACCTAACTGTGCGAAATTTCGTTCAGAAAACTGGTTGGTTTTTAGATGCTAATAATTTGAAGTCGATAGGATTTGTTGGGGATCCAAGAATATTGAAAATAGACGATATTATGCAAATAAATGAAAAAGAAAATGAAGAATTATCATCAGAATTAGACGATTATCACGTAACTTCAAATGTTTTTTTTTATAAATTCAATATAAAATTAAATCTTTTAAGTACGTTTATATTCAAAAGGTAACTGTCAGTTGTTAGAAAATGATTTTTTACAACATAAAAGCGTTATCCTTCTTAATTCCTTGTAAAAAGAAGACGCGCACTCTCTTTCATTCAACAACACTCTATTGTACTGAATAGTTTGCTCAAATCTTCTTTGCCATACATCTTGACTTACTTCATAAATTACTTCATTAATAGTCATTTATGAAGTTTTTCCGAGTCAATAAAATTATCTTTATTTTTAAGTTTGTTTGAATTAGAAATCGGGCCAATGATTCTACGTGAATATGCAATTGAATTTTGTGACTATCTAAGTAAAAGCTTATTTGGGGTATGTGGTTATAATTGTTTTGTATTGTGGGTTTAAATTGATTCTTTCATAATTGTTTTTAGCGGATTTCCGTACCCCCCACACGTTTCCTTTATCGGTGGAGATAATAAACAAATAGTATTTTTGAAAAAAAAACGAAATTTATTTGTGATAACGCCGTATGTACGTTTTTGTGTTAGATTTCATATTAGGTTTTAGCATTGAATAATAAGTGTAAGAAGAAATGCAGTTCTTGCGTGTCTGACGACTTGTAAACATCGGGATTGAATTGAAAGTTTTTCTTGGGTTAACATTGCGATACAATTTTTAAAATTTTGGTAGTAGTAATGTTTGTTTGAACTTTTATTTAGTTTAAGTGTAAATATATTTTTGATTTATTTTTAAAATGGGAAAAGTTACAAATCACGGTTGTGTTTATGTTAATTGTAAAAATAATAATACAGAAAACAAAAGGTACTGGTTTTTTATTAGTGATAAAGTGCGTGCTAAAGAATGTCAGAAAAACTGTGGAAATATAAACATTTCCACAATTGACTTGGAAGATTTAAAACAAAAGAAGATTTGTGAGAAGCACCTTCGGAGATAATGTATAACAACAAAAGGAAATTTTAAACACACTGCAGTTCTTGTTCTACACCTTCAATCAAGTAAGTATTTTTTAATTATATTTCTACTAAACGTTTAAAAATGGTTTAAATTAGCATCGGAGAATCTCCTTGTCCGGATTCTTCTTCTTCTTGTAAAGCTAATTTCTTATCTTCGTTAGCCAATAGATGTAGCCTCCAAGCATTGACTAGATAAATTCAACATATGAGTCTAAAGCAGCCACTACAATTTTTTACCTTAAATTGTGACTCTATAATTGTTCACCGTTTACTTTTGCCAGTGGTTTACAGCTGTCATAATTAGTTGCTATTGTAACAATGTTATTTTTTTTCCATTTGACTATCAACTGTTAACTTTTCACATCGTACTGGTATTCAAAAAAAACCGTCTCTTAGTTCTATTGTCTCCAACTGTCCCAGCAGCTCGATATCCTAGTTCTCGTAATTGTATTATTAGATTATAACTAGTAAAATAATTATCGAAGAATATGATCACTTGAACGAACTACTACTTCTAATAATTCTAACACAACTCTAGATACCAGCGGTAAGATTTGTTTTGATTTTGTTTGGCACCACAGTAAGCGTCAAACTGGTAGCAATACCCAATGAAGCTGCAAAGCAACATACCGACAAATGGTTTTAGTTTGCATTTTTCAATAAAGAAACTCTATGAAGACATATTTTTTTTAAATATGGCTTACAGAAATTTCAACAGCATCATTATTACTGTTTAATTAATTACTTCAATAAAACATCTACTATATATTGTAATGTTTGCTTTTTACCGACTAGTATGTTTTAATGAAATTACAAAAAACTTCAAGCATGATTAGTAAAGATCGGATAGTAAGGCAAGAAAAAATACCAAAAAAGGTGGCATGTTAAACCTGCCAAAAAGACAATAAATATCTATTAAAATTTACAGTTTATTTTTTTTTTTACAATGTTTATAAGTGCTATTATTTTCCCAAGCACAAATCAAATATTTTTTAATATTTTGACCAAGAAGCTGTTCCCTTTTATCATTTAAAATATTTTTATAGAAGGAAAAAGTTCTTTCGACATCACAAGATGTTAGTGGAGCAAATTTTAATGCCGATGTTTCTGTTATAGTTAAAGATATTTTGTGTTGATGCTTCATGACCTACCCTTTTTGAATTCCAGTCAATTGTTTAAAGAGGTCAAAGGAAGGGTTTTTTGATGTGACGGAATCCAATTTTTGTTTAATCTTTCTTTCTATAGTGCCTGGACATGCTTTTATAATTGTTCTTATTCTTTCGAATGTAGCGAAAGATTCGGTCATTGCGGTTTCGCTTTTTTCTAACTTCTTTAATTTGTCAGGAATGTCGGAAAAGTGTGTTTTTATAAAACCTAGTCCTCTCTTAAAAACATTTTGAGATTTAGCAATTGCTGCAGAGGCCGTCTCGTCAAATAATTGAACTACCAGTAAGACAATCCAATTAATGTATAAGACAATGTCAGATTATAGTATGAAGTGTACCTCTCAAAATGTGTGGCATAAAAAATGCAATCAGATAACCATGTTCCCCATCATGATAGGTTCCGGTGGAAGTTTAACATCTGGAAGTTTTTTTTATAGACCCTTACCCGTAATGGTGCTTTCACAAAAACCTGAAACAAGATCCAATAATCAAAAACAGAATCTAATATGTTAGAGATTTTTACATTTTTGGTGGCAGAAATTAACTTGTTTTCTATTGCAAACTCGTCTCTAATGAATTCATACACTCTTATGTATTCCATGTGCTAGACAAGTTAAATGTTTTAAATTCGGATAAAATATTTCTAATGCCTGAGCGGGTTTGATCATTTAAGGTGCTACATCGGTTACGAATAAGAAAACCTTTTCTTTTTTTACGTCATTGGGATACAGAAGTCCTACAAACATAAAATTATATAATTGTAATTAATAGATTGGATTACATTAATCAATCATTAAAAAAAACTTACGTAAACAATCATCGAAAAAATTTGCAACTGTTTTGTGATTGGTCTGTGGAATTTCTTTGGATGCTAGCAAATGAGCTTTTCCTGGTTTTAGTTCAGGCAATTTACTATCTACAAAGTTTGCTACATATCGACCTCTGCAATAATTTTTTTCATTAACCGAAGTCCAAATGTAATGGTCCCCAATGTCATTCCTTATTGTCTGTATTTTCTATAAAAGGTAAACTAGCATTTTGAAAACTATTAATACTTTAATTAAACTGCTTACCAATTGGTAACATATGTCTAAATAACTTTGTCTCAAAGTTGATTCATCTGGAACAACTTGTTCGGTATATTTTCGAGGATACTGCAAAAATTGGTATTACCAGTTTTTTAAGAGGAATTTGAGCCAACACCAATGCTTCGCACAAATCTAGAGCAAAAGTTGTTTTTGGGGCCAGGTTTTTCTGTTGAGCTTCTATAACGTTTTTTAACAATGGTTGTTTAATAGTTTTTTTAATTATTTTTTAAATGTAAACCACTACCTAAGTGTTGTTTTACATGGTACTTGCTAGTAGCACCGATCTAAAATAATACATATACTAGTAATTAAAATAATTTAAATTAACATAATACAAACTTACTGATCTTGAACAAACTTGACAAAAAAGGTTTTCCCCGTTGTTTACAATAATTTTCAAATTTGGATTGTTTATTAGGTGGCATTTTTTAAAACTTACTCACAGCACAACAGCAATAAACTATCACAGTGTGACAATATCACAGGTATTTATAACAAAGAAAATATATTTTAGTCATGTGTTTCAGTCATTAAAAGAATCCCACCGGACAGAATTAAAATTATCTATATTTGTTTGCTTTAGTTAGGTACTGTATAGACCTATAAAATATGATTCATTCCGAAATCTTTCCGGTTTTGTAAATAGTGTTCTGCTAAGCCTGTCATTGTACATAATCCTAGTATAAATTCTTACAATAGTTCTTTTCTATAAGCGGTTATTGTATTTAGTGTTGTCTGGAAACCATTATTTCACAAAACATCAAAATTCCTGTTGTTATTTATAGGTTCGTGGTAAGACCTTTTGAGCAAAAAATGTTAATTGCATTATTGTACGTAATTTAAGTAAAATTCTGTAATTCGTTATTGTCATCTACCTATTAAAACACTGTTTACACAAACTTTTCAAAATTTATATGTAAAAAGGCAATATAAAATAATACTCTTTAAGAAGGCAAAAAAGACAAAAAGTTACACAAAAAGGTAAAATAGGCAGGCTCCAGGCATTTGCTTGACTATCCGGTCTTTAATGAATAGTTTTAATAGTGCACAAAAGCATTTTCTTGGGATTGCTATTCAAAAAATAATGATAACATTCAAACAAATTTTAGAAAATGTTTTTTTGCATTTATTTACTTATATATTTTTTAAAATGTGTTGTTTATTAACTATTGACTATAGTCACGTAAATAAAAGCATTTCATTAATTTAAGTTTCTTATTAGTGATGACCGTTGAAATTTCTTTGAATTATTTCCTGCAAACGTGGAACAGCTAACTAAGCAAACTTCGAATTTAAGGTGTACTCGCTGCGGTAAAATAAATTATTTACAAAATGACTTTTTGCTTTCTTATATTTAGAAAACATGATGCAAAAATAAAAAATAAGAAAATTAATAGGCACTTATCTGATTATACAATTACGTTGCACTAAAACTCGATATAAAAATTTAAACTTTGCAAAATGCAAACACGAAATCTAAATGCACATTAGTAAAGAAAACTTTCCTTATTCTTGTTCAGGGTCTATGTAACTGTTTCTGATCTAAGCACCCAAAAGCAGGTAAATAATATAGACGATTAAGACGAACATTTACTATAAGGGGTACTTTGTGTAAACCCGTTTTGAATGCCACAAAAATATTTGGAAAAGATTATTTTAAAATTATAAATACCTATTAGCATTACTAGTAATTTTACAACAGAATTACAATACCTTCTTCAAAAATTCTTTGCAGCAAATGTAGTTTATTATAATAAACTTCTTTTAGTTATAACGCAATTGGTTTTTCAATACAATTCAAACGCAATATATCTCGATTTCATATTCTCCTTGTGTAATTTTTTAATAATTAAATTGCGTTTC
The DNA here is from genome assembly GCA_035610365.1 of Aquatica leii. Taxonomy (NCBI): domain Eukaryota; kingdom Metazoa; phylum Arthropoda; class Insecta; order Coleoptera; family Lampyridae; genus Aquatica; species Aquatica leii. The sequence continues at coordinate 30,026,600 of CM069433.1, read as the reverse complement.
TTATACAATTTTTAACAGATTACATAATATGATTTTGGATTACTTTTTATTAAAATATACGCACATAAAAATAGTTTTTAAAATAAGCATATTTAAATCGCGAGAACATCGTGTTAGGGTTTAACATCTATAAATACGTAAATTTGAAAGTACAGTTAAAAACAAGCAAAAAAAAAATAGGTACTGATGAAACATAAATATTAACTTTATATATAACTATAATATATATTTTCTGTCAGTCAAACTTTGAAAAACATTTGTTACTTTAGAATACACGAACCATATTGTTGGTACATATTTTTATAACATTGTTTTTATCTAGTTTTATAATATTTAGAATACATTTTCTATGTCTTGCAATAAGTAGCTAGAACTAAAATATTTACCTGATGTCATGTAAACCTTGAAAACATTTGTGAGGTTTTAAAATATATCAATGATATTGTACGTATATATTTTTAGAATATTAGTATTATACACTTATACAATATTAGGAATATATCTATTACACCAAGGAATATTTAACCGACTTTAAATATTGTACCAAGATCATTAGAATATCGTACATATATTTTGTGCTACTAGAGTAGTAGTAGTTTAGAATTATTTCTCGTAAAACATTAGCTGCTCAACAAGATATTGTCATACTCTGTTTTAAAAATGGGCATATCTTTTATTTCATTTAGAAAATATGAACAATCTTTTTACTATTTTTGACATGATTTTATTACATTCTCTGTAGCATCCGTATTTATTAAGATAACAACCTCTAAGTTAAACGGTCTTGTAGTTTGAAGCTTGTATGTGACACAGTTATTTCGAAGGATTCATAATGTTTTTAAGATAGAAAATACACCGGGGCGGTCCAGGTATTCTAAAACTTTGAGTAACTGGCTCACTATGACCTAAAAAAATTTAAAAATTCCAAACAAAACCTAAGTAATAGATTCGCGTTCACTTGCACTAATTTTTTTATATCTTTTGCAATTGGCAAAAAAAAACAATTGTATCGTTAAATTTGTTTAATAATTTTAGACAAAAAAAAATGAGAACCACCGATCTAAACAATAAAAACCACAAAAGCTTAAAGATCCTATATCACAACAAAGCTGCGCCTTTTTTAATTGAATTGATTAATTAGGAAAAACAACATTTTTAATATTTAAATATTATATTAATGCAGAAGAAAACTGTACGGTTTGCAATAAACAAGAAGCAGAAGGTTGTTCAATTTATGAAACACTAAAATGGCATTATTCATAAAATTATAACGCAACCAATCAACAAGCAGAAAGTATACGACTTCGCCTATTACTGGCAGATTTAAATGTAGAAAAAAAATGTGTTTTTTCTTTGTAAAAGTTTTAAAAATAAATATTTAAATTTTTTATGCTGTTCTATTTTGTAGTCTCAATTCCTTGTAAAAGAATAATTTTTCTACTAACAAAAACATTATTAATTTTTTTTCTTAAATCAAAAAAATTATAGTTATGTACGCTTTAACTTTAGGGTTAACATAGCTACCTATACGCAAACATAACTTTTTTAGTTAAAAAAGTTATTGCATTTTTAATTTTTTAATGTTGACACTAAAAATTGTTTAGATAAGTATAAATTATCACAAAAAACTGATTAAAAAAAAATGCGAGGCCCAGCATTTAAAGTAACTAAATTGATTTTGTGACAAAGTAAAATAGAACTTCCATATAAATCTTGCTTGTCTTTTAAATGTTATATTAAAATGTGTTTAAATGAAATTACAGAAACAGTTTTTTATTTTGTATAAAGAAGTTTGAGCTTTTGGTTTAAGCTTGTTTGAAATATTTGTAATTAAACACAAATAGTTTAACAAACTTTTTGGATTTGCCTCGTATCATATAAAACAGCTCTGCCGTAATTAATTTGTTATAATACAATATTTATACGCTTTATATATACCTAACGTTAAGGATAAAAATATAATAAAACTATTGATTATCTGACAACTCAACCATAGTAGTAGAATTTCGTGTGAACAATTCGATTTCATCAAATGCCTTACATTATATTGATTCTTATTGTAGTAGCTCGTTTTCCACCCTTCTCTGATAAAAAATTCGTACTTTATGTTACTTAATTTGGATTTGAGGAAGAAATAACGTCGTTATAAAAAAAACAGGTTTATTAAAAATCTACATAAAATTACTTATACGTTAATCAAAGGAATGCGTTAATTCAGTTTTTAAGGCTTTTGCTACTGTTGATAGTTTGTGGTAGCTGCTTCCTTCCTGTACCCTTTTACCACCCATAGTCAACCCCACCATGCGTTACATCCTGCTCCGTGAGAACGACTCACCACTTTCAAAAGCGACCGACTGAAATTTAGCCGTGGGAAAAAGCTATGCAAACGTTTGTGTACTCTAAAACAAGTACACAAAATTGTGAAACTTAATATTTTTGAATTATTTTATAGATATAAGCAATTTTTGTTGAATTCGCACAATTGAATCAGGTTGCATATTTTCATGGAAATGCACTTATTTCTCTCGAAATTGTTTGAATTTTTCAGTTTAATTTAACCGACGATAGATGGCAAAGTAAGCACAGTTTTTGATAAAAAAGGAAGTAAAATACTATCCAAATTTATTTAATACTTACATTTAACACACATCAATAAACAACTTATATAATAATCTTTTTCAATTAGATTAAATGTTTGTGTTTTCTTTTACGTGTACTAAATAAGGCATTGAACTTTGAACGAGTGACTAAGGTAACTCGTACCTTAAGAAATGTTTGTGAGGTATGTTGTGTAATAGACATTTCTCAAGATACGGGAAATAATATTTAAATTAAGAGCCGCATGCTTTTTAAGATAAAGCATTTTTATATATTATGGTACTATGCCACAAATGAGTATTCTGTTCTTTTTAAGTCTTCTTTAAACAATTCGCAATCATAGATGCAGTCATGAATTAAACACCCTTATCTAATTTCTTAGTGATACATTAAACCGGCCATTTCTGTAGTTAACAACTGGAAACTACTCCTGTCACTACCGCCTTGTAATTTACTACACTTTATCACTGTAGATAAGCTGCAAGGACTGCAATGTGTAAGTATTTAAATAATTGTTCTAAAAATAGGAGATTTGTTTCTGATTTTTTCTGGTACTTACATTTATTGTCGCAGTTATCAAAAGATAAAGTTAATACCTTTTATGTATTAACGATTTAAGGCAATTATTTGATATTTTTCCGTATAATGAATCAATTCAATTTGTGATTTAAAAATATGTTTTGCAACAGCAAATAAGATATGGCAAAATATGTATTACGAAACCATAAAAGTATTAATTATGTACGTTTTATTCGTTTTTAGTGTTAGTTTTAGTGAAGTATAGTTATCTTTCTTTTAGGAAATGCCAAGAGTAAACAAAAGTTACAACAATATGGGGTCGTTTTAGACGTTAGCGTGTCTTCTTTATTATAATAATACTCACCTCAATTAAATTTAAAATTTGAAAAAAATACATGTTTAATTACAATACAGATTAAAAATTCAAAATCTATATAAAAAGACTAGCATCGTAAATCATTTAAAGTACAATAATTTGAGAATCAAAACATATTTTACGTAATATTAATTAAAACCCAAAATTCATATTTACAATAAAACTTACTAAAAAAAATGTAAATTATGATTATTGAGATGTATATTAAAATAGTTTTAAAAAAGATTTTTCCAGTGCAGTAAATTAGTCGTTACAATAATTTAGTGCACTTTTTTGGCAACGACAAAAGTAGTATGTGGTGTATCACTTAATTAAAATAAAACGATTAAGTATTTTACGTTTGTTATACGAATTCATAAAAACTTTTTATGTATTATCTAATAATAAGTTAAGACAGACTCCGCAACAAAAAAAATCAATTATCTTCGTTTTTTAACTTGGTTTTACAAAACTTTTTTAATGCCACATTTTTTATATATTTTTCATAGTTAGGACCGAGTCTTCTTCTCTTTCTTCTCTTCTTTCAATTTCCTGTATTGACCTAAAAACTATAAACAGCTTGATTGCAACGTGAACTTCGGTGGACATTTTGAAATTTAAAGACGCTGTATCCAGTATCCACGGACAAGACTGTCAGATGCTTGGTAAGCGTTGTCGCCACTAGAAGCGCTGGAAGTTGACACAATTACAGTTAATTGTAAAATTTTTATAACATAGAATATAGAGTATACCGTAGTAGAATAAAGCCACTCAAAACAAATCAAAAACGTATTTTCAGTGTAAAAAACTTAGAACACAAAATTGTTTTCATAACTTGTTGCAAAAACATTTATGATATGAAACAAATTGATTTAATTTTATTAGAACATTAACACCCTAATAATATTTTCGTTTTGAATTTTATGAAACGTAAATTATGCAGTTTATCAAAAACTGTTTTTAAAAAATTTTAAAAACGTTTTGTGGTAACACACGTGTGCAATTACAAGTTGAATATTACAATAACGAAATACTTTTGATGTTTTTAAAACCTTTAACTACACGAACACATATGTAAGAACAAACAAACGTAGTGTTTAAACTATAGTTGTCTTCATCATTATTCACTCATAGAGAATCATCATCAAAGAGCTTTCGTCTGAGGTTAAAATCTTTTTGAGTACGATACACATTTAATGAAATAAATAGTCGTTTTTAAGATATGTAAATCAAATTTGTCAAACTACTCTATTTGATCTTTGAAGACTTGAATATTTCCTGCTTAGTTTCTTTTTCTAATAACAATTCTTGTTATGTACCAATAATTCTTACATACTTATTAGTTTACCTAATTTACTTTAAAAATATAGTTAAAGTAATCCATATCTCTAAGTGGAGAAATTGTAATAAAATATGATATTTATTTTCTTGAAGTCAATCTACAATAATGTTTTAATTTTTTTAATTGTAAAACTAGTTTCAACAATTTAAATTGTCATCATCAGTTACACTAAAAAGCAAATCAATTACCAAAAATAATTAAACATTTAAAAGAGCTTACACGTTATATCAAAACATAAAAATAAAATAGAATGACAAACGTCAACAAATTAAAAAATTTTAAATTCAAACTGACATTAAATACACAGCCATGGGTGATATGAAAAAAAGGAGAGAAAAGAAAAATGAAAAAAGTAAGTTAAAATTTTATACTAAGAAGAGGAGAAATATTTAAATCAAGAATTTCATTAAGACAATTATCTGAATTTTCATTATAAAGACGATGAATTTCAAGAATATCAAGATGATTAAGCAAAGTACTTAAGTTACAAAAATGAAGAATTTTAACATTAAGATCAGAAGAAAAAGAATGATCAGTAGACAAGATATAATTAGCAAAAGAAGAACAAGTGTTGTATACACTAAAATTCAAATACCTTTTAATAAAATAAATATGTTCTCTTAACTAATTTTAAACTTTCTACTAGTTTGTCCTACATAAGAACAACTGCAAGAAGAACAAGAAATTTTATACACGCCAGATTTATCTAAGACGAAATAAAATCTTTATTATTAACAATAAAATACTTCAAATTATGATTAGTAGAAAAAGAAATAGAAATATTATAATTTTTAAAATAATTTTTAAGAAAAAGAGAACAAGAATTAATATAAGGCATAGAACGATAGATAGTAGTATTATCTGATTTATTTTGAGATAAATTTTTAAAGAAATGGTATAAACGAACTTTTCCAAAAAACATTGTTCAAAACATGAAAAGGGTAACCATTGCTATAAGCTAATTGTTTAATAGTATCAAATTCTTTATTAAAACCAGGCTTGGAAAGAGGAATAGAAAAGAGACGATTACATAAGGAACGAAAAGAAGCAATTTTATGACTATAAGGATGATTAGAGTAAAATGGAATTAAACAATCAGTGTAAGTAGATTTACGATAGATTTCAAAACTAAATTTCTCATTTTCACGTAAAAGAAGAAGATCTAAAAATGGAAGGGAGTTGTTACATTCAATTTCATATGTAAAATGAATATTAGGATGAATAGAATTAATGAAATTATTAAAATTATTTAAATCATCTAAGGAACCATTAAAGAGAACAATGCAATCATCAACGTATCTAAACCAAAAACTAATCATATTAGAAAAAGAAGAATTAGAAAGGATTTTATTTTCAATATTATTCATGAAAATTTCAGCAGCAAGAGGTGAAATATTACATCCCAAAGCTAAACCAGATGATTGAGAATAGAAATTATTACTAAATTTAAAAAAATTTTGTTTAAAAACTAAATCGAGCAAAGAACAAATATCTAAAATCTGGTAAGTATCCAGAGAACCATTAGAAAAAAGCAAATTACGAATAAGAAAAATGCATTCTTCTGGAGGAATAGATGGAAAAAGATTGACAACATCAAAAGATACAAGAATAGATGAAGAAGGAAAAGGAAATGTTTTAATCTTAGAAGCAAGGTCCGAAGAATTATGTATAGAATATTTATTAGTAAAATTAGAGTAAGTTCTTATAATATTGTTAAGCCAGGGAGCAAGTTTTGAGACAGGAGAATTGCAAAAAGAAACAACGGGTCGAATTGGGATAGAAAGTTTATGTATTTTTGGTAGACCATAAAGAAGCGGTGTTGAAGGATTCATAAGTTTAAAATGATATATATTTCTATTTCCAAGAGAATTAAACGTTAAATTACACGAATGAAGACATGAAAGAAAAGATGAACAAAAACTAGAAATAGGATCTTTGGAAAGTATTTTAAATTCACCTTTACTAATAAAATCTTCAACTTTATTAATATAATCAAAACGAGAAAGAATAACAATGCAATTACCCTTATCAGCTTTAGAAACAATAAGATCATTAGATTTAATTTTTGATCTTAAAAATGAACAAGATTTATAAATTGAATTAAAATTAGGATTAAATTTGGCATTGTCTAAAAGTTTCTTCAATTTATTATAAATTTCATATCTAATTTCGTTACTATTAGGTAAATCTAAAGAATGAATTATATTTTCAGAACAAACTGCTAAAGTTTCAATATGTTTTTTATTAATATTAACCGGTAAATTGTATTTAAGGCCTGAATTTAACAAAAACTGTTCTTGAGAATTAAAAGTAACGTTACTTAGATTAAGAATCCGAGAGTGAAAACTGTGGCGTGAATCAAAATTACTATAAGTATTAGAATTACTAGGTGAAGGTGTACAAAGAGAAGGAATATGAAAATTGCTATTATGAGATGAAAAATTATAATATGAAGGTGAATGAAATGAAACTGGCTGTAAATTTCGTAAATTAATCAGTTTCTTACAAAGATTAGAAAAAATTAGATTACCACTAAATAATAATTTGCTTTTTTCTAATGGTTCTCTGGATACTTACCAGATTTTAGATATTTGTTCTTTGCTCGATTTAGTTTTTAAACAAAATTTTTTTAAATTTAGTAATAATTTCTATTCTCAATCATCTGGTTTAGCTATGGGATCTAATATTTCACCTCTTGCTGCTGAAATTTTCATGAATAATATTGAAAATAAAATCCTTTCTAATTCTTCTTTTTCTAATATGATTAGTTTTTGGTTTAGATACGTTGATGATTGCATTGTTCTCTTTAATGGTTCCTTAGATGATTTAAATATTTTTTTATTTTTATTTTATTTCATTAATTCTATTCATCCTAATATTCATTTTACATATGAAATTGTATGTAACAACTCCCTTCCATATTTAGATCTTCTTCTTTTACGTGAAAATGAGAAATTTAGTTTTGAAATCTATCGTAAATCTACTTACACTGATTGTTTAATTCCATTTTACTCTAATCATCCTTATAGTCATAAAATTGCTTCTTTTTGTTCCTTATTTAATCGTCTCTTTTCTATTCCTCTTTCCAAGCCTGGTTTTAATAAAGAATTTGATACTATTAAACAATTAGCTTATAGCAATGGTTACCCTTTTCATGTTTTGAACAATGTTTTTGGAAAAGTTCGTTTATACCATTTCTTTAAAAATTTATCTCAAAATAAATCAGATAATACTACTATATATCGTTCTATGCCTTATATTAATTCTTGTTCTCTTTTTCTTAAAAATTATTTTAAAAATTATAATATTTCTATTTCTTTTTCTGCTAATCATAATTTAAAATATTTTATTGTTAATAATAAAGATTCTGTTTCTTCTTTAGATAAATCTGGCGTGTATAAAATTTCTTGCTCTTTTTGCAATTGTTCTTATGTAGGACAAACTGGTAGAAAGTTTAAAACACGATTAAAAGAACATATTTATTTTATTAAAAGGTATTTAAATTCTAGTATATCAAACACTTGTTCTTCTTTCGCTAATCATATTTTGTCTACTGGTCATTCTTTTTCTTCTGATCTTAATGTTAAAATTTTTCATTTTTGTAACAAAAGTACTTTGCTTAATCATCTTGAAATTCTTGAAATTCATCGTCTTTATAATGAAAATTCAGATAATTGTCTTAATGAAATTCTTGATTTAAATATTTCTCCTCTTCTTAGTAATAAATTTTAACTTATTTTTTTCATTTTTCTTTTCTCTCCTTTTTTCATATCACCCATGGCTGTGCATTTAATGTCAGTTTAAATTTAAAATTTTTTAATTTGTTGACGTTTGTCATTCTATTTTATTTTTATGTTTTGATATAACGTGTAAGCTCTTTTAAAAGTTTAATTATTTTTGGTAATTGATTTGCTTTTTAGTGTAACTGATGATGACAATTTAAATTGTTGAAACTAGTTTTACAATTAAAAAAATTAAAAAATTATTGTGGATTGACTTCAAGAAAATAAATATCATATTTTATTACTTTAAAAAGCAGATTTTGTTTATCGAAAAACTACGACAAGATAAATAATATTTTAGACTCCAGCAAAAAACTTGATTTTAAACACTGTTTAAAGATTCTAACCTACAAATCTGTCGTAAACAGCTGAGAAAATTATTTGTGCATTGTCATTACGTTTAAAATCTTTTTCGTCAAATTTTTATACAACTTTACAAGTTTTCTATAATTTTGTTCTACCAGTTAAAAATTTGTTTTATATAAAAAAGTGTTTTTTGTTTATTGAAATTTCAAACATTTAAAACGTTCAAATGTGATACTTTAACTAAGCATAATTTACAAGCAATCCGCTGTGGTGTAATCTCCAAAAGTCTCCTACATAGGTCTCCCATTACACCGAGAGTCCGGGTTCAAATCCCGTAGCTGCCACTTTTAAAACAACCACCGCCGCTTTAATTAAGAACTAAGTCGTTAATATTCAACGGTATTCTCTAAGAAATACGACAAATGCCATTCAAGAACCAAAATTTATTTATCTATTTCAAAACTACTATTTTATTTTACTTTCCAAAATTGTGTTTTATTTAACACCATCGTGACACTCTCTTCACGAATCGTTAAAACATTTATTAAACGAATCCAATTTATTTTGTTGTACGCGGACATTTCACGTTCTTATAGTGATTATAAAACATTTTTGTGCCAAAATTTAAAACGTTTACAGTTTTTGAAAAACAAAGTTGTAACATTTAAAAAACAGATTTGTATATAATTATCTACCAAATAATAATTACACAGAAAAAAAAATCGAATCCAAATAGGTAAAGACGAACCGAACACCATTATGTAATTTTTCTACGATCTAAATTATTTTTGTAACCCCTAAAATTTATAGCTACCAAAAAAATTAAAATTTGATTTTGTTACTGTTTAAGCAAAAAATCCCCAACTGTCTCAGAAAAAAGTTACGTCATAAAAAAAGTCCGTCTGGCTACTTTGACGATACGTCGCCGTTTATGGTAATTTTGCACAGGTGACTACCAACACCACCGACAACTTACAACATTTAACTTAATTAATTCTTATATTGAACAAATTGTGAAAACGAAATGTGTTATGTGTGATATTGTAGAAGATATATAGGATATCTTTTCTCTGACTTGGTTTCTATTTTTGGTTAAATGCCTACTCAAAAAAAAGTCATACTCCGCAATCATTTCTAAAATTATGTTGAAAAACAAAACACATTTTTTGTAGACGGAGAGTACGCAATCCATTCTTTCTTTATGTGTTTGGCGTCGACATATTTTTTGAATAGATTAATTTTGTTTCCTATCTTCGTATTGCCTGCGTTTTCGATAATGTATCTCCACAAACCAATATCATTTTCATATTGTGCTCTTAATAAATCTTGGTTTTCTTGAAATAACTGAACTTTTGGTTTCGCCTAGTACATGAACACCACTGTTGTTTCACTGGTAGACGTGCTTGAAACGATCTGGAGGTAATTTGCTATTGACTTACGATTGTAACCGAGTTGAAAAAAACTATGTGGCACACATTTTTTCGGGAGCAGACTATCGACATTTATTAAACCATAACTAAAAGAAATTTTATACCAGGTATAGTAAAATTAAGGTTTTTACAGGTTGCATTCATAATACAATTTTCCATTCTGGATAATTTTTGTGATTACCACACAAGCTGAGCTTTGGTAACACGTCAGAGTGGACATTTTTAGAGCCCGGAACAAACTGATTGATTGCGGCGTGTAGTCTCGCTTTTATAGACCAGCCTCCGATCGATAAAACTGGTTTCCAAATCTCCGGGAAAGAAAAGCTAGAATCTCGGTTGATGTTAAAAAGATTTTTAATTATTTCAATGGATTCCTTAAGTTTTTGCTTATAGTAATTAGATAAATTCGCCAAAATCTTAGTGTTTATTACACTTTCGATGCTCTGTTATAAAAATTACCACGCTTTTATTAGTTTCTCCTATGTATGCATCACCACAAGGGCAAGGAATGCTATAAACGACGTCAGATTGAAAAGAAATAACGTTCTTCATCGGATTTAAAAGAAGACACAATTTAAAAAGAGTAGAAAATCGAATAACAATGTTGTGTTGAGACAACATTTTTTTGATACAGTCCATAGTACCTTTGACATATGGTAGAAAAGCGATAAACATAGTTTAGACATAGATTCCGCTGTTACTCTTGGTTTAGCAAACATAACTTTTGTAATAGATTGTTTAATACTTATTCTAAGGTAATTGTTTGCGATTAACACTTTAGATAAATGATTAAACTCTTTTTGAAAATTTTGGGGTTGATTTAACTTCTAATTCCATAGTAAAACGAATATTTCGATAAATTGTGTTTAAATCAAATAGAAACTCGTTGAGCGTAGAAGAACCATGTTGCCGAATGACAAAGATGTCAACAACGTATCTGTACCAACATTTGGGTTTTAGATAAAATGTGGATAGAGCTTTTTTCTCATAATCTTCCATAAATATATTAGCAAAACCGGTGCAAGCGAAGAACCTATGGCAGCTTTTGATGTTTGTGAGTAAAACTTTTCTCAAAAAGTAAAATATGTAGAAGTCAACCATTCTTTTATAATCGGTACTATGTTGCTTGAAATATTGTTCTCCTTGAATAAAGAATGTTAGTAAAGAAATATTCGACATCAAAACTTGCTAAAATTATGCAACTTCTGAACAAAATCCATCGAATTGAGTAGAAATGAATCAGTTTTCCCTGTTAAAGGTTTTAATAAACAAGATATTTAGAGATTTTATAAGCTACTTAGATTATGGCGCTAACAATAGGTTGAAGAAGAATGTTAGAGTTATGAATTTTAGATGATCCGTAAAATCGATAAGTTTTAGAATCTTTAGGTATTAATAGTTGTTTAACCAACAAGGTTGGAAATAAGGGCAATCAATACTTGAGACATTTTAACGCGTGAACGAGCGCATTGAGCGAGAGCGTTAATGCTGTCGAGATTATCAATCGCATATTATCAAACAAGTTGGTTTTTAATTTTTTCCGTCATCGTAAAATTATTAAGTTTTGCATTTATTTATAATTATACAATTTCATTTACTTAGCAACTGTTTTATTTTTGTATCAACGGTAGGGAAATTTTTAACTAATGATGATACTATATAACCTCAACGTGTCAATTAAATTTCAATTGGATTAATTATAATTAGTTTTGAAATTATCAATGATTGCTACCTTGTTTTAGTTTTATGTGATTACAGTATTGCTAGGAAATTGAAAAAAATTACATTTCAAAAAATAAAAAAGTTTCCTTTTATGAACCGAAAGGTAATCGTGTGATTGTTTTCTTTACGCACAAAAATAGAACTTGCTGTAAAAAGCAAATCAAAATTATTTATAAAACCTATAAGGTAATCTGAGGGCGTTTATAGCATTCCTGACATATTTTACTTTTCCAGAAAAGTTTTACTAACAAAACATCAGAAGCCGCCATGGGTTTGTTGCTTTTGCCAGTTGTTGCTAATATATTTTGAGAAAAAAGCTTTATCCACATTATATCTAAAACCCAAGGGCTGGTACAGATACGGCGATGACACTTTTGTTATTTGGCAATATGGTCCTTCTACACTCAACGAGTTTCTATGTCATTTAAACTCGATACATCAAAATATTTGTTTAACTATGGAATTAGAAAAGAACTCTTCTTTACCATTTTTGAACACTTTAGTTAATCCAAATGGATTATTTCATCATCACCCTGTTTCTCTAAGTGAACCCAAAAGAGTCGAATCATTTAACTAAGGTGTTAGTCGCAAACAATTACAACAGAAAAAGTATTAAACAATTTATTACAAAGTTTACGTCTGCCAAACCAATAGTAATAGCGGAATCTATGTCTCAATTACTGTCTATTGCTTATCTACCATATGTCAACGATGATACCACTGACCGTATAGGAAAAATGTTGTCTGAACACAAAATTCTTACTCAGTTTTCTACTCTTATTAAATTGGACCAACTTTCAAATCCGGTGAAAGACGTTATTCTTTTTTAATATGACGGCATTTATAGCATTCCTTGCTCATGTGGCCATGCATACATAGGTGAAACGAATAGAAACGTGAGAATTTGTATTAAGCAGCATCAAAAGTATAATTGTCTTAAACAATCATTGAAGTCAGCGGTGGTGAAACACGTGCTAGAAACGGCTCTTAAAATTATGTTTAAAAACACTAAAATTTTGGCAAATGTTTCTAATTACTATAAACGAAACATTAGGGAATGCATTGAAACAATTAAAAGTCTTTTTAACATTAACCAAGATTCTAGTTTTCCTTTAACGGAGATTTGGAAACCAGATTTATCGATCAGAGACCGGTCTATAAAAGCGAGCCTTCACGGCGCAATCAATTAGTTTGTTCCGGGCTCCGAAAATGACCTCTGCAACGTGTGATGAAAGCTTAATTTCTGTGATAACGACAACACGAGAATTATCTAGACTGAAAAATTGTATTATTATACCAGGTGTTAAAAAACAAATGTAAAAAAAGTAGAAAAGAAGCTCCAAACTCTTATCAACTTGAGTTCAAACATTTTCTTTCGAATTTCTTGTTTATGGTTAAATGAATAGCTTGGTCTAGACGATGCTTATCCAAAACTAACCAGTTTTTTTTAGCAAATCCCGTAGTCTCTTAGGCTATGGCGCCACGAATATATTGACGCGAAAGAGGAACATTTGATTTAATGTTACGTAATGCAATAAAAGAATTTATGAGTTAAGTTTTTTTGAACTACAAATTATAAACAAAATCATTTATCAAAACAAAGTCGTCTTATTTTAGTAACGGCAGACCGATGCTGAATCAGTTTTTTTGGCTATTTTTAAGTCCGTATATACGTCTTTGAAATATTTCACGTTTGTTTTCGTTTGTGAATACTTGAACACATTATATTTTGTCTGTAGCGCTCAAAAACTAAATTAAAGTAGTATTACATAATGTGGATTTCACTCTGTCGTATTAGTAAACAATTTGCAAAGAGACTCTGATGATAATGGTTTAAAGGCCTCTACACGGCTTAATTTGGCGCTGCAAACAAGCAATAAGCATTTCTTTAATAACTTATGCAGAATGAGATGATCGATGTAGATGGATGTCTAAACTCAGTTCTGTTATAATATATAATTTATTCATAACAGAAGAAACAATTCATCGCTTAACCCCGTAATTGGCAAGTTACCTCAAGTAGGACAAATACGTCACGTTCATTGAATATATTCCACAGGCAAATATATTTTTCAAAGCCATGGTGATGGCACCAAGGCACGATAATATTTGGCATAACTATTATTAAAAATTTTTTAAGGAATAAAATATTTTAAACTATTGAAAACGTTTAATAAAAAGACAGAAAAATATAGAAACAAAAAGGTATTCGCCTTGTATGATAAATGCCAAAGCATGGAACCGGACACCAGTACCTGCTTTTCTTATTTGTTGATCTGCGCAAATCACACAATTCGGTAATGAATGTTTATTATAGTAATGTAATTATTTATATGTTCAACAAATTTTTTAATAGGTTTTGCCGTTGTTGTTGGAAGAATAAGACTTGGAAAATGTTTTTCAAAATATCTGGATGATTGAGGAGTTCTTGAACGTTTTTAATCGCGTTGTTCTGGTTCGGCATATTTTTCTATTATGTTTTTACCAATTTTTATAAAAAAATGTAGCCGTTTTTGTTTATGTTCCATGTTCTTGTATAGTTGGTAATAATTTAATGTAGTTACGTTCAGAAAATGATGAAAAATCTTGATATAATATTTTTTAATTCAGTTTCTTGCCATAAAAATGAAAGTAGTTATATACTAAATACGCTGCCCATCTGGCTATTATATTTTATTACACATGACGGTTTTTGCACCTTAATTTGTCGTGTTGTTACATTTTGCATAGTAGCTTCGTATAAAGTAGAAATCATGAAAACGACATTTTAATATATTTCCATTTTTGTAGAATTTTTTTATCGTGCACATGGCTACGATTTTACCTCTTTGTAGTTTACTTTTCAATTCAGGAAGTATTTCCTTTCAATTTAACCGCATAGTGCCAGGGCAGTCTGTCTTTTTTTTGAACAAGCGTATTTATTAAATCAATGCTTGTAGAATACTTATCCAGAAAGAGTATATACTCTTTATTGAGCAATAGTGCAATTAGGAATAATGTAATTTTAGAAATTATTGGCTCATCGGCATATTTATTGTCATAATCTGTATGTTGACCAGCGTATATGATAAATTATACGTATAACCTGAATTGCTTTCACATAATGCAAATACATTGTAACCTTGTAATATAAACATTAATACATTTCATATTCTTTATTTTGCTTTAGATTAGCATTTTTGTATTTGTTTACTCTAGATTTTTTTTAACTTTGTAATATTCTAATATATTTATTCTATATCGGTTTTTTTCAGTAATAACTATTATCATTCAAAAAATTTAAAAAAATAGATAATTGTATTATTGACATTATTTTCTATCTGTTAGCCAGGTGGTGCAAGAAAAGGATATGGAAGTCTAGGAACACTGTTGGTGACCCAAGGCATACCTACTGCAAATGGATGTTGTATTTGCTTAAGTGGGTCTTCATTTAGATCATGCTTTTTGCTATTTTCTTCGTCATTGCTCAATCCAATTTCTTCCTCTTGTGAAAGTGTTGTTGTTTTCCATTCCATAATCACTGATTTTTTTGAACTCAACATTTTTATTGGCAAATTATTACTACAGAAAAATACTGACACAAAATATCGCAAAATATAAAAAGAAAGTAACCTGCAAGAACCTGTAGTAAAATTTTATTAAGTATAATCAAAAAATTCTGGTAACAACAATTTTGTTTGTTTTCAAAAGATGCACTCAACATTTTTGTGTATTGAAGTACTACTGTGTCAGATGGTTCCATGAACACTCACGACCCAAATGCATGAGGTTTATAAAAAAAGTTAATTTTACTAAAAGAATTTGAAAAACAAATTTACTTTTATCTATAAAAACCACAAGAGGAGCAAATTAAGCAAACTATAAGTTAAAAAGATTTTGTTAGGATTAGATCAATGTTGAAATCAAGTTGTTGTTCTTAACTTCTCAACTACCACGTGAAACATGTATGCTTTACACCACTACTATCCGCTGGAACCATGTGAATCACATATGATTCACGGAGTGCCTAGGTGTTTTATTGCTGTGCTATAGCATCTTTGTCTATTGGATGTTCTCACACCAACCAATTTATATAGTTTTTTATCTTTTTAAATTCATCCTTTCGATAATTATCCAAACCTAAAAGAGATTCTGCAACTTGGTCTCTAAAATTAGTGATCGATAAATTTTTATTTGATACAGCAACAGTAAAAATAAGTTTACAATAAATGTTCCAAGAAGCAGTGTAATCGTAACTATTCTGTACTACATAATACCATTTATCAAACTATGTGGCTAGGCTTTTATTTGATTAGATAAATGAATACAAAAAAAACTTTGGATTTATTATAATACATGACAACATCGGGTTTATCTACTTTGGAACTCCAGTCAGACTTGACTGTAGTTATACGGCCAACATGCTTTGTAGAGAATACGTTTCGTTTGTTTTGCTACTTTGTAACTGCTATTCTTGTATTGGTCTCCAGATAGACACGTTCACCCCTTTTTACACGTTTTTGTGCGACTTTTTTTAGGGTTGCTTTTCCAGTTCCAACTAGACGTGTATTTCTCCTCGACTGTTTTACGGCAATCCAAGAGTGAGTTTTTATCGGTATTTCGCTCTTTCTCACAGTTTGAATCAGATCTCAAATTTATGCCTTTTATATGTATTAGAGAAATGCTAGTCGGCCACGAAATGGTACTAAACTTTTTTATCTGCATTGATGAAAGTTTAAGAATAAAATAGCGTTTAAAATTAGAATTCTGACCTAAGTTTATATAGTCTATCAGAAGTATCTGCATTTTCATTACTACAAAAGTGCCAGTTTGCTAAAAGCAACTCGAAATGGTTTATCGGCATGACATTACTAATTTTAGCATAAATGATTTTTTTTTTACTAATAACTGGGTAGATGAAACAAAACAGTCTTATCAAAGGCTGCAATTTAATGAGAACTTGATTTTCTGATAGTCAGTGTCTTTCCATTTGTTAAAGCCGAAAATTTGAGCAAGTATTAGTTTTGTTTCCTATGAGTTCCATAATACTATATAAAAACAAATTAAAAAAATCAACTGATGATTGTTCAACAATATTCTGATAAAGTTTAGCGGATACAATTCCATTTTTATCCTCTTATGGGATTTTTTTCAGATATCTTTCAATCACATTAGAGCATACTAGAAAAGCTACATTTGTAGCTGGAGCTACGCTCTGTAGACTTTTTATTAATTTATTTTCAACATTTTCAATAGTTATTAGGATGTTATCGTCTATAGTTATAAATGTGGGGACGTTTATAATACTTAACAAAAAGCAAGAAAAACACTTCTTGTGACCACCTCAGTTTTTTTTATAAAATTGGTTTCATACTATCTGAAGATTATGAACTCCTTGCTTTACTCAGCACATACTTTTTGTTTTTGGATGCACTAACAAACGGTTGTTTCTAAAGTCATTATAGTCTTTTAGGTATTTCCCTACATTACTAAACTGATCATGTTTTTAGAAAATTTAATTACCTAAAACTTTTCAATTAGAATTACCGTATACAAACTTCTGTTTTGCTGTTTTCTACTATCATCAAATGTTACTTACAAAGCTTTAAGTGTGTCAATGCATTTGTGTAAGTACATTAAAATGTTCTCCCACTGTTGAGAATGTTAAACTGGAACGAGGGTTCGTTATTTTTTAATGAAGTAAGTATATATTCATAAATGCACGTCAGACATTTTTTTATTGTCACATTCAATATTTATAACAAAGGTGGCGCTACTTTTTGTTTTGATGTTAAACTTAACACCCCCACTATATCAAAACATCAAAAAATTTTAAACTTATATCGTCTAGAAACTTTTCATGCTTCGTAGCATTTAAATTTTTGGTTAGAATATCCGCACTCATTTCATTGGTAGGCATATAAAATAACTTGACATAATTATTGCAAATTGCCTCTCTGATAGAATGGTGGCGTATATCTATATGTTTAGTACGCTTGTGCTGCACAGGATTAACAGCCAATTTTTGTGCCCTCAAGTTATCATTATATAAGGTTATACAATTTTCTTTTCCCTTTAATTCATAAAGTAGGTTTCTAAGATAAATCGCTTTTTTAGCAGCTTCCAAAATTGCCATCTTAGCTTAGTGCTCGATAAAGCTACAGTCTTTTGTTTGCGACTTTCCCAGGATATAGCACTTTCAGATAACTTAAAAATGAAGCCAGTGTATGATTTCCTATCTAATTTATCGCCGGCCCAATCCGCATCTACGAAACCCTCTAAGCCAACATCAGATTTTTTAACCACTACACCATAATTTTTGGTACTTTGTAAATATTTCAGTACCCTTTTAGCGGATTTCCAGTGAGACTGGGTATAAACATTATTAAATTGGTTTAGAAAGCTCATAGAATATACGATATCTGGCCTAGTTAACACAGCTAATAACATTAAGCTTCCAATCAATTGTTGATATGGTATATTCGTATTACAATTTTCGACTTGCATATCAAAGTTTAAGTTTACTTCCAAAGGCGTAGACATTGTTTTACAGTTTGATATGTTAAATCTTTTTAAAATCTGATCTACATAATCTTTCTGATCTAACGTTGTGACTCCGCTTTTTCTGTTTCTAGTGATTTTATACCTAGACATTGTTTTGCTTTACCTAAATCTTTTAATCTAAACTAAACATAATGTCATAGCGAAGGCTTCCACGGCCGGAATCTATACTAACAGCAAAGCTTTCTAATTCGTGTGACAACTTCGGTTACAACAACAATGACACGGTCCAAACCCGGAAGACATTCTAATGTTAGTATAAACATAATGTCGGCTTCAAAAAAACTATCGTTCGAGAACACACAAAAAATCGTTTACATATAATGCTGTAATCGTTAATGATTTTTCCTTAACATTAAAGTATACACAATGTTCTAACTTATACTTTACATATCCTATTTCATGGAGAGCATTATCTACCTTTTGATACCAAATTCGAGAAAACTATTTTAGATCGTAAATAGTCTACTTTAGTCGACAAACTTTATTTTTGTTGTTAGAAATTTTGAAACCTTCAGGCTTTTTCATATATAACAATTCATCTAAACAACCATTTAAAAAAGCTGTCATTACATCATAATGACATATGGTTCCCAGTTAACACATACTTATAACTTATATATATCTGAAATATTCCTGAAAGAACGCTATCATCTCAGACATATGGCACAATTGTATCGTTTACATGGCAAATATGTATGAATGTCAGCAACATTGTACATGTTTCAAATATATATTAGGTACACACAATAACTACAGAACATATACATATCAGATATGGAAATAATCGTATCATGTATGTTACATAGTCAGCTCAAATATGTTTCGATGAGGAACTACTATGTACCAGAGACGTATCTAGTATAGAGAATTGTGTTATCGTTTATATATCATCCATGAGGAACTGCTATGTACCAAACTCGTATCTAGTATTACAGATAATGGTATGTAGAATCGTTTACATATCCTACATGTAATGGAATGTATCAGGTGTAGATATAATTTTTTGATTAAACAAAAATAAAAAATTAAATTCCCAAATTAACTCGATTTATTACTACATAAATATAACAAAATAATATTTAGTAATACATATACTTATTAAATAATAATAATTTATTTATTTTATTTTAGTATATTTCTGCGTTTTCCTGCGGAAACCTGAAATAAGAAAACAATTAAAAATAATTACTTTGTGACAAACGGGACATGCATGTTTATTGTAGCAGTGCGAGTCTTGTTAATTAAAGTATTTGCAAAAAAACTGTACCTTTCCACGTACAATATTTTATATACCACTTAATCATTTCATTTTAACTGATAAAAATAAATTAATTGAATATCTAATCACTAATATTTTTTCTAAATATTTTACTTTTTTAATATTGCTACTGACAGTGTGTAATAAAGTGTTCTAACATGCAATATTAATGATACAATTAAAAAAGTAAAAATATGCAAAAATTACGATTACTTTCCACACCAAAATCAATGTGTAAAGCTTTTCTTATACTTTTATATGTTTTTCGTAAGAATACTAAAGCCAGCGACGGAGCCAGGTTTTCTTAGACAGGTGGGCACAAATGGGCACAATAATTTTGGAGTGGGCACATTCATTTGCGTAAAAATATTTTTTTAAAATTTTTGATGGAAGATTTTAAAAATAAAAGTTATTTAAACTTTCTAATAAAATTAATTTAATTCAAAAATTGTTTTCTTCAATTTGGATGGACATGCGGGTGGGCACCTGGGTAAACAGAGTGGGTATGTGCCCACCCAAGCCCCCCCTGGCGCCGTCGCTGACTAAAGCACACATGAATAGGTACATGCTTTTGCAATTATTTGTTGTACAATTCAAGTTAAGGCATTCTATAGCTATAAAAATATATTTAATTGTTTTTACTTTTCATTTTCTCGCCTCAACCGCAGTTTCGCTAAACGGAACCATTCGCTAACAGAAGACTCAATGTCCTTCTCTTTAAAATCAGCATATTCGCCAAGTTTTATATCTGAAAAAATTGCAAGATGGATACGTTTATCAGATTATCATTTAATTCCTACCTTTAATTACAATTGTTGTTTGCAAATTTTTTATTGCAAAGTTTCCTCGATGGCCTAACCAGGAACATAAAACTGCAAACTTGTTAGAGAACACAGTTTTGTAAATTCTCTGCAATGTTTCTTTTCCATTGCGACCACCAATTCTGCTGACATATTGATGCTACAAATAGAAAGTTTAAAATTTCTCATATATTACAAAAAAAAACAATAAGTTTGCTAAATGCTGTATCTAAGTAAAACAGTAATGATCGTACAGTTTATAGCAAAATGAAGTAAGAAACAGAATTAAAGAAAATGATTCATTATAAGTATAATAATTAGTGTTTAATGTGTAAATCCTAATTGATATCATTATTGTTAAAAACTTACAAAATGTTGAAGATTAATTTTATCTTCTTTCAACTGTTCAAAATTCTTCATTTCCACTATTGATGTTATTGGCAAAAAAGACTTTATCAATGAATCCTTCTCTTTATTGGGTACAATTACAGGATTTTTTTCAATTTTTCTTAATCTGTCGTCAATACTGCTTACATAAAGTAATATTTTTTAAAATAGTCTTCTCCACGGCCTAAGTCCTCATCTTCAGTTGTTTCATAATTTATGTTTTCGGCCCTCATTTCTTGTCTTTTGTAGTGTGCCTTAAAAGTAAATTCCTAAATCAGCTAACTTGTTGGTATTTCTGACGTCATATTATTTTCGTTAGTAAATAATACAACCCCATATGGTTTACTAGTATTTTGAAATTTAAAACTACAGAGTATCATGCCTTCCTACTAAATTAAAACTATGATTTATGACTTATGATTAACTACTACAGGCATGTTGATATAGTTTGTTCAAAATTACTTAATGTTTTCTCGTCTGATCGTGAATGTTCTAAATTAAAAGGCAATGTTTGCAAATTTTAAAAAATGTTAGTAATTCTAGTAGTTTCCAAATTATATTCAGTAACTGAATTATTAAATGAGTCGGCTTGTTTCAAAATTATACGCCGCTTTTGTCGGCGCGACAAATCACAGAAATTCTTTCGCTTCAACATATTCCACAATTAATGTAATTCTACAATATTAAGGAAACCATAGAAAAATATAGTTGTTAATTTACATAAGATATAATACTTACATCGTGTAACAGGTAACAGTTGTACGTTAACACAAATTGCACCTTCAATTGCACTATAAATATACTGATATACACAAAAACGTTCTACTTCTGAAAAAAAAATTATATTTCAACTGAAAATGAAGAAGGGATGCGTGTTCTTGGCAAAAGTACAAACTTGGGTAAATACATTTTCCTTCTCTAACAACATGCTTGCGTTAAAAAAGGAACAATATACTATGTAAGGGCTGCTTAAAATTTGGCATTTATATTTTAGCCGAAACGTAAATAAGTATAGAAGTTTAAATTCCGTTATTTATTATACACTAAAGTTTAGGTACCTAATAATATTTACATTTAAAAAAAATTGACCGATGGTTGTCAAAGAAAAGCCGTAGACAATAGAAACGGCAGAGATGGGTTGGGTGAGTCACAGAGTCGGTATACAACTTCAAACATTGTGCATACAATTACTTTACATCGGAACTTCTCATAAAAATAAAAACAGTTACCCAGGTATACTAAGTACAAAATATTACAACGCAAACGAAGAAAAAGTATTAAAATTTTATGTTAGCACCTGCAGTCGGCACATTACATAACAAAATATGAAATTAAAAAACTCGTAGACTGAAAACAGATCTTAATTATTTAAATTATCTATCTAAACTATATCTAATACCTATCGTTTTGCATTTAAAAAATGTGGAAAAAACTGACTATTTCAGCTACCCTTACTGCAAAATTGTTAGAATTAAAAACACATGTATAAATCAAAATCAGCGTGGAAAGGAATATAATCGTTTTATTTTTATAAATTATAACTAAAAGAAACAGAATCACGGTATATATTTTTTAAAAAAGTACATACAGCGTAATTAATAAGGGATGATGGCCTATCAAATTACGTCTAATCTAATAATACTAAAACATAATTTGTACTTTTTATCTTTGTACTACAAACATTTAGTCAGATGTTAACTTTTAAAGTTTGAATGTTTTGTGTTATTTTTTACAAAACACCGAAAGATAACTTTTAAGAACTCCGCCGTTCGAGTAGGTGCTATAAAACGTATTAAAAGTGTTCATCGTGGTTACGTTTCGTAACAAAAAAAATTTTGAGAGGTTTAAGGGGTCAAATGATAAAACAAATATTTTCTAAAAAATGTTATAAACTGTATATGGTACACTTACCGTTATTTGTAATAACGTTTTAATATTGAATTTATTTTTTGAGGGGGGTTGGGGCCGACTTAGTGCGAGAAATTGATTCTACTAGCAACCAAAAAACTTTCATACCTAAAGTTTCAAAAATACTTAATGTTTTTTTTATTATAATTTAGGGTAGATGTAGATACATATATGTATATACTTAAACGTGTTTATATTTTACTATTATTTTGTTTTTTTATTATATATAAAACTGATTATATATGTGGTACACGAATATCTCAAGTATCCGATACAAAAATTATTGTTTGTATCATAGAAAGGATTTTCATTTTGTAACTTATATATTACAATCGCACTGGTTTGAAATATATTCAAAGATATATAACAAATACGTGTATCTTTATATGTATTGAATACGTTATCCAAGTTACATAGCAAATACAAACATTTCATTATATTTCCTTGGTTCCGTATCTGGTATGCTCACAATAACATAAATATTTATTATTATATATTAACTACGTATATGTAATGTGAATATGTAATATTTCTTGGATACTTCGTCTAGCTTTCTAGTATATGTACCAAATATGTAGATGTTGACTGGGTTAGATCTAACTTAACTGGTAGGGCAATTAACAATCTTAAACTAGAATGTCTTACAACAGGCGCAAAAGTTTCAGCATAATCTATGTCGGCATTCTGTGTAAAGCCTTTGGCAACAACCCTAGCTCTATAACGCACACTACCTTCACTATTATTTTTTCTTTTAAACACCCACTTACACTTGACCACATTTGTACTTTCTGGCCTTTCTGTGATGTTCCAAGCTTGGGTTGATATTCTTCTGTCATTGCGCTAGCTTCCACTGTTCCTTGTTTAGCCCTGATAATGCCTCTTGTACAGTGATTGGGACATCACATATGTCACTTCATGTACACATATAAGTTGCATAGTCATCAACCTTTTAGGGTTTTGGGATACGCTCTGATTTTCTGGGAATTGTTCTTGAAGTTTGGTCATCTGAAAATGTTTCTGGTATGTAATCATTGTCATTACTTACATTTCCATCTGAAATTTTATCAGAATATACTGAGTTATTAATTTCATCAACTTGTGATGATGTAACTCCTGCAATGTTTTCAGTAGTATCCCCCACTGAATTTGATTTTGTCATAACTTTAATTACATTGTTGTCAATGGCATTATTAATGTTTTCCATGATAATAACGTCACGGCTAGTTGTAACAGTATTGTTTTCAGTGTCAAACACACGATAACCTTTAGTATTTTAACTGAAACCGACTAAAATCATTTTTCTTGACTTTTTTTGTCATTTTGTTCTCTTAGCCTGTGGAATGTCAACCATCGCAATACTTCCAAAAATTCGTATGTTGCTAACATCTGGATTTCTTCTATTCCATACTTCGAAAGGAGTTTTGTCTTCTAATGCTGCTGGTATGGATCTATTTTTCAGATATACCGCAGTACTTACAGCTTCTGCCCAGAATTTTCTATCCAGATTAGCGTCAAATAGTAAACATTTTACTTTTTCAATTATTGACCTATTCATCCTTTCTACCAGACCATTTTTCTCAGGCGTGTATGGGTTGGTTTGTTGATGAATAATACCACTTTTTTTTTAAATAATTGTTCCATATCTTGATTGCAAAATTCACCTCCATTGTCTGATCTTAAGGTTTTAATTTGATACCCTGTTTCATTTTTTACCAAGTTATTATATTACTTAAAACAATCAGTAACATCATTTTTGTTTTTTAAAAAATAAACAAACGTCAATTTACTAAAAATTGTCCTCAAATAAAGAAAAATATTTTGACCCACCGATTGATTTTACTTGAATAGGTCCACAAACATCTGCATGGATTAATTCCAACACCGATGTAGCTTTCGTGTCCTTATGCTTAAATGGAAGCCTCAATTGCTTACCTTCACAACATGTGATGCAAGTATTTGTTATATTTGTTTTTGTCTTAAATGTCATACTTTCCACAACGCCAACTTGCATTTTACACAAATCCCTGAAATTTATATGTCCAAATCTTTGATGCCAAACCTCACTGTCAACACTTACTTGTGACGACACGAAACACGGATGTACTTTTCAAGTTTTTAATTTATAAACACCATTTATCAGATCGATTTTCGCAATCAGTACATTTCTGTTATTGTAAATCTTACATCCAATTGTACCGAGTTTCCATTTTTAATTAATCGACTAACAGATAGAAGATTTGTTGTTAGATCTGGAACATACATAACATTAGTAATTACTATATCATAGCTACTCTCGCCAACCGTCGTTGTAATGTTTACATTTCCTGTGCATGATACTAGAATTTTTTTATTGTTTGCAGTGATAAAGTGTTGCAAATCATCCACTGTGTTTACATTTTGCAACCAGTTACGGTGTACCGTTAAGATACCGCTAGCACCCGAATCAAGATACCAATTCTGTTTATCAAACTGTCCGCTTAAAAAATTGCACTAAATGCGTTTGTGTGTTTTGTTTCACTTTTATTCGGACATTTATTTCGGTAATGGCCCAGCTGTTTACATTTGTGACACTTGATATTTTTGACTGGTTGACTTTGTTTTTATATTATCAACAGTCAAATTCATACCTGAATGCTCAATTGCCATTATCATGGGAACGTATTTATCTGGCAAGCTCACTAATAATAATCCGATCCACTTGTCGTCAATCTGAAAACCTGTTTCTTTCAATTTCTGAGCGGTTACTATCATCTGTGTAACGTAGGACTCCATTGAATCACAACTATTAAGCCTTATTGAAATTAATGCACGTAATAAAGCGATTTTTCTGCAAAACCCATTGTCGTCAAATAGCGACGTTGTCTACAATTTTTGCGTTGTCGTCGCTTACTTGATATGTACGTAGAAAGATGGATGTATCGACAATATTAATTTCGCCTTTGCATTTCCGTCTTTTTCTGTGTCCGATGCTATGCAACCTTGCAAATCATCTAAAACTAGCACGTTTTTTAATTGCAAACGTCCAGTCGCTATAATTTTCCCGGCTTTTAAGTTTCGGAACACTTGATAGGAAATTCACTGCCATCATTTAAGAAACACTTATTTGAATATATATTTAAAAAAACCTGATTTACCCTTAAATTTTTCACTCCTTTTATTAAAACGTGAGCCACGCTTTATGGCGTTCCTGATACCATAACCTGTTAAACTGGAACGAGAGTTTGTTATTTTTTAATGTAGTAAGTATATATTCCAAAATGCACGTCAGACATTTTTTTATTGTCACATTCAATATTTATAACAAAGGTGGCGCTGCTTTTTGGTTTGATGTTAAACGTAACAGAGAAGCCCCAATAGCGCTAAACGGCCATCCAGTAGTTTACTATGGTAGCATTTTCATTTCAACTGGCATGTTTATACGTTAAGGCTTCCGTCCGCGGTATACTTGAATTACGCGGGTAAAAATCAGCGTGTCAACGTTTCCACCTTTATAACAATTTTCAAATTACTATTTTTACATAGGAACTTTACACTGTGAGATGGTTCTGCCACAATATTTCGGCTATATATTTTTTAACTATCCGTATTTGCATTGTTAACTATAAGTAAAGACACGGTTTTGGTAGACGCTTTTAAAATATAATTTATTTTAAAAACGTAATCAAATAGCAGTCAATAAAATAAAAATAATCACACTAGTAATCGATATTTAAAATACATTTCTAGAAAAAGGTTGTTATATTTTTTGATATGGTTCATCAGCTCGTTTATTACCAGTAGTAAACAGATAAAACACCGGATATAAAAGAACATCTTAGGTACACTACAACGGTTTTTGGGGAATCACTAATCTGGCCATAAAACAACCTCAATTATAGTCGTTTACCTTTAATTATTTCATACACTTTGAATTTGAATATTTGGTGACAGTAGACATCCAAATTAATCCAAATTCAAAATATTCCACATTCTATAATATTAGAATTACACTTAAATATAGTGTCGTAAATACAGTGTTTAAACTTATTTAAAAAAAAATTGTGAACAAAATTGATCTATCATGCGTGCCTTACGTAAAAATCTAACTAGTTAAATTTGCATTATAACGACGTGCCATATAGAAGCAATTTTCAAGAATGTAATTTTGTTTACACAAGAGGGTAGACAGCCACGTGGTTAGCAGATGACGTCACTTTGTAGGGCTTCCTGTTACAGTTTTAGTTTCACAAGGCCGCTAAATGGGTATCTATAAAAATTAGTCTATTGACGAACAGAAAATAGCTTATGTTATAAAAAGTTGAATACAAGAAATGATCTAATAAGAGAAATTATGACTCATTTAAAGGGTTATAATTTTAAAAATCAGGGTCTTATTTATAACAATAAAAAAATTAAACAATTGACTACTCTATACTACATGTAATTGAAGAATAGAACGGAACAAAAGCTGTCTGGCTTCGCGTAATCAACTCAGAAATCGGGGGATTCACTTAGTAGGGGTTGCTTTAGTTGTCAGCATAAGGGAGACCTGTATGTATTGTCTCACATATGGGCTCCCTTCATTTGTTAACAATTGAACCGCGACTTATATCGGTATATCTTATCGATTGCAATTGTTTGACTAAGTTTTGCTTTATTTTTAATTTGATTGGTAAATTACACAAAAAGACCTGTACCTTTTTAATTCAACATTATGCTGTTGTATAAACTAGATTTATACTGATAGCTTAACGTGAATGCTCTTATTTAGAACTAATTATTTACAATAAATTGAATACAAAATGAGTTAGAAAAATTAACGATATGATAATTTAAAGCTTATTTGACAAAATTTATTCAAAGCACGCTCTTTAAACGATTTATTTGTTTTTACCAACAATAAAATAAAAATAATTGTAACACTATCAGAAAAACATACGTACGTGAAAACTTACTACAAGATTACAAATTCATCAGAGCACAATTAAATGTTATCGGCAAAAGTAATATTAGATTATAACTTGAATAAATTGAAATTCTTATGTTAAAATAGAACACACGGTTAAGTAATTTCTAGCCTGAAATTTCACGCTTGTTTCTTATACTAAAATTTTTAAAAATTGATTGGGGTTAATTTGTAATAATAATGAAACCATATTATGTAAACGCATATAGCGATGACAAAGAGGTGCCTATAATGTCAGCGAAAATATTACGACACAGATCACACCATAGTGTAGACTATCTAAGACTGTTAAAAAATCATCGAACAGGTCGAAAACGCTATTCCACATGGAACATATCGAAATTATGCATTAACAAATGCAGATCAAATCTTGCTGTGTTAGAGACATTCTGCAACAGGCTCGTTTTTATCAGTCGCGTCCGAGCTTCAACTCCTATAGTAAATACAACTATTACACGTTTTAGTAGGGGCTTGAGAGGCTATTTTATACAAATGCCTAGCACCCCCTGAATAAATTGCAGAAACGAAACGCAAATGGTACGATATTGTTCGCTTTTCAAAC
The DNA here is from genome assembly GCA_035610365.1 of Aquatica leii. Taxonomy (NCBI): domain Eukaryota; kingdom Metazoa; phylum Arthropoda; class Insecta; order Coleoptera; family Lampyridae; genus Aquatica; species Aquatica leii. The sequence continues at coordinate 29,998,143 of CM069433.1, read as the reverse complement.
TGCATAGTCGCAATAGATTGCAGTCACATTAAAATACGGTCCCCTGGAAGAGATAGAGCAGAAATATTCCGAAACAGGAAGCAATACTTTTTGTTAAATATTCAGACTATTGTTGATCCATCTTTACAAAATTGTGACTGCACATGATTCGCTTATACTTAGTGATTCAGCAATTATGAAACGCTTTAAAGAACGCAATTTTGCAAATAAAGTAATTGTAGGTGATGCTGGTTATCTTATAAAGCCATACCTCACTATTCTATTTGCACAGACAAAATGTAGCTGATAATCTGTTTAATGAATCCTAAATTAGAACTAGAAATGCTGTGGAACGAAGCTACGGCGTTTGGAAATGAAGATTTCCAAGGAAACCGCCAATAGAAAGAGAAGAGGAAGAAGCTATAGACTTTGTTAAATCACTTAAGGGTTTTTGCCTTCTAAACACAACGTTAGCCGGACTCTGGTTCAAAAATTCTTTCTAAGCGCCTATTCTAAACCAAACGTTGCATTGCTTTCGTTAATCTACGGGTGCTTGTTTGTAAATCTGTCCTGCTTATCTATTAGAGAAACTTTTCTTATCGTTTATTGGAACGCACCGTGTCGGAGTTGGCGTCTTTCAGTTCGAGTTGTTCTACATTAAAATTAACTTTTAATCTCAGGCCCTAGCACTTTTGGTGCAAATTTAAAATATCGCCCCAAATTTGTATTACGTTCATATGTGAGTACAGATACGGATTAAGTTAGGTTTTATTATCCACTGTTGAAAAATAATTTTAAAAAGTATTTTCATAAATTTATTTTCATTTTTATATTTTAAAAGTACAAGCCATAAGCCATGCAAGTATTTTTTCATTGAGGTACATAACATAATTATAAACTTATAGAAAACAGAAATATATTCTAACAGTATTACAACACAAAATTTTAGTATTTTATATAATTTAAAGTCACTTCTGGAGACGTAATAACTTTTTCATCGACAGTTTGTAAATATTGCAATTCTTTAACAAGTTCCATGGCAGTTATGTCTCGTTTATTGCGAGTTTTGACATAATTCTAATTGTTTCTTTTTCAGAATGATTTTTAAATTTATTAATATTCCATAAAAATGCGAAAATATTAGAGTAAGAAGAAAGTAGTTGAAATCTCTCTACTGATGTTATGACTACATCTACAGCATTGAAAAACAATCAACTTTGAATTTTAAAGTTTCGTCGTGGATCGGTTCATCGTCACATTCACAATCAAAATGTTTTTTGTTTTAATTTTTCGCGGTCTTAGAGCTCTTTGTTTTCTGAATTTAGGTTCTATGTCTAAGCTTAGCTGCTATTTCTTTAGCATCAATCAATAGATCATTAAAATCTTTATCAGGTCAATAAGCTTTCAAAAAATTGTTCAAATTATTTAAATGATTACAACACTGAGCAACATCAAAGTTCTGTTTTTGAATAATTTTACTAACAATGTTAACTTTACTTAAAATATTATACCACAATATAAGAATGCAAATGAACACAAAATTTTGCAATTTCTTAGCCAACAATGCAGCCAAATGTTTTACGTTATTTTCAAAGTTTCCTTCGCTTATTTCAAACAGAGCATCATAAACCTCCCCAAGTTGATATCTTAAAGGAGTTATTGCATCTATTCTACCAGACCATCGAGTATCCGATAAAGCAACGGTCACCAACCTTTTACATGTGTTGAGCTACTTTGATAATTTTGGAATAAACAGTGAGCTACCTAGTCCTAAACGACGTAAGCCAGCCTAAATCAAATAATGCAGTGCTATTCGGCATTATTTTACAAACTAATACATCCTAATAATAAACTAAAACTAAACATAATATCTACCAATCATAGGTGTTTCAAAATAACTAAGATTTTTATGCAGTTCCCTTACATGCGATTTAATGAAAGTGAATAAAAATAACAAAAAGTAAAACACTATTTTAAATAAAAACAAAAAAATTCACGTTCAATGAGAAGGCTGACACTCAGACTCTTCTAATGTTAGCAGTATAGTTTGATACAGCCATTCGAATACAATTATCCAAATGTTCATCTGTAAGTCGATTGCGGTATTTATTCTTAATAAACTTCATATAAGTAGATTCACACAAATAGGTTGAGCTAAATAACGCTTTTACTTTCAACGCAACACGACATAGAACTGGATATTTTTCTTTACTTACTATAGGCCAGCTAAATCTTGTGCCTGAGACTAATGATTTTAAGGCTAAATCATTTTGAAACGTAATCACTTCCATTTCTGTTCATCACACAAGTTGCTAATTGTTGGATATCAAATTCGATGAAAGGTGGAACAACAAACTGCGCCACAAAAGACATTTCATTGAAATCTTTGAAAAGATTTTTGAAGTTTTCCTTTAAATTAGAAACTATTTCCACATGATATTTACTGTCGTAGGGTTTCAATGGATTTTGTGATATATTTTCTGAAAGAACAGCAAAATGCCTGGTATTGCTGTTGATTAGGTTTTCTTCCCAAAACTCAAGCTTTTTGACAAATGCTTTTATATCAGAAATTATTTCCGCTAGTTCTTTGTCCCTCCCCTTAAGCTGCAAATTAAGTTCATTTAATTTTTTGGTGATGTTCACAAGAAAACCAAAATCTCTAAGCCAGATTGAATTTTCCAGTTCAGGAATCGGTTGATCGCGTTGTTTGAAACTATGGCAGATAGAACATCATTGAAACGTTTCAGCACTCGTCCTCTAGTTAACCATCGGACTTCCGAGTGAAGAAGTAGTTCCATGTATTGACAGTCAATTTCATCGGCCAAGGTGTTGTATAATCTCCTTTGTAACGCTTGAGATCTAATCTTGTTCATGTTGTTGATGGATAATGCAGTGGTAACAGAGAAATTGCGGAAAATATTTATCTTTACGACATAACGACGCCAGACCCTTATCAGAACCCACCATAGCTGAAGCGCCATCAGTAGTCAAACCTACCATTTTTGATATGGGAATTTTCTCAGACGAAATAATACTTTTTAAATGAGAAAACAACTCCTAACCGGTAGTATGTCCTTTCAGTGGAATAAACTTCAAAAGATCTTCTTTTATTGTAAAATCACTAAAAACCATCCTTACAAACACGGCCATCTGGCAGGTGTCAACAACATATGTTGATTCATCCAGTTGCAGTGAAAAATAAATAAAACTACCTAAGTCAATTCTTAACTGTAAAAAAATATCATTGCTCATAACTTCTACTCGCCTCATTACAGTATTACCAGAAAGTTGCATAGATTTTATAGCTGAAACTATCTCGTCTTTATTTCTAAAGTTAACAAATAACGAATCTGCAGCTTCTAAAAATGCCTGCTTTACCATTTCCCCGTTTTCATACGATTTCTTCTTTTGTGCAATTATCTGAGACACACGGTATGATGCTTCAGTTGCAGCCTTATTTTTATCAACTGCTTTTAAAAATATTGACTGTTGCCCACTTAATTGGTTTTTTAATTGTTTCAATTTTTCCTTTCTGGCGGCAGAATGTAATGGAAATGATTTTTCAAAATTCGAATGTACAGTTTTATGATGCCTCTCAATATTTCCTTTTTTCGCAACAAAGATAGAAGTATTACACAACAAACATACATTTTTGCCTTTAACTTCTGTGAACAAATACTGTTCTTCCCATTCGGAATGAAAATGGTACGCTTCATCTTCTTACTATAAATGTTAAAAGTACAACTATGACTTCTGCCAATTGTTATAAAAAGCTTATTTTGGAAAACATAAGTTGAAGAGAAGTTATTAGCACCGTCTGAAAAAACTGAAAGCCTCTTGTGGATACCATTCTTTGATGTTGCAATTAAGTAGCCTCTGTGGACATAACGTTTTCGTACAAGTTTTTTTGTTAACGAATGATCACTGATTATATACATGCACCGCCTATTCCTATTATTATTCTCACTTAAAGAATAGATGGATATGTTCATATATACAAATGTAAACATTTTTTAACAAAGAACGAACAGATTTCGAAAAATTGCATTAAAAAATAAAAAATAATTTAATTCAGTTACAATTCAATGACAAAATTTTATATTTACATGAAGTTATACTTTTTTTTTAAATTGGCGTAGGATTTTTAACATTAATTTGCCAGTTGTAATAGATTTAAGCCGCATGTGTTTAGCATCGACTTCAAAAAGTAATTTCATGTCAATCAAATTTAGTCGTTGAAATGTAAATTAGTTTAAGTATTTTTAACTTTTTAGTACATTTTGTTTGATGCATTTTTTTAAAACTTGGTTCTTTTTTTTGTTAAAATTTTTTTGTTTTACCGTTTACGATAGCGGTTGTAGTCACTAAAAACCTTAAAAATTCACATCGTGAATTTGTGATTTTAATGTGGATTAAATTTGAGAGTTTGATCGATTTCTTATGGATCCCTTCATCAGAATTTGACCCTTTTCAATAACAATCATAAACATTGGTTAGCGTGCTAAAGAATGATCGCTGAACATTCATAAAAAAAAATTTGATAAATTGAGAACCGCGTCCTTTTCTTGAAGTTGCTGATTTTTAATGTTATTTTTATTTGTGTTTATAAAATTGTCATGGCTGTGGTTTTTTACAAATTGCTGTAATAATGCAGTACAAAAATTGGCATTAAGGCAACTTGATATGGAAGCTAACAATTGTTCTAAATGCGTACCTATTATAAAAAAGCTTTAAAAAGCAGTGACTAATAAATTCAATCGCACAGAAAACATAAACAACACGAACATTAATGTACGTTTACTAAACTCAGAAAATCATTGGAGTCGTCGCGTCGCTCTTTAATAGTATTTTTATAGTATAATGCCAATGTCTCTAGTAATGAAAATTCTAACTCAATTGAATGAACTCGATTTTTTTAATTATCGTTTTCTTAAACTGAATCTATTTTTTTACCAAAATTTATTATCTTTGATTATTGAGATCAACATTTTTATCAGTTAATGTGTTTTTCTATTTTTTGTGTTAATTTTTTTTCCTGTTCTGCAGCAACAAGGTTTTGGAAATGTGGGCGTTGCCGCCCAATATTTAAAATCTAAAATTCTAACTAAGGATGAGGCTTACCTTCATGAACAACTAGAAAATGGACTGCACACCGGCTCAAACGTGTGTTTTTTATGCAATTGTGCGTCCCACGGGTCAACTAAAAAATCACATTCACACTTACACGCTTGGCCAAGAGGAGACGAAAATAAAAAAATGGGAAAAGGGCGCCAGATTCATGGGAAAACCAAAAAAATCATCAAACCACATGAATTAGCTGGAGTTCCTAGTTGCTTGAGCTTATGACTAGAAGTGTGGATTAGATTATAAATAAACTGTAAATAGCTATAAACGACGGTAAACACGTTGAATTAGTTTAACACCCGCGAAATTCAAAATCTGCTTTGAATATCTCGTCGGGATAAAACTACAATGTAAAAAGATACTGGGGGTAAGCAATGCCAATGCAATTGTGCAAATGCCACCAGAGTGAACTACTGGACGGCCGTTTCGCCTTTTTGGGGCTCATCAGCAGTAAGAGAAGTCACTTATTTTTGAACTTGGTAAGTAGAGCATATATTTGTTATTCATCTGGTTATTTGTGTATTTTTTTAATAAACTGATATAAATTTTTAATGCACATATATCAAACACACGTGTGATAGTAATTGTAAGCTTATAACCTATTTTTGTGAAATGTGGATTGGTGTCAAACTCTGCTGTACTCGATTGATTACAATGCGCTTCACAGTTTTGTTTTAAAAATGGATCTCGATTTTTCTGTGATACCTTCTATACGTTTTTATGGCCAAACAACATCTCACACCTTGCAACAAGTTGCAGAGGAAATAAACAATAAAGGAGATGTAGATGTTGTAACCCTGTCACCAGAACTGGATGTTTTTACAGATGAAGAAAAACTGGATGACGACAACATTATGGAAAGTCAAGTTCCAAATGACGTGCTAGGTCTTGTTGAGGTACATTTTTGCAGTAAGGAAGAATGAAATGACAGCGATAATGAGCCACTATCAAGCTTTGCCAACAAACGCTCTTGTACTAAATACATAAATCCTGTGTGGAAGAAAAAAGAGCCAGTTTATATTTTGTTACATGATACAGACAACGGTGCTAACGAACGTTATTAAATATAAAAGAAAGTCTGCAAGAATACGATCCCGTCCAAATTTTTGAAAAATTGTTCGACATAAGTGTATTTCAACTCATGGTAGAGCAGACAACTGTATATTCTTGACAAAAAAATAACTATGATTTCTTGGTTACCATTGAAAAAATGAAAAGTATCGTCAGGATTTCATTGCTATCTGAGTATCATAAATTGCTACAACAAAGGATGTATTGGTCTTTAGACGAAGATTTAGGTGTCAAAAACCATTTTAAAATCTATAACACGCTACAAATTTTTAGAAATAAAAAAATATCTGCATTTGTCAGATAATGAAATAAAGAAAAACGATATAATGTTCAAATTACGACTTCTAATGGTGATTTTGAACAGAAACTTTCGACAGTGGGATGTAAATACTTCGGCCATCATTCTTTCAAGCAATTTATTCGCGAAAAACTATTGCGCTTTGGATTCAAGGACTGGATGCTTTGCTTTGATTTGTCGTAATTTTGTTACTGACGCGTTTAGAAAATCCAGCCTCCCCATAATGTACTTTGACAATTTCTTAAGTACGCTTAGTCTCATGAATGCTTTGAAAACTAAAAGCATACAAGTATTGTGAAAATCGGTAGAAGAATGGTAACTTTTAGCTTTTCAAAATAATGGACAAACACGAAAGAGGCACATATGATTACAGATTTGACACAAACAATAAATTAGTAATTGTAAAATGGAAAGACAATAATGTTTGTTCAATGGTTACTAATCACGATTTTATTGAACCACTTAACTACTTCAGGCAACGGTCACAAACTACATAAAAGATAGATTTTGTAAAACAGCCTTTGCTTTCTCAAAACTACAATGATGGAATGGGCAAAGTTGACTTAAATAAGCAGTCTACAAATAACTACAGAATAAGTATTCGGGAAAAAATAGTGTTGGTGCTTGTTTACCCACATGATTACTCTAACAATGACTAATTCCTAGAAGTTACATCAAATTTGTTTTACAGACATAGAAAAAATGAGTTTACTTGACTTTACAAGATATGTCACTCGGTATTACCTTTCGTTAAATAATAAACCGTGCAGAAGTGTTCGACAATGCCAAGTTTCAGTTGCTGTTAGACATGATAACGTTGGCCATTTCCCAGAGAAAATTGAGAAGCAGCTGCAGTTTAATATGTGCAATTTTCGTATAATCAGCACAGATAGATAATTTTTGAGAACGATATTGCACATTGTCTCTTTTTAACTATGCAAGGACATTTCATGTTTTTGTTTTAGGTTTTTTTTTAATTGATCGTTTAAAAAAGTTTACACTGAGTGCATGTTTCATTCTTTTAATGTTAAAGTGTGTACAAAGTATGTTTTGCAATTGTTTGAAAATTGTTGCACTTTATGTAACACTTCATTTAACATAGTAATCCAAATAGATTTACTATTAATTAAAAATTAAGTGCGAGCTCTATTATTTTGAACATGGTGTAAACAAAAATTAAAATAAATTAGGTAAGTTTGCAAACTAAAGTGCAAAGAACATACTTTTTTATATACTGGCAAAAAACTTGTTTTTTGTTAATATTATTTTATATTTGGTAGTTGGAAGGAAAGTGGTATTTGGTTTCAACTCAAATTTTATTTAAAATATATTACACAATACGTTATTTTAATTTCTGGTATCGACTAAGTAACTTCAAGCAATTGTTAAAAAGTTTCTATATTTGTCTAGTAACTGCTACTTTTTACGCTAACTCAAATACAGGGCCTTCATAAATAATTGGATTCCACTTGACATATAAGTTAGGCAACCAACATTGCTTGAATTGGTATAACGTAAAAAAAAATTACTAAATGAAAAATTTGATTTGTAACCTTTAAATTAAGGTTAAGTAATTAATTAAAAACAATAACACATTAACAACAATACCTGTTTATTTGAAATAAAAATTGGTAATAACAATTACTTGAAATTTATAACCAATGTTCAAAATGTTGTCCTTCAGCTGCGATACATGTGTTAACTCTTTTTTTTAAATTTCCAAACACATTACGAAGCTCATCAACTTCAATATTTTGAATAGCATTAGTAATTGCATGTTCCAAGTCTTTAATATTGCGCAGTTGATTCTTATATATATATGTTTTTTAAATGTCCGTAAAGATAAAAATCTAGTGGAGTAAGATCTAGAGACCGTGGAGGATACAACCCTTGGCTTATTATTCTTTCATTGTAGAATTGTTGAATAAATTTAATTATAGCTAGAGTAGTATGAGCCGTTGCATTATCTTGCTGAAAGTAACCAAATTGAAGTTCGAAAAATTGTCCCAAAATATCACGATAACGATCTGCGTTTACAGTATTGCGAAAAAATATTGGTCCAATTATCCTTCTCCTTGACATTGCAATCCATACACCAACTGTCAAAGGATGCAATGTTGTTTCCACAAAAGTGTGTGTATTTTCGGTTGCCCAAGTACGATAATTTTGGCTTTTTACATATCCACTTAAATGAAACCATGCTTCGTCCGTAAAGAAAGTTAAATTCAATAGTTCATCGTTATTTAAATGTTCATTAAACCATTCACAAAATTGTACACGCTGCAAGAAGTCAGAAGCACGTACTTCTTGATAGACCGTAACCTTGTACGGAGTCATTGAAAGGTTCTTTTTTAATGTTTTGTGCAAGTTCTTACTGACAACCCAAAAAATGAAATGTTTGTAACTTAAAAGTAGAACTTTAAATGATTTTATACTTGTTTCCGCAGATAATTTTTCCACCGATTTATTTGGACTTTGTTCCATGCGATTGCAAATGTCTTCGACAACAGGTGCAGTAAGTACAGTAGGCCTTCCTGTAGGTTTCTCCTTGCAAATGCAATTCTTATTTAAAAATCCATTAACTAAAAGTAGTTTACGTTGTCGGAAAGCATCATAAGTAAAGTTTGCTTCTGGGAAATTTTCGTTGAATTAATCGATGCAACTTTGAAGAGAATACGACCAAGTTCCATCGAGATTGCGAGTACCACTTCGAAAATGCGCCATTACAATAATCGTATCTTGTTCAGCGGTAAACATAGTAAAATTCTATTAATATAAAATTTAACAAAAATACAAAATTACAGCTGTTATTCAGTACTTACTCAGAGAAAACATAAATAGCGCTGAGTAGTTATGATAATAACTGTTTTAAAATATAAAAATAGAGAATAAAGAAAACGACGAAAATAATACTCGATGTAAGCAAAACGCCAAACGAGAATGTCAAATAATGTTACCAATGTTACTAAACGTTAACAGCTGTGGTCACACTACCAACCTAAAATAATGTCGATTCTCAACTCTTAGCTCACGTGGGAAATGGGTTTTAACGAAGGCCCTGTAGATGTAATTAAAGATTCGCAAGCTTGGCCTAGTATATCAACCAAGCCAAGTTTTTCAGGTCAAGCTTCCAAGCATTTACCAAGCTTTCAAACTCTTGAAAGTAATATTATTTTGATGTAAAATTTATATCCTAAAATAAAGTTTATCAAAGGCAATTTACACAAATCATTTTAGCAACCAGCTTCAACTGAAGAAATCAAAACAGAAATTAAGCAAGTTGTCGTACTAAGTTCTAAGAAAGCTAAATTTATAATTTATACTTCTTATATTGCAACGTTTTTTGTTTATTTAGCTGAAGTCTTGTTTTGGTTACAACTGCAATTAATGAAGACGTTTTACTTTGCCTACTACACGTGATTAATTCTTGTATTGCTATAACCATAAATTGTGTATTTCTTACTATCAAATTAATAATTAGATAATTAGGTAAATATAGCTATGAATTTGGGTTTATTTATAAATTCTTTTATTACACCCACGTACAGGCAAGGATGATAGCTGATTTAGTATACTAGACGTTGTCTCTTCACTTCAGTTCAAAGTTATGAGGTAATCTATGCTAGCAGTTGAGTAATTATTTATATCGTATACATTTTAGCAGTGCCCAAGCCAAGCTTTTTCGTTTCAAGCCAAGCTACTTAGCTTGGCAGCAATACAAAAATCAGATCGGTGCATCAAATTTAAACACAATTTCACATCAAATATAATTTAAGTTTTTACATTTTTTAATGTAATTTTTGCAAGCAATAAAAAAATAATATTTGCTGTTGTAGAAATTATGTTTTTATTTGAATTTTTATATTTAAATGTAATTTTAGTTTTTTTGTATCTAAGTTATACACAAAAGTTTGTAGTCTAATTCATCTATCTACACATTACTTTATTTGTCAAAGTCTTATTTCTGATATATTTTATACATGAACTATTATTTTCTGATAATTTGCAGAAAAATAGGTTATTCGTTTTAATTTTAAGAAACTTTCATGAATTTGTTCTGTTACTCATCTAAGTTTAGATACAAAATAATTAAAACGTCTATTAAGACGTCATTCACATACATGCAATTTCTATAAATACATCTACCTGGAAATCATGAAATAATTAAAATTTTGTTGAAAGATATTTATGAGCCTTAAAACTTGCGTTAGAATGCGCAAGCTTTGTTTTATATTACATGGTAATTGGAAAAAAATCACTTTTGACTAAGATCTATTTAAGCACTGCTTCTAAAAATGTCGGTTTTAGTTTCACTACCAGCTAATGGTAATAAACTAATAAATAACGTGTCTAATAATACGAGTGTTCAAATAGAGAGCTTCCTTCCTCGTGTAAATTTAGACGCCGATATAAAGTAGAAGGGGCGAAATGAGCGACAGAGGGCGACAGAAGGGCAACCCTGCTCGTCACACTGGCAGATCAACGCTAATAATACACCCCCATGTTGCTAAATACAGACCCTCATTGATGTTTTTCAATGAGGATGTAGATTAATTCATGTATAGAATACCGTTAAAAAGTGTTTGGTGCGATCTGATTTGTGGATTGCACAACCTAGCAAATTTTCACACAATAAAAATACTTATTGTCAATCAGTTAGCTTTTTATTACTTTTAGAAATTTACATTGTTGCATAACTTATTTTGAACGGAAAAACTGTTATTGCAAAATGTGTAGCATATATATATTTGTTTAAATTTGTTAAACTAATAAATTTTTAATAGTTTTAATTATACTTGTTTGAATTAATATTGATATTTAATTCAAAAACTTTGTTTTGCATAGTTTTACTATAATTGCTTAACTTTCTGAGACCAAAAAACAAACAAATCATTTAAGTGTCCTACATATATAAAATAAAAGCCCTAAAAACAATAAAAACTTTTTTTTATTATCTTCAAACATAAACTTTTTACACTTACTTATTCTTCCTTTTTTAAATAATTTCTTAATTAACATATTTAGAAAATGAACTTAAAAAAGTTAATCATTTTAATACAAACGTTAAGTGTACTTTACTAAATCAAATTATTGGTTTTAGTATAAAAGCGTTTTGAGTCGATTTCAAGAACGTATTTACTTATGTCATTTTTTATTTAAAACAATTAAACAAACATGATTAAATCGTACCCAAAAAAAACTACCGAAACGTTCGTTTTGCAAACTGTTTAATAATACAAAAATTGATTGTTTGCTATTTATAATTCTATTTCTATTTATAGTACTGGTAAAAAAATAATTGGGTTAAAAAATAACTTGTCATTTGATTATTGAAATAATCAGACTTTTAAAATTAAAAGTAGATATCATTTCCAGAAGTTATTGATTTTTGTTTTATATTTATTTATTGATAAAAAAGTTAAAAATTCTTGGGACTTTACTATTTTAAATGTAAAGCAACCCAAATTACTGATATAATTGGTTGCATAAGCTGTAGTTCAAAAAATGTTTTCGTATAAGGTGTGAACAATCTTCATCACTATACGAATATCTCGTTTTAATTTAATCATTATTTACAATTATGATAACCACAACTAGTACGGATTTAAAACAAATTTTCTATTGAAAAATTTTCTAAGCAGATAAGTGCAAATCTACTCATTTTGGCAACACATTGTATCTATCTTTTATTTATTAAATAACCAATGTAACCAAGGTAAAAAATTGATCATCGTTGCCCAAAGATTCACTTTCTATAGTTTTCTACTCATCCTCATCTAAATCACCATTATTCACTGTACACGTCAAACCTTCTAAAATCTTATCAATTAAACTACTTGCTTTCCACATTTTTTTCAAAAGATGTCACACATGATTGCACTGCTTTTTATAATCTTCATTTGTTAAATTAGAAAATACACCTTGAACTAACGTTTGTTGTGCAATATTCAACTCAAATTTTTTTAGGAGACTTTATATAGATTCAATTGGATTAGGTTTACGTGCATAACAGCATTTCTTGTAATGAAATTTAAGATTTACAAAACTCATGGATTTTCTTGTTGCAACAGCACAACGTTCAGAATCAGATCTATCCATTGACAAGATACTTGTTATTTATCGAAAAAATCAATGACATTGCGAATATATATGATTGGAAGAGAGGTAGTTTTGCTGCACTCAAGTGTTATTGCAGTTTCAATCTTAATGTAGTTAATAAGTTGATATTTAGAAAGAGTACATTTTTTAGGTGTAATGTAATTCTTAGACAAAAGCATTTTATCATAATTGCGTTTCTGCTGTTTTATGGCTACAAAGCTACGGTCACATGGCAGAAATTAGTGACCTGGCTCTGGATACTTGTGAAGAAGACTTTAAAATGTCCCAGGTAAACAAGGATGTAGAAGAACTAAACCAACACGTTCTTCTTATTTTGGGAAGCACCGCTGTCTGTCTATAGATGTCAGTAACTTCTTTCCGGATGTAGTTACGCAAAAAATGGAAAAATATACAGCAAACTTTATTTTGTCCTTTACCGCCTATAGTTTTATCATATAAATAAAAAAAAAATCTTCCCTGTGTTTTCAATGTGTATACACATATTGTACTACCACAGTTGGAATTTATAAAAAACATCCCTACTGATTGATACCAGTTCCGTTAAAAATTAAACGTCATAATCTCCACATTTCCATTACTTTTGACTAAATTGATTGCTTCTTTCATTTTCTTGTAAAATGTTTTGGCTTTTCTAAGGTGCAGAGGGTTTTTCTATTCTAGCTGCCTCTTCTGTTTGTCAGACTCAGTGAAATCAATTTTATTCATTATCTTATCTCTTGTCTGTCAAGTATCCGATTTTTGCTTACCAAACGAAAGCTTGAAATTTTCTGAAAAAAATTTTCTCAAGTATTCGTCAACGGTTGACGTTTTTCCTTTTGTTAAAAGATTGTATTGCTGTAGTTCGCGTTGTTCAGATAGAATTTATGCATCTTTTAAGTTTTTATTTCGACACTATAATACGATTAATATTTTGGGAAACTAAGTATGTGCTCTCGTATTTTTGTATAGATATCTTTAAATATTATTGTTGGTTTGTCGCTGTGCTTTCCTTTGACATCTTTAGGAGCTGTGCCATTGTTAGCAATCAGGTGCTTCTTTAAACGTTCAAGGCGGCTTTTTGTGATTGAATGGAGAAAAAGTAATGCCTGTCTGCATATTTTTTGCTTTATTCCTCCACGACGAATCTAAAACGATATAATACTTCAATGACACGTGTAATAATAAATTTAATGCGGAATACCTACCACGTATGCAAAAGATGCACTTCTGCATGCATTTTTGTTGTTGATTTCTTTTTGATAAGGCCGTATCTTGTATGTTTTTTCAGGATATATCATATAAAATCTCTTTTCAACTTACATGTGCAGTTTTTTCTAAAAGATGTTTTCTCGTAGCATATTTACACAATAATATTAGTAAACATATTGACTAAATACCTACCATTTTTTATTTTTTATCATAACACCAGCAGTATTAGTGTACGCCATTCTTTTAGTTCTGCAACGCTTCCGTACATTCCTTGTCCATAACTGTGTTTTCCAAATCTTTTTTTTTCTTTTTGGAGAATATTTTCTCGTACTTGGTTGTGCAGTAACTTCTGCCTAGGGCCCATCGGAAGCTGATGACATCTCACTATCCACAAAATCACTCGCATTGAGGTTAGTTTTTCAGCTTTTTTTGTTTTCGAGGTTATAATGTTTATCACTACTTGTGTTAGTGCCTTCAAAAGGTTTCTCGAGATCACTTTCATACTCAGATAACATGAACAATCTAAATTAAACGTACGTATTATGAATTATAACTCCGCGTTACATAAATTGCATTAAAATACCGTGCAAGAGCCAGCCATGTCCAGGACTTGACCGGTTACTGCTCAGCATAAAATTATAGACCAATCCACAGTTTTTATGCGTATTATAGAATTTAGAACCTGTTACTGCACGGGCAGGTGCAGCAGACCGAAATGGATATGGCAGCGTAGTTATCTAAATTTATGCAAAAAAATGGACTTGGTTAGTTGAATGCATTCATTCTAACCTAAAAATACTTACCAAATGATGTAAAAGTAAATTGAAATGCATTGTTCTAATTGCACGGATTTATACACAAACAAAACAAAAATTCAAATATGAAACCAACAAGTAATATAAAAAGCCAAAATAACAACGTAAACGAAAACCAAAATGTCAACAAAAAAATATACTTTAACGATACATGATTGGTCGACACAATTTGTCCTTTAAATTAGTTTGCATATTTTCCAGAGTTTTTATAAGCTTGGTAGTCACTCCCAAATTGCGCCTAAGAAGGCTTTACTTCAATAAACAATTAATAATGTAACACAAATAACGACGAGTTAATTACGATTCTTAATTTTGTATTGTGATGGCTTGCGATTACAAAACCTGTTAAAATTGAAATTACAACTGATAAATGATGCTAAGTACGCAACCTCACCTATTACCATATATCAATATTTTTATGTTACATGAATATTTCCAAAAATAAGAAAAATGGAAATGCTTATTCTTGACTTATAAGACGCATTCTGAATATGTACTCGATCTGCTCTAATACGTATACTTTTGTAATTACTACTGTAACAAAATTAAAGATAAAAAGAGCAATATAAAGTAGAATAACTACTCAAAGTTATTGACAGACAGTTTTTTTTTAAATGACATTTTTTATATTTTGTACAAAGTTATCTACATTTTCTATATTATCTAATGGTTTTTTTATGTTTTGTATGGATATGTGAGTGCTGCTACTGTTGGAGCTGCTGCTTGGTGGTACATGTACTCGGAATATAGATTTCAAATGTCCTATTACTAATTACCGCATCATTTATTGTGCATCACAACTCCCGAAAACTTCAAGGGTATTGATTGCAAAGTATTTGACGATCCTCATCCTATGACAATGACTCTCTCAGTACTACTCGTTACAATTGTAATGTTAAATGCCATGAACAGTTTATCAGAAAATCAGTCCTTATTAGTTATGCCACCGTGGTGTAATTATTGATTGCTGGGTTCAATGATTTTGTCTTTTACACTTCATTTTGTTATTTTGTACATTGATGTTTTTTCTGGTGTATTCCAAGTATGTCCTCTTACAGTTGAAGAATGGATGACCGTAATGAAATTTTCGATACCAGTGATATTGCTATATGAATCTTTGAAGTTTGTTGCGAGAAAGATAACAGATGGTGAGAATCCCATTTATACTGTGCACGGAATAATATTAATGTGGGCTATTTGACTTGGTATAATTCACACATGGCACATTCTAAGTGTAATAGCCTCATCTGACGAGGCCAGTGAAATGTGAAAAGTGGGTGCTGATAGAAGTGACATGTAGCTAGCTAGTTCACAAAAAAATCTCTGTTTTTTTCTATCGCAGTAGCTAGTCTTTTATTCACATTGTCTGATCCGTAGAGTCGGGATGTAAAATTGAAACTTATTAAAATCATTTGTATGATCTTTTTTTAAGCTTTAGTTTCAACTAGTGAACAATATCTCGCTTTATTTTTAAACTAATTAAGCATTTAAGAGCAACGAGAATTGCTACAAGTTAGAAATGTCCACAGGCATGTATGCATGATCTTGTAAACACAAATTTAATTGCTTCTAACGTGTTTTATTTAGCGTTTTATTATGCGTTTTTGAAGGCTTCCGCGAATACAATTTCATTAAAATCCTATATAGGGCAGTACAGCACTATATTAACTAACACACCACCACAATAAAAAAATTTTATTGGTTTTTCTGTAGGTTACGCTAGAAATTCTAAGACACATAAGCAAAACACTACAATAAACAACTAAAGCATAGCTTCACATTTTAGGTATGACATTGGCGTACGTATACTAGAGTGGACTGCTTGCTACATGCTTTAACCATTTTATTTTAATAAATATATAATCCGACTTTGTAAAATTCACTAAATAATCAAGACTCAGAAATAATTAATTGCATTAATTTTTTTTTTGGTTTTTGCGAATTCTGCCGGAAATTTAAAGTAGATTCATTTTATTACTACTATAATCAAAAATCGAGTACATTTTGAAACAAGTTTTTTATTAAAATTTTCTGATATAAAGAAAAGCAATAGAGAATACAAAAACTTAATTTAGTATATTCGAAAATTACCTACAGAATATTTCTTGAATGAACTGCTTTATTTTTTTTCTAATCATTTAACATCCGACAAGTACCACCCATGTACATGTAGTTCACATAAAGATAAACTACAAACCGCACAATTCACTAGACATTGATCATAATCAAGAAACGCCCGTAACAAACGTAACACTGTTGTAAAATCTGTAAACATAATTGTTAATGGTCAATATTAACTGGAGCTAAAAGAGCCAAAACTCAACGCATAGTTTAATTTAAATGATTTTTTTTTAATCAAATTGGTTAGGCATAGAAACCTATTATATGGTTTATTTAAACAATTTGATACTAACTAATTTAAAATAAAGAAACCAGTTACAATTTTGTTTAAATTTAAAATCATTTTTTCTATAGTATAAATTATGATTATTACTAAATAAAATGCTTGTTAAGTGTAAATAAAATAGAATACGCTAAAATATACATATCTTGTTACAACCGTGATAAATATTTAAAATTTAATATTGTCATATGCTGGCTGAATTTACTTTAGTTGTAAATATTTAAATGATAGTAAATAGTAGTCGTCATTAATAACATTTTTTACAAGTTTTATTGTATACAATCATATGGTTTTTAAAATATCAAAAGCGTATTAAGTATGCTAGTTACGTATTTGTGACTGCAAAAGTAATTATTTTACCCGTAATAAACACGAACAGTAGCAGTTTCTTAAATTAATTAAATTAACTCCAACTGTATCATTCATTGCATTCTAAATTGCTTTGAATATTATTTTCTTACTCTACTAACTTCTAATGACATTCATCACTAATTTCTGAGAAACGGAAACAAATTTTTAATAGCACCTGTTAATCAATTACCTTTATTAAACAATTATTTTTTTAATTTATACCACAATGAGCAACCACAATAAATAGCTTTCAGATATTTATAGTTTTTAATATAATTGCCAAGCTGGGTTAAAAAGTTATTAATTAATTTTTAATGTTATATATCTAAATCGTTAGCATAAAATGTATGACAGAATTAATTACCTTAAAGATTTTAAATATAATCTAGTTTATAAAAAATATAGAATTAATTATTTTTTAGAAAAAATAAAACGGTTTGAGATTTTATTTATGTCCTAAGTTTTACAGTTAATTTTAATGAAGGTATTCATTAATCCATGTTGTCTGAAAATTATGAAAATAGTTTAAGCGATTAAAATTGTACTCAACTTTTATAAAAAACACTAATGTTTTAATGACAATAACTTATAATTAATTGTTTGCCAGAATTTGAAATTTTAGTTGTAGCTCATATGTATTTTATGAAACGGATTTGAGTATAAGAAAACATTTTTAATTCCAAAGTTTGATTATTTAAATTTTTATTTTTTTGTGGGTTTCAGGACATTTATTTGTAACGGTTTTTTCTGTAAATGATGCTACTGTTTGTTATAATTTTATTGCTAACAGGTTAAAAAAATTTGAGATTAATTGTAGTAAAACATAGCTGCATTCGCAATTGCTTGAGCTTAAAATGTATCTTGTGGTACAATGTGACACGCCCATGACATCTATAGTGTAATGTAGCATATACTACTGCTTAGAGTTACAGCTAGGGTACTGTATATAACTGTAGATACTATAAACAATTTTTTTCTAATGGTCTTATCTAATCATCTTCTTGCTGATGGGAACTTTTCCTTTTACCCCGTTGTCTTGTAAGAAAATTTCGTATAGTGAAGTTTAAATAAAGTGGTTTAAGGCATGGATAGGATGCTTGGGTGATTAACTTTTGAGTAAAATAGTTTTTAAGCGTGTAATTTTACTTTGAGATTTGTTTTGGCCGACTTGGATTTTTCTGATTTGGGAGTTCGCAGCTTGACTCCAGACATGATGGGATTGATGATAGTTTTGTACTAAAGAATTTTGTTTTTTGAATTTAATTTGCTTTTGCGACAAAAAAAAGAGCCAAAAATTTGAGTGAACCACGACTTTTAATGGTGGCAAATTCAATATATTTGGTGTCAACGAATTTGATAATTTGAAATGGCAAATTTACCGTAAGAATGGTGTTTTAATTTTCTAGAAAACAATACCACCGCCTTTTCCGGATATAAAATAGTAACAGAATTCGGTGATTCTAAAAAGTTGTTCAGTTGTAAAATGCTTAGAGCGAAACCCAAATTGCTCGTCAGAAAAAATTTTAAAGATGGTAGGAAGACTTATCGGACTGTAATTTTGTAGAAATTTATGATGTTTTAAAGGTTTTGGAAGTACTGTTACATCAGTTGTTTTCCAGTCACGTAGAAAGTAGCCTATTCTTAGTATGTTATTGACGATGGCGGTGAGAAACATTATTGCTTTCTGAGGATAGTTTACAATTTTTGAGAAAGAATATATAATTTGCGAGATTTTAAACGGAGAATCTGTAAAAAGTGGTGATTTTTCCATAAAAATCTGACATTTGAGTTAATTCTATCTATACGGTCAAGATCGGCTATTTGGTAGTTGGGAGAGCATTGTAATTCAAGATTATCGGCATTTAATTTTGGACAGGAGAATAAACTAAACCGTTTGCAGAATGAATTGGTACATCAAGTCTAAGGGAATCGTTACGCAAAACTTTTTGGATGCATCAAACTGAGTTAGAATCGTGATTTAAGGTGAATTTTAGCGACGAGAATGGTTCGTAACTTTTTAACCGCGTTTAAAATGGTGACGTCATCAACAACTGCTCTCGCCAAAATGACATTTTCCATCAGTCAGTTGTGTACAACGAACTGTCAGTTTATTGGTTGTGTACAATTTAAAATTTTTGATTAGGTTATGTTCTTAATTCAAATGCAATGAGCGGAGAATAGTCCTCGCAATTTAACTTTCGATGCACGTCATTAGTGACGTAAAATTCATACCACCCTATTTATAGTAAAGATTAAATAAATACCGAATTGTCTTATGTAATTTTTTTTGTCAAGTTGTTGGTGTGCTTACTACAGTTGCAGCGTTGTTGGCATCTGTCAAAATTAATTTGTGTTTTTTACGTCAATGTGCTCATTGTTTTCTATAATTATTTTTGATACAAAGCTGTACTATTTTACGCTTGAACGAGATAATAATGGTCCATTGATATCAGTAAATGCTGTGCTAGACGTACCCTTTTACATAATATTTAAATTGTGGTAATACATACATATATTCTACAGTTAGGTCTGTATCTACAGCGGTTGTTAACAACGACGTTCTTAGATCTCCTAAAAAACGTAAGCGTAGTAAACCTGTTACGAATGTAGAAACTTCTAATGAAAACGTAATTCGCAATGTAATATACAGAATGTACGAAAACAGTAAGTTTACATGATAATACCGACAACATGGTTGAATAACTACGTCACTGACGTTAATGACGTGCGTCGAAAGTTAAATTGCGAGGACTATAGTGACAATTCCGTTATTTTGCATTCATTGAATAACGCGATTAATGCTTATAATCTCACAGAAAAGATACTTTTATGTGCTAGTAGAATTAGGGAAAGACACATTCAACCAGATGGGTATTACGCAGGGTATGACCACTGGCATTGTACGTTTTGTTTTTATAGAAAACAGTTTTAGTCCTTTTGATTAGATGGCAATAGTCGTTTTCGCATAAAGTCGGCAACCGAATTCACACGATTTTTGACTTAATCATGTACCTAAATTAAATAATAAATAATAGCATGTGCAAGGAACGTGCGTATCATGTCTTAAGTGTCATAAATAACCGTCAAACTTTGTGTGTTGTTGTCATTTTTGTGAAGTGAATTAACAGGATCTCGTAAATTTTGTTATTGACCTGTGTGTTTTTAATTTTTATGAAGGGATCAATCGAATTTTATTAAAAAAAGAAACTAGAGTTTCTAGTAGAACATGTCATTTGTATGAAGAAGCATTCGAATTACTCAAAAAACAAAGACTGTTTTATAAAAGAACATTATGTTAAATGTGTTTTAGGTATTAGTTTAAGTAAGTTCCAAATATTTACTTATCAATGTTATTGTATATATATTTAACTAAAGATTGGTTACCTCGTTACCTAGAAACGGATTTTTTTAGAATGTGTCGAATTTCACATGCAGCATTTGAACAGTTTTTAAAGAAAGTTTGTTTAAAGTTAGAAAGAAAATATGCTCATGGTGGGCATTTACTAGTTCCCCAGGAAAAGTGTTTATTAATCAGGAGGAAAATCAGAAACATTTGTTTCTATTGCCGATAAATTTAATGTAAGTGAATCCACTCTGTTACATGTAACTGAAAGTTATGTAGCAACAGTGGCAAGTTTAGCTGCCGAGTATATTAAATGACCCAATGCTGCAGAATGCACTGTTACAGAGCAGCAATTTAAAGCCATTGCTGAATACCCTGGTAAGGTGTTTTATTATGGTTTGTATAGATACTATCCTTATGTTTCAATAATAGGTGTAATTGGAGCAATAGATGGCTGCCACATCCCCTGCAAAGTGCCCGAAAAACATCAGGTCAGTTATCTGAATAGGAAACATTCCCATTCAATCTTACTTCAAAGGATATGCAATGCAAATTGTATATTCACAAATATATTTGTGGGATTTCCTGGTTCAGCTTAAGATTCTAGGGTAAAAAATGGTTTTATGTAATAACAAATACCAAAGTTATCATTTATAGGTGTTTCAAAATAGCAGTTTATATAAGAGTATAGAAGAGTACGGGCCAGATACTTATTTTTATAATAAGTATCATTTACTCGGAGATTCTGCCTATTTCCTAAGGAATTGGTTAATTACACCTTACATGTACGTTTTGACACTTTTTGTTAAGATTGTTTTTGGACACGTACTGTTTTAGTGATAATGGTCGACTAAATAGAGGCGAAACAAGTCACAATACCATTCATAGTCGTACAAGAGTAGTTATTGAAAATACTTTTGGTAGACGAAAGGGAAGGTGGAAAATCCTTCAATATGTGAATGCATATTCTATTAAGAAAATAGTTTTAATTACTACTGCATGCTGTGTATTACATAACTTCACATACTTATGTAACGATCAACGATCAACGATGTGGCCTAAAAGTTACGTTGATGATGATGATGAGCGTGGTTTATCTTATGGCACATTTCTAAACAAAATATAACGAAACGCAATTGTATAAATGATTTATTAAGGAATAATGTGTAGAGTAATATTAAGTACTATAATAATAATGTAATGATAATAGAGTAATGTGGAGTAGGTTGTTATTAATCTAGAAATGTAGTTTTTTAATGCATTTAATTATTTAAAAATTTCAATCAAATTCAGACGAATCTCGTTTTCTTTATTTTTTTCTTCCCTTCAACCATTTTTCTGAATAATGATAAGAATTCTTTTTTATACTAATTTTGGTCTTTTAATAAATTTTCAACCAATTCAAACCTATGCCTGTTGTTTTCTTCTTGTTGTTTATGAAGCCGTTCAATTGTTTCAATTATTTTGTCCGAATTGCTTTTCGGCTTTATTTTTGATGGTGTACGACCAATAAGTGCCGAAGTACTACTAGTGGAAGGACTAGGTGGTGTTTTCTCTTCATTTTCCATAACTGCAATGCTAGCTTCGTTTTCCTGTTCACCTGTAATACTGGTTTATAAAATAAATTTAGAACTGCAATAATATACTTATACCAGTGAATTAATCAACAGTGTAAGTGGTTAAGTAAGTTAAGTAAGTTGGTAAGTAGTGGTTTTCCCCCTTCATTGCCAGTTTTACTGGCCATCGTTAATTGTAAATAACACTTCATTAAGTTGTGTTATTTTCTACGACAACGCTCAGCTGCTTCTTTGTTGGTACCAACATTAAACCCCTCTTCATTCATAGCATCAGTTAACATTTGCCACACTTTTAGCTTTACAGTTTTCTTATTAATAAGTAACTTTTTGTACTTATCACTACTCTTCAAAGTAAAAAAGTTATGGTGGGATTTATGTCAGCTTGAGTTTGATGTCTAGCAGATTTCCAAATAACGTCTCTCTTCTCTATGACATTCTCTATAGAAGTACTTGGCGAAGCAGCAGGAACTTTTAACTGTAACAGTTGATTTCCATCCACTGCAACAAGTGCGTCGTTATCAATATTTGTTCTTGTTCCATCACAATACATTATTAAATATTAAGGGCAAGGTTGAAATTGAAGCAATTTAAGTACCGTCCGTAACAACTACATAGCACCCATCTTCCACATCTACAATAATTTGCATTTTGCACGTGCACGTTTTCCATTATACACTACAATAACAGAGCCTTGTAATAATAAAGGTATTGGCGGGATGCGGTATTGTAGTTATGTACATTGTACAAGAAAAGTTGAAAGTGAGGTTAAACGTTATTACAAATCCACCTTCGAGTGATACGATAGGGACACAAGTATTAACGAACCGTTTGGACACTTTTTTCAACTATCATCCAACGTTTCGTCGAACCGCGTTCAAATTTTATAACAATGACGTCACTTGTTCATCACTAAAACGCAGTTTTCTTTCATTCGTGAACCACGTTAGTCGCTAAAATTCGCGTTTAGAGAATCTAATTTGGATGTCCAGCAGTCGTTTTTGTAATTTAGTAGAGCGAGACATACTTCAGTTCGTAATTTATTGATTCTTTGATATGAAAATTAATGGTTGCTGTTTGGAAAAACGTAATGTTTTTAACAAGACAATTTTGCGAATGAATAATTTGGATTGGATCAAGATTATCACGACCGTATATTGACAACAGAACGAACAGACCAATTTTGTCAAACTGAGATCTATATACCAGAACCTTAAGGCGGCCTAAATGAATAATTTAGCAAAAGGACTAATCGATGCTATATATGTTTTGCTTTAAAATGCGTAGTTTTGTCTCAAAGAGAGGAACGCACTTACAGCCGATAGTGTGACAAACAACCATGTGCAATCAATCAAAAAGACGAACGTTTAATGACATTTTGCAGTGATTCATGTTTGTTGGTTATGGCGTCTTTGCTTTCTTGTTGTGCATTCGTGTAGTGTTGCGTTAATAATTAAATTAAATTTAACCATAATAATGTTAGATAATCAGATAGGTAATTAATACTTGTTTTAAAACTTATAGTTCAGATTAAGTAAAAATAATTAGTCTTGATACTATTTTAATTTTACCAAAGTACAATTATAATTAATTTGAGCATCAAAATATTAACTAACAAAAATGAAAAAGCGAACAACTTTTTTGTCAATTGCAGATAGTAAATGAAAATATGAATATAACAGAAACAAATATATGTACAAAAACCTTTAGAAAACTTAAATGACGATGATTTGTTTATTGTGCTTAACAGCCAGACTACAGAAATCAGTAAAATGTTATTAAAAAATAAAGAAAACATTAAAGAAAACTACAAACCAAACAGTTACTCTGAAACCAGTAAACCGGGAAAATGTAGATGATAGATAGAAACGAAAATAAAAAGTGTTAGATAAAAGGAAACAAGAAAGATATTAGAGATTATGAAAGATAATGAAGATATACCTCAAGATATACCCTGTGAACAAAAAAATTAAAAAGAAAAAGAAAAGAAAATTCAAGAATAGATTTTATGAATAGCAAATACTGAACGATATAAAAGTCATATTCTTGAGAAAGCTGTTAGTAAGAAAACTTTCTTGAGAGACCAAAAAGAATCAAAAGCTAAGGAATCAGTTTTATGTACTAGTTTTGATTTATAAAAAGCGCTAAGTACTCTAAATGGTGATAGTTTTTTATTAGAATTTAGTACCCGTTATGCTGTCTACAATCTCACCTTTTATGAAAGTGGCACTCGAAATGTTTAGTGTTACATTTGAGGTAAATGTGATTGCAAAAAAGGATTCAATGATATTTGTATATGTGTTTACAAATATCTGCAGTCAGTGAGATTTTGTTATACTGTGATAATTGCGGTGGTCAAAACAAAAATCATCCCATATTATCAATGTTAAGTTGGTTTTTGAAAAACTGCACGAATATTTCAATGGTAGCGATTAAATTCTTATTGACAGGTCATAGGTTTATGCCTGTGGATTTTGTCCATGCAAGTATAGAGACTGCTCACAAAAGAAAAATCATATACGCAGCATCTGAATCGGATATGATCACACGATACAATAGTCCACCTTATATTATAAATTTAATTTAAGTTTTAGAAATTTTTATGGTTGTAAAACTCTTTGCGAACAAACATTTTTAAATGTATTAAAGGATGCAAGTGACAGAGTTGTAAAGATCCAAGACATTCGTTATGTGATCTTTAAAAAGAACTCGCCAAATACTTTTTTGTACTCCACATCCCTATCGAATGAATCAGAACAATTTAAAGTCAGCGTAGAATCGTTGCCTGTTAGATGGAGAAATACAAGAAAAAGTCGTGAACCAACAAAACTACAATGCGCTTACAGCTTTCGTCCTGCAATATTACAAGAAAAATATAATTTGCCTAGAAAGCTTTACCTCTAATACAATACAGTGTTTACCAAAGTTTGTATCAAAGTTTTCCGTTTTATGAACAAGAATATCTATTTATCTTATGGTTTAGTTATCTTTTGATGTTATTTTAGATTAATGAATATCTTGTACTTATATTAAGTTTAATTGGAATGCATTTAAGACAAGCATTACACTTTGTAATTAGGCAAAAAGACGAGCTTTTTTGTATTACAGTAAAAGAGCAAACATCTGGACGATTGTGAAACTATTAAATTCTATTCTATTGCTAATGAACGAAGATTTAGATTTTTAAGGTTGTTTTGAAATATTTTAAGTGCATTTTGGTATATTATTTATTGCTGAATTATTTCCCATTTTCTTAGATACAAATTTTTATTACTTGAGTTGAGTATATCTTTGGAAACAAAAAAGTCGATTTTCTCAAAAGTAGGTTAATGGTCTCTCATTTTTTTGGCAAAACTGGGTTAAACAGTTAGTAATTGATTAAATCTAATCTAAGCAATACACAAAAAAATCCATTGTGACAGGGTTGTAATTTGAATTAAGTTCAGAATTAGAGTATATTGTGAAAAAAAGAGGATATTCTGTCCAAGATGACCGGGCGGTAGGTGTCATGGAAGAAAATAGGTTCAGTTGGTGCAATATATAATTGAGAAGTATAAGGTCGTTTGGTTAACATACACGGCTATTCCAAGCAACATTAAAATTGAAATCTCTTGCTGAGTGAGTTAGTGAGTGGAGATTTAGGTGATTTATAGCATGAGACAACTCTAATATTGCCGGCGGAAGTTTCAAACAATAATGACGTTGATTATATATGATGATGGGCAGGGTTAGAGAGTTGATGCTATCGAAAAGATCTTCTAACAATAATACCGCCGCCTTTATTGTCACGATCGGTGCGGCAAAAAGTATAATTGGGAATTTTGGAGTTATGGCAAGCATTGAGGTGAGTTTTCGCTAAAAGTACAAGATTGATTTCGACTTATCAAAAATGTGGCGAAATTCTTAGTTTTATAATGAAAGCTGTTACAATTTCAGTAGGATTTCTTGAAAGATGTTATATAAGTTTTATTTGCCATAATTAATTATTGAAAAATGAAATTAAGCGTTATTCCAAGCAATAGGTTTTTGTAGTGCAGAGGAAAATGTGTCCTTGTTAGCAGCAAGACATTAGTTGTAATTAGCGGGGTGTAGTCCCCCACAATTAGCGTATTTAGCAGGTAGATCGCGAGTTTTAGTAAATGTGTAGGATGGGTGAAAATCACCACAGAGCGATAATTACCCGTACATTTTGATTGGAAATGCTCATGAAGTTCACACGGAAAACATTGCTGAAATCGACGCTCAGAAATTAGAGCTTTTAACTGAATAGCAACTCCACAGCAGTAAGTCAGATTAAATATTGAATTTTGCTCTTTTGGAAATAGGTTTAAGAGATGGGCATATGAACTTTATTTGCGTTGTGCAGTTAAATGACTTTGGTAGAGGTGACATTAAGAACTGTTAATTTGTTTTAGATTGTATCTGTTGAAGTAGTCTCTGGAATACCTCTAATTACTACTTTTAATAACTTATCATTGGGAAGTGCTTATGTGTAATTACATTAACAGTAGCAAAATTTATTTTGTGAGAATCAAGAAATGCTGTAGTAGAAGGCCACAACGACTTTTCTCTCAGAATTATAAGAGGAACATGATTGTCATCTTTGTTATTAATGAGTTTGTAAACAGTCGTGTTGTGATTTTGAAAATTTTTTTAGCGGACATGTTGTGTTAATTGATTAAAGTTGGAATTGGATGGTGTTTTGTAATCAGGGGTATAACTAACCTGACTGATATTGTCTACTTTAGCACTCATTTTGGTTTCAACGAGAACAGAGGATTTTTTTCAATTTTTTTACGTACTGATTGAAACCTTTTATTGTCAGCACTAGTACGAAGGTCATGAATTGATTGATTAGGAAGTTTTGATAGCAGTTTTTTCATTCCATCGGTAGCACTGGGTAGTTCCTGTTGAAACATCAACGCATACGCTAAAGCTGAAATAAATTTTGGTATTTGAAATTTATAATATTTTTCTATGAAATTTAACAGTATATTTTATTATTAATTATTTTTACCTTAATTATTTTAGACAAAGAGTGTAAGCTGATATTATGTAGAGAAAAAAATACTGCACCCATCCATACTATTGTTTACAATTTTTCATTTCCCAGAACCAAAAAAATGGAAGAAATAAATGTTATTGTAACGAATTTTAACACTCATTTATTTATACTAAAAATATTTACACGTTTATACTAACGAACTAATTAAATCTAACGATATTTAATAAAAACACTTATGCTAATTTATATAGTACACTTACTCGAAAGATAATGTCAGCGGATAACATCACACATTTGTTTACATTAAAGTCACGTACAAGGTTATACTCCGTATATTTATCTCGACACGCGTTAATCACTTGTTTATTTAAACTTGAATAATATTCTTAACACTGCCGATTTCGAATTACTGAAATAACTGACCTATGATTCTTTGAACCGTGTTTATACATTTTGGCCATCCTTTGAGAATTTTCTATATCTTTCGGTGAACGTTCTAGAAATGAATAAAAACTTCGTGAAGGCTCTCGAACTTGACAATAATTTTTCGAACGTTTCATTATATTTTTAAAAATCTGTACCTATTTACAAACAATGTTTTACATTTATTTTTTAATAAGAAATTTTGTCCTTCATAATCTTTTGGCGCTGGCGCGCTGAGACTGTGACAACGTCATTGGCGACGGACTGTGGCTCCCCACGTCATTTTTTTGGGATTATTTGTGAACTTGGTATTTCTATGATTGAAAAATAAAATCAAAATTTTTTATTATTATTTTGCATAGGACTCCAATACATTGAATGTTATAATAATATGAGAACAAAACGAATAACATAAGTAAAAACTGAATAAACCATATTCTAGTGCTTGAAATAATAGTTATTGGGAGTAGCATTCTGTACATACACAGGTTAGATGTTCGAGACACATAAACTTGCCGCATGTTTCGCAAGGAAATCGTGTTGGACGATTTTTTTTAAGTCTCAATAGCAGCAACGACCTCGTGTATTTTCAGGATTTGCAATAGGTTGCGGATTTTCAATTTGTAGTATTTCTTTCAGTCTGGTCGTAATTGTTTTGGGACTGCTGGTTTGGATCGCTCTGGCACGAAGGTAATTATCAGCCAATTCGGAAACCAAAATATGCAAAAATTGTCTTCTACGCATTCTTTGGTCAGGGTTTTGTAGAAAAAACAGTACCATGAAATTCACCCCAGCCACATTAAGAATAGAATAAAATATTACCATTGGCCCTCTTCGTGTATTTTTCGCACAATTATATGCCGCACACATTTTATCTAATGTATCTACCCCACCCTTAGACTCATTATAATCAATAATCATTTCAGGTTTTCCTGTTGCTTCGTCAATCTTAATGTTGTGTTGAAGACTTGATATCAGTAAGTCGTTTTTCTTCTTTTTTGGGATATACGACACCAATGTTACATTTTTATCGAATGCAAACATGGTTGTACCTAATGGTCTTTGGGTTGGATTTGAGGTTTCTAAAGGTAACTCTCGCTTGTTCTTTCTAATGGTTTCCAAAAATTTAAGTGTGTAATTCGTATACAAAGTGCGTACCAATTGGAGACTGGTAAAGCAATTATCACATGTTATGTTTGTTTTTGAATGTTTTATTGGTTCAACTAGTCTTTGAACCAGCGCCAAAGGGGAATTATCCAAGAAATAAGGTCATTCTGGTTGTTTGCCGACATACACCTCCAGATTGCATGCGTAAAAAGTCTTCGAGTCTACCATTGCATAAATTTATAGCCCATACTTATTCGGCTTGCTGGGAATGTATTGGCGAAATCTGCATCTTCCGCGAAACGCTTCTAATTTTTCATCTATCGTAACATTTTAAAATGGTGTATACGCGGATTTACATTTTTCGAGAAATGAGTCAATGTTTCGCCTCTCCACACGTGTATCGATGTCAGCAAATCGCAAATGTTGCAACAAGAACATAAAACAAAATTTAGACATGGTGAGACAAAATTGTTTAACACCAGTCCCCTTGTTGTTCCATAGTTCGTCTAGATTTAGACGACTTGACTTTAGTACTCTTGCCAAATAGAGTAAACTAATTAGGGCTTCAATCTCAAGAATGTCGGTTCCTCTGGCATTTCTTTCACGTGCGTAATTTTATTTATATCTCTCAATGTGGTTGTTTGTATATTCAACAATTTTTCTAAGCATGTCATAGTCAATAAAATATTTCCAAATTTGAGAAACACTTTTCAAGTTCTTTATAGCTGCTTTAGGACCAGGTAAACGTGTAATAATATTCTCTGAACGAGTTCTCGTTGAAGGAGGATCATGTTTTGACCATTTGGATCCACCTGATCTGTGTCAGAATCCAATTTTTGTACTTTTACTATATCCTCTGCATCGTCATCTTCATGACAATCATTGATAACTTCAACTTCATTTTCATATTTGTTACTGGCCGCGGACTCTCACTCCGTAATCTTTTTTAGAATACACACGATTGCACCAATCTTCTTGTAATTTTCAAATGATGATCTTTAAAACAACCTTAAAGAATACCGAGACGGGTGAAGTACAGAAGTACGGGAGTTTCTGGGAAATCCAGAAACAGACACATCTGCGGAGTTAAAGTCCGCGCGCTAGCGCCGAAAGGTTAAAATGTATTCAACACAAGAAAAAGTGGAAATGGTTTTATGCCGAAAATAATGCTGGTCAAGTAAGTGCCTTGCGTGAAATGCCCGAATCGGCAGATTTCAAGTAGTACAACGATTGACAGAATAATAAACAAGTTTTAAACTACAGACACAGTATTAAATAAGTGTAAATGTAATATCAGATCAGAACTTACACCAAAACGAGAAAAATGACAACATCTCCAATGTTTAGGCGTCAGTAGCTGAAAAAACCTAATATAAGTTTAAGGTAAATAACGAAAAATTTTGGTTTGCATCACACTCGAGTACTGCAAAATTTTAAAAAGGTTAGGTTTTATAATACCAATGCCATCAAGATTTGCGTGAACATGATTAGAAGAGGAGGAGTGCCTTTTGTTTCCAAATGGTTGCAAGTAGAGAGTTTTTATGAAATATTTTGTTTACGTATGAACGTATGAAAACGTTCACACTGCATAATGAACCAAACGTGCAAAATTGCAGAGTGTGGGCTACTGACAATTCACACAAAATTGTAGAAACCAGGACCCAATATCCTAAAAAGTTAATGTTTGAGTGGGAATATTAGGTCATAACATTATAGGACCATTTTAACCTTTTTTTATTTTAAATAAATAAAATCCTATTTCTTATTACTCGTTTTATGGTTTTATAGTTACTCGTAAAATAAGTTAAATTTTATTATTATTAATTTTTTTATTAGAATTTTATTTCTTCCATTTTTTCGGTTCTAGAAAATAGAAAATTGCAAGTAATAGTATGGATGGATACATTTTATTCTCTATAAAATATTGCTTTACACATTTCTTTAAAATAATTAGAACGCAAATAATTCAATATTAAAGAATTAACATCGAAATACCCTGCTGCGTTTTCCAAGTCACCACCCGGTATACGTTCAGTTTATAACTTTTCTCGTACGGTTTTTACTCGGTTTAATTAAATATTAATAAAATACTTATCCATTTTTTCTGTAATAACTTGAGTTCCATAATTTGTAATTATCAAAATTAAAGGAAAATGCAATGTTCAAAATTAAAACTTTTTAATCAGTTTATAAAAATAAATACTGACAGTAATTAAGGATCTTTTAATATTCTTCAATCAGACTTTTCTTTTTCTAATAACGTTTTAGTAATATATATAACAGTAACACTTTTCAAAGCTTCTGTACCTTACAAAAACAAACTTTATTAATATTACTTCAATTAATAACTAAAGTAACGTAAAAGTAGTACCTTTTTTTGTCACAATTTAATCTGATAAAATGCAAGTTTGTAACCCATCACTTGATTATACGATCAAATTAAGTAGTTCAAATGAATAAATCATTTTTACAATTTAATCAGAATTTAAATATTTTCTATAAAATTTAACAAACGGTAATGCATATTGTTCTATTTCACGACACATTTCCAACTGCAAGACAGTAAATTGTTTTGACACTTTTTATGATGCGTTAAATTACATAAGGAAGAGAGGCGTTACTTTGTATCTCGCAAATTAAAGTGGGTAGTTAATATCTTTATAATACCATAACAAAATTAAATTTACTTTAACACGTCATTAAAGTTATTTTTAAATCGTTTTTTTGATTCATCCAATTAATTTAGTTTTTAAATATTTAATTTTTTACTCATAATAATTTCGTTTACTTAAAATTAGATAATTTTATTTTTACCGTGTTTACCTTAATATTAAAAGATAAACTCTTTTTAGAAAATGTGAAAAAAAGACCTTCCCATAATTTTTTTATTTTTAAAACTTAAAAACTCTTTTATATCAATATGTATTCAATAGTCTACAAAATTATTTACTAATGTAGACGTTTTTTAACTGTTGATGTACAAAGTGAATATTTTTGAGTTGTTAACGCATCGGGGCTTTTCTAATTTTGTAGAAATAATTTGTTCTCCTATGATGAATCTTTTTAAAAAAAGTTTTATATTTGATTCCTTCTTAGTTAGTTAAAAGCAAAAAAGTGTAACAATGTAACAATTATTTAGCTAGAAATTGTTGATGTCGTAATTAATTTTTTTTTCTTAATGTATGTATGTCATTATTTGATGGGTGTTGTTTTTAATGTAATGTGTGTCAAAATATTCTAATCATTACAATATGTACAAAAATAAAAAACCTGACATGACTTTGTTATATCGAAACAACTGGACGTCATGGGCCAACTTTATAAGCAGCTTTAAACCTCACCGCTACCAACATCAGCTCGAAGACACCATCCGGTACAAAACGCAAACTGCCCGAGAAAATACGTTCGAATTCGTGACCGTGATGTTAACTTTAATGCGGCGACATGGACAAATGTCTCCCGAAAGTCAGTTGGTACGTATTTACGACAATCTTCGGACAGAATACAAATTTTACATCCGAAGAAAAGATTTCTCCAACCTAGAAGAAGTACTCGAGCTAGCCGGCCACTACGAAGCACTTCCAAAAGACAGACCGCCATATCACCATCCTCGTCAGGTGCATTTCTCCGAGCCTCGACCCATGGCGGCTATACAAGAAACAACCCCACCGTCGTCTTCTAGGTCGACTCCTACCGCTAATATTCCACCGTTAATAGTGCCCCGGCGTACGACCCTCCCGACGGCCCGCCAAGAAGTTTTTTGGATATGCGGCGAACCAGGACATCTTAGAGGAAACTGTAGAAACTAATTCAAAAAGTTTTGTTCTAGATGCGGGAGATCAGAGATACTTTCCCGAGACTGCCCTTGCGATCGTCAGCCTCAACGACCATCTAAAATCGCCACGCTAAACGAACATTTAAGTACAAGCTCACCGACTCCCACGTGTAAAACCTCTGCGAAAGAATGGTCCAATTGGTTGGAATTTATTAAGAAGTTTCTGAAGCCAAAACGGACAACAGTAACCCGCAACTCCGTAATGGATTACCGTATAGGCACTAATGGATACCGTAGCCGCAAAATCGTACGTTAACGCTTCGATTATACCACTCCTACCTGAACGCCACCAGGCAGTACATTCCACCAGACCCGAACCAGTACAAATGGCCAATGGCACCATCATCATGTCCATTGGAGCTTACCCTGTAAATTTGAGTTTTCAAAAAAACGTCTATTCAAGTATTATGTAACAGCATCACCGGGCTCACTAGCGACATTATACTGGGTCTAGACTTTTTCATCAAAAATGAAGCATGCTTAGATCTAAAAAACCTCAGCTTGTCGCTCAAAAACGAAGTCCTGCCTTTAAAATCTTTACGGACCCCCGGATTAAGCGGCCTAGAAAGACACTTATCCCCTTCCGTACGTCTAAGGAATCTTAGACCAATTAAAAGAAGCCCACTAAGTGAGTACCTTAGACTTAAAACAAGAATATTGGCAAATATCTCTTGACCCAGCCAGCCGACCGATTACAGCTTTTACTGTCCCCGGCAGAAGACTTTTTCAATTTAAAGTTATGCCCTTCGGCCTCCATCCCGCGCCATCCACGTTTCAACGATTACTAGACCAGGTCATCGGTCTCGAATTGGATGCAAAAGCATTCGCTTATCTGGATGACATCGTCATCATAAGTAAGACGCTTGAACAACACCTGACTAATCTGCGAGATGTGTTTCAACGCCTCCGACATTGTCGCTTGCAGTTACAGCCGGAGAAATGTTGTTTCTGCAAAACTGAAGTTAAACACCTAGGACATATGGTAACCGCAAAAGGAATCAAACCCGACCAAGAAAAGGTAAACGCAATTACAGAGATGCCGGCTCCCGTAACTACCCGCTTGGTAAGGAAGTTTCTCGGTATGGTGTTCTGGTATCGGAAATTTATCCCACAGTTCTCTCAGGTGGTTCAACCCCTTACGGCGTTGCTAAAGAAAATCCAACGTTTTTAATGGGGTCCATCCCAGGCCGCCGCCTTTGAGAAGGTAAAGGGTTTATTAATCTCCTCCCCTATTTTAACCTGCCCGGATTTTAACATTCCGTTCAAGTTGCAAACAGAAGCCAGCACCAGTGGCCTAGGAGCCGTCCTTACCCAGGTTCATAACGGAGAGGAGAGGGTTATAGTTTGCATTAGCAGAGCTCTTTCACCCCCCGAAACAAATTACTCTACCGTAGAACAGGAATGTCTAGTTGTTGTCTGGGCTATTCAGAAGTTCAACGTGTATTTAGAAGGGTATAAGTTTACAGTCATAAGCGACCACCGGAGTCTAAAGTGGCTCTGGACCTTAGAAAAACCTTCAGCTCGCTTGGCCAGGTGGATACTTGAACTGCAACAATTTGATTTTGTGATAGAATACCGTAGCGGATTTCAAAACCAAGGTGCAGACGCACTCTCCAGGATGTTCGAAGAGTCTCCCGTAAAATCAGCTCTAGCAAATCTACAAATACAACCCACCGCCTTGCCACCCTGTCCCTGGTTAACAAAAATTACGGTTGCAGTTAGTTTAAAAATGTGTTTATGTGAAAACACGATAGGATTTTTACCAAGTGTAACTCTAACAGTTTCACTACAATGTTTATCGTGCTTTGCATAAGAGTATTAAAGTTATTAAAAAAATTTAAAATTATCACAAGCTCTAATAACGGTTTACAAAATGTTATGGTTAACCTTAGAGAAGAAGAAATTCAAGATAAATCGGAAATATATAAAATTAATTGTAAATATTGTAATCAAGTATGTGTTGGATAGTACAGGATACATTTATTTAGTACAAATAAACAACAAGAGTTAATTTGATTGCATAAAACACAAGTAATAACAGGCATCGCGATGAGTTAAGCCTAACTATACAGGTTTATACAGGAACGCACTAAAAACGATACCTGCAACAACTAGCCCATAATATGAACTATTAAAGAATGCGCATCTAATCAACAATTTAGTTCTGTGTTATGCGAGATGTGAAGTGCATACGACAAATTTTCCTAGTCTTGGGCAAAAAGAAGTATAATTTTTTTGTATTGTTACCCAGATAGCGTACTTTCGTTACGTAAGAATATTTGAATAAAATTGATATATCTTTTTAATTTATTTAAGCAAAGTTACACTCTTGTTTAAGTTGATTAAAAAAATTATATATTATAGTTACCAGTAAAATAATCACTTAACATTCATTAAGGATTTCTTTTTTATTAGAAACTTAATACGGGATTGTAAGTTTCTCTAAAACAGATGTATTCGTTGTACGTTTGTCAAAATGCACCATATAACGCGTGCTAAAATTGTCGTGATTTAATTAAATGTTTTATTTAGTAATTAACTTTTATGACTCAGTGATAAGTAATTGTTCCCTTTATTATACTTTATTTTATAATTATTTATTTATTGGTTAGTTACTAAAGTTTTTATTGAATATCTGAATTTTTATAATTATAACGGAGTTCGTCCAAAATTTTCAAATTTCTAACGGTAATTGATGTTCGTTAGTCATATAATTATACATTTTGTTTATTTATGTTTATAAAATATTTAAAAATGTGTGTTTTTTACAATCAAGGAGCGAACCTGATGAAGTATTCATCTTGAACACGGAACGTCGCAATAAACTGAAGCAGTTGCTTTTTTCCCTATCGTCTGTAAAAAGACATCATTTATTTGATCATTAGAAATCTTAACCTAAGATTTAAAGATATTCCTGATTGGGTGTTGAATCTTTTTGGAAGTAGTCAAACTCAGAGCACAAATACAGATGAACACATGTTAATACAGGAGCCACTTATTGTATTATCCACAAATGAGGACCTGAAACTAATGTTTAAACAAGGACACGAGTGATACGACAACTTCTGATTACAAAAACAGATCCAAATTTTATATCCAGCATTATGTGTTATTTTACAGAAACTGTTGATTGCTTTTCCTTCTTCTTATTTGGTAAAACGTTGATTCAGTCGTGTTATGAGCTTCATGAAAAAAAAACTATAAATTAGTACTCGTGGGGATTTGCTGTTGCTACTCACAAACATTGAACCGGACATAAATACACTCATAACATTCCATAAGGTTCATCCAAGTCATTAAAAAAAATGTTTATATCTTAAAAACAAAAATTATAATTTCAATAAACACTTCTTCAACAAATGTTTTATTAATATTTTATTATTACGTCACTATTTACCATTCAAGACATCAAAGTTAAACTTGTATTTTCTCTATTATGCATTTATGTAGTTTTCTCACTCAGGAATCCGTGGACACGTTTTGACTATGAAAAGGGGTCCGTAGGTCAAAAGAGTTTGAAAGCTACTGGTCTAAAACTTTTTTTTTGACATCGTAGTTATTGATTGTTTTTTGACCTGGATGAAATAAAGTCGAACTCATATATAGTGATGTTCAAAATTCCCTTCAAAAACATAATTATATAAAAAACTTCATTGTATAGAATTTATACTTAAAAAATAAAACACAAATTTAAACGTACATAAGAAATATGTATTAATTATAAACACTTTCGTTTTGTCATTTTTAACCAACTTTACACTTAAACGACTTGAAACGAAAAAATTGCAAATGAAACGTGTTCAATAACATGAAAATGCATTTCAAAACTCGAAGGAAATCCTTTAAACAATTCATGCATTTATGTCATTTACAAATGTACAGAATTTTTAGTACCATTAGTAATAGCGTAAATTAAGAAGTCTTATAATCCGCTTATCCGTTTAACAATGCAGTATTGTCAAGGTAAAGTAAATTGTACGTGATTCCAAGAAAACTTTAAGTAATTGGGTAACATTTTGTTACAAGCTTTTTGGGTGTTACAAACCTTGCACGGCCAAACTCGTAGTAGTCGGAGATGGGGAGGTCCACAAGAAATATATAAAAGATGCTTCAGGGCGCCAGAGCTTCTCCCAAAGTAATACTTCTGTTCGCTCACAACAGAGAGGTGCAGAACTTGTAACAATTCGAAGATTCGTAATCCCTCTACTCAGCTGTTCGAGTAGCCCAAAATTGGTTCGTAGGGAACAATAAGCACACGAAAAAGAATTAACAACTTTAATCGCTTTCAGGCTATCATTAACATTTATCACAGTTGTATTTATACTAAGCCAACGTCATTATACCTCGAAGTTAGAGTTACTAAAGACTAGAAGAGTTTACACTGATTATTAACGACGGTATTAACATTTGATTTTGTAACAGTCAATTTAGAGAATTATAGAAACAAGAAAAGTTAAGATCTCGATGCCTACAACATCGGCAACCCACCACACACAATTATAAGGATCCGAAGTACATGTCCTTCAACTACATACAATATGCGAGAGTAATTTCACTGATTGTAAATACCCTATTGGTAGCTACACGTTATAAGTATTCCCTAACGTTAAATTGTAATACAAAAGTTTGTGAGTAATTGTTCGTGACAACGATATATCTAAAATAAGTTCAAATCACTTACCCGAATTGCAGCCTCCACTAGCCCGAAGAAAAACGTTTTTCTTCTTTAGTGGCCTGTAATAAAATATTAGCACGAATCGTGTCACAACCCCCAACTCACAACTGATCGTTCGGCTAAAACAATTTAGTATTAAGTAATTCGTTAAATCTATCTCACACAAACAAAAAACGTGCATCGACTACTGTATATAGTGGGATCTAAAATAAGTGGCTGTTAATATAATTAACGTCGTGTCATCCACGTGTAGCACTATTTGCCCTGGAAAGGCTCCGCAAGACCCCAATTTCGTGGCGTGGAAACCGCCTTCCGCCAGCGCACGTGTACGGTAACGTGATGACTTATTTAGCAGTAGATTCCAATATCCCCTTATCGAGAACATAAAATGTTCGAAATGGAGGAAAGAAAAATGGCTGTTAAAAGGGAGAAAGAATTACGAACGAATTTTTAATAAAAGACGGCAGTAGCTTACCCTGTAACGCTTCGAATAAATTAGATAATTAACTAATTATAATTGGTTTTCCATTATTTTCCGGATGTTAACGGATATACAGAAATATTCACCACGTACAGACCATCTTAATCATTCACCGTATGACGATTTTCCGCCAAATGACAACCAACGAGAAAGCGATCGTTAGAGGGCGTCAAAACCCGAATCTAAATTCACGTCGAAATACATAGGCGTACGTAAAGAGAATTTCGTCCGTAACAATTTCCTTTGAAAAAGATCATAATATAGAATTTGAACATCATATTTTAGAGGTGTTTTTACACGCATTTTAACCCGAAGGTCAATATCTTAAAGAAAACATCACTAAATAGAAAAAATCATTAAATAGGAGTTTATTGAATGGAGGTCCGACTGTATTAAAAAAAATTGTCTTTAATGTATTTAAAACTAAATAACTGTTAGAAAACCATTCTTCTAGAGTAAGAAGACATTTTTGAACATTATTTTGAATAACGTTTTTGTCACATCCAGAAATTAAGATCCAAGCTTCGTCTGCGTATATAGTCTATTTGATTTTGCTAACTTTGTATTGCTAACTTGAGGGACGTAAAAAATTTTATACCCAATTGCTATGTGACTGAAACTTTTATCGTTTCATTATAAAGGATTTCCTGTGATGTAGGTGAATAATTGCGCAATCTGAATTATACATCATATAATACCCATAAAATAGGTATATATACCCATGCTTAAAATTGAAAAGTCTACTAATATTAAAAAATATTATCAAAAGCAAAATAAAAAATTGTCTTACCGATAAACCCATACGTGCAGCAATTACACGGATATTCCACATTCTCGTAAAGCAATAATTTCCCCTCTAGTTTCTAGTGATAACTCTGCTTGTCCAGGAAGACGTGGCATTTTGCACAACATTGACACTGAAAACAACACTAAATATTATACATTACAAAACTAATTTTAAGTAACCCCTTTATATACCCTACTTAGTAATGGCTTTTGTTGATGTTATTGTACTTGTTTTATTATTATTTATTATTTAAAGCAAGATAAAACATTATATTTTTATTTGGGTATATTTGCATTTCCTTGTCTTATTTTTACACGATATTTCTTTAAAGCGGGGGCCCGCCCGCGCCTGTAACCGTCCCATTTACTTAGAATTTCTGTCATACATTAAAATTTGGTGAAACAACGCTTAAAATTTTGGCATTTGATTAGTTTGTTTTTAAATTTGTAACATTTTTAGCCCCAAGTAAAAATTTTTATACTTTCTATTAGCCCAATAATTTTTGTTTGCCATTGCGTACTTTACATGGTGTATAAATATAAATAAAAATTTAAGTAAAATCAATAAAAGAATTTTTCAAAACGCAAAAATGTAAAAAATTCGTGTTACTAGTATGGGGTTCATAAACCCGTTCTCGGTTCAAGAGAAAAATGATCATTGAATGGTTTATTGTCAAGAAAACAGATAACAATGTTTGAAAACATTTTTTGTAATATGTAAAACCTTACTCCTATGATATTTAATAAAATTTCCATTTTTTAAGTTTTGTCATTTTTTTTATATTCAAATTAATAAAATAACAGACAATGTAAACAGATCACACATTTAACATTATACCTAATCAAAATTAATTTGAATTCCTTGAATAAAAGGAAAAAATAAGAAAAACTAACATTTCGCGTAAAGTAATGCTTTACACAGGACGCTCAAATACAACTGTAAAGCACAATGAAATACGGTCCCATGAGCTGTGAAGAAGGTTTAAAATAAACTTCGCATTGCTCTGACGAAAGTTTAGCTGCGGGGTTAAACGTGTTAAATACTAACCATTTGTCCCAGCTTCGCATGAGTGCAACCTATGTATATCCCACGATGTGACATTTTTTAGGGTAATCGTTACTTATAATTATCAGGTTTTCGAAGTATTGGGTATTTTAAAAGTGTTCATATTATTAATTTAGAAATAAACCTTGTTGATCATTTTTTACAAAATAGAGATTGATTTATCCAATGTTTGGTGATATATTTCGAGTACTTAGTTTTAGTTTAGTTTTGATTTCCAGTTCAGTTACATCTAACTAAAGATAATATCTTTTTAAAAGAATATTAATTTTCTCGCCACTTGTTTTTTTGTTATAATATAACTAAGATTTTACGAAAGCCGCCTAAAAATCAAACTCTACAGGCACAGATAAGATAAATTCAATTACGCATACCTTCTGTCTAATACTTAAACTAGTAGGTTCGATATTATCCATAAATTGGGTTAAATCAGCCAAGTTGAAGTATTTTTTCCGTGGATTACCACAGTGTAATCAAAAAAACAATTGAACATCGGGTTTTACTTATTTTTATAAAAATCTATTTTTTATGAAAAATGCAAACTACGAATAAATGTTATGAGAATTTGTAATCGGAATTAAGATTACACTTGTTCAACCACTAATTACGTTCAAATGATGATAATACTTCTTTTACAAAGAAAATCGAAACGTTGACTTTAATTTAATCCGGAAATATTAAAACTTTAGGCTATTTAAAACAGCAATTTCATATTTGGGCGTGCAGTTTAAATTTGTTCGAGCTATTAATAGAACTTTTTTTAATTTAATTTAATTATAAATGACTTTGAACTTTTCTTATTAAGGGCTATAGCATTTATTTAAAACTTGAGCAGAGAACATAAATACATAAATGAAAATATGGCAAAAAAAAAAATTTAAATCTTTATGGTACAATTTAGATAGGTACATATTTGCAGCAAAAAAATTAAAGGGCGTGTACTAGTGTACACATGTAAGAAGTGAAACTTCTTTATGGCCTTATTTTTTGCAAAATGATCTACATGCAACTTTTCAGAAATTGGTTAAATAAAGTTAAATTAGATAAAGTTTAAACAAAAGGATTTTATTATCATAGACATGAATACAAATAACCGATTGCGCCACGAAGGCTGATATTTGATGATTTTGTAGAATTTGTGGAGTATTACAACAACAATTGATCGTATCTTATAGCAACGTTTTGACCGTGTACCTTATAACCATCCGTTTTGTGACCTATAGTATGTGCCTCCGTGGCGCAATCGACTAGCGCGTACGGCTGTTAACCGAAAGGTTGGTGGTTCGAGCCCACCCGGGGGCGAACTTTTTATTTATTTTACTACCTTTGAACACCTTGTACAATTTGTATTTATTTAAAAATATTTTAGAATTTTATAATAAATAATTCCACCCAAGTATTAGAAAAATAGATATAATTACTTACTTTTGTTAAAAATCCACTGGAATTAGAATTAAAATAAAGACTTTGATTTTGTTGATCACTTTAATATTTATATTATTTATAACGTCACTATTACGTTTCAGAAAAAAAAAGATGGCGCGTAACGGAATAACGTTACGCGTAACCGAAAAAAAAATGTGACGCGTAAAATATGACGGTAAATTTTTTTCCAACGCCGATAAAAAAGTTTCACTTCAAAAAACATGTTCTTTGAACGCTTGAGGCGGTGTTCATAAAAAATAGTTAGTAACATCATAATATTGCTGCAAGTAATGTCTACAATGCCAATGTTGTCAAATTTAACTAGCCGTTCTGTTATAATGTAAGTTTGGTTGCCTACCCTGCAGGTCGCGCTTAAAAGTGTCCAATAACTTTTTTGAGGCAGTGTACATGGCATGTTTAAACACTTAAAGCATTTGACAACAGAGACACGGGTCTGCAGTTAGACATGTGACATATACTGTTTTTCTTGTTTATAGGCTTTACAACAGCAACTTTTAAGTTTGTCAGAAAGATACCTTGTCTCAATGACGAATTATATACATAGGTTAACGTAGCTAAGAACCAATGCTTAAAATCTTTTCACAATGTTATTTGAATGTTGCATATTCTTGTCAAATGTTTTAGTTTAGAAGAATATCATATATCTCATATTCTTCCAAATCTATAATAAATATACTCTTATCGTTGATTAAGGCGAGAGGGAATGTATATATCGTATCTATAGTTGGCATTGCATTGAACACTATAAAGTCGTCATTAAAATTTTCTACACTCTAGAAATGATCTTATAGTACATTAAAACACAAGTTACAGAATGAACGCGTTTCAAGCACGAGACCGAGTTTCATACATGAGCCGCGCAACGGCGAGTTACGAAATGGTAGAGTGATTGAAATGTATTCTATGACGTGTGTTTCATACTATTTTTTCTATTTCGATTAAATTTTATCTTGGGAACAATGTCTAAATTTCAATTGTTAAGTAACAATAATTTTGATTTCTTCTTCATGTAACGTCAACTTAGGATGCAGAGATACCAACTTGATAAACTAAAATTTGTGTAAGAATTTGCTAATTCTTACATAAATTTTAGTGTAAGAACAGCTAATTCTTATGTCAAAATACAAAATAATCTTTCATTAATAGATTCAGGATTACTTTAAATTATCTTTAATTTTATTTTATATAACATACGCCTTGTTTTATCTATGTCAAAAAAAGATGATTTTTATTTACCAGTGTTTATTAAGAACGTAAATTTAAAAGTCAAAGATTAAAATATTGACTAAAAATTACTGTGTTTATGTACTGGCTTTGAATTTTCAGTAGTTTCTATCATTTCGGTGATTAATTTATTAGAACGTAATTGGTTTCCAGTTATTTTTATATGATTGTTTTAGTTCATGTACAGTTTGTAAAATACGGCGGTTAAAAACAGCAATAAGACAGAATTATTTACCTATGTACATATATTATGATATATCTCTTATCTATAGTTGAAACTAATTTAAAACTAAGTTAAACAAGCAATAAGGACACGTCACGACAATGAGTTAGACTCATTCATAAAATGAATTTTAATATTTTTCCATAATATGAAAACACACTCATGTAGATTTTAGGCAACTCGCTGACACTGTGAAATGAAATCCTCTACAAATTTTTAATCTTATTTGATGTCTTATAATTATCAACACACACTATAACACATCAATTATTTTGAAAACTTATTCTTACCGTTTGCGTGTGTTTCATTCATTTTTGCAAGACGTATACAGATAGTAAAAACTTGGAAGATAAGATACCGATGATAAGAAGCGTTTGTTATAGTTAATTCTTAAATCAAGTTGTGAATATCAGTCGGGATAACTTACTGTTTTTAACTTATTGTCTAATATAGCGCGAGTTATTTACTTTTTTAAATATTAATTTGGAACAAATTCTTAAATTTTTCAAATTATAGTAAATCCACTTCTATTTATTTAGTTACGAATGTATACGTCATTATACATAAATTTAATTCTCTAAACCTAATTGCATTTTTTTCTGGTATTTCCAACGTCGTTTTTTCAGATTTTAATTATTAGTGGAAACAAAAGGCTGTTTTAATTTTTTCTATATTTTGAGGTCGAGAAAAGATTATTTAACCAGTACTAAATATTTTCCGGTTCTCGTGATTATAACTATTTTGTGTTCCTTCAGTTCCCCTCTGGTATAGATAACAGACGTAGTTCGGATATCGCATAAAACTATTGCTTATAATATTGTGAATAAATGTTCAATTAATACTAATAGTTTATGTTATTTAAAGATTGGTAATTATTTGACATATTAATGACGATACGTTTAAACGTAGTATTCACTGACATTCAAAGGGTAATGATCTAAAATTTACATTTCAAACGCGGGCGACGCGTGCGCTTATTTTTCAGTAAACGCACGCTCTGTCGTAGGCACGTAGTTTGAGTTTATAAGTTACATCTGTTGGACGTATAATGGACTTACTCATATCTGAGGTTAAAAAACGACCAGCATTATGGGACAAAACACATAAATTCTATAGACATCGCGTATACGGCGAAAAATCCTGGGACGCAATTTCCAAAGTTACGGGAATATCAAGTAAGACACTTTTACATTCATAGTAAACTGTAAACTTAAAATTATATAAATGCAACGTTGAAGCACTCGTGCTTATCGGGGTCGTTCGTACTATGGCGCGAGCGTCAATACGCGCAACTACCTTATTCTATAGATTTGCTTTATCATAACTTTTATCTAATATTTGTTTAATCACAACCAATTAATAAAACATTCATTACGCCCTATATTAATTATTCTTTAAATAAGTTTCTATTAATTTCCTGAAAGTACCTATTTAACAAATTGAAGATATATTTGTGGTGAGCACTAATGTGCGCAGGTACGACTTGTTTATTCGATTGATTTCATTTCACATTCTCGTAATTAAAATTGAAATGAACTCGTTTATGATGTCCATAAATCAAATCAAGGTCGAATTTTCGTTTTAACGTTTTTGAGTTTACACTTCCTTTTGTTTTTATCAATAACAATCTTTTGCAATGGACGATTAGCGTAGGGTTCACTTCGGT
Organism: Aquatica leii; assembly: GCA_035610365.1. NCBI lineage: Eukaryota > Metazoa > Arthropoda > Insecta > Coleoptera > Lampyridae > Aquatica > Aquatica leii. The sequence goes on along the minus strand of CM069433.1, from coordinate 29,953,942 downwards.
CAAAGCGGTGGGATTAAAGCAAGGCCGTTGTGCAATTTCCCCTATTTTAGTATCCCGTTTTCCCACAGTATTGATTCATTCTGCGAGTATCTTTTTAAATAATTATTCTTACTTAGTTTTATTAATAAATTCCTAATTTTGTTTATACCGTTTCAAAAACCTTGTGGTTACAATGGAATCATTAAATATTGGGAATGTTGCTTACTATTCTAAACCTATAACATTATTATAGCGCACTTAAAAAACTGATAATGAAGTAAATAGAGTTACTTTAAAAAAATGAAAATATTTAAATAAAATTATGCAGTTTTATCCTAATCCATTACATAAGTCTTGCAATCGTCTCATGTTTCGAAGATATTAATATACCTATTAACATATTCAAGATGTAAACAAAACAAACATTAATACAATTTTCCATTCTAGATAATTCCCGTGTTGTTGTTATTACCCAAGCAAAGCTTTCATCACACGACATCTTCAGAGCTTGGAACAAACATTACCTAATTAAAATACACGCGGAATAATTTTTTTCCACGACCATTCTGAAACCATTTTTAATAACAGAATCAAAACATTTTTACTTTTGTGTTAGAATTTTTACTCCGAAACACTTCCGCATTATGTACACTCAACTAAACAAAAAACGAGACACGTTGGTTAGTTCGATTGATACAGTTAGCGGTGCAAATAAGGTTTGTTAGCGAATGCGATTGACAATCATTCGTGTCCGTTTGCGATACTATTCAAGAAATTCAAATTATACAAACAATCAACATTGACAATACCAGAAGAGCAAATACTTTATCCGCAAAAACTAAAAAACAATCTATTCTTATTTTGAATGATTTGGAATAGTAAACTGCATTTTATTTTTATACGAAATATTTTCGTATGGAAATAAAAATTCCATATTCAAATAGTGCATTATAAACTTTAATATCACTAAACTTCTTATTTTTTTTTACCGAAAATTATAATAACTAGAAACTAATCTGCGAAAGGCTTTTAAATACCAATTGCACTTTAGAACACTTTTGTTGAGTTAAGAAGTCAAAATTTTGAGTAGTATCTCTTAAGGGAAAAAACTTATTCAAGTCTTCATTATTGACAAAATGAGGATTACGAAGAAGAGCTTGATACCTTTTTAGTGGAATTATGTAAGCAATAGGAGCGTAACGTGTTTGTTGCACCTAATAATCCGTGTAAGCTGGTATATCCACAATACCCATCAATAGATCTATTTCCAAAAAATCTTGCATTTTGTAAATACTTGTATCGACACACTTACCGCACTCTTGTGTGGAATACAGAATAGTCTGATGTACTATTAGTTCAAGTATATTATCACTCAGAAATGTTTTAAAGTACTCTAATGGTGTTTTCAACTCTGCTTCATAATGAAAATCGTTCTTTTTTTACGTAATATTTGTAATTCTCTTATCAGGCTGTTTTTTTTAAATTTTAGTTACGGTAGTCATAACGGTCAATGTTATAAACTAACATGCGTCGTTTGTATATTTTGTACAGGTACGGGTAACAATTCTGACAGATTGATTTCATGTTCTGAATTCCTATCGTTGTATAAAACGTCCACTGATGCTTCATCTACTAAGTTAACCTCATTCGTATCAGGATATGGTTTCTGTTATTTGTTTTCGTCTTTAATGTCAGTCTTTGGGTCACTTTCTGCTCCAATTGGAGGCAGAAGTGCAAATGTTTTATCAATTCTTCCCATTGGATTATGAAAACAGAAAAAAAAACGTAATCCACAGAGTTTGGCAATGTATCTTACAACATTGTTTACAACGATTTGTACACAAAACCTGATACCTGATAATTTTTATGGTTTTTAACAAATTTAATATCCGTATCTTGAACACAGTGTATATACTATATGTATAAAGATTTTTGGTGGATGCATTCAACAATTCGACAAACAAATGCAAGTAAAAGAGAAAAAAGCTGCAGATGTAGTAACTGCCGTCAGATTCTAGGACAGAACATTTTTTATGATCATAATAAAGATTTAGTTTTCACTGGAAATCAAATGTTCTAATTAAGGGATTTCTACAGTAAGTGCTTTTTGTTCTTCTAATTGGTTACAGACTGGTTTTTTAAATATTATTCTTCATGTTTTTGTAGTTTGCAAAGTAGGCGTGTTCTTTCTGGTCTTTAGCAATCTTTGACAGTTTTTGTTGGGCATTCTTGATACGTGTTCACTCTACTCTCTGCGGCGCTTTTTTGTCTATTTTAGAACGTTTTGTACATTGCTCGTCTGTTTTTATGTTTAAGTTTTGTATTCTTTCTTGTTAGTCTTCATATTTCCATTGTTGTATGTATGCCTCTTTTATCTGATCTTATGTTTTTCTGTCTTTTTTTTGTATTTGTTTATTGACTCTCCGTTCTGGTCTTGATGTTATCGATTCATCTTTGTTTCCCGCTTACTTCATTAGGTAATTTTATGAGTCCATTCATTAAATTTTTTTCTATTTATGTGTCCTTACTACTATCTTAACCTTTGTTTTGGTGTTCATGTTCTTTTTTCTCCATGTTATTTTTTTAAGTATTTTGTCACTCTTGTTGTATTTAAATTTGAAATTTTATTTTTGTATTTAGGTTTCTATAGTTTCATTTTTCCACCTCTAGTAGTACTAGAGATTTGGTTTTTTCTTCTGATATTTTTAACTGTAAGGTAAAAGGTGTATCGTAGCCTTTGTAAATCATCGTCAATTTCGGAGATGATTGGAGTATCAACCAGTTCTTGGTTTCTCATTTTATACCTATTATCTGGGATCTATTTAAACTCATCATCGGTTAGCTTTGGTTTTCCGAAAATCGTTGTGCGTTGCATTTGATACGCTTCGCATTTGCACAGCAGATGCTGCGGAGTATCGTCGTCCTCCAAGCATCCGCGGCATAGAGGGCTACTTTGTAGTTCTATTTTATGCATATGTTTGTTAAGGCCACATTGCCCTGTAATTAGTCCCGTGAGTTTCCTTAATTTTTGTTGACTCATGCTTGATAGTGCAGTTTGAGTATTTAACTGTGGCTATGTAATGAAGTGTTTTGTGTGCCTCATCCCTGAAGAGTTTTTCCATAGTTTTTTATGCTCCGCTGCAAGTTTGCTGCGAATTATTTTTTTCCGCTCTCGTATGCGATTCCGAAAACTGATTCAGGTCCGATATATGTCCCTGTTGTGCCCTTTTTTTTCTAGTGCGTCCCCCATTACGTTACCCTTTACAATCTGGTCTTTAGGTATCCAGATGAGCTGCACTTGCTGGCGAGTTGCCAATATCTCCATACTGTTTATGCATGCCATAATCAGTTTGGATTGTATTACTGGTAATTTTAGCGCCAGTAGTGCTGCTTGGCTGTCAGACATGATCGATATCGGCCCATTTGTGTATGATTTCGAGTCGATGTTCCTAACACACCAGTCAATAGCAGCAACTTCAGCTTGAAAAGCGGATGCATATTTACCCAAAGTCAGCGAAAATTGCTTCCCATGGTGCTTGCCTCCATATACTCTTGCTCCGGTACCGTTGCGATTTTTTGTCCAATCTGTATACCAGATAATTCCTTTAACCGCGACCGGATGAATGTTTTTTGTCCACTCCTCTCGTGACGGTATTATCACTTTGAATTTCTTTAAAATGTGATAATTTTTTGTGAAGTCGGATCTCATAGTTAAAATTGTTTCTTCACGCAGTACGTTGTATATACCCGGTTTGTTTTTCCCGGTAATTGACGCGTGTTCATTAATCTGCAGCTGTATGCTGCTTGTCTTGCTTTCGTCATTACAACGAGGTGTAATGGTGGAAATGAAAGTAGTGCTTCCATGGCTGTTGTGGGCGTGATTCTCATCGCTCCTGTTATCAGTAGACATGCCATTCTCTGTACTTTGCTTAGCTTTGCAGCTGTGCTTTTCAGGTTGGTTCTCTCACCTCATATAAGCGCGCCGTATGTGATGTTTTGTTACCACAGTATGGGTGTAACTGAAAGACGTGGCCAAACTTTAAGAGCGTAATATATGGATGGAAAATATGAAAAAAGTTTCTATAAACATGGTTCCGGAAATCCTTCCTAAGGGAGATACGGCCCTTTGAAATGTAGTAAGGATTTACAGTTTTTATTTTATAACAAACATTATTTTAATTAAAAGAACAAACAAAATCGAAACATACAAACATACAAATCAGAGCAACTGCTGGAAATGGTTGCCTTCAGCTACAATACAGGCTTGACAACGTCGAACCATCGACAGCCGGACACGCTCAAGAATTCCAGGAGTATTCCGAATTACATCAAAACTGTTGATGATACGTTCACTATATTTTTTAGGTGTCCCCATAAGAAGTAATCTAACGGGTTCAAATCGGGAGACCGTGCTGGCCACGCAACAGGTCCTCCTCTGCCAATCCAACGATTCGGATAATTATGGTTGAGGAATTCTCTAGCAACAAGACTAAAATGGGCCGGAGCACCATCGTGCATAAACCATAAGTCACGGCGTATTGCATACGGCACCTCGTCCATAAGCTCAGGTAGATTTTCTTCTAAAAAAATCCTATAATTTTGTCCATTTAATGTTTCTGGCAAAAACATTGGTCCTATTAAATAATCCCCTACAATACCGCCCCAAACGTTACACGAAAATTTTTGTTGATGTCTGGAATCTCGAATAGCATGAGGATTGTTGTCAGCCCACAAATGGTCGTTATGAAAATTTATAATTGAATCTCTGAAAAATTTTGCCTTATCCGTAAAAAGCACTAAACACTGAAAATTTGGATTAATGCATTGTTGTAAAAACCACTGACAAAATATCATTCGTGGCCGAAAATCAGCTTCAATAAGAGCCTGCACTCGCTGAATGTGGTATGGGTACAATAGCTGTTCATGTAGAATTCTCCATACTGTCATATGCGAAACACCTACTTCTTCAGTTACCTTGCGCGTGCTACTTTCAAGAGTCTCCATAATTCTGTTGAGTACATCCTCTTCTAATGCCGGTGTTCGTGTATTTCTTTGAAGCCCACAATCGCCACTATTACGTTGGAAAGATCCTTTTTCACGAAGACGACGATGGACTGACGCAAAAGTATTTTTATTTGGGCATATTCTATTGGGATACGTGGCAGCATACAACCGACGAGCCAAATTGGAATTGCCATTTGCACGTCCATAAGTGAAATGAATATCTGTCCATTCTTGGTTGGTGAAATTCATTATGTTAATTAATTAAATTAAGTACCTTCTAACTTTAACAATAATTAATAACTTATAAATTATAATAGTAACTGTCACTTACTTAGTGAATAAAATCGCAGCCCGCTCGGATAATAGCTGCTGTAATTCATTATTAAAAATTGTAGTGCATAATAAGTTTCAAGTCCAATTTTCTCGAAAACCGTTGTCTCTAGCGATTTAAAAGAAGAGTACCTTTTTTGCGTATAAAACCCAAAAGATGCTAAACTTGGTATTAAATTTAGAAAAAGGCCCGAAATAATAAATTTGGGGTGCAAAATACTCCCACCCTTAGACAAAACTACCCCTTCCTAACATCCTATCAAAATAAAATTTGCACCAATGTATTCACAATGAAAAGTACATCTAGAGTGGTTACTTTTGTTCATTTCAACAGCAGCGTTCTTTTGTTATAAAATAAAAACTGTAAATCCTTACTACATTTCAAAGGGCTGTATCTCCCTTAGGAAGGATTTCCGGAACCATGTTTATAGAAACTTTTTTCATTTTTTCAATCCATATATTACGCTCTTAAAGTTTGGCCACGTCTTTCAGTTACAACCATTTGGTCATTGTGGGTTTCAATCCCCATGTGTGCCCGACCATCAAATTGGTTGTATTAAGAACCCTGATGGTCTTTGTTGTGACTTTTTCTAGATGAGCATTAAAAATCAGTCTTGTATCAAGAGTAAGTCCTAGATATTTGACTTCTTTTGTCATCGAGAGCGTAACTCCGTACATCGTAGATAGTTTTATGTCATCCATTTTCCGTCGTTTAGTAAATGGAACAATTGCCGTCTTAGTTGGGTTCACTGATAATCTTTCTTTTTTGCACCATTTTTCGACGGTGTTTAGTGCACTTTGCATTGTGTTCGATACAGTTGCCCCAAACTTCCCGTTCGTGATGATGGTGAGATCGTCTGCGTATCCTAAAGCAAATACCCCGCCGTCTTCTAGTATTTGTAGTTTTTTCTATTGCCCTTGTAATTGAGGTGAAGGTAATATTGTCAAATGCTTCTTCAATATCTAGAAAAGCACCCAATGCAATATCATTGCATTGGATTGCATTTTCGCATCTGCTTATTAGTTGGTGAATTGCTAGCTCGCAAGATTTTCCAGATTGGTAAGCATACTGGTTTCGGTGCAGAGGCGAAGCCTTTAGTGCCCCGTCCCGTATATACCTGTCGGCTTCTTATTCAAGTAGTTTTAAGATGAAAGAAGTTAAGCTGATCGGTTTGTAGGATTTTACCTGGGCGTACGTAGATCTTCCTGGCTTTGATATAAATACCAACTTAAAAATCTGCCAGCTGTTTGGTATGTGCGAAAGTGCTAAGCTGGCTTTGTGTGGTTTTTCGTCAGAGCTTTTTGTAGTCGAGAACTTGTAGGTTCGTTTTCTACGTCCCTACTGTACCTTCTCCATGGGTCTCTCTTTGGCTTTATAATGGCATTGTTGTATGTTGTGAGGCTGGTTTTGTATTCGTCCCAGTTTCCGCTTTTCTTGGCTGTATTAAATAGCCTTCTGGTGCGTGCCTTTGCTTTGGCAAGCTCTCTGTTCTACCAAGTTATCTTGCTAAGAGTTTGTTTGACAGTTTTTGGGCAGCTTGCTTCATAGGCGGATTTTAATGAATTAACGATACTATCCTTCATTAGTTCTAACTCTTACGTTGATTTTGCAACTGTGGGACAGTCCTTGATTTGGCCCTCTAAAGTTTTGTTGAACAAATCCCAGTCGGTTTTTCTCGGGTTTCTAAATTTCATTACGGGTTCCCTATCTGATTCAATGTTGAATCAAATGTATCTATGATCAGATAATGAAGGTTCATCTGATACATGCCACATTTTTATCACTTTGCTTGCTTTTGAACTAGCAAGGGTAAGGTGAATAACTTCACTGCGCGACACGATTATATACGTAGGCGCATCTTCGTTATTTATTATGTGGTGTGGCGTGCATTAGCATCGCATCCAAGAATCAGCGGTTTGTTAGCCCTACTGTTAAGCAGCCTGTGGATAATGAACTCCCTCTGGTTACTCTCCTCTATTACAGATATTTTAACTGCCATTAGGTCTCTAGAACATAAATTCCACAATGGCATTAAATTTAGTGCATTTTTTACAATAATGCATGTGCGAGAGTTGTGCACAAGCTGGGCCGCAAGCAGCCATCTACCTGGACAGTTCAACCCTTTTATTGTTCCCTTGTGGATCCATGGCTCCTGGGGCAATGGCAATGTCAATATCGTGTGTCACGATATAAGCATTGAGGGCCGCTGAGTCTGTCCTACAGTGATGTATGTTTATCTGAAACACTTTCAGCATTAGATTTGCCGTCAACAAATTCTTTCTAGTTTTCGATTTATATCCATCGCCTCGTGAACATCTCTTGTAGTACCCGGTTCTATGCTGTCCTTTTTGGAGTCGGCCAGCGCCCGGAGAGTGATCCTTGAAAATCCAAGGTGCAATTAGTTGGTTGACGCTTCCACTTTCTCCCAGGATTCCTTGTCCATAAACAGGACGTAGTGGGTTGTTCTGTACCGATATTCTTTTCAATAGGGTGGCCGATTCCAGTGCTGTTCCCGGAACCCAAGTGATAACCTTCTTGGGTGCAGAAAGGTCTTTGAGATAAATAATATCTAGTTCCTTATCCTCTCCCAGTGGTTTCTTAATATTTGTCGTACCGACTAGTCACCCTTTGACTGCTTCGTCTGCGCAAGTTGTTTTCAGAAATCCCTCTTTATGGGTACATTTCTGAAAACGCGGAGAAGTTTGTCCCTTCTCCAATTTGTCAATCTATCTGAGTATCGAGGTTTTTATGACTTCGGATTTTTCAGGACTGATGGTGTTTTACGGGGACCCTTTTGGTATAATTGCAAGACGAATTTTCGTCAGACTGTCCTTGAATGTCTTTTTTGGTTTCTTCGACCCCTCGACTTCGCTTTACTGATCGTTTTTGTGATAGCGGTGTGCTACTGCTATAAAGGTTGCGTTTTTGCGCCCTTGTTTCGGCAGTGTCGCTATTGCGTTCCTGACGTGCCCGCCTTTGCTTCTTGTATAGGTGGGTTTTGCTCTCGCGTCCTCGCCATTGAAGTGGAACCGGTTGCCAACGCTCCCGATTTTCTTTGTTTCTTAAGCTTTTGCTTTACCGCCCAAAAAGTTTTTTGGGTTTTTCGGGTTCGCGCTCAGCGTCAGCCGTTATTTTTGGGTTCTGCTCAGAGTCCCCGTTTTTTTTTAAATTTTGGGTTGGTGGTTACATATATGTCCTCACGAGTGCGGAGGAAAAGAAGGTCGCCGAGCGCAGTGCTCCACTACGCACGGAAGGCCATATACAACGGGGTTTGCCTGCTACCCCGAGGTTGGAACTAGTGACGACTGGTCTTCTATCCAGTCACGCATCTATCGGCCTGGTTCTCTCCACCTTAGATTTAGGTTTTTGATGAGATTATCTCCTCTTGGTTCAGACAATTAAGCCAAGACCTCCCAGCACCGCTTGCTCGTGAGACACCTCCACAGCAGCAAGAAGTTTGGGTTTGGCTGCCGTGCTTGCTAATCAAAGTTAGCAGAGCAGCGGGAGGCATCGTTGTGCTAGTGTTGGCTCTTGCCACGGCACTACAGTTTGAGCTGGGAGAGCTGTTTTGCGTGACAGTAGTATTGGAGTACGCACGGATTCTAGGCCGCAACTCCAACACCTGCCAAGGGTTGTGCCGGCTCAACTGATGAAGCTGCGTACCGTTATATCCTATTTGCTCTCCTATCCACCACCTGGAGACGCGCCCGATAGGTAGCTCAACCCATGGGTGCGACGAGTGTTAAAGCAATAAATATTACAAAACTAACAAATTTACTTTTTCTTAATAGATCTTTCTTCAAATATAGTTAACAAATAAAAACTGAATTGAAGATTTACACAAAATATGCAAGTGGTACAAATATTTGGAAACAAAGTGTACGTGCAATGTTTTTGTATAATCTTTTTGTTATATTTTGGAAAGCACAAATAATAATCAACTACCACGTTTGTGTCACAAAACATTGTTTTCCATTTAACATTTTGCAAAGCGACAACGAGCGTGAGTGTGCAGCTAATAAGAAGAATAAATAATTTTCAGCAATTCCAGGGGAGCGTACAGCACTGCAGCTAGTGTTACGTGATAGAACAATCAAAGCAGAGATAGAGTAATTTTGTGTCATTTAGTTTAATGACAAAAAACTCTTCAAACATAGCACAAACTCCGTATACAATATTCTTAAGAACAGAACTAAAATTAGAATTAGAAGATAGTGCAAGACTATTCAGAAATGAGCAAGAACTTTAACAATTTCGACAAGATGTACAACATATAGTGCGGGGAGAAAAACAAAATTTTGTAATCGGTCATACCACAGCATAAATCATTTATAAGGAAAAACAAAAGGTAACGCTGATAGTTTTAGAAATATTTTGAAGGAGGTGACAATATGATCAGCGAAACGTCTAGATTAAAGACATGGTCTAGAAAAAAGGTATTTCTGTGAAACTTTATATTGCATTTAACGTATATATCACAAAGTGTCTTAAAAATTGATAGTAAAATGTAACATTTAGTAAATTACATTAAAAATTATTAGTTGCGAATTTTATATCTACGACCATAGAGTCCTTATAAGGAACGGGAGGAATTAGAGTTTTTAATAACACATATTACAACAATCATTTTAAGAACTTATCTTCAAATACAAGCTAAAGGGCGTGTCTGTGAAGTTTAGCACCACATTCCAGAAATTTTAAAAATATTTTACATTCCTTATGTTAAAATCTAGCATGACACACTTCTGTCTACAGCACTATTTTTTTTTAATTTTCTGTCGTAAAGAATGTAAAGCTTTTTATATAATTGTTTTTAAGGTATAATATTTTATAGAACTGTCAAAAACTTCTGGACACATTTTTACTAAATGTCGTGAATCCTAGAAATCGATTGAAAATTGTAAATTAGTAAAATATTGATCTGAGAATATACATATATGCTTAACTTGAACAGTTTTTTAATTCCGATTTTTTAACATAAAGGATGTGTAGTTTTCTTAATTTTTTTATCAGGACAGACATCCAAAGGATCATCTCTCTTATCTAAGCGTTGTCAATTTTTTTTTTTAAATGATACTAAATGATAGTAAAATTAATAATAATAATAATAATTGAACAGAAATGGTTCATTTCATTTTACATTTTTTATTAAATAACTCAGAAAATAAAATATAATATAATGAATATTTCACGTGTAGTCAGCACTTTCAATAAATTCTGAAATAAAGCGAATAATAAAGTTACGTAATAACGAAATGTACTTTAGTAGTTTGTATTTCATTTTATTGTTTTGACATAATCAATCTATCTAAAGATAACAGATAATTAGCAATTACTAGATTGTGATTAAAATGCGATTACAATTTACAAGCAAAATGGATTCTGAGATTACAGCAGTTTATGGCAGTTATTTGTTTTTGAACGTATGGTATGTTTTCCGTATTTTTAGAGAAATTAATTTTTCTTATAAAAAGGCAAATTTATGGGCAATAGAAATATATGTTTCAATCGTGAATTCTGAAACAATTAGTTTTTTATCTTAATGAGACTTGCCGCAAAGAGAGACGTGTAGTTTTTAAATGGTGGCAATGGTAATGAGTAATAAGGTCACTGGCTTATGTCGGATACTTAATCAGTGCTGTATTGACAGCAAAGAGGATTTCGTAGAAATAAAAAAAAATAGATATTACTTTAAACAAGTAGACGGATGTCTCATCGAGGAATATTTAGAATTTTTACTTTAAACAATAACTAGCATTATGCAATACGTGGAAGAAATTAAATGATCAACGCAAAACTACTAAGTATTGTTAATCAACGTAAATTAAAGTTAGTAAACTTAAATATTTCTTGGAGCTTGAAAATTCTTAAATTTAATTCAAAAAAGTAGTTCAATAGTATCACTGTATGAAGATTTTTTAATTTACTTGTTAATTTTAAATAATGCGGATACTAGATTAGATTATAACTAAAATAAATATGTGAGTGCTTTTTATAATTCGTAATTTAGTGATTGGTTTTACTCGTGAAATTTTATTAGGAATATTTTACTTAAGAGTTTTCTGGAAAAGTTATAAAAACTACTAAGAAAATGTTATATAACACACGCCTAAAAGGCGCGGAAGTTGTGTTTTATGTGTACGTCGAAAAAGTAAATTTATCCTATTAGTATGTAACGGTTGTTTTAAATATGTTTGTAAAGAACGCGGCCTTACTAGCATAAAATGTGAAATTTCATTTACTGTCATATACAGATTATAAATTAAATTTATATGAGATATTTCGTGTAAACTAAATGTATAATTCACACGTACAAATTGTGTTTAATTTTAGATTATTAATTATAGTTCTACAACTTTAATTACAATATTTGCTTATCTTAATTTTTAATTAGATTAGCATTGAAATTTAAACATTGTTTCTATTTGATTTAAAGACAGTACCTTGATGTAGTATGTATACAATTTACATCAAAATATTATTGTTTTTGCATAATACAAGGGTGAAATAATAAAAGAATTGATATTTGTTTACTTGTCGTTTCTAGAGCGACTTTAAAAAAGAGTCATCGTAATTGTCTTCGAACAATTTTTTACATGCATTTGTGGAAGTACGAGTGTTTTTCCACTGCTGAAGAGTTCCAAAAAAGCGAAACGGTTGTCCAGTAGTTCACTCTGGTGACATTTTCACATTTGCATTGACATTGTTTACCTTACAATGTTTATTTGTTCTGGTTTTAGTCTGCGGCTTATTCAAAACTTATTTGAATTAGGCCGGTATAACATCAGCTTCCAACGTTTCCATCTTTATAATTTTTTACATACTATTATTTATGCATAGTAAATGTGTGCTATGAGATGGCTCCGCCATCGAATTTTACTCATGTAGTGTATTATATTTACTTTTTTCATTCTGTGCTTCTACGTCGTTGTCATTTTTCATTTTCTGTTTTTTAAGTTTTTCTTTTTTTTTCATCTAGTAGAGGAAATACATACAGAAGTTTTCGTTTTTTTTGGTGGTTTTGCGTTCTGGCGTTTCCAAATAGAGTAAATACTGTTTCAATTCGTTAATTGTCAAACACTTGATGAGTTTTTTAAATACTCGAAGATTGTCCACCAAACTTAACTGACCGACTGGTTTGTCACTATTTGCTATTTTTGCGCTTATTTTTAGGTCTTCATAATTTTTCAAGTCTAATAGTATTAGTAAAAGTTTAATATGTCAAACTACTCTCAATTGTATTTTTGATGATGTAGTTTGTATTTGCATTCCACAGAAGCTTGCTTAAAAGCCGTTTAAAATTGAAAATACTTTAGAGGAATTTAAAGCCTTTTTTATATAAGCGCAAATGATTATATAGTTAACTCAAGATAAGGATGACTTCCTCTCTATTTTTAAACAAATTTCTACGTATTTTTCAAATGATTGAAGCTAGCATCATCAACCGGTTGTGAATTTTGTGCCTGTATCTGATTTAATTAATATTATTGCAAAGCGAAATAAAGATTACTTTATTAAAAAAAAAAAAAACTTTTAACACGTTAACTGCCGTGAGAAACACAAGTATCAAAAGTTGGTTCTCAATCATTAAGTGCTTTAATAGCCTTGAGAAGCTGCTTTCCTTTCTCGAATCAATTTAAGGTTTATGCACTCTGCACTTGACTTGTATTTGTGTGCATCGATGTTTGATTCTCACAGCTTCAAACGTTTGGCCGTTAATAAGCAATAACACACCAGGCAAAATATTATTTATTATTCAAACGAAACTCGATCTCTCCCGATGTTACACGAAATTCAAATTTTAAAAAAAAACGCGGGAAAATAAAAACCCGAAATTGCACGAAATTCAAATTGCGCACGCACCCGAACTTACACGAAATTCAAATTTGTAAAAAACCCGTCGTAATAAAAACCTGATCTCTCCCGATCTTACACGAATATCAAATTTAAAAAAAAACGCGGGAAAATAAAAACCCGATCTTACCCGAACGCATTCAAATCGGTTGATGGGTGTGGCTGAAAATAAGTAGGAGTGGTTTCGACCAATCAGGTTGATTGGTAATAATTAAAGTTGGTGCCAGTGGGGCGTCATCGATTCTGATTGGTTTAAAACGGAAAAAGTGGAGGGGGAAGTTTACATGTTAATTTCCCATACGAAAAGTAAGAGGGGGGGGGAGTCGCGCAGAACATGCGAATCTACTCTACTACGAAACGAAACACTCATTTGCTTATTCTATGCTTAAGAAACAACATAACTCTTATTCAATAAATAAACTGAAAATATTTAAAAATATTAGAACAAGATATAAATTTAACGGCTATTTGGTACATGAATGAACTTGAAAAAGCAACCCAATCGGTAGTTTTTACTACATTTTACACAGGGGTATTTTGATTGAGGAAGCTTGAATTGGGCATGTTTTCGATCAACTTTTGCAAGACGATTGTTACCTACATCTTTCAAAACGTGTTTGCCTTTTTCTACTTTTGTAGAGCTTTGAATCCCTATTTTAGTTACCCCCAAAACCCGATCTTCTTTGAATTTTGATAAGTTTACGTTTTAATTTGCCACATCCTGGTATAAAATGTACGCATTTACCAAAGCAGCACCTATAATCAGTTCAATGACTAGTTTTCGATACCACTTAACTCCCCGTCGTAGTAAAGTAGTGTACGTTTTCATTTGATCCGATAGGCCAACGTAAGTTTTATGTTTATTATAATCAATTACTGCTATTGGCCTTTCACTTTTTTTGTCGCAGCGAGTGAATGTTTTGAGTTCGGCTGTATATTTTGTAGTCAGAGTACAAACATCACGTTAGGTTTTCATTTTTGAACTATCACTCCAGTAGTACTGTCAGCGGCAATATATTCTCCTTTTCGTAATTTCATGACCATTAGATATTTAGGATTTAATTTTATCTTGCTCCTGTGAATTTTAACTGGGTGAGTTTCTCTTTTGTAATTGATGTGCTACGGAAACACTGGTATAATAATTATCTGTATAGACGGTACTTCCTTCATCTAATAGGCCATCAGCCAAGGAAAGTGCCACTTTTTCGGATGAGAACTGATTTGGTGTTTTGTCCTTCCCACACTAAACTTGTAGGTTATACGTGTATCTTTTTTCCAGATAATTTATAAACTTTTATACCAAATTTGTGCCGTTTATTAGTTATATACTGATGAAAACTTAAACGCTCCCTAAAAGGAACTAAAGTTTTGTCTATATAAACATTCTGTTTGGGAACAGGTTTTTGGAAAATTTGAATTAATAAATTTTTTGCAATCTGTCTTTTGTCACCACTTTGTTATTATTAAAATGCCTTATTTTGAACATGAGCTGAAATTGATTTCGAAGCCTTACATCGTTCACTTAGTTGTCATACAGAACGCTTTTGGACCAGTATGATTCTATTGAAGCGTAATGACACAAGCCCATACAGATTTAAATTCCAATGAAAGATTTCATTAATTGTGAATTCGGGCTTGTGGCAATCTGACTGATGCTTTGCACTGACGTGCATATCTGTTTGTTTCTGTGACCATTAATTGTTAATTGTTAATTAATTTGAATTACGTTGTTTATTGTGCTTAATACACTGTCAGAAATGCCTTTGTATGTAGCGGAAGTGATTGGTCCATTAACAATTTTTAAGCATTCACGAGGTGGTTTGTCATCATCACAATCAGAAGAATCATTAGAGCACTCTGTAACATATTCATGTCCCGATCTTCAAATGACCCCTTAACATCTTCATCCAGAGATACATTCCTGCATTAGAATCCTCAACTTTTCTTGTTCTTTTTCGTAACTAATTTTGTTATAAAAACGCATTTTGACAACAACAAAAACTATGTCACACAACTCAAACTCAATGAACGAATCTATGTGAGAAACAAAGTCTGATTGACAATGCCATTTGTGCAAACTTTAGGTATATTGATATCCTATAACAAAGTTTTAAATTCATTTTAAAGGTATGCTATTGCAATTCCCTCTGGGTGGTACTATACGTTATTTTCGATTTTATTTTGATAGTTTGTAATGGAGGTTATAGAGGTTTTTTAAAACTAATTTATCAGAATACTAATATTTGTACAGTTAATCACAAATTCAAACTTATTTACTTTTTAAAGTAACCAAAATTTCCCATTTGTGTGACATTATATCTGTCAAAATAAAGGTGCTTTTGTTAAAATATCCTTGCCTATATAGTATGGCAGAAAGTTATTGCATAGTGAAAAAAAAAAGATTACTTTATCAAAAGAAACTTTAAATAACGCATCCTATCATAAAGTTTTGAATTTATTCTGAAGGCATGCTATTGCAACGCCCTCTTAGTTTGTACTTTACTTTATTCTTGACATCATTTTGACGGTTTGTAATAGAAGTTATAAAAGTGTATTTTAAATAGAGAAAGCCTGTATTTTATTAAAATAAAAAAAAATAGGCGATAAGATCTGCGCATGCGTGTATTTTAAATAAATAAAAACTTTATTACAGAATCAGCAAAAATAGCGTTGCAATAACTCTCTACTGACAAATCTTTATTTAGCGAGAATAGTACTTTAGCGACATAGTGCTTATTATCGACAAATTATGTCTACCAGTGGCGGTTCGTTCATAAGGGCTCTAGGGTGCAAGTTTCCCAGACTTATGAATTAAAATATTTAAACATTTTTAGGATATAGTTATTATCTACTTTCTATTACTCCAAAACATTAATTAAATATCATCGTTGTTGAAAGCAATGTAATTTAAGTAGGTATTTTTTATGTCCGCGCTACAACTATTGGAGTCCACGTTTGTATATGTAGCAGAGAAATGTATCGTGACTATGCCACCTCCACTACGAGATTTTCACGTGCAGTTTTAACGTGCGAAATGATTTGCGCTCTTATAGCACCCGGTGCTCTCAGATTCAGTACTGATTGATTTTTGGAACGTGTAGGACGTGTTCTAAGTGAAACGGTGTATTTGTCGTACGTAATTTTCGACAAATATGACAAATCAGTTACAAGCGAAAAAACCTATAGTCTAAGTTTCATCAAATTTGTCTACACATCGACATTTTGTCGAATTTCAGAATAGAAATAACGATAGTGTACCATTTTTAAACGACATCAAAGATTTAAAAAGAGTGTATTTTATTAATAACAGACAATACAGATAATATACAACAGTTTGCCAAACATAACAATGTTTCCAAAAAAAGAACCAATTAATAATATCGAGTGCAGAAACAGTGTTTTGGGAAAGAAGTTTGCTATACAGTAGTCTGTAAAATGAAGGAGAGTTGTTTATACAGGGGTCATTTAAAAGCTGCGACTTTATTAAATACAAAAGCGTTTACGGAATACGCACCAACATTGTCAATAGCAATTTTGAATAAACAAAAACTGCCACAACGGCCATATTCGGAAGCTTCAGGTACAAAGGAGTATTTTTCTTCACTTAAATCGATAGTAGTAGCTACAGTGTGGATGAAAATTCTTAATAGTTGTAATCGTCGGAACCGATTGTTGCAATTGAGAGCTATTTCGCTAGACACAGCAATATAAAATACTCACACTTTAATAGTTCAAATAAATGAAATGAAAAATCATTGGGAAACGCTATTGTTAGAGGCTAAAAATGCGGCAGAAACTTACGGTTACTCAACAGAATTACATTTTCCTCGAAAATCTGACCGAGATGTTCTTAAAGAAATATCAGAAAAAAATGTATTTTTTGTAGTAACGGATAAATTCAACCAAAAAAATAGTATTATTTTCACAAATTTTTCAACATAGACTCCTGACAAAGTACATCATTGCGAAATTGCTACAATCATTTAAATAATATTATGTATATGTAGTTAGTCAGAAATTAAGGCAGAAACATCAAAACGATTTGATGGATAATTTTAGACAGGAATTGTTGCATTTAAAAGGAATTTTTATTGAGCATAATTTAGCTAAAATGATGTTAGAAGCTGTAGTTTCTTTGCAATAAATACATGTACGACTTTGCATAACATTACGTAAATTACTTAAACACCATATACTGAGGTAAAAAGAGAGGGGGCCCCATTATATGTATTTATGATAGGCCTTAAAATTTGCCACGGGGCCTGACCTTGACTGTCATCAAGGGCAGATGTATGTGACTATTTGAATCGATGCAGTAAGTAGCGTTATCTTTACAAAATTTATTTAATTAAGAATTAAAATGTAAACAAATTCTTCTAAAAACAATAAATTAAGATTAAGAATTAAGACTTATTTGGTCTTTTTCCCTGTATAAGTGTTAATACTGTTATGCATTGACTTGTAAGTTTCCACTTAATTTAAATATTTTTTGAATGTTCAAATTTTATTTTCTTATATCTGATGTATATACTATGTATAATATAGTTTTGAACTATAAGTAAACTGTAATTAGTCCAGTAAGGAATTGTTAGCTATTATATTGTTTTAGTGTTGAAAACACTTATATGGAGCTTGAGTCGAAGGCTCGTGTAACGCAACGATGAAACGCTCAGATGAAACAAATCTGGAACTTGCGGTGGTGCCCAATTTTACTTCATTTTTTGTATTTTTTGGATACAGTGTTTATTATTATTATTAAAGATATTCCTTATGTTTCATTTTATGTTTTAAAAATATAATAAGTCTTAATTTCACTCAGCAGTGATGAAAAATCATTATAGTAATTGCAGAATTAGATCCGCGCGAGCTTCCGCCTTATACGCTGCAGAAACGGAAAATTGTATAGTGTATAAGTATAACTAATAGTTTAAGAGTTACTGAATTTTAATGTAATTTTCGTGCAACTTTGCACACTTGTATCTTCTAAACTATTGAACGTAATTGTACCCTGTAAATAGCTATAAACCGTGGTGACACGTTGAAATTAGTTTAACGTGTCACCACCGTTTATAGCTATTTAAACTTTAGGCACATAGTAAAATCACACTATGAGATGGCTCTGCCATCAAACACTTTTGAATTGTAATTGTACCCTTCCGCCGACTTTTGTTCTCTATAAAGATATTTATGTGCAACTTTTTTCTATCTTGCACCGTTTTAGGGTAATAGTTTATTGGTTATTTTAAATTATTAAGCAAATCACTTCAATACAAAAATTGTGGCAGTTTCGATGCTCGTATAATATTACGACATCGATAAAGCTACCCTTAGCCGCAAAAAAAGCCGCAGTAGTCACCAAAAGCAACTCGACCGAAACACACGTTCTACTAAACCGATCATTTATGTTCAAATTTTAAAATGCGTAAACGAAATAATTTAATAAACCTATTTTATAAAGTTTTATAATAAAAACTATCAGTATTTACTAGTTTAAATCATAAACGATTTCACTGTAAAGTTATCAACATAGGTCGAAAGTAGGTAAAATAAAATTTGAGTAAAATTTGAATGTCAAAATTGTATCAACAGTCAAACAATTGTAAAGATTATTAGCGTTATAAATCTGTTAAGAGTACAGAAAGAATTCATGTTAAAGTAAAGTTAATCTTTTTAATGCCTTTTTATAGTCAGTAGCGCATTTGTTTAATATTAATAGGAGAAAAATTGTAGAATCGATAAAAAAAAGAGAATTTAATAAAAAGGCATGTTGATTATTTTACGTCGCAAAATGTTTTTATTGCGAGTCCAATCTGCTGTAAGTTTTCTTTAGATATGACAAGGAATCGCGAACGCGACAAACTGTTGAAAAAAATTCAATTTTTAAACTGTGGATGCGCATTTCCAAAGATGAAATCTCCACTTTGCAACTTTTACATCTGAAAGGATGTAGCAATGTAGCTCGGATAGTGTCATAATTTTAGAAACTGTAGAACTGTGAACCGCCATAAAACTCGGGTAAAATCCAGTAATCATTTAGTTTTGTTGTTTTTTTAAAGTGTGGTGAAGCAATTGTCAGGAAACACGCGATATAAATTGTTTGTTTAATCATTGATTGATTTATTTAATCAAAGTCTGGCTAAATTTCTGAATGTTCCACGTTGGCTCTAAAATTGGTTGTGTCTAGAGAAAATTTTACATTTATCCGAATGCTTTCAAACGTATCTAAGCCAGCAGAAAATGAGTCAGCGGACGTGAATCACAATATTTCGACCTTTCCTTGCATAACATGCTTGTGAGCGCAATATTATTATTTGAGCTGACTTTTTCCCTTGAAAATATTTTGTGTTACATAAAGGTTGATGTTTTGAGATTTTGTTGCTTGTTTTGTGTTTCTTACCGTACATCACTTAGAAAAGAAAAGCTAAGCGTTACCAAGACAGCCCAAACACCCATTTTTGTGCTTTTCTAGAAAAAAATTCTATGAAAGATGTACCCACCAGTTTGTAATCGTTTCGCACTAAACTATTACATACTACTAAAGCTGTAATTGGGAAACAACAGCCGGGACTGTTTGGATTTAGAGTTTTTAATACTAATTCAATGCCGATCACAATTTCCGTTCCTCTTGGAGAGATAAAGGGCAAACAAATTGAACTACAAAAATAGAAAAAATTAGTGACGCCGGCCTATTTACATGCCATGATGTTTGTTCGAGTACATGGATAACGCTTTCTCTATAAGTCATTGGTGTTGCTGATTCATCATCTTCCAGCGATGAAGAGGTTATGGGAAACGATTCTCAAACATTTCATGGACAAATGTTAAATACAAACAATTGGTGAATTATCATACGACCATATTCTCGTTTAATATGTACCTAGAATTTAGTTTGTGTTTTTTTATTTTTTTATTATTTATGTATGCATTCTTATTTTTGAAAATTGTAATAAACCTTGTTCATTATATTACGTAGGTAATACTGTGTTTGTTTTCAACACCTTCCGATAACTACAAGATTTGCGATATCTGTAAATTTTTTTATTTGTTTATTTTTTTATTTTTACTCTTTGAGACAAGGGAACCGAATTACTTCTCAAAAATAATATATTTTCCAAATAAGAGTACGCAATAATAGCACTTATTCGATCGAATACGTAACATGATAACATGAATTGTGTGAACTCAAACAAATCTGATTTTATTCATGTTTGAGCTTAAAATTTGGCTTCTAACGAGCCAACGAGCAAACAAGCGTTTTTTCCTGTCTGAGCGATCGATAATTAACTTAGCGAAGTGAAAAGGTGCAAAGGGGTATAAGATATATGCTTTTGAAACTTTAGTTTTTTTCAGTTTTACAGACTTTATAGTGATGCGTTTTGTGTTTTAAGAATTATTTAAAGATTAAGGTGAGTTCATCTAAAATTTATTTTTTTTTAGATTTATTAAAACATTAAAAGTCAAAATCTTGCATCTCAAAAATCCTTTTATACTTGATTATATAAACATTATTGTTAATTGAAGTAAATTCAAACAGAATAATTGATAAGCACTAATATTACGATTTATAAAAATTTATAAATTTTGAAATAACTTGAAATAGTAATTTTGAGAAAATACTTTCGAGTTTGAGTTTGAGACGTCGAAACATTTCAATTTTGTATGAATAATTTGTCAATCTGTTTACTTACGGCTTAATTTTTTTACAGTATACAGGATGTCAGAAAAAAAGAAGAAATTGTCTGGATATCAAAATTTGCTGAAAACCATGTCAAAATTACGTATTTTTTTCCAAACCCGAGTCTACTTTGGCAAATATTAATAACAACAATAATACAGCTAAATCTCAATATTCTGAACCTGTACTTGAATCAAGTATCAGCAGCAGACAAGAAACTGATCTTCTAGAAAGTTATCCATCAACATCTTCAAATTCCGCTGATAATGAGAAATCAACACTTTTCAAAATTACCAGAACGGAAAATATGAGTCAACTTTCGAAAGATGCTGCACTATGGCCAACGAAATTACGTCCAGATAATATTTAAGAATTAGTAGAACGTGGCCGTGGTCATTATCAAAACAAAAAGGATTTTCCAATAGTTACTATTTCTTTAGAATTTTATCGAACAAAGAAAAAATTGAGCGTTTTTGGTTGTTGTATTTTGAAACAAAAATTTTACTTTACTGCTTCTGTTGCAAAATTTTTAATAACAGCGATTTGGAATCTGCCTTAGTAATGAATCTGGTTACAGTGACTGGTAGCATTTAAGTGAACATTTAAACGTTCATGAAAAGAGCAAGTTATATATCGAAAATGTTCTAAAATTGTTAGATTTTTCTAACCGTTTTAATAAAAATGAAATAATTGATTCTGAAATTCAAAATGTAATAAACAAAGAAACTAAATACTAGCAAGCTTATAGAAAGAATTTTCTACGTGATTCAGTCAGTAAAATTAAACTTTTCGTGGAAGTAGTAATAAGTTGTTTGAGAAAAAGAAAGGTAACTTTTTAAAATGCATAGAAATGATTTCCAAATTCGACCTGATTATGTCAGAACACACAAAACGCTTTCAAACAAAAGATTACAAAACTATCTCGGTGATAAAATACGAAATGAAGTAATCAACTTGATCGGTGAAAATATCAAATCCAAAATTTTAGAACTAACTAAAAAGGCAAAATATTATTCCATATTATTAGACTGCACTCCTGACTCTAGTCACCAAGAACAAATTTAAGTTTGTATAAGATTTGTTAATTTAAAGGCACGGGAATTAGTATAGAAGGTTTTTATTATTTTGTCCTATAGATGATGTGTGGGGTGGAGGCTTGAAAATTTTTTTTGTCGGCGCTAGAGAAAGAAGGCTTAAATATCAATGATTTGCGGGTTCAGGGTTACTACACTTAAATATGCGTAGTAGGCATAATGGTCTACAAAAAAATATTTTGGATTTCAATCCGCGAGCTTTCTTTGTTCCTTGTTGCAATCATACCCTAAATTTAGTCGTCAATGATGCCGCAAAATCGAATACTTTGAACATCAATTTTTTTTCTTTCGTTCAAGAGCTGTTTGTATTTTTTTCAGCTTCTACTAAACGCTGGTTAATTTTGAAATCTAATTTATCTAGTGTAAGGTATCATCTTGGGGAGATTTATGATGCTCTGTTTGAAATAAGCGAACGAAACTTAAAATTTTGAGTTCATTTGCATTCTTATATTGTGGTATATTTTAAGTAAAGTTAACATTGTTAGTAAAATTATTCAAAAACCGAAGTTTGATGTTGCTCAGTGTTGTAATCATTTAAATAATTTGAATAATTTTTTGAAAACTTATTGTTCCGATAAAGATTTTAATGATCTATTGATTGGCGCTAAAGAAATAGCATCCATCTTGGACATAGAACTTAAATTCAAAAAACAATTAGTTCTAAGACCACGAAAAAAAACATTTTGATTATGAACGTGACGATGAACCGATCCACGACGAAACTTGAAAGTTCAAAGTTTTGTTTTTTTAATGCTCTAGATGTAATTATAACATCAGTGGATGAGACATTCCAATTACTTTCTTCTTACTCTAATAATTTCGCGTTTTTATGCAATGTTGATAAATTTAATCTTGCTATCATTTCAATAGCAACGGACCAGCTAAAAGAATTAGACACCGAAGATTTAATTAAACAATTTGCAAAAATTAAAGCAATTCACTTAGCTAAAATATTAATCACAATTGCATTATTAAAATAATATATTGTTTTGTTTTTATTTGTCGATCAGTTTCGTCCCGTGATATATAAATGAGAATTTTTAATGTTTTAAATATTTTTTTTATTTCTTGTGCTTTTGTATTATATATTAAATTTGAAACTAAAATACAAAAATTATGAGTTTTGATACTGTTAGAATATATTTCTGTTTTCTATAAGTTTATATTTATGTTATGTACCTCAATAAAAAAATACTTGTAAAATATAAAAATGAAAACAAATTTATGAAAATATTTTTTGAAATTATTTTTCAATAGTGGATGATAATACCTAACTTAATCCGTATCTGTACTCACATATAAACGTAATACAAATTTGGGGCGTTATTTTAAATTTGCACAAGGGCGCCGAAAGTGCTAGGCGCGGGCCTGACTGTAATAATAAAGTATGATTGAACTATATTTGCTATACGTAGATTCAAATCAGTAAATTAAAAACAAGTCAGAAATATAAATGTTCCCATTATTTTTTTTGTACAAAGTACAATATAAATTCTTTTACTAATACGCCACACATTTAAGTAAGTTTTACTTACCACTATCATACAGATTAAAACAAGTATGTAATTAAATTAATTAAAAGATCAAAGTTACTTTAGACCCGCATTTACAAACAATAGTTTGTAAAATATAATTAATTAAGTTTGATTAAACTATTTAAGACAATATGATTAAATTGATTTCCTCGAGACTAATTTAAATCTTTTCTTTTTCGTATTGTGTTAAATTAGTGTACTACGTTTGTTTATTTAATAAGTTTACATTGTATTTTTTAATTTTTTTGTAATTTTTGCTAGCATAAAATAAAATTACAAACGGAATATATCTGGTTTTTTTGAAATTGAAATTTAACGCTTGCTGTTTACTTTATATATACATAAGTTTTAAGTGTAAGGTATTTAAACACTTCTTTTACGATATGTATTTTTTAGGAATTTGATGCAACAGTTTATGTTATGTTCTAATGTAGGTTCTATTGATACATTGAAAATTCTATAGATATTAGGTTTATTTTACATTTTCACACATTTGTGTTTTTTTTAATTATGTGATGTCTATGTTATTATGTTCGTAGTTATTTGTGTAATTGTTGCGTTTTTAATTAAGTTTTTCTCGTTTTTTTTAGTATGACAACCACCATATATTTAAAAAAAAATATTGTGTAACACATTTTACATTTTGTTACAGATCGACTCATAAAATACAAATGGAAAAGACTACGAGATAGTTTTAAGAGAGAATTGCGTAAATTTCCAAATCGCATTCAAAATGATACAGACGTTTTGTTACCTGCTTATGCACATACACGCAAATGGCAGTATTTTTCTCCGATGTTGTTTCTACTAAAAAGTTTTCGATCTTCTAAAACTGGCACTGGGTCGAAAAAAAGTAGAAGACGCACATTAACTGATTTTGAATATAGATTTAAAGAAAAACAACTTGAAATGAAATTTAGATCACAAACAAATCTTTGTCAAAACATAGATGACTCTAACGACACAGATTTTTCTTTTCTTTTATCTTTATTACCGTATTTTCAAAAATTAAGTCTACTGAAAAAGTTATATGTTAGAAGAAAACTGCATAACATTTTAGTAGCAGAATTAAGAGTGATGGCATCTCAACTCTCTGAATCCAGCGTAGCATCGACACAAGAAACAAAATAAACATTGCATCTTTTTGGTCATATTGTGAATATTTTTTGTCTATATTAGTTTGTAAAGTACTCTATGAAACTCATGATAGGCTTTCTGTTAAATAAAATTGTTAAACTGCAAAATTGTGTTTTTTTATATATTAAATAAATATATATACAATTTAAGGTAAGTTGAAATGATTTAAAGAATCATTCGATGAAAATATCTAAACAAAACATAAAATGTTCAAAAAAAATGTGTTAAATTACTCTTAAAAAAATAACTTATGTCTGCTGTTACATTTCGAAATTACATATGTGTTTGTTACATGTTGCAATTATCTCTTATAGCCAACTGTCTCTGCACTACCTTAGATTTATCGTATTATTTAATTCGGAATTTGTTTTAGGTAAACACGCGAAAGATAAATGGAAAAACTTGAGAGACCATTTTAAAAGAGAAGTTCATAAGATACCTGATTTAGTTGAAAATGATCCAATCAGTTTACGAAACGCTTATACGGGAAAATGGAAATACTTTCCATCATTAATGTTTCTCATAGACCTTGTTAGACCTTTGGATTCAACTAGATTAGATGATATTGAATTAGACAATGATTCTATTAAAAATGATGAAGGAAACGATCATGGTGCAGACTTTGAAATGTACCGAGACGAAGACAGCAGCAGTTCTCCGTTGGCGTTTAATTCGAGGACGTCATCCGAAGCATCCAATTCAAAAAACGAACCAAGATCGTCGGAAAATGATAAACATATTGACGATTCCGATCTTTACTATCTGCAATCACTTCTTCCGTATTTTAAAGAGTTGTCACCGTTAAGAAAGTTACAAGTTCGTAAGCAATTTGAAAATGTTTTAATTGGAGAGTTAGCGGCAGCTACAGCGGAGGCTTCACAGTTACCACCAACTGATACCATCATTAAATTGGAACACTCGGCACAATTTGATTAAGTGTTATTTAGTTTAATTATATGTATGTTTATATTAAATATAATTTTATAGTTTAGCTTTTAAAAGTTATTTGCTACGTCCTTGAATATCATCAACACTTTATCGACACACATTATACATCGCTAATAAATTATTTTTATAATTTCAAAAACATTTTAAACAATTCATTTATTAATTATTTAACATTTATTAAAATATAATTAATGAAAATCTTCAGAAAAATAATAATTACAGTCTAAAACAGATATCAAATAATGAAAACACGATACTTGTAAATACGATCAAATTAATACGATATATTACGTGCTATCCCTCTAATATATTTAAGATTTTAATCAGGATTATATTGATTAACAGTTCTCTTTATACGTTGAGCCCAATCCCTATATCTTCTCTTCGACGCTTGCGGTTCGATTCCGTTTATATATTGTTCTATTCGAATTTTATTTAAGTTTTTTTTTTACGCAATCAATGAATTTCCAAATATTAGGATGTAGCGCCTCGATCTGTTCCTGAAATCCTCGATGCCAACTTTCTACAGAGTTGATCGTTTTCGGTAAATTTGCCAAGACCGTGTCATAAACACTCCATATTTCATGAGGGTATTGTGGTGGTCGGCGCTGTCTCCTATTTAGTCTTCCAAACCATGGTACGTACCTTATGGATTAGTCGTCTACCAACCAGTACACAGGGAATATTGACTACTTTAACGGACAAAACCTTAGGCGTAGTTTCTATTGTAGCAGACAAATTTCAAGAAACTCTGCAACCCAAGAAATATGTTGCTTCAATAAATAATCACAATGAAAATGACGAGTTACTAAAATAAGATCGAGAACTTAAACTGAAAATCCAGAACATAATTAAACAAAATTCAACATCAGCAAACAACACACAATACCGAAGACACTCCCATAGCAGATCGAAGAAGAAGAAGCATCAGGTATGTGTTTCTAACATGACAAATTGAAAGAAAAAGCTAGGAAGTGTATCAAGTGATGCTCGTTTGTTGACGAAGGAAACGAATAAGGCGATCGACCACTGCTACCATCGATCCTTTGAATAGAGTTAGCTGCCTAATCATTATCGATAAAGTGACTAAAATACAGTTTTTGATTGATACCGGTGCGGATGTCAAGGATTCCGAACAATACAAAACTTCGTTATAAGCTGCAGATAACTCTACAATCAATACCTACGGCTTAATTGCATAAAGTATAGATATAAGACTAAGAAGGCAATTCACATGGCAATTATTAGTTTCCGACGTAAATAAAGCGATAATCGGCTCAGATTTTTTCGATTATTAGTCGATATCAGAAATAAAAATTGATTGATGGCATAACACAATTATAGTCGCCATGCCAAATAAACCAATGTGAACAAACCACATTACGTACAATTGATGTAAGCAATGACTATCATAAGCTGATTGAAGAATATCCTTTAGTAGCAAAACCATGTACTTCAACGAAGGTACTAAAACTAAAAACAGCACATGGGATTGAAACTTTACCAGGACACCAAATCATGTGTCGTCCTCGAAGATTTGAATTCATGATGCAACAAGTGATAGTAAGACCGTCTAAAAGTAATTGGTGTTCACTATTACATCTTGTTGAAAAAAAAAAATAAGGAATTCAGACCGTGTGCCTTGAACGCAAAAACTGTACATGACTGCTATCCAATTCCACATATACAGGACTTGGCACAATCTCTCCATGGTAAAACAATATTTTCTACCATAGACTTAGTGCGAGCATTGAACCAAATACCTGTGCATTCGGACGTCATCCACAAAACAGCCAGAACTACACCTTCTGGATTGTATGAATTCACACGTATGTCATTTGGCTTGAGAAATGCAGCACAAACATTTCAACGTTTCATCAATGAAGTTGTGCAAGATTTCACTTTTTGTGATGGTTACATTGATGATTTGCTGGCCATTTTGAGCATCTCCGACAGGTATGTAATAGACTACAAGAATATGGTATTACAATAAACTCGTCAAAGTGTGTTTTTGGTAATCCCGAAATTATTTTTCTTTGCCACACAATTAATAAAGATGGAACAAAGCTTTACAAGAAAAAGTAGAAACCATTACAAACAGCTTCGACGATTTTTAGGAATGGTAAATTTCTATAGACGATTCGTGTCTAATGCGGCATCAGTCCAAAGTCCATTTTCCTCTGTCTTTAATGGTAGATGCATCAAACCATGATGTTGGAGCAGTTTTGAAGAAGTAGACGGTAAATGACAGCCTTTGTCTTTCTATACAAAACAATTCAACATGACACAAGAAAAATACAGTACATACGACCGTGAACTTATGGCTGCTTATTTATCTGTTAAGCGTTTTTGACATTTTCTGGAAGGTCGCAACTTTATATTATACACAGACCACAAACCACTCGTTTATAAAAGTTACAAAAGTGCACTACTAGACAATTTCGACATCTAGACTTTTATAAGTCAATGCACAACAAATATCCAGTATGTTAAAGGAACTGAGAACGTTCCAGCAGCAGATCTCTCTAAAATTAAAGAAGATTCATTTCCTCGAGTATAATGTGTTATGTTAAAAGTTAGTAGTTCAATTCTCGAGTACAAAACTTTCTCTTCAAGTATGAAATTTGTCTGTAGAACCCCCTACTCTTTCGTCGAAATGTCAAATTTTAGACAATATATTAAATTTCACTTTCTGTAAGACCATCGACGAGCTCTGTATTTTTACGCCAGGTGCGACCTTCACCTTTAGATCGTTTCACGCGAATATGCGATTAAACTTGTAAAGGCTAATTCGGGGTGAGTTTGTAGATTTCTTTTTTTATTGGACGTTTAATTTAATTCTGTGCTAATTGTCTGTAGCGGATTTCGGTACCCACCACATGTTGACCGTTATCACTGAAGATAACGAACAGGTGGCATAGTTGGGAAAACTTCCATGACGTCACGTTATTTAAAACGTTATCTACACCGTTAAGGGTTATAAACTTTTAGGGTTGTACCTCTTTTGAAGATGAACTACTACGAAAACATAGAGAAATGATGCGCATTTGCGACCTCAAATGATTGGATGCTAAAGGGAAACATTACTTGTGTTAACGCTATATGTTTGTTTATGTTAGATTTAATATTATTTTTTAGGCAACTCAAGTAAGGAATTAGCTAATCCCTTACTGTATAAAACCTAACTGTGAGTATTACTATTTCAATTTTTACGATTTCTATTTCGGTGGTCATGTCGATTGTTGATCGTACGTGCATGTTAGGTTAACACAATTAATAATAAGATCATTTTGTGCTTCACAAACTCGTATGCAGTACGCGTTGAGTCTCGAAGGCTTAAATTGTTTTGTTTGTAGATTTTAAATTTGTGAATGTAAATTCATACTTTCTGCTTATGTAAAAGTTTAAACCGACAGGGTCAGCTTATTGTACGGTGTGTTGCCCAGTATACTGGGCAAATTATAATCAATTCGACCCACAAATCAACGTTTGGAAAATTTAGATTTATGAACCTTCTTCATCCTCTTTGGAATTATTACCTGTGATAAAATAAATATATATTCTGTGTTATTTTTTCTATGGTGTTATTTGCCCTTTTCCAGCTACGGGTAGAGTGAGACAGTATCTCCCTAATTAAATCTTTCATCGTCTTGGCGCCTTTTTTTAGATTTAAGTTATAATTTCGCATCACAAAGCCTGCGATCCCTCTCCGGAGAAGAGAAGAAGAAGAAGACCTGATTTTCTCGTGACACGTTAGTCTGTACTGTGATGTTTCAACAAACAATCGTCCTCCATACATTACGAAACCCTTTTGTGCACAAGTCTTCAACAATCTACATGGTTTAGCACATCTTGGTGCAAAAGCAACAACAGAGTTGATAACGACCTCTAACAAATCTTTCGTAACTTCCTTCATATTAAAAAAAAATCTGCACACAATCAGAAATTTTGAATGGAATTTTTAATATATGCGTTGAATAAGTATTTATAGAATGAAACAAATATAAAAAATTGAATTAAATTTTTAAAAAATCTTTTTGTTTCAAAAAGCGTTGTCGTCAGTTTTTTTATCGTTAGCAAATTGTAAAGTTAAATACTCTAGAACCGTGGTGTTGAGCTTTAAAAACTTCAACCTATGCACCAGCTTATTTCGTTATTAGTGGACGTTAATTTGAAGAAGCTTACTGATAAGCTAAATTAGCCCCCCACTTTCATTTTTTAAATTATATATTTCAGTCTAATGAATTGTGCTCGTTTTGTGCTAAATTGTGCTAATATTATTTTTAATTGTGCTTAATCCTTAATGTTCGGGGGCTAACTCGAACGCTAGTCTCCCGTTTTTTTCTCTTTTTTTGTTTTGCTTATTTAATGTTGTTTGTTTGTGCTCAATTGTGCCCGTATTATTTTTAACTGTGTTTAATTTGAAATTGTTAATGAAGTTTCATTCAATTTTTTTACAATATTTTTTGGTCGTCTAAAAGTGCTCGTTTTGTGCAAATGTTGCTAACTTTAAACTCATTTAAACTTATTTTTAAACAAAATCTAGAAGTTTACATGTATGCAAACCTACTGTTTTTAAATTATTTACACTATTTCAGGCTTATTTAATTGTGCTAAATACAATTTTTTACTGTTTTATTTTAATTAGATAAATACATCTGAACAAAAACGGGATACAACGTGTAAATGGCAAAAAATTCGTGAATTACTTAATTTTTAATGTAATCTAATAAGTTTTAATAAAGTAGCTACTTTATGGTTAAATTTAGAAATTCATTATTCTGGTGAAGCAGTCTCCTGTTGGTTAATTATAATTCTAATCTAACCATTTTATAGTAATAATGAAAAAAATAAAAGCATTTGATATTAGCACAATTGAATAAACAAATTTGATCAAGTTGAATACGGGTTTTTTATCGGTTTGGCTGAGTTTAGTATTAGTAACATTTAGCACAAAACGAGCAAAAAGTATTGTAAAAAACTGAATCAAAAACGTGAGGGGGGGGGCGATGGTTAAGTTAATCTCTGGATTTGTTTTAATTTTATTAACAATTCAAAATTGAACACATTTAAAATTGATAACGGCACATTTTAGCACAAAAACACTATTAAATAAGCAAAAAAAAAGAAAAACAAGTGAAGAAAACGGGGAGCACAATAGAAAATGTTATTAGTACAATTTATGATAAAACGAGCATAATTAATTACACTGGAATATTATTTAAAAAATGAAATGTAAGCGGGAGGCTACCGTACTTAATCAGTAAGTAACTCGGATAACAGATATATAAGCTTGCAAGTTTGCTTTTAACTTTCATTTTGCATAATAAGATTATTACAAGTTTGTCGTGTGGTAACTAGATGCTTAATTCATCATCAAGCTTACACGCTTGCTAAAGCAAGCTTGCTATAAACTGTGAATGCTTTTAAAAAGTACAATACACACAGCGCATGAACTGCTTGTAGAAAATTTATTTGCAGCCATTACACATTTGTAAATTCTGTTTGCAAAAATACCAACGAAAAGTAAAGCTTGACGGAATCAAAAGGAATAACCCAATATTCTACTTAGCTGGCAACTACAGACCAAAACTTAAACGTCTGTTGTTTGACGACCTCCAACATGTTTCGAACTGTCCTGCAATTCAGTTGATCTAAGCCGCAACCAAGCTTGGGTACTGCGAATTTCAATAATAACTGTTACTTATAATAACATTTTGTAACTAAAGAAGTATTTTTGGTGCGAAGCAATTATGTAATAAAATATGACGCACTTACTAAAAATTTCAAAAAAATCTAATAACAATGGTCTGAACAGACCTTTTGTGTTAAAAAAGTAACTTATAAAAGTTAATTGACTGCAATCACTTTAAATTACAGTTGTAACGGTGTCTATGTTAATTACAGAAAATAATGAAATAATAGTCTGCAAACGATAAAATAAATTAATTGAAATAGAAGCTGAAGTAAGTAAATACATAAGCTACATTTAATTACGATTCATAATTTTCTTGAAAATATTTAGTGTCTATTATGTTTCACCGCAAACGACGACAAAAATCTAATTTAGTCAAAGTTAAGTTGCAATCCGATCTGAAGACAAAACAAAAACTCTGATGAGGCGGAACGTATTATTTTCAATTTTAAAAACGATACTGTTTCCATTTAGCGGATTCCATTCAACACAGAACTACTTTTGCGGAAGAAGCAAAAAAAAAAGTTTAAAAAGTCTGGAACAACTTGAAAACCAAGCCAATCCTGTATCCATAAGGTTCAAGCCAAGTCAAGCTTTTATTTTTAAAAAGCTTCACTTTAAAGTCCAAGTCAAGCTTTTACGTTTCAAACCAAACTACTTAGCTTAATAATAAGACTAGTTACTTTAAAAATTTTTTTGGTTTTAAGAGGTATTCTATTGAATATAAGTACGTTGTCACTTTCAACAAACTTTAAAAAGGCAATTGAAGTGAAATTGAAAAGATTCTTTAAGCCAGCGTTTCTCAAAGTGTGCTCCGCGGAGCCCTAGTGCTTCGCGGAGTGTTTTTAGGGGCTCCGCGAGCAAATACATGAAAAAAATTTATAGTAATGCGTAAGCTTAAAGAAAACTAATATTTAATATTTAAAATCTTTGTCGTAGACTAAACTACTAAAGGTATTCTACTTCAATCTCAACAAAATTATGTTTACGTTAAAAACACGTACTGCATGCTTTGTTTTGTATAGTGCGTTATGAAGCGTAATACATAATATTTCAATTCACTGACTTCTGGGTATTAAATATATTTTTAACACGCTTTTATTAGTTCGGGATGTATGTATGTATGTATGTAACGGAATCTTTGAGCTTAATTTTCAGCGGTTTCCAGGTGTTTGATTAACTTGAAACTTTGCATGCGTTTCACGGACCGATGACAATGCAATAATTCATTAAAAAGTTTTTATTATCCTAATTAGGATCGTCAGTATTAATTGATTTCTTTAGGGATCCTCTGCATGAGAGCGACAAAGACAGAGCGCGTGAACTGCGCAGGTGTGCATCTCGACAAAGCCTATCGCGTTTAAATCGTTCCAGTGTATTTCACTATTACCACTTCGTGTCGGAGCAGGTAATTTGCGCGCCCGCTGCCTGCCTTGGATGTGATAGCTGTTTCTCAGGTTCCCTCTCCGAGAAATAAGTTCTTACTGTCGATAACTACTGTTTCCAATACGTTTTTAGTTCGTAAGATATTTCATAATCACATGTCCGCAAAAATTGATTATTGATAAATCGAATTAAAATACGGAAAATGAATGATAGCTTAGAAAATTGAAAAAACACGCTTTTATAGGTACCCGAACTAAAAAATAGAAAATAAATAATAGTTTAAAAAACTAAAAACACGCTTTTATAAATAACCGAACTAAAAAGAAGAAAATAATTTATAATTACAAACAAAATTATTAAATTCAGAGCAATAATATATAATTATAAACAAAATCACTAAATTCAGAGTTAAAAGCGTGGGGTGCATCTATAATCATTGTTACAATTATTCTAAAGGCAGCTATCAATAAGAGGAGAATTATGAAAATATAGAAAAATCCTACAAATAACAGTTTCACTGTATAATGTCTCGCCAAGTACACGTTAAACTATTGTTACAAACAATGATAAATTTATTTCTGTGAACACAAAATATAAAAAAAAACCTCTGATCTTTACAAAAAAATTATTAAATTTAACAAAAACAGTGCAGCTGTAGAATATCTCGTCACGTATGTATTCAAACGTCGTGTTTAGTGACAGTATTATGTACGTATATCAGTCAAATGACAAATTGACAGCAATAGTCGAACTGAATACATGTTAAAACAATGATTGATATAATTAATTACAAAAAAAAAAGAAATAACAGATACTTGGCGCGAAAGACTACCGTGTATCCGGATGCACCCCACGCTTTTAACTCTGAATTTAGTGATTTTGTTTATAATTATATATTATTGCTCTGAATTTAATAATTTTGTTTGTAATTATAAATTATTTTCTTCTTTTTAGTTCGGTTATTTATAAAAGCGTGTTTTTTTAGTTTTTTTTAAACTATTTTAGCAATCAATTATGATTTAAAAATCTGTTGAATTTGGATGTACATCTAAATATAAACAATAAATAGTTACTAGTAAGATGTTTTTGATACGTACTTCTTGTTTGTATACGTATTTCTAGTTTTTATAAGAAGGTATAGGTAGATGTTAATTTGGTACCGATAAACAGTAAAAAGTGCTTTTAATGCTACACTAAAATTACAGCACATAAAATTTCAAGAAAAAGCTTACGTATTTAACTTCTTTTTTTTTAAATTGAATTTACTAAATATTTTTTTAATCTACTGAACTTTATCAAAGTAATCTACCAACGTAAACAAATTTCTTCTGGCAACAATGATTGTTCTCAGGGTTCCCAGTCAACACTTGTCTGCGTTAATAAATGGCAGTGCGTCATAGTTATTTATGTTTTATGAGCGGTGTGTTATCAATTGTTTGCAATGGAGCGTTGACTTAAGACAGGAATCATTAAAGAACCACGTACGTCAACATCAAGTTCACAAAGTACAGAGTCTGAGTCTTCTAGTTCAGGTAACACATTATTAGATTCTTAGAGCCGAGCGTTTAGAAGCCGACACCTTAATTATGCTAGAAAGAAGTAATAAGCGTTCTTTAGTACGCAAATAATCCTTAAATAAATCTCATAAGACACAAAAAAAGAGAAAGTATGACGAAAGTTACATAGCTTTTGGATTTATGAATGCCGATAGTGTGTTTTGTGTAATAAAATTTGATCAAACAGTTCTGTTTTCTGCAACAATGCTTCGTCATTTTCAATCCTTGCATCCGGAATATAAAAACAAGACGGCAGAATTTTTTTCCCGAAACGAGAGAGGCTTTTAAAAACAATCAACTTTATACCTCAAGCATCACAAAAATGCTACCAAAGCTATCTATTTTGCACAATAGCAGAAAAGGTCATAAAACCGTGTGCAATTGACATGGCAAAAAGGATGTTGAACGAAAAGTCAGCTAAACAACTGTCCATGAAACCACTTTGGAATAATACAATATCTCGTCGCATAAAAAATCTCTCAGATAACATAAAATCTGAGCTATCTTCTCGTTTAAAGTCTTTTGAGTTTTCTTTACAAATAGACGAATCAACTGATGTAGCACGACTAGCAGTATTATTCGTATTTGTACGGTATTAATACGAGCATGCTATAGAAGAGGATCTACTTATCTGTAAGCTGTTAGAAAGTAATATCACAGCTGCTGAAATTTCTAATGTTATTAACGACTATTTTTGCGAAAAAGAATTACCATGAGATTATTGCGTCGATGTTTGCACTGATGGAGAAAAATTGATAGTGGGAAAAACTGAAGAAACTGTTGCAAGAATCAAAGAAATTGGTAAAAATTGTAGTAGTCACTGTATAATTCATCGCTAAGCTGTCAAAAATTTACCGTTTCTTCTTAAAACTGTTCTTGACGAGTCAGTAAAAATAATAAACTTTATAAAGTCTCTGCTTTTAAATATGTTATTTAAGATACTGTGTGATGATATGGGTAGCCTGCATACATTTCTACTACTTCACACAGAAATACGATGGTTATCTCCGGGTAAAATTTTACTTAGATTGTTTGAGTTGCCACGTCAAATTTAGGAGCTGGTGGCAAACTTACCATTAATTCCCCGTAACTAGCTCCGGGCGGGGTTCCTATCTT
This sequence comes from Aquatica leii, assembly GCA_035610365.1. Classification (NCBI taxonomy): domain Eukaryota; kingdom Metazoa; phylum Arthropoda; class Insecta; order Coleoptera; family Lampyridae; genus Aquatica; species Aquatica leii. The sequence continues at coordinate 29,918,632 of CM069433.1, read as the reverse complement.
GAATAGATGTTATTTATTAAGGGCGCCAAGCCTAAAGGACCGATACAAACTCTGGGAAGGCCAACCCAAAGCCCCAATCCAACTCCCAAACTCACACAATTAAAATAAAGAAAAAGAATGCTGTTTTGGCTATAAATATGTGTATTGCAGAAATAATAAACAATTGTATTGTAAATAATCACAAGTATAATTAAACCCAATAACGACCACAACCCACCGAATACGAAATACCTGCAAAACAATAAACTAAACCCGTTTTGGGTAGCGCGGTTTACCTCCACGTCAAATGGCTGACGCAATCATATGCTATTTACACAAAAGAAATTAAAACTATATGTATAAGGCCTTATATATATATATATATATAAATATATTATGTACATAAAACAAATGAATGTAAAAATGTGCCACGCAGAAATAATCCGTTTCCCCCAAACAAAACTTATGATAAAATAAATACTTTGTATATTCGGTGTATGAATCCGTTTCTCCCAAACAAAACTTATAATAAAATAAATACTGTGTATATTCGGTGAATGCGGCCTTAACAAAAATTCGACGCAACAGATACAATTCGATGAAACCGAAAAAAAACAACAGTATCCGCACGCTTATAATTAGTGGTTATGTACATATGTATAAAAAGTTAATCACGTTTTCTGGTGTCGGTTTTCTTTGCATGTTATGTTTAGTTTTGTTTTTACCTTTTTTTTTTCTGTAGTTAGTATTAAGTTTTATTTCCTTCTTGCATGCAGTTTTCTTTTATTTTCTAACCAGAATGGTATTTTATTTTATTCGCATTTACTACCGTGCTCTTCGTGACTAAACTAATTATATACCTCGTACCGGTGGCTGTGATGGTCACCTGTGGATGGAGAGGGCATCCACTAATCAATTCGGATATCCTAACTTGTAAGTTAACGCTTCCAATTGTTCCAATAAAATATTTCACCACATGTATTTCGACAGGACTTCCAACACAAAAGAACCACACGACAGCTGCGACAAGACATGAAACTTTCCCCCAAATAGCCGGGTAAGACTAAACCTAACATAAGTTGCTATAAACAAACATAACGTTAACTTTTGAAGCTACCGAGGTGATGTACATACCCAGGTGGTCGGCAGATAAGAGTTACACCGTGTGGAAGTTTACAAATCCCCCAAAATTAGGTATGTCAATTAAAGAAAACTTTCCAATACAATCTATAATTGTTTCTAATTGACTGTAGCTTTGTAGCATAATCCGATTGCTCGAGAGAACTTTTAAATTCCAAATCTACAAAAGCTTACTTCCATACACGTTGGTGAAAGCAGGAAAAGTGAAATACATAATCACAACGACCTTGCTATCAGCCAATACATCACCAAGGTTACAAAACGTAATTTCCTGTCATGATAAGATGTTTTAAAATTTTAAAATTGTGCAGGTCCGGATTTTAACGTTACAGAGTTGCGAGATGAAGTGCGTTCTTTTTTCTTAGAGCATCTCTTTAATTTGGAAACTCGGTTAAGTGATAAAATGTGGTTATTTAGACTTATTTATTTAACGGAAATATTTTTTAAATTAAATAAAGTTAATCTGTCTCTACAAGGAAAAAATATCACTGTGTTTTAAGCGAATGAAAAAATGATTGGTTTTAAAAAGGAATTTTGGTTTAGTAGCGTAAAAAGTGGAAACTTGGTCTGTTTTCCAAAATTAAAAGAATTTAGTGAACAGTTCGAAACATTTAAGCTACCTAAAAAACTATCCAATGAGATTATTGAGCATCTTACACACCTACACAATACTTTGCAAATGAATGGAGTAAAACTCTGAAAAACTATTTTTAGGTAAAAGATCCTTTTACTGTTGAAGAAAAGCCCCACGGTTTTTTATCATAGGAGTACGAAAAATTTATAGATATGGGTTCAGACTCTACATTAAAAACGGCATTTGAGAACCGACCACTGTCAGAATTTTGATGTCACCTTAAACACAAGTATCCAGAACTGTCAAGAAATGCTATTTTTGTTCTTCTTCCATTTGTCAGTACATACCTTTGCAAAACTAGGTTTTCTGCGTACGTCGCCACAAAATCGAAATCGTTTGGATGCAGAGCTTGATATGGAGACTCCAACTTTTTTCTATAAAACCGAACAGAAACCGCAAAAAAAATTGCGCAAATAAGCCTCAATATCACACATCACACTAACATACCAACACTTTTGTAACAATTAACAATAAAGATCGTTTTTGAAAATTGTTTTTATTAATTTTACATGAAATTTTCTTATTTTCTTAAAATTGAAAGTTTCGATAACAGTTATTTAGTTAATTAAGCAGTTGAACAAATATATAAATATTATAAACTAAGCCAGGTTTTTGTGAACTATTAAGAATTACTAATACATTAATAATAGAAATGCGTTTAAGGCTTAACGTTTATATGGGTGTCAAACATCAGTATTATAAAACACACGTGTATATATACAATTGAAACGTTTGAGAAATTATTCTCAAGGTTGAGACCCTTCACAAAGTTTTTATCTATTTCCAGAACGTTCACCGAAAGATATAGAAAATTCTCAAAAGACAGCGGAAATGTATAAAAGCGGTACAAACAAATCATAAGCAGTTATTTCAGTAATTCGAAGTCGGCAGTGTTAAAAAGATTATTCAAGTTTAAATAAATATCAGTGTTATAGTGAATTATTGTAGCGTTTCGGTGTATTGCTGTCGAAGAATTTTCTACACTTATCAAATTGAGTACATGCTGTTAAAAACTATAGCAACTTGAACCCATTGCAGTACACTAAAGGTACAGTTTTTTTTCTGTTTTTGCCTTTTACAGGAAAAATCAAGAGAGAGTCTACGGAAGAAAACCTTAAAACATCTCTTAAATAAAGGTAAAAATGTTGACGTTCCACAGTATGAACTATTTCAAAATTTGTTACTTGATCTTATTAATTTTGCCAATTAGTTTATAAAATATGATTTTACTGTTTTGCAAAAAATCCTTGCAATCAACTAAATAATCTAATGGCTGAACATCTTGCAAGTGTTGAGCATTTTTGATTAAAATAGTTTTTCATTGATTGTATAATTCGATGTAAATTTGGTTTATGTCTTGAAAGATGTGCGGAATTTGTTTATCATATTTAATTTTTTCTCTATTTAAAACTAAAACTTTTCCACTAGTCATATAAAAAAAAGTCAAAGAAATTGATTTCTTAATTTCTTTGTTCGACAATAACACCAAAGCAACAACGGTTTAATAAAATTTATGTAGATTCATATTTATTTATATAGTCTGGAGAATAAATTTGCATAATTTGCATATAAATTTGATCAAGTTCAGTCAATCTACACCGTTCACACATTCCAATCATTTATGCGACGACCATCAAATTATTTCTTATAACAACGTTGCATTGATTTTTGTTTACTTCTAACTTAAATTATTGTGTTAAAATTGATAATAATTAGATTACACTAAAATTCATGACCTTCAAAGTTTATTCTTAAAGTCAAGTCATTTAACCAGTATTTTACATTTCTTTGTTTTGTTGTCTGTAACACTTTTTTGTTCTGTCTCCCTCGACACGCGCTCTTGTAGCAATGGCATGTGATACGAATACCAAAGGCGGAGAGTAAAAACAGAAAGCTTGAGGTCTTTATTTTTTCTTTTAATTTATTTTGCGATCAAGTAGCAGATTTAAGTTTTATTGTTTGATTACTGTTATTTTGTTAAACGTGACACGTAGTCGATTGTGACTAAACAACTTTAAGATTTTTTTCTCGATGTAGGGAGTATCGAACATGTAGTACATATTTAATTCGCCGATTGGCAATAGAAAGAACGGATAGGTCAAGTAACTGATAAACGATGACTGCTCATTCTTTTCTACGCGTACGTTTTCCTAGCACGCGAACTCTTTTCCTTAATATTTTATGCAAATCTTTCGTTTCCTTATACCAAAGTTAGAACTTCCTATACGTAACTGTAAGAATACAAATATATTTGATACGACAAGGAATATAGTTATATAAATCTGTAAGAACTTCTGACATTTTAAAAGGTTAAACAAAAAGCATAATGGAAAATATGTTTTTTGTCTTTTTTTAGATTTATACAAATAGTTTTCTTTCTGATTTTCTGTAATTTATAGTAATTTCTCTTGAACCTTAGGTTACATTTGCGATGTTTAGCAAGATCATAATAAATTAAAATAAAGGTATGTATGTATATAGTAATCAAATTATTTAATTTCCCGACAGCATAAACCAATCCTGAACATCCGTTTAACGAAGAATGGAAATTTATACACAATTTTTGATTTTTCTTATAAAAAAAAATTACTTGATTTTGTATTATTGTTTTAATGTAATACGGTATACTTACTTAAGTTATAAAAATACAAGATAAGTCAAAATGATTGGGGTCAAATTAAATTTTCCGCTACAAACTTTATTAAATTTTATCTTAAGTTGGTAGCAGTGTTAAATGAATAAATCATTAAAGGTTATGTTGTTTCTTTTGAGACACTGTAACAGGGATTTCCACTCCGGGTTATTAATAAATTTGCTTTTGCTTTAATCAATTTCTTTATTTATTTTTTGCATAATATCACATTTCAATTATTATTTTTTAACAACCAGAACAGCAACAACAACAACAATAACAACAACAACAACAACAATAACAACAACCTTCTTATTTAAAAAAAACTTATATTGTAATTCTCACTAAAGCTGAATTTTATATTTTCAATATCTGACAAATCGTCCAATCTGATCATGATTGTTGCACTTATATTTGTATAGATTTTATTTAAAACTCCAACATAGGATTAATAATTACTTTTTTCCACTACTAGTTGTATACGCTTGCATTATTACGTATAATAGAAGGCCGTGAAGTTGTACTTTTTTAAGCGCAGGTAAATAATATTTCATTATTAACTAGTAGTTAATAATGAACATATTTACATTTTCTGATAATACTACAACAGTTTCAAAGAAAAAAAGTTTACCAAACTGCGTACCAAGAGCAAGAGATTTTATTTAATGCTAATTTAAGTTTTCAAATCGCTCAATTAATAAATTAATTTGATTTTAAAAAGTAAGTTATTTGAAGTTCGCGCTTAATTAAATGTAAATATTATTGAGTTAAATATGTTTTAGATATAATCAATGCTTAAAATAATAATGTTTTTAAACAATTTAAACAACTTTAGCAATACAAACTTACGTTATCTGTTTATTTTTGTGTTTTAAATCACAATTAAGAATTACGTCAAAATTAATTCTATTAAACTAATGACAACTGTCAGAATTACTGACTTGATTTTTAATTTAAAATTAATATCTTAAATTTTAAATTTGATTTAGTAACAGGTAGAAAGGTTTTAATAATTCTAGTAGTGGAAAAAATTGTATATATAACACGGTTGAGAAGTTCATTATAACCTGCGCGATTTATATCCCTCGACGCTTCGCGTCTCGCGATATAATCTATCGCTTAGGTTATAATGATGCACTTCTCAACCTTGATATATAATATACTATTATTAACAAAGTTGAGAATACAGTAAAGTAACTCTTTACCCAGTGTAATAATATGGATGCCGCCAGCGCTGTTGCCACTGTTACTGCCACGCTGCCGACATACTTATTTTTACTCTGCACTACACCTTACCCCTTTTAAATTAAACAAGTAAATCTAATACTACTTTAACAACTTAAATCAAATAATTTGTTCTTACAATACATTTATTGTATATAATCATTAATCCATTTAGGTTGCTTTAAATACCTACCACTACGACTTTTGTAATTATTTGTATTTGGGTTTAAGTTAACATTTTCCTTATAATTTAGAATTTCATCTCCTACACGTTGAGACTGTGTACATTCTACATTGTTATCGTTCACATTCTCCTTACTCAAATTCTTAAATGTATTTAATTGTATTTTCCCTAACTTAAGATCATAATTTCTCTTATCTTCCTCCTTCGTTGACGAGTCCAAAACCGGTGACCACGAAACTTTTTTCTGAAGGCGTTCGTCTCGGTTATGTTCCTTTATTATCAACTAATACTTTGTATCTACGTTCACCTAAAACTTGTACGATTTTTCCTGGTTGCCAAATTGATTTAGGTTTTAATTGTACCAATACCCTAGTATTTGGTTTTAATATCGAAAGCGTCTTAACACCTCTCTTCTTGTTGTAATAATTAGATTGTTTTATTTGGTTGTTATTTAAAAATTGATTATATTCATTTCTGTCAATTACATGCGATTTTAATTTGATAATTGGTGTTGGCAATAAAGGATTTCTCGTAGCACGTGAATCAAAATTTCACTTGGGGAACTAGTTCCGAATGTAGGTGTGTTACGTAACTGTAATAAAGCTAAGTGAATATCTTTATTGTTTTCTATTGATTTTTTAACTAATTTCTTAAGCGTTTGTACGTGTCGTTCAGCCATCCTATTTGACTCACTATGAGTTGGGGATGTGATTTTATGAACGAAGTTCCATTCTTTTGAAAACACTTTAAATTGGTCTGATGTAAACTGAGGGCCTCCATCTGATACAAAATATTGAGGTACCCCAAATCTCGCAAATATATTTATAAGTTTATTTATAATATTATGGCTTGTAGTATTGTGATTTAAAATTTCGAGCTCCACATATTTTGAATAATAGTCCACAACTAACAAATAATGAACACCGTTTAATTCAAACAGGTCGCAGCCCACTCTGTACCATGGTACTGCTGGAATTTCATGCGGTTTTAAAGGCTCTGAAGGTTGTGATGCTCCATACTTTTGACAAACAAAACATCCATCAATCATTAATTTTAACTCATTTCTCATAATCGGCCAAAAAACTGATTGTTCGGCTAACTTTATGCACTTGTTATACCCTAGATGACTGTAATGTATTTTCTCTAACACGTTTTTTCTTAGTGTATGTGGAATTACGCAGCTGTTGTTTTTATACACTATTCCGTCCTCTACAGTTAGTTCACTTTTAAATCTACTGTAGGGGCGTATCATCGTATGCAATGATTTATTATTATTTGGCCATCCTTTAAGCAAAGTTTTCGTTAACTCAATTAATTCGGGATCATTTAATGTTTCGGATTTAACTTTTTGCATGTATTCGTCCAAAATATTTACTTCTTGAACTATACATATTTGATCTGTAAAGTCCAATTCTTTATCATTTTGTGATACGGGTGGACAAGCGCGAGATAAAGTATCAGCTATAATTAATTCCTTTCCAGGTCTATACGTAAGTGAAAATTGGTATCTTTGTAGAGATAATAATATACGCTGTAAGCGTGCAGGTGCATTATTTAAAGGTTTCTTCATTAATGCGAGCAAAGGTTTATGGTCGCTTTCTACTATTACTGATCTCGCAAAAACATAGTTATGAAATTTAGACAACCCAAACCATATTGCTAATAATTCTTTAGTTATTTGTGGCTGATTCATTTGGCTATTCGTTAAAGCCTTAGATGCATAGCATACTGGTCTATTGTCCTGTAGTAAGCACGCACCCAATCCGTTTTGGCTCGCATCTACCGACACTGTTATGGGTTTATTCGGATCGAAAAAACTTAACACAGGACTCTCTTTTAATTTATTTTTGATTCTGTGAAAAGCTTCTCTATGGTGATCATCCCAATTAAAAAAAATTTCCTTCTTTAACAAATCTCTTAATGGCTTTGTCTCTTCTGAAAAATTTGGAATATATTTATTTACATAGTTTATAACCCCTAATAATCTTTGCACGTCTTTTTTTTTGATTTAGGTTCAGGGAAGTCCTCAATGGCTTTTACTCGTTCCGGATCTACCGCTACACCAGAATCGTTTATAATATGGCCCATAAATTTAATTTCTTTTATTCTAAATTGACATTTATTTAAATTAAACTTTACGTTATTTCTACTAGCAATCCCCAATACTTTTTCTAAAACCATATCATGTTGTTGTTTCGTATTCCCCCAAATAATTATGTCATCTATATAAATTGCGACATTTTCTACTTCGAAAATTTGCCTAAACCGTTCATTGAATACCTCCGGAGCACATTTTATTCCATATGGCATTCGTAAAAATTTGTACCGTCCAAAAGGGGTTCCAAAAGTGCAAAGCTCACTACTAGCGTCATCTAATGGTATTTGATAAAAAGCTTGGCTAGCGTCCAATTTAGAATAATACTTAGCACCTTGGAGTTGACTTGTAATTTCGTCTAAGCTCAGTAATTTACAATGCTCCCGTTTTATTATTTTATTTAAATGTAAAAGATCGAGACAAATTCTTAAGGATCCATCATTTTTCTTTACTAATACTAGCGGATGTACCCATTCGCTTGGTCCATTTACTTTTTTAATGATATTTACTTCTTGTAAATGATTTAAGGTCTCCTGTAGTTTACTTAGCAACGCATGTGGTACATTTCTAATAGGACATATTACTGGTTTTTCATTGGGTTCAATATGTATGTGATACGGCGGATTAATACAACCTATACCTTTAAACACATCTTTATATGCCTGAATAAATTCGGATTTATTTGTTTCTCTTGAATTTTGAATTAAGTTAATCGAGTCATTAATTTCTGATTCCTTATTCTTACTAATTAAATTAAGTTGAATGCAAGTTCTTAACCCTAACAAAGAGTCTGTTATGTGATTAATAACATAAAACTGAATATTGTATGGATTATCGTTATGTTCACACCTTAATGTGCATTGACCTATAATCGGTATATAGTCCCCTGAATATGATTTCAATGTCACTCTACTTGGTTCAATTAATGAAAATGGGATTCCTAAGTTAAGAAAATCTGTAATAGAAATTGTATTCACCATAGCCCCTGTATCAATTTTAAAACAAACTGGTTTCCCCCTAATTTTCAATTTGGCTGACCACGAGGTTTGATTTTCATTATTATTTATGTTAGTACCGGTAGCTACGCTATTTATATAAATAACATTTTCATCTGTAGTACAATCATTATAACTTAAACTATTTATAATTCTTGTGCTTTTACACATGTTAGCAAAGTGATTTAGTTTTTTACATTTTCCACATGTTTTTTTATAAGCAGGACATTGATTTATTTGGTGCGACACACCACAACGCGTACACTTTATAATATAATTAGTTTTACCTTTATATCGATGTTGTGAATTATTACGGTTACTCGAACACGGTCTTTCATGTTTACGATCATTCTTCGATTGACTTCGATGGTACCTAGATACACTCCTGTCTGGGGCACGGCTTCTAGTTGCTTTTACCATACGATCCACCTGAGCTTCACGTTCTGATTGGTTATCCATTTTTCTTGCTTGTGATTTAGATTGTTCGATTATCGATGCTAATTTTATAGCCTTTGCCAGGTCTGCATCGTCTTCTTGTAATAATCGATGTCTAATTTCCCCATTATTGGTTCCACATATTAGCATTAATTTAATGAGGTCATCTTTTAGATTACCAAAGTTGCAATTATTGGCTTGTTTGCGAAGATCTGTTATAAATTGTTCCAACGTTATTTGTTCGCCTTGTTTTGATGTAATAAATTTATAGCGAGTGAATGTTAAATTTTCCCTTGGCGTAAAATGATTATTGAATTTGTTTATTACTGGCTCCAGTTTATCTTTCCCATCTTCATCAAACTGAAATGTACTATAAATTTTTTGTATCTCCGTACCTCCAAAATGTAGTAGCTGTGCTACTTGAATTTTCTCTTCCTTTTTATTTACTTCTGTAGCTGTTAAATATATTTTAAAACTACTTAACCATTGCGCCCATTGTTCTGCAGGATTTCCACCATTGTTCAATGCTAATTGCGTCAGCACGTTTTCAGCCATATTTATTTAATTTTCTTCTTAATTTTGTTTTTCTTTTGCACGTAATTTGATAACTTCTTATTTGTATTAAAAACTTTGTCGCAGCGCCATGTTGCACTTATATTTGTATAGATTTTATTTAAAACTCCAACATAGGATTTATAATTACTTTTATTAACAAAGTTGAGAATACAGTAAAGTAACTCTTTACCCAGTGTAATAATATGGATGCCGCCAGCGCTGTTGCCACTGTTACTGCCACGCTGCCGACATACTTATTTTTACACTGCACTACAATGATCGTCCTCGATCTCGGGAGAAGACACTGCAGAATAGTCAGCCGACCACAATTTTATTCGCGAAACATCTATCTATCAAACCACTAAACGGCGTTTGCGTCACTGCTATCCCTCAATGTCTTTTACAATATATCGGTCATTACCTAAACATTCTGTTAACACATATGGATCGTTATAGGTAGGTACCAATTTTTGCTTTACTCCTGGCGTGGTCACAGTATTAACTATGACTACCTTATCACCCACATTATATACTTCTGTAACTTTATGCTTCTTATCATATATTGCTTATTATAATTTTGAGCTTTTTGAATAATAATATCAGCCACTACTCGAGAAGTTTCGAAGTCGAAATGTTCATTTTCTGTTACAAGAACTTTAATTCTTCATCTACTTGACTACGCTGTTCTATACTAAACAGTAACCGACTGGGTGTACTGCCCGTAGACTTACTTACAGTGTTATTAATGCAAAACTGCACTTTAGATAAAACTTTGTCCCACCTATCGGTAGCGATAGATAACTTAGCCAACATATTAACTACGATTCTATTTATCTGCTTTGCCTAGCCATTAGCTCTAGGTGCACTATCTGCACATGCTTAAGATTGTATTCATCAATAAATTGTCGCATCAATTTTGAAGTGAAAGCTGAACCTATATCAGAAATAATTCTATTAGGGACACTATAGTTTTCACAAAATGACTTTAAAAAATAATTATCTCTTTAGCATGTGCCGATTTATCAGCATACAACCTAACAAATTTAGTGAACTTATCGACCAGAACAAGTACGTGTTTTTTCGAACTAAGAGTTTTTTCAAAGGGACCTACATGGTCGATGTGCACTGATTCGAAAGGAATCCTACGCTTTTCTAATGAATTTAATAATCTATCTTTTTTCCCACTCTTTGAGGTATAAACAATACATTTCAAACAATTGCTGATATGCATCCTTACTTTAGCTCGTAACTTGAACATCCAATAATTACGCAAAATCAACTGAACCGTCTTATCCACACCGGTATGACCAAACTCGTCATGATACTTATACCAAATACAATGCTGCATAACACTAGAGACGCAAAATAACAACATTCCATCAAATTTACGATAAACTAACCCATTTTACAGTTCGTACAGTGAACTTTCATTTTCCTCTAGCTATTTTCGAATTGACTGTAGTTCCAAATTCGAACTCTGTTTAAACGCTAAATTCTGCTCTAATATCCAATTTTCATACGCTTTACTTAAAGCATCTACATGCCGCATGCATTTCCCTGACCTATGCTCTAACGTATAATCAAAATCTTGCATAAACAAGACCCAATGCATTATGCGTGGAACTACCATTTTCTTACCAAAGGGTAATTTAATATTGTCGCAGTCGGTTACAATCTTGAATTTAATACCTTTGAGGTACATTTCGAACCTCCTGACCGCATATATAATTGCAAGGCACTCCAGCTCGTAACTATGATATCTAGTTTTGCAATCATTACAGCGTTTGCTAAAGTAACTTACTTATATAGAGTGAAACAAAGAATCTGATTGGTTTTGCAACAAAATCGCGCCAAACCCCAACCTGCTTGCATCGCAATTCAACTCGGTATCTGCTGTCACTAAATAAGTTGCTAAAATTGGTCTATTAATTAGTTCTCGCTTTATATCTTCCATAACACCTAACTTTAGCTTGCCAAAACCAAAATGAGCATTTTTCTTCATTAACTCATAAAGCGGTTTGGCTTTTACTGACAATCCTTTAATGAAACGCCTAACCAAACAGCCCTAAGAAACTATGCAAATCCTTTGCGTTTTTTTGGAATATGATATTCTCCAACTAATTTGATATTATCATAAGCAAGTCGTATCCCTGTCGCATTAATGTCATATCCTAAATTTTTTATTTGGTTATACAAAAAACAACATTTACTTAATTTTAACTCTAGCAATTTAACTGCCAAAACTTTAAAAACATCTTTTAAAATCTGTATGTTCGCATCTACCGTAACTGTGGCAATCATTATTTTATCCAGATAAATCGAAACTTGACCGAATGGTAACTTTAAAAACTCATATTGACCATATGGAGTGACAAAAGAGAAATACCGAGAACAGGCTTGATTTAAACTTACATTATAAAAATCATCCTTTAAAGCTTATTTGGAAAACCATATTTTCCCTTGCATACCGTCTAATTGTTCATCTATGTTAGGCATTGGGAAACTTTCTAAAATCTATGCATAACCGTTTATCACCTCGGTTCTTATTAACTAATAGGAGAAGAATATGATGATGAACTTTTCTTAATAATATTCCGGGTAACAAATCTGAAATGATTTTTTGCACAACTTCCTTATCACTATGTGGAAGCCTACGGGGTCTAAAATAAAACTAATTGTGGTTAGGAAGTAGAGACACATTTACCTCGTACATAATTTTTGGCTGTACTCCTCTAGCAGGCTTAACATATTCTTGTTGAAACATTGCAACAAATTTACATTTATCTATTGCATCTAAATTTGGCCCAAAATTCAAACAACTTTCAACATTACTACACACATCATCAATTAACATAATTTCATTAATTGCATTGTCGAATGAATCTACATCATTATGAACTGCATTGACAATTATCCGATCATTTCTAAACTGAACATTAATCATAAGATTCGAAATAAAATCTCTTCCCTCCAAGCAATCATGATACATTGTGTCATCATTCACACAACACAAAAAGTTATTTAAACGTCTACATTATCCAACTTAACTACCCAATAAATTTACAACAGGTTTATTTATGCTTGTAAAAATATTATCTTGAACGTACGGACTTCTATAATCCTCTGGCACATACTTGGATTTGATTAGTGAAATTCCACTACCAGAATCAACGAAGGTCTGTAGTTGAAACGTATCTGGTCCGAAACTCAATTGATCCGGAAAGTAATAAGCTGCCGGGATCTTCGTTTTTTGGTCTACCATCATTGTCGTGCTGTCTGCTCGATTCTGTTCTGTTTGGCTTTTAAATTTAGGGCAATCTTTCTTGTGATGTTCCACTGCTTGACACAAAAAGCACTTCTTTTCGGGACACTGCAAAACAAAGTAACTTTTACCCTTGCTAGAAAAACATTTAATCGATTTTGGTTGATACTCATTGGTCTTTGTTACAGCCTTTAAATTGGTAACTGGCACACTCTTACTGAAACCACGTTCCTACGTGTTTAAGCTATTCATTACTAATAATAACTCTTCACACGAAGCAAATCGACTAATACGTGTATGTGACTGCAACACTGGGCTATTAAATCCATCAATTAAATATTCCAGCATATCCTCTTCTACAAGACTCAATTGGTTCCTAAGCATCATTTTCTCGTGGTAGTAAGACGTAAACGATTCATTTTTCACTGAAGATAGGAATCATCAACATTTTAAAGCAGCATAACATAGCTTTGAATAGAACCATTTGAGTGCTATTCCTCTTAGCTTTCCTACCAATAGTACCACGGCTAAAGCACCAAGTGCGTTCTTTTAACCATATCAATCCTTCTGAACCAAGAATCTGCATTCATTAAACCCTGGGATTAGTGATGCAATCTCCGCACTTCTGAGATCTTTTGCTTCGCCAGCTTGAGTTTCTTTCATGGTGGTAACGGTAACCACCAATAATACTAACTTTTGTACAGAAATATTTACTCCTACTGACGGGGTTACTACTACCTCATATCCACTTACTGCAGGACTGGAGTAACTTGGGAACTCTTTTGCCCCATCCATTAACATACCAGCACGTGTTGTCGGCATCCTACCTCAAAAATGGTTTTCTCATCCAAATAAATACTGATTATTCTTGCAAATATGAACTTGGAATCCCACACCTGAATTGTAATTGTGTTTCACAATAATGACTTTTAAATTTTTATTAACGGTCCGTACTTACAGCAGCGGATCGCATGCGGTTTTCCTGTGTTTGGTTTATTTGGTTCAAAATCAAACACTACTAAAATTTTCACGGCGCTGCAAAACCTAAATTCTAGAAAGCGGAAAAATAGACGTCAAGTCAAGAATTTACGCGGATCCGAAAATTTATGAGGGGCGAGGGAAAAAGATTTGACAGTTGACATCTTGACACACGTGTGCTGTGCTGTTTTATAGTTGTATTAAAACTTAAATTTAATAGGTATAATGTTTCATCATAACCAGATACCGACTTTGTTAAGAAAGGTGCGTATGAACGATTTTTATAACAGCGGAAAAGACAATACAAGCTGTTTTACAGTTTATGTTGTAGTATAGTTGTACTAAATGTCGAGAACTCGATTGAAGACTTCTTACTGCCACCTTGCAAAAAGAAATGTCGCAGAAAGAATGACAGCAAAATTGAAGCGGCCATTTTAAAGGTACTAGAATCGCCATTTCGTGTCCAAGCTGACATTATAAAGGTAATCTTACATGTGCAAAAATTGCAGAATTCTTAAATGATTTCTGAGAAACAATGTTTAAATTGGCATATGAAGCAGTAGAAAATTATGAAAATTAGTTCAGTACGTAATGTGTATGTATTTTTATTATTAACATATAAACATGATCAATATTATTGTTTTATTTGTTGCACTAATAATTTATAGCACCTTCAAACATGAAATAATTAGTTAAATTGGTTAATGGCAGCAGCATTCTTTTAATATGCATTCCCAAATAGTAAATAGGTCATGTCTCCATTCCCCGTTCAACATTTCAATGTAAATCTTCAAAATTTATCGGTCAATACTTTTGGTTTTTACGTTTGTTTATATTTATAAGTTTCAGCCCGTTGTGGAGACAGACAGTCGCTAATATAATTCTTTCTACCGTTTCTAATTTTGTTATTATTGGTTTTCGAAAAATTTGCCATTTGGATACAAGTATTGCAAAAGTATTCTTGATAGTTTTGCGTGCTATACTAAGTCTATCATTAAATATTCGTCTTTTTATAGATAAGAAACGTCCTGGGTAAGGTCTCATAATATGATTTGTCAGAGAAAATGCTTCATCTGTTACTATAAAGTAAGACAATTCCTTTAGTGTATCATCCACTGTTGCTGGTTCTGAAATTATTATTCAATAGTCGCTTGCCAAATTCACTATGGCGAAATATCCTTCCATTGCTGTGTCTGCTTTTGCCGCCAAAATCCACAAACGTGAATAAGTATTTAGCGTTGGAAACCGCCATCAGCATAATCCTAAAGAAATTATTGTAATTATAATACTTTGATCGAGTCTTGAGTGGGATCTGTATGACAAACAACACGTTTACCATCTACTGTACCAATACAGTGAGGTATATTCCATTTGTTTTCAAATTTTTCTGCAACATTTCTCTAGTTGTCTTCTGTAGGGTCTAGTAGCACATTATCTTTAATGACATGCTAGATAGCTTCACATGTTTCAGTTATTATCAAAGACACAATCTTTTTCTCAATTCTGAATGCGTATGACATGGAAACCATCTCCGGATGGCAAGTAGCTATAAAAAACGTGGTTTTCACACATTTAAATATGTTGAAGCGTTGAGGCATACATACCGCAGTGTAAGTGCAAACATTTTTTTAACTGATATAGGTTTACGTGTATGTTTTTGTTTTTTTACTCTTTATTTGGCATTAATGGGTTTCAGGACATTTTCTACACGATGGTGATATCAGATTTTTAATTGGACGAATTATTTTAAAATGGTGACTTTTAATGTTTTTTTTAATAGAATATATTATTTAACTTTATTTGTTGCCTTTGGCTTACAAATTAGTTCGTGCTACATTTACAACCTACATTCTATATTTACATTTACATTCAATTTTTTTTTTCAAATACATTTTTTTTTATCCCTCCTCTCCCCTTAACTTTTTCCTCCTTCTCCATACTTTTTCCATCCACACCGCTCCTTTTCCGTTTTCATCTAAGATTTCCTCTATTTTCATCACTTCTTCTCTTAGTTCCCTGCATTTCTGTCTCATGTGGTTAAGGTCTTCCGTTTCTTCTCCGCATAGCCTGCACATCTTTTCTGTTTCTTCTTTCCAATATTTGTTCCCTAACTCCTCGTTGCCACTTCTGAACCTTGCTATCATTTTTTTTTCTTTTTGTTGCTTTTATTCTCTCTATCTTTTAAATATTCCGGTACTCCTTTACCCTTGATATCTTTATAATTCCTATTATATCTGCCCTCTTTTACCTTTTTCCATCTTGTTTTTCTATGTCTCTATCTCTCCTTATTATTTCTTCCCTTACCCCTACTCCCTCTCCTCTTAATCTCTCCACTTCTTCTCTCGCGTACCCGTTTCTTTTGTAATACTCTTCTCTGCCCTTCTGCCCGTACTTCACTTTCCCTCCCTTTATCTCTTTCCAACATTCTTGCAGTATTTTGCAATCTGTTCTTTCCCTCAGTTCTTCCTCGTATTTTATGGCTCTTTTTCCTGTCTCTACTCTTATTTTTTCTATCTGTACCTCCTCTCTCACAATTTACCCCAGTGTATCTCTGTCCAGTCCTAAAACCCATCTCCAGTATTTTTCCTGTAGCCCCTCCACCTTCCTCCACTCCTTCCAGCCCCATATTTCCGCTCCATACATTACCACCCCCATTATTAATTTTTCAAACAACAACTTTCTTTTTTCTATATCCATCTCGAATACTCTTTCCCCCACACCCCACACTTGTCCTATTAACCTGTTTCCTTTCTTCACCCTCTCCTTTATGTGTTCTCTCTCTTTATTATCCTGTTTCATCGTGTGGCCCAGGTATGTAAATTCCTTCACTTGTTGCAGTTCTTCATCTCTCCATATCCACTCCTCTCTTTTTCTTTTCCCCCTCTTTTTCTAAATATTATTATCTTTGTTTTTTCCGTGTTTACTTCCATTTCTTTTTTTTCATGTATTTTTCCAGCGTTTTCATCATCTCTTTCATTTCCTTTTCCTCCTTAGCCACCAACACTATGTCATCCGCATACGCCAACGACCATACCATCGCTTTCCCTACCACTATCCCTCCTGTCTGTTGTCCTCTCATTGTCTCTTCGAGATCACCCGTATATACTGAGAACAGGCTTGGGCTCAGTGGACATCCCTGTCTCAACCCTCTCTTTGTGATGAATTTCTCGCTCTCTTCCCCATTCACTTTAACTCTGCTCCTCGTTTCTTCGTAGATTTCCTCTATTTTTTGTATTAATATTTTATTGATTTTTTTTCTCCTCATGTATTCCCACAGCTTTTCCCTATTCACTTTGTCAAAAGCAGCTTTTAGATCTACGAATAGTGCTACCATTTTCCCTCTTTTTTTTCTAGTTCTTCTCCAATGGAGCCAATAGATTGAAGGATAATTTCTGTAGAAATTTCGTTTATACAAGTACGAATTCTTTCTCGCATATTTTCAATACTTGTTGGTTCAACGATGTACACGTGGGATTTTACATACTCTCAGAGAAAAAAGTCCAGCGGTGTCATATCAGGTGACCGAAGCGGTCAACCAACTGGTCTTCCACGACCAATCGAACAGTTCTCGTATCGATTATTTAAAAATTTCATTTTCTAATAAATTGAGGTAATTCCTTCCATTTAGTCTATTAATAAATATTGGCCCAACATTGTGCTGTCCTATAATTCCACACCACTCGTTTAAACTCCATCGATGTTGACAACGTCAAAAACTTGTATCTTCTGAAAATAAAAGGTTAAAAAAGTTTCTATTTTATCCTATCTGTTGCATACCCCACTGTGCAAAATTAATTCTTAACAGAAAATCATTTTTGGTTATTTTTTGGTTAAAAATCATTTTGAATAAATAAAATTTATTTTTTTATTATCTTTGCAGACCGAAATATGCAATATTCCAACCAAATTTGCAATCTCCCTAGTACTGACATGAGGATTTTCAATAATGTGTAGTGTAATTATCTGGTTTTGGCTGTCGCCATTACAAGCAGGTGGGTTTTTATGTACCAGTTTGTAATAAAAATATAATAATAATAAATACGTATAATAAAAATATGTAAAAGTACATTCAATAAAAGCAAAATTAATTATTTTACCACGGCGGCAGTCGAAGGCACAGACCTCTGGGTGTGAGCCTAAATGCAAGTAAATACACAGATGTGAATTCCTTTAATTTATTAACTATAACATAATACACTATTTACATTAAAGAAAAATGAACATTATTTGAATCAAAACAATATTTAGAATAAAACAGTATTAAAAT
The DNA here is from genome assembly GCA_035610365.1 of Aquatica leii. Lineage (NCBI taxonomy): Eukaryota > Metazoa > Arthropoda > Insecta > Coleoptera > Lampyridae > Aquatica > Aquatica leii. The sequence goes on along the minus strand of CM069433.1, from coordinate 29,900,252 downwards.
AAAACAAAATTTGGGTAAAAGCAATATTTGGGCGCCAATCACCTTTAAATTGGTGATGAATAAAAAGCATAAAATCTTATACCTAATTATTAATTGATTTTAAATGCAAAAGTAGTAAACGTTTAATTTTGTTATCGAGTATGTTTTCCGAAAAGTTTTAATAACACAATTTAATTAAGGTGAATGTAAAATGTAGTAACATAATTCTAGTTGACTCACCATATATGATATGCCGTTATCGTATATCTTCTATTTTTAGCACATTCTTTGTTGAAGTGATAAGATTCTTCAACAACAGCAGGCATAAAACCAATGTATAAATCCAATGAATAATAAACTCCAATAACGGAAAAATCCAGTAAATAAAAACCGAAATAAAAGAAAAGATCCAGTAAATGAAAAAGAAAAGACCGCTGCTTAGATGCAACGGCCTTGAATTTAATTCCTTTGTCTAATTGTATTGCGTAACATTGCGAAATCACTGCAATTATATGGAATTAAGAAACTTTGTCTTCCTTGCATCACTTACGTGAAATACCAAAGATGGTTTAAACGGAAGTGCGATCTTAAGCTCTATTACTTATGTAAAATTGAATTTTAATGTAATGAACTCTAACGGGACGTTACAAGTTTCTTATAATCCAGTTTCCGTTTCACGCGTTTTCTCCAATAATTTAGTAAATGTTCGATGTTCAGAGTTGCTTTTGTTTGGATATTTATTTTTGTACAATCTGGCTGCTTCATAAAGATCTTCATCTGTTTTTCCAAATATTAGGAGCATATCAATTAACTCATCTCTCGCATAACTTAACGGCATTTTAAAAACGTATCAGTTAATTTCAAATTAAGAATTATAATCTTCAATAATACAATTGTTATTGACAAGCACCGACAACTAAATTGCATTGATTGACGTTTGACTACTATATTAAAGTTTAATTGACTCTTTTGTGTCTACCGCTACTTGATATTTGGACAAAAAGTTTAAACGTGAGGTGTCGAGTAATAGGACAGCACATTGTTAGGTATACTTATTAATATACTAAATGGAGAGAATTACCTTAATTTATTAGAAAATGTAATTTAGATCATCTAAATGAACTCCCATAAAATATCAGAAATAATTTGTGGTGGCAGCACGGTGGCGTTCCAGTTAGGTAGTTTTTAAATAATCGAGCCGAGAACCGTTGGATTGGTCGTGGAAGACCAGTTGGTTGGTCATTTAGGTCACCTGATATGACACCATTGGATTTTTTTCTCTGGAGGTATGTAAAATTCTAGGTGTACATCGTTGAACCAAAGACTATTATAAATATGTAAGAAAGTATTCTTACCTGCATAAACAAAGTTTCTCTGGGAATTATCCTTCGATCTATTGGCTCCATTGGACGACGTTTCAATCTATGTATTGAAAAAGAACAAAAACAACTCCAGCATTTATTGTAATTACCTAATTTTTAAATAAGCCGCTTATTCTGAAACAGGTCAGCGGACACTATCAGGTTTTCTTTTTTCGCCTTCTCGTTTTTTTATTACTCTTTCCTAGCAGATTGTTATTTTTTTTATGAGTATGTCAGTATTACATTCTTCCACCTTAAGATCAGTTTTTTATGTCCAGTAGTTTTTAAATGTAAATCAAATTGCTCACAAACACCTTTACCTTTATATATGTATATTTCCAAGTCTGCGGTTGCTGAACATAATTTTTCTACAGGTCACAAGATAGATTTTGATAATGTTTTGTTGATTGCCAAATCTTCATTCTTTTTCAACAGGAAATCCCGAGAAAGCATAGAAATCATCAAACACCCCAATAACTTCAATCGCGATCATGGTTTCGAACTATCCCTTCTTTGGTTCCCGGTTATTAGTCATTTATCGAAAACACGCCCCTTATCAACCGTAACCCAATCAGAGTCGAGCTTAATCATCCATGATGATTCTTAAGTTATATACGGAGACTATTTCTTCTTAAGTCACTTCTACGGAGTTTAGAATCTGGCTTGGTTCACAAGTTGATTACCTAACTCGGTAGTGTCTTTGTTAGATTTTCGTTTGCTTTCTCAAGTTATCGTTTTCTTTCTTACCTTTTCAGAGTTTAGATTATGGCTTGCTTCACAAGTGGATAACCTAACTCTTGAGAAGTTCTTAGTTAGATTTCGGTTGCTTGTTTGAGTTTTGCGATTTATTTCACGCCCTGATAAAGTCGCTTACGAAAGTGGGCGAAACGTTAGCAACTTCGGTTACAAAAACAATGACACGGTCCAAACCCGGAAGACATTCTAATGTTAGTATAGATTTCGGCCGTGGAAGCCTTCGCTATTACAGATGTTTTGACAATTTACAAAACTGTTTGAAAAAGTTTTCTTTCACGGTTAAAGGTATTTTTAATGTGGATGTAACAAGTTTGTTGACAGTACCCAAAAAAAATCAGAGACTATTAACTACCAAAGGCAAATAATGTGTTGATAAAGTTGTCTCAGGTGAGAGAGATATACTTATTACAGCAATTTACTGGTGCAACGCATCTGGTTTCTACGTAACTCCAGCTTTGATTTACCCTCGAAAACGAACTAAACCGGAGCTTATATTTGAGCACATATAAGTACAATTATGATGGTGTCTTATAGCGGTTTTGTGAATTCAGATTTGTTCTTGGCATGGCTTCTTCATTTTAATGATTATGTCGAACCGAGAGTTGAAGGATCAGTATTCCATGTACAAGATAATTGTACGTCGCACATTAGTCATCCAACAATTTTATTCTGTAAAAAAAAGAAAATATCATCCATCTTCTAAGTCTACAGTCAAATAGCAGCCATAAACTGCAACATTTTTTTTTCTTTTAAAGACTGCCTTTACTCAAGAGTTTGATAAATGGATGAGAAATGAACCTAGAAAGTTATTACACAATTGCATATTGCTTCATTATTTAGTAAAGCATATTCTAGAGTAGCATCTCTTGTAAAACGGAAAAAGATTTCATCAACTGGCATTTATACCTTAAATCCGTCTGTATTTTGCAAAGAAGATTTTGCTCCATCCAGTCTTATTGATATGCCAGAAAATCAGAATGAAATAGTAATTGAAATAGAACCTGAACTACTTCAACACTTATAGGAGAATCACCTGATCTAGACAATAATGGTTTTTATACTCCTACAAACTTTAAACTGATCTGAATTCACAGTCGTCTAGAACTGTAAATCAAAATGAAGAAGAAAATTTATATTCTTTTCTGAAAGACCCAAAAACATAAAAAAACTACATCTGCTTTTAATATCGAGTTACCCATCGCTGGGCTTAGTACTGAAGTCAAAATTAAGGATATACTAGAAAATATATATCCAACTCCTAAAACAGAAATGTTAAAAGTAAAACGAGAGCTGGAAAAAAATCAAAACTTCTTACAAACACACCATACACAAACTATATCGAATAACACATTTTTTTTCGTTTCTCCGGAGATAATCTATATGCAACAACGGGAGCAAGAAAAATCATGAATGAGGGAAGAAATATTGAAAGACTATGATAGCAACAGACACCCCAGAAAAAGAAAAGTTTGAGAAGAAACAGAAGAAAGTGGTTTTCCCGAAAAAAGTAAAAGCTGTGAAAAAAGTATTTGAGATTCAAGAGACGAATCCGATGTAAAGAAGAAAGATTTTTCTAAATGGAAAGATGAACAACATGAAGAAGAATGTGTGCATTTTACCCCAGAGCGGATGATAGTATGGACAATTAAGATATATTTATTTTTATTGATCTTTAAATGTTTAATCTTTAATGTTTTGAAACGCTCAAATTGCAAAATTGACTCTACAAGAATAAATCATACATGTAGCGCACAAATAAATTAAACAGACTATCTATTCCTTATAAATATAAAAAAATAACATTTGTACCCGGTTTTATTATAGTTACTATTTTTTTATTAATTCTAAAAACTTTTCTGATTTGAGTAAGATTATTTAAAAATGAAATTGGCTTAACCTAATCAAACAATTTTTTGTAAATATACGGACAATAAAAAAAAAATCTTTTTTAATTTATACGGAAAAAGTTTAAGAACACACATATAAATATGCATTTGTTGAATTAAGTTTTGTTATTTTTATTTATTAACTTTTTTTAATAAATTTAACTAGTAAAATTCTAGGATCAGTAGGGTTTGGATGCTGTCGAGTAATTAAATAAAAATTCTTTATAATCATAACTTGTCGTCGTTGTAGAAACACCAGTTCAAATTGTAGATATAAAAGTCACACACCGTTACTTGCAGGCTTAGCAATGTTAACGTATGGATATAAGTAATTTGTAGTGTAGCATTCAATTAACATACGTATGTGGTTTTGGCATTGAACTGTTTCATCTAAATTCCAAAAACGGAATTTTCCCACAAAGTAATTAACAACACATACAGTTCCAGTCTTAAAATATGTGTTTTTCATACAATTAAAAATTATTATGAGAATAGAAAAAAGTTGTGAACATTTAGGTGAGTAGAAGAAGGAATCTCCGTCATGCGTAAAATTTTAGCATTCTTTAACATATTATAAGGAAATCATAAGCGTAAACATGTTAATTTAAAACAACAGTTGGTAAGGGTAATACACAAAAGTGGCTACTAGAAAGGGTTTTAGTGGTTGCTTAAGTATCAATACCCCAAATAATTAGAGGTTGAACGAACATAAAGGAAGGAAGAAAACTGGAACGTAAAGCCGACAATGTTTATGCGTACAGCGAACAAGTCACGGTTTAAGCATTTCTTAGCCATGTTTTCCTTGTTTAATCTTTAACAGTTAATAATTGCATCTCTTTTACAATATGATGGTCAAAGACCTGTAAAGACGTTCAACAGGAAATATCGACACGCGGTGTGTGACTATCGCTTTATGCTAACGAACTGCTCCCATTCCATGTAATTCGTTTATAAGTATCGTTTTCCGAAAAGTCTATTATTTCTACACATTCAAGTTTTGTTCTCACATTCGAAGATGTCTTTGAATTTCATACTATTGTTTGTTAAACAGGTACGATATTTGTTAGATTATACAGCTTCATGGGATTTCATTCTTTTCTAAAACATTTACATTTTAAAACTTAATTTTGTCTTACACTTCCTCACATTCATGTCATTCAATTAAATCTAATTATTTCCTATTTGTACACAGTGACATTGAACTTTTCACTTAGCAACAATTAAATTACTCGGTTTAAATAGATTATTTGCAATACGTGAGAAAACGCATAGTAGTCTCCTTTCGTTTCTCAACGCATCCGCATTCTTTCTATTCTTTTGGGAAATTACGCGAAAAATTTCAGTTTGAGAGAATGAAACAAAGTAAATTATATCGTATTTTTTTGTTAATTTTCTACTTATTGCAACTTTAAATTAGTGTAATGCAAAAGTAACTATACTATCACATTTCACGCGAAGCGATTATACACAATAAAAATTATAATTTTATTGTCATACGACAATGATAACACTACTTTACAAAGTTTATGTTCATTAAGATTTTGATTTTTTTAATCACGTTTAAATACTTCATACATAATTTACGGAGTATACAAATATTGCTCTTTACGAACGTATAATTACAATTAGTTCTTAAAATTCTAAAACTTATAAATCAGTTTCTAATGCACGTAGGTACTGCAACTTAAAACTCAAAGTTGTGCAGCATATTTTGAATCAGTTTTTTGTAATGATTTAATTTACATGTTTTTAGAAATTTATTTATTTAGTTTTTTTGTCAATAGCAGTCATAATATGTAGTTTAAAATTGCCAAAAACCAAACCTTTATTTTGGAACCTAAATGAATGTACTCCCTTTAAGTTTTGCCTCAAATAAATTCAGAAACTCGTTATTAAAGTACGTGATGCAGTTTCCATTAGCAATTAATTGTTTCGTACTCAGTCTACCCACTTCCTTGATTCAAAAACGCATACTACATTTTTAATTTCTGTATAGTTGCGATTGGTTAAATTGATAATGCATTTTATGCCGAAGAGTTTATAAACAGATTGGATCACTGTAAAGATTTCACAAGGTACTTATTAAACCATCGATATCGATGCAATATCTTCTCGTAAAAAATAGTAAATAAACCTAAACTATATTTTTGTTAACAGAGACACAATGTACACTGCCTCAAAAAAGTAATTGGGCACTTTTAAGCGCAACCTCCAAGGTAGGTAACCAAACTTACGTTATAACAGAACAGCTAGTTAAATTTGACAACATTGGCATTGTAGACATTACTTGCAGCGATACTACGAGGTTACTAACCATTCTTTATAAACACCGTCTCAAGCGTTCAAAGAATGTTTCTTACCTGCAAATATTTATATAAATTGTACCCTAAAGTTTTAAATTCTTTTTCGCCGAGTTTTCTAATTATTTATGTTCTCTACTTAAGTAATTAAAAAATTGTAATTGTTATTTATGATTAAATAGGTTCCATCTATAGCTCAAATAATGATAGACTGTATGCTCAAATATGAAACTACTGTACTACTTAACCTATAAGTCTTAATATACCTGGATTAAATTAAACTCAATATTCCGATTTTCTTTGCAAAGGAAGTATTATCACCATTAAAACGTAATTAGTGGTCGAACAATTGCAGTATAAATTCTCATTACTCCTTTTAAATTATTCGTATGAAAAATTAAAGGATACATATCTCCCTTTATAAAATCAAGTCTAATTTCTCATACAGAACGCTAAAAAAATTCCAAATAAAATTTGAAAATACATACCTATGCTGTAAATCTAAAAATCACAAAATTAGAAAAATGCGAAATGCATTTTTCCGCTTTCTTTTCGTAACATTTAATTTAAGTATTAACTATATATAAAATAATATAAAATATAAATTTAATAGTAATAAACTGAAATTTGCAATTTTGTAGTTTGCATTTTTTTATGTTTTAAATTATTGTAGTAACTACTACATTTCTATAGAAATAATACATTAGATTTTATTATAAATTATACATAAACACTATTCATATTACAAGAACAAAACTAGATACAGAAAATCCTAATAAAAAACATGATTAAAAAAGTATTTATTATTTTATTTTAATTATTTGTATGTTACATGCTAGTAATAGGTGTAGTATCCATTATTGGTTATACAGTCCCAAAAACGGTTTGGTATCGAATTGATTAAATTGGCACATACATTAGCTCCTCGAAATTTTTCCCACACGGTATTTATATGACGATGCAAGTTGTTTATATTTCGTATTTCTATGTTATTGTTCAGTTCGTCGTTCCACCCACGCACGGCCGTCGCTCACAAACGGATTCTTTCCACTTCTGGGTGTTGTAAGAACTATTCTTTAGCTGCCACTGCGGTATGTATAGGAGATTTGTTCTGAACAAACCGAATTGATATTTCAGGATAAACTACTCGTACAGAGGACAACATAACGTCTTCCAAAATTATCAAGTAATCTTGACCAGTTAAGCGTTCATCGATACGTGCTAATTACCATGGGTCAGCATCACTCATCCATCCCCAATACGCAATACTAATTCTCTCACTTCTTTTGTTGGGTTGCACATGTTTTGATTAATATCTAGAATTACGTGGCCTCCAAAGAACTTTTTTACTATCTTGGAAAGTGCAGAAGGTCGATAGCAGCTTATTCCTTCAGCTTTTAAAGTATTCCTTATTGTTTGCAAACTACATTGTAGCTGTAGTCTTTCGCGAATAGTGGCGGAAGTTGTGAATGGAGTCAAACGAGCATTTTTTGATTTTTTCAACTCTGGGCAAAAGAGATGGCTTTCACTTCTATGGGCGGTCTGCAAAGGACGATCATTTTCCGTGGCTTGTTCTTCACGTCGAACCTAATAATGGACCACACTTTTCTAATAAAATAAATAATAGTTAATTAAAACTGCGCAAAAAGGTTTACGTTTACTGAATGGCACCAATACAGTAATGTTATTAATTTAAGTGAAAAAGTTACGTCTCTCAAGTTAGCAATACAAGGTTAGCAGAATCAAATAAAATATAGTTTTTTATAGTGTTTTAATAAATGTATTTTTTGTTTGAAGCGTGTGTAGAATACTAATAAAGGTCTCAGTTCTTTTCTTTTACAATTAATTAACAATAATTTAGCTACAAATTTCACACACATTTTAAACCAAATACCGATTCATTAAAACACTGTTTAGAATGGTTCAAGTTTAATGCATAATTAAAATATAAGAAAGCTACAAGATTTTTCTTTCTCAAGAAATTTGTAAGAAATTTCTAATTATGTTTTATTTGATTTTGCTAACTTGAGGGACGTGAAAAATTTGATACCCAATTGCTATGTGACTGAAACTTTTATGATTTTATTATAATGAATATCCTGTGATGTAGGTGAATAATTGTGCAATCTAAATTATACATCATATAATACCTATAAAATAGGTATATATACCCATGTTTAAAATTGAAAAGACTGCTAATATTGAAGAATATTATCCAAAGTAAAATAAAAAATTACCTTACCGATAAACCCATACGTGCAGCAATTACTCGAATAGAAATTCCACATTCTCGTAAAGCAATAATCTTCTAGTGATAACTGTGCTTGTCATGGAAGACGTGGCATTTTGCACAAAATTGACACACAAAACAACACTAAATATTATACGGTGTGTATTTTAATGATTGTCCGGTGTTTGAATTTGCCGCTTGTTTATTCGTCAACGAACCAACATTGTTTGATTATAGTTACTAGAATGACGACGCGGCAAATTCAAACACCGCACAATCATTAAAATACGCACTGTACATTACAAAATTAAATTTGAGTAACCCCTTTGTATACTCTACTTAGTAATGGCGGAGCCTTGAGCAGAAGGGAGCATTACTGGGGGTATAGAATACCCCCCAGAAGAACGGAGTTTCGGGTTTTTGGAAACACTGCTTTAAGAGTTATTTTTATGAGAATTTCTGTATTTTTTTTCTCAAATTTTAATTCAATCTTTGATTTTGGTTTCAATACGCTAAGTACTAGTAATAAAAGCAAAAGAACATTTGTAAATTTTTGTTTAGTAGGTAATCAACAATCCTAGGTTTTTCCAAATTATTGAGATGTAATGAACCAAATCCAAATGATTGCAAAATTCATTACGTTTGCTAAATGTAATGTTTTGCACCTTATTTGGATTTATTAACATTGTTAAAAAGGCAAAATAATAAGTAAAAGTAAAAAAAAAGTATAAAATAATATAAATTTAAAAAGAGTTTAAAAACTACAAATGTTGTAATTATTTCGTTAAAAAGTTTTACTTCTTTGTATTATTACATTTTGTTGAGGTTATCATTATTTATTACTTAAAGCAAGATGAAACAATATTTTTTTATTTGGGGATATTTGCATTTTTTCACCTTACTTTTACACGATATTTCTTTTAAAAACTTTAGCAGAGAACATAAATACATAAATAGAAAATTCGACGAAAAAAATATTAAATCTTTATGCTACAATTTCGATACATATTTTCAGCAAAAAAACATGTTCTTTGAACGCTTGAGGCGGTGCTTATAAAAAATTGCTAGTAACCTTGTAATATCGCTGCAAGTAATGTCTACAATGTCAATGTTGTCAAATTTAACTTGCTGTTCTGTTTTAACGTATGTTTGTTTGCCTACCTTGCAGGTCGCACTTAAAAGTGTCCAATTACTTTTTTGAGGCAGTGTACCTAAAGTACTGAAACGTTCGAGAAGTTATTCGCAAATTCAAGATCTTTCTCGAGGTTGTTATCCACCTTCTAGAACGTATATCGAAAGATATGGAACACATCGAGAATGATTTTCAAAATGTGTATATATACCGACGAAACAAATCGTAGGTCAGTTATTGCTGGAATGCGAATACAGCAGTGTAAAGAAGATTATTAAAGTGAAAATGAATAAGCCGTTAGCACGCGTGTGTCTAGATAAATATACCGAGAATAATCGTGTACGTGATTTTTAGTGTAAACAAGTGTGAAGCTATCCGCGGACGTTATCTTATCTTCGTGTAAGTGATAGTGTTATACAACGGTTATACATAAATTAGTGTAAGTGTTTTCATTAAGTATTATTAGATTTAATTAGTTCGGTTAATTTAAAAGTGTACATATTTCTAGAATAAGTAAACGTATTTTTAGTCGTTTAAATAAATTAGTTTTTAATAAATAAATTCGCAACAGTACGTACGTTCTTTCGTTGAATTCTACATGTTTAGTTTAGTTGTCACAGAGCCAATAATAACTTTTTGAGATTTAGCAATTGCTGCAGAGGCGGTCTCGTCAAATAATTCAACCACCTGAAGTAAGACAATTCAATTAATGTATAAGACAATGTTTTATATGTTATATTATGTTATAGTATGAACTGTACCTCTTTATTTTTTTCAAAATGTGTGGCATAAAAAATGCAAGCAGATAACCAAGTTCCCCATCTTGTTATGATAGGTTCCGTTGGAAGTTTAACATCTGTAATGATGCTTTCACAAAAACCTGAAACAAGATCCAATAATCGCAAAGAGAATCTAATATGTTAAAGATTTTTACTTTTTTGGATTGCAGAAATTAACATGCTTACTATTGCAAACTCGTCTCTAATAAATTCACACACCCTATGTATTCCATGTGCTAGACAATTTAAATGTTTTAAATTTGGATAAAATATTCCTAATGCTTGAGCGGATTTGACCATATAAAGTGCTGCATCGGTTACGAATAAGAGAACCATTTTTTTACGTCATTGGGATACAGAAGTCCTACAAACATAAAATTATATAATTGTAATTAATAGATTGGATTATATTATTCAATCATTAAAAAAAAACTTACGTAAACAATCATCGAAAAATTTGTGATTGGTCTTTGGAATTTCTTTAGATGCTAGCAAATGAGCTTTTCCCGGTTCTAGTTCAGACAATTTACTACAAAATTTGCTATATATCGACCTCTACAATCGGTTGTTTCATCAACCGAAGTCCAACTGTAATGGTCCCCAATGTCATTCCTTATTGTCTGTATTTTCTATAAAAGGTAAACCAGCATTTTGAAAACTATTAATAGTTTAATTAAACTGCTTACCGATTGGTAACAAATGTCTAAATAATTTTTTCTCAAAGTTGATTCATCTGGAATAACTTGTTCGGTGTATTTTTCGAGGAAATTGGGAAAATTGATATTATCAAGTTTTTTAAGAGGAATTTGAGCAGACACCAATGCTTTGCACAAATCTAGAGCAAAAGTTGTTTTTGATGGGCCAGGTTTGTTCTGTTGATCTTCTATAATGTTTTTTTAATAATGGTTGTCTCATAGTTTTTTAATATTTTTTAAATGTAAACCACTACCCAAGTGTTGCTTTATATAGATAGACTATCACATTGTGACAATATCACAGGTATTTATAACAAACAAAGAATATTTTAGTCATGTGTTTCAGTCATTAAAGGAATTCCACAAAACATAATTAAAATTATCTATATTTGTTTGTTTTACTTAAGTACTGAATAGACCTGTAAAATATGATTCATTCCGAAATTCTTCCGGTTTTGTAAATAGTGTTCTGTCTGTCTGTCATTGTACATAATCCTAGTATAAATTCTTACAATAGTTCTTCTCTATAAGCGGTTTTTGTATTTAATGTTTTCTGGAAACCATTGTTTAACAAAACATGAAAATCCCTGTTGTTATTTACAGGTTCGTGGTAAGACCTTTTGAGCAAAAAATGTTATTTATATTATTATACGTAATTTAAGTAAAATTCTGTAATGTGTTATTGTCAACTACCTATTAACTCAATGTTTACACAAACTTTTCAAAATTTATATGTAAAAAGGCAATATAAAATAACACTCTTTAAAAAGGCAAAAAAGACAAAAAGTTACACAAAAAGGCAAAATAGGCAAGCTTCAGGCATTTGCCTGACTGTCGGCTCTATGATCAATAACTTATTTTGTATGCGTTTTTAGCTGAATTTTCGCAACACGCTTGTTTAGCGTAAAAAAGTTTATCATTGTACCCTAAAAATAGTTGTATTTGCACACTTAGCTTATTTTTGCAGTGTTATTTATTTGTTTTTATTGATCTACGAAACGTTACATTATTTAAACATCTGTAATTGCGTTATCTTCGAGAATTAACTTGGAAAGCGTGTGGGTTCTTAGAATAACAACTTAAATTAACTACGTTTTATGTTATGACGTTGTTTTCTATTTATTTTTACTGTCAGCAAATTTCTCAGAAGAGTTGTGTAGCTAACGTTGTTTTTGATTTCTTTTTATTAACGGTGTCAACAAACTATTTAATGCTCAATTGGCTCACAATTTTGCTTTTTTTACACGTTTTATAAAAATTTTTATTTTGAAATTTTTGGCTTGTATTGATGCTTTGATTTCACCTTCTAAAGTAATAACCTGTTTATCACATATACGCTGTATCTAATTACTGCTTTCTAACAAATAAACATTTTTTTTTCTGAATTTCGGAATGTTATTCAGTTATCGTTATCGAGTCCAACGTGATTCTATTAAGCGTCGTGCACTATATAATTAAAAACGAACGCAATTGGTCAGAAATGATACTAGCAAAGTCTACAATATACTAGACCCCAGTGGGTTTATTTTATGTCAATAAACAAAAAGATTGTACTTTTTAAAAAAGATCATCCTTAGCTAGACACTCATGTCTACTCAAATTGATAAACCTTTTTAGTCATTTCGTTATTAATATATCTTTTATAACTTTTATCAGCATGTGTATTCATTAATTAGTTAACTTTAATTTATTTTATATCAAATTTGAATAAATGTTTTGTAAATTTATTAATTTATTTTATTGTTTTGATCGCTCAAATATTATAAAATATATATATACAAATTAGAAATTGTACGTTCAATTATAAAATTGTCTCATTGACTCATTATGTTTCTCAGAATATCAGTTGTTTACGTAGACCGAATTTCATAACATAAGTGTTATCTTGCATAGATATAATTTTCTATCAATGTTATTTTACATGTAATAAAAACAACGTATGTCTTTTCTAAATCTCTGAAACTGTATTTTTATAGATTATTGTAAGAAAATATACTGATCTGTAACTTAGAAACCTGTAATATTTATAAAAACAGCTCCAGATATATATGAATTTTGCGTTTGCATCCAAAAGTACTAGCGTTTTGCATTCAAACTAACCAAGTTTTAGGGTAAACATTGTCTAACTATAATGTATATAAGCAAGGGTTATACTTTGCTTTACTTTCGACACTTGTTAGGTAAATTACTATTATGAAATACTAATAAAAGTCATTGATTCATTTTTTTAAATTTGAATTTTAATCTAATATTATTTGCTATATTTGTGCGACTTTATCTATTTCATTTAAACGTTGCCATCCAATATATACAAATATTTACTAACAGCATAATCTTTAAGATTATTTGATTTTATAACCATTGCTTAGTTAGAAAAGTTTGTTTGCTCAAATTGCAAATGTAAAAATGTAAAAGTTATGTTTGATTTTAGCAGAAACAGGTTTATTTTTATTCGTCTGCTTCTATTAGATGTGAATAGTTTGCAATTGAATAATAGCGAAACGTATAAATAACACATTTATAGTTACTATAAAAATCATTTCCTTGCATATAAAACTTATGTGGGACGTTATTTACATCTCAAAAACATATTTTTGTTTCTTTCCTATTATTTACAATCCAAATGATATCTAGGCCGTTTGTATTTCTTTAGAAATTGACATCGCAGAAAATATTTTGAAGTTGTGTATACATCACTTTTAGTTTCTTGAGGCTGAAATTTTAATAATTTTACATTGACTACATCTCTTCTATGACAACGTGTGTGAAAATGTAATATTTTTATTTTATTTGATTTACTTCTTGTGTAAGTAATCCGTCTGTTTTAATATTTATTTTGTAGTTAACATGTGTTTCTCTTGGTTTAAAATTTAGAACTTGTAATAATAGTACATAACTATACATTTGCTATTTTTCAGTAACATAACAATTTCTAAAAGTGTTTTATAAGATAGTTAAATAATACAGATCTAAAAGATTAAATATTATAAATGGTATTGCATTTGTTGTTTTATGTATGAGCACATGTTAAGGGTTATATCTCATAATTGCTGTACACAACGATTGCACTACTTAAAAGTTGTGTAAGCGTAGTGCGTACTGAAGCGGTAAGGATAGTAATATTATTTGCGTATTCTAAGATTGACGACTAAGCGTTTGCTGTACAAATTAAAGTTTAAAAACTTAAATTAGTTCTTTATTTTTATGAATAATTTTATAGTTTTAGTAGACGTAAACTGTTTTCTGTTGAAACGATACTTCATGTACTTGAAGAACTATGAGCATATACACTGGGTTTTAAATAAAATGCACCAAATAGAAGGAGTAGACGTAGAGGGCAGAAATTTTGTATGCAAAACTGTTATATATAGACAAATAAATGATTACAATCTGGAAGAAGCAACACAACGTTTTATTGAAAAAATGTCAATAATGTGTAACATCACAAGAAGTTACCCTTCTAGGCATGTTGGAAATAAGGTAATTTATTGCGTTCTGGGGTATCTTATCCCAGGCTATTTAAAACTGTTGTCGCAATTCTTCTATGGTATTTGCAGGGTTAGCTAGATGACGCAGTCTTCTTTCCATCATGTCGCAGATATGCTCTATTGGCGATAAATCTGGCAATCTAGCAAGCCACGGTAGCAAACTTACGTCATTATCTTCAAAAACTCTCTGTGTCATTACTGCCGCATGCGGTCGCGCATTGTCTTGTTGATAGATAGCTTCAGGACGTTCTTAAAGAAGAGGAAGAAGAACTGGTTCTAAGACGTTGTCGATGTAACGTCGAGCATTTAACGTGCCTTGGATAAATGTTAAAGGAGAGCGGCCTTCCCAATAAATGCCACCCCAAACCATTACACCAGGTGTTAAGCCAGTATGTCTTTGTTGTACAAACTGTAAATCGTAGCGTTGTCCTCTAGGTCTCCGCACACGTGTACGCCCGTCCGAGTGCCATAAACAGAACCTAGACTCATCAGAAAAAATAATGTTGTTCCATTCATGTAGCCAATGTTGTCTGGCTTGGCACCATTGAAGTCTGACTTCTTGGTGGTGAGGTGTTAGAGGAATACGAGAGTTTGGTCGATATGATCGCAATCCAAAAGAGCGGATTCGACGATAAACAGTACTCATAGAGACTCTGCGACCAACTGCTCGTATCCAGTTTATTCCAACTGAACGCGATTGTTCCCAAGGCTTAACAGACGATCTTGTCGTTCGTGCGTGACTCTGGGTCACCCAGTACCTTTACGTCGTGTTTGCAACTGTTCCTACTCCCATCATCGACCTACCGCTCTAAACAAAGGATAAGCATAAACCAAATTGGAGGTGGCCTAAAAATATAAAAACTTTCTGTATTAGAGGAAGTTTTACGATTTAAAAATAAAGGTTGTTGATATGCACTAACTTCATATTTAGCGGCGTATGAAATGCAACCGCAACACCATGTGGTGGAGCCAGTTAAGGTTCCTATGAAGGTATACAGCACTTTTTTCAACAACGAGGAAGTACAAAGACGAGCTAGTGTACCTACAGCCAGCGAACAAAGTGCTACTGATGTACGTCCAGTAATGGTAATTCATATGCATGTTTTAAGACAATCGATACGCTGCTTTTACATTGTAGAGTTCATACAAGAGTCGTAGAAGGCCACGTTTGCCTCTCTAACACAAATGTTATGAAGGAAATTGCATGAAATAATAGATATTGCAGTTTCCAATTTCTGCCTAATCCCCACAACTGCGTCATGAGATGATCCAGGCCATTTTACATTATTTACTTCTTTATACTTTTGGTTCGTTTTCCCTTCACTCCTTTGCTGTTTTAAAGTTAGCTTCCATTTGTTTTTTTTTGCATTGTAGGACGGAGATAGGCTTCCAACTAAGGTAAAATTACTGGAAATCACCGAAACTTTTCCGATGTGTTTAAGGAAGTTCCTCGCTCTTCTAGCAGAATATTGGTCATATCTACAACAAAATAATTTAATAAAAATAAGTCAGAAGATAAATATCTGTTAAAAACCAGCAACATCTTAGTCGGTTATTCAAAATCCGGCTTTGCTCTCATCCACATGTCGCGTCGTTAGTTATAGGCATCTTTGAATGGCTTCGTAAATGTTCTGTCCATCGGTTACAAGATTTTATTTTGTCGGGTGCGAGTGTTTCACAAATAACTGAAACCACTGTTGGAAAAAATCAGTGTTGGTTCAACCTTTTGGTTGAGCCACGCCAACGCTTTTAGCTGGAGCAATAATCATAAAATGATCATTTAACCTTTACTCAGAAAAAACAAAAAATGACGTTACGAAGTGACCGTTAGCGCTCATACAAAACCAAACGATTGTATTTTTGAACCCTTTGCAAAAGTGAGCTTCCGTATTATATTAGAGGATGGAATTTGCACTGTGTTACTAGTCTTTTTAGATTATAATGAAATATAACAATTTGTAGTTTATTAAACCCTACGGCTAGCATCATATTTGTCGGCTCTCTCAATGAAATGTTTGGGTATATGCTTATCATAATAAAAATGCTCAATGGGGGTTGCCCTATCACCCTTTACAGTGAAGGACCTGATCGAGTCGGTAGTACATGCAACAAATATTTCAGAGGTGTCTGCAGTACCTACTAGTAAAACAGTTGTCGACACTAATTCCGTACTTTGGTGGTGGCGAGGATGAGGACATTAAACATTGGTATGAAAGAATTAGCAATGTGCAAGACACGTATAATGTAGGCTTAAAAACCATAAAAATAGTATTAATTGAAAAACTGCAAGGTACCGCGTTATTATGGTTTTATAGTAAGCCCAGGAATGTATCTCTATCTTACTCGGAGCTAAAAAATGAAATGATGACAATGTTCTCATGCAAAAAAGATAAGTTTATCTTAATGCGTAAATTTGAAGCAAGACGTTGGAGGAGAGGCGAGAAGTTTGCGCTGTATTACCAAGATAAGGTAATGCTTGCCAACTAGCTATGCTTGGACGAAGAAGATATCATTTCCTACATTATTGATGGATTTGATAATATAGTGTTACAAGCACAACCAAATTGAAGGAGTTCGGTTTGCTCAATGACGTATTGAGGGTAATGAACTCTATATCAAATTATGAAAGAAGTGGTATACTAAATGGTACACGTCGACCTCTAGCACCAATGGATTCTGCACCTTTTGTTCCAGTTACCACTATGCTTTATCTTGCCCTAAGCCCGCACAACCTAGGGGTTCCTGCTATAATTGTGGTGATACAGCCAAAGACTGTCCGAAACTGAATACAAGAAGGGTTGCTGCTGACTCAACAACCAGGGGGGACTATTATTTCTGTTCAGATTTGTAAATTAGGTGTAGTGTTAGAAACTATTATAGATAGATACAAATTACCCGCTAACTTTGGTAGCTACCAGGGAATTAATGCAAGTCCCTTGCAAAATTTGTGTTAGTGAAATTGTCATTTAGATATAGGCGATAGAATTCAGATTAAGCACAAGTTTTATGTTGTGTCTGACTTTACAATGTAAATTTTATGTTTGTTGGGTAGAAATTTCACTTCTAACCAAAATTTCATAATCACATTAAGTGATATTGTTAATATTAAACCCGTTTGTAATGAGGTAGTAGTGACCGATGATCAGTCTGAAGACGAAGTGTTTTTTTTTTTATCAGTTAACGTTAAGTGATGTTGATAATAACACTAGCTTAGAATTAGATGTAAACGAGGAAGTTGCACCTAAAGATGTTGTAAAGTTTAAAGAAGTATACCAAACGGAATACTTGCATGTTGTACGTCCTAAAGATCCTAAAACTAAATTTGCAGGCAGCATACGACTGCAAGATGGTCACTCAAGGTTTTTCTATAGACCGAGTAGTTTTTGCGGTTTGGATAAGATTTTAGTCAATAACATTATTGAGGATTCGTTATCTAGTTAACGTCAACCAGATTCATTAAAATTTGGTATCAATCTCTAAACCTCTTTTTGACCTTATTAGGAAAGACGTTGGTTTTGATTTTGGTGAAAAACAGCTGAAGGCTATGGGATGCATTAAAGAGCATTTAGTTAGCGAAGCCGTGTTGGCCATTATTATACGAACTCGAATGCTTAGCTATCGTGTATTCGCTGAAACGCTTTTTGAAGGGGATTAAGTTTACTATAATTATTCGTTGTATTAGCATTAGTATGACGTTTGCAAAAAAAGATGTGGTTCGGCGCATAAGATTTTTACTATGATATATGTACAACATAAAGCCGGATCTTGAATGGCACATGTGGACGCTTTAAACCCTCTACCCGCGGTTATGTTGGTTGAGAATAATACTATCGAATTTACCTTGTCTGTTAAGCAAGATGCTGACGACGAAATAAAAAATATTCGTGTAGAGTCAGAACGTCGTGAATGCGCTAATTTTGAATTAAAGAATGGGTTAGTTTACGGAGACAAATTGTTGTTTTATGTGCCCAGAGTTATGTTATATGATATTATGTATAAGTATCATACTGACATGGGTCATAGTGGAGTTGATAAGACATGAGAATTAATACAAAGAAGTTATTGGTTTCTTAAAGCGCGACATCAGGTGGTGATTTAAAAGATGTTAGGTCCAACACCTTAGCGCACATTGAAAGATCGCAAGCCAGTAATACCCAGTATTACAATAAGTCCCATAAAAAGACTCGAATTTATAATGTAGGTGACTATGTGGTAATTAATAATGTTAGCCGTTAGCGAAACTTCTACCAAAATTTAAGAGTCCATACGTAATATGTAAAGCGTTAAATAATGACAGGTATTGTGTAAAGGACGTCGATGGTTTTCAGTTGACCCAAGTTTCTCTTAAGAGCGTTTTTGATGCGGCCAGTTTAAAACCTTGGTCAGTCAATAATCCTTCCACGTCTTATGCTGAACACAGACGTTGACCGAGATGATCAATGAGACAGGTCAGCCGAGTTGTAAGGCAAAATTGTATTAGAGTAGTATTAAGGAATAAATTGAAACTCCGACAAGGTCGTGATAATTAAAAAAGACGTACTGTAAGTTAGTTAAGTTGCAAAAAAAGGACAAAATATAAAAATGTAGAAATATAAATGCCAAGTGTAACTTTCTTAAATAAATCTTTTAGCCAAAATATTTATTATTTATGCATAATTGATTCGATTAGGTGCATTTTTTGAAATAAAATTGAACCCATAAAACTGTACTCAATACTATTTCTTACGTCTAAACTTGATGCTAATTTTTCGCGTTCTAATTCTTCTTTTGGGTTCAACGCATAAGTTTTAAAACATTCCTTAAAATATTTAAATCTGGTTGGTGGTCTCAAAAAAAAAAGTTTGAATAGTGGGTTCTTTCAAAGTATACAAATAATAAAAATATTTTTAAAAAATAAAAAAAAAGTATTTGATTTCTTGGGTATAGTCTACTGTTCATATTTGTATCATCAACTGTCTTTGTTCTTCTAATTGCATTTATATTTATAAGAGATTTATAGAATAGCTATTTGAAAATTTCGTTGCAAATAAAAAATGTTTAGAAAACGCAACTATTACTTATCTTTAACATTCATTGCAGGTGTGTTTAAGATTATCAATTTCTAAAGCTTAAAGTTATTTCGTTTTAACTTGTATAGGTAACTGAGTTTACAGATAAGCCAATCATTAAGAACAGATGGTCATTTATTGTCAAAATTTAAATAGTTTAGTGCGCGTAGCCGTCGCGAATGTAATAAATCCGTTTGTGTTTTTCTTTGTTGTGCTCAAACATAAAATCCTAACTACTGAAGATTTACAAAGGTAGGATTTTTTAATTATATTCATCTAAACTTGTAGTCATTCTGAAGACGGAACAATGCTTTAAAATGTACATAAATTAACACGTTTTATGCCATACTTAATTAAATATAGTTACATAATTATGATAATTTTTTGCAAGTACTTGATGATGAATTCTGGGAAATCGCATATTAGATGTAAAAAAATGACTTTTTTTGTCATTTTTAAGATTATACTGATATCATAGACAATGTAAATAAACTATTTGGTTTTAAATGCATAAAGTGAACCTTTTTTGTATGTTACATTATCCCAATAGAAATCCGGTATTATACTACATAAAAACAATTCAGAAATATTCTATAAAATATTATCGTTCTCAGTTCAATTATTTTGAGTAATTCCAATCTGCCTATATAATTGATAATTTCTATACTTATACAATATAGAATTAAATGTAGTAACTACAGAATATATCTGTTTATGGTTATATGTTAAACATGATTTACTTTATAATTATGGTATTGTAAATCTTTTTTACAAACGTAGCAAAACAAAAATTATTGCAGCGTTGATTGCTTAGTTAGCACAATCGTAATATTTTAATCTGATATTTTATATTAATTTGAAAATTGACATAAAAATCTATGTTAAAAATAGTTTTGCATGTAATCGAACATTTGTTTAATCTTTTGTTTTTAATAATTTGGTATCTATTTATTATTTTAAATTAAAATTTTCAACACAAAACGTATGCTTAATACTAGTCCTGGGTCGTTGTATCGATATATCGATACGAATCGATACGTCGGGTGTATCGATACGCCTATACAAACCACAAGCTCGTATCGATATATCGAAATATCGATATTTCGATACGTATCGATATACTGATACGTTTCCATATTTCGATATATGTCGATATTTCGATATGTATCGATATTCCGATACATGTCGATATTTCGATACGTATCGATATTTCGATACGTAAAGAATCCATGTTTACCTCAAATGTTATGGTAATTGGTAAAGGTTATTATAAAAAAAAACAGAAATCAAAACCATACTACTACACAGATACATTGATATTTAGATACGTATTGGGTATACCTATTACCGATACATGTCGATATTTCGATACGTATCGATACTCCGATACGTATCGATACAAATTGCGTATCGATATTCGATACACAAAATTCCGTATCGCCCAGCACTACTTAATACTAGGCAGCCTTTTTGTGAGAACATAGGCGATCCTCTGACCTGTACACAAATAGCGAATCTCAATTATACATTTCGAAACTACTTCTCTAGTATAATGATATCTTGTATCTATAGGTTTTGTTCTATTATGATACATATAGTTTTTTACTCATTTTTGGACACTTTGGCGATCATGGAACAAAACAATAGAACTTCTTAATTCACAAAATTCTGAAAGAAAACTAATAAAAACGGCTTCTTTACTTGCTTCTGAACTGGAAAGTGCTACACAAAATTGCTGTTGTGATTTTCAAATACGACATCAATTCCAATTTTGAAAACGTAACCTGAGTGTTTCATACACCTTTATGTATTTTTAGTGTATAAGGTTTTGGTGAGATAATTGATGAATTAACACCCTTGTAATTTATTACAAATATTTGTATTCTTAATTTACATAAGCATTACATTTTTATATATCTGAGAAGATGGCCGTGTTGCGTGCGCACACCCTTATTCTCGCTTTACACCGTTGCCGCCTTGCTTATTAAATCCTATATAACATCCCCCTTTTTAAGATTAATAAAACATAATATAAAAATAACGCAAAACACTATTTTACCCTAATATGTAATCCTTAAACTTACTAGGCAATCGCCTTTCTCTTATAGGTCTATAATTGGTAATTGGTCGAGATTCAGTCACAGTAGTTGAGATGTTGTCGTCACTTGGGTTCTTGTTACTTAAGTCTAGATCAGGTGGTGTCACTTTAAAAATTGGTTCATTTAACGATTGTCTAAGATGAATGCTATTTCTTCGTAAGAGCTGGTTATTTTGCGTTTTTACTATGTAAGACCTTGGTTCATTACATTTATCAACAACTTTACCTGGCTCCCACGTGCCATTACGATTTATAGTTATATTATCTCCTGTCTCAAAGTTAGTTTGTGGTTTTGAGGTTCTGTCATAGTAATATTTAGCCAACGCCTGTTTATCAATTATTTTTTGATAAGCGGGAGACGTATTTGTATGCTTTGCTAATAAATTTTGACTAATAGGTATTTTTGTTTTAAGTTTTCTTCCCATAAGCAGTTCTGAAGGTGTATAACCAATTCCTGTAATTTCCGTTGATCTATAAATTAGTAATCCACTATCTAAGTAGCATCCTTTTTTTAATATTGATTTAGCTATTTTTACTCCTGCTTCTGCAAGTCCGTTGCTTCTTGGATAGTGAGGACTACTAGTAATAATTTCAAAGTTATAGGTGTCAGCAAATTTTTTAAAGCTATAAGAAGTGTATGGCATGTTATCTGCAATTAATGTTTCAGGAATCCCGTGTGTTGCAAATACATTTTTAAATTTATTGATTAGTTCAGTGGATGTTTTATTGTGAATAGGTATAATTTCCAACCACTTCGAATAGTAATCAAAAATTATTAAAAAGTTTTGTTTTGCATATTCGCAAATATCCGACGCGATTTTGGAAAATGGTTTATTTGGTATTGTATGGTTTATGAGTGGTTCCCTGCACTTATTTGGTTTATAATGTTCACATGTCTTGCAACTACTGACATACCGCTTAATATCTGATATTAATGTAGGCCAGTAAAAACTTTGTTTAGCTAGATTGAGAGTTTTATTTATGCCGAAATGACTCTCATGTGCTAATGCCATCATGTTTTGTCTTAAAGAATTTGGTATAATTAAACGGTCATTGTACAACAAGATATCTTCAATCATGGTGATATCATGTTTTATATTAAAATAAGATGCAAATTCTTTTGAACCTCTTTGAGGCCATTGATTAACACAAAATCGTTTAATTTGTTTTAAAATTGGGTCTTTATCTGTTTCTATCTGTAATTCTAATTTTTTATTTTCTGTAATGTTCACAATGCTTTTAATGTTGTGTACTACCTCTAACATTGAAGGGTCATCAGGTTCTTTTTTAACTATATAATTTCTTGATAATAGGTCTGGAACGTGCAGATGTTTTCCTGGCATGTAATTCACATTAAGTTCATATCTCAACAATTTTAGTTTAATTCTTTGTAGTCTGGGTGACACAATATCCGCGAATTTATTATTCATTATTGCTACTAAAGGTTTATGGTCTGTCCATAACGTAACTTTATGCTCATAAATGAATTCGTGAAATTTTGAGACGGCAAACGCCATTGCTAAAAATTCTTTCTCGATGTTGGCCCAATTTTTTTCATTGTCCGTTAAGCTTCGTGAAGCAAAGGATACCGGTTTTCCCTCCTGCATTAAACAACAACCGAGACCTTCTTTAGAAGCATCTGTTTGAATTGTGATGTCTTTTGCAGGATCAAAATTGACCAATACAGGGGCTTCTGTCAATAATTTTTTTATTTGTTTAAAAGCTAGGTCATGCGTTTCGGCCCAACAAAACAAAACGTCATTCTTTAACAAATTGCGAAGAGGTGCTGATACCTCAGACAAATTTGGTATAAAACTCCTGAAAAAATTGAACATGCCTAGGATCTTTTGCATATCTTTCTTGCATGTGGGGTTAGTTAAATTTAATACCGCTTCAACCCTTTGTTTGTCTGGTTGCATTCCCCGTTCTGAAAAAACATGACCAAGATATTTTACTTCCCTACGTCTAAACTGAATTTTGTCTTTGTTAAATTTTATATTTAAATTTCTTGCACGTTCCAAAACTTTGCTCAAAATATGATCATGCTCATTTTGATTCTCCGCATCTATTAACAAGTCATCTAAATATACTATGACGCCCTCAATGTCATCAAAATTTTCAAAATTGATTCTTTGAAACAACTCAGGAGCAAAATTTAAACCGAATGGCAACCTTAAAAATTTGTAAAAACCGAATGGCGTACTGGCTGTACACAAATTACTACTCATATTATCCAATTCGATGTGATAAAATCCGTCTTTCAAGTCAAGCACAGTAAACCAACTCTTACCATTTAATTAACATTCTTAACTAAATCTTTGACCTCACAGGTGACGGACTGCACTACTAACTCTTCGTCCTGCACCGTTTCTTCCATCTGAACTTCTTTTATACTTTTAAACCTGCACGCCTTTTTAAAATGATTTAGTTTTCCACATTTCAGACATTTCTGGCCAAAGGCGGGACACTGATTAATTCCATGTACACACTTGCATTTTCTACACTTAAATGTCTTAATTTTAGGAATTGTATCTTCTTTCTCAATTACACTTTTGTTACTGTTAATGTTTTTTCTAATTAAATTCACTGTGGCTCTCCCTCCGTCTTGAATGTTTCTTAATTGTTCTTTCAGTGCTTCGCTAGCTCTGCACATTTCCATTACTTTATTTACGTCTGGGTTGTCTGCTGCCAATATTTTTTCTTGAACCCCTTTGTCTCGTATTCCAAGCACGATTCTATCACGAACCATTTCATCTTCATCCTTAAATTCGCAACTTTTTGCTAGTTTTTTAATTTCAGTAGCAAAATGCTCAACTGGTTCACCTACTTCTTGTTTTCTATTGTAAAAATTGAACCGTTCATATATCACATTCTTCTTTGGGTTCATATATTTATTAAATTCATCTACAACTTTGTTATAATCTTTTTTATCTTCTTCACTTAATTTGAAGTTGTTGTAAATGTCGATACATTCTTCACCCATTACGTTCAAAAGGATTGCCACTTTAACTTCCTTCGCTTTTGACATATGACCTGCAGCCATCATGTAAATTGAAAAACTTTGCATAAATTTCTTATATTTTTCTGCTATGTTGCCTTCAAGGCACAGTGGTTTTGGCACTCTTCCTTCCATTTTCTTTTCTTTTTAAATTTAATTTACCGTAAGTTGTTTTATTATTTTTAAGGTTATTGCACGTGCACTTATTTAATCTAAGTTTATTTTCACCATCACTCACCCGACTGCGCCATGTTTCATACACATTTATGTATTTTTAGTGTATAAGGTTTTGGTGAGATAATTGATGAATAAACACTCTTGTAATTTATTACAAATATTTGTATTCTTAATTTACATAAGCATTACATTTTTATATATCTGAGAAGATGGCCGTGTTGCGTGCGCACACCCTTATTCTCGCTTTACACCGTTGCCGGCTTGCTTATTAAATCCTATATAACACTGAGAATGAATTTCCGTCACAAATATGATTTAAGAAATCAGCATCTACAATGTTACCTGATATTTTAAATGTTAAATTTTTATTAATAGTTGAAAATAAATAAAACAAAACTTTGTCAATCAGCCATTAATGATGTATTTTGAAATAGTGACATGTTTCGGCCGTATTAAATTATCATTTAGGTCATCCTCAGACCGAAAAAACAAAAAATACTCATTACATAAAAGAACATGACAAATTTGACCTTTTAATAACAAATCACTATCAGAAGACAAAATGTAAATAACTTCTAAAATATCTAGTAAATGTCTATTGTTATTGACATGATGTATTATTGATGATTCCGAAAAAGTGTGTTTATTACTAATGTCATGTTCGGCAAAAGTAGATTTTATTGAAAACAAATAAGAATTATACTTGAGTGGGATATTGAGGTATCTAAAAATCTATTAATCTAGTGTCGAATGATCTAGTGGTTTTTCCTACATAATATTTTTCACATGAACAAACAATTTTATAGATTCCACTAAGATTCATATTAAACAAAGGGTCAGTAACGGGAGAGAAAATGCTAAGTAAGTTGACTGTGTTAGAGAACGTGATTGTAAATTCATTGTTATTGTTTAATTTTTTGATGGTGTATTGAAATTCAGGTATAAACGGAATCGAAAAATATTTTTTAATAGAAGCTGAAAAAGAACTTTGAAAAAATTTTTGGTTAAATTGAAAGAACAAATTATTAAGATAAAATTGTGTTAAATCTAAACTATCTAAGGTGACTGAATCTGGGAAATCGGTCTCGTTTAGAAAAGCGCAGTGGTAAAACCTCCTGGAGGAACAGAAGAAAAGAAGTTGATGATGTCAAAAGAAATTAAAGTTAATGCAGAATCTGTCGTAAGAGTTAAATCATTTATATCATTACTGAGTTGGGTTGAATTTTTTATTGCAAGTGGTGAAATGAAATTGATACTATTGTTAAACAACTTGGAAAGAAAATTACTGATGAGATATTTTGAAGAACGCCTTCTTTATAGGTTCTTGGCAGACTGTAAAGTTTTGGAGTTTTTGGGTTTGCAACTTTTAACTGATAATAAGAAATGTTGAAATATTTAAAGGTGTTTTCCATATTTTTTAATATATTGTTAGTGGTGATATACAAAGATGAAAAAGGTGATTTAGGTCAACTGAAGTCAGCTGAATCTGAAAATAATAAAATTTTTGTTGATATAAGCATTCTTATTTTGGATCACTGTGCAATTACTTTTATCTGCTTTTGAAATTATTAAATTGTTGTCGGATAATTTTTGTTTTATACTTTTAATTAAATTTACTTGATTATTATCGATGTGAGATAGATGAAATTGATTCAGATTTTTTGGTACTTTTATTAAATTTGATAAATTAGTGTTAGGGAATTTGTGCGAAACTAGCTCCAGACTGGCTCTGAAATTATTGCCTTGTTTAGTGAGAAAATTCATTTCATTTTGATTAAAATAAATATCTGTAAAATTTTTTATGCGGTCATGGAAATTGAAAGTAGTAATGTTATCTACAAATGCCTTAATATCATTAGTTTTAAAAAAATAATTGGACATTTTTAATGATTTGAAATTTGGTTTTGAAAGATGGATTAAATGAAGTAATTTGTTATTTAATTTATTGAAAAGTTTAAAACCAAAGCACGATACCTTACCTCTAGTGTTATTGTCGAGGGAATCCCAGATGGCCGGGTGTAATTCTGATGCGATGTTGCTGTGTAGATACCATAATTTTAAACATAAAATATGTAGTTTAGAATAACATTTCTTTACTGTTGACGAGGATGATAATGTAATAATAGTAAGCTAACTTTGAATGGTAGAATGCAAGCTTTCACGGCCGTTGTTTAATGTAGCACTGTTTTTTGGGTGTTGCTGCGTCACAAAACTTTTACTTTCCGGAAACCCTCTAAGACCTATCGTCAGTACCTGTGGATCACCGACTTACGAGTTAGCAAAATACTTAGCTAGAAGACTACAGCAGCACACCAGACAGACAACCAGCTACGTTAAGAATTCCGAACATTTTGTCGAGATTCTCCAAGCACTTGAAGTAACTACCAGTGACATACTAGTTAGTTTTTACGTAGAATCACTTTTCACCAATGTACCAGTAGAAGAAACATTAGAGATCAGTAGACAACAACTAGTGCCACCAGGATTACAACAAGATTTGATCGACTTGGCCAGACTCTGCTTAACGACAACCTACTTCCTGTGGAATGGTGAGTTCTATGATTAAAAGAACGGCGCAAGAATGGGATCACAACTGTCACCAGTAATAGCCAACATCTTTATGGAAGCTTTTGAACAGGAAACCGAAATGCTGGTACAGATACGTAGACGACACTTTCGTCGCATGGCTTCACTGACTGAAAGAATTACAAAGTTTTCTTCAACACATCAATAGACACCACAACATGGAGATCGAAAAGAACAAAACGCTACAATAAAAAATTAGTAAGACCACAAAAGAAAAAGGAGATGCAAGCTGAGGTTGCTACGGCTGAGACCGTGAGAATAGAGATCTACGCTGCAAAAAAAAACATGGAAGAAGTCACCAGACGTCTATGAATGCAACTCAACAGACCAGAACGGACACGCATCAGCGAAGCGGAGCCGAAAGGCCGTATATAACAAGGAATGTAAGACGATAACATCAGTCTTTAGAAATCTTCTGAAGAAGCTGACAGCATGATCAGCAAAACGTTAAGTAAAAGTTTTGTGATGCGGCAACACCCGAAAAACAGTGCTACATTAACTTCGAATTCTTTGATTGATTGGATAATTTTAAATTTGGGTTGTTTTTTTTTGACGAAAACACTTTTTTAGAAACCTGATATTTAACCCAGTACTTTAAAATTCTTCTAGCATGATTCCAGTGTTGTTGATAAAATTTCGCATGAAATTGACTTAAGTAACTAACACTATATGCTATGTCAGGTCTTATATGAACTACTAAATACATTAAAAAACCAATCAAGCATTGATATGGAACATTCATAAAAGTTTCTTCATTTGATTTGAGTTTTAAACCTATTTCAAGAGGTGTTAAAACAGTTTTCGGGTCTTTCATTTTAAATTTATGCATTCAATTTAATATGTATAGCTTTTGATCTATCCTTATTACATTATTTTTCTTATAATGTTCAACGTTCAATCCCAAAAAAGATTTTACTTCACCTAATTCTTTAAGCTTGAACATTTTTGATAGCTCATTTTTTACATTATTCTTTACAGCTACATTATTTGAACATAAAAACAAATCATCGACATATATAATAATAATTATAATAGACCGATCCTGAAGTTAAAAAAAATGCAAGGTTCATAATTTGATCGAACAAAACCTAAATTTAACAAAAACATTACTAATTTTATTATTCCACACTCCTGAAGACTGCTTTAAACCATAAATTGCTTTTTTAAGTAAACAAACTTTATTATTTGTTTCATCAATTAAATATTTTGACTGATTTATATAAATTCTTTCAGAGATTTTCCATTCCATTAAGAAAAACTCAGTTAAAGTCTATGTGATCAATCTCTAAATGAAATTTCACAAACAAGGCAAAAATTATTCTTATTGTGCAATTACGTACTACTGGTAAAAAAATTTTGTTGTAGTCTTGGGTAAAGCCCTTAGCGACTAGTTGAGCTTTGTAACGTTTCTTGCCATTTGAGCCATTCTTAATACAAACAACCCATTTATTTTTGACGATTTTTTTGTTGGGTGGACAGTCGATCAAAATACAAACTTTATTTTTCATCAAAGAATCGTACTCTCTTTTTATAGCTTCTTCCCAATGCACTTTATCATTATTGATTTGACAAGTAATTCGCATTAAGTATTAATTTGCCCCAAAGGTTGAATGGCAAATTTGCATCCAGCAGCATATATCGAACAAACTCCATAAGAGTTCGATTTTTGGGTTCTGAAATTCTATTTTATTGGGGAGAGTAAGGTACAGTCTATTGAAATTTAATTCCAAATTTCTTCAGTAATGCTGAGGCTTATTTGTTAATTTTTCTTTTAAACACGATATTCATTGTTCTATGACGTTGCAATCTTCAATTTTATTTTCATCGGCGAGATTTTCTGTAACCAATGTTTTTATTATTCCTACTTTTTTATGTCTCAAACGGCTATGCCAAATTTGCAACTTTTGGACATGACATTTTTACCAAATTACGTTTTTTACTTTTAGTTTTATATAAACCATTTGTGTACTACGCTTTTAGAATATATACATTATTCTTCTTTACATAACAGTCATTTTCGTCAAAATTTACCGTGTAACCAGCAGCAATAACTTTAGGGACTGACAATAAGTGCTTAAAAACCAACTTGTTTGATAATATGCGATTAGTAATCTCGCTCGCGCGTGAAAATATTTCGATTATTCATTACCAAACTTATTGGTTAAATAACTATAACAATCTAACTCCTTATAAAATTATTCTAATTAATAGCTATTTATGTATACTAATGTAATTAGAAATAAAATAATTCAAAAATAAAAGCAAACATTAATGAATTCATAATTGATTTCAAAGTAACTAGTTTTGTTTAAATTATATTCCATTTTCAGTTTTACAAATTAATCACAATAAGATTCTGAAGTAACCAATCCTATCTTAAACGCAGATAATTTTAGTTCTCCGACTTAATGTGTTGCTTTTGATAACAAAGGCTCAAGGGATCAAAGTTGGTGGTGGCGATAAACTTTCCCTTTCATTCTAGAATTTGTGGCTAATGATTGGTAATGCTGATGCTTATTAAATCGGTAATTAAGGTATTGCTCTTAAAGTTATACTGTGATTTGATAGAATAAAGTTACTGTTTTTATTAAACAATTTTTATAAATATATTGACCAGTTTTATTACTATTACATTCTTTTGTTATTGTTTTTTAATATCAATTTGTTCAGAGTGATAGTGAAAATATGAAAAAAAAAATAATAGCGACGTAGATATGTTTACTTACACAACAAATCAATTAATGAGGCTGTTTTCATTAACGAAAATGCACGATAGACAATTATGAAATAGTTCAATCATAAATTAAACAGCGTATTATTAAATACGCAAAAGTTAATACACAAAAATATATTATGTAATTCCATATTCATAACTGTCAGTTAACTAAACAATGTATTGCGATTGATTATGTACCTTGATCGTCTTTGCAGAATATTCATATCTAAAGAAATTAGCTGAACTTTTGGATAGGTACACAGTAGTAGGGGAAGTTTGAATAAACTGAACGATTTGTACGTCAAATTTATATATATAATAGTAAAAAAGATATCATTTTTCGAACAAGAAAAACTACACATTAAGCTCTAAAACGCAGCTATCTTCTTAATCTGTTTTGTCTAGTCTAAACCAATGTTTCTTAACCTTTTCGTATGCGGCACACCATTTAAATAGATTTTTTGTTGCGGCACGCCAGTTTTTATTTGCTGTAAATTTGCAAAAAGCATTTGGTTAACCAAGCAACCAATACATGACTTACTTTCAATTAAAAATAATTAAGACGTTCATATTGATGCCAAATAAATAACTCAAATTGTATTTAATAATTTTATTGATTTCTCTAAATTAAGAACTTGTCTTTGTTGTCACTTTTTTAAAAATTCCTGTTAATGTATTTCAAGCTATAATATATTCTTAATCTAAAATACAACTCTGTAACATAATTTGTTGGAAAACTATGACACGGATGGATAAATATAATATGCATCGACAAGTAAAGCAAATCTTTTACAATATTATTTGAGATAACGATTGTTTTAAATGAAGAATCAAATATATTCCCTAACAACCCAATAAACAATATAAAATTATTATCCGGCATGGTCAAATTACCGAATAAACAAAGAATTTTGTATCATATGCTTTTAAATGACAAAATATAGCGCTATCATCTAAAGTTTCCAAGATGTGGGCAAAGTTGTTACATGTTACACATGAATGTTTATTCAAGCATTTTTAATTAAATATCCACAGACGTAACGTTCGAAATTTTATTGCAAAATTTCGCTGTTGTGATAATCTGTGTCTGTAACACTGGTCTGCATGAAAATCGGCCCTGGTACCATTCTTGACGATCCTTATGTAAAATGACCTCCTGAATCCAAAAATGAGCTCCGTTTTTACCCATCACCCACCTATTTTGGGGGGACCCCATTTTTATTTTATTTTTTGCATTTTTTTTAGAATTTTAACTTATAGCTGTTAAACATCCCAAAGCAGGTAATAAAATTTATACCAAAGTAAAAGCAAAAGTTTTGCTATAAAATGTATATAGAAACAACAATAAAATACAAATATATAAGAACAGTAAAAAAATATCAATAAACAGTTAGGAAGATCCACTGCATGACGCTGGCGATCTCAATACCACATGCAGGTTTGAACAAGAATTTTCGACAGGCTTGAACTTGCATTACTCTTCTCATTATAGTATATTACATTGTTTGCTTAACTGCTTCGATCAGTACATCTATAGCTGTTGCAGAGTTAACTTGTCGACGTTTTAAACGTGCTGGATTTTGTGTTCATTTTTGTTCATTTGTGTAAAACAGTAAAACTACTTTTACTCCGGATTTTTTCAAGTGACTAAGTGTGATTTGTGGTTAACGTCGAGCGTTGAATTACTGTTTAATTATGCCACGCGAGTGTACTTTGATTGTCAAGTTGGCGACCAAGACAAGAATTGGACTCCATCAGTTTGCTGTACGACTTGTTACAGTAGTTTGACCAAATGGCTCAAAGGTACCCGTAAATCAATGCCATTTGCTGTGCCCATGGTTTGGCGTGAACCTCGCTGTCATCTTACAGATTGTTACTTTTGTATGACTTCCACCGTCGAGCAAAAGTAAGCATACAATTCAGTACCCCAATATTCCGTCAGCTCTAAGACCTGTTCCTCATAACGATACTTTTCCAATCCCAGAGCCCCCAAACAGTTATACTCTAGAGCCGGAAATTGATTTAAAAGACTCTGAACCACAACCTAGGGCTTCGAATGATACGTTCAATGATGATGAAGAGTATTTCGCAGATTTAGTTTCTCGGCAACCACACCTCCTCACTCAATCGGAATTAAATGATCTTGTCAGGGATTTGCAGTTACCCAAGAATAAACCTCAGCTCCTAGGATCGCGACTTCAGCAGTGGAATCTCTTAGAAAAGAGAGTAAAAATATCTTTTTACAGGACCAGACAAGCAACCCTGAAATGTCTTTTCTTAGAAGATAAAGGTTTAGTGTTCTGTCCTAATGCAAATTTATTGATGACAGAGCTACAGATGCCATGTGACCCAGACAAATGTAGACTGTTTATAAACTCATCAAAAACAAGCTTAAAAGTTGTCCTGTTGGCAAATGGGAATGACTTCCCATCAGTTCCAGTTGTATACTCTGTTGATATGAAGGAAACGTACGAAAACGTCTTCAGAATCCTTGATAAAATTAGTTAACATGATTATAAGTGGAAACTTTGCGCTGACTTAAAAGTTGTTGCTCTACTCACGGGCCTGCAATCAGGATTCCCAAAATATTGCCGCTTCCTTTGTGAATGGGATAGCCGAGCCCGAGATAAACATTACATCGTACGGGACTGGCCTCTGCGAGAAAATCTTATTCCTGGTCAGAAAAATGTCGCCCACAATCCTTTGGTTCCGAAGGAAAATATTTACTTACCACCTTTACACATCAAACTTGAATTGATCAAGCAGTTTGTGAAAGTAGTGGACAAGACAGGTGGCGCATTTCAATTTTTGAAAACTAAATTTCCTCTTCTTACCGAAGCTAAAATCAAAGAAGGCGTTTTTGTTGGTCCCCAGATTAGACAACTCTTTCAAGATTCGACGTTTATTGAACACCTATGTACATCGAAAAGAAAAACGAACTTGGCTTGCATTTCAAAACGTTTGTAAGAACTTCCTGGGTAACCACAAAAGTGAAGATTATGTCGCTTACGTCGAGGAACTGCTTTTAGCGTACAAGGACATAGGATGTAACATGTTTCTTAAAGTTCACTTCCTTCACTCGCATCTGGACTTTTTCCCTGAAAATTTAAAAGCAGTGTCGGATGAACACGGGGAACGGTTCCATCAAGACATCGCTAAGCTGGAGAAAAGATTTTCAGGGAAGTGGAATGCAAGCATGTTGGCCGAGTACTGCTGGTTTTTGAAACGAGAGAGTTGTACCTCAGGGTATAAAAAGAAAGCAAGCACCAAGTAATGATGAATATCTTTTTATTTATTACTGTTTATAGCTAAAATAGTTCTTTTTCCCATTTAAATTAAATTCATGTTCATATATTTATTATTATAATAATTATTATAATTATTATTATCGTTCGATAAATAGATTATAATTCATTTATCGAAAAGTGGTAAAATTAGAGATTTGGGGCTCCCTCGAGTGATAGAAGAAAACGGAAGAGCTATTTGGATTTAGGACGTCATTTTACATAAGAATCACCCGGAATAGTGTCAGGGCTCGATAAAAAATATTTTTTTGCAGACCAGTGTAATCAGCCATTCATTGTCACGAACAGACGGTTAAGAAAATTCTGTCACTTCACTAACACCGTCATGACATTCATCCAAAAAAGATATTTGATAGGGTTTACCCTTAAATGCTCTGTTATATTTTTTGGGATTTGATATTTCCGAAGAATTAAGCAAATTAAACAGTTTATCCATCATCTCTATAAACTGTGCAGATGCAAGACCACTTGCAGGTATTTATTTCCCCAAACCGAATGTAAATATTTATGCCTGTGGCTACCGTATAACTAAATATTTGTGTTGCATATCTAACTTTCATTTTTGCGAAATTGTTGGGATATATATGGGAATCTGTTGGTTTTGGAGCAGCTCGTAGAGAATACTTTTTGTCGTGCTCATAAAAGTCAAGTAAATATTTCCAACAAATTCTTGACTATCTGGTTGAACAAAGTTATGTTTTCGTAAATTATTTCTTAATGCTTTAATTATATGTAGAGGGTCAAACATGTAAATACCCTTTTGGTCATTTAGAAAAAAGTAAGGTTGTAATGAGGTAACTTTTAACTTATTTTTTAGGTTAATGTTATTTGACCCTAACTTTGTTATTAGCACACAAACAATTAAATTAATTTCTGTAAGTTGAGTCACCAAATTAAAAATAATTTTTTGCATATATGCAGCACTACTATTTCTATGGAAGAAGTCTTAACATAAGGGTTGAACCCATTTATTTTTAATACCTCTTATCATAAATACGGAGCCTGATTTTGCTGCCTTAAATTTTTTTGGTTCCCAGACCATCATCTTCTATCCCAACAATTTGATTTGTGCCAATGAAATAAAATAAATTGCATTTTATGCTCATTTTATCCACAGCATCTACCGAAAACAGAAAGATTCTTTATTTTGCTGCTGCTGGACCGGCAAAGTACATTGACAAGCATTCATTTTTAAATTCTAACGAATATCTACGCCCTCTTGTTTGCTTATTTATTTGAGATACTTGAGCGTTTATAAAGCTAGCAACCTCTTTTGTTGGACAAAATTTGTTTGTCAGCTGCATATAATCCTCAAGAGAAATATCATCTAAAGATTTTCTTGAAGCCTCCACTAAATCTATCTTCAGTTTATTTATACTTTTATTTAATAATGCATTTGCGTTTCTTAATTTGTTTATTATTTTACGGAGCTTGTTCTTCTGTGGAGTTTTAATCGATAAACAGCTCTTTGTTTGAGTACTAAATGGACTTAATAACGAAGATATTATTGGTGACCCTGGTATCATAATTTGAACATCTTGGACTTCTAATGGAAGACCTAAAATAAAAAATCACGCTTTAATAGTGCACTAGCCATTATAAATTGTAGTTAAAGAACTTACTGGTATCTACAGGATCAGTGCATGCAAATTGTAACTATGTTTGACGAACACTCCATCGAACAGAACAATGTTCGTAAAGCAGTTGGCAGTAACCGGTCCTTTAAATTATTTAGGTACATATGATCTTCAAAAGGTGCTGCTCACAGTTTGTAGCTACCTGGCTTAGACACGTTTTCTAACAAATCCTGTCGACCGCAAGCCCTTAGCCAAGTATGTGCCCTTCAAATTATATGTATAAGTCATCTATCAAAGTTTTAATTTTAAAATAAAAAAACACCTCTATTTATTAGTTTACCCGATGAATTAGGTAAACTTAGTAGTTTATTTTACAAATTTATTATATTTCGTAATTTACATATTTTTCGATCCTACAAATTAATTTCAATGTTTCATTTATGAGTAAAGCAAGGTTTTTTTCTGAAATTTCATAAAGTCAAATTGTGATTTTATTTAACAGCTAATTACGTACTTACTTTTGTTCATCTCTGGGGAATGTAAAGAAACTTAAGTTGCAATTACACCCTTTGTTTGGGTATTTTTTACAGCACAAACCACGCCTTTACGTTTACTCATTATGTAAATACCATAAAAAATTAGTCTATAAAATATAATGTTTGGCAGAGTACACGATAATCAAACAGAAACTACAATCTAACACTTATAAACTACAAACACAAATCATTGTTGTATTAAACAGCATAGTCAAATCTACTTTGGACAGTATCTGGTGTGTTACGCCTTTCTGGCACAAAAGAAACGCGTTTTACAGAAAGTAACAGTTACAGTGACTAATTTCGACTTTTTCGCTTAGGAGGAGCATGAAAAACCACTTTAATCTATTTTTGTGGCAACGTTTTGTGCTACCAGCGAGCTTTTTATCAGGCCAAGTGGAACAATCCACCGACCAAGGATACGGGCAACTTTACAAATTATAGTTATTTAATAAGTAAAACATTAAACATAATTACATAAAAGGGGTTAATAATTCTCAATTTTCAAGTGTTTGTTGAACGTTTATGTCTTTCGTTGTTTAAGAATTTTAAATACTGACCCTTTTTATGTATTTACGTTTAATGTTTTATGTATTAAGTAATTACAGTTCGTAAAGTTGCTTGGTCGGTGGATTGCCCCATTTCAAACTATTCTTGGCTTGATGAAGTGCTTGCTGGTAGCAGGAAACGTTGTCACAAAAATTAAAAATCACAATTAGTTATCGTAACACACAGAGGAAAATAAGGAATCTTTACTACATAACTAGAGATTAACCAAACCATGTAGTTTGCCTTGAAACGTAAAAGCTTGGCTTCGGCTTGAAAACCAAGCTTTAAAAAAAGCCTGACTTGGCTTGATGTTTGTAAATACAGGCTTGGCTTGATTTTCAAGCTTTTCTAAGTTTTATCAAGCTTTCAAACTTTTTAATTACCCAACTGCTAGCATAGGTTACCACATAACTTTGGCCTGAAGTGAAGAGACAGCGCATCTGTACATGGGGAGTAATAAAAAAGTTAATAAATAAACCCAAATTCATAGTTACGTTTATTTAACTATTTAATTATTAATTTGATAATTAGAAATATACAATAAACATTTTATGGTTATAGACCGCAGAAGTTCTGACGTCACAAAATGGCCGTAAATCAGCTGACGGGTAAAAACATTCGGCATGTGCATTTAGTTCCCATTTAGTTTGTATGTATGCGTCGTATGTAGGAAGTAAATATGGCTTACCAGCTATTGCGGAACTATTTTCTGATGAAATTAGTGTTCTAAAGAAAGGAGAAAATTCTGTAGAAAGTGGAAACTTAATAGAAGTGAATTTTGATGGGACTTTAAGTTGTATTAAAGCCAAAGTGTTAGCGAGTATGAAAAAGCGGTCTTACCACGTGGAGGTAATTAATTGATTTTTTTTTGTACAAACAATAACGCAAGCTGTAGTTTATTGTGCGTTACGTTTATATTTAATATGTTGTTTATTTGTAGATTGTCTTAAAAGACTCGTCTCTAAAAGAATTTAGGTGCGAATGCCCAAGGGGTCAATTTAAATGTCACCACATTGCGGCAGTTTTAATTTATGCAAGTAAAAACATAAGTTAGACTGATGTGATGTGCCAATGGAAAGCACCATCGATTGCATCTTCTTCGTCGTCATCAATTGCAACAGTTGATGACATATTTCCAAAGTCTGCTTTCCGAGCAACAGATAGAGATGCTGATGGAGATGATAACACGGATATATTGCGTATCGCAGAAGCAACGACGGGGCAAAACCAAAATGCCTTATGGCATCAAATGCGGTTAGGCAGACTTACTGCAAGTAGTTTTGGAATTGTAATTCGAGCCTGTGTTAGAGACAGGTAATTAAGAGTTTTTTAAGTCAACATCTACACTTCTAAATGGTTTAATTTTTATAGATACTCATCTTCCCTTTACTCCACTTTGCTCGGAAAGCAAAATTTAGATGGAGTTAGATCCATTCAATGGGGTATAACTCATGAATCTACTGCAATCAAGCAATTTGAAACAAGGGAGCAAAAAATAGTAATGCCTACAGGTTTATGGTTACATGAATGCGGTTTTCTCGGTGCTTCGCCTGATGGCTTTGTGGATGCCGAAGCCATCATTGAAGTAAAGTGTCCATACAGTCACCGAAATTCTTCAATTGAAGACATAAAAAATGATCAAAAATATTGTTTAAATGAAAACGGATCATTAAAAGAAAATCATCCATATTTTCACCAAATTCAGGGCATTTTATATTTAACAAATAGATCTAAATGCTATTTTGTTATTTGGACTCCATCAGCATATATATCAATAGTTATTGAAAAAGACCCTGATTGGTTGTCAAATTTAACAATATTACATAATTTTTATAAAGAAAAGTTACTTGATAAACTGTTATCATAAATAAATACTTATTAATCTAAAGCTACAGTTTGTTTGAAATATTGTTCAGTTTCTTTCAACAAGGCGTATTGTAAATTAACAAGAGTAGCACAAGTTTGTACAATTACACTTGCATGCTCCCTCATATTAGGCATTATAAAATCTAATATTTTAAAGTTTTTTAAGCGACTTATCACTCTTTCCACGTGTATTCTTGCTCTTGCAATTTTGCGTGTAATTAGAGCCTCCTCAACAGTTAATTAGTAATTATGTAAAAATGGTGGTATATTTACTGCAACTCCCAACTCATTACACATATCTTTAATTAAGAAGCCCTTGTCTGCTAAGACTAAATCTCCTGCATGTAAGTGATGCAAAACGCCACTTTCTTTTGTTATGCCTTTATCTGACGTGGATCCTGGAAATAATGTGCTCACGTATGTAATTGTTGCATTAGGAGCAATGCCAATAAGCGCCTTGAAAGTGTGCCCTCTGTTTATAATGAGAAAAAACCATCTTTTTCAATTTAAAGGAAGATGGAATTGCGACCTCTATTTCAGTGCAGTCGAGGACTATTCTGCAATTTGGAAAATAGCGAAAGCATGCTGGTACCATTATCGAGTTCTTCTCTCTACTAGGAACAGTGGCCATCATGCCTTTATATAAAACTTCATGTAAAGCATATAAATATGTTATTACAATATTTTGTATTGTAGTGTCACTGACTTTAAAACGGTACGCTAAATCAAAGAAGTGTAGATTTAACCGTAGTTTTACTAGCGTACAAAACAGTTGGTCCACATGGCTTAAAATATCAACTTTCCAGCCACAATAATATGTTAATTTAAATCTTAATAACAGTCTTGATAACATTAAGACATGTGCAGAGGTCGGTAATCCTGTGTATTTGAACACAAGACTATCATCACTACTAATATCCTTGAATGAAAATCTTTTTTCTCCTTCTTTAAGCTGCTGCTTTTGCAATTTTATATTCTAGAATAAATTAAACAAGGTAGAACAGACCTTTTAGATTGTTCCGGAGCTGGAAATTCCCATATTCCCTCCTTATTCCATGGAAAAATGGTTGGGCCTAAAGTTTTGTCGCCATTAACAAAATGGCAACTGCATAATCGGTCTTCTCGTGTAGGGTTCCGATCAGCTCTCCTGCAATATCATAAATTTATTTCTCATTGAATCATTTAATATCAAGTTACTATGTTGAAACTTTCTTACATTGAAAGTCATGACAAAACATAACTTATTATATACATATTTCAATTCGACTTACCTACACATTTTTTTCCACATATTAAAAATTTTTGTGTCAGCTGGGAAACGAAAAAAACTGCAAGTTTCACGTCTAGAGACATGTGAACATCCAGGACAAAAGCAAAAAGGCATATCTACTTCACTAAAGAATTAAATTTACCTCAAACAATGTGAAATATATGCGAAACTTATGGGCTAACTGGTTTGTTTTTACCCATCAGCTGATTGTCAGCCATATTGTGACGTCAGACTTCTGCGGTCTATAGCAATACTAAATTTATTCTTTCACGAAGCGAGGTTTGAATGTGTATACTTGATGATGGCTAAAATTGGTCTTGGTCTTGCAGTCTTGTCTTGGTCTCGCAAGATTTGCAAGACCAAGAGCAAGATAACAACACTATTAGCAAGACCAAGGCCAAGACTCAAGGTTGCAATACCAAGACTGGATGCAAGACTAGCTCAGCAAGATATCGGCAAAAACAAGGCTGTCTTGCAGTTTTGTTCTTATTACTAACGATTATTTGCTTTTTATTATTTATCCCACATACAAAAAAACATTTATTTTCCCAAAAAAATTATTGTATGTATTCGTGAAGGTAAAAAGTTTTTTGAAAAAGGGTTGTTTCGACTTGAGTAAAATTATGTTTGTTCAAAAAATAAAATTATAACTAATAAGTAACCACTATAATCATCATAAATGAAATATTTACTTCAACCAAATAAAATTATTTGAAATTTAGCTAAAATGTAATTTAATTGAAATAAATTATGTCAAGAAAACATTTTATAATTAGAGTGTACAATAAAACAAATTTAGTTTTCTCGAAGAAGAAAGTTTACAGTAAATTTATATTTAAACAAAATGATATTATAAATTTTAAATAAAATATATTTTTCTGTCACATATGAATAGAAACCATACAGGTAGATAGGTACCAATAAAATACTAATTTTCATCGATTCCTAAAGTGTTAAAAAACGCTGTTACGAATTATAGCAACATTAGCTTATTTAAATTAATTTAATATTTTTTTGAGTTCATTGAATATAAACTCTTCACATTTTTATGATCTAATAAAAGTATATACAAGTAAAATAGCTCGTAAAATAATAACTTGTGGGAAAGTTCCAAATTCTTAATTCTAAATTTGTACCAAAAAGCACGTTTTACTTGGTTTACAATAAACACATATACAAATGGTTTTAAACCGGCACGGCGCCTGTAATACTCATGCAAATCTCTCAAACACTCCTTTTTCAAAACAACTGGATTCACAAAAGTTTATCTATTATAAAATACAACGAACGCATTGCAAATGCAATAGTGCTTATCATTAAATATGTGTGGTAAAAAATTGTCGATTCTTTTTATTACATGCATCTTTTTATTATTTAAACTTTTGAAAAATTATTGTGTATACAGGGTTTTTCACGTAACCCGTTCGTTAAAAGTTTTTATACTTCCAATTATAGTTTAGTTTTGATTTTTTTAAATATTGGGTAAGTGTATTCAAGAACCTATCACTTCCGGTTATGACGGAAGTGGCATATTTAGAGGTTTTTGCTTATGTATTTATGTATTTATGTATTTTGATAGTTTGAGTATAAAATTTAATTAAACCTTGTTAAATCGTTGACATGTAAAATAAAAATTAAGTAACTTAATATTCTGTATCATCATTTTTATTGCAGATTTAGTAGATTCATGAAAAGTAAATATTTCTGTTTAATCTACATTCATTTTTAATAATAAAAATTATAAGCAATACATGTTTCCACTTTTTTTAATACTTTTTTGTTATTAATCAAATATCAAAAAATTTTTTTTAACAACATTAACTTTCATTGAGAATTTTCATTCATAGTACGGTGTAAAAATGCAAGACTGTAAGAGTCTTCCGTGCAAGACCAAGAACAAGACCAAAACTTTATATTCAAGACCAGGAGCAAGACCGAGATTAAGGATATAAATACAAGACCAAGAGCAAGACCAACTGGTGCAAGACCAAGACCTATGAGGTCTTGTCTTGGTCTTGCGTTCGGCCATCACTAATCCAAAGTTATGAGGTAACCTAGTATACAGCGTGTTTTTTAATAAACGACTATAAACTTAAGAAAAAGTTGCCTTGTGACGTTAAATAAATTTTTTTCCGATAAAGGTTTGGTCTATTTTTGAAATATTTGCAATTAGTTTTTATGCCGGTTTTGTCTATTAAAATAAGTGTATATTGGATTTTAATTTTAATTAGATGGTAAACGTTTTGAGATCGGTATTTTAAAATGTCTTCACATATTCTGTTAATTATTATTCTCTTTAACTTTCCGTCGTCTACAAAATAAATTGTTAGTAAAATAATTATAGCAGATACTAATCTTTGTTTTTCCGTATTGACACTGACCTAACTTAACAAAATGTTTTTTGTGTACTCGATTACGTTTATCTGCGGTTGTAACCAAAACAATATATCAGCTAAATAAATAAAAAACGTTGAAAAGTTCGAAAATTTGCTAAATTTCTCTTTTGGTTTTTTCAATTGACACTGTTTTTTTTAAGTGATTTTATATTAAGATATTATTTTCAAGAGCTTAAAAACTTGACCTGTAAAAGCATGGTTTGATTTTTTAAAACCTTGGCTTGATGTTTCACAAGCTTGATATTATTTTTCGAAAAGTTGGCTTAATTTTAAGCCAAGGCTTTGAAAACTAAGCCAAGTCTGTGAATCCCTACAGCTACAGCTACAAAAAAACCATATTATTTTAAAGAATGTTGTTAAAACAATTGAAACAAAATTTACACAAACAATTGAAAGCTTTTACTTATTTTTGTGTAAAAGTTAACAAAACAAAAAAAAAGAATGAAAAGTTTGTTTTCCAGAGTTTTTTACGTTTTGTTTCTTTTTTTTATGGTTATAAACTATTTGTGTATAGTGACAACTAGTATAAAAATTTCTTGATAAATAGAATAAAAATAATTACAGACAATTATAAAATAATATTCTAGAAAACAAAAACAATAAAACTACGATCAACCGAATCGACACAGCGGGAGCTTTATTTATACGGAATGATAATTTTATTTATCAAATATAATATAGTATAAAGTATTGCTCATAAAAGTTTATTTAATTTTTGTCCTGCACAATTTAAAATAAATGATGTAAGTTGGCTTCATAAATATTTAAGTTACGGTTGATAGATTTCTGAGGGTTGTTTGTGTCAAGAAGTTAACAACAGCGCAAAAATTTAATAATTTACCTTCAAGACATTAATGCATTTTTATTTGTATTTTAAACTTTTGTAACAGCGTGCTATAAACTTAAAAAAAATAATTGTTCAAATAAATAAATACAACTATTAATGTTATCGTTTATTGGTTGAATGACAAATTAAATCTTTTGAATGGTACACTATTAATTCATTCAATAAAATTAAAATAAACAATAACCATTATTAAATTAAAAGCAACAACGCTTTTAATAAAACAATAAAAGAAATGGATAAACGGAATATAAGAAAATGCCAGTTATTACCATTAAACACTTTATATCCGTGACGAAAGTACAAAACTTTCCAACTAAGCGTCACTCAATAGATAACTTTGTTTGCTTAGGGGTAAGTTCAAATTGAAGGGGAGTTTTTGTATGGCTTGAGAATTAATCCTTAATTCGAACTTGTAACTGTTTGCGGTATTTAAAGTTAAAGTAAGCTAATTACGTAGATGAATTTTAAATGCTCTCAATTCAAAGCTTCTAAACATATAAAATTGCGTTCGAAGTTTTATTCTTTCTATCTATCTTATGTGAAGTTATTGTCCTATTTTCGCTATCCTTGTTCTCATTCCGCGTAAACTTGAGATATCGGGTCAGGTCCTCGTGGGCTCCCGTAGTCCTGAGTCCTTGTGATGATCGCGTAGCAAGTGGCTCCTATTGCGCCGCTGCAAATTTCTTACTCCATGCTCACCTCCTGCTACCAGTTTACTCTATTTACGGCATTTGCGTTTTTGTACACTAAACTATTAAAATACTGTTTTTTGCATATTTACGTAATACCCAGAATAAAAACGCTACACTACGATTTATTCTTTTTTTTTGTTAGTTCGTAATAAAGATTTAAGTTTTAATTGAATTCTAACTAAAATAATAATTTTGTTTTATACGATATTTTAAAAGATTTCAGAATTAAATAGGTAACGAAGCGCAATGTTTGGTAACGACTATATTGGAATCGTAACGCTAAATTGAAGTTTGTATTTGGTGGGATTAGTGTACAGATGCTCTGCTTTGTTCCAGTCACAGCCACCGCGACCGAGGAAATCTTCCGCATATCGATCCGTACTCGGCTGTTGCCCGGCAACCAGAGTCAATCTGGCCAACACAGGGAAAAGAAGGATATTTTTTTATTTATTATCCTCCATTATCCCTTTGGATCGGATATTTTCGGAATGTGTCGGAATCGCGACCGTTGACAGGCGGGGTGATGATGAAATATGGGGCACGTGGTTAGACTTGAAACGACGTCACTCGATGCCGAATCGACGCCACGGCGCCCGTATAATGCCGCATTACCGGGGAGACCAGGCGAGAAAAGGTTTCGTAAAGCAATTTTCGACCGTCACTTCTAAAATATGATGTAAATATTTATGAGTGCGTTATTCGTAGATTTAAACTTAATTTATGAAAAGAAAACTGAAAGTATTTTCACGCACAATTTCAATGTCAACAGAAACAAAGAATAAAGAGAAAAAGCTTTTAAACTTTATTTCCGTGTCGTAAATTATAGAGGTCAATATCTTGACTTGTTTTTCTGCGTAATCTATGCATATGAATGAATCTTTGGTTTTAAAGAAACCAGGTCAGTAGAATATTCATTTACAAAACCTACTTTGCAATTTTTTTATTTAGCGCATGAAAACATCTTATTTTACAATATTACACAAACAAATAAAACACTCGGTACGAACGAAAATGAACAACACAAAAATTAAGCGTTTTAAAGTGATTTCGCATATGTACGTTTAAATTGGAAAAGTGATTCCAACACCG
Source organism: Aquatica leii (assembly GCA_035610365.1). NCBI lineage: Eukaryota > Metazoa > Arthropoda > Insecta > Coleoptera > Lampyridae > Aquatica > Aquatica leii. Next base: position 29,855,896 of record CM069433.1, on the reverse strand, counting down.
CATCAAGATACTAGGTTGCCATGGAAACACACAACTGAAAGTTAGATATATGAGTATTGTTGAAGATTAAACAATTCAGGGAACGATTTCAGTAACTGAAAATTTTTTGGGTTGGTTACGGTATATTATGGTATCAATAATTACTATTAAAGACATTACATAAATGGTAATTTTAATACTTTTATAGACCGAATAAAAATACTTTTCCTTTCAAACAGATTTGTACAATACGGACAGACATATAAAAGCTATTATCAGTTTCTTCTCGTCTTCATCTTGTTGCCAATTATTTTCTTCTTCGCTCTTCTGCTGCAAGCTTTTTTAATATTCAGTAGACTGTAGCGTATTAAATTGTAATTTATTTAATATGATTTCAATTCCTACCTACTCCTGTTCTGCAGTCTTGATTATTTTTATTTGTAAATGGATTATGTGGCTTTAAACAAATTAACGCTGTTTGTTGTTTGCATTGTAATTACTTAATGCTTAAGGAAAAAAGTATGCACGTTTTCATAGTTCTACAAACTACATACAATTTCTAAAAAGTTTATTAATCGATAGTTTCACTTCGAAAAGTAATATTCAGAAGGTGGCAGTTTTTACTTAGACTTTCTTAAAAGTTAATTTTTGAGGAAACTGTTTATTTTAGGAGTTTTTTTTAATTTTTACATAGATTAAATCAACTGCATTTTATTTAAAAAAAAATTAAGCGAGCGACTCTCACTCACCCAAGCTCACGGAAGAAGTGAAACTTTTTTGCTAATTAAATTTTTTAAATTTTTATTTATTGATAAAAAAGTAAAATTTTCCTGGGGCTCTGCCATTTTAAGTTACTGTACAGTGTCTTTTTTTAAAATAAATGTTGTTTTATATTCTATATAAAAATTGTTTATACCACTCTCATTTTTTAAAGAATTTTCACTCATCAATTTAATTCATTAGGAATTTTTTTTAAAACTTAAAACAACTCTTCATAAAAACGTAGATCGTTGCAATGAAATTAAAGGTATAAACGCCAAAAGTCTAAATAAAAAAATTTAATTTGCTGGGACTGTGCTGTCCTCTTTATCGTTATGCTGTAACCTACAAAAATTTCAGATTTACTCTTGCTAAAAGTTTCACTTCAAAATTATTATTATTATTATTATTGAACGAGCGAGAGGCGGCATAGCCGATTATCTCGCACCTACAAATTATATTTTAGTGCAATGCAAAAATAAAAAATATTACATTAGAACGTGTTACAAATTGTACAAAATAACATAGGTCAATATGCAGTAAACAATAGAGCAGATAATTAATGGTTAATTAGTGTATTTAGACATTGTTTGAAGTGTCTGATTGATCTAGCGTTTACAATATCTTGAGATAAAGAGTTCCATATGTTACTCACTCGAAGAGCAAAGAAATTTTGGCGATACTGACAGTGAAAGCGCAAATGAGTTAGTTTGAGCACATTTCCTCGTAGGTGGGTGTTGTCGCTTAATGTAAACATGCTGAACAAAGGGCAGTAGTACTGATTATGTAGAATTTTATATATCTCTATCAGGTCTAAATGATTTCTTCGTTCCCTAAGTGTGGGCAATTGAGAATTGTTAGCCGCTGGTCATAAGGTAGCCTTCTTATATTGTAGACAAGCTTTGTTGCTTTGCGTTGGACCCTTTTCAGTACTTCAATTTTTTTAATTAACTAAGGATTCCAGACACTACAACTAAACTCTAAGACTGGGCGCACATAGGTTTTATACAGTTTCAAGAACATTTTAGGTTTTGAAGTTTAGTTTAGGGTTGAAGTTGATCTTGATCAAATACAATAGATTGTTGGCTTTTTTTACAAGATGGGTGATATGCGACGACCATTTTAAGTCCTTGGTAATTATTATACCAAGGTCCGTCTGTTCATCGACTTTCTTGAGAAGTCTTCCTTCTAGGTTATAGTCGAGCATGGGATTCCACCAATGTGTAAGATGGTGCATTTGTCTGTGTTGAGTGTTAACAGCCACGTTTTAGTCCAGCAACTCAGTTTATCGAGGTCTGACTGCAAGATGTGAGCGTTCTGCAATGGATTATTAAAGAATTTTGTGTCATCGGCAAAAACACTCGATGATGATTGAATATTTGAGGTTAGATCTGCTATATAAACCAGGAATAATATGGGGCCAAGAACTGATCCTTGCAGTACTCCACTTCTTACTTGATGATGTAGATAGAGCGTCATTTACCCGCACTTGATAACTACGATCGGACAAGAAGTTTGTGATCCATTTCAGTAGATTTCTTGTCACACCGTAGTGTTCGAGTTTCAGCAGCAGCTGGCGAGGGACTTTATCAAACGCCTTCTTAAGGTCCACGTAAATGACGCAATTAGTGCTCACTCGTCGATGGACTTAGTCCACGAATCTAAGTTAAGCAGCATATTTGAAAGAACCGATCTGCCCTGTATGAAGCCATGCTGGCAGTCCGGAATAATGACATTTGCGATCAAGAACTCCGCAAGTTCGTTGGCTATGATTCTTTCCATACATTTGCAGACGACAGAGGTTATGCTTACATGGCGGTAGATACTGGCTACGAGTTTACCGTCTTTTTTAAATATAGGGACTATGACAGATCTTTTCCATTCGGGAGGGAGCAATCTTTGACTCAGCGATAGTTGCATTAAGTTTGCAATAGATTTGGCCAGGCTGCCGGCACAGTTTTTTTTTAAACTGGAGATACGTTGTCTGGACCTGGCGCAGAATCGGCCGTAATGGTTGATAGTTGCTTTAGGACTGTATATCCTGTAATCAGCACATCTCTTAGCGAGTTTCGCAATCTTGTATTCTTTCATATCTTTTACAGGTAACGATTTGTCCACGAATACACTTTGAAACTGTTGTGTAAATAGTTCGCTAGTCACAGCAAGATGGGAGTGCATAGCTCCATCTGCTGAGCGCAGGACTATTGTGCATACCCGTGATGTTAAATTTTGTTTTATGTATTTATAAAACTATTTGGGTTCCGCGTCAATTATTAATTCTTCATATCTGGTTCGTGCTTTCCTAAGTTCAATATTTAATGTGTTGACGAAGGTCTTGTATTTATTAAAATGTTCCAGTAATCTGTTCGCTTTGTATTTATCCCATCACCCGCGTCTTTGACTTATGCGTGCTTTCAATTTAATTGTAATCTAAGGTTTACACTTTTTGGATTTGATTATTATGATACATATTTGGTTTCTGAGATAGTGATGACGTTCAATAACCTATTCCACTGTGTTAATGTATCGAGGTGGACTTCGTTTGAGGCTAAGGTTTCTTGTAAATATTGATTGATGTCAGGGTACTTCGCTCGCCAGTAGTTTAGTTTGGTAGTTTCTGTTTTACTGACTGAGGCCTTTGCAGATATCTGTACGGTAGTTAGCAAGGTGAGATGGTCACTTTTCTCTATAGGTGGTAGGTACTCAATTTTGTTGATCAGGTTAGGATCTGAGGTGAAGACTAAGTCCAATATACTCGGTTTGTCGTTGCCGCGGTATCTGGTGGGCGAGAGGATATGCTGTTGTAGATTAGAGTCTATAAACTTTTCGAGAAATAAGGATGCTGAAATATTTGCATTTGTTGCTGTGTGTTCCCAATTGATGGTGGGATAATTAAAATCACCGAAAATTATTAAATTACGGTTGTTCGATGCTGCTTTTATCGTATTTATTAATGCAATGTCGTTGTCAATTTGCGTATCCGGGGCTTAGTGAACACAGCCTATAAGAAACTTAGTGTTGGCATTAGTTAAATTTAACCAAATTGCTTCTACTTGCTTGTCGTTATATTTGTTATTTGCTTCCGCAAAAATGGGAAGATTTCCATATTTGTTTTTGACGTAAATCCCTACCCCCCTCTTTTTTTGTGTTGACGATCCTGTCTATAAATAGTATAGTTAGGAAATTGAATTATTGTATTTGTAATTGATGGTTTTAACCACGTTTCACTTAAAACGATTATAGTTGGTTGCAAATGTTCAATATCTTGTTTCAATGACTATTTTGCTAGTAATGCCGCGATATTAGTATAGAAAAAAGTAAGGTTTAGTAAAGTTAATTGTGGTTTTTTGACTTGTTAACAATTTTTGGTACCCCTCTGATGTATTTTATGGTGAGGTCATGTTCGCCATCCTCAACCCGCTTATCAAGCGTATTCTGCAAATTTCGTAGATAATCTCTTTGTCGAGGGGTCTCATCTTGTCGAATTTTTATGTTTACAGGAAGTTTGATTTTGTTTTTCAAAAGGAAGCGTGCATCCCGTTCACTGCGTAGCATAACTTTGATGGGACCATCCTTACCGGTAGAAGCTGATTGAATTGTTATGCCGTTTTTTATAGATCACCTTCCGCTTGCTTGGTTGTGGCCGCCTCTTCTGTACCGTTCGTTGTTAATTTTGAGAATAAATTAAGTTATTTTTATTTACGATTGTATACGCTTTTAGGTTCGTTTGAAGCCCTGGACAACCGTGTCTTCACTGTAGTTACCTGGACAGTGCCGTCGAACAGGAGAGTAAACTCCTCGAACAAATCTGGCGCCCGAGAACCGTTCCGTCCACTAGCTTTCTATTTCAGCTAAGCAGTTCATTCCGGAGTAAGGGTCACAGTATTAAAACCACCGATTTTATTTAGGACCGATACTACTTGGTTTCTATCTAATTCTTTAGAATCCGTCTCCTTAACGTTAAAGAGGATGATATTAGAAGCACGCCTTCTACGGTCTTGAACCTCACTAATGATAGCTTCGGTTAGTTCGGCTTCTTCAATGTTGTGTGCAGATTTTGAGATTTTATTCTCTAGATTGTTTATTTTAGTTGTTAAATCAAAGATAAGCTTTTTCAAATCCTCAATAGGTTCGTTGTTAGAGAGTGGCTTTGTTGCGCAGTTATCGCAAATCTATTTGACCTGGCGATCCCGAACCAGCATGCATTGCATTTCTGCTCGTGTCATTCCGGTGCATGTTGTATGAATTACTTGTTTGTAATTGTCACAGGTTACCTCTTTATCGGGGTTACCATCTTTATTACAGTTTAGGCACTTTGCGATACGCATCTTAACAATATTGTATCTTTTGTAATAAAATTGCTAATTGGTACTCACTTTTACTGGAAAATTTCAAGAGTGACATTTTGATACGTGCACACTGCACTAGCACTTTATTTCAATGTTTTCCAAACTGTAGGCACACCACGATAAATAAAAAAGTAAGTACATTCAAATAAATAAATTTTATTATAAACAGTTTGTCAATAATGTCGGCATTTGTGTGATTTTTCTTTTTTCAAATACGCGTACTTTTTGTTTAAGCACAAAAAAATAAAACGAAAGATTTAGTTTCATCCACCACCATGAAGCCCACTACTCCTGTTTTACTTTTGGATACTAACATACGAGGAGAAGTTTTAGCAAAGTAATACTAGTAACTATTTGTTACTCAAGTACTTTGTACTTGACGTAATCCAAAGCAACGAACACCAACATGAAACAGTTACTCGAGACAAAAATATAAAATTCTCAATTCACTAATACTGTTTATAGATAATAATCATTACGCGATGGCTGCGCGTAACAAAACTTATTTCGAAATAATAAATTGTTATTTCAAGCTTCATGAAATTTTCGTTACCTAACGAATACATACAATAAGTGCTTACCGACAACGTACCGATATCTATTTAAGTAACAAGTAACGACGTGTCCAAGCATGAGTAAAAAGGACGAGTATTATACTTAAAACTAGGGATTTACAGGTTTGGCTTTATTTTCAAAAGCTTGTCAAGCCAAATTTTCATTGCCAAGTTCAATATTAGCCAAACCAAGTTTTTACGGGTCAAGTTTTCAAACTTGTACTTAGCTTTTAAACTTTTGAAAATAATATTATCTTAATGTAAAATTTATACCCCAAAATAAATTTTATCGAAAGCAATTTACACAAATCACTTCAACAAACAGCGTTAACTGAAGAAATCAAAACAAAGTTGTTGAGTTATGAAAAAGCTAAATTTATAATTTATACTTTTTACATTACGTTTTTTGTTTATTTAGCTGAAGTCTTGTTTTGCTTACAATCGCAAATAAGCATAATCGAGTACATAAAGGACATTTTGTTAAGTTCGGTCAGCGTCAATACGAAGAAATAAAAATTGATATTTGCTGTAATTATTTTACTACCAATTTATTTTGTGGATGACAGATAATTAAAGAGAATCATAATTAACGCAATACATGAAGACGTTTTAAAATACGGATCTTACAGCTTTTACCACATGAGTCAATCTTCACTTATTTAAATAGACAAAAGCGGCCTGAAAACTTTAATTGCAAGTCACACAATCGGTTTTTTAAACTCAAAAATAATGTTTTTTTATTAAAAGTTGCATCAAAAGCTGGAACTGTTAAATGGGCAATGTCATAAATTGTGATAGCTTTTCCCGGATGTTTAGGCGTCCATAAGTTTACAACGAGTTTAAAAGACTCAGCTACACACACATCTAGGGGCTGTAAATGATGTTTTGTGTGGGGAGGAAATGTTAAGAGTATTAAGCCATTGTCTCTGCAATACAATATTACATCTAACGTTGCATGTGTATTGTGGTTATCTAACAGTATTAGGGCAGGGTTTTCCTTAGAAGCATGCATGTATTTTTTAATGTGTTTTGCAACTTCTAAGAATCCTTCGTTGGTCATCCAACCGCTTGGAGAAGCGATGCCAATACTGCCTTCTGGGGCTCCAGTCAAGAATGATTTTTTAAGTCTCACTCTTAGGACGATATAAACAGGTGGAATAGCATTTTTGCACTAGCAATGATTATTCCAGCGAAATCACTTGCTCGCCTCTTTTTGCCTCAACTGCTTGTCCCACCTGCTTAAAGCTTTTATTTACGACCACTTGGCATTTGTAGAACAGTGTTCACTCCGCTCTCATCTACGTTTACGATTCTATCACTAGTTAAGTTGTATTTTTGATAAACACTTTCTAGATTATCAAACAACATGTCTACATTAGCTTTATTAAAACTCATATTTCTGGCTAGATTCGTCGACTCCGGTTTGTGCAAAGCTAAATTGTTGTGACGCTTCCTGAAACTTTTTATCCAATCAACTCTAGCTCCATGATTTTCTGACCAAAATTTTGGGACATTTTTTTCAAGCTTCCAAGCATACTCATAGACAAATGGTCGAATTTGAAAGTATGTTAATCCATATTCCAATTTCAAAGGGTTAAAAAATATAATTTACTAAACTATCCTTTTCTTCATTTAAAAAAACCTGCTGAGTTGTATATTTTGAAGTAAACTTTATGTCGGGTATTTTTATATTAATTATAATTTGTTGATTAAGATTTATTAATCTTTTATGTAACGTGGACTTCAATCCATATTTCTGTGATAGGTTTCTTTTTGACCCGTTACCATTTTTTATATCGTGATTTGCTTGGACTACTACGTTTTCAGAATAATCAGTTCTATCAGTTTTTTTATGTACGTCCTCACCATGCTACGAACTGTAACATAAATTAAAAAAACACTATTTACATTGTTTTATTATGAAAGAACATATGGGGCACAAGTAGACACTGTCCACTTGCACCCCAATTTTGATGTCTACATCTGCCCTATATGCATAGATTTTTAAGGCTGATGGATATTTTTTTTGAATTATTATTAGAACAAAACTGTAGGATCTTACCCAATATCGAATATGACATTATTAAAAAAAGATTCACTTTACAAGGAAACACAAATGTGACTGAATAATTATAAAAGTTCTAAAAAACTAAATATTTACTTTTACGCCACATAAATAACATAACTTAGTGACGCAAACAAATTGCAACTGACATTCAACCAACTTATTGTGTTACATTTATACCAATAATGTCATCGGTGAGAAGCATTCAGAAGGTTCGGAAAGAAAACTGGACGGGAAAAAAACAACTGTCTACTTGTGCTTTCCCCTACTAGACAACGCGTTGTCTTTTTATTTCAGTTAGAAGTTATGAGGTAACCTATGCTAGCAGTGACTAATTGTTTATATCGTTTATATTGTGGCAGTGAGTTGGAACACGTGTAGGGTACGTGTTCCAAGACCTTAAATTACTTTTGCGGAAAAAACAAGAAAAAGCGTAAGCCAAACTTTTACGTTTTAAGCTAAGCTTGGTCAATTTCTACTTAAAACTAACAAATAGTTACAAGTACCAAGAAGTAACTAAAACTTACATCATTAATAAGTTTGTCTATGATAGAAAAAGCGAAAAGGAGAAAAGAAAGAATAATAGAAAAATTAAGACACTAGTAAAATGTCTACCATGCTTGATTACTTAGTAAAATAGCAAAAATGGATTACAGAAGTTCAAAAATGATGAATCTATTCTACGAATTAATTATACAAGCTTGCTTTTATTGAAAAACATTGAGAAACCTTAATCACTACGCAAGAGTTGTTAAAGAGTATAAACACCAGTCCGATGTACCACGTCACTGGGTTGCAAACTCGTGGCTAAAATTTAAAGATGTTTTGAAACTACAACGATAGTAAAACCGACTACCACAGTAATTTAACCACGTGTTCTATGGGGTCGACAATAAACCATCTTAAAGGAAACGTTTAGCTCAGAACGTTTACATTGTTTGAAGTCATAGGAAAAAATTGTTAATAACATTAACAAGGCATTTCATACAAAGCATAACTTAGAACTAAGATAAACAACAACAAAAAATATACAGCAATTTCTACAAGCTCCGATTACAATTTTGGTTTGAAGTCCACTACCGTTTTTTTCTTTCTTCTTTTCTACCGCAGATGTTCGTTTTTCTTTTCTTTGTTATGCCCAAGATACATTTGATAGATATAAATTGAGATTTCGTTTTGCTACAAGAAGGGTTTGAATAATAACGTATTTCTAAAAGTGTTCGCAAAAAGTTTGAGAAACTCTGCACTAATATAATTCTGTGTAAACACAGAGATAATACTGTTGCGCATTTATTTATTATTAAAAACTAATTTATTTATAACGACTAAAAATTATGTTTACTTATTCTAGAAATATGTACACTCTTTAAATTAACCGAACTAATAAAATCTAATAATAAAAACATTTACACTATAATTTATATCACTTACATGAAGATAAGATAACGTCCTCGGATATTACACTTGTTTACACTAAAAATCACGTTCACGATTATTCTCGGTTTATTTATGTAGACACACGCGTGCTAACGATTTATTTCCACTTGATAATCTTCTTAACACTTTCGCATTCCAGCAATAACTGACCTACGATTTCCATCTTCGGCATTTATAGACATCGGCGAATCCTTCTAGAGCGTTCCCTACTTTTCGCTATATCTTCTAGACAGCTTCTAGAAGGCTCTTGCATTTGTTAATAATTTCTCGAACGTTTCAATACCTTTATGTACATTACACCTTAAGTATATACATACAGGGTGATTTTTGAGGAACCTTCCATATCTACACAATAGAACTTTTGAAGTTAGTTAAAAGTACGGTGTTACCAAGTTTGTAGTTACCGGTTCTAGCTCTACTGTTGTAAGATTCTTATTCTTAAAACCTGATTTTGCAGTATATTGCAAAAAACATATATCTACGAGGTTTTGTTAAATTTATTTCTTAAACCAGTAAAAGTGTGTTTATTGCAGAATACTTTGATGGCATTGGAAAAGTCACAGCATTTGCATAAAACCATCTAAATTACTGTATTTTCCACACGTAAAAAAATTTGGCAGTAACTTCTTCGTGGTTAGTTCACAAAACTTTATAGCATTTAAGTATACCCGTTACTTTAGTACACAACCTTTGTCTTAAATACAACATCATGTTTATTGACATGTAAGTTTTTGTTTTTGACATAACTGGATTTTGTTACATAAAAACATCAATACAAAACAATGGTTGAATTTGTTAAAAAAATCTTGTTATGGGTTCTCGCGCTGTATAAGTTTTGCTCAGTTGCAAACTTCGTCTACAAATTTGGATTTGTTTGTTATTTCCGTTTCTGTTAACGTTCACAAAATAGCACGTGCTAGTGAAATATTCAGTGATATTTAAATTTAAGAAACTTGGAACATAGTAGTGTAGTTCAATTAAGATTTCGATAGTATGTAAAAGAATCACTGAAGTAAAAATACATTTCTATTTTATGGCGGGAGTTAATTTTTAATTTATCCTAGTAGCATTTTGGGTACCGTTACGTGTTAATTCAGAAAATTTTTACTTACTATTTAATTACTTCTTCTAATAGTCGATAACTAAGACATGCAAAAATTTCTGTATTAAGTCGTTACTTATTCAATACAGTCATGTCAGCAACTAGTATCCGTTAGTTGGGAAAGTCAAATTTAACATTTTAATATTTTCTTCTACGAAGACTTAGTGGTAGATCAATTAAAAATTTGGAAAGTTTCTTGTTGGGTTAATTGTGTTCGATTTCTTTACCTTTTTTTTTCTTTTCGTTTTGGCGCTTTTTTTAATCGAATTAAAATCGACACATCGAAGACAAGCTGAATGCTATTAATCACTATATCCACACTCTACTCTCCAAAGTTTCAAGTTACAGTTGCTGTGGGTTAGTCACAGGTAATTGGTCACAGTTCAGTCGAAAGCAGAGCTTCCGTTTTACCGTAACAATTCGTTTTCTACTACCTAACACTGTATGTGTAAACAGTGCAAATTGTTTTGGTTTAGTTTAGCTTAGCAAAACAACGATTGGCATCATTCGTAAATTTATTGCAAAAAAGAAAACTCATAACTCTTGTTACAGGTTTATGATTATTATAAATAACTTTTACTAAAACGTTTACTATAAACTGTCCAAATATACTAGCGCTCTCTATACATCAAAACCTTGTAGTTCAAGTATTTCAGATTTGTTTGATGAGAAATTTAGCGTCAACAAACACTATGCTCACATCAACAAAAACAAGAGTGTCTTGATTGACTGATACATAAAATTAAAACAAAACATTCTTCTATAATTTTTTTTGTTTGTTGCACTGCTTTTGCCAATTTGTGTTTTATACTTAAAATGTATAAAAAGTGTTTTTTTAAAATCCGATACGTCACAATTTTGGTATCCAATAATTGTGCTTTTTTTAAATCACTAAGCGTTATCTACAGGTTTTGAACTTGTAAAATTAGTAGCACTGTAATGATCTAAATGTTTGAGATTATGGAATGCAAAGCTATCTAACTTTTTGCAAAAAACATTTTTTAAAGCTCAGTTTTTATGTCAAACATTTTTTTCACACATATTTTACGCTTACCTACTTAGCATATTTTAACAGTGCTTGGCTTGATGAAGGTGATCGTGGGGTCTATAGTTTTTTTTTCCATAATTTTTTTTGTAATCGTATTATTTCTGTTTATTATTTTTGATGCAGTTATAGTGAAATCGTCTTTTTATGCCGATCGTATATTTAATAGTGAAATAGTATGTACCATGGACTATGTGAAATAAATAGAGATTTAACTAACAAATTAATATGGAAAATAAAACGCTTATATGGGAAAACTGTTTTACAAAACGTAAAATTATTTGAAAAACTAAAACGAAAAAAGGTAAACCAACTATGTAATCTAACTTTTTTAAAACGATGTAGATCTAACAATTTAATTCTTAATTTCATAAAAATCAAACATCACATCCAAACTCCGCGAGTTAAAAAGATTTGTGAAAAAGCATGTTTAACCTTCCTACGAAATGTGATTCACACTACTAGAAGTAAACTTTAAAAAATTGAGAAACAAGTTCATGACTTGGAAACCTACTTATGTCAACAATTATCAAATGATGACTGGAAATTTCTTAAAGATCATTTGGACCGCAGATTAAAAAATCATGAAAATGGTACCAGATCTAAACAGATAAGTAAATTTAATAATTTATTTAGTAAACAGGTTAAGAATTCATATAAAAACATTGATTATAAAATTGATAAATTGGTTGTTAATTTAAGCTCTTATAAACTATCCGATACTGCTCGTTCTGTTTTGTCCAAAGGTTTGAATTTTGCGGTTGCTCCTTCAAGAATTCCTGTTGATGACATTATTTGTAACATTGAAGTCATCAGTCATCTTCCAGATCGTGAAGCAGTCGAGATAAGATTTAAAACAACTAGGATACTACGAAAAGTGAAGCTTCCACAGAAGAATCGTACCAATTCTGAATACCAAGCATTAAAAGATCTAAGAAATAACAAAAATCTTATAATATACCGGCGGACAAAGGAAAAGCTACTGTGTTAATGCATAAAACAGAATACATTAACAATGCTAACAGCTTACTTAATGATCTCATATCTTACATAAAATTTCTTCAAAATCCCAATAACAAGTTCAAATTATTAACAACAAATATATTAAAAGAAAGTAACTTATCAACGGAGACCATTAAGAAACTAACACCACAAGATCCTCTAATTCCAAAGTACTATAGATTACCTAAAATACATAAGCCAAATGCATTCTTCGACCAATTGTTACCTGTATTACTTATGAACGATCTAAGTATTTAAATGCTATACTGAACCCTTATGTTGGCTCGAATAGTTCATTTATAAAGAACACAAAACATTTTATTGAAGTGATTAGTAAACAGAAATTATCTTCTAAAAAACCAAAATTATGGCTTAAATATGTAGATGATATTTTTGCAATTTGGTCTCATGGTGACAATGAGCTACAAATTTTTCTTCAATACCTTAACAATCAAAATTCAAACATAAAATTTAGTATTAAAAAAGAAATTAATGGTACCTTACCTTTTCTTGATGTAAAAATAGAAAGAAAGCCAAATGGTACTGTAACAGTTCTAAATTCAAATTGTAATTTTATACGCCAATTAGGTAGGCAACTAGCCATTAAATAGTTCGGAAACGCTCGAATTATGATAAAATTTCGATTCCACTTTTAATATCATTTTATGTGGGTTTTGCCAATAGTATTTTAAATGAAGGTATGGGAGAATTGTATCTCCTTGCTAAAATAAAGCAAATTTGAAACCTTCTTAATTAAGCAATAGCATAATTATAGTCTTTATTAGAAATATCAGTATGCTATTTGGTCTGAATAAAACTATAAGTTTCGTTTTGATTTAATCGGTGCCCTTAAATTCATAAAGGGGTATGTATTAGTTAATTGTTAATTCGTTACCTAATCTAAACGATTCACAGCATCTAGTAACTACTACCACACTTTCGCTGTTGAATAACAACAAAAAAAAAGAGATAATCAAAAGTCCAGGAATGCGAACAATGCGAGATTCGATATTGGTGACCGATTGATAACCCGTGGCTTGCTAAAATTTGGATTGTCGTTCCTTCGACGTCATTACAATTAATAAATTCTTTGGAGACAACTTTATTAGGAAAACAAAAAAAAAATAAATGAAATAAGTATATTCTATAAACTGAGTAATATCAATTAAATTATAAGATTGTAAACTGGTAAGTGGACGTTTTATTGTTATCATTGAGTTTTGCGTGGGATCGATGCCGATTGATCAGCCATTGATTAGCTCTGGTTTATTTGTTTATAAATGTTACATGATTATTAGGTTTATGATTACGTCAGAAGAGTATGTTAATGGTATTATTTGTGCACGAATAATCAGTTAATCGGTATCAACGTTTGGAAGTCAGTTTTGTTATTAGTAATTACCAAGTAGTTTAAGCCACTCAAAAGGTATTTTTTTTCATAATTGTATATATCTGCACCTATGCGTTTAATTTCACTTTATTAATAGATTATTAAGTGTAACTCACAATAAAATTTTGTGACGGGTATCAGTGCTTTGAATTTGATGTAGTACGGTTCCTGTTTATGTGCTAATATCAGAGGAGGTTTTACTAAACAGGTGGCGCCCATTTAAATTTTATTTCCCACTCCCTTCTTCGATTTGAGTTGATGAGCAGGGTCCTCCTCAAAAAGCTTCTATCTGTAGGTACTTCGCTGTTTATATTATCGAGTGCGTCACATAAATTTTGGCGCCCAACGTGGGGCCAGTTTCTGTCGGTTGTTTTCTGTGGACCGGTTTTGTTCGCTGTTTCCTTATCTTAATAATTTTCATTACTCTTAGAAAATAGTATTTGTAGTTGTGAATATTGTTATATGTTAACAAAGATGGAGGTAGAAAGATTAAATCAATCGGAGCTTATTTATGAATTAAGAATTAGGGGTGTAGAACCTACTGGAAATGTGGAACAATTACGTAAGCTATTGCGAAGTAGTTTAAAAGTTGAGAAACGCGAAAAAACTATAGTATTTCCACCGAATCCTTATACTTTTGAGGAAGATGTTAAGGGTATTAGAGAAACATTAGCACAACTGGGGGATTTGGTTGGAAACTTCGACGATTCAATTCATGGCGGGACATATAAAAAAATTGAAACTAAATTCAGTCACGTAGAAGGCAGAATAAAACGTTTAATCGAGGATGCTAATCGAACAGAAACTGTAGATGAGTTTACGCGTAGGATAAGTTCTCTTAAAAAATTGTTAACGTCCGCTTCAAAAAAATTTGAGGATAGTTTGCTGTTAGTCGATAAGGATGACGAGAACGCTAATTTGGCTTGTTCTTCGACACCCGTACGCAACCAATTTACTTCAGTAGAATCTTGGTCCGAAATTAAACCTATTCCTCCAAATAAATGGAATTTAAAATTCTCGGGAGATAAATTAAGTATATCAGTAAGCGCGTTTTTAGAACGAGTGGAAGAACTGCGGGTAGCTAGAAACGTTTCTTACGAGATGTTATATAATAGTGCTGTAGATTTATTTGAAGGTAAAGCGTTGGTATGGTTTAGGGCTTATAAGTCGTTAGTTAGTGATTGGGACGAACTGGCAAAATTATTACGAGACGAATTTCAACCGCACGACTATAATGAAAAATTGTTAAGCGAAATTAAAAATCGTACTCAGGGTCCGGATGAATCTATTGGTGTATACGTAGCAGTAGTTCAAAGCATGTTTAATCGACTCAATGTAATAGTGCCAGATTCTTATAGATTAAAGATTTTACGTGGTAATATTGCTCCCTTTTATCAGGATAAATTAAGTTTAACTTCTGTAAACTCTATTTCGGAATTGTTAGCGTTAGGTCGTCAACTAGAAGCTCACAAAGCAACTTTAGAAGAATTTAAACCACCACCTCGTCGTCAGTTAGGTAAACTTCTGGAACCCGATTTAGCGTATATATATCCGGAACTGTCGGTGTCGTCTGTATCTTCCCGTACAATAAATTCTAATACAGTTGGTAGGCAATTTAAGTGTTGGAACTGTGGAGAAGCTGGTCATCTTAGTTCACAGTGCAGCAAACCTTTAAAAAAACATTGTTTTCGTTGCGGAAAAGTTGATGTTACGTCTAGGACATGCCCAAATTGTACATCGCAGGGAAATGCCAGAAGAGGTCGTTAGAAGGCCAAGCTACGGCTTCTGGTGTTCAGGAAACCTTGGTCGATAAATCTAAAGTACTCTTAGATTTTTTATTTTCACAGCTGCAAAATGATGAACGCCCATATTTAGAAGTTTCAATTTTTGGTAAAACATTATTAGGGTTGTTAGATTCGGGAGCTTCTCAAAGTATTTTAGGTAGTAAAGGGTGGAATATCTTAAAATGTTTAAATTTGCGGATTAAGAAAAGTACAGTGTCATCTTGTACTGTTGCTAATGGGAGTAAATGTGAAGTTATTGGGCTTTTATCAGTTCCCTTGCGTTTAAATAGTAAAGTAAAAATTTTTGAGTTGTTGATCATGCCTTCTCTTCCCCATACGTTAATTTTAGGAATAGATTTTTGGAAAAGGATGGATATTGTTCCAAATTTGCGAAGCAAAGAGTGGCATTTTCGGGATGAAGATAATAATTTTGTCGATGCAATTACATCGCGTGATAATTTATCACCCGAACAGTTATGTATTTTAACGGAATTAGTTGATGAGTATTTTGGTAGTATGTCGAAAGGTGTTGGGTGCACTCAAGTGGTAGAACATAAGATTAGAACTTCTGCTGAACCTATACGACAGCGTTATTATCCTGTCTCCCCGGTAATTCAAAAACTTATCAATCAGGAGTTAGACCAAATGTTAAGGGATGGTATTGTTGAACCTTCAAATTCTCCGTGGGCATCCCCTATAGTTTTAGTTAAGAAATCAGATAACTCTTATAGATTTTGCGTAGATTATAGAAAATTAAATGCCGTTACGGAGCGAGATGCATATCCATTACCTTTTGTATCAGATATATTAGATAAACTTCGAGATGCTCGTTTTGTTTCTTCTTTGGATATAAAATCTGCGTACTGGCAGATTCCTTTAGAAAAAGATTCTAAAAAGTATACGGCTTTTATAGTACCTAATAGAGGATTATACCATTTTAATAGATTACCTTTTGGACTACATAACGCACCAGCAACGTGGCAACGGTTTATAGACCATGTATTAGGACCGGAATTGCATCCGTTTGTTTTTGCCTATCTCGATGATGTTATTATAGTTACTAATTCTTTTGAAAAACATCTAGAGATTTTACAAATAGTCTTTGATCGATTGCGTGTTGCCGGATTGTCATTGAGTCGAGACAAATGTCAATTCATGAAATCGGAATTAAAATATCTAGGTTATATAGTTGGTGGCAGTGGGCTTCAGGTAGACCCAGACAAGGTACAAGCAATTTTAAGTATTCCTGTTCCGTCTTCCGTATCAGAAGTTCGTCGTATTTTAGGTATGGCTTCATGGTACCGACGTTTTGTACCTAACTTTTCGTCTATAGTGGTACCTTTAACCAAGCTTTTAAGGAAAAACTCTAAATTTGTCTGGTCCGAAGAGTGTGACATAGCATTAAGCACTATAAAAGAATTCTTAGTTTCCGCACCTGTATTGACATGTCCTGATTTCTCTCGTCCGTTTGTCATTCAAACCGACGCATCTAGTTACGGCTTGGGAGCGGTCTTAAGTCAAGAATCTCCTGATGGCGATACAGTTATAAGTTATAGCAGTAAATCATTGTCAAAATCTGAACGCAATTATTCGGTGACCGAGTTAGAATGCTTAGCAGTTTTGTGGGCTGTAGAAAAATTTCGCCCTTATATTGAGGGTAGCCGGTTTAAAGTCATTACAGACCATTATTCGTTAGTGTGGTTAAATAATTTGCAAAATCCAAGCGGTAGATTGTGTCGTTGGGCAATACGACTACAACAATATGATTTTGAGATAGTACACAGAAAAGGGAAAGATAATGTTGTGCCTGACACGCTCTCACGTTCAGTTCCTGTTTTAAATATAGTAAATTTAGATATTGGTGATAAATGGTATGTAAACCTTTGTAAAAATGTTAGAAATAATCCTGAAAAACATCCGAATTGGAGACTCGAAGGCTCCGAGTTATATAAGTATGTAACGCCGCTATTTCCAAATCTTAATGATGAAAACTCTTGGAAATTAGTAGTTCCCACGTCGAAAAGAAAAGAAATTATTTATCAGAATCACGATCCGCCTACGGCAGGTCATTTAGGTGTCGCAAAAACTGTTACAAGAATTGCACAAAAGTTTTATTGGCCCAAAATGCGTTCAACGGTTGCCCGTTATGTTAGAGGGTGTTCAATTTGTCTTGGAAATAAAATCGAACAGAAAAAACCCGGAGGGTTAATGGTTGGTCGTCCTCACATATCCATGCCAGGGGAAATGATCTCGGCTGATTTAATAGGTCCTTTGCCAAGGTCTAAACGTGGTTATAGTTATATATTTGTAGTTGCAGATTATTTTAGTAAATTCGTTTTAACTTTTCCATTACGTTCTGCTTCTAGTTTAAGTATCGTTAAGAACTTGGAAGAAAATGTTTTTTTATTATTTGGGGTTCCGAAAACTATTATTGTAGACAATGGGGCTCAATTTCGCGGCCGCGAATTTAAAAAACTCGCTAATGAATATGGCGTAAAAATTTCGTATACTGCGTTGTATCACCCGCAAGCAAATCCAGTAGAGCGCGTAAATAAGGTCATAAAATCTACGATAACTGCATATTTATCAGAAAATCAAAGAGACTGGGATATATATTTACCAAAAGTAACATGCGCAATTCGCACGGCTAAACATGAGGCCACCGGATGTACTCCTTATTTTATAAATTTTGGTAGAGAACTGACGTTAGACGGAGGATGCCATAACAATAAACTGATTAATAGTCAGACTGAATCTTCAGATACTGAAACTAATACCGAAATTGTGAGAGACCAAAATACGTTAAATACTCGATCGACTGCGTTTAGGAATCTTTATAAGGTTGTTCATAAGAAACTACGAGAATCTTATGAAAAAGTAAAAAGAACTTACAATTTACGTCGACGCGATCCTGAATATTTTGCGGGACAAATGGTCTGGAGGAGAAATTACGTCCTATCCGATGCTAGCAAATATTATTCCGCTAAGCTAGCTCCAAAATATGTAGGACCTTATAAAATTGGGAAAAAACTGTCTCCGTGGACATTCGAACTGGTAGATTCAGACGGTCGATTTTTAGGGAACTGGCACGCCAAAGATCTTAAACCTCATTACGATCCGCTGGATAACGACCATTAATTTAACAGGTTGTATTAAAATTGAGACGAGACGTTTACTGTGCTTTGATTTGTAATAGGGTTTTGTCAGTGAGAATCGTCTTCACATGTTATCTATGTGTACTAGTATTAACTGATTTCTTTAATAAATTGTCTCTCAACTAACAATTTTGTGTAGGGGGAGTAAAAATTTATGTGACGCACTCGATAATATAAACAGCGAAGTACCTACAGATAGAAGCTTTTTGAGGAGGACCCTGCTCATCAACTCAAATCGAAGAAGGGAGTGGGAAATAAAATTTAAATGGGCGCCACCTGTTTAGTAAAACCTCCTCTGATATTAGCACATAAACAGGAACCGTACTACATCAAATTCAAAGCACTGATACCCGTCACAAAATTTTATTGTGAGTTACACTTAATAATCTATTAATAAAGTGAAATTAAACGCATAGGTGCAGATATATACAATTATGAAAAAAAAATACCTTTTGAGTGGCTTAAACTACTTGGTAATTACTAATAACAAAACTGACTTCCAAACGTTGATACCGATTAACTGATTATTCGTGCACAAATAATACCATTAACATACTCTTCTGACGTAATCATAAACCTAATAATCATGTAACATTTATAAACAAATAAACCAGAGCTAATCAATGGCTGATCAATCGGCATCGATCCCACGCAAAACTCAATGATAACAATAAAACGTCCACTTACCAGTTTACAATCTTATAATTTAATTGATATTACTCAGTTTATAGAATATACTTATTTCATTTATTTATTTTTTTTGTTTTCCTAATAAAGTTGTCTCCAAAGAATTTATTAATTGTAATGACGTCGAAGGAACGACAATCCAAATTTTAGCAAGCCACGGGTTATCAATCGGTCACCAATATCGAATCTCGCATTGTTCGCATTCCTGGACTCTTGATTATCTCTTTTTTTTTGTTGTTATTCAACAGCGAAAGTGTGGTAGTAGTTACTAGATGCTGTGAATCGTTTAGATTAGGTAACGAATTAACAATTAACTAATACATACCCCTTTATGAATTTAAGGGCACCGATTAAATCAAAACGAAACTTATAGTTTTATTCAGACCAAATAGCATACTGATATTTCTAATAAAGACTATAATTATGCTATTGCTTAATTAAGAAGGTTTCAAATTTGCTTTATTTTAGCAAGGAGATACAATTCTCCCATACCTTCATTTAAAATACTATTGGCAAAACCCACATAAAATGATATTAAAAGTGGAATCGAAATTTTATCATAATTCGAGCGTTTCCGAACTATTTAATGGCTAGTTGCCTACCTAATTGGCGTATAAAATTACAATTTGAATTTAGAACTGTTACAGTACTTTAATACATTTAGTTTATTGAAAACCAACACATACAGATCAATACATAAACGCAAATTCTCACCATCACTCAGCTTAAAAACTTAGGACAATTCGCACATTATATAATCGTGCAACTATAATTTGCCACAAAGATAAATTACAGGAAAAGTTAGAACACCTTAAAAAAGTTTTTATAAGAAATGGTTTTGATAAAGATCAAATTAAAAAGTTTCCTCAACCAAAGACAAGACCTACTTTAACAGATGATTCAACTATTAACCAAAACATTGTTATTTTATCTTTTGTTCCAGCTTAAGTGACAAAATTGGAAGAATACTAAGTAAATATAAGATAAAGGTAGCTTATAACACTATAACTAAAATTAAAAATTTGTTAAATCCTATAAAAGACAAAATACCTTACAATACCTGTGGAGTGTACCAAGTCCCATGCACCTGTGGCAAGGTATATATTGGCGAAACTGGTAGAACTATAGATACAAGATTAAAAAACTTAGAAGACATCTTCGTTTACTCCAGCCTACTAAGTCTGCCATTGCCGAACACTCTTCATGGTATAAACTTTGAGAAAACTTAAACAATTTCTAAAACAAAGAACCGGAAATCACGAAAGATTAGAGAAGCTATTGAAATTATTAAATATCCTAACAATTTCAATAGAGACAGTGGCTACGAACTATCTGACACCTGGTTGCCTGTTGTTTCTTAATCTTAATTTGTCCACCAATTACACTTAAGCTACGTCTAGAGTTTTTATGGTGGTTTTCCTTTAGGCTTTCGAGCAAATCCTGTAGCTAAATAAACTTGCGTTAGTTATGTAGTTCTCTTACGAGTTATTGTTTTTAGTTACCTTAGTTTTACAATTGTCAAATTAATTTAATTTATCTTGCCTGACTTAGCCTAAGTTCGAAAGCTTGCTTTTAAATTGTATTAAATAAATACACCATTTACTCTTTAAAAAAATCTTTAATATAAAAGTGATGAAATCTGGCTAATGGTAGCAAAGTCTTTGTAACGACAGCGATTAATGTTTTATTCTTTGAATTGTTGACACTACATGCATTGACGCGTTTAACATTTTGTATATTTATGTATACGACTTTTTGCCAATCAGTTTGACTGAATCTTATACGTGTGACAATTAGTGATTCTTATTAACGCTTCTAGATGGCGGCGAAAGCATTCCTATAAGAAAATATTTTTTTTAGTTATAGATTTGTGTCGTTGCATTGTCAGTGTTTTTGCTTAGTTTTCATTATGTTTATCCTGTAAACGTAAATTGCTGCATTATTTTGATATATTAATTTTATTTTAATTAGTGATTGTAATGCAGTTTGTTGTTAAAATATTTTCGAGAAAGATAAACTATTGTTAGTATCGTAATCGGATATGTATATTAGTTGATTGGTAAAAATTAAAATTAATCTTTTCATTACCTTAAACCTTTTTATATACAAATTTTTAACATATCACGGCAAATTTTGATATTTAATTTTTTGAATTCTACAAGTACAAACTACACGCAAACATCAGTAATTGATATAAGTGTAATCAAAATCTTGAAGTGTTATTCGCATAAAAACTAAATCCATTATTATAATTTGATGTATTAACCAGCTTTTGAATTAAACGACATTGAAAAATCTGCTTTTACCTTATTTTTTGTGAGACAGAATATTATTAGGTTAAAAAAAATCAAACTAAGAAAAAGGTGATCCCAATTAAACCTTAATTTTTTATATTTCGTTTACCTGCTCTTGAATTTTTTTGTTATTTCATATCCCTTACAACCGATTTCTTAAGTAGGACATCTTACAAAAACGGTACTTTGTTTCAATCCGTAAAATTTTAACAAGATTGTGACCTGAATATCAGCCGACACTTTAAAACTGCAAAGATTTAAAATAGTTTTCTTTTTATAATGTATGTGTGTATTTGCGATGTCGTACAAAACTAACGTTTTGTATAAAATCAATGGACCGCCATGTTGGCACAGGATATAACAACGATGGAATTTAACGAATGATGATAAACAGTTATAACAAAAAGTATAATTGACAATCACGTTAGTCCTCTAATTTAATAATAGAATTGATGGGGATATCGAATACTGCCGTATACTATTTTACCATTACGCTATATATCTAGAAACTGTAATCAAATAAACATCGATTGTGACGTTTTATTTGGTGATTCACCAGTGATGGGGACTATTACATTGAGTGCTGCTGATTTGCACTTTGGCGTTCGTACATTAAAACGTTTCATTAATTAATACCTATGCAACACTATTTTCTCTTAGTAGAGTTAAAAACGTAAACGCGCAGTTTCTCTTAAAATTGGTTTAAATTAAAGAGCAAACATCTCTAAATTTTAAAAAGAGTTTTTATTTAGTTTTAAAGAACGATTATGAAACCTAGTAGACGAGACGCCGCTGATGACAGGAGGGTTGTTATGATTTGTAGCCCTATTCTAGCTGTGACTGTGGGAGGTGTTATGTTCCCATCAGCCTCCAGAACCCTACTTATAATGTGTTACGTTGGAGGGTAAATGACAGACAACATTGTAGTGGATCAAATTTGTGGCATATGCCCCCTTTTGATCATAATTTTCTAGATAGATTGTACTGAATTTGCGGTGATTTCACTTGATACTATTTATTAAGAATCGATCAATATTATTAAAATGTCATTTTACTTAAATGCCTCTAATTTTCATTTACTATTTTTAATACGCAACAGGATAAAGGATAATTTTAACATCGATATATTTAGATATGTAATTTTCGTGTTTATTTTATCAAGATCTTTCTTGAATAGATGGTTAAATTTACAGCAGGAATATTTTAAAAATAGACAAAGAATTTATCACTAACGGAAATAGTTTACCAGAACCTTCACTTTAAACTATTGTTGACAAATAGAACCGTTATAAATATTTTAACAATACACTCGAGAAAGAATTTCGGACCATCTTTAACAATAATACCGTGCAAAATTGTGTACCTACCTTAATAGACACATTGAAATCTTTTCTATAACTTTATTTTTGTTTACTGCCGACGTGTTTCAGTAATAATTGACAGATGTTTCTGTCAATTCTGCCTTTAATACAATAATGTCACCACTAAATTATTCAAGATCAGATTATAAACACAAACTCCTTAATTTAATTCGTCTGTGATAAAGGTCAATACGGTATAATTTATACTAGATAGGTTATTAATACTTAAAATGAATCGTTTTCTTTCAATTGTATTTAATTCTTAATTTAATGTTTAACTAAATTTTGGAACTACGATAATTGGGTACAATAATCGGTTATAAGCAATAACGCAAACATTGAATGAAAGACCTTATACAATGACCAAGAAAACATTTAGAAACTTATGCGTTACGTATACGTGCAGAAAATTTTAAACATGGATTTATTTAAACTGAATTATGTTAGTGTAAGTGACATTGGCAATTAGCGTTCTGAAGATTCAAGCTGCAGCGCAAACGACAAGACAGCAAAGGCTAAGTTCATCTTCTGGTTTTGGCTTACAAATAGAAACTAGAACTAAGTCTCAGTCTAGATGTTCCATTACGACGCGGTCTAAGCCGAAAGTCGTTTATAATTTAAACAAGTTTAAATCCAAAGTTATGATATTTTTTGTTGTTGTAGTATTACATAATTAGAGAAACTTGATTAAAATAAGGTAGAGATATTTTAAAGAGAAATTCATAGACATACCACATTTAGTGTCATTACTTTTTTTGATACGTTGAAAGCTAACAAAGATTTTACTGCTCTTGAGATCACCGATCTCTTTGATTAAATAAAGAATTTTTAATAAATGATGATTATTGCAAAAGTGTTAAAAAAGATTGGCAAAAATTTATTTGATTGATAAATAACAAATGTTATAGCAAGTCTAGATAATTTACGATAAATTATAGTCATTAAATTGCTAGGATTTTTTAGTCTTTGATTAAGCTACGTTCTGCTATTTTCACATTTTAATATGTATAAAAAAATGAAAATATCTACCAAATTTCTTAGTTTTTTTAAACCGTTTTGTATCTCGTTCTTTAATTGATTTTAAAACTCTTGTGATTTTTATCATTGTTTCTTGAGTCGTTTTGTTTTGTGGTTATTCAGTTTTTTGTGTCACTTTCAAAATACTGATTTGGATTAGGGGAAAATGGGGCGAGTTAAGCAAATTGTTTACGTAGGTAATATAATTTTTTTTGAAATTTACTGTATCTTTGTATTATATAAAGCACACATGGTTGAAACAGTAGTGTAAGATAATTAACGTATTGGGGTAAGATGACATATCAGCAAAGGTCACATATACACATCTCATCTGCACCCGTGTAATTGGTACATTCTTTATGCCACCACTGTCGACAAATACTACAGAAAATACAGTCTTCAACTGGCGGATCACTGTAAAGTTCCAAACATGCTGGACATCCAATGTCTTTCTAGTCTACATATGTCAAACCTCCAGTTCGTTGATTCTGATCGTTTTTCTTAAACCATCTTTTAAATGTGAAGTTACGTTTAACAGGTATTTTTCTTGACGTGTTTGTTTTTTTTCCTTTTTGTCTCTGTAATTCCTCTTTCTCTTCTAATTGCCTTTGTACTGGTGTACTGGTTATAATGCTGGAAGTTGCTTCTGCAGTTCCTAAGCTTATGTTTTTACTTTTACAAAAAAATGTTAACTAATCCTTTCTTGCAAGTTTCTTAATTTTGTTAAAACGATATGGAATCTTATTAAGTAAGGTAAGCTGACTAGAATATATTTAATTTACCCGGACGATCTTGTCCCAGAAAGCAATGTTTAAACATTGCAATAAAATAAGTAGTAGTTATCAGTTGATTTTAAATATTTGTGTATTACACATACTAGAGCAAGTTGTATGAATAAAATTACCTACTGTGTAGCAACACAATTTTGTAACCTCAATTACTGAATAATATAAACGTATTTAATACAGGGTCTTCATTAAAACCCATTTCCCACGTGATCCACGTGATCTAAGAGGTTAAGCATCAACATTATTTTAGGTTGGTAGTGTGACCACAGCTGTTAACGATTATTTGACATTCTCGTTTGACGTTTTATTTACATCGAGTATTATTTTTCATCGTTTTCTTTATTCTCTATTTTTATATTTTAAAACAGTTATTATCATAACTACTCAGCACTATTTGTGTTTTCTCTGAGTAAGTACTGAATAACAGCTGTAATTTTGTATTTTTTTAAATTTTATATTAATAGAATTTCACGATGTTTACCGCTGACAAGACACGATCATTGTAATGACCCATTTTCGAAATGGTACTCGCAATCCCGATGTAACTTGGTCGTATTCTCTTCAAAGTTTCATCGATCAATTCAACGAACATTTCCTAGAAGCAAACTTTACTTATGATGCTTTCCGACAACGTAAACAAGTTTTAGTTAATCGATTCTTACATAAGAATTGCATTTGTAAGGGGAAAGCTACAGGGAGGCCTACTGTACTTACTACACCTGTTGTCGAAGACATTCGCAATCGCATGGAACAAAGTCCAAATAAATCGGTGGCAAAATTATCTGCGGAACAGGTATAAAATCATTTTAAGTTCTACTTTTAAGATACAAACATTTCATTTTTAGGATTGTCAGTAGGAACTTGCCACAAAGCATTAAAAAAGAATCTTTCAATGACTCCGTACAAGGTTACGGTTTATCAAGAATTACGTGCTCCTAACTTCTTGCAGCGTGTTCAATTTTGTGAATGGTTTAATGAACATTTAAATAACGATGACCTATTGGATTTAACTTTCTTTACGGACGAAGCATGGTTTCATTTAAGTGGATATGTAAATAGCCAAAATTATTGCACTTGGGCAACCGAAAATCCACACACTTTTGTGGAAACAACATTGCATCCTTAGAAAGTTGGTGTAAGGATTGCAATGTCAAGGAGAAGGATAATGGGACCAATATTTTTTTACTATACTGTAAACGCAGATCGTTATCGTGATATTTTGGGTCAATTTTTCGAGCAGTTAGACGACAACGAACTTCAATTTGGTTACTTTCAGCAAGATAATGCAACGGCTCATACTACTCTAGCTACAATTGAATTTATTCAACAATTCTACAATGAAAGAATAATAAGCCAAGGGTTGTATCCTCCACGGTCTCCAGATCTTACGCCACTAGATTTTTATCTTTACGGACATTTAAAAAACACAATATATAAGAATCAACTGCACAATATTGAAGACTTGAAACATGCAATTACTAATGCTATTCAAAATATTGAAGTTGATGAGCTTCGTAATGTGTTCAAATATTTAAAAAGAAGAGTTAACACATGTATCGCAGCTGAAGGACAACATTTTGAAGATCGATTATAAATTTCAAATAATTCTTATTACCAATTTTTATTTTAAATAAACAAGTATTGTTGTTAATGTGTTACTGTTTTTAATTAATTACTTAACCTTAATTTAAAGGTTACTAATCAAGTTTTTCATTTAGTAATTTTTTTTACGTTATACCAATCCAAGTAATATTGGTTGTCTAACATATATGTCACGTGGAATCCAATCATTTATGAAGGCCCTGTATTAACCCTTAAGTACTAACGCACCGTCTCACAAACGGCATGGAAGGGTCCAACATACGATATCTCCCCACCAACACCAATTATAGAAGTCGACCAAGAACTTAAATTTAAGTTGCATTGATACAGTTTAGCTGTCGGTAACGAAATCCTCAGAAATGCATTGTTCGTGAAACACTTGAACACGAATATTAGGTGCCGTCTGTCAGGCGGAGGGTTAATGATTGTGTAAGGTTTTGCGGTTTTGAAAAATGGACGAGAGACTCAGTACTTCAAAACGAGTCTGTTTTGAAAGCCCAAATTTTGACGATACTTTTTTAAAGTGGTTCGAAGAGGGCGGGAGTGACATAGAATCAGAATGTGATGAAAATTTTGCCATTCGAACTGTTCACGTTTCGAAAACTGAAATTGAAGGTAAATAAAATATATAAAATAATATTTGCGTGTAGTTGTGTGTGCTTTGTTGTCGCTGATTATGACAGTAAAAATGAGGATAGTAAAAAGACTGAGGAGGAAGAAAGCAAGACTGAAGGAAGTGAAAATAAAGAGTTTGAACGACGTTCAAACTATGACAATGAAAAAAATCGATTCAAATGGTTGCAAACACCTGCAATTTCAAATAGAGGGCATCAACCACTACATAATATAATTTTACAATTACTAGGTTTACGATACTTGGCGAAAAATATTGGAGATTCCGTTGACCCGTTTTTAGTTTGGACGCTGTTATTCAATGATGATATTTGTAATAAGATTATAAAATGGACAAACGTACGGATAGGTAGAGAAAGGAGTAAATACAAAAACCAGAATTCACCAACGCTTAAAGACCTCGATATGATTGAATTTTACGTTTTTATGGGTTTTTTAGCATTTACGTCATTGTTTAAATGCAATCACGAAAACTTAGATACGATATTTGCCACTAACGGAACTGGCAGAGAAGTTATAAGGCGCATTATGTCTCATGAAAGATGTATGTTTCTTCTAACGTGTCTAAGGTTTGATGATCTAGAAACCAAGAATGTAAGAAAAGCACTGGACCCAGTTGCTCTCATTTCAAAGATTTTCGATGTTTTTATCAAAAATTATCAGACCTGTTATTCTATAGGCAAATCAGCATGTATCGACTAAATGTTTGTGGGCTTCAAGGGACGGTGCCATTTTAAAATGTATATTCCCAATAAACCTGTAAAATATGGGATTAGGATTATGTGTTGCACTGATGACAGAACTAACTATATAATAAATGCTTATAGTTACACAGCTAAAGATTCTGATAGAAGATGATTATCACACAAAAAAACAAAATTCAATTAACCTACCCAGGAAGTTTTACGACTATACAAACCACTTTATAATTCCAACAGGTCAACAATTGACAATTGGTTATTGAGCTTATACAAGCCATGAAACAAAAAGGATTGACTTGTATTGGCACACTAAGAAAAAAACAAAAAAGAAGTTCCTCCAGTTTTTCAAACAAGAAATCGTAATGTAGGAACTGCCTTATACGACTATACAAAAGATATTACTTTGGTTTCGTATAAAAAATAAGGCTGTCTTACTAGCATCGTCTTCCCACCACCATGCAAGTGTAGATTTACTAACTAATAAGCCTGATATAATTGTTGACTACAATTCCACTAAATGTCGCGTTGACACTGCATGAAAAACGTAGCAAGTTTAGTTGCAGCCGTCGGACTCGCCGCTGGCCAATGCTTTATTTTTTAGACTGTTTGATATTAGCACGGTGAAATCATATATACTTTAACGAATCTTACAGAAATATCAATCATCAAGAACGGTCAAAATCATCTCAAAAGAACTTTGACAATCAAATTTCTACCGAGAAAATTAAAGTTGAGCATATGTGAGATCTTAGGTATTGAATAAACAAACCAACTCTTAGAAGTAAGAATTCAGAAGTTCGAAAAGGAAAATATTGTTCTCTTTGTCACTATAACAAAAACAACAACGGCTTATGTTTGTTATTGTTGCCAAAGATCTATTTTTCAACTTTAGTTTTGATGATTTCATTGTTATTTCTTTTTTTAGAAACAGAAAAATACAGATGCACTATAAAAATCAAAATTAAAGTTGTATTGTGAAGAGATTTTATATTGTGTCATAACCAAGACCTTTTTATATATTTGTAATTGAAATGAATCATTTGGTGTCAAAAATCTTTGATTAGATACAAAAAATACAAATTTTTCCTCTCCTGTCTCTCAGACGTGTCATTAGCGTTGGTGCAACTAATTTAAAGTTTTAGTACTTAAGGGTTAAAAGTAAACATCACAATGCGAATTAATATTCGGAACTACTTAGTCTAGTAAAGTATAGAAGGAAACACTTACACATTTTTAGAAAGGTTTTGTTAATACAATTTTTAAAAAAACAATATTCATCTTACTCCGTTATTTATCTTACCCCGCTCTCCCCTTCTAGAAATATAGTTTACATTATTACATAGTTTTTTTTTGTTATTTTTGTTTGATTTTTTTTAATTCAAATTGATAAACGAAAATAGATGTTTGTTGACACCGTTAATAAAAAGAAATCAAAAACAATGATATGATGTTTAATCGTTTAATTTACTGTTCTAAGAATTTCACTTCTTGTTAGTAATTTGCTGACATTGAAAATAAAAATAAATACGAAATGATGTTATCACGTAAGACATAATTAAATTAAGTGGTTATTCTAAGAACTGCACATTCTTTCCAAGTATATTGAAAAAATAAATACAATTAAATTTTTCATTTTAAAGAAGCGTATTGTAAAAACTGAGAAAAAAATTAATAACATATGATTTTTTTTATGTAGTAGCACACGTCCGGCCCGTTTTTTAACAAAGTGATAACATTACTCGACTAATAACTTAAATTTAAAATATTACATATGATTATCAATTCCTTTTTTTACGTTTCTAATTAAACACGTTACAAAGACTTGAAAGTACTATATCTCAAGATGTCATAACCAAAAAAAGTATTAGTCACTACCAAAGAATTAGAAAACTTTTAAAACCCTTATCTCACTTAGGTTTTTCTTTGAAATTGTCCCACTTCTTTTATTCTTGGTTTGGTTCTAAATTGTCACTCCAGTGTTTTCTTGGTCTTTTTTAAAGTAATTTGTCTTTTGCAATTTTAACCAGTTTATTCCGTTCCATTCTTTATATTGTCTTGCCAACAATTCTTTGCAGTATTTTTATCCTGTTACTAATCATTTTTTTGTTTAAGTGGTGTCAGGCTTGGTTTCTGCCGGGTAGGTTATGATCGATCGCGTATTGAGCTTTTATATATTTATGATTTTGTTTTTTGTTTCTGGTATTATTTAGACAACCTGCCATTTTATGCTTTCTCATTTCTTGTTAGAATACTTTATTTTTGACATAGCCGTAACTTATTTATTTTTATTCCGAGATACTTGAATGGCGTTAGTTGTTCAATAATACTCTGATTTAATTCAATCTTTAAACTTATTTGCAGACCGTATTTACAATAAATAACTTTCTATTAAGTTGTATTTGCATGCTGTTGTTAAAGTAAATGTTTTCGATGGTCTTTAATAGTGTACCCCAAAAGAATTTTAAGAATAAATAATTAGATAATTAATCTCTGGTTTTTCTCATCTTTATCTATAGCCTGCAAGACTGCAAATCTAAAAAGGATAAAAAATGTTTTTACGATCATCTATAAAACGTTCTGGATAGGATACCACTCAAATAAACGATAATAATCATTCCAACGCCCGTATAGGAAAGACCGGATCATACCGGGTATAAAATAAAAACTCCACGAAGCACAAACTAACGACAATAAAGAATTAATGGTGAATCTCTGCTTACTCAATAGTTTCAGAATTAGTAACATGTTTTACAATCACAAAGCATCATACAAAGTATACCTTTGAAAACAGTAGAAACCAGAAATGTATGATAACAAAGTACATAGTAACTAACCGACATGTGTTACTATTTGAAATACTGGACGTTAAAACTTTAAATTTAGTTAACGTGGGAAGCGATTATAAGTTGTCATTTTGTAAATTAAGAATGGAAATAATGAGAAATACATAAAAGAAAAAAATAAACAATGAAAAAAATTCAAGGTAGAAGTTCCATGGAATGAATCCACGAAACCACTATACTAACCAAAATGATTAGAAAGAAAAACTGCGATTTCAAAAGAGAGCTAAGATAAAACTAAGAAAACAATAGAAAAAGTCGCAAAACAATAGTGGGAACTAGATAAAAAACAAACCTCAAATAAAAGTTCTTGGTTTAGAGAAGAAATTCAGATTGTTAAGTTCAAAACAGCCATGTGGCGCCATGTTATATGTGGCAATTTACTTATAGAATTGCAGTTTTGGTTTCAAAATAAACGTCAGTCTTAAGTTAGCACTAGAGCGCGTTTTATTACATTTGACCTGCCGAAAGAGTCATTACAGGTTATGAGCACTGAAAAAACAAGTACGCCATCGGAAGATAATAAGAAGCCAAAGGCAAAATAATATTAACGATTGATCTGAGCCTGTATATTGATATTAAAGACACCAAAACCGTATATGAACTTTGGACCGAATTAAAATCATTATTCTTGAGGCGCATTACCCTGATGCAAACGTTAATTTTAACTCGCTTAGAATATTGCGACTTGATGGGTGCATATATAAACAGAATTGTGTAAACAGACCAAAAGTTTAGAGATTTTGAAATTAAAGATGAATGGATTGGGTCCTTGATGCTTGATGCAGAGATGTAAATATAAGCTAAATAAAATGTATCAATTGCAAACAGTCATTTTACGAACAGATGTCCTAAGAAAAGCAATAATACTCGTGAAAATATATGGTGATTTCAAGCAATTTGATTGGTATGTTGATTTGGGGGCTAGTTCACATATTGTTGCAGATCGCAGTTTATTAAAAAAAATGAAGGATAATAATAAATAACATTACGGTTTCTACAAGAACTGAAATGATATGCTTTTTAAAAAAAAATTGCAAAATGTAAAATATAAAAGGTGTTTGTTTGCAAGTCTTACATCTATCACATGGCATAAACGTTTCGGTCATTTGAACAGTGGTGAGCTTAATAAGATAAAAAGTAGTGTTGTTGAAGGACTTGTAGTAGTCCATGCAAATTTAGGTGTACCAATAGAAGTTCCATACATACATCAAGAATTTAAAAATTCGCTGGAAAACTATAGAAATTGTAAAATTAAAGCATTCTGTTCTGACAATGGAAGTGAGGTTCCGGTTACAAAAACTTTCTGAAGCCAACCAAATGCCAAATGGCATTATTTATCAAAACACCAAGTTGCATACACTTCAACAAAATGTTGGCTTAATTGAACCATTGTAGAAAAAAGTAAATGCATGTCGTTTGATGCTTGGTGAGTAGTTTTGAGCCAAGGCAGTAAATTTAGCTGTGTGCTTAAAGAATAGGTCATTAGCATCGGGGCATGATAACAGAACTCCATTTGAAATATGGTCAGGAAGTAAACCTACAGTCGATCATTTACGGATTTTTGGTAGCACAATTATGATACATGTTCCTAATCAAAAAGGTCGAAGAAAAGACAAAAAAGTGCGTATTGTTAGGATACAGTGACACTGACAAAGTTATGATAAGCATTGACTTTGTAATAAAGGAAAATTACGAAAGTCCTATATGAAGCGCTTATAAAAATGAAGAAGTTTAAGTTCTAGCGAGGGGAAATGATGAAAACATAACATAATCCGAAAAAAATGTTCATTCCGATGCTATTTTGGAGTTACAAGACACGGATTATAGCGATTTCAAACTTTCAATAATTTTAGAGGTAAATCACACTGTAAAGAGATTACAAAGAAAAGCAAAACCAAAGAATTTTGAAGACTACATTATATATTTTTTGTGTGACTCGAATAAAGTAATGGATTTTGAAGTTGATCTAGTCAGTGATAAAGAAACGAAATCTTTTCTAGATTGTGATCAATAAATAAAAGCTATGAAGGACAAAATGGAATCTTTCTAACAAAATGACTTTTGGGTTGTAATGGATATGCGAGCACATGGTAATAAAGTTCTTGCCATAAGAGAAGAGCCCTACGTCATCATCGTATTCATATGAATCAAGATTAACGCACTAGTCAAATTAGATGTTAGTTTATTATTTACAATTAAAAATTTAGTGTTGGCTATCCTGGTTAGTTGGTACCTATAAGAATTTTAATTTAGCTGTCACAACACGTTTAACCTTCAAAATTAATTTTCGCTTAATTTGAGATTACTAATATTAAAATAAATATTATTAAAAATGACTGCAATTTGTTTATGTTTGATTAATTATATTTATTAAAGTGAAATTTAGATTTAAACATATGTAGTTATTACATTTTTTGTAAAATCCAGTTATTGAAGTAATTTAAAATAAAAAAACGCACTGTTTGTGCGTATTTTTGACACTTCGGTGATATAGTTACATAAGGGACCTTAATGTGTTTTTAGTCAGTAGTATGGTCAGTAGTATCGCCTAACATGTGGTAGCGAACAGACGAAAATATTGTATTTAAGTTAAGTTAGTGTTGCTGGTTTGTTTATATTCTTGTAATTAAAATACATTCAAATACAGTCCACTTTTATCGAACAAGCACAGTGAAGTCATGTATAATACAGATTAAACGTAATTTTAATACATAAAACAACGAAATGAGCAACATCTTGATTCTTGAGTAACAATTGGTTTTATAAAAATGTTCAGTTTTAAAAACACTGAACCTCATTTATTTTAAAAATCACTATCTGAAGATTCCGATGAACTTGAATCGTTTAAACCAACATTAATAATTAAAGGTTCCACTGTAATGTCTAAAAACTTTTCTCGATTATACCACTCTTGTATTAGTTTTTCTGTATGAATCACACACTTTTCCCATACTTCAGAAGTACATTGTTGTAGTGCTTCGTTCCACATTGAAATTACTTTTTCATCTCCATACCCATCCCTACCAATGTGTTTATTGTAATATGACTTTGCATGGGCCCATATTAGTTCGATTGGATTAAACTCGCAATGATAGGGTGGTAGTCGTAGCACTTCATGTCCGTGTTGTTGTAACAGTTCGTCCACTTCATATTTTTTTTCTTTCTTGTGTTGTTTAGCTATGTCAAGTAATTCACTTTTGAACATGTTAGCATCATACGAAATATTGTTGTTGTTTAGCCAAGAAATTAAATCAGATTTCTTCCAACTTGACGAAGGCATTTTTTCTAGTAACATGGAATGATATGATGCATTATCCAACACTATAATTGATGATTCTTTCAAATTATTAAGTAAATGTTCCACAATCCATTTTTTAAACGTTTCACCATTCATATCTCCATGATAATCTTCATGCTGAGATTTAGATGAAAACAATAACGAAGCATTCTTTACAAATCCAGATTTTGTACCGGCATGTACGACAATAAATCGTTTACCATCGTAGCCCTCAGGTTTACGTACACTTTTTAAATTATCATCTTGCCACGATCTCCCCATACTTCCTTTAGCAAATATCCAAGTTTCATCCATAAAAACTACTTCACGTGGAAATTCTGAGTTTAGATTTTCTATGTAACGTTTTAGAAATTTAATCCTCATAAGGGCTATACGTGAAGTCTCCATTAAGGATCTACGGTGATCGTCTTTCTTGAATTTAAAGCCAATTTCATGCAGAGTTCTATTTAAAGTGCGATCACTTAACAAAACATGTTTATGTTTGAGTTCGCTGTTTAGGGAATTCACAGTCACATGTTGTTCTAGAAAAAGTTAGTTTTTAGAAAGATTATGAAGGTTGCTTTCATCGGAACTTACTGTTTGTGTACATCGTATACAACGTGTTTCTTATAGTCATTTTTGAAGATTCTGGCAAGTCTACAGTTTTTGACTTCCTTCGTGACCTTTTCTTTCCAGGACTTGATAACACTGGATTCAATTTGTGTTCAGACTTTATCCGCTTAACAGAAGCTAAGCTTACGCCCAATGCAGTTGAAACTCTCTATAAATAATTTATTGTAATGCAAGTTAATCATTTCTTTCTTTAGCTTACCTCTTGAACAGACGTTAATGGGATCAAAGGACCCCCATTATCCTTTTCTTGTTGAAAGTATGCAAGTAAATTAACCACCATTTGGCGAGACTGAGAGCGTAATGTTTTACCTTGTATAAAACCCGACATGTTTTTGTTCTAAAAAGAACAGTTGGAAATAAAATAATGCAAAATAATAATAACCAAAGATACAAAACGAAATGAAAATGACAGCAAACGTTGTTTGACAAAACAAAATGTCAACTTGATTGAAGTCAATTGAATAACTTTATTCATAACGCATGCAATCAATCTTCCATCTTTGTTTTACACATAGTTTATGTCTTGCTTATATAATAGTCGGTATGTTATTTCTTACATCAGTAGGTAATGACGTAGGGATCTTCTCTTATGGCAAGAACTTTATTGTGCAGTTCAACTGGGTCTTCAAAAAGAAAATCGACAATAAAAACAAAGTGAAGTATAGAGCTCGTTTAGTACCCAAAGGCTTCACGCAAAGGTATGGAATTGACATTGACGAAACTTTCTCCCCAGTTGTGCGTCATTTGGCATTTGGATTGTGTGGCATTGTCAGTAAATCTGAATTTGAAAATTTGTTAACTTGATGTAGCCACATCATTTTAACGGTACACTTAATGAGAATTTCTATATGTATGAACTTGAAGGTTTTTTTTATTTCAAATTACGAAAATAAAGTATTAAAATTTAAAAAAAAAACAGATTGTCTAGAGTATGGTATAAGAGGGTAGATGTAGCTTTGGCAGATTTAGGTTATAAGTCAAATTTTGAACTGTGTATTTTTAAAACATGGTGAATGATTTTACTTTGGTTGTTAAGGCAACTAAGGCAACTTATCTTAAGCAATGTTGTTTTTATAAAAATTAATATTTTTTGGTTTTTGTTTGACAGTTTTTGTACGTTATGGAAATAAACTTTCCGTAAT
Organism: Aquatica leii; assembly: GCA_035610365.1. NCBI lineage: Eukaryota > Metazoa > Arthropoda > Insecta > Coleoptera > Lampyridae > Aquatica > Aquatica leii. Next base: position 29,820,297 of record CM069433.1, on the reverse strand, counting down.
CTTATTTTGAAGAAAAATAAATACCTACGTAATTAGCGTCTTATTTCACCTAATTTCTAGAGGGTGTTTAAGAATCATGGAAACACATGCAAATAATAATACTAAAAATAAAGTTTTCAGGCAGTTGACGCACATATACTGCAGTAAACGTTAATTTTTATCAAAACTAATAGTTTTACAATAAAAACTGAAATTTTAATTAACGGTTTTAAAAGATTTTGTACATTTGAAGTTAAATTTTATATTTTTGCATTGCATCTACATATATAAAATTTTGCATAACAAAGCTTGGAACAGAATTTGTTATCTAAATATATTACGTGTAGTTTTACAAAAAAAAATATATAGTTAAAAATTACTAAGATTGTTTATTTTTAAATAAATTAATTTTTATAACATAGTATTAAACTCAGACAAATCCTTTTAACTGTAAACTTTTAAACTACATGAACATAAACAAATCCTTACAAGATTAGTATAATACTATAATTAAACGCTATGACAAAAATCCTAAACAAAGTTTAGTTTTTAACAGTTTTAACAGGATTGTAAATTATGAATTTGTCTTTATTGTACGTACATTTTAAATTTATATAAATTTGTGATAACGTTTCTGGGGCAAACTCAATTAACTTGAAATGTTATAGCTACCTCTTTCAAGCATTTCCACTGAAAATTGTTTTATTTTAGTGTTAGTAATTACAAAAAAGTATTAGATGCGTATATTTAATGTGCAAATGATTCTAAACTGAATTAAACAAACAATAGAAATAAATACAAAAAATAGAATATTTTATTAGTACGCCTCTGTATAATCCCCAACCACATTCAACTATTCCCAATGCGTATCGGACGTTTCTCACGTTCTCATCTTTTCAAACTTTCGGCTTTTTTTTGTATTACAGTCCCAACACAGAATAGAACATTTCAGTACCTTTACTTTTTCTTTTATCCTTACATTCCATTACAAAACTGAGATGTTATAAACTACTTTACATGCCAAAATTGCTTTTCTTCTTACACGTTTGATGTTGATACTTCATTCATACAAAACTTGTACAATTGATTGAGTAAAAATTAATTTTAAACAAACAAAATACTATTTCGGCTTTATATGATTTGTAATTCAATTATTCAAGATTTATGTATAAAGAAAATAATTTGTAATTTTTAGATACATAACATAAAGTTAAAAAAAGATATAAGAAGTTATAGAAAAAAAAGTATTTATCAAAGTCAAATACCTAAAAACGACACCGTAAACGATGTATTTACAAGTATATAGGGAATTCGAGTCGAACACTTCAGTAATAATATTGATGATGATATGCCGAGATACATCAAACGTAGCTCATAAACCCTATAATGTTACACAATAGCAAAACTTCAGGTGAAAACTAGGATATTGTTTAAATATATAAATAGAACTACATGAATTCAGCTTGTCATTTGACCAACTTGCTCCATAAAATTCTTTGAGAGACATAATTCCAAACAACGCGAAATTACTTCATATAGTTTTTATATAATTTTAAAATAAAACTTTTATTGTAACAAAATTATAAGATTTATTAAAATAAATAAATACAGATGGGGAGAAAATAGAAATTTAACAATAAAAACGTTTATTTTATACATTAGACCACATTTGCTTTATAATGTTAATAGAAAGATTAACATTAGTAGAATGACGATCAAATCTAGTACAATTGCTATTGTAATACTATATTAAAAGTTAAATAAGAGTAAAGTAGAGGGCGGTTTCACTCAAGTTATATTTACACTACTACAATTTTAAATCGCGCATACAATTTGAAATTTAATATTGTATTTTTTGAAGAATTTATTGAAAAATTTTATTATTTTAAATTATTATAGAACAAATTAAAATAAGCAATACAATTAATATCGTTATGAAAGATTGTAAATGCGTTTTAAAAATTAACCGTAAAAATTGCCATAACGTTGTCTGTTTATTCTTCGCTAGGACTTTCCGGTCCTAAATGTATAACAATTTTTTTGACAATATCTTTTACTATTACATCTACATCTCACATTCGTTTCTCTTCTTTGATTACACGGTCTACACAGTCTTTACATTGCTTTACAGTCGCAATAGAATGTCATTGCTTGAGAAGCTTTTTCACATCGCCAAGTTTATATGTCATATTATTAATTGTATGAGGTTTAAATTACAATGGTAACGAGGCAGTTGGATACGCAGCAAAATTTTATCCTTTGTTGAAAGCTCACATCAACTTTTTAAATTTTGTATTTGAAAAGTTCTTTGATTTTATGCTATGATAGAAAGCGTTATCCAACAAAATTAGGGATGGAATCGGCCCAGGTCGGGTCGAGCTGGGCTTTGGTAGAACCTGTTCCAATTTTCTAATGGTGGTAAAGTAAAGTACTTCTTTCTTTATAAAGCAATTTTAGGTTTTTCTATTAAATCAAATTTTCTTGTAGTTTTGTCATATTTAAATATTATTTTTTTGTTAGTATCCGGGTCCAATTTGGTTAAAAAATATTGTTATTAATCGTAGTTAACACTTTGGCAGCAGCTTGTTACGGATATTAGTTGGTGGCGACCATACCACCGCCAGCTCAGCTGTAGAGTAGGGTATGGGTAAATGTAAAGAATAACACATAATAGTAGAAAAGCTTTAATATTGGTTACTACAGTACATAAGATATCACGATCAAAAATTTACATGTAGTACATTAAATGCGCAAACGCGATGACATTTGCAAAAGCAATTACAAAGCTTTTGCTTGTAGTTTAAAATACGCTAAATTTAATGAAGATAAATAGTAAAATAAAAAGTGACTACACGTGAAGAGTATTCGACACAGACTAACTTTATTATATGCACTTAATACATCTTTGTATTACTTGAAGTAACAAATTGATATATTGCAACACTCCCACTATGTCAATTTATTACTCTTTACACCTAAACAATTAACAAACTTATAATGTTTCACAGACGTTAAACCTTTTGTTAACAGATCAACTGGCATGTCATCAGTTCTCAAATACTCAATGCTAACAAATTTCTTGTTCACAGCTTCTCTTATAAAATGAAATCTAACGTCAATATGTTTCGATCTTTTATATAAGATTCGATTTACAGTGAGTTTCTGAGCACTTTGACTGTCGTTAAATAACACAATACAATCTAAATTTCCTGTAATTCATGATACAAATTTGTCAAGTATATAACCTCTTTGGAGACCTCAGAAATAGCCATATATTCAGCCTAGGTGCTGGATAACGCAACAGTGGGCTGTTTTCTACTTTTCCATGAAATTGCAGAACTAGAAAATTTGAAACAATCACCAGTGTAAGATTTTCTGTCATAAGTGTTACTAGCCCAATCGGCATCTACATAACCCTCTAGTTTTGCTCTTCCCTTTACAAATGTAAGACAATAATTCTTTGTACCTTGTAAATACTTTAAAATTTGTTTTGCATGTTTCCAATGAGCTTCGTTAAAACAGTTATTGAACTGGCTTAAAAAACTAACAGTGTACGAGATATCTGGTCTCGTTAAAACAAATAGATACATAAGACTGCCTATAAGTTGTTGATAAGGAAACTTATCATTACAATTATCATTTCGTTCTAAATTTACATTAGTTTCTATAGGTGTACTTACGCTACTACAATTACTCATGTTAAATTTCTTTAACAATTGATTTATGTAATTTTCTTGATCTAAAGTTACAGTACCATTCTGTCTATCAATATTTAACCTCATACCCAGATATTGTTTGGCCTCTCCCAAGTCTTTTATTTTAAATTTTGAACCTAATTCCTCTTTTAACAATTCTGTTTCTGACTTGTTGTTAGAGAACACAAAAAGTCATTTACGTATAAAGCTACAAAAGTCAACGAATTAATTTTACTTTTTATCTGCAAACATGGTTCAAATTCAGATTTTTTGTAACCTAAATTTGTTAAAACCTTATCAACTCTTTTGTTCCATGCTCGTGAAGATTGTTTTAAGCCATAGATGGCCTTTTTTAATTTTAAAACCTTTGTATCATTACTGGATTTTTTATAACCTTCAGGTTGCACGATATAAACATTTTCATCCAGAAAACCATTTAAAAAAACAGTTGTTACATTTAAATGTCTAATTTCTAAATTTAATTGTACTGACAAAGCAATTCAGATTCTTAAAGTAGAATGCCTAACAACAGGAGAAAAAGTTTCATCATAATCAATTCCCGGTTTTTGAGTAAAACCTTTTGCCACCAATCCTTGCTCTAAATTGCATATTGTTTTTACTGTCATACTTTTTTTTAAATACCCACTTGCACTGCACTATGTTTTCATTTAACGGCACATCCACGAGTTCCCATGCGTCGTGCTCTTCAAATGAATGCAGTTCTTCCATCATTGCTTGTTTCCACTTTTCTTTGTGCAGTGTCGACAAAGCATCCGCAACGGTAATTGGATCTTCTTCCAAATTAGCATTATCATTACTGCTACCACATATGTATGTTCAAAATCATCTTTTTTTGGCTTATGTACTATTTCAGATTTTCGTACCGCCTCAACAACATTTTCTTCTCCTTCAGGCATGTAGTCACTGTCTTGATCTTCAAATTTGTCATTTTCTATTTCATGTTCTTCAACATCAAAAATTTCACTTGTGTTATTATCTCCCACTGAAGTAGTTATTTCCTTATCAAAATCTGATTCTGTGCTAATGATTTGATCCCTTTTCTTTTCAGTATTTTCCATTATAATTACATCTCGACTTGTTGTCGCTGTATTATTATTCGGATTATAAATTCTGTAACCTTTTGTTGTGTTATTGTAACCTACAAATATTAATTTCTTTGATTTTCTATCCTATTCAATCTTTTTTCTTTTGGAATATGAACCATTGCGTTACTTCCAAATATTGTAATGTTACTTACATTTGGTTTCCTACTTGTCCAAACTTCAAATGGTGTTTTATTGTTTAATCCTGATGCGATGATCTATTCCTTAAGTATGTTGCAGTGTTTACTGCCTGTGCCCAGAACTTCTTTTCTAATTCCGCATCAAACAATAAACGTTTTGCCATTTTAACCAATGTTCGATTTGTTCTTTCCGATAAACCATTTTGTTCTTTGATGAATAATTCCACTATTCTTTAAAAAATTAACAAATTCTTTATTAGTGAACCACACCTCCATTATCGCTTCTAAAAACTGTTATTTTTTCATTCTTTTGATTTTTAACCATATTTTTGAATTCCTTAAAATAACTAAGTACTTCATCTTTTGATTTCAGAAAATATACAAATGTTATTCTACTAAAGTCATCTTGAAACAGTAAAAAATATTTTGAACCGCCAATTGATCGAATTTCCATTGGACCACATACGTCGGTATGAATAACCTCCAATAACCTTGAGGCTCTTGTGCCTTTATGTGAGAACGGTAACCTTGACTGTTTCCCTTCACAACATACTACACAATCTTGTTTTCTAATTTTTATTTCTTCATTACAAATAATTCCTTCTACTGCACCATTTTTCATTTTTATTAAATCGTCAGTATTTAAATGTCCAAAACGCCGATGCAAAATATCACTTGTAATTGTTGTCGATGTTAAGTAACATCGTTCTGACCTTTCCATATTCAATTTATGAACATTATCTACTAAGTCTGCAGTTGCAATTAATTCCTTCTTGCTGTTATAAGTTTTACAACCATTGGAATCAAATTTTACGTCATTACCTCTTTCGATTAAACGACTCACTGATAATAAATTAGTTGTCAGCTCGGGTACACACATCGCATCGTTTACATTAACATCAAAACTTTTATTTCCGACTTTGGTTGAAATGATCGCATTACCTTGACCTAACACTGGAATTTTTGTTGTATTTGCAATCATAACATTTTGTAGATTCGTTTGTTTACTCATTTTTGCCATGTAGTTCTACTACTAAATGTACGCTTGCCCCTGAATCTATGTACCAGTCCGCTTTACTAAAATTTCCACTTAAAAATACTACACTAAAAGCATGATATTTAGATTTATCTTTAATGTTTTTATTGTTCGTTGAGACAACATTTGAGCACTTATTCTTAAAATGTCCGAATTGTTTACATTGGTAGTACTTGACATTTTTGACATTTTTCTTAGCAGTCGAACCAACCTTGGTATACATTTCATTGTCACCAACATAATAATGTTTGATATTACCAGAATGATCACGCCAACTTGCTTTTCCTACAAACGCGTTCCCTACAATACCAACTTCCGGCTGCATGTCCATAAGTTTTGTTTTAATCGAGTCTGTCGTTATGCTAATACTCAAATGTTAATGATAGCCATGATCATCGGTGAAAATTTTTCCGTTAAACCCGCTAACAACAACGATCCTATAAATTCCTCTTCAATTGTAAAGCCTGTACCTTTTAATGTCTGTGCTGTTTCCACCATTTGATTAATATATGATGCCATCGTGTCACAATTTTCTAATCGTATTGAAATTAATAATCGAAGCAGATTGATTTTACGCGTAATGCCAGAGTCATCGTATAACGATTTCAATTTCTTCCACAATTATTTTGTTGTGTTGGCTTCCTTCACGTGCACATACAACGTTAATATTAATTTTGCCTTAGCTTTTGCATCTTTAACAACATCCGATTCACTTTCATTCATACAATTTGATAAGCCTTCAATTATTAAAAAAGTTTCAGCCGCAAATTTCCAATCGTCATAATTTTCTCGTCCTTTCAATTTTGGAACATTAAAAATATACCTTTGACCTTGAACCATTCTTGTGTAACCCTTCACTTCACTTTAAATTAAAAAATACACGGTGGAGACTCTTGGATACTGGGCCCATAACCTATTATCAAAAGTGACTACACGTGAAGAGTATTCGACACAGACTAACTTTATTATATGCACTTAATACATCTTTGTATTACATAGATGGCGCTTGAAGTAACAAATTGATATATTTCAACAAGTAACTTGTACATTAACATAACAATTCAATCGGAAGTACATCATAGAATAATGACCAATAGAGATTTTGCAATAACCGGGGCCTTATCAAAATCTATATTGCGGTCTTCTTTTTAAGTCACTGCTGAAAAAATTAAAAAAACACCTGAAATATAATGTTGGTACTACATTTATTACTAAATCTGTCAAAATTGACATTAACTTTAACATATAGTTTTTTTTCAATTTTAACTGTTTCACCTGTCGCATACTCGTTCTAATATAATAATTGAATTTAAACACTAGTGCTTTTTTGTCCATTACGTAACTATACACATAAACTAACGAACGAATAGTGACGTTTGCGATGTTGGCAGCACAAGAAAAATAACATTTACATTTGTTATAGATAGATTTAGCTGTGCTTTTGTCGGATGTCACAGTGGACAGCTTTGGAATCTGAAATAAGCCGATAGATTACGTCTTAAAATCTTGCTATTAGAGAGCGACATATTAGCGATAAAACTTGTTTCCAAACATTAGTCAAAACCTTAGTGTTTTCAAACAACATTTGATGACTCGTTTCTAGCATGTGCTCTGCAAGTACTGACTTAAAAAATTATTTAAAACGACTACATTTTTGATGTTCTTTAATTCGAATTTTTAGGCTTTTACCTGTATTTCCGATATATGTTGTTACGTGTGATTCGTATCCACATTTCACATTTACGTAATATACAAAAATTTTTACGTCACTAGCATGCGGACCACACTAGTTAAATAAATCGGATTTATTTCGTACTTACTGGTAGAGGTTGCCGGTGGTCATTTGTCATTTGCTGTCTTAAGATTCTTTTTGTTTAATTTTTATTGTCAATTATTTCTATTATGTTTTTAGCGTTTTTACTGAAATCAAAAATGTTTATGTATATTAACGGCATTAAGGCGATTCTCGATTTGGTTGGCACTCACAGGTAATGGCGACGACAGCCATATTACTTTTAGTAACTTAAAAATTTTATAGCGAGTTTGGTACATTCGAAGTATTCTTGTTTAAACTCGTTATTAAAAGTGGAAACAGTAATTTTCCTGAAATGGTATCGCACATCCAATAGACCGATCTAGATAATATAATTATTGTGACATTGATGACTTTAAAGATTTGTTTTACTCGATTCACTTCGCACAACTGCGGATATCGCAAACTATTGTTGTTTGAAGCAAATGATTTGCACCTCGTCGTAACTTCTAATTTTTATTACGTTATTGTATCTAATTTTCATTTATTGAGGCTTAAGCGTTATTAATTTTGTTATGATTTACTACTTGTATTAGCCTTCAGCTAACATTAGTTTATTTGAAAATCATAATTAATAAGTTATTTTTGGAGTTATAAATCCGCCTTCAACTGTATTTTATAAAATTGTTGAGTACGTTAACTATATTGCAATCGAGTATCCTTAATTGTTTTAAACGTAATCAATGCCAGGTTTTGGCAAACACACAACGTTGTATGTAAGCTTACATACTTACACAAGTTTCAAGAAGTTTTCTAATTTGTACTCATTTAAACGTTTGCTATTAACTTTTTGTAATTATTATATTGTTTGCGATTGCATCTAAACATTAATGTTTGGTCGATTTTGCTTTCTAAGTTTACAGCGATATCAATAATTACCGGTGATTCAAATTTTGTACTGTGTGTTGAAAATTATTGACCGAGTTACCTTATTTAACCTGTAGTATTCTTTTTTGTTTCTTTTGTTATTAAATCTTGTAAAGTAATATCAAATTATTTCTTGTAATAGCAAGATAATGGTAATTGTTATTGCTTGAAAGAATTATATACGCTTATTACTTTCTCTGGTTGATTGTATTTTTTGCTTTATCTTAATCTCTTCGATAGTGGGTACAGACGTACTTTTGTTGTCTTCAAGCCAAATATCTTGCCAGTATAAGTAGTTGCACCTATTTTTTATTGCAACATTCTCAACCACGCTTTTTTACTGACATATCAGCTAGCTACGGTGACGTAGTTGTTACCAACAGACTCATTAAAACAAAAGGTTGGTTACAATGTATGACCACAAAAGCAAGGAATTTTATAAACACCGTCAGGTTGAAGAAGAAAAATTTCACGAATTGTAAGAATTGGTCGAATTGACGAAGAGCATAAAAAAAGTGATAATATTTTGTTTTGACGATCCTATACGATCCGTGGTATCTTTAACATAGTTTAGTAAGCGACGGACAACGGTTAAGACTTAGATTTTGCTGTTACTTTTGATTTGGCAGAAGATTTTGTGGTTAACTTATAGAAACAAATATGTGCACTAAGTGGAGTAATGAGAGAATCCATTTAAATAGCTATCTCTATACACAAGTTTTTGATAAACTGAGTGTGCTAATCAACTATTGTTTTCTTGAGTAATTAAAACGTTTAAAATTGGTAAAGAAGTGGTGTTCTTGTTCATGGTAAATCAAATATGTTGACGAATAGATTAAAAATGGCATAGAAACTTGTTAAGGGCAAAAAGATCATATTGTCAAATGACAAAAGTGTCATTAACCTATATGTATCAGTATTTGGGTTTTATATGAATTGTGAATAAAGTTTCTTCTCAAATTCTTTAATCTATTATGGCCAAAGAAAAATTTTGTCAAAACACTACATTTTCACTCGGTTTTCTACTCTTTCTAACTTGTACTGATTTTTGAATATTGGTAAAGACTTTATTTCTTTTCAGTTTGTCGGCGTTTATAGCATTCCTTGGTCTTGTGGTCGTACATATATCTTAAAAAACGGGTAAAAACGTAAGAATTTGTATTTAACAAGATTAAAAATGTCTTTTAAACAAATAAGTCGGCATTAGCGAAACAAGTCATCAAGTTTTTTTTGTTAATGTTTTTAATATATAATATTTGGAAACCAGTTTTATCGATCGAAGGTCGGTTTATAGAAGCGAGATTTTAAGGCGCAATCAATCATCATATTATCACTTAGTTTTATGCTCTTCGTAAATTGAACCAATTCTTAAAATCTTTGCTTTTGTGGTCATACATTGTTCCCAACCTTTTGTTTTAATAGGTCTGTTGATAACAACTACTACGTCACTATAGCTAGCTGATATGTCGGTAAATAAGCGTGGTTGAGAATGCTGCAATAAAAAAAAAAGAAAATAGGTGCCACTACTTATACTGGCAAGAAAATGTCTACTGCGACACACACAAGAATTGTCCAGAATGAAAAATAGTAATATGTATAAGGAGGAACCTGCAATATTTCGGAATATTAAAGTAGGGACTATTTCAAGACAAAAATACTTAGAAAAAATATTTTTATTTTCAACCGTTTCAGAGATAATGCGCATGCGCCAGTTCCCGTGATGCACCACACTAGTAAACCTGTCTGTCAGTTTTTAACTACGGCGCGTGGAATTAGGACGTGTGTAGGTTCAGTGCAACGTACAATTACAATGCCAGCAGTATTTACACATACTGAATATGCGGATATTGTGTTTATTTATGGCTACTGTAATGGAAGTGCCTTCGCTGCTGTTGCCGAATATCGTCGCAGATTTCCTAATCGACGCATTCCTACTAAAGATGTGTTTGTACAGACTTTCAACAGTTTGCGTGAGCGCGGTATGGTACCCAGTGCTAATATCGTATCAGAGCGCGCAAATCGTTATGGTTTACATCCTTATCACCTGCAGCGTGTTCAACATTTGCACCAGGGAGATGCTGCGTTGCGACTTGCATTTTGTCAATGGATCCACGAACATCGCCGATTGATTCCAAAGATACTATTTACCGATGAAGCAAAATTTACTCGTGACGGTATCATTAACACGCACAACAATCATGTCTGGTCTGACGAAAACTCTCATGCAACCGTTGAATCTCATTTTCAACATCGGTTTTCAGTTAACGCGTGGAGCGGTGTTACCGATAACGTCTTCATTGGTCCTGTTATCTTTCACGAGCGTCTGACAGGCGCACAATACCGACACTTTCTGGAACATGAACTACCAGGTCTTTTGGAGGACGTTCCGTTGGCGACCCGACACCGAATGTACTATCAACATGACGGAGCGCCACCGCATACTGCTTGTGTAGTGACGCAATACCTTGACGAGATTTTTCCTAGTTGATGGATCGGTCGGGGTGGTCCAATTCTTTGGCCTCCACGATCTCCAGATTTGACACCAATGGACTATTCGTTATGGGGATGGTTAAATCAGCTGTTTATCGATACAAGCCGCTTACTCGAGACGATTTGATTGCTCGCATTTTTATTGCCGCTACGCGCATCAGAGAACGACAAGATTCACTCCATAACATTACCCGTAATTTAAAGGAACGAATAGTCAAGTGTGTGAACGTACAGGGCGGAATTTTCAAGCACTTGATGCGCACACCGTAAGGTAAATCATGTGCGTGCCACATAACTCAATTGTAAAACGGTTGAAAATAAAAAAATGTTTACGAGTGTGGTGCATGACGGGAACTGTTGCTTGCGCACTATCTCTGAAACGGTTGAAAATAAAAATATTTTTTCTAAGTATTTTTGGCTTGAAATAGTCCCTACTTTAATATTCCGAATAATTGCAGGTTCCTCCTGGGCCACCCTGTATATTATTGAAAGAATTAAAAATATGCTAATGACCATCTAAGAAGGAACAAGCAAAGAGGTTGTTAAATAGTATATTAAAGGACTAGTTTCATAAGGGATCATTTTAGCGCATGAGACCAAAGTTTTCTAAAAGTTGAGTGCGCCAAAATGTCTTATGGAACGTATACTTTATATTTTTTTCTGTTTTGGAAATGACAAATAAAAATTAATTTAAACTGCATATTTACTTTTATTTGATTGATTAGGGAAATTTGTTTTTTTTAATAATAAGTTGGCAACATTCCAAATTTGATATCTTGCATAATTGGATTGCTGTATTTTAATTGTCAAATATCAGTATTGCCAATCTAACCAAACCTCAGTTGGTGTGTTATAAAGTTCTACATTAGATAACTCAAACGAGTTCTTTAAATTACTTATTAGAGTACCAAAATAGAAAAAAAAACTTTTGAAAACTCTACTGATTTTTGGCTTAGAGTGTTTAGGAATTTTTTGGAGCAATTGTTTATTGGCGTCTACTTACAACCAATAGAATTTTACTTATTTATTAGTATCTTCTTAATTTTTTATATATTCCAATTGTCAATTTTTTGAAGTTTAGAAATATTGGTTTTGGCATAATATAATTACTTGATATAAGTATTCTATATTAAAATAAAGCAAAATACAGAATTACCTTATACTTCATAACCCACTAGGAACATTTATATTACAAAAGTATAAGAGTCTCTTACAGACTGGATTTAAAAAACTAAGAAAAACAACTATTCTTTTTTTTTTATTGATATTGATGAGCTTATTATAATGAATTTGATTTGCACAATCGTAAGCAATGCTAAAGTCAGGTTTGTTTCCTATAGTTTATTTGAAATTTAAATGAGATATTGTTTTACGTTCATTAACTTTTTAGATTATTGTAAGGTTTACACGCGTAATATGGTTAAATAGACAGATTGTATCTACAAGCTATGCAGAAGCATGTGAATACTAAATTTTAATTGATCTGTATAATATTAACGACAAATTCATAAAATTCGTTATTTATTTTACTGATGAATATAACAGTAATTAGTTTTACTTTTTTGTCAGCACGTTTTTGTGTAAACAGGTTTTCTGATTTTGTAAATAACGTTAAATAAATGCGTTGCTAATTTTCGCAGTATTATGTGTTACAATGCCTTGGGCTGAACAAACACGATCTATCGTTTCCTATATTTAAAATTAGTTGACAGTTTGTGGTGTCCCTAGGGTGCAAAGCATGACAACTACCCCGCCTGTGCGGTGTCATTGCCACTATGTAGCTCTTTCACAGATACACCCAAACGCTGCAGTCTTTGGTGGCCTCGCTTGTTTGGTCATAACATTCTTGTTGCGGCACCATTTAGTTACAGACCGCTTCGTCAGTAAACGGTTATTAGGTAGTGACAGCTCTAGTACAGCTTTTACACTTTAAGATTACTATAAATGGGCATTCTTTAGACACATTGTAAACATGGTGTGGCTGTTTCTTTTGAGTTTCATTTTTAAATGAGAAACAATAACTTTGGTAGAACTGTTGGTAATCTATTTTAACACGACAGTAATATCATAATATATAGTAATTTACAAGTAGTTATGATATTATTTATACAACAAACTTAACAACATTTTGTATCTTTTGTCAGTACTGCCCTACTTTTGCTATTTACAATTTTTTTCTTTTTTTTTCAATAAATTTATTTGCTTGATTTATTTAAATATCTAATTTTTTAACATTACGAGTATTATTAGTTTTATTATAATCTTACTATAATTTTGTTTTTTTGAATATTTTCTATAAGTTAGTTTGAATTTATAAGCTGGCATAGGTTTCTATTGTGTAATGCGTAGAGAACGTAGACATAATATGCATTAAAAAAAAGATTATTATATGTGCATATTGTGCTACAAAAACTCTGTAAACATGCTCTAAATCATCTTTTTCGCAATTAAAATGTGCACTAAAAACCATTAGATTATTAGATTAAAAGTAACATCTTACTGTATATTTTAAATTAAATAAATTGACAAGTTTATTATTAAAATAAATCATTAAATGTTTGTCTATATTTTCTATTGTAAAATTGTGTCTACGAACAAATTTCGCAATTAGAAGAAAATCTCTGGACAACATGATGTAGCCAACAAATTTTTAAATTTTGATATTGCATCTGGATTCCCATTACAGTTTTAATCCAAACTAATTAAAACCGATAGTGTTCGAATTACCAAAATGTTTGGATTTCAAGACGTATTTTATTTTTTATAAAACTTAATAGCTAAATTGTAGCTAAAAATTTTAATAAGGTTTATAGAAAAATGAGAAGATACAGTATACTTACAATAAACCCAAATAAGTCGCTGATTTTCTTCTGTATCAATGACGAAGTGCGTTTTTTAGCTGCTAAATCTCTAATTTCTTTCAAAACCATCAATTGCCGTAATTTACATTAAGGTTGTCATTCATACTAGTTTGTTAATGTTTCAAATGCATTGAACTCATCGGCATGTGATGGTCGCAAATCGTTTTCTTGATGACGATGGACTGGATCTTTTCTTCTTTTACATAAGGTTGATATTCTGCTTCATTATTTTTATTGTTGAGGTATTCTGTTGCATTAGTCAAGTCGCACTTCTCAAACCTAGGAATAACCTGTCAAAGATCGTCAATGTTTTCACATCCTTCACTAAAATTGTTGACCGTTCTTAAACTAAAGCTTATTTCAAGTTTTCGTCAGGTTTTGCTCTGTTTGATTTATGCAAGGATTCGCCAGAATATAGCAACTGTTCTTAGCATTTATTTTTTTTCTTTTTGTAAACACAATCACACTTTTGTTATCATCTTTGCTAAAAGTAGCCGCCAAGCAATCACTTGGTTTTTTTAATGACGCTCTAAAACATTGATTAATAACACTACTTTCCTTGATAACTTTTTTTCCTAGCAATTATTGTTAAGTGGTTGTATTACACTTTCAGGTTCAGGTACCTGAAGTTGTAATACAACCACTTAACAATTACTTTTCTTAATTTTGCATCTTTCTAAATTTATTTATCGCTGCTATAAACGTGTTCGTGTACCAATTAAGAAAAATATGATGTCACCGTTTGCATTTGCACAAAACATACCCGTTGTCTTGTCTTTGCTCACTTTGGGAGGTCAAGCTTCATTAAAGGACGCAAAAAATTTTCTTGGCTTTAAACGCCAATTCACGCTAGCCTTAGAAATAGCATCGCTTCAAAACTCACCATCAACTACAATTACTTCAAATGTTTTTATAACTGCTCTTGCTGTCTATGCACCAGATAAGTTTTCTTCTTGATCATCAATCTGTCTTATTCCATACCGTTGCTTAAATTTACTCAATCAGCTACTGGTGGCCTTAAAAAAATCCGTGAAGTTTCTTATTAAAACCAAGAGCCTTTTTACAAAGAAGTTATCCGGATATTCTTTCACCCAAGCTTCTTCTTAGTGTAAGACACAAATATAATACATCTAAAAGAGCTATATTATTGCATGTTTAAAATTGTTGTGTTATAAGCCACTTTTATTCTATTTTTACTTAGTATTCTTCCAATTTTGTCACTTATGTTGGAAACAAAAGGTAGAACAACAAAGTTTTGGTTAATAGTTGAATCATTTGTTAAAATAGGTCTTGTCTTTAATCGAAAAAACTTTTTAATTTGTTTTTTATCAAAACTATTAATGTAAATTCACAGTTCAATAAATATGTTTTTATTCGACTACAAGACGAAAAATAACACCAGCACATTTTTTATAAAATCAACAACTAACTTGACGTTTTACCCCTACTCTCTTCAACAAAAAATAAACAAACACGCTAACCTGATAATATATACTATAAACTAAATTTAAATAAAAATAATAACTGAAAGAAGGTAACTATAATTATTTACACCATTCGGCCATCCTGCTGCTTAATGTCCTCATTTAGTATTTTTTTTACTCACTATAGTCTTTTAAATAACCCGGTCGCTTACGAACACGTTTTTCTCGAACTTTTCTGTTTTGGTTTAAATCGTCATTAATAGGCACAGCATGTCCACTCCCTACTTCGTTTTTGAGTACTTCTTCGTTAGTAAACTCGTCCTCGTCGTCTTCACTTTCTGGATGATTCTTATAAACTTTCATTTGACTCACGTGAACTGTCGTTGTAAAATGTCGTACTCCCGTACCGTCAATTTCACTTATCTTATAAGTGTCACTTGGTAACTTTTCAATTATGACAAAGGGTCCCTTGTATCTGCTTTGTGTTTTTGTTGGTTGATCTGTCGCTGTTATTGCTCCTTTGATAAATACTATATCTCTTATTTCATATTCCTTTGCTTCATAGTGTTTCTTATCATATAATTCTTTATATTTCTTTTGTTTTTCCAATATCTTTTCTTTGATTTTCATTTGTAATTTTCCTGGTTTTTCATATTTTCTACTCGCCAAAGAATCATACAAAGAATGGTCAAAGTTAGGAATATACCCGTGCAAAACATGAAACGCCGATTTTCCGGTGGTTTTATTTTGAGCTAGGTTCAGACTTCTTTCGGTTACTTCTATTTTTTTGTCCCATTCGTCTTCTTCTATTAAATCCATCGTATACAACAATGTAGGTAACAATGTTCGCATCACAGACTCTACTTCACCATTAGCTTGTGGGTGTCTACTCGAATTTAACGTATGTTTTATACCTATTTTTGTACAGAAGTCTTTAAACTCATTTGATGTAAAACAGGTACCTCTATCGGTAACAATTTGATTAGGTACTCCATAAGTGTCAACAAATCTTTTCACTTTTACCAAATTTGTCTTCGTTTTCGTATTCTTCACCGCATACAGTTTTATATATTTGGTAAAAAGAGTCTTTTGCCACTAAAATATACATATTTCCACGTTTGGTTTTTATTAATGGTCCTAAATGATCCAAATGGATCCTTGCAAAAGGTTTCGCGGTAACAGGCAAATTATGAAGCAGTCCCGGTTGTTTACCACCCAAGTTTTTATTTAACATGCACTCAAAACAACCGTTAATGTGTATTCGTACATATCGTCTAATTTTTGCAAACCAAAATCGTCTAAACATCGCGTTTACTGTTTTTTCTACACCAAAGTGTCCATTGTTATTATGATATTTCACGCACATCACTTTCCGTATAGATGTCGGAATCACGAACAAGTCTCTCTCTTCATTTTCTATTTTTACAGTTTTTACTAAGCGTCCATCAACTAATTTGTTCACTATCTGATTTGCGTCTACACTACACAATTTTTTTGTATTTCTTTAATATGTCCACAATTTCGCGCAACTTACGGTCACTGTACTGCATCATTAAAATTTGATCATCTTCATTAACTATATTAAAGATTTGTAATCTACCGTATAATTGTTCTAAAGTGTCGTTCAAATACCACATAGCCGTACTACGACCCAGCGGACCCAAAACAATAGACATTAATCTACTAAATTTATAAGGCGCATTTGTCATTCCAAACATCATTCAAATGCACTTTTTTGCTTCGCTTCTTCTTCTTCGGTTAACGGCACTTGTAAGTACGCGTTTCCTAAATCTAAACTCGTAAACAATCTACAACACAAAAATTCTTCAAATTGTTCATCAATGATGGGCATTAGAAAGTTTATTTTTGTTGTTTGCGCGTTTAACGCTCGGTAATCCACAGCTAACCGAGACTTCCCAGATTTCTTGTTTACAAGTAAACACGGCGATGCATAAGGTGAAGTTTTATCTCATACGATACCGTTGCGCTTCCACTCATCCACCTGGTTCTTGATTGTTTCTTTTTCAGACACGCTAGCTTTATACGGTTTCCGTCGCACTGATATGTTACTGTCGATAATGTCCATTTCCATAACGTTTGTGCAACCTAGCTCCTGCAAATTAAACGCGAAACACTCACGATATTTATTTGTCAGTTTTAATAATTGGTTTATTTCATCCACGCTCAATTTTATGTTTACGTTTAGCATATCTCGCGTTATCTCTTTTCTCTCAAGAGTATTTAGTTTTAATACACCACCTTTTCGTAAAATTCCTAAATTATCATTTTTCTTTATTTGATACACCTTAGTGTTCAGATTTATCAATGGAATGTTTAATTTAACATTTTCCACTTGTGCACTAATTTTTACCAAAGTTTACAGTAATCTCTTTAAATTTAGTTACTCTTTAGCAATTGTTTTTGTTTAAGAGTGTCTATTGTTTATAGTCTTCTTAAAAATAACACATTTAAGTAGATCTTTATAATGTTTGTTAAAATATTTTTTGTATTAATTTTGCAGTCATATTCCATACATTTTTTATTACATTTACTTTTTTTGTATCTTACATGCTCAATCTTGCAAGACATTTTTATGATATCTTATTTTGCTACGTCTTCTGACAATAAGTGCTTTCTGGATTGACAAAATTCTATGGATTAGGTACCTAGATAAAGTTAATGACCTAACTGCATTACCAAGTTTTTTAATAAAAACGTGCCATTTTTATCATTAAGTTATGTAAATGTTGTTTACTGTATAATAATTGCCATGTTTACCTTAATGACTTCAGTCCGGAAAATGAGTGTCTATGGTACTAGTCAGGTAAAGGTGCTACTGAATCCAAACAAAATAAATTAAACTTATTCGTTGTTAACAAAGTCAACAGTTCCTACTAATGAAATTTGAAAGAAAGCCATCATGAACCATAGAAACAAGCGTGTTTGATATTTCGGGTAATACTTCTACATAAGTCTCGCGGTCTTGTATCGTACATACAAGACGGCAAGACTTAGGTTATTTTTTCAATGAAATCCTCGACATATTTTTCCGCTACTGAAGAACTCTTCTAAACCCCTTGTTCTTTTAACTTAAAGTTCAATTCTAGCGTTTGCTAATAACGTAGCCGATGTACGACAAAAACTATACCCGGTATAAATCTACGGGTTTGCTAAACCTAAATACTGGGCAGCTTTTTTTGTAATATCTTAGTCTCTACTTGCTGCAAAATACATTTGGCGATACGCTATCCTATAAAGAGCTTATTATCTTATAAGTTTTTTGGTCGCAAGCCAACATATCTTTGAAACAGTTCCAGCACATTTATGTTTTCCATTTCATTAATAACCAAATACCTTTCTTTAATTTGTTTTAGGTTTAGGTTTAATTACCAGTTATGATTTACTATTCTGAATATCATTAAGAAAGATTGCATGGAAATGCTTAGAGCGACGTCCACCAGCTATCTCAACTACGGCATTAATCTGACAGAGAAAACAAAATATTTAACACATTTTTAAATTTTTGTAGAACTGTGTTATTACATTTGCCAAAAGATACCACTGATCTGGCGCTTCTTTAACAAACCTGTTATTCTTTCTTTGGCGAGTGTTTTTGCTTTGTTAGTTTTAAATGCGACTGTTTTTTAAAAAAAGCTCAAACTTTTAAGTATCTTGAAATATCTACGTTTTTATGGATTATTAATATTGCTTTAATCATCGAACATTTAGACCAGGGCAAATAAACTAAAGATTTTTTTAGACTATAACGAAACTAGTTAATATTCCTCTAAAAACCTTACCAAATCGAATAGATACGCCAGCATTACTTTTTTATTGTCTGAATATATACTCAACAACGTTTTCTGTTTGTCTTTCCGTGCTGATCTTTTGTAAATATTTTTTTAATAATATCTTGTCGCATTAGTCTAACTATAGTTCTTTTCTACAAAATTAAAAGGCGAAAACCGCATGACTTCATTTTTTTATTAATAAAAACCTGTTATACAGTAAAAAAAATTTAACAGCATCAGGTGTATATACTTGAGGGGGTTTTTCTTACAAAGGTAGTACAAAGTCAATTGATTTTGATCAACTTTGTCATTTTATTTTTAAATTCATGAAATGCATAGAACATTTTGCTTGTCCTTCCATTTTCTAATTGCGATGTTATGGGAAAAGCGAGCGATTGTCTTACTTTTTTTAATTAATTTTCAAGAAAATTTTGTTTATATTCGAATACATGCAATATGTACTACGGTTTGTTATATGCTATACTGTATAAAAAGAATTGTAAAAATTGACCATCAAAACACTATGGCCCAAGTCTATAGTTTGTTTAGTAATTCCATAACAACTTTCATTGTGTCACCTTTCTCACAAAAGCTCTTGTGTAAACTAAAGGTTTCAAAATTAGACCGTTTGGTTCTGTCAGCATATATAACGTGATCTCGTATTTGTGGTGTTTATTTTTGATGTATTGTTTTGTAAAAGTAAACGTCCACGCCATTATACCATTGACTCATCGAAAGATAGATTTATTCCATGGTAATCAATTTTCGCTATTTTAGAAGCAGTTGATAATGGGTCGAATCTTGTGTAGCCGATCATCGATTGTATTTCCACGAGTAGGATTTACAGCAAATGCATGCAGGGCATTATGACGAAAAAACGAGCTCAGCTTATATAATCAGAAAAACATTTCATATCAAATAGCGGATGGGTTTTCTAATAATCGTTTAATCTATTTATCATTATTGTTCCGTTTTGAATCACTAATGGAAATAAGAATAACATTACGTTAGGGGTAACAGGTTTCCATCAAATTATTTTTGATTTCTCCGTTACATTTTTTGAGAAACAAAGAGAAACACACAAAAATAATCAATTAAGTCATTATTTATTGTAAATTTCATTTTCTTCCTAATTTCTTCTGTTAACAGACACAGGGTGAATTCCCCGAACTTATAACGTAAAATTATGATTAGTAAATTTATTAACAAGTGGTGGGTTGTTAATATGTAGGAGTAAATAGCATAAATTCCACTTATTATTATTAAAAATATTAACCCTTAAAATTAGATATCGTCTTAAAAACCATGGGGTCAGTTTCTTTGTTCTACTACAGTAGTTTCCAAAGTGGTCTCTACGGAGTTCCAGGAGTCTCCAAGATGATTCAAGGGGTTCGTGAAAAATTAAAATTGGTTTGGTGTTCCCTGAGCACCGCCAGGGAGTGCAAGTTGTAATATAAAAAAAATGTGACACATTTTTATTAATATGGAAGTTAAAATAAATAACAATGAATAAATTATTAGCGATTTTTACGTCTTAAGTAAAATATAAATGTAGGACAAGTGGATAAAATACAAGTCAGGCCTATCTATACAGGTTTATAGAGAAACGCAATAGAGCCGATACCACCACTAACTAGTCTAATATGAACTATAAAAAAGTCGTGCATCTAATCAACAATTTAAATCTGTGTTATGCGCGATGTAAAGTGCATACAACAAATTTTCTTAGTCTTGGACAAAAAGAAGTATAAGTTTTGAGTTGTTACGCAGATAGAGTACTTCCGTTACGTAAACATATTTGAATCAAATTGATATCTTTTTTTAATTTGAATTTATGAGAAAAGTTATACTCTTTTTAAAACGTTTTTAGAATGCCATCTTGTGATAAAAATACCACATAGGATAATATAGAAAACTATAAATTAGTACGGAGGGTAGAAAAGTTGTCATTGGATTTAATGACAGCGAAAGTCAATGATCTATTGACAAGTGACGCTGTCAAAATCCCAACTATAAAACAGGTTAGGAACAATGTCAGTACAATTGTGAAAAACAACATCAGAACTAGCGGACAGCTGTTTCGTTCTTTAGGAACTCGTCAGCGCTAGGATACACCGATGTGTTTCCACAACCATACCGACAGACAACCGTACTCTTTTATGTCGTGTAGACATTACTAATATATTTAAAACGTTTTTAGAATGCCATCTTGTGATAAAAATACCACATAGGATAATATAGAAAACTATAAATTAGTACGGAGGGTAGAAAAGTTGTCATTGGATTTAATGACAGCGAAAGTCAATGATCTATTGACAAGTGACGCTGTCAAAATCCCAACTATAAAATAGGTTAGGAACAATGTCAGTACAATTGTGAAAAACAACATCAGAACTAGCGGACAGCTGTTTCGTTCTTTAGGAACTCGTCAGCGCTAGGATACACCGATGTGTTTCCACAACCATACCGACAGACAACCGTACTCTTTTATGTCGTGTAGACATTACTAACATATTTAAAACGTTTTTAGAATGCCATCTTGTGATAAAAATACCACATAGGATAATATAGAAAACTATAAATTAGTACGGAGGGTAGAAAAGTTGTCATTGGATTTAATGACAGCGAAAGTCAATGATCTATTGACAAGTGACGCTGTCAAAATCCCAACTATAAAATAGGTTAGGAACAATGTCAGTACAATTGTGAAAAACAACATCAGAACTAGCGGACAGCTGTTTCGTTCTTTAGGAACTCGTCAGCGCTAGGATACACCGATGTGTTTCCACAACCATACCGACAGACAACCGTACTCTTTTATGTCGTGTAGACATTACTAACATATTTAAAACGTTTTTAGAATGCCATCTTGTGATAAAAATACCACATAGGATAATATAGAAAACTATAAATTAGTACGGAGGGTAGAAAAGTTGTCATTGGATTTAATGACAGCGAAAGTCAATGATCTATTGACAAGTGACGCTGTCAAAATCCCAACTATAAAATAGGTTAGGAACAATGTCAGTACAATTGTGAAAAACAACATCAGAACTAGCGGACAGCTGTTTCGTTCTTTAGGAACTCGTCAGCGCTAGGATACACCGATGTGTTTCCACAACCATACCGACAGACAACCGTACTCTTTTATGTCGTGTAGACATTACTAACATATTTAAAACGTTTTTAGAATGCCATCTTGTTTAAGTTGATTAAAAAAGTTCTATATCACAGTTATCAGTACAATAATTCCTTAACATTCATTAAGGATTTCTTTTTTATTAAAAACGTAAAAAGGGATTGTAGGTTTTTCTAACACAAATGTGTTTCTAAAGAATATAATATTAATGATTTTGTAAAAGAAGTTAGACATATTAGATTTTATAATTTAATATAATGCACTCTAAAAGTTATGGCTTATTAATTTGTTTATTTTGTTTACTTCCGCGAATAACCAAATCCGCGAATGTTTAGAATTACTGTATATTACTTTATTATTATATTTTGTTGTTAACTTTTGAATTACTTATTTTTCTTGAAAAATTAATTGGTACACAATTAGTACCTACACAATATGCGAGATTTACATTAAATTTCATCCTTACATCGCAAAAAATTAATTTAAGAGAGTGTTACATTGCATCATTCAATTTAAAAAATATTTAATAGTGATAAAAAAAAGGATTTAACGTTTTTTCAAACAATCAAAGAAAAATATTTGAAAGCCAGCAACATTACAAGAACTGTTAAAAACGACATCTAAGAGAGCTGACGATGAACTGCGTTTTTTAATAATATTTCTTTAATGATTGTCAAGTCTGGAAAGCCGCACACAATTAGAGAAGAACTTATTCTACCAGCTGTGAGTGACATAATACGCGCGCATGTTGCACAAATCAGCTATTGATATTATAAAAAGAATTCCACTGAGTAATAATATTGTACGAAGAAGGATCGACAAAATGGCCCAGTGTGTAGAAAACTCTTGACTACTTAATCTGAATTTTCTATACAGCTTGACGAGTCAACATTACCATAAAACGAATCTTTATTTTTAGCTTATGTGTGTAACGTGTACATTTTTTACGTTTGAATACGTCTAATTTTCGTTAACATTTTTGTATTCACTGTTGATATAAATTCTTTTGCGCAAGCATTTGACGCACGCACATGCGTTATGAGCCTTCTTCTTAAGTACGAAGACATCTTACGTTTCGCAATGAAGTGAGCGGACATTTTTTTGCGTGTTGCAAGTTATGCCGGCGTTTGTAGAAATACTTTCGTTTGGTAGTAACACTTGCGTTTTGTGGTAGTATTTGCGTTTCGTTGTTGAATTTACGAAAATAATAAAGTAAACCCGTTAATTCGAAGGGGTGAGTCATTTTTGTTTTGATCCGTATGTGTAATACATCGCAATTTACGTTTTAGTTTTTTCTGGATTTTTGGTTTTTGGTTTGTTTGTTTATGGTACTTGGTTTCAAATCTTCGAAACAGAATTAAGAATACGATGTACGAAAATTGCATAATATTGCATCATTTCAATGAGTCATATGATGACCACGCCTAAATGGAAAGTTGCGCAGTAATTATTCTACGTTCGAATTGGTTGTTTTTGCTTTTGATATACGACTACGTTTTCTGATTTATTTGATGCTTTTTGATTTGTGTACGTTTGAATTCGTTATGGTTACGAAAATTTCGTTTGGATACGTACGCCTTTTTACGATTTGGATGTTTGAAATGCGATATGAAATTATGGTTTACGCTGCACGTTTGATGTTAGTCACAACGTCGCTGTTACGAAAAATTTCCGTTACGAATTATGGTTTTTATGAGTAAAAATCGATAATTATTCATGTTACGTCTGATAAAATTTGAGTTGGATGTTGCGAATGATTATCATACGCTACGTTTGTTTTACGATGTTCTGGTTAATGGATCTGTACGAATATTAGATCAATCAGGATAAATACGGAAAATATGGAAATTAAAATATGCATTTCAAGAATTTCGTAATTTTGCGTCATCGCATAAATTAGATGAGAACGCGTCACTGACCTCACCAATTCGACTTGCGCATTAAAGTTTGAAAGCAGGTAACTTTGATTTTGTACATAACCTTCGAAACTGTCAAAGTATGTAAATATGTTTTTTTATTATGTTAGTGTAAATCTTTTGGTTTCAATATTTAACCATTCATATATATAAAAAATATTGTGGCGTCCAAATTATAAAATTTTTGTTTATCAAATTGAAAATTATTAATCTTAAGTAACGTAAGAATTCCCACGACTCTAATTATATAAATCTGAAAATTTCTCATTGCTCTTATGTAGTTTGTTTTTAATGTGTGTTTTTAATAAATATTTTTGTGAGCTAGCACGGTGCTTTTAATTAATTTATTTTGTTATGCGTTTATGTTAAGTAAGTTTATATGTTTTATGTTATACAAATGACCCTTGAGTAAGTTTTTTTTCGTTACATGTGAGATTTGTAAAAGAAAAAATATTCCCTAAGGATTGTTATTTGCTAAATGTTCGGAAACTGATACACAAGGTAAAACACTATTTAATGAATTAAAAGAGATTTCTTAATTTGAAAACTATACCCTTGACTAATATCATCTCCGTTACTACTGTGACGGTGCTACGGTAATGGTAAGACAACATCGACGCTTTCTGTCATTCTTAAAAGTAGCTATACCGGTATTGGTATTGGTGTCATTTGGTCACAATAACCTTAGTGAACGTTTGCATGAATCACTACATTATATCATTAGTTAATAATATTAAAAGGAATGCCGTAAATGAAAATAGATTATTTGCTCAACTTTGTTTGGAAAATGATGATGGTTATAATTGATTACTACGTAACACAAGAGTGCGTTGGTTATCTAAAAGTACATGTTTGGATTGCTCCTATTCGCTCTTTGTTTTAGTGTTGGAATTCCTGGAGAGTAAAGACAATGATTTGCAGCACAGCCAGATTTAACAAGACTAATTTGAAACTACAAGGTCAGATATTAAATTTAACCAAAGCTAAAGTGTAATATTTGCGTTTGTTGCAAAACTTGGGAAGAGGAGAATGTTCTCAGTTTCTAAATCTTTCAAAATTACAAAATGGAGATGAAGATTTGTCACCATTTACCATTAAAAATAGTACAGTTAAATTTGTAATTTTTCTATTATGCATTTATGAAGTTTTTTCACTCAGGGTTCCGTGAGCAATTTTTGACTATGAAAAAGGGTCCGTAGGCCAAAAGAGTTTGGAAACCATTGTTCTAGTGGTATATGGCAATCGGTGATCATTCTTTTGCCACTGAACCACCACCATTTTTCGAGGTTTATGTAATTTTTTTTTTGTTTCTACTTAACTTATTTTTGTAACATATAACATTTTTTTTATCATTAAGTTTAATTATTTAAAGAATAATTAAAAATGTAAACAGAATCTATTTTAGGAAATTTCAGAGGCATGTAAAGAAATTTGTGGAGTGATTGCATTTGTCTAATAATAATAACCTTTTAACATTTGCTTAAGTAGCTAAGACAGAGGTTAAAGAAATAGTATAAATCAACAGTTACACAAATTAAAGATGGCAATGAAATAATGAACAAACATTTAATTGAATGGTTTTTCTTTCATTTTAAACAATATTTAAGAATAATCAAAAAAAGACAACATAGTTTGGTTTACCTAAAAAAAATTTCATTCAGAGAATAATATTAAAATAATTTTGCATGTAAGAACGATCAAAAGACATTTATGTATGTCGTAGTTTATTACAGCAAATCAATAATAACAATTAAAGTTTGATTACCGACACATAAGGAAGCAATTCTATTCAATTACGCAAACGCTATAAATTATATTTTAATTTTTTCATAAGTATAATAATGACTGCTACATCAAGGTGTACAACATTTGTTTATGTTCTTTATGATTTTAATCATATTAACTTCTGCTTTAGTTCATTTCGTAGCCGATTGTATTCTTTAAAATATCAATCCTATCTTCTCTTGTTTATGTTGTCTGGGTACATTATGATGATCATGTCTGTGTGCCTGTTTGCAACCAAATTGATGAGAATTTGTGGCGGTAGTGTTGAAACCCTAGTTCTCGGAATTTTCAAACAAGACAGGCTAGGGGACAACGATGAAGGATTTTGCATTGCTAACTACTATCTTTCTATTTTTGTGAACGGTGAAGAGTCAAGCTGTACAACAAATTTTAATTAATTTAGTAGTAGACATCAACACAATACAAATTATAACAGCAAAAACAAGATTTTTTAATAGCTGGAAATATAACAATTTTATTAAAGTACAATGATAAAATAATTATCGAGTTAAAAATAAAAATTAAGCATTGTTCTTTGTTGTAAATCGAAATTTAATAGAAAGTTGTTTGTGGTATTTCATAAATACAAGTACGTAATCTCTTTAACAACACAAATCCTCCTACTTTTTAATATCAATATAGTATGCTTACTATTAAAAATGTTGTTTTAACCAATTTAAGTATGGGTAATGGTAAAGACAAAAGTGGAAAGTTTCTAATTTATTTTAAAATTAATAAAATTAATTTAGGCATTTTTTAACTTAAGAACTTATTTGGAACTATCAAAGTAAATCTTATTAATTCTGTTTTATTATTGTATTAATAAGATTAAACTGTGGTAAATTGTGTCATTGCAGTACATACAAAATATTTTTTTGTGTTGCCGTTTGGATGTACTTTACAAACAGCATAATCGGTCAGAAAATTTACTTTTCCGTACTAGGCTGGTAAACTGTAGTAGAATTTCATAACTAGAAGTTGGCACTAATACTAATTACTATTTTTTTTTAAAGTGAAGTAATATTTAAAATATTATTTTAACCTTCTTAAAGTCTTTTCCACAAATGTATATATTTTTTTAATTTTTTATTTTTAGAACTTAATTAAATAAGCATCATCAGCATAACTAAAAACTGAGATTAAAAATTATAATATAAATACACAATTTTACATTAATATGACAATTAAACGTGTTTGTCAATTTTAGACAGTCTACTATATCTAAAAAAAAATTTTTAATAAATGAAATTGAAAAACAAATATTATCAAAAGAATAGAAAAATAAAAAGAATAAAACTATAATTTTGAACTAAGAGGAATGGAGGGATTTAAATTTAATATTTCATTTAAACAATTTATAGAAACATTGTTAGAAATTCTATTAATTTTAATAGCCTCTAATGATTTAAGCAGAGATTTTTTGTTGCAAACATTAAAAATTTTGATATTTAAATCTGAAGACAATGAATATCCTGTATGGTTGGCAAAAGCAAAGTTAGTGTTATAAATATCTATTTGTCAAATATAAACGTTCATTTATTCTAGTTATGAATTTTCTACCTGTTTGACCAACCTATAAAAAATTACAAAAACAACAAGTAAGTTTACATACTCCAAATTTATGTAAAATTGTTATTATAGTTCGTCTTTGTGTTTTAATTAGACCATAAACTTGAGAGGTGTGCTTGCATGTATTATGAGTCATTTCTAAGTATTGAAGTTTTTTAATTTTTAAATTTTACTCATTGACATTTTTATTTTTGTGTATAACTAGAATAAGTATTATAATAGGTACTCTATGACGTTGGACAAGTGCATTGTTTCCAATCAACGTTTTTTTTTCTAAGTTTCTTGTCATAATCGTTTTTTTATTTAATTTTGTTTTTTATTTAGTTATAATTTACCCATAATGCATAGTGTAAGAGATACGTAAATATATACATAATAACCAGGGTGTTATGGTTTAATAACGCAATCCCATTACGCCCCCTTATTACTTACTTAAAAATGATATATGTTTTCATATTTTGTTTATATTTAGATGGTAACAAGTTTTCTATTTATTTTTGCGTATTTTTTTCCAACACAGTTGAGTAATTCTTGCAGATTCATTGTGATTGTAAAATCAATTTAACAAGTAAATCATTATAAGTCAAACTATTTATTGTTCAAAACTGCTAGATATACTATTATTAGTAGCTAAAGTAATTATTCCTTTTTAGTTTTATATTATATAAAGTGAAAAATTAGTTGTTATGTAAATTTGTTATGTGTTGACTTGATGAAGTGCACGTTTAAGGCACGAAACGTAGCCATATAAAAAGCGTAGAGTGGTTTTTGAATGCCCCTCCATGTGAAATTTATTGGTAACGTTTGTTGGAAGAAATAAGAACAGCTATGCAAAGAAGCAATTTAATTTTGTTTTTACTCATTTTATTAGCTTGTTGTTCAAAAAAAATTATGCTTTTGTCTTTCATTAAAATTTTTGGTTCAGGTAACTGAATCTTAATTGTTTTAAATTTAAGTAACAAAACATAGCTATCCTTTTGTATTTTTTTCGTGCGTTCTGCTTCATCAGCCGTTAAAATCTTTCCACACAGGGATTGTTTTAGTCTTTGAGTGACTGTAAAATTGTTGATTGAGTCAAAGTTTGGGGATTTAGTAACTGTTGAAGTGAAAATGGCAACTATATTGGAACCTGACATACAAGTATTTGTGGCAGATGTGGTAAATGTAGACGGACCTAACTTAGATTATTTTGTTTCTACATTTTTGCAATTTACTATTAGGCTAGTTTTATCGTTTCCATGTGAAACCAGTTTCTTCTGCCAAGTTGTTTTAACTGAACTAAAAACACACTTATCTAAATACTGCAACTTGTCCGTTAAAGACTTAGAAGTTGTACTATCACAATTTTACTTTTAAGCGATCGCTTAATTATTCTTAAAGCTCTTATCTAGCAAATTTGTGATCACTTAAGTGGATACTTAACTAAACACAAATTGAAACTAGTTAAAGAACTGGTTGTTTTCCATTCATGTATTTATAGACACAGCATAAATTGTTCCTGGATGTTAACGCCAAGTACGTCAAATTGTACTTTTATTATAACTTATCCTTATCAGCACATTTTCATTCATTCGTTTCCTAGTTTCCGTTCAAAACACATCGTGATCTCAAAAGAGCTTTGATTGGTGTTTACGTTTGTCGTTGGGCTAGAGTGGCCAAGAAGATTGCAACGATTCCGACCATATCCGGATTATTTTAATTTTACTTACTTTGCGACTAGGATGGCAACCTTATGCACAAACACTGGATTAGCAATGAAACACTGCAGCTTTTTCAAACACAATAAACGGTTAAAAAATATTACAATCGGCTACGATTCAGGCCAAAACACTAGTTGAGTGTTTGCCAGAACTTATACAGGGTGTATCTGATTAATGGGTTGTTATATTAGCAGGTGAAATTAAATCATAAATACAAGCAATAAATGTCAAAAGAAGGGTTATTAAAATATTAAAAAAAAATAGTATTTTTAGCAAAATTAATAGTAAATTACGGACCTGTAGTCTTCTGAGGTTGTTGACACCACGAATAAAAATAAACTGTTCTAAGAAATGCAAATTGTTTCTCGGCAATTTGCTGACACCAATCACTTAGCATCAATTAAAGAAATCCGTTAAAACATCGAAACAAAAATAAGTCAGATCGTCGAACTGAGTTCTAAGAGAGCTGAATTTTCATTTAATTATTTGAATTCTTGTTTTGGTTACAACCGAAGATAAACGCGATAGTGTGCAAAAAAAACATTTTGTCAAGCTAAGTCAGTAATAATGCTAAGAAATAAACATTACTATCTGCTTTAATCATTTCATTAACAATTGGTTTTGTAGATGATGGAAAATTAAAGAAAACAATAATTAACACAATACGTTTCGCAGATTTTACAGTATTTACACCACATTTATCGCATAAATACAATCAACAAACAATTTCCATTTTTTTAGAGATTCAAGACCGAGCTGAAAACTTTTATTGCAAATATCTTAAAACTGGACCACTTTAGACCAAATGTTTAAAAGAAAAATTTTTATTTAACGTCAGAAGAACACGCATTTTTGATTACCCGGATTATCGGAAATATTTGCTTCTTTGTATGGCTTCATTAAATTTTTCAAATAGAAATGCATCGTTTCCAAAAACGGAGAGCATTTCAATTTTTTTTTGGCAGAACGTATTCTTTGGTCAATTTGAAGTTAAGTTATTTTCTATCACTTTGTGCACCAAAAGAGCTTAGATCCACATACATATAATTGTAGTGTGCATCACATACAGCAAGCAAAACAATACTAAAATGATTCTTATAGTAAAAAATTCATTGCCAGAGTTTTGCGGACACTGAATAGCTAGGTGTTTATCATTAATAGTTCCTTACGTGTGCGGTTCACAAAACTGGCGTTCAATTTTCTTAAAATGGTCGTGTTTTAATGGTTTTAAAACTACTTCGTTTAACGAATTCGAAGCTGCCTCAGTCACTTCTCTTGATGATTGTAGAAGCGGCAATTTGATAGTCTGATGCTATGCTAAAGATTGAATCTACTTGCGACAGATATCTGAAATGTTTCGTTGTATTTTATTTATAATTATTGCATTATCTACGAAGCTACACTGTTCTATCAACTTGAGAAACCATAACGTTAAAGCTAATCGTTGAGATAGACTCACGGTTCACGATTGCTGAACTTTTGTAATGTAGGACCTACAATTTGCTAAACGTTCACCAAACTGTGCAGGACTCGCGCGGATATAAAGAAAAAACCCATTAATGATTCGTTATCTAAAAATTATTACTGTAGACTAAACATACAAATCTTATGTTTATCTTGCTTTGTACTTTAAAAACTTTGTTGTGTATTTCCTCTGTGTTTTCCTATCTATTAACACAGGTTTTACGCCCCAACGTCTTTCTCTTTCTATCTTTATCTCTAATTGTACTTTTCTTTTTATTAAAAGCAGTAAAACCCTTCCAATATAATAAAACTCTTAAAATAAGCTACTGAACGAAATAGTAGGTTACAAGTTAGCATCGTTTGTATTTAGTGTATTTATTATTTCTGTTGTGGTTGTATGAGAGATGTACCTCCTCTTATATTACACCCCGAATTTTAAATTTAAGAGTTTCGTTAACATGATTATGTCCAGTGCTAACATTACCATCATCATTAACATCTTAACACTATTATCAACATTAACATAATTGTGACCGGCGTTTTAGTTTTTTAAATTCTAAATGCATCTATCTTTAAGTGCATCTATCATTGATATCGATGAACAATAAAATAAAATCAATTTGTTTTACTTGGCAGAACCTGTAAAACGTTATTTTTAAAGTTTATTTTTTCCATTTATTCTATAGTTGCACAAAATGGGATTAATTATTTTATATTATTTATTTTTATTTTTATATAGATTCACTAAACCTTCCCATTAATATATTTAATTTTAATTTTTATATTTTAATTAACGCTACATGTTTCGACAGAGTCATTTTCAGGCGTATACTATAAAATCAAAAAATATAAAATCGAATCTTAATTAACTATAAACTTACATTGGAATTGAAAAATCAAACTTCAAATATTATGTAAACTTTTAAAAAATAATAATAATAGAAATCTGAAAAATGAATTAAAAAATGAATTAAAAAATCAAAAAGTTATAAAAATGAATAAACTTACCAACAT
Source organism: Aquatica leii (assembly GCA_035610365.1). NCBI lineage: Eukaryota > Metazoa > Arthropoda > Insecta > Coleoptera > Lampyridae > Aquatica > Aquatica leii. Next base: position 29,788,511 of record CM069433.1, on the reverse strand, counting down.
ATATAATCAAATTAAATTAAAATTAAAAATGGTTAAATATTTGAAGTTTGACAAATTTCAAAAATTTGAACAACACAACATTATCTTAATAATAGAAAATCCTAGGATACAACAAAATAATATAGGTAATAATGGAAATAATCAAACAAAAACTAATTTCGAAAAAGTAAATTATTATTAAAGTTAACAACTTCGTTAAGGAATGATTCACGATTAGAATTGTAATTTTTAATAATTTCTTTTATTTCTAAAAAATTAAGTCTTAAACCTTTATTGCAAATGTGTAGAATTTCAAAATCTTTTTTAGAATTGAATGAATGCTGAGAATTTAGTATATGATTAGCAAATGATGATTTAAATGAAATGTTATTATTTTTAATACAAGATATGCGTTGCAATCACCACATTTTAATTTATAAACACCGGATTTGTCTAAAATATTAATTTTATCTTTAGTATTAACAAATAAAGATTAATATTATTATTTGACGAAAAAGAAATGTTAATGCCAAAATGTTTTAAAAGATTTTGAAATTGAAATGAAGATGGGCCTATATAAGGAAGAGAAAAATTATTTTTAAGTTCTAAGTTCTTAGATATAAGTACTGAAACGTTCGTGAAGTTATTTGCAAATGCAAGAGCCTTCTACAAGCTGTTATCCATCTTCTAGAAGATATACCGAAAAATAGGGAACACTCGAGAAGGATTTCCTTAGGTGTATATATACAGACGAAACAAATCGTAGGTCAGTTATTTCCGTAATGCGAAGCCTGCAGTGTTAAGAAGATTATTCAAGTCTAAATAAATAAGTCGTTAGCACGTGTGTCTAGATAAATATACCGAGAATAATCTTGTACGTGATTTTAGTGTAAAGTGTGTGAAGATATCCGCGGATTTTATCTTATCTTCGGGTGAGTGATATAAATTATCGTGTAAGTGTTTTTATTAAATATTTTTAGATTTAATTAGTTCGGTTAATTGAAAAGTGTATATATTTCTAGTATAAGTGAAACATATTTTTAGTAGTTTAAATAAATTAGTTTTAATAATAACATTTGTAACAGTACTATAGTTTTGTTTTTTATTTTCTTATAAGGAAAGTAAAGCCATCTCAACTTTTTTGCAAAAAATTTGTTTTTGCGGAATTTTACGTTTTAAGGTCTGAATAAAAAACATTAATTTTTGACAAAAAAAAGTTGGGTGTGTCTGTCTGTGTGTAACGATATACCTACGATAACTCTCAAACCAAAAGTCCTAGTAGCATGAAAGTTGGTATGAAGCTGGCTTTTTATATTCCTTTGGTTATTTCAAAAGATGGGCCTGATAAAGAAACCGGAAGTGGATGTATATGCCATTTTTAACAGTTTTTCTTATATGATTTTGTACCTATTTAAATTATTCGAATTATTTTTCTTTTCTTCTTCTTTCTTATAGATGTAATTCTTCTTAACAATTTATTGAAATAAAAAAAATTTCTAACATTAACAATTTATTAGATACTTGATTTATAATTTAATATGAATTCCAAATATAATCTAGGTTTGAATACTGCCTTTTTAGAAAAAAAGCTGATTTACTAAAGGGGAAAGAAAAAAAATTATAGCTAGCTAGGAAATCAATACAAGCGTGTACATATCACTTCAAATTGAGTAGGATGAAAAAAAATGTTTAACAAAATTTGTCTAATGTGTAATACTTAGTACTTTTACTATTATTTCTTTTAAGCAAATAAAATTATAATAAACCAAAGTTTTCTGAATTCTCTATACTCTTTTGACTTGGATGTTTTTGTTCAATTTGTAAATAAAATATATGTAGAAATTCCTTATAGGAAATTCGTGTGGTAACCACACCTTTTTTTTATTATAGTTTTGATACTCAAAGATAAATATAAAACTAATTACTTAAAACGCGTATACTCAAAATCACATAATAACAATGAAAATCATATAGAGGACGTTGATTAGAAAATATATTTTTTTCGTTACAATTGAAATATTTCTAACAGAAATAGTAATAGTAGTAGTCAAATTTGTAATTAAAAAAATACGTCTATATGTCTAAAACGTAATCGGTTTAAATGCATTAAAAAACTTATTTATTTGAGATTAATGTGCTAGGATTATTTTCTCGCATAGTTTTGTTTTATTTAAAAATAGATTTTAAATTATTTATGATTTATTTCTAGTTTGTGTTGATTACAATTTAAATGCACGCAATCTAAAAGTGTTTAATAAATACTGTCTGAAACTAATCTTGTTTGCATCAACGCGCTTGTCAACTTTTCACTTTTAAATTCTTTCTATTTATAGTTTTTACGATCCTTAATAGTCGTAGTCTAGAACATATAGTAATATCATATAATCAGATGACGAAGAACCTGTAGTTTTGCATATTATGTAGGCAAACTGGTTATTTTTAATAGAACCGACAAATTCGTATATGCTCAAGTAGAAACGCCTAATTTGTCCATCCACATCTAAACTAAGCTTAAGTATTTATGTAAACAAGTTGATTATCGTGTAGTTACATAAAAATTAATTAAAATGCAGTTTTAATGCATACTACACTCACCGTTTGCTATCTATTAATTAACATCTGAGACAGTTGTGCTTTACCGTGTATGAAGTTGCGGACAACACCCTCGCTTACGATTCTTGGAAACTCCTTAGAATAATGAAAGTGAATACTTTTGTAACTTTTACTTTCACGATGTGCGTATCTGTCAACGAGACAGTCTCTTTAGTTTATTTGATTTGCACTAAATGTGCTTTCTTTTTTTTAAAACACTTTTAATAAAAAATATTTTCTATGTATGTATGTGCAGTTTATTAAAGAAACACGTGTTAATAATAAAGAACACTCTCATACAAGATTGCATAACTACTCTATTCAAAATACTTAACACCATATTAACAAACTACTTATTATTAAATACAGGATGATCCTATTGCTCATTAAAACTGTTCAATTGTCGATTTGCAAACATACATTACCTATTTTAAACAATTATTTTTTTTTTAATATTTTTGATTTAGACGTCATGTTAATTATGCAATCGAATTGTCTAAGTTCCTTCAAGCTGCAATATACTGTATACATAGCATGTCTTAAAAATATTCAACAGAAATAAGGAAATTAGTTCAACATTCTAATAAAGCACATTCGTAAAATATACGTTTCTAAGTTTTTTAAATTATTAAGTATATTTAAGGATAATCACAAAACAGTAGTATGTTTTTTCTTACTTAAAGAATGTTAATTGTAATTAATTTAGTGATGGCCAAACGCAAGACCAAGACAAGACAACAAAGGTCTTGGTCTTGGTCTTGCACCAGTTGTTCTTGCTCTTGGGCTTGTATTGATATGCTTAATCTTGGTCTTGCTCTTGGTTTTGAATATATAGTGTTGGTCTTGTTCTTAGTCTTGCACGCAAGACTCTTGCAGTGTTGAATTTTTATACCGTGCTATGAATGAAATTTTACAATGAAAGAGTTGTCAATTTTTTTTTAATAGATATTTGATTAATAACGAAAAATTAAATTACTTTAATAAAAAGTTTCGACTTTTTTCATACTTAAGCCATCTACAAGTACAACTGCATCTGTATTAAAAAGCTGGAAACATGTATTGCTTATAATTTTTATTATTAAAAATGAATGTGGACTAAACAGATTTTTTTAGTTTTCATTAATCTACTAAAGCAGCGATACGAACGATGATGTAGAATATTAGGTTACTTTATTTTTAATTTTACATGTCAACGATCTAAAAAGATTTAATTTAATTTTATACTATCAAAATACAAATACATACATACATAAGCAAATGTTAATTAATTTCAATTCTGAATTTTGAAATCACTTAAAATTGTATATACCTACATTTTTTATTGAATGGCTAAATTTAAATTACAGAGAAGTAAAAATATTTGTAAAGGTACAAACTTGTTGAAATGTGCTAAAGGATCGAGAATTTTTTCTTACAAATATGAAATAATAACCACTATTGCATTTGCAGTGCGTCCGTTGTATTTTATAATAGATGTAGGATTCAGTTGTTTTGAAAAAGGAAAAGCGCCTCGGCATGTTTGAGGGATTTGCATGAGTATTACAGTCGCCGTGCCGGTTTAAAATCTTTGTAGGTGCCTTTATTGTAAACTAAATAACACGTCCTTTTTGGTACAAATTTAGAATTAAGAATTTGGGACTTTCCCACAAGTTGTTATTTTACGAGTTATTTTATTACTTGTATATACTTTTATTAGATCATAGAAATGTGAAGAGTTCATATTCGATGTACTCTAAAAAAATTAAATTAATTCAAATAACCTAATGTTGCTAAAATTCGTAACAGCGTCTTTGAACACTTTAGCAATTGATGATAATATTTTATTGGTGCTTATCTACTTATATGGTTTCCATTCATATGTGACAGAAACATATGTTTTATTTAAAATTTAGAATATCGTTTTGTTTACATACAAATTTACTGTAAACTTTCTTCTTCTGGAAAACTAAATTTTTTTTTATTGTACACCCTAATTATAAAATTTTTTGTTAACATAATTTATTTCAATTAAATTACATTTTAGCCAAATTTCAAATAGTTTGATTTGGTTTAAGTAAATATTTCATTTATGTTGAATATAGTGGTTACTTTTTGGTTATAATTTTATTTTTTAAACAAACATCATTTTATTTAAACTAAAACCCTTTTTCAAAAAACTTTTTACTTTCACGTATACATACAATAATTTTTTTGGAAAAACAAATGTTTTTTTGTATGTGGGATAAATAAAAAAAGATAAATAATAGTTCGTAATAAAAAAAACTGCAAGAGTCTTGCAAAATAGTCTTGTTTTTGTCGATATTTTATAGAGCTAGCCTTACATCCAGTCTTAGTCTTGCAACTTTGAGTCTTGGTCTTGCTAGTGGCCTTGTTATCTTGACTGCAAGACTAAGACCGATTTAAGCCATCACTAGATTAATTCAAAAAAGATAAAAACAGTTTAGTACGTATTTATATATTGTATTACCAAATTCCTCTACTATAAATTGTATTGTTTTGTAAACGTTTTTGTTTTTTATTTATTAAAAGTTTTTTTAATAAAGTATCGTTTATTTCAATTTGCAATAACTCTTTAACGTCGGAAGACCTAACAAAAAATATTAACGGACATAAAACAACGTATTGGAGGAGACTTCAACGCAAAAATCTGTACAAAACCAACAACTCTTGACTCTGAACACAAAAATTTAGCCTAAAGGCAAGAACCAAAAAAGTTGATATGTTAGCACACTATGTAAAAGGCAATAATCTTGATTTAATTTTATGCATTTAGCCTGACATTTTGCACAATTGTACAAAATGTCAGCGTTTTAAATTCGTTCTTAACAAGAAGGTATCATCGAATTGTTAGGAGCAAAATAAAAATAAATGCAAAAATAAAAAAACAATTACATTTGAGAATCAGAATATATGTAAAACAAACACAAGAATAGAAAACATATTTAAAAAAATCTAAAAAAGTAGCTAAGAACAAAAAATTAAAACTAGACAAATTCTCATAAAAAATTAAAAACCATCTAAAAAAAGACGAGATCTTATAAACGCGAGTAAATCAACTATAGAAATACCTAGAAAACAATAAAACGGTTTGTAAAACAACAAAAATCGATATATTAGAATATGACCCTCTTCAGATAGCAACTCTGATAGAAAATAACAGAAGATTTAATGTTTTTTGAAGAAATAAAAGCAAAAGGAAAGAAATATACAAACTGAAAGATAAACAGTAAAACATAACAGATAGGAAATACAGGCTAAAAATTATAGAACTCATGTAAATCAAAAATCTCTGAGAAAGCGAACCCGTAAAACGACAGAGAAAAAAAATAGAAGATAACATATTATCAAAGTAAATTCGGAAAAACTTAGAGGAATTGAAATAGAAATGGTTTTAAAACAAATGGAGACGACAATAATATTTTACTAGAAATGTTGAAAAAAGGTAAGGAAACACGAGAACTACAAAAATTGTTAAAGGAATAGGTACATGCTACAAAGAAAAATACCAACCGAATAAGAAAATTCAATAATTATCTTTCTCTATTTCGACATGAGAATTAGTCATTCTTACACTAAAATCCGTGTAAGAATAAGCAAATTCTTACACGAATTTTAGTAATGTTAGTTTTTTCAAAGTTGGTATCTCTGCATCGTAAGTTGACGTTACATGAAAAAGAAATCAAAATTATTGGAATTTAACAATTGAAATTCAAATTTTGATGGCAAGATAAAATAAACACGTTTTATTAATTCAAATTTATTTACTTATAAAAGTATAAAGAAATAATTTCGTATGATTTTAGTTTAACACATAAATTTCAATATGTCAAAGCCTTGTCAAAGTGTAAGTGTTGCCAATTCAATAAAATAATAAAGTTTCCCAATGTTCTTTTAAAATTAAAATTATACGAAAAATGATAAATAATGTATCAAAATAGAGAAAATAGTATAAAGCACACGTCATAGAATACGTTTCAATCACTCGACCGCTTCATAAACTCGCCGCTGCGCGGCTCGTGTATGACACCCGGTCTCGTGATTGAAGTACGTTCATTCTGTAACTTGTGTTTTAATATACTATTATAGTTAAGAACGGTGACTTAACTAACTTAGAATTACAGACCTACAGTTTTTTGTCCCAGGTCTATCGCCCAAGTAGCAAAAATCAGTTACAAAACGGTTGTAAAACTCTCTTGCAACTATGGTTTCAGTAAGGTATTTAGTTACAGAATCGTTGCTGAGTCTTTCCTGATACGTTGTCAATACCGGATTTGGTCAGTTGCAAGGCAACTGCAGTAATATTATAACCGTTTTACAACGTGTCTGAAACCGTTGCAATTACTACTTTGTAACTGTTTTGCAGCGTTGCTATAACGGTTTTTTACAAATCATGTATACCTATTCTGAATCGTTTTTGTAATGGTTTATCATCACGGTTTTGTAATTGATTTGTAACATTGTTGTTACCGTTTTAAGCAACTGCTATGTAACTGTTGTGAAAACATGTTTATTACCATTATTTGAAACTACTTTATAACCGCTTTTGTTAAGCAACTTATCCAAGATTTTAGTTACTAACTGCATCATAAAGATTAAAACAAAAGTAGAGATAAAAATATATAATTAAAAAGATACAGATATATAGAAAGTTATAATAAATGTACATTATTTAAATTTTTATAGTTTCTTATAAAACTAAATTCAAACAAAAAAGATATAATAAAAGAATTTTTACATCTGTTGCAGGTAGGTACCAATAAACAGGTTTTTACGGCAAATTTTCAAGAAAAGCGGATTATGTCTATTGTTTATAAGTTTTGTAAATAGTAAATGCATAAATTTTGTTAAGAGAAAAATGTCTTTGTGTTAAAAGACCATGGCGGATTAAGATATTCCTCACATGTTATAGTTTAATGCGTCTACGTAATTCTTAGTTAAATATTTGTATTAGGCTACAAATGCACATGTGCAATTATAATCGGTTCAATGATCATAATCTCGACTGGTTTTTTAAAGATTATAGGTGTTAGCAATGGCTATCTAATTTACACGTTCTGATCACTGTGTGTAATATTTGTAATGTCCTTGCAATCAAATTCTATTTTATCCTAGAAGAAAATAAAATCAATTTAAAATTTGCTTACTTATAATTGGCAACTAATTCTTCAACGTTGATTAAATTAGAAACAGTAGTTTAAATGCACGATTAAAATTATAGTAATATAATATACCAATAATTGTACTTACGTAGTTTTGAATTAGAAACACTTTCGGTACTGTTTATTGGATAATGATAATGGACTATGTGTCTTATAAAAATCTCGTAAAATGCACTTCTTCTGTTGCTGTTTGAACGTATAGATTAACACTGTAGTGTAGTTTTATAAATTCACACTTGTAACCATAGTTTCAAGACTGTTACACTCGAAACCCAAATGAAGGTTTTAATGCCACTAAATTGACACTGTAGTTACATAAGGGTTTAAGAAAAACTTAGTTATTACCATAGTTGTAAAATGATTATTTCTGTAATAGATTTGAAACCTCAGTAAATTACGAAAGTTGCTGCTACGTTGCTGCAACGGTTTATTTACCATGGTGCTAATGTTACTAATTTGCAACTGGTTACAACGTAACCACGGTTACAAAATGTTGCTTGGGCGACTGTTCATGAGAATTGTCACAAACAGATTACAAAGAAGATTTGAAGTCTTTCCAACTTCCAGAGCAAGCCGGATTCAAAAAATAATACAGCACAATAAAACACATTTACACACTTAGACAGTTTCCAAAAAAAAGTATAGAATATAATAAATAAATAAAATACTGATAGCGTTTATAGATTTCAAAAAAGCGTATGCTACAGAGAAAATTTGGGCAATAATAAATGCAATGAGAAACGCAGGAATTGACCAGAGGTATACAGACCTAATTGAATATATTTACAACAAAGTCATAATTAAAATAAAAATCCACGAAATAACAGATAAAATACGAGGAGTCGAACAACACGATATTATCTCGCCAAAATTATTCACACTGTTGTTAAAAGATGTTTATAATTACGTCCACTAGGAACAGCGAAGGATGATGATACAAGAAGAAAAACTAATTAACTTAAGATTTGTTGACAATATTATAGTATTTCCACAGGACAAATATGAATTAAAAAAAATGCTACAAGAACTGCAAACTTAAAAGCAAAGATGAACGGCTTTGAAATGAATACAAAGTACGACAGACCATCAAACAAACACAAACTCAAATACACTAATTGTTAAAGGAAAACATATTAATCATGTCGATACTTACGTATACCTAGGACAAGAAATAACGCTCAAGAAGGATAGTCAAGAAAAAGAAAATAAAACTAAGCTGGACAGCTTACAAAGACTAAATTATAACCTAACAATGAAACTACCAACGGGATTAAAAACAAAAATTTATAACGAGTGCATACTCATATTACTTGTTACGGATGTGAGACCTGGTAATAACAATATAGCGACCTTTTAAAGAAATAAGAATTGTGAGAAAACCACCGCCAACGTTGGTACGACGACATATGTATAAAGAAACACGCAGGGTTAAGCTATGGTATCAAACCGACTAGAACAGAGAAAATTGGCAAAACATGAATGAGGTCTACATCAAATCGATGGAGAGAGGTTAACTTAAGAAGAAGAAGATACAGTAAGCACAATTTTACAGGGATGAAGTTCTTGCATCGAAGCCAGACGTGAACGTTCCACTTGTATCTAACCATAAAGCAGAGCTTTGTTTTATATCAAAATTTTTTACTACTATATGCTTCAGAAAAGCTTTTGTTTTTTGCTGATGATAAAGAGAAAATGTAATAGTAAAATGCTCAAGTTCTCGTGTGGTTATGTGTAAAACTGTCACATTTGGCACCCGCAAAGGTCACTTGCAAAGCTCATTTTCAAAATTGTCTACTCTACAACAAACCAATTTCTCACTGTCCTTTCAGAAACTGCATTCTGCCTTACTAGTTGGTGTAATTTGAAATTGATTATTGCGTCAATTAGAAACGAATTTAAATTAATTTGTCATTTGGTGTGACAGTAAAAGATAAAAAATATTGTTATAAAATATGTGATGTAATTAGCAAAGGAACACTTAATCCATGTTAAGAAAAAAAATCATAAAAAACGTCTAAATTCTCTGAAGGTTATAAAATACTAAACTAGCGCCGACTGCTTTATTTACAATAACTAAGCTGAACAAATCGCTACAAACTTGATGATACTCGCCTTTTGTTTTACATTTTTGCGCAATCGGCAATTTCATTTGCATTTTTGATGGAAGAGTCGTTTTCTGAACCGATGATTCAATCAAAGTAAAGGCGCGGTGAAAAATGTATAGATACCTCATTTCAGTCCCATGAATTGTCTAGTTCTTAAATGATTTTTGTAGACCTTAGAATTATCTTCTGCCAACGCTTCTGCTCATTCTCCTAATTCTCCGTCTATGAGCACTGCCAGTTATCAATATAAAATAGACGCAAATGAACAGTGACAGTATTTAATGAAAGTGAAATCACAGAACTGGATGAAAATACGTAAAGGGTTGTTTTAGTTGATTTTACTCTGCGTGATTTGCTTTGGATGTACATCAAAAGTAATTCAACGTGTTTACCGTCGTTTATAGCTATTTACAGTTATCAAAAGTAATACAGTGTAAATCTCGATTTAGAAATAACTTTTAAAAAGCTAACTGCATGATCAGCAAAATATTTAGAAAAATTCCACAATTACGTCATAACCCAGAAGTCGTCACGGTCGTGAAAGTAGCCGCAATTGCAAAAAAATCTATTTGGTCTTATGTTTTTTTTTTGTTTATTAAGTAATATTCCTAAATATTTAAATGTTTTGTATAGTTTTGACGACGTATTTTTCTACGAGTATTTTTTTAATTGTTCATAACTAACTAGTAATCACACTCTGTCATATTGCGGTTAACGTTTTTTTCTGGCATTCTTCTTGTAGTTTTCAAACTATGTAACAGAGATCGCTTTCATCATGTTTAGTAAGATTCCAAATATATTTTGAAGCTTTTTTGAGTGTGGAAGATATATAGCAACTTTGTCGTAAACATTGTGTTGTTAAGAATGTCTGTGTCACAGAGTTACTACGTAGGACGAATTTTCTCTATTATACTCTTCAGTTACGTAAATAAGGACTCGGTTTTTTCTGATTTCTTCATTTTCTTCTACAGTTTTTTTGACTGGAATGCTATCTTATGCTTTTGTTAATGTCTTGTATGGTTTTTAGCAAGGGTAAATCACCATAAATAAAAAGGGGACAGCACAGTGGCACGGTAGCGAAAAAAGTGCCAGCACAGTCGCAGTAAACTATATTTTTGTATTTACATTTTTGACGTTTATATTAACATGAGCTTTTCCATGAAGCATTGTTTTTAACAGGAACATTTTATTTATTTATCAAAAAATAAAAATAAAAGAAATTAATCAGAGAAAAAGTTTCACTTCTTCCGTAAACTTATGTGGGTGAGGTTCACACGTTTAATGTTTTTAAAGTAAATATAATAAATAATAATAATATAATAATATCCTTGAAATTCTATCTGTGTTTCCGGCTGTTTGTAGCGTTGTTTTGTATAGTTTTTTAAAATTTTGAAACAAAACATTTATCTAATTAACGCTATACCCCTATAGTTATGTGGATTTTTTTTGGACTTTTTTATAGATAAGTGAAGGCAGAATGTATTCTTTTTTTACTTCTTTCTCTATTGGAGCAGAAACAGTTTTGTAAACCTGTGGAAACCTGACTTCTATTATAATTTTATTATATTTTATCTCAGTTTTTTGTACACTAGCGTATAATTCCTTCATTATGGGGTGTTGTAATCTATTTAATTTACTTTTTATACTTTTTTTATATTACACATAAATCTTTCAGATCCGCATTTTGTGTCTCTACTCTTCTACTTGGCTGCTGAAATTGCTACCAATTATTAAAATAAATATTAATGGAGCTTATATTTTTTTATTTACAATTTTTTTTACTGACTGAAAGAAGTGGTCTTCTTTTCTGACTACAATAAAGAATAATACTATTTATTTTTTTCGTTTGAAAAGAAGTGTTGTTCTATATATGTTGTTGTATACAAAATGTATTATAGGATAGTATAACTTGTGCATTCTTTTGAAGTATTCGAATTTCGTTGATTAATGTTTTACAGGAACATGGTAATTATGTTGCTTTTTTTTCAATTAATAAGCTAGAGGAAATTATAATGAAAGCACTACTAAAGAAGAAAATATATACAGCAATAATACTGTGACATCATAATACAACAATAAAAACATTCGTACTACAACATATTTTAAAGCAAAATTCTTTAGCTTTATTAAGCAATTACTTTTGAGTACCTTAAATTGGGAAAAAAACTCCTTTCACTAATTAATAATATTTCATTTATTTTTCACTGCTGGCGCAATTTTATCTTTTCAAATAATAGTAAAATTTTAATTAATTTAGTTAATTAAAATGTCATTGGGTCAGTTCAAGCGAAATTAGCCATACTTCTCAATCCAAAGTGTTGCATTTCATAAATTTAAACAAAGAAATGGCGAATTAAATTTCTGATGGTAATTTGTAGAATACTTTTACTAATGTGGTAACACGATGTTAGATATTGATAGGATCCATGACCTGTTCTTAAATGAAACAATTAAAATTACGTAAGTGCATATGGAACTGTGCCTACATTATTAAATAACAAGATGGTTTTCTCCTGTTGTAATTTGGAACTAGAAACATTTTTAAAGTCGGACAAACTTTCAATTCTTAGACTTATTTATTATGCAAAATGTAGCTTAAAGTTTAGTAATTTAGGTACTTTCTTAAAACTTTCTTACTTGTCTGCCTTCACAAATAATAACGGATTAAATTAAAACAAACAAGGTATCAATAGCAACTGTTACAAAAAGTGGCGGTTCCGGACAACAAATGTCAAAAAGTAGTCCGCGGAGCACAACTGGGTGGCAGCTGCCAAGCTCGTGCCAAGTTAAAATCACCTGGCCTTCTGCTTAGGGTGCCCCAGGTGCCCAACACCTGCTTAAGCACCTCCCTAAGATTTGTCACTTAACCAGTTAATATCAAATCGATGACTTCAATTACAATTTACTTGCCAAAAATATGACCTATAAAAACATTATGCAAATTTTGTAGCACGTATTTAGAACAAACGTATAGACATTCGTGGTCATTAATATGACTAGGTCATGGCATTTTCTTGATGCAAAATTATACATAATTATTATAATAGGTCAGTCTATTTAGAATCGGTAGAAGACGTTTTGAGTGGACTTTTTTTTTCAAATGTAATGTACAAATTTAAATATTTTATGTGGAAACTAATCTTAATTAAATAATATTACATAAGTTATACTTTTTTGTGGCATGACCTATTCCATTCTGTTGCCAGTTAAGAATGAAAAATTGCATTGAAACAGTAATGTCAAATACAAAACGTGATTTAGATTTTAAACTGTAATAGTCCGTACTCAATAATATTTTTATATACTTTCTATTTCAGACGCGTTGTACACGCGAATTAATTAAATACCGATTACTACAATAAACAAAAATTATCTAAGTATTAAAATTGTAACATTTTTTTGTTTATAAAATTTTATTATTTTTTGCTAAAACGATAAGTGGTCCATTGTTTGGTAATTTACATATTTATTCTACTAGTCAAAAAATAAACGCACTTTGTTTATAATTTTTATAGGAAAGCATTTTTTAAGATCCTTTATCTTTAATCAGATCATCTAATAGGCTTATAATATTATTTTTCGGTGTACTTCACAGAAAAGTGACACATTGTTTAACTAAAGATCGTATAGAAAAGTGAAGTGGGACTTTTTTCTTTAGCAACACTTTTCTTCACTATTTCAGTTAACAACACTTTTTCCGTTCATTTTATTTATTACCGTAAATTGTAAGAGACCGATTTGTTAAATTAGCTCAGTCCGTAAATTTTCACTCGTAGATGTTTCATCAAATTTTAATATGAGTTTGCTTAACTCTTCTAATTCACCAGATTTAAGTTTGTTATCATGTATCTCAGGAAAACATTTCGGATCTAGATACAAAAAATTGGCGTACAATTTCTCATTTTCTAGAAAACGACGTTTCATTCTCACCAAAACAGTGTCAAAAATAACGTAATGGACTTTTATCTTATATGCAGTGGCTGAAGAACAACTTCATCCAGCGCTGTCTCACCTGGCATTCATTTTCTTTTCTGGAGTCTTTTTTGAGGAAATGTTTTTATTTCTATTTCAGCAATAAAATCATTTGCAACTTTCTGTACGGCATCAAAATCTCTCACAAATTTTTTTAATTCTGAACATGTTTGTGATACAAAATGAAAAGCATTTAAGATATCTAAACCTGAGGTTTAAACTTTGGTGTATAGTTTCCAAAGTAATACTCAATGTTAAATACAACGGCTTTATAGTTGAATCCGAGTTTAAGAATGAATCAAAAATTTCTCCAATATTTAAGAGTCTTCTCTTATTTCCGTGCTCTTTAGTTTGTTCCCAGATATTCATACGTTTCTAGGATTCACAAAAAATGCTACAACGTCATTTAGTTAGCTAATATCTCCTAAAACTAAGTCTAATACATGTGTATAGTACTCAACATGAATTTGCCCAGGAGACTCTTTAGAAAGCTAGGCAGAAAATCTATTATATTGCTCTTATATATTTGCAGCGCCGTCGGTTGAATTGCCAATGCACTTCGTTATGTCTATATTACAAGATTTTAAAACTGAATCTACTAAACAAAACATATCCTTTCCAGTTGAAGATTTACGCTCGACAACAGCGAGAAGTATTTCATATACATAATTGTCATCATATATCGTATAATAATTGAGCATTGATTTTTGTATAAAATGTCCTGTGTTTGTCGTGAAGTTTTTCACTCTTCTCGATACAATCTTTCGAATGGCGCAAAAAATTTACATGATTTACAGACATGTCCTCCAGACTATAGGCAGCTTCTACCTTATCGCCTCTATAACTCAATCCTCGTTTCCTAATAAATTTAATAATATCTATTACTCGTTGCAATATTTCTCTTCTTTTTTGTACTTGTGCTCGATGTAAAGATATTTGATTGTAAAATAGTAAATGATAAAGGTTTGCATTGTTGTTTCTTAAAAAATAAGCTTTCGCACAAGCACGATGCATACGGTTTTTTTATGTTCCTCGACTCTCACATAAACATGCCTTCTATCGTGCATTCTTCATATAAAAGAAGACTGGTATCAGAAGTCGCAGAAAACGCTGTACATACTAAACAAAACAAAACATTTTGTTTTTTGCTATATGTCAGCCACTTCCGATTAGAACCATTTTTTTGAAACATAGCTTTTCTTTAACACAGAATCACTGATGTCTTGCTTCGGATGATATTTAATAACTAATCTAGTTCATCTGTATCAGAATGTACAAAAGAAGTAATCGAACGAATTGAATTGTTATCTTGCTCAATCTGCAGCTCGCTGTCGCTTTTAGTAAGAACAGACTACCTGCGCACCCGACACTACATTAGATGTAGACAAATGCAAAGATGCAAAAACGTTTGTCAATTTAACACGTTTTTGAGCACTGGCTTCCAAAAGTTTTTGTTTCTTCAATCTAAGTTTTTCTGATCTTCTTTTGCGCTTTTTTGTTTGTTATCTATTATTTAACTCACCAAACACAAATCCCAAGTCCCGTGGCGTTTGTGAAAATTTAAATACCGTCCGCAGCGTAGGTCAAATTTGCTGCCCTCTTATTTAAGAATGAAATCCAAAAGGCTAAAAAAAAGTAAACAACATACACTAAGTGATTTGCCTTTTTCTCCAACACTTAGTCAAAGATATATAAATTAAAAATACTTACCAAATGAAATTTAGAAAAGCACACACAAACATAAATAAATTATTTAAACAGGTCTAGCCTAGTCACACACTGTTGAAGACTATACTAGGTAAAATATTAAAGACTGAAAAAAATGAAAAAAAAATATTGCACTCTCAGGGTAAAATTACTGGCTAAGAATTTAAAAAAATTCTATTGTTATTGTAAAGCATTGTTGTAAAGATAACAGAAATCTGTTTCAATTTAAGCAACACAAAATACGCAGTTATTCTGTAGACTTTTGTTTTTATTCGTAAGCATAACTATTCAAATTGTAGTTTATTTAATTATTTGTGTTACCTACTTGAAAGAAATAAATATTTCAGTAAATGACAGAAATATTGTTACGTACATAAATTTAAATAATGCATTACCCTGTATATTAGTTTAATTAAAAATTACTTTTATATTTCTCGACGCCATCTATCGGGTTCGTTGGTCACTTTGTATGTAGGCGACATCCGGTAACATCGTGCCTGTTATTATCTATGTCTGCGTGAGTGAAAGATTCGTTTTCTAAAATCATCCACGTGTTGGGACACGATGGAAATTAAAAGTTTCCTTAACTAACTAAGTTATTCACGCAGAGTAAGTGGATTGTGTTCTTTCTTTAATTAAAGGTAATTTTTATGTATTTTGTCAGCGCCGTGTGCTACCTCCATGAATAGGGGTATTCTTATCGTTACCTAAACCCCTCAAGGGAAAACTATAATCGGAAGCGGAAGATCCTAATTACTGGATACGATTGAATTCTATTCGGAGGCCATAACTTAACCTTGATGACTATCACCTTGTTCGGAAGATCATAATTACTGGATACGATTGAATTCTATTCGGAGGCAATTAATACCTTGATGACTATCACTTTGTTCGGAAGATCATAATTACTGGATACGATTGAATTCTATTCGGAGGCAATAACTTAACACCACCATAGACAGAAAATTAACGTAACAGCATACGATAAGTGTCGGTTCGATTACTGTCCCTCAAATGTGTCTTTTATTTGTAGTTTGTGAGTCGCCAGGTAGACACGATTATTTTTCAGGAAGTTTAATTGCAGGAAGCCAGTAGGAAAAACGTTTTTCTGAAGGTACCCTGGAATTTGGTAAGTCAATTTTTACTTATTTATGCGTTGTCGCTACGGTGTATACTCACGACTTATTATATTTGCTAATCGTACGTTCGAATTGATTTGTTACTTGTGATTGTTACCCAATTAATTTAAGTAAATGACTTATCGCTTGCTGCTTATATCCACAATCAATTATCATTATTAATGTTACTTACTGATAAAGTTTTATACATGTTATGGTAATTACACTCTTGTTTGACGTGTAGTGTAAGTTGCCGATCCTGCTGCTATTCTCTTTTCTATATTCTCTCCAGTACCGGCTTATATTTGGCTATTTAACTGTTAATAGATTTATCTTGATAGAGTAATTAAAGTACAATTGTTGTTAACGACGTAGTTTCTTTTTTTCGTTTCTTTCAGCATTACGAACCTAACATCTTGTTACAAGTGATACCATTCTGTTGTGAGCGGACAGAAGTTACTTTGGGATAAGCTCTGGCGCCCTTAAATATATTTAATGTATCTATGAACCCCCTCTCTCACCGACGATTGTGAGTTGGCCGTGCAGGTTCGTAAAATACCTAAAGCTTGTAACAATATTTATTAGTAAACTTGAAAAAAGTCCAGCTACTGTTCCCCCATTATCATCAAAATCGGCATCTTTAACATATAAAATTTCTTGACTAATTTGATCTGTCAGTAACAATTTTATAAACAAGCGTAATGTTATGAATAATATATCCGACTCAAGCTGTTACCATAGCTGTCCCATCATATAGGATTGTGACATCAGCGCGACGAATTTATTTCGACAATAAATTTCTAGTTGAAGCATGTTGAAAAATACTTTGTTACGCTATATGTACATACATACGTAAAACCAGACCTATGCCCGATTTGCCATATGGCAGGTCTAAGCCTGGGTCCAAAGTTTTTGGTCTCAAATTCAAATACTTTTTCTAAAACTCTGTTTCGTTTACTCCATCTTCTGGTATAACTGCACCGACAACGATTTCTTTGTTTTCGTGTCATGTAATGTTATGACTAAAAGATGCTCGCAGTCTTTTACATCATCTACTTTTAGTAAACGTAATTTTTCCATCTCACATGCTCTATGCAACGCAATTACCAACACTACCTTCATAAGCAGAAAACTGCCAGCGTACTTTTTGAATTTTTTAGGTAATAAGCTTGACTCGGCTTCTGATACCAATTGTAACATTTCTCCATTATTCTTGTTTGATTGACTCATTTTTGATAAACACTTTTTGAGAAATTATTTACGTGGTCATCGGTTTTGTTACGATATCAGAAAATACTCGACATACCATGATAACATAATATTATTCTTTGACATTCTCGTAATAGCGTTATTTTTGTCAAGTATACAAAAAACAGCACGAGCTACACGTTAGAAATGTGTTTGTGTAAATTTGATCCAATTTTGATTAATATACTATTTACTTTTTTGAATGAAATTACTACTGTAACACTTATTTTATTAACAAATTTTGACATATAACAGCAAAAAGTATATGATTTTAAAAATATGTTTTTGGAAATAATAATTTAATTTAGATTTGAATATTCGAAAATTTTAATCGCTTCTGTCTTGCTGTTAGATTGTTTTAGAGCTAAAACTCATAGCAAGCGTTAAAAATGTAGATGTTTTTGCTACCACTTATTTAAACTAGGGATGGCAAGCGGGTCGGGCTTTGGACCGGCCAGGCCCAAAGCCCGATTTGAATTCGGGTCGGGTTTTGGGCCAATTCCAAAAAAAAATGAAACCGGGGTTTTCCGGCCAACCTAAAAAAAACAATGCTGATTAATAAAATATGTACAGAGCCTTCATTAAAACCCATTTTCTACGTGATCCATGAGTTGAACATCAACATTGTTTTAGGTTGGTAGTGTTGCCACAAGTGTTACCGTTTAGTAACATTTTTTGACATTCTCGTTTGCGTTTGTGACATCGGGTATTATTTTTCGTCGTTTTCCTTATTCTCTATTTTTTATATTATATGATAGTTATAATCATAACTATTCAGCACAGCTGTAATTTTGAAGAGTAATTTTTGTAATTTTATATTAGGTAATAACATTTCACGATATTTACTATTGAAAAAGTTACCGTCATTGTAATGACGCATTTTGATTGATGAAACAGCTAAAGAACAACATATTGAACATCAGTTACAAATTTTAAATGAATGTTATTACCTGTTTTTATTTCAAATAAACAGGTATTGTTATTGTGTTACAGTTTTTAATAAATTACTTAATCTTAATTTAGACGTTATAAATCAAATTTTTTATTTAGTATTTTTTTACGTTATACCAATGCAACCAATGTTGGTTGCCTAACATATATGTCACGTGGGATCTAATCATTTAAGAAGGCCCTGTATGTAGTAGCTACGGTAGATTGTTTTTCAATATATTTTTTTAATTTAATTCAACCAGAAATTATATTTGAATAACCAATTACATTGCTTTAAGAGATTTTGTTAATATTATATAGTTTTTTGATAGACCACTCCATTTAATTAATGAATATGGTAATTTAAACACACGTTATAAAACGTTTGACTTTCTTAACTCTATTTTTGTTATGGCTAAAATTAAATGTGATTTATTATTCCTAGCTCCGACGTGTCCTATTAGAACGTAATTTTCAGATGAAATCAAGATCTTTTGTTCTATTGGTTAATATTTTTATAAAAACGCGTAACTTTATTTTGATTTGTATTAAATGTTGCTGGTTTTAATTTATCACCGTTAAAAATATGTAATATGTGTAGGGATTATTCCACTCGATGTAAACTATGTTTTCTCAGATTTTCGTATCAAGTAAGTACATAAATACGAATATGTAAGCAATTTATAAACACCGACTACGGAGCAAGTGGAATTTGTTAAGTAATTTATCTTTTTTAAAGTGTATAAACTTTATTTTAGATAGGTTATAATATAATATATAAAAACTGTAGTTGTAGTCAATTAAGCGGCTCAAACTTCGTAAATGCGTTTTTTTTACTCCTTTTTCTCCTTCATCGAGTATCTGTTTTTTAGGTCGGACTGAAAAGCAAAACTTTTTGAGCCGTATATATTTTAAAATCGGCGTGTTAAAGCTCGGATCGCAGGTTATCGGCAGGTAAAAACGTAACTTTATCATACAACATTTTATAGATTGAAAAGAGGGTTTGGCTCGACTCGATTCGAAACCCGACTTGATTTTGAACCGGTCATAGCAAAATAATTCGTCTTAGGTTTTGGACCAGTTCTATAGTTTTTAGATTTGAGCCGGGTCAGGCTTCTGTCCGGTTTGGCCAGGCTCGGATTGTTGAGTCACGTTTCTTTTTTATCTCTTGCCTTTAAACCTTTAGTTTATTTTATAGGGTTGCAAACATATTATTGAAACCATGCTCTATACAACTTCTTTGTTTTTATTAAAAAAAACTTTTATAGCAAAATATGTAATTATTTTTTTTTAATATATCGTACTATAACAAGTAGGTACCTGTTGACAAAAATTTTTATTATAATACAGTTTAAAAATCAGGTAGTAAAATTAAATGTAAAACAGCGCAATGGGTGTATTTCGACATGTTATCTTTTATAATTGTGGAAATGTCATTTTCAATATAGTCAAATTGTGTGTTTTCTTTATTTAAGCTTTTTAAACAGTTTATTTTGCATTTTTCAAATTGTTCTTCGTTTATTATTTTTTTCTAACCAGTAGCAACATATATATATATATATGTTACAGAAGATCTTTTTCCTCTAGATTTAAACGGAACAAATATAAAGTCTCGTAGTCAATAAAATCTGTTGTCAACACCTCAACGTTGAAGAACTGGATGAAATTGTATAGATTTATCACTGTTTTTACTGTCTATCCACTTTTTGTTTTAGTATTCTTTCGTGTTGGTTCTTCTTCTTTAATTTGTTTTTTTTTATTCCAGCCGTTTGCTTTTTTTTAAGTTTTTTTTCTTTACTTTTTTATTTTTTCATGATATTTTACCCAAATATTCAAAGTTATCACACTTAGTGTATATTCATTCTTTTTTTGCTTACAACTAAGATTTTTGGATTCTAGATAGGCACAGACTTTCCAAATACTTTACTATAACTTGATGTTGGAGTAAGTATAGTGTTTCGTTTTACTGAGGTTAAATCACTTGAGGTTTTCCCCAAACTTATATTTGCTTGCCGGGTCTTATGTTTGATATTAACGTTGGAATGTACCAAGTGAGTACCCATTCGTGTTTTTGTTTTTTCGTCAATTTTAAGATTTTAATTTCAACGAAGGGTACAAAAAGATCCGTAAAAAAAAGCATTGAGACGTTATCCATTGATTTAAATTCTTTCGTACTTACAAACTGTTACTAGTGGGGCAAAATTTTCAGTCGCATTTACCACAAACAGGGTTGTTATATTTTCTTTATCAGACAATGCTTTTTCATTATAGACAATTTTGCCCTAGGATCCAACAATTACACTAGTTTTTAGGGCTAAAAGGAAACTTGTTTTGTCTATATTAAACACTGGATTTGGGTGATTTCAAACGTGACCAGATTCTCCTAAGAGCTTCTTTACTGCCAGAAACCAATTTCCAATCTTATCTTTAGCTATTGCAGAAATAAATAAAACTATGTGTTTGCTGCTCGGTTATTTGAAAATGGAGTTTTTAACTTTAACTCAGTCACTACTTTTTTTACAGAAGTACACAAACCATCTTTATCAATTGGAAATCCTATTTTAGCACACTGTAGAAACCAATTCACTAATTTCGTGAAAACCGGTGTGATTAGTGAGAGATATTCCATTAACTTAGTTTCGCAGAGTTGTCTTTGACACGTCAAATTTTTGTGAGCTGTGGCAACAGGCATGCTATCAGCACCTTTTCTTTTTTTAAATTTTTTCCGCTTGTGACAGAAAAAGTAAGACTAACATATACAATCTAAATCAAAGTCATTTTAACCGTTTTACTTTTGGCCATCACCCAGACCATAAGCAGAGAAATGCAAAACTTTGGTGACCACGTTTTATAAACAACTAAAAATTGTTTAAAAGTTTAATACACATGTAGTACATATCTTGTAAAAAAAAGTAAGGGCAAATGTATTAAAAAAAACACTTTTTTTAACAGATGATAACAGATTCTTTTTTCTAAACGAAAGCAGTTAGCTATTGTAACTGTTACCACTACGCCCGTAGTAACGCCATTTTAGTTAATGGCAACTGAAGTGATACTGCGACCTTACATATATTTGAAAGCACACGAGATGTAGTTCTTATTTTTGTCAAAGCTAACTTTGGGACAAAGTGAGCTAGGTTTTATAATTATAAACCTTGTAAAACTTAATAATTTAGAAGCAAACTTAAATTAACATGACGAAACTAGCTAGCTACTTTCTACAGATTTCATTTGTGTTTTTTTTTTACTTTTTCTTTTTATTGCTTTGATTTTTGTAACTGCATTCTTAGCTTATTTTTAGCTTTTAGTATCCGCTCGGATTCTATTACCATATGAAGGTTTTATGCATTATTGGTTTACTATCTTTCCGCATAGATTGGTTATTCTACTATTCTAGAAACATCAACACTGTACTAGTTTAATCAATGTGTTTTTTGCTTTTTTTGTTGGTAATATCTCAACAGGATTCTATAGTATTCTTAGCAAATAATTAAATAGTTAACATATTTAAACAAACATACCTTACAGATAAAGTATTATTGAACTTTTTATTGATAAATTACTTTTAGAAATAAAGATTATAAACTGATGTATTTTTTATGTTTTCAAAACTTTTAAACTCGTTACAAGATAGATTTAATGCGCACTCTTGTTAAAAACTTTGCATTTATTACAATCTTTGTGACATTAAAGATAAATAATATTTCGAATCGTAATTATTAAAAGGATATAGACATATTGTGAAAAAACCGTTTATATTATATGTTTTTATAACTTTGATTGTAGTTTATTATATAAATTAAAAAAGAAAACACAAATATTTTCAATAATAAATAACGCGTGTGGGTTTTTAGTCAATTATTTTTACCAATGTTGGTTAAATTATAAAACTTAATCATTTTTAATTGGAATAATTGTTTACTATTTTCCGACGCCGACGATTTCTACATATAGTATATTTGTGTGACTCTTATGAATGTGGTTTATTAAATTTTAGAAGTATAACACAATTTATTTTAAAAAACGTTTGTGTATAACCACCCTACATATTTTTAATCGATGAAATACAAAAGATTGCTTTAAAAGATTACGAATATTTTCAACAGTGTTTTTTAACCTGTTATTAATTATTATATATGATTTTAAAGCCTTTCGTGGCGTACCCTATTATTTTATGGTTATTATAAGAAGTCACTAATTAGTTAGCCAATAACGTACTAAATTATTTGTTTTTTTTTGTCGAACAATACTAATAATTATTTTTCAATAAAACGATAACCACAAAAAAAAACAATAATCGCTCTTCAAACACAACGAGGTTTGGTAACTAATTTGGTACATTTACTTGACGAAACATAGCTTTTCATAGGTAAAAACGCTAAAAGTAAGTGTTACACAGTAAAAAATTATTGGTGATTTTTGTTGTAAGAAATTTTTGAGTTCAACAAAATTTTTTTGTGATGTATTGTTTTAATATCTCTTTTGAGAACTTTAGAACGTGTGTTACCATTTTACTGTAATCTATCATCTATTAACAAATCCGTACTTTAAGGGTCATTTTTATTCACGCATTTTTTTCCTGGCATTTTCTTTAATTTGTTAAGATCAAAATCATATGCACAAGGTTGTTGTTAACTTTTAGAAAAATCGTAATGTTGTTTGAAGATGCTATAGCTTTTTACCATTGATTAGTTTGCCAATTCTTTCAAGTTCAATATTATTTCTAGGTAAATAATGTCTTTGTATCGAACTGAAAAATTGATTCTTTCTAATGCTAAATAAGGTCTTAATATTTTGTTTTTAATAATACCTAATTCTATTTCTTTTGATTTTTTAGTGTGGCAAATGTACAGAAACTTTCACTTTGAGCTAATGTTTGGGTTTAAGTTTTTGTTCCTACTTTTTCTTTTAAAAGAAATTGCGATATTTTCAATAACTATATAGAGCAGTAAAATATCTAAATATAGCAATTATTGAGTATAGATATTTTATTAGTTTGTCATAGTTTTTAGGAAGACTGTGTTATCCGTCACAATAAATTTTAAACAACAAATTGACCAGCATATCTAATACTTGATGTATGTTTTTTTTAATGCTTTTTTTAATTTAAACAGCATAACGTTTAATTTACGTAGCAATTACATTGAAACTTATCAATGTTTACTTGGTAGGTACCGATTTGAAGTATTATATTTTGGAAGTCTGTGTTGCAAATAAAAATGGTAACGATAAACACAATCATAATATAGATGTACAATGAATGACAAAAATAATGTCTCTCTGTAAGGCAACCAACAATATTACTGTCTCTTTTTAAAGATATTCCATGGGTGTTTACTTTGTAATTTTTGCCTCATCTCCTTTTATGCTTTTTATCTCAATTATATAAGTACTCGTCACGTATTAGACAAGGACAGATAGATATTTTCTACAGTAAAATAAATGCTAGATAATTGCCTCCATTTTCTTTTCTTTATTATCTGTTACATATTTGAACAGGACAATAATGCTGCCGTGCTTAATGAAAACGTGCCAACTGAATTTTTATAGTTTCTGGTAAAATCACTTCAAAGTTTTTTACAATTTTCACAGCATTGACCTTAATTGGGCAGATACCACGTTTTATTTCTGTAGAAAATAATAATCAGATTGGTAAAATCTGGTATCTACCAATTATGGTACTTACTAATTATTATTAGTAAAAGTTGGGTGGGTATTTATTACAAATGAGAAAATTAACCGCTATTTTTTTACAATATATTAGCAATAATTTGTAAAACAAATTTTAACTTTATTTACAAGTCAGTGGATCTATTTATTACATAAGAAGGTTATAACAATAAAATATAGTTCCACAAAATTAGGTTTATTCATTATAAAAAAGTAATGATAACAAATTTCACTTAGATTATTGACATCAAGAAAACAGAAATATATCATGCTGACAAGTTCTACTCAAATTATTTAAACCAAATAAGAGAAAAAATATTATTGTAAACTTTAATGTATCTGAACAATTAATTATCGTCGTGGTCGCCTATCAAGCTGGCAGAGTCATTGTTAACAGGAATTTTTTCCCAAAAGAACGTTCTGTTTTAGTACAGTTGATTACTTACAATTTCATTTCTGTTATACCCTTTAACTCGGTTTTGCGTTTGGGCACTGGAATTCAATTTTTCATTTCTTTCATTAATTATTAAGTTCAAAATCTTCTGTACAGAAAAACTTTGTTTTGTACGTCAACGTATTATAACTGTAACTTGTACTATCTCTTTTAAGTATGGCCGAGGATGTATCTGTTGTAATTTATGCACAGAAGAATTATTCTTCCAATCGTAAAATTTGTTTGTTTTGATTACATCTACATTCCCAGAATTTGATGACTGAACGGCATTTTTGAAATCGGTAAAATCATATACCTTCGGAGTTTTTTTTAAAGACAGTTCCACCTGACGGTGGAAACTGTCGGCCGACATAAAAGTGTGTCCGGGCTCAACATACTTTAAAATTATTTTGTTAGGTGCTATTTCCTATCCATTTATTAAAAAAATCAAAAAACCAAATAATGTCCATAGTTCTTATTTTAGTCCGCACAATTATTAAGCCACAATATTATTGTTAAAGAATCGCGCATATGCCAAAAAAGCTGTAAAAAGTATTTACTAAATCTTCTTTCTTAATTTTTGCTATTGATTCGTTCCATATTATAGCAATAGGTTTTAATTATGTTGATTATCCAATGCCGCAGTCAAGATTAAGCTTATCTTTTGTATGTTCGGCATCATGTAAAGAAAAATATTCACATTCTTCTTGTTCTAATTTTGCAAACGATATGTTCATGTCTTTACTAACAAACTTTCTGTATACTTCATATGAGCATTTGAAATCATAGTTTTTCTTCTTAAAGTTGTCATACATTTTTTTTATGTTTATGTAACTGGGAAGGTAACGTTTTTTAGGGGCATGTTTTCTTCTGCAATGCGACACGGATGGATAAAACGATTCAATATGCAGGCGAAGTGGTTCTCTATCAACCGACGCAGATTTTGTATGTTTACCTCGTTGGTCGTCTTTGGGTAAAATTTGAACAAATTTAGATTTACATAAGCATTGCTTTTACAGTATCCCAACGTTGTTAGAAAAAAAAATTTGCATATTTGAACTCGTTCTCCAGTATTGCTTTTAAAATATTATTTAAAGGTATTATTTCTTCTTGAGTTATCACCACTTCAAGAGCGATGAACAATTGCGCTTGTTTTATTGTTTAATACAAAAACACGCCTTTGTAGACATGTCATGTTCCAAAACTGTTTGTTTAAATTTCCACAATGCGGTTTAACTAAATGAGCTAGTCTCATTTTTTAGCTTTCCTTGACAGAAGTATTAAACTTTTTGCTTTTTCTTATGCGGCCATTTTGGTAGAATGGTTTGTATCGGTTGCTGTATCTCCATTGGTTGCTTCTGAACATTGTTCCGGTTCAGAACTGGATGTATCATCTAAAACATAATGTTGGTCTTCTTGAGAGTCGTCAGAGTAGTTATTGAAGTCACAATTTTCATTATTTGATGCTAATCCATCAGTAGAGGCGGTGGGATCTACTAGTTTGTTCTCAATCTTGATATTTGATGCTAATTCATCAATAAGAGTGGTGGTTTCATCTGCTATGTTCTTTTCTGGGCGAAGTATTTGCAAATTATCATCGCGAAAAGAATGCTGGTTTGCTGGAAAACCTTGATTATCTTCTATCTAAAAAAGTTTTGTGATAAAATTACCTTCTACCAATGATATATGCATTATTTCAAAATTATTAGTTAGTGCACTGTTGAAAGAAACTTTTCGTACTGCTGCTGTTCGATTGAAGAATCTTCGATACCTTTATTATTTTTGTTAATGACCGAAATAGTAGTGTTATCACTAAGAGCAGACTTTTTAAATACAGTTACTAAACTAGAATCATTTAGCGTTGCCATGTTTTGCAATGCAATTTTTGCTAAAAGCAATTGAAAATATTACATATGACGTTCATTTGAAATGGGCCACTTAATGAAACTAGTTTAATTTTTGAATTTATGTTTTTTGTTTTTTGAATTTTAACTTTCCTGTAAGGAAAGTATAACGTTCGCAATTTTTTTTAAATTTTATTGCGTAATTTGACGTTTCATGGTCTCCTGAATCAGAAAAATGTATTTTTGCCAAAAAAATTTAAGATGGGCCTGTTAAAAAAACGGAAACTATTTTTAACAGTTTTTCTTATATATTTTGAACGTATATAAATTATTCAAATTATTTTTACAGTTTCTCATAGAGTTAATTCTTCCTAACAATTTATTCAAATAAATATGTTTCTAACATTGACAGTTTATTAGATATTTGATTTATAATTTAAAGTTAAATCCATATATAATCCTAGGTTCGATTTCTGCCTGCGACGTTTTTTTTAGAAAAAAATTCCATATCTTGAAGGGAAATCAAGATACGTTAAAAAATAACAATTTTTTTCTATATTCTTTTGACTTGTTTATATACGGAGTGCTGCATTTTATTTAAATTATTTATGGATGTACCCACGATAACTCTCGAACCAAAAGTCCTAGTAACTTGAAATTTAGCTGGCTTTTCATATTCTCTCGGTTTTATTAAAAAATGGGTTTGATAAAGAAACCGGAAATGGGTGTATCCGCCATTTTTACCAGTTTTT
This sequence comes from Aquatica leii, assembly GCA_035610365.1. Lineage (NCBI taxonomy): Eukaryota > Metazoa > Arthropoda > Insecta > Coleoptera > Lampyridae > Aquatica > Aquatica leii. Next base: position 29,761,002 of record CM069433.1, on the reverse strand, counting down.
CTTATATAATTTTGTACGTATGTAAATTAATAGAATTATGTTTACAGTTTCTTATAGAGATAATTCTTCCTAACAATTTATTCAACTAAAAAATTTTTAATTTTTGAAGTGAAACTTCTTTATCGGCGTTGGAAAAAAATTTACCGTCACATTTTTCGGTTACGCGTCACATTTTTCCGTTACGCGCCATCTTTTTCTTGCCCCTACCACGGTTGGTTCAGACGAAGAGTACTTTCACTTTCTTCAACGGAGTAGGGATAGCATGTCGCTTAAGCGGACTTACTCCCACCACCAGACTCAATGCCAAATGGAAAATGGGATAAAAATTTTGATTGTTGCACTGTATATATCTCCTAATCAGAAGTTGGACGATATTATTAATTTTCTTCACCATTCATTGTTGCCGTACAGTAGTGGAGGTGCCTCTTTACTCGGTAACAATAGTGATAAAATACCGATGATTTTAAGTGGAGATTTTAATGTCAATTTTGCATCGGAAAAATCTTTGAAGCTAGTTGAATTTCTGAAAGATAAATTGAATTTATCCATGAAAAACAGTCCTCAAACGTCAACAACAAGATCTGGCACTACAATTGATGGAGTTTTTACTCGGTCACTAAATTTCGTGGAATGTAAACCATATATTTCATATTTCAGTTACCATAAGCTAGTAATTACAAAAATATATAATAACGATGACAATGATAGTAATAATTCTATTACAATTAATGAAATGCTGTAATAATCTTAGTAGCAATTAAAGTGAAATAATTGTATTATTTGTATTCATGTCTATGATAATAAAATCCTTTTGTTTAAACTTTATCTAATTTAACTTTATTTAACCAATTTCTGAAAAGTTGCATGTAGATCATTTTGCGAAAAATAAAGCCATAAAGAAGTTTCACTTCTTACGTGTGTACACTAGTACACGCACACATTTTTTATTTAAGTTTATAAGATATTTGATTTATAATTTAAAGTGAATTCCATATATATAATCTAGGTTCAAATCCTGAATTTACAAATATATATATATATATATATATATATATATATATATATATATATATATATATATATATAATGTCTGCTAAGATTTTTTTTACTGATTTACTAAAGCGGTAAGCAATATCAAGGCGCACAAATATAAGGGTTAGCCGATATGACAACATAAACTCAATTTGCCAAATATCCGTTATATCTTAATGAAAACGAGGAGAAAAATTTCAAAAAAATTATAAGATGCTAGGAAGTCAATACAAACGTGTACAAATAACTACAAAATGGTGTTATGTATTTTGGCAAAAATCAATCACTAGGTATTAAATACAGAAATTACTGTTAATTATCCGCGAACTACAAATTTTAGTATTTTACATACATACAACTAACAATATGCCGTGCTTGAAAACGTGGTAACACATTAGACTGAGCAGTGGTAATTTCTGAGTGCCCTCAAATGGATGACGTCGTGAGACAATTTTTTGCATTAGATTAAAACTACACTAGCAAAAAATACCGCGTTTTAGCTAAGTAGAAAGATGTAAAATGATCATACAAATCCAAATATATCAATATCTCGAATTCGGAAAAAGGGAGTTACCGCCTTTTTATTAAGCACTTCAGAATGTGAAAGCGTGGTATAAAACCTTATGATTAATTAAATGAAATGAAATATTTTTGCTTTCATTTTTAAATCAAAAATTAGATAAAATTTTTACATTTAAACTTTTGTGTTACTGACCTCACTTAGAACTGCATGACACATAAGTAAAACACAAGTTTCAATTATTCTAACCATTAATCCAATTTCGAATCATTGCTGGTTACATTCTCAATAACATTGAGGTCTAAAGAAAGAGGTGGCCTTAGTATTTTAATATCATCTCTATGCTCACAACATTCTCAAACAATTTGTGCGGTATGGATAGGAGCATTATCTTACCTCCAATTCTTTCTGGAAAAAAAAACGGCGTGAACACTAGGAATTAAGACATTGATGTCCACGTAGTCAATTGAAATACATTATCCTGTAAACCGTACGAGCAACAACATTTATTGGACTTGTGCCGACAGGTTGGCAAAATTTAACTGGAACCACCACCGTTTAATCTTCAGCCGACACTGCAAAAGAAACGATTCAAATTTAGACTCTCTTGAAGCTTTTTCCGAGTTGTGAATAGTGATTTACGTGATGCTGTAACAATTTCGTGGTCTGTTAGAGGAATTTTGACTTTTTTCTATTTTTATTATTGTTATTTGCTTGACGTGTTCTTTTTCTTACTTCCAAAGTGCATTCACGTTAACTTAATGTTCTTACGATTGTTATCAGATCACAAATTATTTTTGTAAAACAAAAAAATATTTACTCTTTCCACGCATTCACAAAAATGTTATAAGATAGAATGTTATATCGTTTGTCAAAATAATAGCCACCAAGCTCGTGAACGTTATAATGTTTTGTTTCCTATGCGTAACTTGCCAGATCGAAGGTAGTTTTTGCTGTTGTATGAATAAACATGTTTAAGAAAACTAGAACCAAGAACCAATTTTTAAGTGAAGCAACTGAAATTGACACCTTAGCTTACTTTGAAGGTTATCCTAATAATTCAACTAATAATTTAATGCAAAAAAGTAAATTATGCTTTGGAACAATATTCTGAAAAAGCATACCCGTACGGGTACAGACCGACACAGACGCTGGTACCAGGAGATCAAGGAAGACGCGTTCAGTTTTGTCAATGGTACATAAATAAAATTAGACTTATTAATAATTTATGGCGTTTGCTTCTTTTAAGTGACAAATTAAATTTCTCTAAAAGGAACATGTTTAACAGAAAAAATAGCTACTATTGGGGTTGAAAAAAATGGATGCTTTTCTGTTCTTGTTACCCGCAGAGACGCTTTAGTATGAATGTTTGCTGTGGTTTTATTGACTAACAAATTGTATGCCTTGTGTTTTATTAAACTACATCAACTAGTGAGCGGTACGCCAAAATGTTAACCGCCACACTTCGAAATTTTTGGATGATCTGAATTTAATAGATAGACAAAAGATTTACTTTTAACAAGATGGAGCTCTTGCTCATAATGCTCGCTAGATTAATAAATTATTACAAGACTTTTTAATGACATATTTATCAACTAACGGCCCTATCCGTGTGCCTCCTCGATCACCAGATCTAACGATTATGAGTACTTTTGAGGTTATTTGAAGAGTGTAGTGTATAAAAGACGGTATGATAATCCAGAAAAGCATCATCCATGCTGTCTATAATATTGATGGTAGAATCATTGGCAGGGTCATCAAAAGCGTTTACAAGCAAGCTCAAAAATGCTTGGAGCAAAAAGTTAAAGTTTTTGAGCATTTAATTTAAATATTGTTTATAGAATAATTTAAAATGAACGACACTGTTTCACATCATGGATGTTTCTTTTATTTTTCTTAATCGTCAATAGTTTTGTATACGCGATGTTTGATTTTGGTTCCATTTTCACTATCGTAATCAGTAGAGAAGGTACAACTAGTTTACCTAGTGCCGACTTAGGTTGGCAAAACTAAAATTTTGGCGCAACTTCTCTAGAATAACCTTACAGATTTCGATTCTACAATCAAAATCGTCTTCATCGTCGTCAAATTTTTTGGATTCTCCACCACATCCGATACTACATTTAAATAATTTTTTTTTATTTGCAACGGTTACTGGCCTTCCAGTTCTAGGTCTATTATTGACACCGCCAGCTTCGTGAAAACGATGCAAAGTTTTTGAAACTGTGGACTTAGAGATCGACTTCCGCTCAGGATGTAACTCATTGAACATAATCACCACTTGAACAAAGCTTCGTGTTCTATCACCATACCCTATTACCATTAAAATTTAGATACGTTTGGTTTCACTCAAACTTAGCATGTTTGGCATTCGTTAATATGGTAACATTTTAAAACAAAAATCAATGCTCCGTTTTTAAGTTAATTTTGCTTAAAATTGAGAAAAAATTGAAATATCGAATAATATACAGGATGTTCTATTAAAAAAACTGCAGTTTTTTTGTGCCACACCTTTGTGACTAACCTTGTATATTTAAAATTATTGCTGTCTAGTAAACATTAAAGAATCCTAAAACTTGTGTATAAAACTTTTTTCGATACCTTGTATAATTTCCGCGATTACTACAGATTATGCGCAGTAGACTACGTAAAGGCAGCGTCTTGCAACGCTTACTTTTGATCAGAATTTCGAGCAAAGTAGTATTAATGGAAACTGAGTTGCATTTGGTATTTTATTTATGTATGTAAAAATTGTACAATATGAATAATCGTAGTATATTTAATAAGAGAAATCATTACCTTGTAGTACACTCAACTAAACAAAAAACGAAATACCTTGGTTAGTTTGAATAAAATAATTAGCAGTGTAAACTAGGCTTGTTTGCGAATGCGATTGGCAATCATTCCTGAAAAAATTCAAATCAGACAAAATAATAAACATTGACCAGAAGCTCAAATTGTTTATCCGAAAAAAAGTTCCATATTATTGTACTAATTTTTACACATACTTGCAAAAAAATGTTTGAAAACAACATTCATTAAACATTAAAACGTCTTATAATGATTGTCGTAGTTAAAAAGTAAATTGAAAAACGTTTTTATATATTACTAATTTTTATTGGATAACGTAATAGAAATGTTTCTAGACACTATGTATTTGTATTTTATAGTTCATTTTTAAGATTCTATTTATCATTGTGTTACATCAATGATACCCATGATTACTATTGTTTAAGCACAAATCTCGTATTTCGATTTCGTCTGAAGAATCGAGATCTAGATGAGATGCCTGATAATACATATATTTGTATTCAATTACATTTTTGGATAATATTCTTTAGCTAAAATATATTCTTTTTTAAATTACCATTTTAGCGGTTTAGTAAAAATTGTTATGTCAACGTTTAAAAATATTAATAGAAAACCAGAATAGTTGACACAAAAAAATATTTTTTTACGTTGGACGAGTAGTAGTCTAAGTATGATGAGATGCCATTCTTAGCAAATAAAACAGTTCCGTTTTGTAAATGAAAAAAATTAAGGTGAGATCGAGATCCTCAAGTCGAGATCGAGATTCTCGAATCGAGTTGGAGATGATATTGCTACGACATTGAGACGAGATTTAATATATGTGACAGGTCGTACATGTTTATTTAGTATTTACTATTTTTTCTTCAAATAAAATATACAAAAAATCTATAAATTTGACATTTAAAAAAATCAAAATTTCAAAATACGGATCTGGTCTCCTAAGGTTGTTAACACCACAAATAAAAATAAACTAGTCTAAGAAGTGCATATTTCTTCTCAGCGATTTCCTGACACTAAAAATTAAAATTAATACAAAATAATGTTATCGGATAACGCATAATCAAATTACTGTTGTAAATAAAGTTGCTATTCTGAACATTCTTTTCAGGTACACTAGAGAATAATTCTTCCGTACTCTCGTAAATAATTTGTTACAAGCTTATAGGTCTAACTAACCTTGCACGGCCAATTCACACAATCGGAGATAAAGGAGGTTAAACTAGATAAGAGTTAAAGGGCGCCAGATCTTTTATAAGTAAAGGTTCTATCTCGATCAGGACAGAAGGGTAAAGCCTGTAACGAATTCCAGGTTTGTAATCCTTGTTACACTGGTGTTCGTGTAACCAACCACAAAGAAACATGTGTTACCATAAAAAAAAGATAAAACGGGTATAATAACTTTAATTTAATGATGTGGAGTATTAACAACTATAATTCAGTAACGTAGAATATTAATAGATATAATTCAACAATGTAGAGTATTAACCAGTATAATTCAGTAACGTAGAGTCTTAATTACTATAATTCAATAACCTAGAAGATTAGTAATGATAATTCAGAAATTTTTGTGATACATTCTAAGTACATAAATGAAGACAGCGTCAGCAACCCACAATACAGAATTACACCTCGGGTGTCGATAAGCGAAGAAAATTTGTCATTAAATAACGAAAGTTTACAGCATGCAATATCACAGAATTAGATATTGACAATACCTAAATGGTATTAAAACTTTGACAGCGACATAATAATTAAAAAGAGAACTTACCCACAATCCAGCACTTCCCCGAAAAAACGTTTTCTTCGTTGAGTAGCCTGAAATAGTATGAATAGTAAACCGTGTCAACGCAATGACTCACGAATGTCTAAGTCTACAAAATTGTTAATAAAAGAAATTAGATATAAGAACCCGATATATCGAATGCTGTTGCTCGCAATTATTAAGAGGTGGGTATCGCAATCGACTGACGTCTAAGAAGTAACATTCGTTTTCGGTGTGGATAACAGGCCTTCAATTATTTATCGATATTCAATCTTCATTGTTCTTAATTAATTAAATCGAAACATATGGCCAAAGCGTGGCGGAACGGCTATCAAATTAAGAAAGAAATTACAAAAGAATCCTAACAAAACAGATGTAAATATCTTACCATGTGACGAATAAATTACTTTAAATACGTAATGAATTTATAATTTCATTTTCATCACAGTTGATGTTCTATTAAGTTTTCAGATTTAGACGACACAGGCCGTTTTATGTAGTTGATAGCTTAAATGATTTGACAACATGTCAGTAACTAGAAAGATCGGCAGAGGGCGTCAAAACCGGAATCTAATTTTAATTAATTTAACTAATTGTTATAATCAACAAACAATTTCTATTTGTTTAGATAGTTAGGACCGACCTGAAAACTTTAATGCAAATATCTCAAAACTGGGCCTCTTTAGACAAAATCTTTAAAGGAAAAATTTCATTTAACGCCACAAGAAAACTACTTCTTGAGTTTGTAGTAGTATTTCAGGTACACCTTGTATAATATACATAGGCTTATATATCGTAATCTTAACACATTTTTTAATTGTGAGTGTTTTATATTAGTTATAACGTACGTAACGTTTTCCTGAGAAGAAACTTTGCTCTTGCGCTCTTGCTCGCCCTGTAATCAATTTAACTTATTGATTTAATCAACAAAAGTTATAATTATTTATATATCACATATTAGGATTTTTAAGTATTGACTTACATTTTAAATAGTTTTTGATAACAATAACATTCATGTTGTATGGACTTAATTTCTAAAAAAAAATTTATGAATCTGTATAACATAAATTTTGTTAAAACATAAAAGTAACTAAAAAATTGAAGGGTAATAATAAATTCAAAAAAGAATGATAAAACTAAACAAGCAAACAAAAGAGTCTAATTTAAAGTTAGCTTAGTAGGTTAAGGGTTTGTTATTATTTCTTTCAGTAATTTATATACATAGTTTCAAAAACAAACTTTGTAGTATTCTACATTAATAATATTATGTTTACATTTTTTTAAGATATTTATAGGTTTCGTTATAGTTTACTGTTATACATTTTTTTCTGTTTTTGATTCCTTTAATATTCTAAAATTATTATTAAAAATAATTTATCTATAAAGTTGAAATGTTTAGATTAGCTTTTTTTTTGTTCTTAATCTGTGGCAACATTTGCAATTTGTCTAAATTTTTGAATATTAATACTGTTCTTATTTTTAGTTAAATTTATTTCCTAGAAGTTATATTTAGTACAAGATCAATCGTCTTTTTACTGATTTTAACAACTTTTAGTACAATTTTAGTCAGTTTTCTATTTTTAAGTTGTCTGCAATACTTGAGTTTCATTTATTTCATACGTTTTTTACTTGTTTTTTTAGAGCGTTGCCTGGACATATCGTCGCGGTTGTAAACGCAATGCGTTAACATTGTTTATCGTTTATCAATTTATTATTTAAGCCGCTAAAAATAGTTTTATTTTAAGTTATTTTAGAAATAGTTTTAATACTGTTTACAACAAAAAAAAGTATTAAACTAAATTGTTCTGTTTAGTTTAAGCAGTACTTATATTTATTTAGTAAATAATGTATTTAACTTTTAATAATAAATAGACGGTTATTTTAACCAACATAAGAACTTTAAAAACTTGAACTTTTAGATATTTTTGCGGATTGTGCAATCATAAGTTGTCTAATAAATAATTGTTTTTCTTCACTATCTGACATTATAGTAAAATTTAGGTTCTACCAGTTATTTTTACTAGAATCTTTCATTCTGGATACATCTTGTGTGTGAGATTGTCTCTAAGTTAAGCAGTAGACATCAAATCATCAAATTTTGTTTGAAGATACATCATTATGATTAATGTTTTTTATTAGTATCCTCAAAAAATTAAGGAATATATTGAAATATTTAACTCTTTTTTGTTGGTTTTGTCTTAATGTTTTCCTTTTTGGATTGTTTAATTCGCCACTTTTTAAAATGAAGACAATAGGAAATATGATTGATACATTTAAAGACCTCGTCCAAATGTGGAATAGCGACAGATTAAAACGATATGTAAATTACAAACGTAGCATTTTTGTAACTATGCTGTTAAAGTTATAACAACAAAAAAAAATCGTTTAATATTGGGTCAATTGCTGTATTACCAAAAATTCCTAAAGAATACTGCAAAACTTTATTAAAATACAAAATTAAACTAGAAAATCGCATGAAATTATCAAATGTTGATGGAATAGATAATTTTCATTAAAAATTTTTTTTAATTATTAAGGAATCCATTGACAAATTTAAGAATCCTTTTTTTCACGAAAACTTCTTTTTCTTTGGATTGTCTAACTTGTCACTTTTTTAAAATTAAAGCAATAAAGAATTGTGATTAATACGTTTAAAAACTTTACCCAAACGTGCAATAGCGACATTTTAAAACAATATGCTGTTTTGTCTTACTTAGTTTGTTAGGTCTGTCATTTTGTATGAGTTGAAATGAAAACCTAGCATTTCTCTAAACATGTTGTTAAACTTATAACAAATACAAATTAATATATCTAACTTATGATGAGTTCCAAAATTACATCTCAGATATTGAGTAAATTTTTTGTTAATGTGAGAGTGACGAGTTTTCAGATTCAGGTACAATAAAAAAACGCGAACTATTTGACATACGTCAAAAAATAAATTCTTAATATAAATTCATAACTTAATTTTTTGTGCAATGTTTCTTTTTCAATAACGGAAGCACATATTGTTGCAACAATATTACAAACAGCAAGTAATATTGTAAACGAATTATTTTCGGACGAGGAGGAAGATAACGTAATTGAAAAAATTTCGCTGAATCAAACTTAATGTAATTTTGTTTAAAAGAATCAAAATTAGGAAATGATTGTAAAATAAACTCAGCAGAAGCGTTAAAATTGTTAAAAAAAATATCATTTAATAGTAGTGAAAATGAAAATTTAGGAGATTTGTTTAAAAGTTCTATTTCTATTTTCGTGTAAAATTGACATTACTAAGATTTAAAGTATTTTTATGAAACTCAAAAGTTGTTTTTATATTTTTGTCAAAATTATAACGAAAATTAATTTGTTAAAAAAGGAAACAATTACATTTAGATTTAAATTGTGTTTTATGAAAATAATATAAATTTTGCTAAGTAAGTTACCAAATTGTGCCCCCTTACTTCTAACATTATAATCAAGTTCATTTCATTATTTTTTCAACAGACTTCTTTATAAATAAAAAATTATAAAAATGAATTAGATATTTTATGTAGCTTATATTAATAATTTTCCTTTAGGTATTATTTACAATGTTTATCACAAACACTTATATAAACATTGTATTAAATCTTACACTAACTTAATACCAATTTTAGCTAATACTACTAAAATTTTTGTCTGTTCCTTTTATACCAAATTTCCTTAAATATTTTTTTTTTAAATTAAGAAAAGGTAACGATTTCAAAATTTCTTTTTGTAATAAACTATCTTTTCCTAATCTTTTTTCTTGTAATAACAATATAAATAATCATAATAATTTAAATAAAGTTGGAGTTTATAAATTAATTTGTTCTTGCAATAAATTTTATACTGGTATGACACAAAGATTTTTTCAAACTAGACTTAATGAACACCTTAGATATTTAAAAAATAGTTCAAAATGCATTAATAATCTCAATTAAGTAAAATCTACATTTACACAAGATGTTTTAGATAATCATCATACCCTTATTTCTTTGAAACTATTTCATCTTTTTAATAACAATAACAAACAAACTCTTAAATTACTAAAGTTGATTTGTATTAAAATAGTAAATAATTTTTTTTTGTTAAACGATCAAACTAATTTTAATTATGATTTTAAGCTAAAATTTTCTTAGAATTATTTCTAAATTGCACCATCTTTTTTTTTATTTAAAATTTAAGATTTTGTAAAAGTTACATTTTTTTGTAATTATCTAGTTACATATTTTCATATTTGACATTTTTCAAAAAAATATAAGTTAAAAGTTTTGAATCTTGTATTTGTTTAATAAGTTATGTTTCTTGTAGACAAATTGGTGCTATAGAGATCTTAGCATGTTGGTAATTGGATTTGCTAACCGCGAAAATTCGAAAATCGTATCGAATATAAACACGATTGCAATTTGCAATCCACCAACGAATATAGTGTAAAGTAACTATATCAGTACAATTGCAAAAATTACCACCAGAGAGAACCAGTGTACGGCCGTTTCACCTTTTTGGGGATCATCAGCACTGGGAAATACTCTCTGAATATAAGCTATAGAAATATATCAGTATAATTGTGGAAATACATCAGAGAGTATTTCCCAGTGCTGATGATCCCCAAAAGGGCGAAACGGCCGTAAACTGGTTCTCTCTGGTGGTAATTTTTGCAATTGTACTGATATAGTTACTTTACACTATATTCGTTGGTGGATTGCAATCGTGTTTATATTCGATACGATTTTCGAATTTTCGCGGTTAGCAAATCCAATTACCAACATGCTAAGATCTCTATAGCACCAATTTGTTTATATTTTATACGTGGGCTCGTTAACCACGAGATGGCGACAGCCACAACACTTTTATATGTTATTAGAACGAAACATGAATATAAGCTATAGAAATATATCAGTATAATTGTGGAAATACATCAGAGAGTATTTCCCAGTGCTGATGATCCCCAAAAGGGTGAAACGGCCGTACACTGGTTCTCTCTGGTGGTAATTTTTGTAATTGTACTGATATAGTTACTTTACACTATATTCGTTGGTGGATTGCAATCGTGTTTATATTCGATACGATTTTCGAATTTTCGCGGTTAGCAAATCCAATTACCAACATGCTAAGATCTCTATAGCACCAATTTGTTTATATTTTATACGTGGGCTAATTAACCACGAGATGGCGACAGCCACAACACTTTTATATGTTTCTTGTAGACCTTCTGAAGAAGAGCTTTTTAATTATATGATCGATACATATGTAAATAAATATAATTTAAAAAAAACAACACATTTATATATTGGTACTCTTGTAATTTTAATAATTTAATTTTGAGGCTAATTGAAATAATATATAAAATTAAAAAAAAGAGTTCCCCATTGCACTTTTATTAAAGTTATATTATTTTATGCTTTTTTTTACTAAAACTGTTGAATAAAATAAAAAATTTTCACTGTTTTAATTTACTTAATAGAAGTTCTAACTTTTGAATTATTGCATTCAAATGCATTAAATTAAGGTAAACTGACCAAAAGTTGCACTCATTCAATAATTGGGACTTTATAATTTAATGCAGATTTGGCAAGAGCGAGAACAATTTCTTCTAATTTTGGTTTATTTAGGACAATCTGGCAACATTACGACTTTCATACTTATAATGTAAATACAATGACAGTTTGAGTTAAGGTGCCATCTCAAGTGCTATAATTTTAAATGATTTTCTAAGCACAGTAAGACCACTCAGAAAAAAACTTTTATGCTAATTTGCTGATTTCTTAATTTTTGTGGTGAGTAATATTAATTAAAATCTTTTCTTAGTTGTAGATAATGACAGGAAAGTCATTAGTTCTAATTTTTAGGGTGTCAACATTTGACATTGCATATATATAATATCCATTTATTGGCACAGATGCCAATCATTAGCACTTCGCCAAAATTTTATTTTCCAATTACTAGCAGTCTGTTGAGGTGTCTATTATTTTTTTTTATTATGCTTTGAAGATGCCCAAAGTAACGCAAAGTTTTAAATACTCCAAGAAACACTCTGAGAATATTCTACAAAAAACACTGTGCCCCGAAGAACAAAGTATCGAAAAAGTATGAAGTTCCTAGGTCGACTCTTCAATTCAGAGTTGGCCCTAAATTGACAAAAACTGAAATTGGCAGGAGCACATATCTCACTAAAAATGAGGAAGACAAAGTCGTGGAGTGGTTAGTTGAAAATTGAAAATTTCCTCGAAGAAAAATCGATGTTGAAATGGCAGTCAATGCCTTTATGGATGCTAATGGAAGAAATAATATTTTTAAAACAAATATTTCAGGGTATCGCTGTTATAATCTGTAACATTTTGTTTTAACCGAAAGGCCCCTGAAGCGGTAACACCTGCATCTGCTAATGTCTCAAAAGTGAATATGAAAGGTTGGTTTCAATAAGTTTAGACTTATCTTGCAAGCAAAAATGTATTTATTAATATCAGAAAAGTCAACGAGAGTGTATAACGGTGACAAAACTAATTTCTAATTTGGAATCAAACTTGGAAAAGTCATTGCGCCAAAAGGTACAGCCATAGTCATTGGAAATGTCCCTAAAATGAAAATTACCGCATTTTCAGTCACATTCTTATAGTATTACCAGTATTTATACTTGTAAATATACCTTGAGATTATGTCCTTTTGTCTTGTAAATAAAAAAGGGATTACCATTACTAAATTTTACATGTATTTCTCAAACCATATGAAAATAGTATTACTTTTATGACCGTATTTATATTTTTATGCGAATAAAAAAACACACATTTCTTTCTATAATTTTAGATACATACTTATTGATAGTAAAATTTTGAACGTATAAAATTAAAGTAAATTGTAAATAATAATCTAATTACTGATTTTATAAAAACAATTTTACATAGGTACTATTAATATTTTGCTGTATGTGCAAAATTATTTATAAATCAAGTAAAACTTTTATACTTAAATTTCGTTTAAATATAAATGATACTATCAAACAAAATTTTCCGGTGTAAGAATAAATATTTGTGCCAATATAATGTAATTTATTTAAATTTTTCTTCACGTAGTCATATTCTTTTTTTTTGTTTAAGGGATTAAATACTTCACTGATTAATGAGTATCATAATTACATTTTCGTATTCATTAATATTATTTTTATTGTAATAATAATTATTTAGGTATTACTCGCTTTTGCGTTAATAAAATGTTAATAAATAAGCATACGTTTATAATTACAGTTCATGCTGTAGTTTATTTTAATAATATAATTAAATAAAAAAACATATTATCATATAAAAAACAATAACAATACAAAAGTTGTATAGAAATAATTAATACTTTGTGTAATAACCATTATTTTGTATGCATGCTTCTAATCTAGACTGCATAGAGTTTACTAAATTTTGAAACAACTGTGATCCCCGAAAACGTTCCCAAACTAATTGTAAATGTTGGATAATATTTTCAGGTGTTCTAAATTGAATATCACTATCCCAATTTCTGATCATTGCACCCCACATATTTTCAATTGGGTTCAAATCTGGTGATCTTGCTGGCTATTCAATTATTTCAACTTCGTTTTGTTCTTCAATCCTGTCCCTAACAACTAGTGCTGTATGAATAGGAGAATTATCCTGAACTACTTGAATAATTTCCAGCTCATCTTGTGGAAATATTCTTTTTACAGAAGGTATCAAAATATTATCTAAAATATTCAGGTATTGCTCTGAAGTAAATCGAGATTGTGTCACTTGCACTAACTCTTCTGGACGCGCTTCAGATATCCATCCCCACACTCCAGCTGTCACTCTACCACTTTGCCTACTAGGAAAATTATGTTCTATATTGTAACGAGTGTTTTGTGTTGTTACTCTAATCCAAATTTAAATATTGGCGACAAAAGCGCAACCGAGCTGCAGCATGACGCTCTGTAATCTTAGGTTTACTTGCCGGTTTTCTACAATGTAAATTTGATTCGTGTAAACGTCTCTGAATGGTGGAAACAGAGCAATTAATATTCAGCGTTTCTTTTATTTTTTGGCAAGTTGTAAAAGGATTTTGCAATGTATAGCCGAGTATGTCCGCATCTTCTTGCCGAGAAGTAATTCTAGGCTTAGGTGGTCTGTTGCTTACAAGTGGCCTATTACCAACTTCCTGAACTTTCGTACTTACTATATTAAAAGCCTTTATACATTATATATGTATTTGAAAATTTGACGTCAATTTAATAGATTCTAATATCTTATAAAATAGTATTGTTAGTGATCATATTTAATACATGCTGACTATGTTGCAATGCAATGTAAAAAACATATTTTAGAAAAATGCTTACCGATAAGTCAACATGTTGTGATATTGTTCGAGGTGACATTCCTGCTTGTGCCATCTCAACAATACTTGCTCTTAATTCTAAGGTAGAATCCATTTATCCTAATCTTCGAAGCATATTCACAAAAATATTATAATCGCATGTTACCACTAGGAACTCCCAATTTATATTACAATTTTGTAAATGAAAAATTTTTATTTATACGACAAAAGGCCATAACCTGATGATATATTTACAGTAGGTAATTATGAAACTCATTAATAAGTGAGGTATTTATTAATCCGCTTAATCCTAAAATGCATATCCGGTAGAATTGTTTATTAATTTGCACAAAAACATAAAAGCAGTTGTGATTTCATAAAACGCTTAATTCAGAGTAATATTTAAGTCTCCTCGTATGATTTTAAGAAACACATATACAATTTAATAATGGTAATCACCTTTTTGTATTTATACGACAAACTAAAAGCCATAACATCAAGGTATATTTGTAGATGTCAATACGATCAATACTTTTAAATGTCCTTAAAATGAGCATTACCGCACTTTCATTGACAACACATCATTAATAAGTGAGGTATTTGTTAATCCGCTTAACTCTAGGATGCATATCCGGTACAATACCTACTTTTACATAAATCGGACCAACATTCGAATTAAGAAATTGAATTAAAAAAAAACAGTTATTTATAATAAAACAAGTATCGTTGTTACTTATTAATTATTATATAAGAAAAATTGTTTATAAATTATAGTAACAAACGCTGCATATTCTTATAACCAAACATTACTCCGGGTCTGATAACCCAGGTTTATACATCCAACATACAAAAATAATAAATGACTATCAGAACACACATTTCAATAAATTACATTAATAGTTAAAATTTAGAGGTAACAAATACTTTTTAAATAATTTTGCGAATATAATTTCGGCATTTTTATTCAAAACATTTATTACCTAAAAATTTGACGATATAGTATGTCCTATGTTTATTAAAAATATGTTAATAAATTGTTATTCAAAATTAGAAAAAAGTGTTTGTTTTTTAATTCGCACAAAAAACATAAAGAAAATTTTGGTTTTATAAAACTTTTATTTGAGAGTAATATTTAAAAGCCTTTTCGTATGATTTGAGAAATACATACAAAATTAAGTAATGGTATTCACCTTTTTGTATATATATACGACAAAGAAAAATCCATAACCTTAGGATATATTTACAGGTATAAATACAATTAATACTATTAGAATGTGACTGAAGCTGCGGTATTGCTTATTTTAGGGACATATCCAATGACTATCGCTGTACAAGAAATGCTTATGAAGTGGATATTATTGAGATCAAACAAAATTTGACTGCCATGTTTACTTTTCTCCAGCAGGGGTCACAGTTCCGCCGTTAATTATATTTCTAAGTAAAAAACTTTCTAAGGTAGTGCGCGATAGTGTGCCCAATGAGTGGGGAGTGGATTTAGTGAGAACGAATGTATGAAATCTGAAAATTTGTAGATTATGTGAGAAACATCTGACATCCGTATTTAACTAAAAATAACATCACATTCCCAATAATATTGTTTCTAGATGGCCATAAAACACATCTAACTTATGCATTGAATACAGTACGCACAGAACTGAAAATTATTTGTATGTATGTACCCAAACACAACTTGCATCATGCAATCTGCAGATATAGCGTGTTTTAAACCACTTAAAACTTTTTGAAAGAAAAGTGTACTGGAAAAAATCTTTATTGTAATTTAAGTAAAGAAAACAGCAAATGGATTCCGAACTTGTGGACTACATCCATGAAATTCAAACAAGATTGACTATAGTAAATGTCTCGGCAATGTTTGCAATAATACTCTGATAAATACCCGAAATGAATATAAAAAGATATCATTTCAAGAAGCGATAGATTTGAATGCTACCAATATCTCAATCTGGCACAATAATGTTTTCACAGAAGAAGATTTGGAGACTATGCTAACAGTGCTTTCAGAACAAGAAAATAAAAATAATAATTTCAATAAGATACTCATTCAAGAAAATTTGTTTCTGAGAAAAGATAAATAAAGTAACCAACCAATTTTCAATGAAAAATTACAAGTCAATGGCAGTTCATAACCCCAGAAGAGCGACAAGACACCAAATGGTTTAGAAACCGTGTACTTGGCCAAGCCGGACTCGCATTTTGAAAAATTGATTTTTTGAGTAAAAGTAAAAGTACATCGGGCTGTATGAGTTAATTTGAACAAATAATTATATAGAAATGCTATTTAAAAAAAAAGGATCGGCCAATGAAGACGTAAAAATTGTCAAAATTGCGGCACTTAACCTGTTAAGCTAATCGTCAATACTTGACCTTATACCTATTTTAAAAATAAGCTTGTTAAATAAATAAAAAATTATAAGTTGTTGTCGCACTTTTTATCAGTTCCTTAATTAACTCAAAATTTATACATGCCTATCATTAACCATTTTAGTATGCCAATAATTGAATTCTCGATGCCAATAAATGGAAAAAAGTAGTGCCAATAATTCGAAAAGAGTTGCCAATCAATGGGAAAACACAGATATTAAAAAAAATTATATTTTGGTAAACATTTTTATTTTTGTCAATCTAACTAATTCAATCTTATTAAAGCAATTTTGGTGTCATATCTTAAAATTTAAATCATTAAGATTACTAGTGTTGGCTTAGATACTTAACGTTGTAACTACTTATATTATTATATTATAAATAATATGCTTAAAGTGCCAATGATTGGATAGTTTACCATAATACCATTAGAACAAATGCTGACCTTTGTGAAATAAGTATAAAAGGTTTAAAACTATTTACAACATAACAATTTTAGTCTGCGATTCGAACCGTTTAAGAGTTTGTCACCCTCATTTATTGTTATCAAAAAGGGAAAACATTTTTCTATCCTTTAGTCATAACTTAAGCCGAATACTAAAAACGTAAAATTTCGTATTTTGACCATAAATGCAGGTAGTTTGTATTGTAGTATTGTGCCCTATACCAATTTACTAAAAGCAAAGAATTTGGCAACCGTTGTCGAAAATTTCAGAAAAATTAATTCTTGACAATTTTTAAAATGTTAGCTAAAATTTTGCCTACTTTAACAAGAATTAGCAAGTTAATTTATATTTGTTTAATAGTTAATACAAATCTCTAAAGTTTGTTGTCATTACTTTTTTAACACTATAATTTAAATCACAGTTAAATGCATTTAGTTTATTTCTGCGATACTTCAATAAAATAGCGCCATCGAAAAGAGAAATTATTTTGGTAATGCATACTTGAAGAAATTCAAATTTAAATTACCACACTTTATTTAAACATTAGCATATCTGACGTTTAACATTTGTAGTTTCTTTTATTACAGTTTTTGTAATATAATTACGTCGACGAGTAATCATATTTTTTGCTCAAACATTCTTCTAAAACTTATAATAAAAAAGCAGATGTACTGAATAATCCAATACGTAACGTTGTCTTAGCATTTAATTTATGCTTAGCATAAATGCTTGTCTATGCTAACGTATGCATCTTTTATCTCTATTAATACATGCAAATGTTGACGGAAAACAGTTTTAAATCTATTACAAGAGATGAGAGTAAAACACTTAATCGAGTTATAACGATCTGTACACAACAGTGCTAATGAAGTGTGCGGTCTGCTTACTGTTTTACACCACCTGTCGTTCAGCTGCATTACGCGCACCTGGTTGCATCTAAACTATATCGAGTTTTCCCTGTCTGCACTTCGCCTATTCTTCTTTCATTTGGATCATTTTAAGTTTTAACTTGAAAGAAATTTTTTAATGCACTTGCCGGTCTAAAACAGTAACAGTATTAGTTTGAAAAGCACCCTCAACTAAATTCCATATGGAACTATTATTAGAGGTAGTCTAGCCGGCAACCTTTTTATGAAAATTCTATTTATAAATTCAAAGTTGTTTATAGAAATATTATGGGATGTGAAGGTTAAATAAGAAGTTCAAGACGGAAATTTAAATCTGTTGACAATATGTTGTTGTTACTAGTTGTAAAGGACATTGGAGACGCACTCGAGAGTTTTAACAAATGAGTTATCGACGACCTCAAACGCCCATCCTTCGTCGCATTAAATGCAATTTCCTATTGCCAATACCATTTATATAGTTCATGGTTAATTTCATTATTTCATTAGTGAAATCAGCTTTATTTTATATACAAAAATAACATTTGTTTATTGTATAACATCCGTATTTCACATACACGTAGTAATATACATAATAACATTATTAACAGCATCACGATTTCCGCGTAGTTTTGTCATTGTCATTGTTGGCAACGCCCGATATAATTTTTCCAAATAATTTGATATTTCTACGATTGTATCAAACTTATTTTTTGATGTAGTTTAAACCGAATGTTGATTTTATTAAATACGATAGTGTTATTTGATATTTTTTAAACAAACAAATGTACGAACGTCATCAGACACTGATTATGTACGTAGTACGTGTCGCAATTGCTAATTACAGCCGTTGTAATTACGTACAAAGGCAAAGGATATCTAATATTTAAATTAAACTGACGGTTCTCTTAAATATTAAATTATTTATATGTTTACTGATAGCAGAACAATTAATTGCATAATTTACTTTTACAATTTATGTGCGTTATTTATAAAATTGTTCGTTTTGCTATTAGAGTTGTAGAGCATTCGCCTAAAAACTTTATTACATTGCATCAATAATAAATAAACTTTCGTTTAGTAGTATTTGTTATTTTAATTTAAAGATTGTTGAAAGTGTAAAAAGAAAACAAAGTATTGTCATCGTAGTTTTGTATATAATAAATGATTGTTTTTGAAGTTGAACTCGTACCGGTTGTTTTACTAAGTTTTATATAGTTTACAATTTGTCATGTACAGCCATAGTCATTGGAAATGTTCCTAAAATGAACATTACCGCATTTTCAGTCACATTCTAATAGTATTACCAGTGTTAGATACCTTTCTTAAAATTAGTTATTAATACTTTAATCTATAGTTAACCTTTGAATCAAATATTGTTATCGTTATTATTGTAATTACTTTATTTGTATTTCTAAATTTATGTATTATTTTTAGTCAACGCATGATTTAAGTTTAATGTTCAAATGATATTAATGTTTAACTTTGATTAAAACTTGTATATATATATATCTAATGTTAATCAGTTCTTAGTTCTTAGAGATTTTTGTACTTTCAAGTTAGTAGAAGTATTTTGTCATATATCTTAAATCTTAATTAATCGGAATTCGTGTTCGAATATATAAAGCAACGTTTGTAATTAATAAATCGTAAACAGTAAAATAAAACTTTATTCACTCGGTCACAACAAATTGGCGCAGTCGGTAGGATACTTAAACGAAGAAAGAAAACTGAAGTTAGAAAAAACAACAAGTGTTGTCTACACCTCAGCAATCCTTCTAGTTGGTATAAAAGAATACTGAGTGAGTACATTATTTTTTTCTGTTAAGTTGCGTAGTATTACATTATTGTTGTTATTCGACATGAATCCTTCTTCTAATTCTATCGAAAATCCTCAACCTTCTACAAGCTATTCCTTATCATTAGAATTTCTATGCAAACTCATTTCAACTGAATTCTCTGGAAACAGATATGACTTAGGTCAATTTCTAGCCAATTGCAATAGTGCTAATCAGTTAGCTACCGAAAATCAAAAAGTACCTTTATTATTTTATATTTTGTCTAAAATTACGGGAAGAGCAAAAGAACAATTAGCCCAACAAACTTTTCAATCATGGGACAGTTTAAAAAATAAACTTAAAGAACTTTATCAAGATAAAAAACATTATTGTCAATTAATGGAAGAGTTAAATAACTGTAAACAAAGTCCAAATGAAGACATTTCTAAATATTTTCAAAGAATAGAATTATTAAACTCACGCGCATTATCAGCAGTTCAACAATATACTTCCGATGCCAAATTATTAGACGGGAAAATTCACACAATTAACGAAATTACACTTAATAGATTTATTTATCATTCACATCCAGCCATTTCGCAAATGCTTCGTTGGAAAGAATTTTCTAATTTAAATTCTGCTTTCACTGCCGCCTTAACTGAGGAAAAAGCCCTAAATATTCACAAACCCTTTCAAAAAAGACCGTTTTGTAAAATATGTAAAAGATCTAATCACGATACATCTCAATGTAAATCACTTACTCATAAAAATACAAATCATAATTCTAACCCACATCCGATAAACTTTTCAAAGGAAAATCCTTCAATAAATCAAAATGTCACACCAAAATTTTGTAGATATTGCAAGAAATTAGGACATCTAATTCATGAATGTCGCAAACGACAATTTAATAATCAAAAGAAAGAACAATCACCTAATACATTAAATTCAAAACCTACCGTTAATTTAAACTCAATGGAGTCCACAGTGACAAACACCACACTGGAGGACCAAATTTCCCAACTTTCGGTGTTCGAGAATTAAAAATACTTATTTCTTCTGAAAATTTAAATTTTATCGAAACAAAATCTTTTAATTCAAAAAACACAGATCTATCTTTTAAATTTCTTATTGATACTGGTGCAAGCGTTTCTTTAATAAAGTCAAACAAATTAAAACCAGAAACTTTCTTTAATTCTAAGGACCGGATTACTTTGCATGGACTGAGTGCTAATAACCCAGTAGAAACCGTAGGTAGTTCGATCATTCCATTAACATTTACAAATCATGAAATAAAAGTAAAATTTCACATTCTTAATCAAGCAACAAACGTTCCTTTTGACGGCTTATTAGGAAAAGATTTTTTGCAAAACGAAAATGCTAAGATAGATTATGCAACAAAAACGTTAAGTCTTAATTCAATTCCATTTCCAATTCCATTACTAGGATCGTCAGATTCATTAGTAAATTCAAATTTTATTTCTCAAGAAATAAATCTTAAAGCTAGGTCTGAAACCTTAATACAAATTCACGTTACCAATCCACAAATCAAAGAAGGGATCATTCCGGAAATTCAATTACCTAAAGGTATATATATTTCAAAAGCTTTAACTAAGGTAAACAGCAATCATATGGCATTAGCAACTATTTTAAATACTAGAATAATCGATCAAAAAATCAAACCTATTTCTGTTCATCTTGAAACAATACCTATTTCAATTCTAAATGTTAACTCATCTACAGTTGATATCCAAAATCGTAACGAATTATTAAAACAAAATTTAAGATTAGAACATTTAAACCAGGAAGAAAAGAATTCAATTTTGCATATATGTAATGAATTTAGTGACATATTTCATTTACCTAACGATTCATTAAGTTATACGTCCGCCATTAAACACGAAATTAAAACTTCTAATCCAAATCCAATATTCACAAAATCGTATCGTTATCCAGAAATTCACAAAGACGAAGTCAACAATCAAATTCAAAAAATGTTAAAACAGGGCATTATTCAACCATCAGTATCCCCCTGGTCAGCACCTCTCTGGGTAGTTCCAAAAAAGTCAGATGCTTCAGGTAAAAAAAAAATGGAGAATTGTTATAGACTATAGAAAACTAAATGATGTTACTATTGGTGATGCATTTCCTTTACCTAATATAGAAGACATTTTAGATCAACTAGGACATTCTCAATATTTTACCACACTTGATTTAGCATCCGGATTCCATCAAATTCCTATGAATCAGTCTGATCAACAAAAAACTGCTTTTTCAACTCCTTTAGGTCATTACGAGTTTACTCGTATGCCATTCGGTCTTAAAAATGCTCCATCTGTATTTCAAAGACTTATGAATTCAGTTTTAAGTGGATTACAAGGATTACAGTGTTTTGTTTATCTTGATGATATAGTTATTTATGCCTCTTCACTTCAGGAACATTCTTCTAAATTAAAAGCCATTTTTAGTAGACTTAGATCAAATACACTTAAACTTCAACCCGATAAATGCGAATTCTTAAAAAAAGAAGTTTCTTATTTAGGACACATCATAACTGGTAACGGTGTTCGTCCTAATCCCGAAAAAGTCAAGGCTATCAACACTTTTCCTGTACCAACCGATCCAAAATCTATAAAAATATTCTTAGGACTTATAGGTTATTATAGGAAATTCATTGATAATTTCGCAAAAATTGCTAAACCCCTGACTCTTTTACTAAAGAAAGACATTCCTTTCACTTGGACAAAAGAACAACAGCATTCATTTGATACATTTCGAGAAATTCTCACTACAGATCCATTATTGCAATACCCTGATTTTTCTAAAGAATTTATCCTAACAACTGATGCTTCTAATTTTGCAATCGGAGCAGTATTAAGTCAAGGTGAAATAGGAAAAGATCTTCCTGTTGCCTATGCTTCGAGAACATTAAATAATCACGAACAAAATTATAGTACAACAGAGAAAGAATTGCTTTCAATTGTCTGGAGTACTAAACACTTTAGGCCTTACTTATACGGTCGAAAATTTACAATTGTTACTGACCATAAACCCTTAACCTGGTTGTTTAACTGTAAAGATCCAGGAAGTAAATTAATCCGTTGGCGTCTTAAATTATCTGAATATGATTATACAATTACGTATAAACCTGGTAAAATAAATTCTAACGCCGATGCTTTAAGCAGAATTATTCCATCTTTAACAGAAAATAATTATATTTTAGATAACTATGATAATTACCTCTTAGAAAAGGACAAACATTTTAATAATCAAAACAGTAATGTCAATATAATCGAAGTAAATCAAAATTTGTTTGAAGTAACCACTGATTACAGTCTTGCTCACTGCATTAGTGCTGATTTAAAATTAAGTAAAGGTATAGCAAAAACATTTAGAGAAAAATTTCAAAACATACATAAATTAATAGAACAAAAACCTGTGTTACACAAGGTTCTTTTCGACAAAATAAATAATCAATATATATTTTATTTAGTCACAAAAGAATTCTATTTTCAGAAACCAACATTTAAAGATGTTTTTATAACTTTAGTAAATCTAAAAAATTTTTGCCTTTCACATAATATATCAAAATTAGCAATACCTAAAATAGCTAGTGGACTTGATAATTTAGATTGGAATGAAATCAAATTAATTATTCATTATGTTTTCAGAAATACTAATATTCAAATTAAAATATGTACTTTTTCAGAACCATGTTTAATTAGTTCCGTCGATAAACAGAAAGATCTAAATGAAATCGTGCCTATCACAATTATAAAAAAGGATGATAAATTTGAAAATTTCATACAATATCACTACCAAACTTTTGATATACCAAAAATTGAAGAAAAACCTTCAAATAACTTTAATGACTTTCCAAATGTTTTATTTTATTCAAGAGATTTAGATGATACTAATTTATTTGCGCAATCATTAAAAGATACTTATGATACCACTCAAATTAAAGAATCAATAGACTTGTACTCTCATTATAAATTATCAGCTGCAAACAAAACTACATACGTATGTATCATTAAACAATTTCATTTTGATAACGTAAATTACAAAGACATTTTTTATTCTTTAAGAAACGTTCGAACCGAATTAATTAGAAGTAACTCAAAAACAATTTTCATTCATGATGTTACTATTAACAACAAAAATATAAAAAAACAAATGTTCTCAGAAATAATTTACTACTTATTTAAAGATACGTCTATTAAACCAATATTATTAGGTAGAGAACGGATTCATCCTAACACTAAAGACGAAATTCTAAAAATCCTTCAAGATAATCATGATTCTAAATTAGCAGGTCATTCCGGATTTCTCCGTACCTATAAACGAATAAAAGAATTTTATAAATGGGACTCTATGAAAAAGGATATAAAAAATTACATAAAAAAATGTCCTTCTTGTCAAATCAATAAAACAAATTTCAAGCCATCTAAAGCACCTATGGAAATTACCTCAACTGCCTTACAACCTTTTGAAAAACTTGCGATAGACGTTGTAGGACCTTTACCTCAAACAATAAATAACAATAGGTTTATATTAACAATGCAAGATGATCTAACTAAATTTTCTTATGCCATACCAATACCAAATCACGAATCCATAACCATTGCTCAGGAACTTTCTAAATTTATTACATTATTTGGAATTCCTAAAACAATTCTATCAGATCAAGGTACTGATTTTACATCAAATTTGATAAAAAACCTTACAAAATTGTTTCAAACAAAACATATTTTCTCTTCGCCATATCATCCACAAAGTAACGGTGCCTTAGAAAGATCTCATTTGACATTAAAAGACTACTTAAAACATTACATCAATGATAAACAATCGAACTGGGACGAATTCATATGTTTTGCAATGTTCGCCTATAACACCCATGTTCATAAATCTACAAATTACTCTCCATATGAAATCTTATTTGGTTATAAACCGTTTTTACCAAACACTATAACACAAGAACCTTCTCTGAATTATAATTTTGATGACTATATTATAAATCTTAAACAAAAATTACATATAACTCAAAAAATTGCTAGAGAAAACATAATAGAAAGCAAAAATAAATCAAAAACTTATTACGATAAAAAAATTCATACACATGAATATAAAATCGGTGATCTTGTATATATTTTAAACAAACAACCTTCTCCAGGTCTAAATCAAAAGTTAAGTTCAAAATATCTAGGTCCATTTCCGATCGTCGAAATTTTTAGTAATAATACAGTAAAAATTCAAAAACATAAAAAGTTAGTTACTTATCATACTAATATGTTAAAACCATTTGTTTCAGAAAATGATGGTCAATAACTCATCAATCCTTCTTATCCTCATATCTTCTTATTTTGGTTCATGTTCTTCGATGGAAGAATTTAAAAACTATGAAATATCTTACCTAAATAGCCACTCAGGACTATATTACAACCATCTGGGTTCCGTTGGCATCTCAACTTCAAAATTTACTTTATTGTCGCATTTCAATTTATCCGCCATAGATGAAAAATACGAACAATTATCTATATTACATCTAAAATCATCCAATCTTTGTTCACATAAAAATACTCGCAGTTCGCATAACCATGTTATATTTTATTGTCAAAATTCTCTTCAAATGTTAGAAACTCGTATAGACAAACTTAAACAAAAAATCGAAACTGTCAATCATATAACAGGTCACAAATTGGATATATCTAATCGATTCAAACGAAAAATCTTCGACGGTGTTTCCTATGTTGTTAATTGGTTATTTGGAATTCCCGATGCAAATGATGCCAAATTTTATGAAACTTCCATTAAAACATTATTACAGGATAATCGACGAACTCAATTATTAATGAAACAACAAATCGGAATTATATCGAACACAATCTCTAATTTTAATAATTCTATTCGAAATTTAAAAATTAACGAAGATAAATTAAATGCAAATATAGAGTTATTTAACACTTTCTCCCAAGAGACATCTTCATCAATTAATGAAATTCGATTACAACAAATAATTTCTGAACAAGTTAACCTATTGTCACAAATGCTTGCTGACATTGATGATTTTTATGATCTATTAATTTCTTCAATTACTTTAGCCAAACATAATATTTTACATCCACAAATAATTACTCCTTTAAATTTAATAAATGAACTAACTAAGATAACTTTACCTTCTGGACATCAATTTCCAATTCCACTTTCGTACAATACTATTTATAAATATTTTGAAATATGCCAATTAAGCGTCGTTTACGTTAACCAAATCATTATTTTTGCAATCAAAATTCCGTTAGTACAAGAATTACAATATGACTTATATCAAATGCTACCTCTACCAACCCCACATAATTCTTCCTATCTATATTCCTTTATAGAACCCTCTTCACCTTACCTTATGATGAGTACAACAAAGGTATACTATTCGCTACTACAGAATATGGATAAATGTACTACTTTTCTACCTGCAAACTACATATGTCAAGATGTACTTCCAAAACGTACCAATGAAAAACCAATATGTGAAACAGTCTTATTAACCTCAGTTATTTCAAAAATACCTTCGACATGTAATACTAAATCTATTCAAGCCGAATTAGAAATTTGGAATTCAATGCATAACAATCAGTGGATTTTTGCAATAACTAACCCTATTCAGCTAACTCTGACGTGCAAGCACTCTCCAATTGAAGATATTAAACTATCATCTACAGGAATAATTCGACTTCGAGAAGGATGCAAAGCGTACACATCAAGTTACATCTTAGAAACTAATAGCGAAACCGTAACAACATTTTTACACAAGGTACCAGATTTCAACATAGTTAACGACGAGTGTTGTGTTCAAAAATCAATTAATATCACTAATCAAGCAATTCGTCTTAATCCAATTAAATTGGTAAATACAAAATTAGAAGAACTTCAAATTGCTAACCACAAGTTAAATCAATTAGACATAGAAATAACAAAACAATTAAATCAACCAATTAATTTCCATACGACTACCTCTTGGTATACTACAATACTATCATTTTTCGGATCCTTTGTTGGTGTAGTTATCCTTTTTAATATATTCAAATGGTGCGGTTTAATACGTTTATTTAAAAGACTTTTGTGTTGTAAAAGACCTCCAAGGTTAAACAGCGATGGATGTTGTGCCAAAATTTTTAATACTAATATATCTGGTGTGCCAGTGACTCAAGAACAATTATCACGAATAATGGAAGAAGAAAACATTGGACTAACCGAAAGAGTTGTACATATACCTACTGTAATAACTCCTAGTCCAAGACGAGCTGTAACAAGAGCACCATCTATAAATATGGACTAATAGAATTACAACGTAATCCTATTTTTTAGAAGGGAGGTGTTAGATACCTTTCTTAAAATTAGTTATTAATACTTTAATCTATAGTTAACCTTTGAATCAAATATTGTTATCGTTATTATTGTAATTACTCTATTTGTATTTCTAAATTTATGTATTATTTTTAGTCAACGCATGATTTAAGTTTAATGTTCAAATGATATTAATGTTTAACTTTGATTAAAACTTGTATATATATATATCTAATGTAAATCAGTTCTTAGTTCTTAGAGATTTTTGTACTTTCAAGTTAGTAGAAGTATTTTGTCACATATCTTAAATCTTAATTAATCGGAATTCGTGTTCGAATATATAAAGCAACGTTTGTAATTAATAAATCGTAAACAGTAAAATAAAACTTTATTCACTCGGTCACAACACCAGTATTTATGCTTGTAAATACACCTTGAGGTTATGTCCTTTCGTCTTGTAAATAAAAAAACGATTACCATTACTAAATTTTACATGTATTTCTCAAACCATCAGAAAATAGTATTAATTTTATGACCGTATTTATATTTTTATGCGAATAAAAAACACACATTTCTTTCTATAATTTTAGATACATACTTATCGATAGTAAAATTTTGAACGTATAAAATTAAGGTAAATTGTAAATAATAATCTAATTACTGATTTTATAAAAACAAATTTACATGGTTACTATTAATATTTCGCTGTATGTGCAAAATTATTTATAAATAAAGTGAAACTTTTATACTTTAATTTTGTTTAAATATAAATGATACTATCAAACAGAATTTTCCGGTGTAAGAATAAATATTTGTGCTAGTATAATGTAATTTATTTAAATTTTTGTTCACATAGTCACATCCTTTTTTTTGTTTAAGCGGTTAAATACTTCATTTATTAATAAGTATCATAATTACATTTTCGTATTCATTAATATTATTTTTATTTTAATAATAATTATTTAGGTATTACTCACTTTTGCGTTAATAAAATGTTAATAAATAAGCATAAATAAAAAAACATATCATATTAAAAACAATAACAATATAAAAGTTGTATAGAAATAATTAATACTTTGTGTAATAACCATTATTTTGTATGCATGCTTCTAATCTAGACTGCACAGAGTTTACTAAATTTTCACACAACTGTGATCCCCGAAAACATTCCCAAACTAATTGTGAATGTTGGATAATATTTTCAGGTGTTCTAAATTGAATATCAATATCCCAATTTCTGATCATTGCACCCCACATATTTTCAATTGTGTTCAAATCTGGTGATCTTGCTGGCCATTCAATTATTTCATCTTCGTTTTGATCTTCAATGCAGTCCTTAACAATTCGTGCTGTATGCATAGGAGAATTATTCTGGACTACTTGAATAATTTCCAGCTCGTCTTGTGGAAATATTCTTCTCACAGAAGGTATCAAGATATTATCTAAAATATTCAGGTATTGCCTGAAGTAAATAGAGGTGGTGTCACTTGCACTAACTCTACTGTACCCGCTTGAGATATCCATCCCCACACTCCAGCTGTCGCTCTACCACTTTGCGTGTTGGGCAAAACATGTTCTGTATTCTAACGAGTGTTTTGTGGTCTCCACACTGTAGTTGGACATTGATCAGTGCTAGAAAATACTTTTTCATTTGTAAAGATAACAGTACTCCAATTCAAATTTAAATATTGGCGACAAAAGCGCAACCGAGCTGCAGAATGACGCTCTGTAATTTTAGGTTTACTTGCCGGTTTTCTACAATGTAAATTTGATTTGTGTAAACGTCTCTGAATGGTGGAAACAGAGCAATTAATATTCAGCGTTTCCTTTATTTTTTGGCAAGTTGTAAAAGGATTTTGTAATGTATAGCTGAGTATGTCCGCATTTTCTTGCCGAGAAGTAATTCTAGACTTAGGTGGTCTGTTGCTTACAAGTGGCCTATTACCAATTTCCTGACCTTTTGTAGTCCATCACCGGATTTGTTTAATCTACAAAGTGTTAAGTTCTTAGTATTAGATTACATTTATCATTAGTACTATATTAAAAGCCATTATACTGTATTTAAAAATTTGACGTCATTTTAACAGATTCCAATATCTTATAAAATAGTATTGTTAGTGATCATATTTAATACATGCTGACTGTGTTGCAATGAAATGTAAAAAATATACTTTAGAAAAATGCTTACCTATAAGTCAACATGTTGTAATATTGTTTGAGTTGACATTCCTGCTTGTTCCATCCCAACAATACTTCCTCTTAATTCTATAGTAGAATCAATTTGTCCTAACCTTTGAGGCATATTCACAAAATATTATAATCACATAAACAATGATGTTACCACTAAGAACTCCCAATTTATATTACCATTTTGTAAATGAAAAATTTATATTTATACTACAAAAGGCCATAAGCTGATGATATATTTACAAAAAGTAATTATGAAACTCATTAATAAGTGAGGTATTTATTAATTCGCTTAATCTTCAGATGCATATCCGGTAGAATTGTTTATTAATTTGCACAAAAACATAAAAGCAGTTGTGTTTTCATAAAACATCTCATCAAATGATTTTAAGCAACACATATACAATTTAATAATGGTAATCACATTTTGTATTTATACGACAAACAAAAAGCCATAGCTTCAAGGTATATTTATAGATGTCAATACGATTAATACTATTAAATGTCTTTATAATGAGCATTACCGCACTTTCATTGACAACACGTCATTGATAAGTGAGGTATCTGTTAATCCGCTTAACTCTAGGATGCATATCCGGTACAATAAAGTCCTCGCAATTTAACTTTTGATGCACGTCATTAACGTCAGTGACGTAGTTATTCAACCATGTTGTCGGTATTATGCACCAGCTGAATTTGTTTTAATTTCATTTTGTATGTGAAGATTGTAATAAATATGTAAGTCAATGAAAATGCGATGTTTTAAATGTTTTATTTAATAATTATTTGTTTTTATCTCTAGCCTGGTCTAAATACATATTTTACATGGAAAGCATTCACAATGTACCTAGAATTGTCACTTGAGCATGAAAGCATATTTTTAAATTTGTTTGAACAATTAAATTTTTATATAAGATCGTAAGAAACGAATTCGTTTTCGTGCAACATCAGATAACTCCATTAATCCTCTTCGAGGATTGTCTTTTTTCCAACAAAATCCAATGTTTTTTAAAACAGTATGCAAAGACCTTGGGCAGCCTTGAAATAATTCATCTTTGGTCAGTTTTTTCCACAATAACTGTACCGTAATGTGTTCTTCTGGAAGTAATAATGTCAATAAACTTACACGTTAACATAATCATGCAAACTTACTGTTTTCGTACATTCTGTATATTACATTGCGAATTACGTTTTCATTAAAACTTTCTACATTCGTAACAGGTTTACTACGCTTACGTTTTTTAGATCTAAGAATCTCGTTGTTAGCAACCGCTGTAGATACAGAACTAATTGTAGATATACCAACATTTAGTGCTGCAGCAACTCTTTAAAAAAAGTATGTAGGTATGTATGTATTACCACAATTTTAATATTATGTAGGAAGGTACCTCTCGCACAGCATTTACTTATATCAATGGACCATCATTATTTCGTTCAAGCTCAAAATACTTAATTAAAGAAGCAATGAGCCACGACTTCCTAAAAACTTCTTAGGCATAATTATTAAACATAAAAAACGCCAAATGTTTGTTATACGTACAGTTTTGTATCAAAAATAATTGTAGAAAAAAATTAATACTTTGACGTAAAAAACACAAATTAATTTTGACAGATGCCAACAACGCTGCAACTGTATTAAGCACACCAATAAATTGACAAAAAAAAATTCCATAAGACAATTCGGTATTTATTTAATTTTTACTATAAATAGGGTGGTATGAATTTTACGTCATCAATGACGTGCATCGAAAGTTAGCTTGCGAGAACTATACCTACTTTTACATAAACCGGACCAACATTCAAATTAAGGAATTGAAAAAATAAACAGTTATTTTATAACAAAAAACAAACATCGTTGTTACTTATTAATTATTCCATAAGAAAAATTGTTTATAAATTATAGTAACAAACGCTGCATATTCTTATAACCAAACATTACTCTGGGTCTGATAAGCCAAGTTTATACATCCTACATACAAAAATAATGTAACTATCAGAACAGGCATTTCAATAAATTACATTAATAGTTAAAATTTAGACGTAACAAATACTTTTTAAATAATTTTGCAAATGTAATTTCGGCACTTTTATTCAAAACATTTATTACCTAAAAATTTGACGATATAGTATGACCTATGTTTATTAAAAATAAATTGTTATTCAAAATTAGAAAAAAGTGTTTGTTTTTTAATTCGCACAAAAAATATAAAGAAAAGTTGGTTTTATGAAACGTTTATTTGAGAGTAATATTTAAAAGCCTTTTCGTATTATTTGAGAAATACATACAAAATTATGTAATGGTAATCACGATAACCTTAGGATATATTTACAGGTATAAATACGATTAATACTATTAGAATGTGACTGAACGTGCGGTATTGCTCATTTTAGGGACATTTCCAATGACTATGTTGTTTACTGTTTTATGACCAAATTGTTATTGGTAAGATATTTTGATCAATTTTGTGTACATTTGATACGTTTTGTATTTCTTAATTGTAGTCTGAAGATGGCTTAATGTTTTTTAATAGCCGAAACACGTTACGCATTTAATAATTAAATACAATTTTTGATTATTGGAAGACTATATTTACCTACATTTAATTATTTAATTAAAATATTAGGTTTTGAACCCAGACAACGCGTATTGTAAAAATTTGGCTAAAAATTTTGTTAATAGTTTTAGTGTTACGTTCTCAAAAAATTGTGGTTAAATATTTAATTAATGTCGAATTAGTAGGTCGTGAAAATTATATGTTTTTGAACAATGAACATCAAAATGCATTTATTAGTGACGAAGAAAAGGATGCAATTGTAAACGCAAAAGCAAATCTACATTAGTGTTAACTTTTGTTATATCTGTATTTGTGCGCATCATAGTCACAATCGGCAAAAGAA
Source organism: Aquatica leii (assembly GCA_035610365.1). Lineage (NCBI taxonomy): Eukaryota > Metazoa > Arthropoda > Insecta > Coleoptera > Lampyridae > Aquatica > Aquatica leii. The sequence goes on along the minus strand of CM069433.1, from coordinate 29,728,642 downwards.
GTGTGGACGAAGTTAAAAAGCTTTTATGACGACAATGCATTTCAAAGAAAGATTGTGTTATTGCGCATTCTGATACCTTTACTACAGTTTTGTTGAAAACAAAGTTGCTTGTTAGGCAAGTACGCAGTAACAGTGAGAATTCTACAGGTGTGGTTGCAGTTACTGCCAAAGAATTTGCAAAGAAATCGAAAGAAAACAACAGCAATATTGACAAGATAACATGTAAAAAAAATTGACCAAAATTACAAGACTTGTTGGATTTGGAGGAGACCATGAGAGGACAACAGATAGGATAGATAGTAGTAGGGAAAGTAAAGATGTGGTCGTTGGCGTATGCGGATGACATAGTGTTGGTGGCTAAGGAGGAAAAAAAATGAAGGAGATGATGAAAACGCTGGAAAGAGACACATAAAAGGAAATTGAATTAAATACGGAGAAAACAAAAATAATGGTATTTAGTAACGGAGGAGTAAAAAGAAAAAGAGAGGAGTGGAAATGCAGGAAGAATGCAACAAGTGAAGAAATTCACATACCTGGGTTACACAATGACGCAGGATAATAAGGAGGGAGAACACATAAAGGAAAGAGTGAGGTAAGGAAACAGGTTATAGGACAAGTGTGGGGTGTGGGCAAAAGGTTGTTTGGGGTGAGCATAGGAAAAAGAAGGCTGATGTATAAAAATTAATAAAAATTGTGGTGATATATGGGGGGTGGAAAAAGTATAAAGAGGTGGAAGGGTTACAGGAAAAAAATTGGGTATTAGAGCTAAACAGAGAAACATCGGGGTATATTATAAGAACGGAAGTGCATGCAGAAAAAAATAAGGGTAGAGACAAGAAAAAGGGCTATAAAATACGAGGAAGAACTGAGGGAAAGAACAGAATGCAAAATACTACAGGAATGTTGAAAAGAGATAAAGGGAGAAAAAGTAAGTACAGACAAGATATAATAGCGAAGGCTTCCACGGCCGGAATCTATACTAACATTAGAATGTCTTCCGGGTTTGGACCGTGTCATATTTGCAACCGAAGCTGCCAACGCTTCGCCCACTTTCGTAAGGGGCTTCATCAGGCCGTGAGATAAATCGCAAAAGTCAAACAAGCAATCGAAATCTAACTAAGAACTTCTCAAAAGTTAGGTTATCCACTTGTGAAACAAGCCATAACCTAAACTCTGAAAAGAAAGAAAGAAAACGATAACCTGAAAAAGCAAACGAAAATCTAACAAAGAACCACTACCGAGTTAGGTAATCAACTTGTGAACCAAACCAGATTCTAAACTCCGTAGAAGTGACTTAAGAAGAAATAGTCTCCGTATTTAAAGGAAAAGGATCGTCACGGATGGTTAAGCTCGACCCTGATTGGGTTACGGTTGCTAAGGGGCGTGTTTTTGATAAATGACTAATAACCGGGAACCAAAGAGGGGATAGTTTGAAACCATGATCGCCATTGAAGTTATTGGGGTGTTTGATGATTTCTATGCTTTCTCGGAATCCAAACCCGGAAGACATTCTAATGTTAGTACAGACAGGAAAGAAAAGAAGAATATTATAAAAGAAACGGGTACGCGAAAGAAGAAGTAGAGATATTTAGGGAACAGGGAGTAGGGGCAAGAGAGGAAATAATAAGGAGAGATAGGGACATAGAAAAACAAGAAAGATGAATATCAACAACGATACTCAAACCGACGTTTTTCAGACAAGCAAACGTTCAGTAGAACCTTTACAACTCATTGAGGATTAACATCAGCGTTCTCTAAACCAATTTATGAAAGAGACTTATACAAAGCAACAATGTTGCAGAAGTGATTGAGGTTGTTGAAAATGATTCTAGTAGTAATACAAGAAGAATTTCTGCGAACAAACTAGGACAGCTGTGCATGACACTTTGCAAATAAACGGGCTGCATTCTTATGATTACCAACCGATACAAGAACGTCTACCCGCAGATCTTTCACACAAAGTTCATCTTTGTGAATGGTGAAGTAATCATTTACTTACTTTTTGTTACAAAACTACATTTACAATAGATATAAATAACATTTTTTATAACGAAGATGTGTGGGATATCAAAACATTTGTTAGTGTTTGAGAAACCCATTTCCAAAAAAAATGGGATGGAGTAATTAATAATAAAGTTATTGGATCACATTTCTTTAACGGACATAGAACAGCAAAATGTACCGGCTTTTTTGAAAAACAAACTACCTTTATTACTTGAGGACATTCCTCTTCAGATAAGAAAAGCGATGTTTTGATTACATGATCGTGTTTTGACCCTGTTCAAAAAAAAACTTTGTCGTTAACCATGGCACTAAGCCAAATATACTATTTGTCAATTTTTTTCTATAGCTTAAGAACCTTTCTGCTCTTCGATAGAACAAAAAACGTATATCAAATTTAACTTTAAAGCCGTTGTCAGGTGGTCGAGCCGAATTGATAATATAACGCCTGTTAGATGCAAAAGATGTTGATAAGAGCAACGTCTTAATAACAGTTACATAAATAAGGAATTTGCCGGTGCTTAATGAAGATGGTCGTGAGTTAAATCCAGAAATCCTTGAATAATTTGTAAAACCCAAAAATGAGAAAATAAAAGCCAAAATAAAAAAAGTGCCAGAAAAGTTTATAGTTAAAAAAGGGCTTCTGTTAAATACACTTCAAATAGAACTTACTTTATCAAAGCTTATAACACTAAAATCTGAAATTGTTAAATTTACACAAACGCAAAAGTCGACAGATTAAAAGTTTCGTTACAGTTTAGCTATTTAACAAAAATTAAAAAAATTAAATAAGTTAAATTAAATTCAAACCAGTAAGCATAACAAAAATAAAACAAAGTAAAATATGACACTTACTACATGAGTTAAATGAAATTAAATTAGTAACAAAAAAATTAAAAAAAGAACAATATAAATATGTAGATTATGAAAGTTAATAAAACACAACAAATTGTTCACAAAAAATAATACTAAATAAATGTTCCGTAAACTACAATAACAATATCAAAAATATTAATACTAACGTCCGGTAATATTAATTTGTCGGGTTTGAGGTCTATATAAAAAAATTTAATAGTTACATAATGTCAAACAAACGACAACAACAAAGTAAATGTAGTAAAATCGAAAGTTTACTTAATGGAGCGGTAAACAAGCTTTATTTTAGATAAAATCAAAGCTTTTGAAGCACTTAAGTTTGCAAAAATTCAAATCACAATTGATTCTCGACGGTTAGTATAAATTCCTTAATTTGATGACGTAGTTTCACAGATAACTAGTTCTTGATTGGTCGGAAAGCCTTCAGGTGTTGTTGGGTGGTCTATAAGAATGCCTTGGGTTTATCAGAAGATTTTTAAACCGCCATGAAAGCAAAATTGAATTGTGTCACATACCCACAATTTTCTCATTACGATACTAAACTTGGGGTCAAATGAAACGTCGAGATCGTAAAAGATACGAAACAGGATAATTTTCAAAAACTTAAACTTTACCTCTTCCACACTTCTACAGACACCATCGAGATGTTAAGAGTTAAAAACAACCCACAAAAAGTACATTATTCAGTCGAAAGTTACTGAGGAAATTCGTTCTTAAAAAAACAAAATCAATTTTTTTATAACCACTACTTTATTTGAGAATTGTAACGTAAAATAATCAATAGACATACAATGCAACAAACTTAAATCAAAACGGAATAACACGTGTCCCTAGCCAATTTTTCTCATGACGAAAAATGCAACAATAACAAAATATAAATAATTCTCTTAACTTAGTTAAAATAGACAAACGACCATAATATTGGTTTTTTTTTTAATCTCCGAAACTAAATATATAAACAACAGTTGGAAGTAATAAATCAAGAAATGCACTTACAACTTATGACAATAAACTCGACCAAAATGACACAACTGCAAATGCACTAAATACGTACTTAAAAATTAAGAATAATTTGAAAACCTTAAATACTCTCTACAATGTCACAAAAGAGATGAAATGCATGTCAATAAATATAACAACGCTAAATACCGGGTCTTTCACGAAAGAATATGTCCAGAAATCAAACGACGCCAACGGTTACAACTCTTTGAGATATCAACGATGTTTTTTTAAATAATTTCTGTGCAAAATTTTGATAATGCTGCATAAAATTTAGCTTGCTAAAAAGATTAAAAAAATGAAATTACTATGCATGATGCTTTTATGGCTTAATCTTTTAAGCAAAGTACAGTTTTCAAAATTTCCCAAACCAAAATTTTAATATTTTGCAAGCGTGTGATAGTTTAAAACATTTGATTTTTTTTTTAATTGTTCAGGTAACAGTTTTAATGATTTATTAGTAGAAGCTAGAAAACTCACGATGTGATTATAATTTCATCCAAAATTTAAAAATGCAGCGTTTTAAGTAAGAAAACAAATTAGTTATATGTTATAACGATACATTTTCGAATTTTGCGGTTATTAGATCCAACTACCAAGTTACAGCGATCTGTATAGCACTAATGATTCCAGATTTATTTGTGGGCTCATTAACCACAAGATAGTGTTGACCACAACTCGTTAATATGCATCTCATGTTTATTTCTATTAAAGTTTTCACTATTCCGGTAAGTACAAAATTATTATTATAATTTATGGTTTCTAAGCTGAATTTGCGAAAGCCAAAAAAAATTATACTATATTATATATAACAGGGTTTGTTATTTTTTTATTAATATGTAGAGCACAACAGCGCTAGACCGACATTCTTAATATGCAGTATATTCCAAAACTGACTACGAACTTATCAGTTGGTAAATAATGTTTATAAGTTAAATATTGTAAATCAAAGTATTGGTTTGGCAGATCTGGTTACATTACGTGATGTGTGGTACAGCCGATACGATTTAAAGGTTAGAGATGAGAACTTTTTTAAGATCTTGGTTTTACAGTAGACTGTTTTATGTACACGTTTGGCACAATTAAAAAAAATATCTCATTCTCGTTCAGTTCTTTTGCATTTCATTTACTTTTTTCCTAATAATAATAAGTAATAACAAAAGGGAGAAAGGGATGAATAAAAGAGAGAGAGAGGAAGAGGAAAGAGAAAGGCAACAAATATTTGAAAAAGGAAAGAAAACAATAAGATCACCAGACGTTAATAAGATATCGGAGGAGAACGAAGGAAAAACCTCAAGAACAGAAGGAGGAAGGAAAGAAATGGAAAAGTTAAAAGAATTAATGAGAGAAATGATGAAACAGATGGAAGAAAATATGCAAGGAATAAGACAAGAAATCAAAGAAATGAAAAAAGAAATGGGAGAAAGAGAAAAGAAGTGGGAGAAAGAAAAAGAGAAACTGGTGAAGAGAATAGAAAAGCTGGAGAAAAAGCGGAAGACGAGGAAAGATGGAAAAGAAAAAATAATATCGTGATAAAGCGGTGGAGAAGTGAAAAACCACAAAAAGATTTAGCAGTGATGCTGGAAGAAATATTAAATGTAAAAGTAGAGGTGAAAAAAGTGACAGTAATAAACAAAGAGAAGAAAAATGAGATGGTGGTGGCGGAAATCGGAGGATGGGAGGAAAAACAGAAGGTAATGGAGGAGAAGAAGAAATTAAAGAATACAAGAATATATATAAGTCACGATTTAACATGGGAGGAAAGAAAGAGTGCAAAGAGAAATAATGAACATAGCGATGGAAAGAAGAGCGGAAGGAAAAAGAGTATGGGTAGGGTACAGAAAAATGGAGATAGACGGAGACAGATACATATGGAACGACAAGGATAGGGGCCTGTGCAGAGAAAGAGAAGAGAAAGTAGGGAACCAAAAGGCAAAAACTAAAGGGCAAAGGGGGTGGCAAAAGAGGGAAAGTTGACGAAAAGGCAAAGAAAAGGAATAATGAGAGATGGAAATGGAAAAGAAAAAGAAGGGAGAAAAAAAAGTAAGGAAGAAACACGGGGGGAGGTGAGTGAGCTGAGAGTATTGTTTTGGAACGTAGCGGGAATAAAGAACAAAGAACAAGCTTTTTGAGAGTACATCAGAGAACATTATATAATGGGATTACAGAAAACATGAATAGAAGAAAAAGAATGAGAATGGTGAAAAAAGAGTTGCCATTGAGTAGGTGTTGCAACATGCAGAAAGAGAAAAGAAAAAAGGGAGAGCAAAGGGGGGTACAATAACGGGAATAAGAAAAAAATGGTTGAACCAGGAAAAGAAGGAGAAAGTGCAACAGAGAAGAGGAGTTGTAGAAAGAAACATGCAGTGGGGAAAAACAAAAATAAAAGTGGTGACGGTTTATAGCAGTAGAATGAAAGAGACAAGGAAAAACTTAAAAGAGATGATAGATGAGAGGGAAGAGGGATTGATAATAGTAGGAGGGGACTTCAACGCAAGAATAGGGGAAGAGGGGGGAATACAAGAAAAAAAAGAGACGTGAAAGAGACAAACAAAGGACAAGGTGATAAATAAAGAGGGAGAGGAACTGCTGGAATTGTGCAACGAAAAGGGTGGGAAATAATGAACGGGAACAGAGAAGATGACGGAAAGGGGGAATTTAGGTACATAGGAGGAAGGGGAGAATCAATAATAGATTTTGTAATGACAAATGAAGAGGTCGCAGAAAAGGTAAAGACATTTAAGGTGGGAGAAAGAGTAGAGTCAGACCATCAACCACTGGAATTGACAATGGAAGGAAGGGAAAGAGAAGAGAGAGAGGAAGATGAGAAGTACATAAGTAAAAAAAAGTGGACAGAAGAGAGTATAAAAAGATATAAAGAGAGAATAGGGAAAACGGTATGGATAGGGAAGGAAGGACAAGAAAAAGTAGAGCAAATGAGAGAGATGATGGAGAAAGCAACAGAGAGAGTCAGATTTAGAAAATGGAAGGGGGAAAAAACTGAATGGAAGAAATGGTGGAGGAAGGAATGGAAGGGAGGAAAGAAAAAGGGAAGAAGAGCATTAAGACAGTGGAAAAAAGGGAAGAAAGAAAAAGAAGAATACAAAGAAGCAGTAAAAATATACAAAAAAACATGCGATAGAAAGAAGGAGGAAAACAAAAAGAAACAAGAGGAGCAGATTAAAGGAATAAAAACGGAAGAAGATGTATGGAAGTACCTAAAGAAGCAGAGGAAAAAAACAGGACGACAAAGGGAATAAAAATTAAAGAATGGGAGATATATTTTCGGAACCTATTGGGAGAGGAAGAACAAAAGCAGGAAAAAGAAAAAAGGACAGACGCGGTACTCAGACATGAAGAAGGAGATAGGGATGGAATAAGGGAGGAAGAAGTAATAGAGGCGATAAAGAATATAAAAAAGGAAAGGCGACAGGAGAAGATGGGATACAAGGAGAAGAGTGGATATACGGGGAGAAAATGTAGCAAAAAGGATGAGGGAAATAATAAACAAAATATGGAAAGGGGAAGGATTCCCAGAGAGGTGGAGAGAGGGATTAATATGCCCAATACATAAAAAGGCGAAAAAAAAAGAAAGTCAAGAATTATAGAGGGGTAACATTACTGAGCTCGGCATACAAATTGTACGCGACAATACTGCAAGAAAGATTACAGAAGGAAATAGAAGAAAGAAGTTTGGTACCAGACGGACAAGCGGGATTCAGAAAAGGGAGAAGGGCGATAGACAACATATATATAATGAAACACTTAGCAAATAAAGAACTAGAAAAAAAAGAGGGAAAATGGTAGCACTATTCGTAGACCTAAAAGCTGCTTTTGACAAAGTGAATAGGGAAAAGCTGTGGGAATATATGAAAAGAAAAAAAATCAATGAAAGATTAATACAAAGAATAGAGGAAATATACGAAGAAACGAGAAGCAGGGTTAAAGTGAATGGGGAAGAGATTGAGAAATTCATAACAAAGAGAGGGTTGAGGCAGGGATGCCCACTGAGCCCAAGCCTGTTCTCGGTATATACGGGGGATCTGGAAGAGACAATGAGAGGACAACAAACAGGAGGGATAGTGGTAGGGAAAGCTAAGGTATGGTCGTTGGCGTATGCGGATGACATAGTGCTGGTGGCTCAGGAGGAAAAGGAAATGAAAGAGATGATGAAAACGCTAGAAAAATATATGAAAAAAAAAAGAATTGGAAGTAAACACGGAGAAAACAAAAATAATGATATTTAGAAAAGGAGGGGGGAAAAGAAAAAGAGAGGAGTGGAGACGGAGTGATGAGAAAGTGCAACAAGTGAAGAAATTTACATACCTGGGCTACACGATGAAACAGGATAATGAAGAGGGAGAACACATAAAGGAAAGGGTGAAGAAAGGAAACAGGCTAATAGGACAAGTATGGGGTGTGGGGGAAAGGATTTTCAAGATGGATATAAAAAAAAGAAAATTGCTGTTCGAAAAATTAATAAAGGGGTTGGTAATGTATGGAGCGGAAATATGGGACTGGAAGGAGTGGAGGGAGGTAGAGGGGCTACAGGAAAAATACTGGAGATGGGTGTTAGGATTGGACAGGGATACACCGGGGTATATTGTGAGAGAGGAGGTTCAGATAGAAAAAATAAGGATTGAGACAGGAAAAAGAGCAATAAAATACGAGGAAGAAATGAGGGAAAGAACAGATTGCAAAATTCAGCAAGAATGTTGGAAAGAGATAAAGGGAGGGAAAGTAAAGTACGGGCAGGAGGGCAGAGAAGAGTATTACAAAAGAAACGGGTACGCGAGTGGAGAAGTGGAGAGATTAAGAGAAGAGGGGGTAGGGACAAGAGAAGAAATAATAAGGAGAGATAGAGACACAGAAAAACAAGAAAGATGGACAAAGATAAAAGAGAGCAGATATAATAGGAATTATAAAGATATCAAGGGTGAAGGGGTGCCGGAATATTTAAAAGACAGTGAGATTAAAAGCAACAAAAGGAAAAAAATGGTGACAAGGTTCAGATGTGGCAACGAGGAGTTTGGGAACAAATATTGGAAGGAAGAACCAGAAAAGTTGTGCAGGCTATGTGGAGAAGAAATGGAATATCTGAACCACATGAGAAAGAGATGCAGGGAACTAAGAGAAGAGATGATGAAAACAGTGGATATCTTAGATGAAAACGGAAAAGGAGCGGAATGGATGAAGGAAGTATGGAGCAGGAGGAAAAAGTTAAGGGGGGAGAAGGGATAAGAAAATGTAATATATATGTATAGACAACACGACCAAATTTGTAAGCCAAATGGCAATGAATAAAGTTAAACTTATATTATACTTTTTTCCTAACAGCTGGCTATTAAAACAATTGCTCTTAAAAATCACTTGACGGCTTATAATTTGTGTTTGGTGGTTACATCTAATCTTTGTTTGTATTTCAAAATTTATTGCTTTTAAATGTTGTGTTCACTTTAAAAACTTGCATTCTAGTTTGTGATTATAAATTTTTGTTATGCAAATTATTTGTCGCAGTGCATATTCTCTTAATTTTTTATGAATTCATTCGATTTTTTACTCTTAGTATTGTACTATTTCATCAAGGTTTTCAGTAATATGTGTTAATAACATCGTTTTTAGTATTGCAGTTATATTTATAATTTTAATTTTTTGTTTAGATTAACCAATGTAACACGCATTGCAATACGTACAGTCTAACTAGTACACTACATAATTTTTAATTCTTATTTGGTTCTACCTTTAGTTTTACTGTGCAATGTGTTGTAAATCTTGATATTATTTGTTTTTAAAATCAAAACGATTTTTAAGTTCAGCATGGACATTTACAATTTTGTAGTAAATAATATTACTGTTAAGGTAAGTGGATGATAGTTGACTATTATTAGTCGTGTTAGTATGTAAATGTATTTTTTACGTTGACAACATCGCAAACGCTAATATCCGTTCGTTAGTGTAGTTACTTAATGGGCGAAAAAGCTCTAGTGTGGCAAAATGAAAACTAGAAATTCACATAAAGCTAAGTGTTGAAAGTCAATTTATATATATTAGAACGAGTACGCGACAGGTAAAGAAGTCGTTTAAAAACTCTTGAAATTCAGTCAGAATTGAAAAAACGATATTAAAGATAATGTCAAATTTGACAGATTTAGTAATAAATGCAGTATCAACATTATATTTTTGGTGTTTTTTTTATTTTTTCAAAAAAGGGCGTGCGGCCTCGCGTCGCATTAGCGTTCGTTATGCTATGATATACTTCTCGACGCTTGTTACGTAAATTATTATTATTTGTTATGTTTTTAGGATAGCGGTTTTTTTGTCATTATGTTCTGCAAGATGTCGTATACTTAAATTTATAAAATTACTTTTCATAGCGTTATCAATTATAATTATTATAATTATTATATTATAAGTGTGAATGTTTTGATAAGAAATGAATGATTTTATTAGAGGTTAAAGGTTTGGTGTATCAATCACCAACATTAGTGTCAATAGTAGTATACTTTATAAGCTTAACACAAATAATAGTGTTATGCTCTATTTTATAAGTAAATTTTAGATGTGGATCTTAATTATCATAATCATAATATTAAATTTTTTTTTCAGGTAAACCTACATCTGTTCAAAGAAACATCATAAAAATGTAAGTGTATATGTTATTTTCCTTTCTACATTGTAAATCGTGTATTGCAAGATTTTTTAATATACCAAACTCAAGCTGCATATGTTGGTCCAAATTATTGAATATACAAGTTGTCAGTTAAACATTAAAATTTTTATCAATGTAATCAAACTTTATTAACCGTTTTTGATCGTTTCACAATTTTTTTTATAGAGGAGTTAGATTACATAATACCATATTTGTAAAATTGAAGCAAATAATTACTCTTAAAACCAACAACATAATTAACGCTAAAAATTGTCATTTGCGTATAGGTATGAACGCGCAATGTAATTTGGCATTTTATTATCTATGATTATAGTTTAGTATTTCCATTTTGGCGTGTTTGTAAATGTAAATTTTTTTGCTAGAATCTATCTCAAAATTAAAAATGACATGCGTGTGCAGCAAACGATTATAAAAATAACCAATTTTTAGTCCACGAAGACGACTGAAAGAAATAAAACTTGGATCTAACGAAAGTAAAGCACCACGACGAGATACACTTCTGATTTTTCTTTTTTTGTGGAAACAGCATTTTAATTTTTGGGACAAGACCTGTTAAATTTGCGATTGCACTTTTTCTTCTTGCGTATGTGCGCTGGACAATAAACCCTAACACTTTTTCTCAAATTTAAACAATACGTAAGCAATTTTTTTGTTTTGCAATACTCTTTTATGGATTACTGTGATGTAATTTGGATTATGTATGTATATTTAATTTATTGTGCAGTTAACACTAAAGTTTATGTTGGTTCAGCTAAAGCTTCAAAGCTTATGTACTTCAAAGATAATGCAGTTAGCATCGTGAAATTCTCGTATCGTATTTAGTACTAAAGTCGCCGCTTTTTTCTTTATCAAAAAACTTGTAAAAACGTGTACTATAGAGATTTGTTCATCACTTTCTCGTTAAAGCTGTCGATTTTCGATATGAATAATTTTTCAATGAAAAGCTTGGACACAGCCGTCAAACGATGTTGCGATGTTAAATTTCAAAGAAAAGTCTAATTCTTTTTAAAGTTGAAAAACATCATTCGGCTTTGGATGTTGACATAGGTATTGTTGCTGCCATTTCTAATAATTTGTTTGCTTCTTTGAATGTTTCGTCTAAATTATTTTGCAGTAAAAATTTCAAAAGGGTTAAATCGTCATATAACTCTCTACAGTCGTTTCTTAAATAAATAACAGAAAATTCTATTTAAAACGCTCATTTTCAAGAGTAGGATAACCTAGGCATGTAGTTGTTAACTTGTCGTCATAAAACAGAATATTCTCCTAAATGCACAGAATAAAAAAGAGATGCAGCTAGTAGACGATCTTTAAACACAGTTATTGGGTAAGTCTTGTTCTAGTAGAGAATCTACAACTACGTTCCACAAGGTAGTTCCGAAAACCGATCCTTGTGGGCATCCTTTGGTCAGTCGTTTTGTGTAGGAAGAACCAGAAACGTTCGAGCAACTTAATAAATAGATAAAAGATCGGGATGTAATTCGGGCTTGGTAAGGATCGTCGTTTGCTGGATCGTTGCCTAGGAACAAGAAACTAACTATGGACTTGATTGTGTCGAGGTCTGTGAGAGTGTATCTGTCACTTTTACGAACGTTGTAGCATGGTTGGATAGCAAGGAACTTTTGTGATGATATCAAACTAAGACTACTTAAAAATTATATCTGGAGTGTGCTTCTATTTGGTGCCAAATATAGGACATTGACGAAAGCGTCCACAAAAAAACTTGAAGCCTTTAAGATTTGGCTATTCAGTGGAATTCTAAAAAATTTCTGGTTTGATCACGTCTCTAACAGGATAGTTCTAGAAATGCTTCAAAAATAAACCAAAATAATGGACATAATTATAAAACGCAAACAAGGATATTTTGGACACATAATGAGGAACCAAAAAATATATGACTTGCTCCAGTTGATACTCCAAGAAAAAGTTCTAGGCATAAGAGGTGTTGAAAAACGCAGAATCTGATGGCTGAAAACCCCTAAAGTTTGGTTTTCTACACGAGGACTGTTTAGAACAGTAGTTAGTAAAGTTCAAATTGCTTTGTTTGTTGGCAACATCCGGAACGGATAAGCACATTCAAAAAAAGAGTTCATAGGAACATATTTAATTGTACATTTAGTTGAACCAAAAAGTTTTTCTCTTCATTTTGAAATTTAGAAAGTATCTGTATTCGCTTCAGAAAACTATACTCAAGTGTAATTATTTTTCGAGCAAAGTTCAAAGCGTTTTGAGATTTTGTTTAAACTTAATTACTATCCTGAAGAACCAATTGAACAAAAATTGCTTTAAGTACCAACGCAGCTAATTGGGTTTGCACTGCATCAGATGTGTTATTTATATTTTATTAATTTATATCTGCGGGTGACAAAATATTATTATTTTCAACATACACGATTTCTAGAAACGTTGATAAATTATAGTGGGTGCTAAGAACCCACAAAAACATTATTTTGGATTTAAAAAGGAACTCGAACCAACAAACTCGGCGCCTATGGATTAGTGATGCGACAGACGTCTGCTTCCGCAACTGCGGAAGTTCTGTACCTTTTTTTGACATTCGTTTCTGTTTCTGCTTCCGTAACTTTTATAACGGAAATTTGAACAAAACTTTACGACCGTAAAAGGAAAGCGCGCGAATGGTAGATGAGTGTGCTTAGGACCCGAAATTTGTTTAACGCGTCACTCATACAGCATACCTTCCCCCAGGAGGTGCCGAACTCAAATGGAGTCTAACCTACGTCATCAAAGATTATGAATTCATCATTACAAGTGTTAGAATCTATGTTATGACTCGATTACAAATAACGAGAATGACAATCTACTTTTGGAGACACAGTCATAACTACAAGAGTACAAAAAAACTTTTGTCTTTGCACGAGGATTCCCTTATGTCGTGGAAATTAAATTCATACAAATATACTAATGTTTTGCCATTAGTGCGCCAATATTTATCAGCTCCTCCCAGCAACGTCGCCAGTGTGCAATTATTTAGTGGAGCTGGTTTTATATATGAAGAACACCGGAACAGATTGTTAGGTGTAAAAGCGGCCAAAGTGCTTTTCATAAATATAATTTACCATTACTTAATTTTGAATATTAGTTTTATTAAAAATTGTATTTGCCTAAAATTGTGCTTTTTCTTCCATGTATTAAACGTCCGCTTCCGTATCCGTTTCTGTTTCCGCTAAAATTTACTTTTTACATCTGTTTCCGTTTCTGCTTCCGTTTTGACACTTTTGTTGCATCACTACTATGGATCCAAATGTAGAGTATGGAACGGTTCGGCTACCTTTTCTTCGCAACCAAGTATGCGCAACGACTCACAAAGTTTTTCACAAAATAATGCGTATTGTTAAACCAATGAACTGATTTTATAGCATCTAACGTACGCTTCCAACTCGGATAACCTTTATCATCATGCTACATTTTTACTACTCTCCATCTCACATCTCGAGGAATAACGATTTTTGGTTCGTTCTTAATAAATCTACAAATCTTATCGTCTTCTTGAGTATAGCATTTTTCGATGTCTTTGTCTATTATTTGTTTTGCAACAGATCATCCACAATTGCGCATAATTTTTCTCTTTCAAACATAGATAAGCGGTACGGTTTGTAAGTGATTGGCACCGTCGATGTTAGTTCGATGAGCATTTCCAAACCAATATTGCTTAAAACCGTGTTATTTTTGTTAAAGCATTCCAAAGATTTGTAAATTATATTATATCTTGCAGACGTCTCTTTTTGTCTTCATTGATGCCAACACCTGTTTGCGTAGTAACTTAGTTCATTTTTAAACCTTCTGCGATACATGTTTAGGAATATCTATTCCTTGGAGGTTTATATTTCTGATTTTTCTATCCCCATCCTGTTGTGAATCTTTATTTCATTAGCTGGTGATATTAAGATGAGACCGACTCTATATTGTTCGGAAGGATTTGACCTTAACGTTTCCACTACAATTTATTTTCACCCTCAACATGCGGTAAATGTTCAATTAAATTTGTTTTTGCTAACGTAAGCGATTTCGGAGCTATTGTCGTTGGTCACAGGTAGTGGTGGAGAAAAGTCGATAGCACTATCGATAACTATCGATAGTTAAAAAAACTATTATCGCTATCGATATTCCCATGATCAGTATCGATAGAGAACGATTGTGGTAATAAAAAATAAAAAACCAATAATTTTCTTAAAGATTTTGATAAAATACATATTAGAGTAAACTATGCGTTTAAAACTTGTGCGGTTTGGTAATTACAAAGACCTAGCATGATGTAGGTTGGTTTTTGCTACTTTTCTCTCACTAATGTAAATAAATCTAGCTTGTGCAGAATTAGTAATAAAATCACACACTTCTAAGGCAGTAATACGGTGATCAAGTCTTCAGTAATTATGGCATAAATATTAGTACGAACGTGTGTGATGTTTGTCGAAATTATCGATAGAGTTCCTTACTTAAATTGGGTCAGTTTCTTTCTTCTGCAACTGATTAAATAAGATTTCGACATCGGGCTTTACATGATAAAATAACCAAAAAACAAACAGAATCTTCTAACATACGACGGATAGAGGAAGCTGCACTGCAGACGTTTGCATTATTGAATTGTTCACTTTTTCTTCCATGTATTCAATAAGAAAATTTGCATTTTCAAATACGACATTGATCGTCTTTAAATTAAAATTTCCGCGAGTCGAAGCATTTTTACTCGCTGCGGTGAGTTGTCGAAGTATGCAGGAATTTCATGCAGATTTTCAAAAAACACACGCAATTAAGAATTTATAGAATCAGATTTGAACACAATTAGATTTAATTGATGTGCGTAACAGCGAACAAAATAAGCACAAGGATAGTTCTGTCTAATTTTTGCTTAAAACCCTGCGTCACATTTTGTAGGTTTTAAGTCTTTCCAAAAACGTTCAATCGGTTCACTATCTAGAATATATCTCAAAATTATCACTAATTGAGTTTTTCCAGACCCAGACACATCTGTTGTATTGTCCGCTATAATTGCTATACATAAAGCTTTCTTAATTTCTAAAATTATTTCTTCATGGCATACTTATAGTATGCAATCTAAAAGCTCATTTTATATTTCTTTTGAAGTTTCTTTAAATACAGAAGCATTTTGTGGGTGTTTGCTTAAAGTTGCATCAAGCTCAGCATAAAAATTAATTAAACCACGAAATATCCTCACGTTTTGGGAGGTTTCAGTAATGCCCGCGTAACGCTAATTCAAAGGCCCCACAAAACGTATTTGTTTTTTCTCATCTTGTGATTATGTTTTTGTACACTGATCCAATAAACTGAATCAAGCTGTGCTCCAACATTATTTGTTCCTAATAGGGCTAATTCCATGCTATTATGAAGATGACTATTGGAGTTATCAAGTTTTATTTTTTTAGTTAAATGTATTAAATCTCCGTCTATGCTTTATCGTCGTCGAACAATAAACATGGAAAGCAAAATAAAGCATTTTTTGTTGCATCCACGAATCCAGTCGTTGCTCTAATAAATTTTTCTGGTAAATTGCCGCTTATATGATTTTGAGCTACTAACATCTGCAGTTTCGATAGTCATATCAGACCCACCTTTATTTTGTCACTAACAATTAACAATTTATAAATAAATACTAAGAATTAGAAATACTATAGAAGGTTTAAAAAGTTTAAAAAGTGATTGGAGAACTACCTCGTGATGACCAATAATGTATTCACTGCCGCAACGCAGAAAGCTGACCTAAAGAATTCGTTTGATCTACTACTCATCATTGCATAAACTCCTATAAAGTGTCATAATAACTTTTACCAAAGGCGAGTGTTGTGTAACTGACTAAATTAATATATAAATGAATATATTTTAGTAATTGATCAAATCGAAAAAATACATAGATATGTTTCAAAATTTTGTGGCAGTTTTTCAGTCAAACCGTCCTTGGTTAAGTAGATCTTTTACTTTTTTCTTTTTTTTTGTGTATTGGTGGTAAGGAACTTTATAATGTCAGTAATATAAATGAAATACGATGTTAGAGGCAACTCATAGTATAAATTTATTATGGATAAATAATAATATGTAAATTGCTATAAAGATGGAAACGTTGAAACCTGATTTTATACCCGCGTAACTCAAATAAGTTTTAGTAAATCTAGGACTAAAACGACAACGGATAAAATTGTAAAGGAACAATGTCAATGGTTTATGTTTGCTAAGTGAGGTATTTGAGTTGATAAGATCTCTTTATAAACATATTTCTTTGCGATTATTGAGTCAACCGTCTTATTAAGTTTTTTGTCAACTTACGTCTGAACTGTATTTTACTGTTTTTCAAATAATTTGTATTTTGTATATGTCTAATTTTATCATTTCCTCACTTTTTTTAGAGTAAAAAAGTAGTGAAATCAGTGCGTTTGTTGAGTTTTACGTAGATAAAAACATATAAACCATATAAATAATCTTACGTAGAAATATACATTTAAAAAAATGATGTATAGTTGTACGTCTTTTGTTCTTGTTATACTACAAAGTTTGTTTTAATACTTTTTTATAATTATCAAAAATTGGGATATATATATTTCGTTGCATAAGAAGCACTTTCTCCAACTTTTATATTATGTATATTACAATGATACTTTTTTGAAAGTAAAGGTTTTCTTTAATTTTTTACAGTAATTGTTTGTACGCTTTTAATTAAAAGCAATGCGGTAAAAAAAGTAAAAACTGCTTTAAAAGAGAAATATCTATAATTAATTTAAAATTTTATGTTTAAGCGATTCTGCTTATGTAAAACTATTCAATTATGTTGAGTGTACTTTTTATACTAAGTTTAACGTAACTTATTAAGCAAAAGACAAATGATTGTTTAAGTAATCTTACGTAATTATTTGGTGATTAAATACGTTTAGTCCGTTTGTTGTGATTGAAAACGTAACGTAACACGTTGATTGATTAAGAAAAAAATAGCGTTTTACTTTATATTTATTTCTGAATATACTATAGCACTCTATGTACCTATACTTATATACATTGTATAGTCAAGGTTGTTAAATGCTTAAGTAAACAGAAAACTATTACACGTTTGTTATTGTTTTCTATGTGCGGTTGAATATAAATTAGATGATTACAGAAATTATCTAAATGACAGTTTTTTATACTATTATTCATAATTACGTATATAGTAAAGTCGCATACTTAGCACAATAATTATTATTTATAAATGATATTGCACAAACTGATCTTTCGTCAAAGCTGATTTGAATTAAAGTAAAACAAACTTGTATTTTCTATCAGTACTAATTGTTCTTGAATTGTAATTTTATAATTTAATAAAATTATATGAGATTATTAATATTTTAGGCAACAAAATTGAACAAAAAAAACTTTGTTTTTTTTTGTTTCAAGTATATAATTTTTTTATATAACAATTTAGTGTTCGTATAATAATTATTAAAAATTGCATTTAGCATGTTTTTGCTGTATTCAAATTTCTAACATTTTTGTTTTTAGACGGAAGGGTTCTATAATTTTTTTTAACAACACAGGAACAAAACTCCTTTACATTTCAGTTGTAGCAGTTCGAATAATTTCTAGAACAATAAATTACAAAGTCAGTTATTTAATTTTATTAAATTAAAAATGTGTAGTACCTTTACATAACTTACACTTCAAAGAGTTCCAGTAATTTGCATCTATGCTATCAGACGTTTTAGTACAAATGTGTAACAGTATATTGCATAATTATTTAAAAAAAAAACACCTATAAAATCCAAATAACAATCACCGTAGTAAAAAAAATTACTACAATTGCTTTGTAAGTAGGTTTTCTAATAAAAACATCATAGTCGATGCGCACTACTACTTTAAAGTCATTAAACTTCTTTATTAAGAAAAAACTCATTTGCAACGCCGTATCAGATCGTGGCTTATTCGGAAATAGAAATGTAATTTAAAATTTTTAGCAATGGTGTTATATAAAATAACGTTAACTGTGATTGTGTCTTAAATATTTAAATTTATTCTAGATAGATTTTATTTCTAAGAAAAAAGTATTTACTACTAATTTAAATTTTATTCTGAAATTTATTGGTAATAATTTAATTAGCAATAAGCACATTATTTTATTGATACGATACTAATAACATGTTTCTATTCGTTCGTTCTATCCATTTGGTTATTAAATCTTTAAAACTCTAAATGAGTTTAAAATTGTATTTCCAAAAACACAAACCTTTTCCGATTGTGTAATTTTTTTATAATTTAATTAAAATTTTGACTAATGTCAGTCTTCAAAAATAGAAACAATTTAAATATATAAAAAATTATATAAATAATAGTATATTAATAAATTAGTTGTATAAACAGTCTATTCTTGAACTAGAGTGTCTGTGGCACGACGAGCGAAGCGATCTTTGACTTATTTTTACGTTTTTGAAATTTCTAAAATGTTTAGAAATATTTTTTTTTGTTTAACCTACTGCTTTCTCCACTAAGTACCGCGGAAAAACATTTTTTTTTATACGTTTTATTAAACAATTTTTCCGTACATCATATCACCGTAACAATATATGCGTTTATGTGATTCTTATTTTAAGGATTTTTTATTTTGGTTTCAGTTAATGACCGAATCTTCTATTCTTGGTTTTTTTAATTTTGAGATATTGATGTAACTTTCAATATAAGACATTTCAGTAATACCAAATATGAAGAAATTTAGTCAATTGCCGTAATTCCGAAAAAGTCAATACGTTATTTTGTTATGTGTTCACAATACAAAATTTTTATTAAGCGTTACTCCATTTGTAAGGTGCGGTTTTCTGAATCCGTAGTGATGATGTGCCTAAACCACCACGGAAATTGGAAGTAAGGAACACCGAAGTTGTGTTAGCTGCAGTTTCCATTATAAATAACACATCGGTCGCTGAACACTACGTTTAGGTAGAAACGGGAGTTTTAAAATCAGTGGTACAACGCATTCTTCGAAAACAATGTTACAAACCCTACAAACTTCGTTCAGGAACATGAAATGCCAACAGGGATTTCTTGCGTAACGTTGTTTTTACCGATAATACCACATTCACTTTACACAACGCACCTAATACACAAAACTGCAGAATCTGGGCACGTGAGAACCCTAACATAACGGTGGCAGTGCGGACCTAGTATTCACAAATAGTGAATGTGTGGGCCGGATTGTTTCGTGACATAATTCTCGGCCCCTTCTTCATTGAAGACAATATCAATAAGATGTCTTATTTGGAATTGCTCCAGAATTACGAGAGAGAGAGTGGATGATTTGCAGCAAGAAGTTTGGTTCCAACAAGACGGCTGACCGGTGCACTACTCGGGTCATCTTAAAAACAGGATTTATCAAAACCGCACCGATTCTTTAGAGAATTTAAAGATCGCAATCCACGAAGAATCCCAGCAAATTAATGCTCGGCAGATAGCGAATGTATAGTACAAAACGGAAAGCTTTTAGAACATTTAATTTAAGCAAACCATTCTAATCGGTTATTAAATAATATTAAATAATAATACATAAATATTCAAACACAATGATGATTCCCTATTAGTATCTTAGTAACTGTTGTTATTAATGTCAACAATAAAATTCATTTATTGTTATCAATTAAAATGTACCTACCAAAAAATAAAAAATTTCATTTTAACTAAATTTTAAATAATATTTGAATAAATGAGTTTAAAAAAACAATAACACGTTTAATTATGTCTCTTTACTGATAAAAATGAATCGCCGTTCATTAAAAATAATAATCCAACTAAAAAAACATGAACCGCATTGGGATTTGAACCTTTGTACGTACCGGCCATATTACCGCAGTTGTACGCTCTCAACTCTCAACATGTTTATTAATTAATATATATTAACAAAGTAAATATAAACTAGTAAGTAAATATGTACTCATGTGTACATTTTTATATTTCCAGAAATTCCTACTTTTTAGTATTTGTTTCGTGTTATTGGTGAGTATCTGGATTATTTAACCGAACAATAGATTGAACAAATTGTTCGAACAAAAATTAAAGAGATTTATGTCACTAGACCAAAGTGACTATTACTGATACGTTCTTTGCATTTGTATTTTAAACCAAGCTTTTTACCACGCGTTATATTTTTGGAAATATTTTTAATATTTGTTATTGAATTTTGAAAATTATTACGCAAAACGTTTTCTGGTACACATGTTAATCTATATGCTTTAGAATTTCCGGGACACACGGTATGTATGATGTCGATGAAACATGTCACCTTCGGATATATCTCGAGCAGTTTTGTTTTGAGTTTCAATCACTATTGGTTCTTTAGTTAATTAGTTTGGTGCCTATACTTATTAATTCAAATTTTAGCTTTACGTGTACACCGAACTCATCGTTTAGATCTAATCGATCGAGGGAGTATCGCTGTAAATGCCTTTACCTATTTGTCAAGACGATCTGCATCTTTTAAAAGCGTTGACACAAATATAATAATTTTTTGTTTGTAACGTGCTAACGTAACTGCTATGGCTTAATGTGATCTTCAATCTGTCTTAATTTTGACTTTTGCGTAATTAAATTTCAAATTGGAGATTTGTAACTCCACCACGGCTCACTCGACTGTGATAGAATATTATATACCGCTTGTGGATAATTTTTTATTTTCTTAACTTTTAAAACAACAAAAATTTGACTTCTGGAAAGGAAAATCAACAATAGACTCACTACAGAGAATATATATGGCAAAGCATACATGGAAGATCAGGAAAAATCAGAAAAATTAGAGGGCTGATTTTTCTAGATATTAAAAATGCCTTTAACTCGGTTCCGTGGGCCCTTGTTATAGAGAAGAAGAGGGTTAAGAGCATTGACGCTCATATCATTAAAAGTATTACGAGCTATCTGACCGAAAAAAAACGAGCTATCTGACCGTACTATGACGACGAACAGCATAGTCTACAACACCAAATTACATGTGGGATTCCACATGGGTCAATCCTTGGTCCAACGTTGTGAAACCTATTTTATGACTATTTCTTTTCCATCGATCTTCTAAGCCAAGTCTCTCTAACCGCGTTCGCTAACGATCTGGCCATCTTTGGTCAAAAAGATTGCGCACAGGCTCTCCAGACAACGATGAATCAGGCACTAGTGATGGTTGAATAGTGAACGCAAGTGAACAAAGTTTGCGTGGCAATTGCCTTCTCGGGTAAAAGAGAGCTACCCACAATCGAATTTGAGCACGGAGGATTTAAAATTAAAACCAAAAAGAGATTGAAATACTTAGGGATTACCTTCGACAAAAACCTATTGTGGGTCACATATTGAAACAATTGTTGACACTGCAAACTACAAACTAATGGATAACGTAAAAGGGCCTACACACTCAAAAAAGAAATTTATCTTATCCACAATGCAATCTACTATTTTATATGCAGCCCCAGTTTGGACCGAAGTCACTAAAATTTCCCGGTATTAGAATTTTCTAGACAAAACGCAAAGGGAACGTGCGATTCGAATAATTTTTGCCTATCTCATGGTGTCTCTAGAGGCGGCACGGGTGCTAGCAGGAACAACTTTTATTGACCTGTTGGCAAAAGAAAGAGTAAATACTAAGAACGGTGTGGAAAAAAACACAAGGAAAAAACATTCTCTGCAAAAGTGTCAAGAAAAATAGACAGCTTACCACAAAGCGCAGTGGATGCATAAACTTATCCCAAACAGAAAAGGAAATTCAGCAACTTAAATTTCCATAGCACTCAAACCCTGTCCGGACACGGATGTTGTTTCGGCTCGTACCTGGCCGGTATCTAAAAAAAAAAGAGGATCCCTCATGTTTCCTCTGTGGTGAAGAGGTTGATGACGCGGCGTACACCATATTCTGGTGTCCACGCTGGCAAAAACAAAGATGTGCATTATTTCGAAAACATGACATAAACACGAATAATATAATTCAGGGGATGCTAGTCAACAAAGCCGGGTGGAACGAAATAAACGCTTTTTTTACTTACATTCTTAAAGTGAAGGAAGCGGAATGGAAAAGATGGTACAACCTAAAATACGCTAATGGGTGACCTGTAACCTTCTCTAGGAAAGCGCTGATATACTTTAATGGGTTATACACATTCATAGCTATCGAAACAACTCATGCTGTGACGGGTACTGTTAACTGTTTGTCTTAGTAGTCTTCTTTATTAATCTTTTAGTCTTATCGTCAAAGATTTTATTTATCTATTATTTTAACGATTATATGTTACAGTGATCTATTTTAAAACCTCTGTTATTTTACATTGCTATTTTCTGGGGTCACAAGTGTTGCCAGCGGTACAGGTCGAGCTGTTATTTTAATCTGTAAATTACTGTATCATATGTATATTTACCTATATACTATTTTATTTTATTATTTACATTTACATGTGGGCGCTCGACACTCTCATACGTTCTCTAGTCGTTCCCAAATGACGAGTTTATAGAGAAGCAAAACCGAAAGGTGTTACCTCCGGCTATAACTGACATACAATTTATTAAACCGCAATCGTCAGATTGCGGGAGTAAATGCATTGCCTTTCGGCATTACACCTTTTCCCGAATCGACGTTACATTGCAAAAATTACCTATCAAAGTATAAAAACTATACCATCAAATGGCGCATGCAAATTAATCTTAATAAATATGCTTCTAATACAAAACAAAGAAAGCTTATTACTAACCTGTAGAAATTGTCGGATTACAATGTTACAGTTTATAACGTTACTGTCGGAGCCAAAACAGACAGACCAAGCTGCCGGTGTTGACTGCAGTTTTTCCTTCAGTCCAGTTACATGCTATACTTATTCCATGCTTCGGTACCAGCTTCAGGAGGCACTTGAAAAAGGTGCGTTAAACCAGCGACCTTTATTTTGTAGCCACGCTCCTTTTGCACTTTCGGTTCGCGACTATGCTAAGCTAGGGTATCACGCAAGGTCGCGCGTGGAGTGTATACAGTTTTGAGCTTATTTATCACGTTTTGAGTTAAAAAAGTTTGCAAATAATTTTGATAGAGATCAAAAGTTTTCAGTTAGCGTTCAGTAATAATTTTATTAGCGGTCGAGGCAAAAGGTCTCGATGTCGCTTGTGATAGTCCGAAATAAATAAGGTCGCGAAGCAACAAGACGCGACACTTGATATGGTTTACAACTAGTTTTGGTGTTATGGAAAGAAAATTTTTAGAAACCGTTATTACTATTGAATATAAATAGAGACATTCAAGGAAGTTGGAGGTTTGATATCACGAAAATGTTGGCCATGCGTATAAGTTATACGTGCAAATAAATTTTTAGACTCATAGATATCTAGCAGAGTATAAATCAATTGAAATAATATTTGGCATTTGAATCTAGAGTACAACACCGTGCGTTTAGCGTAACTGTCGATGCTCGCTCCAGACGTTATTTTACATTTAAATTTAAGTACCACAAAAGGTTTTTTTTCAAACTACAAACATAAGCATGAAACAATCCTACAACATTACATTTCTAAGATTTTTATCTTATTCTAGTCAGCCTAGTCTTATATTTCTAACTACTTTACTCAAAGTTTCCACGGTACTTTAGTTGTTTATCAAACAGCACGGCTTAGACTCTATCTCGCACTATCGTGTTCCTGATCATTCACTAAAAATTTTGCGTTCGTTTTCTTTCAGTTGTCGTGCTGTGGTCTGTCATGTTTCTCTCAGCTGGGCTTCCATGTAAACGACTTTCGAAAAACTGTTCTAAGTTACCGCTGTCTGGTTTTAGACGGTCTATAAAATTCGCAAATCGGGCCAGTTCCGTCCACCACTCGTCACTATCCGCGTTGATTGTCACTTCTCCTTCGTTCGTAGGCCAAGTCAGCCTGATGCGTGCTAGCCTGGCATCTGCTAGACCGCGTTCGCGTTAAGTCAAGTGACAGTTGAACAAGACTTGTTTGACGTTATCTCTTCCTCCGCATTCGCAATCGGCCGTTTTCAGTCTACTTATTCCGTTTAGGTACGCTTTAAAATTCCCGTTTTGATTGTATCTTGCTTCTCGTTTCGATCGAAGGAATAAACCGAAAAGTCCGTCTTTTGGTTTCGGCGTTTTCCCATCTTTTTATCAAATTGTATTGCGTGTTCACTCCGTAGCTTTGTGTTATTGATGCATTCAAAAACTGTTAGACAAATATTATTCTAATTCATTTGTTCTATGTTTTTATGTTTTTTTTCTAAACTATCTTCAATTGATCTCTTGAAACGATTTTTATTTTGACTAAGCAATGTAATAAATGTTTGTCGACATTTAACGGGTCTAGACAACAACGGCCACTTTCCACAACGGCCACCCGGAAGTGTGGCCGTTGTAGTCATGACCACAACGGCCACCGTGACCATAACGGCCACCTAGCAACTTTAACCACAACGGCCACCGTGACCACAACGGCCACCTATTCTGTCGACCACAACGGCCACCATGACCACAACGGCCACTTGCATTTTTAACCATAACAGCCACCGTGACAACAACGGCCACCTATCTTCATGACCACAACGGCCACCGCGACCACAACGGCCACCGACGCCCGATCTAAAAATCGACTGCCGACGCTAGTTACAGCGACCTCTGTGACTATAACGGCCACCTCTGCTCGTAACCACAACTCTTCGTGAATTTCGATGATTCAGCTTGCCATGCGTTATCAAAACGACAAGTGTTAGGTAATATTTCTAAGCTTGCAACTTGTGCTTACTAGATACGTAAATATTTTTTTTCCGAAAACGTTAACGCGCAGGAAAATTGATGTTTTCTGGACTAGTACTGTAAAAACTTTATAAGACGCAAAATAATGTGTAACAATAGTTGCCAACAAAATTGAAAAATTTGATTTTTGTAGAATTTGTAAAAACAATTTCTAAAATTTGTAAATTTTTTCCTACGATTTCCGGAAAAATTTAATACAAAACACGCCAGTAAAATCTCTTACTTGACTCGAAGCTTTAAATTACTCGGCACAAAGTGCCTGGTATTTGAATTTAGCTCCTCTTCAGTAATGTGAGATTATCCTGACTTTTATGTAAATAACTATTATTTTACTTCACCATTGGAAACACAGAATTGTACTAATTTGAGTTTTAGACCAATAATAATTGACTTTGAACACTTAGCTTTATATGTGGATTTCTAGTTTTTATTTTGCCACACTAGAGCTTTTTTCGCCCATTACGTAACTACACTAACGAACGAATATTGGCGTTTGCGATGTTGGCAGCACAATAAAAATATTTATATATCCGATAAGAACAACTTGCAAACTTTGAAATACTACCTAACACGTTCCATTTTGACATGGATGGTCACAAAAGAAAATGAAAAAGACAGCACTCAGCTAGAAATGCGAGCTAAATTTCATCGAAACCCATGATGAATGACGATTGGTAGTCGCTATGGTCGCGGTGGCTGTTGTGGTCGCGGTGGCCGTTGTGGTCACGGTGGCCGTTGTGGTCGCGGTGGCCGTTGTGGTCGACAAAATAAGTGGCCGTTATAGTCATGGTGGCCGTTGTGGTTACGAGCAGAGGTGGCCGTTATAGTCACAGAGGTCGCTGTAACTGGCGTCGGCAGTCAATTTTCAGATCGGGCGTCGGTGGCCGTTGTGGTCGCGGTGGCTGTTGTGGTCATGAAGATAAGTGGCCGTTGTTGTCACGGTGGCTGTTATGGTCAAAAATGCAAGTGGCCGTTGTGGTCAGGGTGGCCGTTGTGGTCGACAGAATAGGTGGCCGTTGTGGTCACGGTGGCCGTTGTGGTTAAAGTTGGAAGGTGGCCGTTATGGTCACGGTGGCCGTTGTGGTCGTGACTACAACGGCCACACTTCCGGGTGGCCGTTGTGGCAAGTGGCCGTTGTGGTCATGCCCCCATTTAACGTAACCTAACGTTAAAAAAACTAAAACTAATAAAAACAGTCTTATTTTGATATCTAAAACCAAATAAAATTTTTGGAAACGATTGTAGACTTTATAGGGTTACAGTAAAGCTTGTTTGAATTGTCACATAAAGAAAAATTAATTATACTATATGATTTTAGTCAGATAAATAGTTTAATATAAGTGCATAACAACTTCTATTTACATCATCGACATATTAATTTTTTATTTTCAACATGGAATTATTTTAAACAAACAATTTACTTCATACCATATATGAATAGCACAAAAAGAAATTGTAGTTTTGTCATATGCAACGCGTAATGAAAATATCGCTGATGTAGTCATAAAAACATTATATATTAAAATCAATTATTGTTAATGTAATACCAAGGATAATATTAAAATGATAAACACATTAAACACTACATAACTACATAATGCGTAATTATTACACCGAGTTCTATATTATAATACGTAGGTGATCAAAGTTTTGACGCGTACAGGTATTAATAAACAACTATTGTCATCGTAGAAGAATTGACTAAGTGTCTTTCAAACGTTATTTAAAATTATTACTAAACGTTTTTATTATATAATAATTTAAAAAAATATATATTAGCTTAAAATTGTTTCGATAGTAAACCATTAAATAAACTGGTGGGTTAATATAAATTCCTTACTCTCAATTTAGTTCGTTGACTGTCGTATTA
Source organism: Aquatica leii (assembly GCA_035610365.1). Classification (NCBI taxonomy): domain Eukaryota; kingdom Metazoa; phylum Arthropoda; class Insecta; order Coleoptera; family Lampyridae; genus Aquatica; species Aquatica leii. The sequence goes on along the minus strand of CM069433.1, from coordinate 29,701,482 downwards.
TTAGTTTTGTAAATATGAAATACATATATATTTAGTTAGTTAATGTAACGTATCGTACCAAGTTCTTTAGCTAGTCGATATTTTATTTTTACGTTCTGAACGATGTTAAACAAATTTACTTGTAATAGTAAAGTAGAACTGTTCTCAAGAGTCTTCGTGCAATGGGTTTTAAGCATATCAGTTTTACTGCAATTTTACGTGAAATTTCAAAATGAGGCGTTTGAAGTAGTCACGTAAATCAATATGTTTTTAATAAGATTGTATTGGTTACTGTTTATTTATTAAGAATTTTATATAATTAAACAAAAAGATTTGTTGAATTTAAATGCAAAACCACTTTTAATTTATAATTTTGACAAAGTACAAAACTAAGCACAACTCAGACACTTTGTTAGTTGTTAGAAAAAGGAGTAAATGTATAACAAGTTTATTGTGTATGGCTTAGTAGCTGATGACAGAAATAAAATTATGATTAATGTAATTATAGTTGAATTGTAGTGATATTTTAGTTTATTCATTTTATATTAACTTAACATTGTCCACTAAAAGAAAGTTCAACATCAGCAGTATATTTTGATTTTATTTTATGAATTATTTTTGTTATATTAACGAATCCAAAATACGTGTTTCATGTTATCGTCGATTTAGGTAACAATACTTAGTTATAACAAAGTTAAAGACAAAATTAAGACGTACTCGTACATTCTGTTAACGTAGATGTTACAAAAAAAATTGTAAACAAAAAAAATTATCAAAAGCATAGTAGTAAATTTAAATATATATTAGAGACTTTTATTAACCCATTAAGCCAGTATTTATGCAATTATTATTAATTATGCAAAATGCAATATTTATTTTTCATTGAATAATAACGAAAAAAATAAGGATTTCAAAATTTATTACTAAAAATACACTTATATTTGAAATACAAATGTAAAAAACAATAAATTTAATATTAGAATATTTGCGTGTTGTTTCACTCCTTTTTTTATTTTTTGTACACGCTTTACATGTTTTTGTGGGGTGCACTTTCCTGTCAGTAGGTTGGATGCGTCTAGGAACGTGTGCTCACTTTTTTGCACTGAGACGTATTGGAGTTTCACCTTGGGATGGTCTTTCTAGCTCATTGTATGCTTTAGGCGACGTTTCTTTCAAAATGAATTCCGCAAGACCTAAACGGAATTTTGAAAATTGAACTTTGTTTTTTTTTGTAATTTTATTGAATAAAATGCAAGGCATTGAATAAGGCCACGTCAATCATGTAAAAGAACATTTTTCGATATGATTATACGAACTTTCTCATGATAGGAAAACTTGTTAGGACTTGATTTTGACGAACTTTTGCTTTTTTTAGTTGTGGCATTACTATACACAACGCAAAATATATTTTCAGTTGATCTTCATCAGTTTTGATCCATCTAGTATCAGATTATTTTCTTTAATAATTTAAAGTTTTTCAGCGTAACGGTTGGTTTCATCTGCTTTTTTTTTCCAAAACTGTTATCAGCTCCGGCTCGAGTAATTTTGGCACCTGGGGCAATGTTCTAAGGTGGCGCCCAGGATGGGCACGTTTCGCCCCCACTGTTAGGCCCCCGCCGTTTCGCCTCCGGATGTTTCGCCCCCATACCGTTTCACCCCCATACCGTTTCACCCCCGACCGTTTTGCCCCCGAAAGTAATAGAGAATTTTGAAAAAATATTTATTAAATAATACATATTACAAAATATTTTAACATTTATAATTATGAGCAATTCCTAACAAATAGTCTATAATATCTATCCTACCATAAGTTTCTACAATATTTTAAATTCTTGTTGAAATAGCACTATAGTTTTTGTTAATTTTTGGTCTAACACCTAATAATAATTGAGAAATTTTATATCTGTGTAAAGACTGTTGTTTTTTTTAAAATATTTATAAATTCAAATATATTTGGAAATAAATTACCGCAAGTACTTTGAAAACCGCGGTGCCAGCCTTCTATGTTATTATTCGTCCTATGGTGATTAGCTAAGGTTAAATTCCACATTTCAATGGGAAATTGAGGAGCTCGCCTTTGTTTTCTGTTTCTTCGTCCTATATAACAATCTTCAAAATAATCCATAATGGGCAGTGCAACTTGTGGAAAATTCTCGTCTTCTATAAGCGCGTCAAATTGATCCGCTACTGATTCGACCGGTATAAAAGGGAGTGCAGCCATTTTTCGAATCCATAGAGCGAATTCATGTGATTCATTATATTGTACCTGAAAACGGAAAAATAAAATTGTAATTACTACACAAATTTTATTTATAACTTTATACCGGGCTTTTTTTTTCTTTATTGCACATTACATTTTTCCTATGTGTAATTAAAAAAAATTGTCAATGCACGGATTAAATACATTTTATTTTATTGAATAAACATTTAAATCATGGACAAGTACAACAAAGATAAAAAAGTGGCAATGATAACGTGGCACCAGAACAATATTAGTTTGAGAAGCGTTCTCCACCTGTTTTTAGTCCATTTTCCTGAAAGACCAATACCTTGTGCGAAATGCGTCACCTGAGCATTGACAATTCTTTTTTAATTGCAAATATGGTAAATGTAATGTGTAATAAAGAAAAAAAATCCCGGTATATGTAGACCAGAGCTGCGTAGTGTAGAATGTAAGTGTAAATATTCGGTATTCGGTAGTTGGGTACTTTTTTCCTGTATCCGACCCAGCTCTGATATGCATATGTATTATTAAAAAAAAGATTTATTAAACTAACCTGTAGACCTTCGCTTTGAACACGGCGGTAAATACTCTGACACAATTGAAAAAAACATCCTTCCACTTGTATTCCAAGAAACTCTTCTTGAAATGCTGATATTGCTGCGTGCATTAAAAATGTGGTTGGGTGCAATCCTGGTCGAAGGTTTTTAATCTTGTTACGTACGAAATTTTCACTACGGACGACTCTGTATATTGAATTGAAATTAGATTCCGGTTTTGACGCTTTCTACCGATTCTTGCTCGCGACTGTCATTTTTACGACAAACTTGCGAAGCTGTCGATTGTCTAAAATGGTCGGTGCGTCTTAAGTAATTTCTTCCAAGACCATCCGGAATAATAGAAATCAAATTGTAATTACATTAAGTGCATAAAATATTTGAGTCGTCACAGGGTAAGATAATTGCTGTCGTTTTGTTAAAATTAGTTTGTAATTCTTTCTTCCTTGAACAGCTATTTTCTATCCGCTTCGAGCACATGTACGTTTTCAATAAAGAAATGGTGAATAGTAATTCTTACTAAGAAATAACGTTACCGCACACATACGCTTTTGTAAGGCGTTTTCTACGCCACGAAAATGAGGTCTCAATAAGCCTTAGCGTGGGAGATGTTACTACCTGTGTATTAGTCGATTGTGTTATCAGGCACCTGGTCTAAATTACTACTTACCTTATTCGATGCACTGGGGTCCTATATAATGTTAAATACAGACGTAGATTGTGTTATCAGCCACCTGTTCTGATTTGCTACGTACAGTATTCGATGCACCGGGTTTTTATACAATACTTAATGAATTATTAATACTAATTGTTTTAGCTTAATATTCTTTGTGAGTTGGTGTGTGACACGATTTGCGGTTAAATAATTATTACAGGCCACTGGAGGGAGAAAACGTTTTCTTCACAATAGTGGAAACTGGACTTCGGGTGAGTTGATTTAATTGATTTTTTTGTGTATACCGTTGTCACGAAAATTACTCACAGAATTTTGATCCATATTAACGATCGTAGATATATCTATTGCTTATCTACCAATAAGGTAACTGTAATCATTCATTTTACTGTATCGCATACTGTGTGTGGGTGAAGAATATTTACTTCGACTTACTTTAAAGGTGTATTGTGGGTTGCCGATACTGCGGGCATTCACATAATAAATCTTCTATAAAATCCTGTAAACCGTTTGTGTTTCGAAATCAAAGTTTGCTACACTTGTTAATGCTTAGTATTAGTTCTAGTATTTATGAATTGAGAATTTAATGTATAGCGGTTAATCTGCTACTCTACTAAGTTAAAGCTGTGATATTTGTTAATTATATTTAAAAATCTTCCAAGTACGGATGAATGTAGAAAGTTCATATATTCTTGTTATTGCTTGCCATTCACATCTTAAAGTAATTAAAATCGTTAAGCTCTCTTGTTAATTTTCTCTCTCCTGTGGTTATTGTTATCGACTAACTAATTTGGGCTACTCGAACAGCCGAGTATAAGGAGTACGAATCTTTAATTGGGTTACAAGTTTGGACCGTCTGTCGTGAGCGAGACAGAAGTGTTACTTTGGATCAGCTCTGGCGCCCTTAAGCATACTTCCTGTGAACCTCCCCTACTTCCGACTATATGAGTTGGCCGTGCAAGGTTCGTAAAACCGAAAAGCTTGTAACATCTCTTGTAACAACTTTTTGTAAGACGCTTTTGTCTTATTTGAAATTAAGGCATATATAACAGGTAGCACAATATCGAACTGTCTAACATGTATTGAATATAACTGATCAAAAAGATTTGGCGATGTACTAAATGTGCCATCAACGTACCAGTTTTCGCTAGCAGAGAGCAATCTTAAATTTTCTTGGGTTGAAAATATTAAAATTTTCTGAGAAAGCAATTCGTTTTGTGAATCATAGAGAAGAAATTGTTCTATGTGTCCATCCGTTTCAATAGTTTGATAGGCCTAAGGTATAATTAAGTTTTCCAATTCCGTAGACACTGGGGGCATGCCTTCATCTTTTCTTTTTCTCTGAATGGCTTTTCTAAGGGAATCTTTTTTTGGGAGTAGTGTTGACATATTAGCATGTACATTTTCTAAAACAGTCGTCATGATCTGCTGTGGATTCTCACGATTATTCTGAGCTCGATCTTTCATTTCTGATAAAACGCGAATTGTCGCTGGTCTTCCGGCTTGGGCTGCATGCGTATGTCCGATAACAATCTTTGCAACGTTAATGGAGTTGCCAATAGTCCAAACTCTACCATTACATTCGTTACGTTTTTCACATACCCATATTGAATGATTTCTGTCGCTCGTCTATTTCGAAAAAACATAAATGTAGTTTTCTTCGTCAACAAATTTTCTTCCTCCTCGCTTTGAAAAAACGAAACTCTTTTTGTCACTATAATTTAATGCACTACACTCAATAAATAACATTAAAGGACTGATCGTTTTGGGTAAGATTTGAACGTATTTATACTTAGTGTGGCACTAAACATTTGATTTTCACAAAGTAATTTACCTAAATGATCTACCGCACATTGAAAGACAATGGGCCGAATTCATTTACGTTAATTAGGATTTAAAGGCGTCCTTTAAATTTTATACCTACGATTTTGGTGATTAACTAAAAAAATATTAATTCATTAAAATCTCAGGTAATGAATACTTATATTAGAAAAATTCGGACAATGTTATTAAATTTTACTGATTAAATTGACTAAATGTGTCAATGGCGAATCAGGACCGGAGGCGAAACGGCGGGGGCGAAACAGCGGAGGCGAAACGGTGGGGGCGAACCGTCACATAACCGTGGCGCCCATACTACGTACATTGTAAAATATAAATAGTGCTTCTGTATGCAGCATTTTCTGGATTGCAGAATAAATATACTATACATTGCATTTTAAATTCATTAACACATATACCTATTTACAAACTTAAAAAAATTTATAACAAAAGTAAAGAGTAAAAGCATTATTATATCTTTCTTTTCCGAATTTTTTTTAATTATATCTTGACAGTCAATACTATTACACATTTCTTTCTCTGTGGATATCATTGCTAAACTATATAGACGATCTGGAGTCATAGTACTACGTAACAAGTTTTTGATCAGCTTCAATTTAGAAAAACTGCGTTCTCATGAAGCCACGGATACCGGTAACATTACCAAATTTTTAAAAGTTATTACTAAATTTGGCACTAAGCTTAGAAGATCTTGACTCAGTAAATAGTCTAATACTTGGATTGACGATTTGTGATTTTCAGGAATTGACAAAACAGTAATTTTATTTTGAAAGTTCATTCCCGTCTATATCTTTATTTTGTCCATGTGTAAGATTATTTTCTATATGTAAACATTTTTTTTAAATTTGGATTTTTGTCATTTTCTTTAAGTGCCGAAAGTCGTATAAAAAGCAAAAAAGTCAGATTGATTTATTAATAAAACAAAACGATTATCTGTGAAAGACAGAACTCTATCGATAGTTACAAAATAAAATTCAATTTTAAATTTTTCTTTAGGATTCGTTATTGTTGTATCTGATGATTCATATCCAAATAATTTTATTTTCTTTCTACTACACAAAGAAATAGAAAATGTTGCTTCTACTCCAAGGTCATTAGCAATTTTAATACCTATCTCAAGAAATTCAGAAAACTTTTTGTTGGTACGCACTTTGATGAATCATCAAGGTTGTGTAATAATCTAAGGAATTCGACTAGATCAAGCTCTGAATTTTGCAAAATCTTATTTAAAATTTCAGTTCTTTTAAGTATGCCATACCATACTATCATCACATATATTAAATTTAAATAAAACTATTTTATCTGATAATGATAAAGCTGTGTGTCGCATAAGTGCATCTTTAGTAGAATCATCGGAGAACTCACTTAAAGCAGTGTCCATATTTTTCAGTTGAAAACGTAATGGCTTAAGCGCATTAACACGAGAAGACCAACGAGTTGCACACATAGGTTTTAAAGTTAAATTTGTTACGTGTTTTGTTAATATACTCCATCCGACTATTGACAAAGAAAAAAAGACATAAACTTCTTGTATCGTAGTGAAACATTATCTTCATTAGAAGAGGAGGCTGCATCATTAATTATTAAATTTAAAAAATGATTTTTATTGCATAATTTTACGTTTCAAGGTCTCCTGAATCAGAAAAAATGTATTTATTACAAAAATTCATATTCTTTCCGTTTTATTAAAAGATGGGTCTGATAAAGAAACCGGAAGTGGGCGTATCCGCCATTTTTAACAATTTTTTTTATAATTTTGTACGTATATAAATTATTTGAATTACTTTTACAGTTTCTTATAAAGTTCTTACCAACCATTTCATGAAATAAAAATTTTTTCTAACATTAACAGTTTATAAGATATTTAATTTATAATTTAAAATAAATTCACAAATATAATCTAAGTTCAAATCCTCTCTGCGACGATTTTTTTACTGATTCACTAAAGGGGTAAGAAATATCGAGGCGCACAAATATAAGGGTTAGACGATTTGAAAACATAGCTCCATTTGCCATATTTCGGTTATATCTTAATGAAATCGAGGAGAAAATTTTCAAAAAAATTATAACATGCTAGAAAGTCAATACAAACGTGTACAATATCACTTCAAAATGGTTTTATGACAACATAACCTTAAAATGTAGACATTCCATTATCATTCCTTACAGGAAAGTCGTGTGGTGACCACACCAGTTTTTTTATTACGGAATCTTTTAAATACATTCTTTCATTAAAAATATTAACCTAAACAAAAACTGGAATAACTTAGAATTACTAATACACAACGAAATTAAAAATGTTGAAAATGACTTCCATTTACAGCTTGACGATGCGTGAAACAATAAATAATTTTTTTCTGTACGTTGTCGATAACCTCCGGTGTTATCATTACTATCTTTGCTCGGATTCTATACTTTAAATTTTTTATATTTTTGGGTTTGTTGATGTATAAGTACTTTGTTTTTTGTTTAATAGCGATATGAGATCTGATTGTCTGGCAGGTCAATCTATTGCTTCTCTTCTTTTTATCCAAGGACTCAAAAACATCTCATTAAGACAAGCGCGTGTCGCGGTCGCATTATGTGGGAATGTGTCTTCCTGTTAAGAATCGCTTAAAAGGTTTGCTTCTTCTGGATGTGGACAAAAAGCTATACGGACTGGAACTATATTATACTAAAGAAACTCAACATATCAGTTTCCAGTTAACATATCTTTAAAAAGGTATGTATCTAAAGTGACATTCACCACACATTAACTTTTTTCTGGCTGTTGCGTATGCTCTTCCATCGTCCAATGAAGATTTTTCTAAGCCCAATAGCGACTATCTGTTGACTGTATCATTGAGATAAAATTTTGTTTTGTCGGAAAAAATATTTTTTTTGACAAAATTGTGATCGTCATTCCACAAATTCAGGATAAATTTCCAAAATTTATTTTGCCGGTCAAAATCGTTTTCCGATCATTTTTGTGGTATGTTTTACTTTTTTGACTATTCGATGAACAATAGACTTAGACATTGTGGTTAATGTCGAACCCACTCTTGTCAATATTACATGTAGGTTGTTTTCTACACACAACAAAACATCTATTTCATCAACCTCGCTTCTATCAAGAGATTAGGGGACAAGTTGGATGCATTTCATTAAATACCTAGGTTGCTTCTTGTTGTGTGCGCGTTTTATCACCAATTCAGTTCAGTTAACTAACACTTTGAATACTATGTCAAGTGTTTGTGGGATGCGTTTTTGATATAAATAATAACAACAATACGGCAAAGGCCAAGTTCAACTTCTTGTGTTGGCTCTCAAAGACAGACTAAGAATAAACAAAAAGTCTGGGGGTTTAATTGCGACGCGGTCTTAACCGAAAATCGCTTATAATCGTAACTAAGAAAACCGTGAAAGTTTTAGATTCTATAAAAAATTCTTTATCGCTTATCATTCCATACTTAATCTTATGTATTGTTTCGCAAGGCCACTGTTTTAATATGGCAATACTATTTTAAGTTAAAGTTAACATATTTTTTAAATTTAAATTTAGATAATATGTTTAGCAGTTTTTTGCATGTTTACTTTTTTTTAACACTGCTTAAATAAACTTTTTTAAATACTGAAACTGTGCTTGAAACTTAATCCACAACAACAGTAGCTTAAAAATTTTGAGAGTGGAATCGATGGATAAAATAATTAATAGAAAAGGACTACAGGTGCTTGTTTTCACCTTACAACACTTACCGAAAAGTAATTTGCAAACTGTTTGAACTAAAAGAAAATTGGGGAATGCTTCTTGTAATTTGCTCTAAAACGAAATATGTAATATTCGATTCAAATGTATTGCATATAGAAGAAATTGTCAACGTTGATTTATATCGTATGTTTGAGGATACCTGACCTATGATTCAATGATTAATTTGAGTTGTATTTATTTTTAAAAGATTAACAAATTGTTCAGTGATAAAATTCGCTATTGAACCACTGTCTAATAATGCTCGACATTCATGTATTTTACCACTGTAATTATAAACATAAGGAGGTATCGGATAGGTACTCTTTTACGATCCCGGTAAAAGATAGACCTATCTCAGGTGTTAGCGACCCAGACTACGTGAGCTCTTGATTCTCCTCCGCCTCTATTAACTGAAAGGAATCATGTCCATACCCAAATCCCACGCCTAAAAACCCAACTTAACCTACCTTATCTTAAACTCACTCGCCAAGTAGCCTGGCAAACGGGGCGTTTTATTGCTAAATACTCCTTAATGAAATAAAATGAAATGTGGAAATTTACAACAGAAATACCCTAGGTGAGAAGAGTACAAATCTCAAAATCTCACCCTAATACTTTAGAATGTCCTAAGGATTCTGGGGAGGGCAAGATTTTTATTAGTAAAGTTACTCTACCTAAACCAGCGAATTTAGAGAAACTAAAATTAGCAACTCACAATACAAGGACACTCATAAGTAATGATAAACTTATAGAACTAAGCACAATCAACTGGGACATCATCGGGTTATGTGAAATAAGAAGACAAGGAAAGAACTGGATAAATCTAGAACCAAAAAACAAATTCATATATAAAGACGGTAAGGATGAAACAACAGGTACTATTGGATTCATCATACACAAAAAATGAAACACTCATATTAAGACCGTTAAAGCGATATCCGAAAGAGTAGCGTATATAATTATGAAAATAAATAATAAGATAAGAATAAAAATTACGCAAGTATATGCTCCTACTTCAAATTGAACAGCTAAAGATGGCTATGAAATAGAAAAAACAAAGTGGCACGTTGTTATGGGGGACTTCAATACTAAATTAGGTAAGAAACAAGAACCCGACGAAGAATATATAGGCCAATTCGGATTAGCCGAAAGAAACGAGAGAGGAGAGAGATTATTAAACTACATGAGCGAATATAAATTATACGGAATGAACACCTTTTTCAAGAAAAGACCAAACTAGAAGAAGAAGAAAATGAACTTGGATATCCCCAAACGTAGTAGTAAAAAACGAAATAGACTACATACGCACCCACAAAAAGCTGGTAATAAAAGACGAGACAATATTAAACTCGTTTAACACCGGTAGTGATTGTAGACTAGCTGCACTACAACTACACTTCCTATAGTCAAGAAGCTAGAAAAAAGGAATATAATAGTAAAGCATACAAAGACACTAACTGCAAAAAAATACAAGAAAACCGGGAAATATTTCACGTTAGAAAAGATAAACAAGAAAACAACCACAGCAATTTGTATGGTTGCAGAAGAACTACAAAAAATAATACCGTATAGAAGCCACAAAAAGAAATATAAACAACAAAATACTCCTACTCATGGAAGAACGAAGAATATTATCCAAAGAAAATTAAAAAAACGACAGAATTTAAGGAACTTAACAAAGAAATAAGAACAGGGATAAAAGAAAAGAAAATATATGAACAAGAAAAAATTGAAAAAAATAAAGGATTGAAAAGGCTCAAACAAGAAATAGGAAGAAAACAGATATATGCGCTGCGCAATAAACATGGTATTGTTATACACTACATTGACGGGGACGAAATACTGAAAATAGTAGAAGAATTCTACACAGAATTATATAAATCTCAAATAAAGTACCATCAAGAAATTAAAAAGGTAAAAGAAAGAAGAAAAAAATAGAAAATGTGGGATCAGAGGAACAAGGGGATATAACTATAGAAAAAGTCCTGAAACACAGAATCTAATAAGACCACAGGTGACGACAAGATAACAGCAGATATGATAAGAGGAGGTGAAAACCTACTGATGAAAATAACATTACTACTAAACACGCGCCTGAAAGATGCCGAAATACCCAAACCATGGAAGAACGTAAATGTAATATTGATATATAAAAAAGGAGAGAATAAGAATCAGAACTACCGACCCATTACTTTACTGTCCCATACATATAAACTGCTAACAAAAATAATTACTACAAAATTGACAAGAAAACTTGACAAATACCAACCACATGAACAGAAAAAATTATAGTACCAAAGACCACCTACTAACAATTAAAATATTAGGAAAAATTTAATAAATACCGATTTTCGCTGTACATGGCATTTATAGATTACCTAAAGGTTTTTGACAGCATTGAACACTGGGCAGTTTATAAGGCACTACAAAACAGCAGAATTAACCAAAGATACATAGAACACATAAGACAGCTAAACGAAGAAGCCACAGCAATATATATTCTACATGAAAAAAATAAGCCTGTCTCACTGGGAAGAGGAATGAGACTAGGAGATACACTCTCGCCAAAGTTTTTTACACTAGCAATGGAAGACATATTCAAGAACATGAACTAGATCAAAAAAGGAATAAACATCAATGGAGAACGGCTGACTAACTTGAGATACGCTGACAACACCGTTCTACTGGCAGACAACATAGAAGACCTGAAACATGATTGAGGACCTAACTAGAGAATCGCTAAAAGTAGAATTACAAATGAATCTAACTAAAACAAAAATAATATATCTAGGCTCAGAAACTAAAACAAAATGGAAGAAATCAAAATAAAGAGAGTAAATGAATATAACAGATAAATTGAATTAAGCAGAAACTTCGAAGAAGACAAGAGGAGAATTAGAATGGGGTGGGTGGTATTTGGAAAGTTACCGTTTATATTAAAAAATAACAAAATTTCGCAACACCTGAAAACAAAAGTGTTTGAGCAATATGTTTTGCCGGCAATAACGTACGGAACAGAAAATTGGACATCGACAAAACACAACATAGAAAAGATCAGAATAGCTTAAAAAGCAATGGAAAGAGCCATGCTAAACATTACGAGAAAGGAAAAAACATGTAAGAAGTGAAACTTCTTTATGGCCTTATTTTTCGCAAAATGATCTACATGCAACTTTTCAGAAATTGGTTAAATAAAGTTAAATTAGATAAAGTTTAAACAAAAGGATTTTATTATCATAGACATGAATACAAATAATACAATTATTTCACTTTAACTTTTTGCTACTAAGATTATTACAGCATTTCATTAATTGTAATAGAATTATTACTATCATTGTCATCGTTATTATATATTTTTGTAATTAATGGCTTATGGTAACTGAAATATGAAATTGAATCTACAAAAATTAGTTAATTGATTTACAAAAATTAATAACATATTTCAGAATTTATACTCTATGCCAATTAATTGATGTTCATTAAATTAGCAGTCGTATTAATTAAAAATGTGACGCGTAACGAAATAAGCGACATGCTATCCCTACTGCGTTGGAGAAACTGAAAGTACTCTTCGTCTGAACCAACCGTGTTTCACTTTAACTTTTGCTACTAAGATTATTACAGCATTTCATTAATTGAAATAGAATTATTACTATCATTGTCATCGTTCAATCAGAAATTGAGGTTAACCTTAAATATCTTAAATTTAATAATTAATGGCTTATGGTAACTGAAATATGAAATTTAATCTACAAAAATTAGTTAATTGATTTACAAAAATTAATAACATATTTCAGAATTTATACTCTATGCCAATTAATTGATGTTCATTAAATTAGCAGTCTTATTAATTAATAAATACTATTTTAATGAAATCATATACATTGACCGATAGTTACAATAAGAAACTGAGGTTAACCTTAAATATCTTAAATTTAAAATTAGATAAAGTTTAAACAAAAGGATTTTATTATAATAGACATGAATACAAATAATACAATTATTTCACTTTAACTTTTGCTACTAAGGTTATTACAGCATTTCATTAATTGAAATAGAATTATTACTGTCATTGTCATCGTTCAATCAGAAACTGATGTTAACCTTAAATATCTTAAATTTAAAATGTCATCGTTCAATCAGAATTTGAGGTTAACCTTAACAAGTATTAGAAAAATAGATATAATTACTTACTTTTGTTAAAAATCCACTGGAATTAGAATTAAAATAAAGCCTTTGATTTTGTTGATCACTTTAGTATTGATATATTATTTATCTCGTCGCTATTTCGTTTCAGAAATAAAAAAAGATTGCGCGTAACGGAAAAATGTGACGATAAAAAATGTGACGTGACGCGTAAAATGTGACGGTAAATTTTTTTCCAACGCCGATAAAGAAGTTTCACTTCAATAAGCAACGAAAAATTAAGGGCAATAACGAAAATCACAGATGTAGGCATAACGATAGCACAACTAAAATGGAACTACTCCGTACATGTGGCAAGACTCGATAAAAACAGATGTAACCGCAGAATCATAGAATGGAGACTATACCAACATAAAAGAAAAAGAGGAAGACCATCAATGCTATGGCACGATAATATCAAGAAAACGAGTGGACTAAATTAGGTCCAAACAGAACAATATCAGGAACGTTGGAAGTCATTAGTAAGACCTATGTCCAAAAATGGAGTTAAGCAGGCTACAAAGAAGAAAAATAAAAACATAAATTAGTGCTGTTGACAATAACACTTGCGAGTTTACAAAAAGATAAGTTGTTTTTTTATCTGATATCGTTCTGAGCGCGGTCGTTATGCTGTTATCTTCGGATTTTTCAATATCGTCGTTAGACCTTGCAGCATTCGTTGTACTGCCGTTTTCACTGATTTTTGTTTATCGATGTGTAAAAGAGAATTATGAAATTTGTTGCACTTGCGGCGTTTTGCTGCTGTGCATTTTAAAGTCTCGTGGGGTTGCAAGAAAATTAAAATTCCGTTCTTGTATTTCTTTTATTCGGACAAAAATATTTTTTTGCATTTATAAATCGTGTGTTCACCTTTGCAATAATAACAACAAATCGCGTTTGTGCTTAAATGACTGCTTAATGTAGATTTAGACCGTTACTCGTTACGTGTAGTTCGAACATTTGACTTGATTACGTCATTTTCTTAAGTTTCTAAAAGATTGTAACGCTTTTTGATAATTTTAAGTAATTTTTTACGCTAGAACTAACATTATTGTCCGGACTTTTTTTATTTCTTCAATGTAGAATAGTTTCCATTCTTGTTTCGTGTTTAAGTCCAACTTATCGGTTATTATGGGTACTAAAATTGCGTCCCATGATTCGACTGGCTGACCTAAGGTCTGCAATGCTTGGAAATTGTTACTTGCAGTGTCGTATAAATTTCGCAAATCTTGGGAAGATTCTTTGTAAAAGGAAGAAAACCAATAATGTGTTCTAATCACGACAAAAAAATAAAAATAATTGTGTGGGAGTTAATGTCGGCGTTGAATTGGAATTGTTAGCAAAATTACTACCTGAATTTGACTAATTTAAATTGATAGTTTGACTGTTTTCTTGAGACATTGTAAATTTTTCTAATGCCTCTTTGATTGTTGAAGATAAATCGTAATAATCTTTTTCGAAATTATCCCTTTCGATTTCCTCGACTTCCGGCATATCTTAAAGTAACTGATTGAGTTGAATTGATATCGTTTATTAAAGGGTTTAAATTATTAAGGCGCCGTTGTAATTCTAAGAAGCATTTTTGGTAAATTTAATTTGTTTAAATGCATTGCGTTAGGTTTCTTTTTAAAAAACCTCTCTATATTTTTAAATCTTCGAATTTTCATTTTCTTGATTTTTGTTAGATATTATTCGATTCGGATCGTGATGGATGACGCAAACAAATATGGAAATAATAGGTAAATTGGAATAGGCTCACTTTGACTTTGTAGAAATCGGTTGGCACAGCTTACGTTGGCCTCGCGTTTCGTTTAAAAAACAGTTTCTACAAGGAAATTTTTTGGGGCGTGGTTGCTTACATCGCTATGATTATCTTCATCTTCCTCTTCTTCCAGCCGCTGCTCATATTGCAAATTAATTTAGTTCAGTAACCACAAATGCCGCAACGTATACAATAAAATTTAAATATTGGGCAAAATATATAATTTTTAATTTTCTGTTTTATATAGATTGTCATCTGCAGATTAATAATGAACTGTAACATCAAAAGAAATTATTGTAACGCCGAAAACCTTAACGTAAAAAATCTGTGATTAACATAAAACGTTACCATTAATTGACAATACTAAATTTAATGATTTTGATTTGAATCAAATTTTAATTAACGTTAATTTATTTAAAAATGTAAGATAAAACTAAAACCATAATATCAAGTTGTACTTAAATGAAAATAATGAATAGGAACACTACAACCTGTAAACGTAGACAAATTCAAGTTTCTTTTGTCTGTAAATATACTCTGTATGGATTATTAATCATGATTAGGCAAATGCTTTGCTACCATCAAATTTTGAATTCCTCGCGCGGTTTGATTTCATTTAAGCACTACACCATAAATAATGCTGTGAAGATGAATTTTTGATTGGTTTACAAAAATTGTTATTAAAATAAACCATCTAATCCTCTGTTATTTTAGTCTTTATTATTTAATTCGGCAGATTTTTGTAATCAAACATTTATGTCTAGAATTTGAAATGCACACGCATGTTTTTAATGTCTTAATTAAAACTACGCTCTAGTACAAAAAATAGATAAAAAACACGTTACAACATCAATTTTATGTTAAAATAACAACATTGTAAATTATAGTATAACAAACGCAGTAGAATTTGCGTAACTTTAATTTTACATCTGCTTTAAAAACGCAAAAATTGATAACTGCAGCTACAAAATATAAAAAATGTCAGTTTCAAGAATGTGGATAACCAGATTTTCTGTAGCAGTTTTTGACTAACTAACGGACAACTACGACTTCCTGTAACGTGATATTTTATCTTATGAAGTATTTTAATTGTCCTACTGCGACACAATTATATTTCATAAATCATCGCATTGGTAATTAAAGAAAAACGTGCAATGACGTTTGTTAAAATTATGTATGTCAACATTAAAATAAATGTTACGTTGCTTTTGGAACGAAAATTATTCAATCACGGTAATTTGGAAAACATGTAAAACATTCTTACAACTGTAACCTCAATATTTATTGAACTAGGCAGGTATATATTATGTGTTTTACTAAAAGAGTTTCTAACCGTTTCTTTATTAACAGAACCATTTAAACATCCGTTACACAGATTTAACAATAGAGGGTATTATAATTATAACGGTGCCCTTGCATACAATGAATTTAGATCTAACAGTCAATATAATCATGTTGAATAAATTGTAACGAATTGTACAATTCTATTTATAAGAATACTGCAAATTCATTGCACAGGAATAAGATGCGTAATAAATCAATTTGCATTTTCGCATAAATCAGTTAAAAATTAATACCTGTTGGGGAGCTTACAATAATTCTATTAGCACACCGCACCTCTTGTCAGAAGTAAATATGTTCTAAGTGAGTAATTATAAAGTAATCTAAAGAGATTTATTGACACTTAAGTAATTTAACGAATATATTCGAGTATAGGCACTTATTAAATACGTATTGTTACACTTAACGATTTTTCCTTTTTTATTTATTTTTTTATGTTATTATGCGTTTAAGAAGGTTGTTATATGTAATACTTAAGAATTTTTATATATGTCCTTATTATTCATAACCATTGCAGCAAACCTACTTTTACTTTTCCTTGTGTTTACCTTGCAATATTAGAAATTACTAAAATGCTATAAATGGATTTGATCTTTTATAAGACAAATCACCCAAGAAACATTCCAATTTTTATTCATCTTTGTTGTTTATTTAGATCTGTTGAGTTTTAGAATAGATAAAATGATTGCAAACTAATTTGATTTCTAACTGAAATTAATTATTACTGTTATATAATTGTCAATACGCAGAATTCTGCTTGATTTTTTCGATGTTCACTATCGATATGTCTTAAACTACAGTGGAAATTTGGATAGAAAAACAGAAGTTACATAGTGTTTTTTAACGGAATTTTTATTTCTTACATTTTTTGATACAGATATTTAGTGTTATATTTGTATAAACGTTAGTATTAATTTATTATCATACTTCTAAAGTATTTTATTCTTATCAGACAAAGTTGGTGTAAGGGAACCTAAATATAAACTAAAAACTCCATAAGTGACAAGAATTTTCTATATACACGTTATACTCTAGTATTGTCAAAGAAACTGTAATTACGTAAGTATACAAAATTAAGGTGCAATATTATTTAACTTATAGTATTGGTACAACTTATTATTAAAATAATATGCGCACATTTTTAAAGTTTGCTAAGATCACTGTGTACGAAAGTGTAGTACTATGTGGACCAAAGTCCCGTCAAATGACGGTTTAAATGACATTTATTAACAACTTTCTAATTAACGTAAGTTGTTACTAAAAAAATTCTTTATTGTAAATAAGAAAATAAGTAAACGTGAAAAAAAATGAATCCCTCAGTACCGACAATGATTTTTTCCTAGACCTGATATTGTTAATGATATAAACCTAAACGAATTTTTTGAGTTTATTAGCAAAATATAACGATAACACAATACTCACATTTTTTAAATGGAACATCCTATATGTTTTTAAATATTTTAAAAGGAAATTTAATTTTAATAAAAAAATGTTAATACATAATCACCTTAAATTTAAAAATTAACAAATAATAAGCATTTAAACTTTTAATATTAAAACTTAAATAGGAAAAATTTTGACAACTTAAGTGTGCAGAAAAAAATCTGCAGAAGCACTACAACATTACCAGATGAGAGTTCCGAACCGTCAAACACCACCCTAACAGCACGTAGACATCTTACATACATCTCAAAGATGTCAAGTCAAGAAATTGAAGACATCTAGCAGACATCTCAATACTCTTTGGACATCTTTAAGACATTTTGAAGATGTCGAATGTTAATAAACTGTACATCTTGAAGACATCTTACTTAGACATTTTTAGGATATCTCCTCAAAACACGTTTAAGACAAAAATTTTTGGGTAAAACTGCACATGCAATAAAAGACTAAATATAAAACACTTTTTTATTGCACGTTACACTTTTTTTTAATAAGAGAACTTCTATTTCTTTTTGTGATTTGCACAACCCAGCTTGTTCAACGGAACCTAAAAATTGTATTTCTATTTAATCTAAATTAGAGAATATGATAATTTGTATAATACAGTTTTTTATATAGATTAGACGACTATTTTATTGATTTATATGCTTCATTTTAGCCGACATATGTAAACCTGAGAAAATAATTTTTCTATTTCAATTTAATATTATTTTTATATTAAAAGGTACCTACGAATTAAAACTTTTGAAATGCTTTTTTTTATTTTATATTTTACAGTAAACTTTGTTACGGACGAAATTTTCATTACGTACGCCTATGTATATTGACTTGAAATTAGATTCCGGTTTGGACGCCCCTACCGATCTTTAAGCGTGACTGTCATTTACGACGAATTCTTTAACTTGACAACTGCATAAAATGGCCGGTGGGGCTTGCAATTAAATTTTCTAATACCATCCACCGTAATGGGGACCAATTTATAAGGGTATTACGCTTATAATACGTTTGAGTCGTCACCGGGTAAGCTAATAGCTGTCATTTATTAAAACTCTGTTGTAATTTCTCGTAATTTGATAGCCGTTCTGCCACGTGCGGGCATCTGTTCCTAGTCGATAACTATTGATGAAGAATCAATCTCGAATAATAATTTCGTCGGACAAATATAATACGAGGCATACGACATATGGCAAAAATTTAATGTACCGAAGCTAACTACAATTGTCGAGATTCTACTCAGGCGGCAGATACCTGCGTAACCACTGTTTTCGTCGGGGTATAACAGCATACGACGACCGGGTTAGGCTTTATGTACTTGCGTTAAATATAAATAATCATTTTGTAGATTTCACTTTTGTGAAGGAATTAGTTTGACACGACTTGCTATTTAAGAGTGTTTACAGGATTGCTTGCCGAGGAAAGCGCTTTCTTCGTACGAGTGAAAGTTCCTGTTTAGGGGTAAGTGATTTGATGTATTTTATTCGTTGTCAGAAAGGTCACTCACGAAACTCTTGCTAATATTTGTGCGGTAATTATTAATACTGTTGTTTTACCAGTTAGGTAGTAATTTTTTTTTTACTTATTTTGAGTTGCGCATGCTGTGTACTACCAACGAGCAATTAACGTTAATGCTATATTAATTTCGTAATTAGTCTCGATGTTTTACTATCAATAAGATCATATTAGTACTTCCTTTGTATACTTTGCCTACGATGTATTACCACGACTTGTTACGATATGTTAATATTACTGTAGTAATTTATTATTACTGTGTGATTGTCTGTAATGCCATATTACTAATTATTTTGTGTATTTCGCATATTGTACACGAACCATATTTACTACGAACTATTCTTCGCTATTTATTTCACTGTACTTTACTGATGTATTGTGTGTTGCCAATACTGTAATGAGAATTCGATATACCTGTGATAATCCTACTATTCTAAATTAAAGTTGTTATTGTGGTTATTTGCTCTTTTATGACAACATACCTTCCTCTTTGACTCGTCTTCAGTTAATAACCAACGTTGACTACTCGAACAGCCGAGTATAGGGTTACGAACCTAACATCGTGTTACAAGTGTGAACCGTTCTGTCCTGAGCAAGATAGAAAAGTTACTTTGGATCCGCTCTGACGCCCTTAAGCATATTTACTGTTTTTTTGAACCTCCCCTCATCCCGACTATTGTAAGTTGGCCGTGCAAGGTTCGTAAAACCGAAAAAGCTTGTAACAACTTGTTAATTAAAGACAAATTTAAACAATATATAACTCGTCAAATTTTTAATACCAATATGATGGTATTATAATTTATGAATGAAAAAATTTAACCTACCGTTACTTTTATTGTTACATTGATTACAATTTTATAATTCTAGTCTACTCTGCTCCTGTTTGGTAATTGGCATAGCCTTTTTAGATGTGTATGTGATAGGGCATGACAAAATCTTATCTTCATCTAATAAAATATTTGACAATAAAATAATGTTTGTTACCATCGTCGCAAATTTCATAGCATAACTGCTAACTCGTTATGCTACCTTCGACGCTTGTTATGTAAATTACTATAAGTAATTGTTTATCTTTACTTTTGTCTATTGTTAAGTAATTGTAAAATATATTCGTAGTTCCAATTAATAATGTTAAATAAAGTTTTAAATCACGATCTTTAACAAGATAATAAAATAAATACCACATTAAATAGACACTCCCCAGGCAATGGTAATCCGACTAAACAATGCCATTTGATATCGACTGTTTGGTAATTAGAAATTAAAAACAGAAGAATATTTTTGTAGAATTCAGGTTTTCACGGTTTACATTCGTATTATAATTTCATTCTGGATACTGGAACTTTTATTACATATTGCATTGGAATATTATTCCAGGCTCTGAAGATGCCTGCTGCGACGTGTGACGAAAGTTCACCTTGTTTGATAACGACAACATGAGAATTATCCAGAATAGAAAATTGTAACAGAAGCATATTGTACTAATAGTAATAGTTAATATTTATACGATCAACACTAACCGACTGCAAATTTGTTTTTTTTTAATTTTAGGAAGTAGCGTTACCAGTTCATCACTTAATTGAAGCCTCGCGTTTTAGTTACTGGTATCCTAAAAATAACATAAAATTTTTATATTTTGAACAAATAAAACATTAAATGTTTACCAAATATAGCATTCTGAAAAAAATTTACTTTGTTTATACATAAATCAGCACGTGTTAAAAGGTTTGCACTTTGTAATTGCTGTATGCGGTTTAGATTGCATATAGATAAAAGTTACACCTGCACGCAAACTTTTTTATCCTGCACTGTACCAATCCATTTACTATTTTGTACCAGAAATATCTAATTTAAGTTTAAAACTCTGTTACACTGTGGTTATACGTTAAATGAAGGTTAAATCCCATGACGCCTTGTGAATGTAATGCTGCCAGCCGCAGTAGTGGCAATACTGAATTCTAAAAGTTCCCGTAGTGTATCTTAAAAACACTTAAAATAATTTTTTTCCAAACGTTAAAATAATATAATACACCTACCGACAAAACTTAAAACATGCTTTTTGATACAACTCTGCCATTTATAAAGAAAACTTTGAAGAATCTTAAAATACATTTTTTAACCGTCTTAAGTCAGACGTTTTTAAGATGCCTTATAGTAGATATTGTTAAAACGTCTTTTTTAGAACCACAGACGTTCAGACAACAAACAGGCATAAAACAGACCTGTTGAAGATATTATGTGCTGTTTGGCCAAATATACACTATTGTTTGAGATTACAGAAACAATTCAGAAAACAAGAAGCATGATGAACAAACTGAAATGTGATAGCGTTCTTTAAAGAATATTTCTTCAATAATATAAAAACATTAATACTTGTTTTTCTCCTATGTATGTGCAGGTGTTCAAATTGTACTACAAAAATAGCTCGCACAGTTGACATGCTTTGTAGTACGGTACACCGTATTTTGAAATAATATGATTTGTATCCTTACCATATCCAACTAGTTTAACAGTTAACTCACGTTGATTTTTAACCGCAACGTGAATTCTGTAACTTTTTTTTACAGAAAACCTTTCCGCGACAATTTGATGACTAAAAATTTGGATTTTTTAGAACTGTTTACTTATGTTTACGGTGTCAACAACCTTAAGGGACTATTTAATGCAACAGGTCCGCAATTTACAATTTATATCGTTAAGATTTTGATTTTTTTAAATGTTTTAAAGGAACTTTTATTCTGACATTTTTTGCTTGTATTTACACTCTAATTTCTCTTTATAAAATAACTTGGTAACCAAATACACTGTGTATATCCTAGGTTTAAAAAATTGTGTCGGTGATTATTACTTTATAACGGAGCATCACATATATTAAAAAATAATTTTAATAAACAGAAAACATTGAATACAATTTAAAAAAAAAATTTTTAACCGTATTTCATAAATTACCCAGTCAGTTTACTTTGCAAAATGCTGTTTGGTCTGCTATATTCTGACTGACTGAACGAGTCTATTTTAATTTATTATTTCTTTACGGTGTGTACTTTTATTTCTAAGAATGATTAGATTTTTATATTCAACAGCGCAGACACTGGAGTCGATTCAACATTAATAATATACACGTATTTTCAATCCTATGTTATTTTTCTAGTAAGTACATAAATTATGTAATTAAAAAAATGTATATATTTAAAACTACAAAGAAAAATAATTAGGTTTTTTAATTGTTTTACTTTGTGTGGACCGACAGGGGTGCATGCAAAAATGATTTTTTTTTTATGTTGGTTTTTAGAACTGTAAAGATCAATCCTATAAAGTTTGAGCAAAATCTAAAATATACGGATTTGATGATTTTTATATGGAATCACTCTACAGTTGCAGAAGGAATTCCTTTTGTCAAATAAAATCTAACCTACCTACATAAATCACTGATAATTTATAATCACGATTCTTGCGAGCGATATATGGTAAATATCGCTTATAATGAAAAATATGTTAAATAATAATAATACCTTATGTATTGTGTTCATCAGAATCAAACAAGTAAACTAAAAACTACAATTGCATAAATAGTGTAGCGAATTTTTATATAACTATATTTATATTTATATTCATATTATATTTATATTACTATATATTATTTAAACTACTAAAAATATTTTAAATTATACTTTTACTTATTTAATAAAAACACCTACACTAATTTATATCACTTACACAAAGATAAGATAAAGTCCGCGGATAGCTTCACACACTTGTTTACACTAAAGTCACGTACAAGATTATTCTCCGTATATTTATCTACACACACGCGCTAACAACTTATTTATTTAGACTTGAATAACCTTCTTAACACTGCTGTCTTCGCATTACGGCAATAACTAACCTACGATTTGTTTGTTCCGTATATATACACATTTTGGAAATTATTCTCGAGTGTTCCATATCTTTCGATATACGTTCTAGAAAACGGATAACAACTTCGAGAAGGCTCTTGAATTTGAGAACGTTTCAATAGTAATAAAATATAACAAACATTATTGTTATTAGCTGTAGTTGAACTATAAATAAAATGAGATAATAAATAAAACGTTTTTGCAATTATTAATGTTATATTTAATAAGCTGTGTAAATGATTATAAGCGACTTTTGGCTTAGACTGCGTCGTAGTTAAACACCCAAACTTTTTAGGCTTGGTCTTAGTGTTGGCAAGAACTCTTTTTTACTTTCCCAGACTAGTCAAACTGTAAAAATGAAAACACCCATTTAATGTAAACCGAAAAAACCGTTTGAAACTCAGCAAATCTTGGCTACCAGTATTACATCCTCTAAAACAAAGATTAACCTTCTTGGAAAGGCACAAAAACCTACTCTATGTAATAACGAAGTCAGTCAAGCGGTAACGGAGAGATATAAATATCGTCACTTACACTTTTTCCTTCAATGACATTTACCACTCTGAAGATGCAAGCTGCAATGTCTTGCGAAACGTCAGTTTGTTTAAAGAAGAGACTAGGACCGAGCCTAAAATGTCTAGATGTTTAACTACGACGCGGTCTAAACCAACAGTCGCATATAATCATAAACAAAATAACCGTGAAAGCTTAAGATGTTATAAAACTGGGTATATTTGCATTGATAACATTATTCTCAAGAAAACATGGAAAACTAATTGTACACAACAAAAATTAAATTCTTTTTTTACAGTAACGAAAAAAAAAGAAATAATGACGATTTTAAACTGTAACTGTAAGAGAGTAATTTTCATGTTTCTATCCATATCCTTGGTGCGACAATTTTCTATGTTACCATATCGTAGCAAAAGGGACGAAAACGATTTGATGTAACAGCTACACATCTAACACTTATTTTTGTTTATTTTTGCTTGTTGCTAATATTTCCTAAAATTAGTTTTTAAAATTTTTGTACAGCTATTAAACTATATTAACATCGTATTTATGTTGCAACCATTATTTTTTTACGAATCGATTCTGATACATATAATATTAGTAATATTTACAAATTTATTTTATGAATTATTTTTAGGTTGTTTTCTAATGGCATGTTTTAGCTACATAAACCGTATTTTTGCTATTGAAATGGTAATTTTATCGTATTTCTGAATAATTTTAATAACGAGAACGTATTTAATTTATGTATAAAAATGCACAGTTACTATTGGCATTTTAAATACGTGCACCAAATAATTTGTAATTAGGTGTTATGTTGATAATAATTTTACATAAATTTTTACGCTGTTTAATATTAACATAAATAACAATATTACAATTATTTTAAGTTGTTATTTATTTTTGTTAGTAAGATTAGTATATTTAAAACTTGGTTTAGATGAACTAGTGTAATGATAAAAACAGAAAAATTTTATTAAACGTTTAACCAAAAAAATCTTAAATGTAAAAAGACATAATATAATAATTTTTTAAACATGAATAAATAACAATTTTAGTAACCGGTATGACTTCTACGATTATTCAACGCTGCTTTATTATGCTTAAGCATGTTTATCATTAAAAATTATCTTTTTTATGCCATTGCTTTCTACTATCTGAAAAACTGTAAACCACTTTAAGCGATAATTATTAATCATTCACTTGTTTTGCAACGTATTTTCTAATGTATTTATTGGTGTGT
Source organism: Aquatica leii (assembly GCA_035610365.1). NCBI lineage: Eukaryota > Metazoa > Arthropoda > Insecta > Coleoptera > Lampyridae > Aquatica > Aquatica leii. The sequence goes on along the minus strand of CM069433.1, from coordinate 29,676,591 downwards.
TATATGTTGTATTAGTTGTGCTATACTGTGGAAAATAATCGTGTAACACCGGATACTGTCGCCAGAAAATAGAAGGTCAACAAAAAACCAACCGAAGAGTGAAGAACAGGGACGAAGTCGAAAAGTAGTGGAAGAAAGTAACATATCCGATGTATATGTTATATCGATATTGAATTTATTTTCTTTGTTATTATTAGTGTGTTAAATACATTTGAGAGTGGACTAACGTTTTTTTAATATCCGCGTCTCTATTTCACATATACCTACTTCGGAGCGTTGTACTTTTTTGAGTAGAGATAAAGGGTAAAGCCTACTTAAGATAAGTCAATATATCCATTTTTAATTGCATTTTTAAATAATAGCTTAAGTTTTCTAGTCCCTTAAAATTATATGAGAATTGGAGCACACGTTCAAAAGTTATAAGCACTATGACATTCTCTCTCCAGATGCAGTTTTTGTGTCACTCGAGATTCAATTATCTTTTGACATTTTGTTACGATTACTTTATTTCGTTTTTTCTACATTCAGTAAAGTTTTTGTCGCTTTTAATCTAAAAATTGCTGAGACCAATGGGAATAGTCAGTGCGTCTTGAAAATGAGGTGATAAGGTGACCACTCGATTATTTGGTCTAAAACAAATCACATTTTTAAAGTTTTGCACCAACAGATACAGAAGAACTAGGTTTCAAAATCAAATTGTCTCACCAGGGAAAATAGAAGTCGATGGGCATTACGAAAATCTACAAACGTTTAAAAAATTTGGACAAAGTAAATAACATAAATGATATTAATTTTCAAAACTTTAATGCAAAGTTAAACTAACTCATTTTGAAAATCAGTCCAAAGAGTCTTTCCGACCGTGCACTTCCTGTTAAAGTGGCGGTATACACATTTGCCTGTATTTTTAACAAAGGTAACATAACGCTTCTAAAAATTATTGAGCCATTAGGCGGTGTTTTGCGACTAAGCAGCGCGCACATGCAGCCATTAGAGAACAAAGGGTAGTTAATAGACAACATTAAATTGACGTTTTGTAAATGACTTAAGTTGCAGAAGAGACTTTTTATGATCTTGAAATAGAGAAACTATAGAAATCATAGGCTTGTAAGTGTTTCTATACTCAAATTAAAATACGGTTGTGGTGACTAAAGTATTTTGAAACCATTGCACCGATCATTTTTATATCCTTTTAGAAAAAATGCCACAAAATTCATTGGAACTCTATAACAGTAAATATTATGTAAAAATAGCTTCTAAATTGAAGACTAACTTCAAAAATCGTTTTAAGGATTTGATGTTTTGCCTTTCATGAAAATTGATATCCTCAGTTTGCAACTTGTGTCATACAAAACCTTAGCAAAAACATTGCTACAACAAAAATTAAAGTGATTGCGTTAAAATGATTTAGCTTTAAAATCGTTATTCTTATGTACAAAATGTATCTGGCTTATAGTATAGTTTATTCCAAAATTATCAGAGTAGCTCAACACATCGAAAAGGTTGACGACCGAGACTCTATTACATTAATATTGAACTTCTGGTGTATTTTTAATGTTTAATTGTTTATGTATTATAACAATCGCTTAGATTTTACTGGATTGATTTTTTCGTTTATGACAATGTTTATTTCAAACTAGATGTGACAAAATATTTTATTGCTTCTTATTAATAATATCCACAGCACTCTTGCTGCTTGTTAATGCCCAACAAAAATCTGCTACTATTGTAAGATACCATTTACAACATTATTTTTTTTCTGCGTTGGTTTCAAACAGTCTATCAGTTGCTTTTTTCCATTTTTAAGGTTCAACAAACATATTTTCTTTTAGTTTTCCTTTTATGTTTGGAAACTTTTCTAAAAGGTATTTAAAACCGCCACATTCACAATCTAGTATCTTAACAAAATATTTAATGTGCTCTAGTTTTACGTTTTTTTTTTGCTAAAGGTTGATGTCATACATTGTATGATATGTCATATTGACTACTTGTGGTAAACGTTATGATTTTTTTTGTCACATTTGCCATAAAAACATAAAGAGCAACAGTATTTGGTGTGGCCAGATTGCATACCCAAAACAGTTTCACAATTATTTTATTTCATTTGTACTTTACTTTCTCTACTAAAATTTTAAGGTTTTTGTAAAGTACTTTCATAAATACAGCACAAGTTACAAATTCCATAACAATTTTTCAGCTAATGTTAACCAAATCTATGATTAATCTTCAAGAACTAGTGTCATTAAGTATCCCTTTAAAATTTTTCAATAGAAACCAATATGGTTGTTTGGTCTTTCCAAAAAAACTAAAAAAAAATTGTCATTAAGAGTTTTCATTGCTGCAGCAAACTAAGTAGTTTTTCTTGTGATTTGGATAAGTTCAAATCTTGCGCAAAATAATTTCATTCAAACGGAATAATGAAATGTAACTCACGGGATGCAGATGTATTAAGATCTCGATTGGTTAATTTTAATTTTTTTTTAAGTCACTATTAGTAGTATTGTCAGTTTGTTTGCTTTCTGAGCGGTTGAGGATCTAGATAATGAGCCTGTATTGTTTTCTTACGGTTTGTTAATTTTTGATATACACGAATGTAATATACAGTAGAGCCTATTTGTTTTGGGGCCAGTCTGTAAAAGGTTTATTAATTGGGCCATTTAGGCCGGATTTTTTTAAATTATAGAGCTTGATAAACTGCACATTTTCAGCAAAAATGGTTTGGTTAATATAAACTCCAATGCCTACTATGACAGTTTCTAGAAGCAAAATTTTTATAAATTATATTAGCAATTTTTTTAGAATAAATTCCTCCATCAAACGGGCTTGTACAAAATGTTATTGAAAATTTTTAAGTACCTAATAACGATTTTGTAGAATTAAAAATGCACACTAGGTACTAATTTATTTTCAAAAAATCATAGTTTATAACAACTTAGTATTGGTCTTAGGCTTATACAACTTCAAAGAAATGAAAATTACATCACAAGAAACAAATAAATAACGTCTACCAAGCCACTATTTTCTCCAATGCATTTGTCATTTCTTTAGCGTATGTTCAAAATTACATTTCGTATTTGCTGTGGAGTAATTTTCACACAAGTATTTTAGCTTGTAGTTCTTGTAAATTTTGGGGTCTTGACTTATACGCTTTTCTGTAAGTAAACTCCAAAGATAAAAATCTAACGGAGATCCGGGAATCTCGGTGGCCACTCACAGAAAGGACTGTTTCGTCCTATCCAACAGTTATCGAAATTTTCATTTAGCTAGTTTTTTTATCAAACGAGTTTTATGAATAGGACTACCATCTAACTGTAACTTCAAAGTAAACCGGTATCTTAATGGCAAATAATCTAATGCGTTCCTAAACTCATTTTCAAGAAAATTAAAAAACCCAACCGCATTCAAGTTACCGTTAAAAGAAAAATTGACCAATTATTCTGTCGCATAGTATTTCACACTTTTATTAAACATTATATGTACTATACATCAAATAAAATTCTTAATAATGTTTCGCCGAATTTGTCTTGCGACAGCCAAATCTGGATTAACTGCCCTTTGAATGTTATCCGCATAATTTTCGGCAGCATACATCCCATAATCTGCTTCCTGAACCCCATGTGGCTCATCAACTTCAGGTGTATTGTTGTTAATAATCAGGGACGGGTAGGATATTCTGAAAAGTAATTGGTAGGCTGCCATACTTTGGGCTTTGCTCTTATTTTACAATAGAGCATAACAAAAAAATGTTTTCAACGTTTTACTGGAGAAATTCCAATTCAAGCGAGATCACACATGTACCTATACCTTATTATTGAGATCTCTTTTATATTTTTTAGGAAATTGATCTTGGTAGAGAACTAAGTATCTTTCTGTTTTTACCTGAATCGCTTATTAGAAAAATACATTCCCATTTCTTCTGTACATAAAATTGAAAATTGGCGATTGTCTCCAAATGCATGCATGGTTTTATTCGAAATCCGCACATGTGTAATATACATTATTAGAATTAGAGGACGAGTTGAAAAAGATGTTTCATATACGAGAAGATTGCATTAAACTAATGGAACAATTTGAGAACCGTAAGTGGAAGAAGGGCGAGAAGTTTAATTCATACTTTATAGATAAGGTATGCTAGGTAATAGACTAAACCTTATTGAATCTTCACTGGTATCATATGTTGTTGATGGAATTGTTGATGTCAATTTGCGCACTATGGCTAAATAGAAAGAATTTAAATCATTAAATCAACTTATTTCGGTATTTAACGATATCACTGAAGATCGGGGTGTAAGTGTAGCTCACGCACAGTTTAATGAGTCAGGGGAAGTTAAGAGGTCTTTCACAAACTGGTGAAACATTCGGCAGAACGTTTACTGAGAGACCTTCACCCAGCAATGTCTAAAGACATATGACTTCCGAATGCACAAAACCAAGAAGAGAACGAGGATCGTGCTTTAACTGTGGTGAGTTAGGTCATTTCATTACACAGTGTCCTAGAAGAAATTACCCAAGCCGAGGTCGTGGTAGAAGTAACTATTTGAGTAGAAGTAATGAACCAAGTACACCTCAAGAGAATGTCGATCCTGATAGTACAACCAATGTAATAGAAGAAACCAAGTTGACGCCAGCGTTTCTGAAAGACGTCAAACTACGAAATAAAGATGAGTACATTGTAACCAAGGCTATTTTAGATACAGGTAGTCCGATATCTCTAATATTAGATAACAAGATCAAGGACAAAAATATAATTATGCCTAATAAAATTAGTAACCAATTATGTGGGGTTAACGGTTCTGTATTGAAGATGTTGGGCACTGTAGACTTTGATGTTTCAATAGATGATTTTAAGTTAGATTTACAATTTTATGTGATTAAAAGGAACACTATTCAATATGATGCTTTATTAGGTCGTAATTTATTTGAAAAGAATATTCAGGTAAATCTTAGTTGTGATAACGTTATTCTTTCAAATAAATTTGAATCTGATTACTCGAAACCGATTAACGATATTATGAACATTGATTATGAGATTAGAAAAGATGACGTTGAACTAAATATTAACCATTTAATGAGTTATTAGATTAATAGTACACTACAGAATTTGTTTTTAGATAAGTATGTTAACCCAAAGCGACCGGAACTTCCTGTAACAAACTTGGAGCTAAGCATTAGGACAACTCCTAATCCTGTTCCATTCTTTTTCCGCCCGAGAAGATTATCCTACTCTGAAAGAATACATCTAACAGCCATTATTCAAGACTTACTTTGTTGCAACATTATACAACGGAGTAACTCTGAATTCGCTAGCAAAGTTGTATTAGTGACAAAAAGGAATAACGAGGTTAGAATGTGTGTGGATTATAGGTCATTGAATAATATGACACTGAGGGACAATTTTCCAATACCAAATATTCAAGATCTTGATAAATTAAGAGGTAAGAAATTTTATTCTAAATTGGGTCTTAAGGATGCTTTTCATCATATTACGGTTGCCGAAAATGTACTAGTTTTGTAGTCGAAGATGAGCAGTATAAGTTTATAAAAACGCCATTTGACTTTAAGAATAGCTCTGCTATGTTCAGTCGCTTTATAAATTCAGTTTTTCGGGACTTATTAGAAAAAGACAAAGTGATTATTTACATTGATGACATTCTTGTGGTCACGGAAAGTTCAGATGAACATTTACAAGTATTAGAAGAAGTGTTTGAGATTTTAGCTGCTATTTTATTAGAGCTGAAATTAGAAAAATGTTATTTTTTCCATTCACAAATTTCTTATTTGGGTTACAATATAAATTTTAAAGGGATTAGCCCGAGTGATACACACGTTAAATCCATAAAAAACTATTCTACACCTCACAATGTACGCGAATTGCATCAATTTCTTGGGTTAGTGTCATACTTTTGAAGATTTGTTAAAGATTTTTCAAAAATCGCTAGACCTTTGTATAATTTAGTGAAGATGGACGTTCCTTTTATTTTTGGCGAATCTCAATTGAATGCTTTTAAAGTTTTGAAGGAGAAACTGATTAGTCAACCAATTTTAAAAATTTATAACCCTAGAGCAGAAACTCAATTATTTTGTGATGCAAGTGCACAGGGATTTGGTTGCATTTTGATGCAAAAACAAGAAGACAACCACTTCCATCCAATTTCATATTTTAGTAGGGCAACAACGGAATGTGAATCAAAATATCACAGTTTCGAGTTAGAAACACTAGCTATTTTTTATGGATTACAGAGATTTGACGTCTACTTTAAGAGATTAGAATTTACTATACTTACTGATTGTAATAGTTTGAAACAAACATTAGAGAAAAAGGATATTAACCCTAGATTCGTGCGATGAACCTTGATATTGCAGAATTATTCGTATAAAGTCGAACATAGGAATAGTAGAAATAAATTTGAATTTCGCGCTTAGAGAAATGGTCTGAAGTTTGTGAGAGAGGAAGGAGATTAAAGTACCCGCGAAAATGTATCGTTTGTGGATGAAATGAATAAACGAAAATTGAACTAAATCTAAGATTATTTTGGCCATCCGATTTAGCTTCAACACTATAAAATTTAATATAAATTAAACGGTTTAAAAGTTATTGTTTCTAAATGAATTATTAGTTACAATGAATGGTATTATCAATTACGGTTATTATAATACTATAATACTAAATAGGATTTGGCAATTACATTAAATTAAAATAAACAGCAGACTACACTAAATAATTAGCCAAAAATCTCAATTACATTTTTTTCAAGTGTTGACTGTTTTGTTTTTTTTTCGAACCCCTTTTCTTTAATATATTTTGAATTTTTATATGCTTACATATGGCTTTTTTCTATTAATTATATTCTTGTGTGTAAATTTAACTTTATCTGTCCAAATAATTCCTTTTAAGAAATTAGGATTTCCCTCCGTATTAACTACCATCATTTTATAGAATTGTATGCGGCTGTCCTTGTTATTTCCTTTCAGTGCTTATTAATTAATATATATTTTCGTGCTATTCAAGTTGAGCCATAAGGGTATGTTTCAAAATTAACAATTATTGCAATTTGACTTTCTTTATTTCCAGTAATGAGTTTTGGAATTTCTATTTGTTTATTCCTAGTAATGTTTACAAAACATATTATTTGTATTTAAACAGGCATACATATAATCCATTTGTTTTGTTTAATTCATTTTTTTTTCATGTAGAATACAAAAATGTAAAAAGATACAGGGTGTTACATTTAAAATAAAGAAAATTTAGACTACTTTTGGTATAAACGTGTCACAACGTTGCATTATTTTAGTATAATAGAACATATATCATTATGCATGTATATTAACTTTGAAGCAAATACATTTAGTCATTCTATCTATACATTTAACTGTCCAGTTCCGTGAATCACCCTATATGTAAATACGAAACACTATTTAAATATAATACTACAAGCTTTTAAGTACTTTTTATATTACTTACAAAAAAATGTTTTTGCTATTTATTTAAATATTTAGAATTTAATCAGTTCATTCAGAATTTGGTTTGTTGTAGTGGAGAAAGTACTATAAAACGTAGTAAGAAAATTTAGAACAATTACCTCCTAACCACTTGAGATTTTTTTTGTGTTTTAGGCTAAATTTGATATTTAAACAATGATCAAAAGGCAACTTTAACCTGCAGAAAACAAAATCATTAACTTGAAATGTTTCTATAAAAAATATTAGAATGCTTAAATTCAATACCAGTAGTTAAATGTCACCACAGTTGTATAGTTCAAAAATTTAAATAATTCATATTTCTTATTTCATTCAAATAACTGTAGTATAGTTGTTTAAAGTTATATAATCACTAAATTTAGCATAATTATAACTGAAGGTTAACACGTCAAAAATGTAGATTATGTTTTCTCGATATTTTGCTTCCTTAAAATAAAACGTAATTACACTGATAGTTGTACTTATACGAATTTGTCCTTCTTAGGAATATCAGTATTAATTTTTATTGACCTTATATTGTTTTTTTTAAACGTGTAAAGTAATAAGTAATTTTCCAGTTACATAAGTTTATAAACAGATGTATTCTAAAAGAATACAAGTTATTGTATTAAAGTATATTGTTACTCGAGTTTCTGTGAGAAAATTTCAAGTTTTGGTCACACAAAAATTGACATTGAAACTGCAAACAAATGAGATAAATTGCTTTTTGTAGACAGAAGTAATACAAAATAAACAAGTTACATAAAAAGTTGCACATCTGTTTATAATAAAATAATTTTAGTTAAAATATCTGGTATTTTCTTAGTTTTTTTAAAACAATTTTGCATATTATGTAATGTCATAGGTATATCAACTATATATTTCCAATGTATTACCTTGATCTTAATCCTTAACGATATCCTGTTAGCTACAGTGTGTGACAAATAACAAAAATTTGAAAGTGAAGTGTAATCAATTTTTACGTATGTACAGTACACTGTAATTTCAAAAACAGTACAAAAACTGACACGTGTTTAAATTCGTAAAAAAATATGCAAACTACACAATTGTTTTATTTATAAAATTGCCGTGCGAGTACTGAATTAAATAGCGTCGTAGTAAAGTAATTACCATCAACTTTTAGGTTGTCGCTAACACCAATTTGGTAAATTTGCGGTTCTTAATAAACATGTAAATCTAATACGTTTACAAATTTGTATATATGCATATTAATGCGATCTGGTTGAAGATTTTAAGCAAAGTTAAGTTAAAGGTATCAGTGATATTTAACCATGTTTTACAATTATTCTTCAATATAGACCAAACAACTACATATTATTTATGAAATTAGTCCACAAGCATTGGTCAGGTGACCACAACATAACATTGTAAGAAACCTTGATAGAAACTTTTAGAAAATTGATGTTTCTTCAGGTTCAACATTTTGCTTTGCTCGAATATCTAAACAAAAACACCGTTAACAACGTTTATACTGCTAACAGTATAATTTTATTGTAATTTTTTTATACTAGACAAAAGCAGGACAAAAAGACTTTATTTACAATCAAAAATAATTTAATTTCAACAATCGAGATAGATTACACTTGGTATAACTTTTAAAAAATTATGTTTATTCAATTCCCTGTTGTTAATTTATTTAAAAAAATACATGTGCATGCTACTTTGTGCTTTTACGTCAGATTTTCTTTGAATAACGTCGATTTTGACGAAAACTAATTTTGTGTTATGTAAAACCGATATAATTTTTTTAAAGTAAAATTTTTTTATTGTTGTTATATGTAAATTAATTACAAACTATAAGCAGTAATGGTAAGGTTTCTATCCTCCTGTTGGTTTGATAAAAAATATTCCAATTTTTTTAGGGGCTGCTCAATTTTTCTTGTAAATTCATAAGTCGTTTTTACATCTGTAATTATTATAACTTTTGTATTGTGTTTTGATCTTCTGTGGAATACTTACGTTTAATAAATTGTAGTGGCCTGAATAAGTGTACACATGATACACAAAACGTCGCCTATAAAAAAAACCTGATTTGTTTTTATGCCTCTCTTTAACAAAGAAATAAAAAATTATCAATAAGCAGTAATATTGATTGATTTTTCTGCAACGTTGCAAAATATGACAACTAGTTTTGAAATTACAGTAAAACTAGTAAAAAAAGTTTTTTTAAATCTGCAAGTAAAAAACTGCAAAGGAGTTTAATACATTTTCTTTCAATTTCAACTTACTAAAAACAAAAAAAAATGCTAAAACATTTAATTTCTTTAATTTTTTCTACACTCTTCTCTTTTCTATAATTGACTTAAAATTTAGTATTATTTATTTAAAAAATGACTAAAACTAATTCTTCTCACATTAATTAATTAATTATTGCTAAACTTTAAAATAAATAAAAAATTAATTCTAACAAGTTAAGTTCATTGTTTTGCTGTTCATCTCAGTTTATATTCAGCATGCAAACGATACTGCGATTGTTATTTTTCTTGAATATGGTTTGCAAAGGTTGTGTAATTTTTTCCGACAGCTTCTGAGTAAGTTTGTGAAAAAAGTTTACTTTTTACTTTAAGTATTTCAAATTGAAACTTGGAGATAAAAACAAAACATGGGTTTTGCATAATGTGTGCAGAAAAAGATCTTTATTTGTGGTTTAAGAGTAAGAATAATTTTTTTCGTTTTGGCATTCTTTTGATATGGCGTGAACAGAAAAATCACACAACCGTCTGCTACTGTTTTTTAGTATATCTGAAAGAATGTAATACAAAAAATTCAAAAAATATCTTACCCTATCCTTGACTCAGTTATTCGTCCAGTGTTTTATGGTTTTAAGACATTAGTTTCCCAGTTTAAATTTTACTATTCTTCATTTTTTTCGCAGACAGCTCATCGATGTAGTAAAAAATGAGTTCATGAGGTGTTTTAAAATAGAATATGATTAATCAGAATACCTTCACAGCAGTCTGGCTCCATAATAAAAATGTATTTGCATCTATTGCTATGGGACACTTGGTTCATAAAGAAAAAAAGTATAATGTCTTGGCTACGATTCTTGAATAATTAAATATATTAAATATTAAATAAAGCAATAACGGATGGTTTAAAATAATTAAAAAAACTCACCATGTTGTTAGATTAGCTGGTTTTCTCAATTCAGTTTAACACCCGGCGAAAAAAACCGTATTAATATAACCAACTGTCCATATTAAATTAGAGCTTATAAAGCAGTTTGTGAAATCACTGACACGCGATGAGAATTGTTTCAGATATCTTTGTTTTAAGTTATCGAAACTGTTTGAAGCCAAATTAAAATAGAGAGTTTTCACTGGTCCTGACATAAGACAACTTGTAACTGATCTTCTTTTGGCAATAATAATAGACAACGAAAAAATATTTGGAACTCTAACGACATGTACAACGCACGTTTGCAGCGTATGACGCTCAAGGGTTTAAGATAAGCCTAAAAGTTTATTTCTCACACTCTCATATTGACTATTTTCTTAAAATTTTGAAAATCTACAGGGAAGAAGAAAGTGAAAGGTTTCACCAGGATTTTCGTGATTTTGAAAAACGTTACCAAGGAACATAGCATATCAATATGTTACCCGACTATTGTTAGGTGCTTAAAATAGAAAGTAAAGAAGGAAATCGGAAACGAGTTCGGAGAAGCATCAAAGAAAAAATGAAAAGGTTTTACAAAGAAAGAGTAGTCTTAAAGTTGTGTATAATAATAATTATTTTTTAATTAGTTTAAAGACAATAAATATTTTTAGTTTATTGTATAAAATAAGTGTTTTAATTTTGCAACAAAAACTAATCAATTTTTTTTTCAAAAATTTTTATTGCATAATTTCACGTTTCAAGATTTCCTGAATCTGTGTGCGTGTGTGTGCGTGCGCGTGTGCGCGCTGGCGCGCGTGCGTGCGTGCGTGCGTGCGTGCGTGCGTCTGTGTGGGTGTGTCTGTGTTTAACGATGTACTCACGATAACTCTCGAACCAAAAGTCCTAGTAACTTGAAATTCGGCATGACGCTGACTTTTCATATTATCTCGGTTCTATCAAAAGATGGGTCTGATAAAGAAACCGGAAGTGGGTGTATCCGCTATTTTTAACAATTTTTTTTTATATAATTTTGTACGTATCTAAATTATTCGAATTATTTTTACAGTTTGTTATAGAGATAGCCTAATAATTTATTCAAATAAAAATATTTTCTAGCGTTAACAGTTTATTAGATATTTGATTTCTAATTTAAAGTGAGTTCCATATATAATCCTAGGTTCGAATCCTGCATACGACAATTTTTTTTAGAAAAAAATTCAATATCTTGAAGGGAAGGCACGATACGTCAAAAAATAACAATTTTTCTTTATATTCTTTTGACTTGTTTATATACGGAGTATTGCATCTTATTTAAATTATCTTTGGATGTACCCCCGATAACTCTCCTAGTAACTTGAAATTTAGTATCGAGCTGGCTTAGTGTTAAGAAACTTGTTTTCTTCTACAACTTTGGTTTTTGTTAATAAACCTCATTTATTATTTGTTAGTTATTTTGCTGATTGTAAACGCAGTCTAGTTAGTGTTTAATTCAGTTCTTTATCGTTTATTTATCAGCTCTTATTACAAGAGTGTTGATTATTAGCTCCGCTTAGGAGTACGGTTGCGTTAAGTCGACATACATGTCTAATATAGGAACTATGAGTTTTATTTGAAACTCCTTGTAAATTAAATAAACATTTCATTGTGTACAGTTCTTCATAAATATTGAAGAATGATGATATTCGGATCCAATAACCGACACTCCGTGTCGAGTTCTGGAGATTGGAGTGACGAGCGTTAGCACTCGGCGGTGTAATGTTAGATATTTTGGTATTTACCTATGGAAGTAGACCGGAATATTCAAGATAATTTTACAACAGACTTAGCTGAAAAAACTTCAAAAAAAGAACCTGGCGTGGGAAAACTTCAATTACAATATTTTTTTGTTCTCTATTTAAAGGAGTCTTACTTTGGCTAAATGCATCTACCTGCAAACCAAAAAGAAAAAAAGATTTATTACCAATAGTAGTAACATCGTCACAGAAAATGCAGGTCGAGAAAAAACAGAAAGGAATCATACAAAATGCAAGGAAGGAGAAGAAAAGAAATATGGAAGAACAAAAGCAAATGAAGCATATGAAAAATAAACACTTATCATCTGATTCGTCATCCACAGACTCCGATCTCCTCTCATACAAGCAATCCGATGATTCTGACTGGAGAACAGAATCTATTGAACAGGATAAAACGATGGTTCAGAACGTAATTTTTACTGATCTAAAAGAGGGCTGTTTTATCTTGGCACGATTTAAAGGGGGCAAAAACTCGTCAGTAATCCAACAAATTATTTCGTCCGCCAATATTGTAGTAATGGGTTACAAAAGCATAGATGCAATAAAAGATGAATTTGCTATTAATGAACAAGATATTTCATTAATTAACTTCAAACTAAGCTATGGGATGTGTAGATAATCCAGAATTGGCGAGAAGGGGTGAAAGGATTAGTTACCGTTTTACTAAAACTGTTGATGTCAATGAAAGATAAGATCAAAAAGTGATTTATTTTCTGGAACACGTGGATTTTGAATAAATGTTCATTCATTGTAAATCATGAGTAAAGATTTTTTCTTAATGTGTCGACCATTGGTGTCTTTACCTTAACACATCATTATCTTATATTATGTTAAAAAAAATTTATTTCAGTAACGGCACAATATTACTAGAATTTCAATAATATTCCTCTAGATTCTCACTATGAAGTGCGGATGTGTGCGCATGATGATAATTTTCAGTACTAACGAAACTAGACATTCCGTATATCGGAAATCGTATGCATATGTATATAGTACATTCGTCTTTACTGTTTTTAAATAGCAAAAACTATGTAAGCGTTACTTCTGTCAGAAAAAAATCTGAGTTACTCCCAAGCTGCGTTTAAAGAGATTTTTCTTAAAAAATTTTTTTTTTTTTTGCAGACTTAATTCTTTATAACAGAAAGCTTATAGTTTATTCTTTTGGAAATGATAGACATATTATTTTTATAATTTTTTCAGGCGTTGTACGACAATTATCACCGGTGGGTACTTTTGGCTTTACAAAAATTCCGAAGTCGGTTTTTGCACAATAACACGGATCTGTACTACTAAACCTAAACTCAATAATTTAAAAAACAAGAACTAATCGATTCCCAATTTCCAACTTACTTTCTTTATTTTCAAAATTATATTTAATTTTTACATATTATTGAAACTGAATACGATGTATTTTATATGCTTAAAAGTTAAAAGTGTTTTAATGATATGAAGAAAAACAAAAATTTAAGTTATTAATACTAAAAAAATAATACATTATTAATCTGATTAAATATCTCATGTATAAACGCCTCGTCCTTCGTTTAAAATATCTAAAAGCTTTTTTTTAGGATAAAATGTTATAGTAAAAACAGATGCAAATGTTGTAACCAAAATACATTTGTAATAAAAATTATACAAAGACGAACTTAAAAATAAACATTTTTCATTTATTGTAAACAACATTACGGTTATACTTTTTAGCTTAATACATTTAATAAGTTGGTACAGTAATATTAATTTGCATCGTTACGATGTGAACTGTTCACAACTTCTCCATTATAATAAAACGCCAACAAAGTGAATAAATGCGTTACGTTTGAAGGTATTCGTTGACTATTTTTCAGTGAGACTATTTTGATGTGAATTATTTAAATAGCTTCATTGTAACAATGCCAAAACGATTTGAAACGTCAAATTATGGAAGATTAAATTAAGCTGCACCTAATTTTATCAAAAAGAAGTCATTTTTTAGCTCAATTATTTTGGGAAAAATTAACTTTTAAACGAGTATTAGCATGCATTTTGTTGATGCACATATGGCGTGTTAAAACGAAGAATTTGCTTATACGATCCAATTAACATACATATTTTTAGTTGATTTACAACAAAAACATCAATTTAATGTTTAAGGAAATTATTAAATGTATAGAAATCATTTTTACAAATAGTTGAGCATTTTTTATATGACAAATGCTTGGCTGAAATGATTTTAAATTCAAACTACAATCGTATTTAATTAAGTAACATACATTTTTTACATCAATCTTATGTATAGCATTTAGTATTCCACGCACCATTGACATTTTTTTTGGATTGTAAATACTTTAAAATTCGAGTTTTTTTAAACAAAAAAAAGTGTAATTTTCTTTGGATAGGAATTTTTAAAATTGGCAGTTTGTTATCGGTTCTCTTTTTAAATAATGTTAAGTTTATACTAAAATAAAAGCCTTTGCTCTTGCAATTTTAATCTGTTTTTAAAAATGACGTGTAGTCTCAGTATTATATGTGTTTGTTTATTTTAATTAATAATGTTAATCTAGTATAAAAGCCCTATTAAAAATAGTAAAAAGTATGCAGTTTTAAGTTAATGGTGTGTTTAATTTATTTAAAAATTTAAAATTTACAGGGTTTTGAACGTGATCTACGTTTTTCGTTGGGCGGCATATAATAAAATGACAAATACGGCGTTTGCCAGAATAAACAGTAGAGTAAAATTACTTTATAAACGACATGACGTCATAACTAACATAAACTCGTAAACACATAAGAGTACCAAATTTTTGAGCAACATTTGTTTTTAAATATTTTGAGTAAGCCATCCCACAATTAAATTGTAGTAACAATTCTTTAGAAACGGGTGAAGTATGGTTAAGTAAAACCCTGTGCTTCAAACACACAAAAACATAGGTTGCTTGTTATGTTAAAAAACCTTGCTATGGTATCCCGCTTAGTATGAATTTTGCTCATTATTTTCGCTGATACGGAAATGGTCGCAACGCCGGTCTAAGTTTACAACAAATGTCAGTAAAATATCGTCAACTGTTTAATAAAGCAGTTCCTTAGTAAAACTGTGATGTTAGCTGTTGTTGAGAAAGTTTGTCCTACTGGTAGTGTATTGGTGTCTCACTCTCAACTCAACAACAGTGCAACATCTACACGTCGGATGATCAAATCAATTGGTTATTTATGCCATATTCAAGTTGGACAACGACTAAACACTGCAATCAAACGTACAAGAGAAATTTACTTTGATTGCATATTAAGTTTATTGTATGATAATTTCGAATTCTTAAAAAAGCATACGGTTTTAGACTAAAAAAATAATATTGATAATGACAATTTAAATCTCAATATTGCATCTACAACTTTTTAAAATTCTTCAAACACACAAAAACATACGGTTGCTTGTTATGTTAAAAAAACCTTGTTATGGCTTCCCGCTCAGTATGAATTTTGCTCAGTTTAAACTTTGTAGGCGATACTAGATTATATACATACTACATCGTACAGAAAAAAAACATTTTTTATTTGTGCTTTGAATTTTTTAATTGTGTTGGCGGCTTTGGATTTTTGTATAAAAACGGGCCACGCCTAAAACTTTTTAGAATAATATTTTTAACGAGTGTAAGTGTATACTACAGTTTTAAGTGTAATGCGGAATTTTTGGTATGTTACTTGAGCCTTTAATAATAGCAATGAACGTTTGTTACTAGGAGGTTGTAATCTGAATGCGCATATAATATACTAAAAATTTCGCATTTATACCAGGATGCAAGTGGTCTAGATGACCATGTACAGCAATAAAATCGAAATTTTAACCCGTTAACTTCCACGAATTAAAAAAAATTTTTTTTTTGTTCTAATGTAAGAATATTGTCAATTAGATTATAAGAAACAATAAATCAAATGCAACTATTAGTGAGAAATTAGTAACAACCTTGATACATATATGTACTCGAATGGGTACAATGGGACAAACCACTACTTTTCAAAAATATCTATTTTTTTTTAATATTATACAAAATTATGAATAATAGTCTCTGAAATACTTCCTTTCAATGCACAGCGTTATTTTACATTTTTCGCAGCACCATCGTGCTTTTTGATGACATTGTGCACACCGTAGCTGCTTTGTAATTTTTTCTGAATAATGGCCATTCTCCACTTTTCTAGATGAAACTGGCACGTGTCCAAAAGGTCGTGTTTTAAACTTGGTTTTTGCATTTCCTATTAAATAATGTAATACAATTTTTCTTTGGAATTCTAACAGACCAATGGATTCTTGGGATACTAGCTGATATAATCTCCATGAGTTGATGAGTGTCATATTTATCATATTGGTAAACAATACGCACCACCATTTTTTCTCTCTGACTGCGATGCGGTAATTATTAACAGATTGGTCGTGTAGGTCCACTTCATCCATTGATTTATTGTAGTTTTTAAAAAGTGCTGGTTGAGGAACGTCAATTTTGCAGTTTGCAATACTCGACCAACGTTTCACACGAGTTGTAGGTTCGACACCGTCGTAATTTGTTACCATTGTTACCGGGCTGTTATCTTGCCACCTTACAAAAAGAATACCCGAATTACCATCGTAGACGTGTTCAAAATTTTCCTTTTTTTTTTTAAATAGCTTCACATCAGATAAAGGACACTTTTTTGTTCTGTTCTCCTTAACTGTTCCTGTTGCTTGTTGTTCATGCTTTTTCAGCATCTTTAGGAGACTGTGGCTACTAAAATAATTATTAAAGAATACTACGTGGTCCGATGGAACAGAGACAATCCTCAACAGATCGAGAACAATTTATGAGCTTAAAGGATGAGTAGTATCAGCTTTAGATGTACCCTTTGCAGCACATTATGTGTTGAATTAATTTGTATATTCCGTCGAGCTGCATATCATACAGTTTTTATACCCGAAACACACGGGTTTTCCTCGAATATATTGTTTACTAGTATGACGCCCAAAAAACTTGACCATTGCTTCGTCAATCGAAAGATGTTCGTGAAAGTTACCCCATTGTTGAAAATTTTAATTTAGTTTTAACATCCGTGGACGAACCTTGGACATTTAATCATTTTTATCGAGATAATCATTATCGGCAAGGTGTATGTATTTTTTGATTTCCATGAATCTGTTCCGGGACATAGCATTTCCAAGCAATGGTACCTTCAAGTCTTCGTCTAAACTCTAATAATCTCTCTCGCTTGGTAGTCGATGATATCCTGTCAGTAAAAGACATCCAACAAAAATCTTTATATCTTCACGAGAAACAAAAAAATCGTACTTATTTTTTTGTAAAGGATACAAATTAGTTTGCTGTGCAATATAATCATATATGTCATTGCTGAATAATTTTTCAAAAACTTCTATAGGAGCAACATTTTCTAGGTCGTTTGCCATTATTTCTAAACGATCTTTCCAGCCGGTCGTAGATGGTATATCGATATTTACATAATCCTTGGTCCAGATTGGCTCCTCAAGTTGACACTTACTTCTTTTTGCTCTTACTCCCTTGGAGTGCAGTGTCTTTCAAAGAACCGACAACGGTATGTTGTCTTCTTCATCGCTTGTTTCATCTTCTTTGCCAAAATCTACTTTGATTTTACCAGCAACGTCAGCAGGCACAGATAGGTTTTCTTGTGTCATTTCATCGTCAAACTCTTCCTCGTCAGTTTGAAAATCGACATTAGGTGGAATAATGATAACGTCAATGTCATCATGTGATTCATTTGCAGCAATATCCTCAATTGCCGGTTGCAAATGCAAATAATTTCTATGAGAATAGAAATTCCACGTAGGAATTTCTGGAAAATGCGAAAAATCCATTGATATCTGCAAAAAGCAAACAAATTGAATAGCGTAATGTTACTGGACTTCTCAGGAAATCATAGCGGTTCCGCCCATTGTGCCCAAACGATTATACCACAAAATAAGTTCTTACCTGACTTCTTACAAAAACAAATCAAATGTTAACACTGTAGAACGTTATTCATTCATGTCTTATAAATAAGTTTCAAGCCACTTAATTCTGTTTATATTGCAAAAACACTCCACACAATTTTTTATCTAAAAGTGCGTAACTGAACCAATTTCACTATCTGACACTAATGACCGGTAAAATACTAATATTTAGCGAATGTCAATTTTACTTTATTATGCGTTAAACAACTGCATTACCGATAATTTGCACAATATGAGATTTCACTGCCGTCCTTTAGATGTGAGCACTCGTTGGTAGTGTTGTGCATTATCTAGATGAAATTATATAGAAAATTCATCTAGATAATTTTTGATCATCTTTTTCCTTATCTAGATAAAAGTATTGAACATTATCTAGATGATTATCTTAGATGATCTTTCGGTTATCTATCATGAAGTTATCTAGATGATTTTTTAAAAGTAACATACATTTTTTTGTTTAGATTTGTTGTTTTGTAATTTTTATATTTATAAACATGATATTGTTTGTTTTGTCTGTAGTAATGTAATACGGTCCAGATCGCTAAAACCTGATAAATAATCGCCGTAGATGTGTCGCATTTTTGCTGCTCTTCTGCTGACAAAAACTTGACTCGCATGACCTTGAGCGTAAATACATGCAATACGAGATATAAACAAAAACACAACTCAAATTATTTTTTGAAACTGAACCAATTGCTTGCGATAAGTATCTTATCGTCTTTAGCAACAATAATAAGCTATTTAATATACGTACATTTATTCAATACATTATCTTGCACGATTCATACATTGAGATTAACAGCTACTAATTCTGTAGTTTTGAAAATTTAATTAGTTGAAGTGCCTACACAGTCGCAATAAGATCCTAATGTAGACCGCGTAGAATAAAACTGCTTCTATATAAATCTATGATGTAAATTATCATATGAGTACAATTACTGACAACCTGTCAAATATAATTAACAAAACTGCAAAGCAAAAATGCTTTTTTTACATTTGGATTTGTTGCACAAAGTACTGAGCAGAGCATAAACTGTTTAAAATAACCCAATTTTTTTAGAAGAAACAAAACTGCTTGCGTTTTTTTAAAAGACATAAAAGCTAATTCTTTAAGTGATCGCTGATGTAAGCTGCTCAAAATTTAAAATACAATAAATTTTTGAGGATTAGTTGGTTTTTTGTGAAAAATTTGCTTAACATATCAAACTACAAATGATAACTTAAATTTAAAAAGAAAAATTAATAATTCAGGGAGTGTGATTAAGGGATGTGAGCGATAATTTTTATAATCTTTTAAGTTCAAACTGACGTCGATATCAAAGCCAGATTTTTCCTAATTGTTACAAAGGAAAACTAATTAAGTTTACTAGACACTTCTCTATTTGTGAAAAAGTTATTGATTAAACATATCAATTTTGGCGCTAATTGAAAGACTTTATAGTCCTGATTCCTGATAGTGTAAGTTTTGCTTAGCAATGAAAATTTTGAAAGGACCAGATTGTATCAAGAAATTTGTTTTATATTTTACAATAGTAGGTCATTAAATCAATAAAATTTCTGTCATGTTTTTTTTATTTTTGTTTTTTTTCAATTTATTTTTCAGTTTTTTAATTAGTTAATTCAATAAACAATAAATTGGTATTGATGATGATGATAATTAAATGGTAACAATTAATTATTACCTGTTTCTACCTATTTGATAGAATCATCTTTCGTATTATCTACGTAAATTATAGGTTATCTTATCTATTATCTAGATAATTTCTTCAACTTTTATCTAAATCGTTATCTAGATAAAAAAATTGGAAATTATCTATTATCTCATCTAGATAAAAATTTAATTATCTATGCACAACACTGCTCGTTGGTTTTTCCTGTTGTCCCCATATGAAGACAACGGGCGTTAATGGGTTAAAAGAACATTTAAGATTAATAACCGTTATGTTTATAAAGTCAATAAAATAATTTAATAACAATTTACTTCATGTTACAAAACCCACAAATTCGGACACGTACTTTTTGGAAGACTTTAAGGACGAATTTAGAGCATTTTAGGAAAATATTATGGGTTTCCTTAACAGCGCCCACGAAGTGAACGCGTTTTATGTAAAATTTGACGATTTGAAAATTTATATAAGACGAAATTGCTTATTAATTCACGGAGTTCAAAAAAAAAGAACGAGAAAATTGGAGACATTGTAGCTGATTGTCTTTATAAATCAAACCCAGCTTAAAAGTAAAGATGTAAGTTTAGAAAAATTTACCGCCAGAAATTTATCACCAGCAGTTTCTCGCCAGCAATTCGCCACCTCAGCAACTTATCGCCAGTAATTAACCGCTTCAGCAGTTTACCGCCAGTAATTCACCGTCAAAAATTCATTGTTTCGTCAATGGCGTCAAGTATAAATTACTAAAGGGTGCTAAAGTATTTGCATAATTAGTCTTATTTCAATAAAAGTTTGGACGTGCGAGTTTTTGAAATAATGGATTACAATCCACTATCATGCACTATCATGGTATTTATTTTAAAAGTTTGACATTTTATAAACGTTTGTTGTAAATAAATGTAACATTTTGAGAATCTTTGGTACTCGAAAGTAGTTTACAGTCAACCTAAACTATTGTCGTCTTTTTTTTATCACATTGCGGTTATTAGTAGAATATTTTAGCACTCATTGAGCCGGTAATCTTACGTTTCCGTTATTATTGAAGAACAATTTTCAATAAGATAGTAATTAATGTGAGGAAAACTAAAAATACCAAATAAATTCTCAGATAATTTTAAAAAAATTAATAATAATCAAAAATTACAAAAATATATCGTAAACTTGCTCATAACATTACGTTCTAAACATAGACCGATCTAAGTTTTACTTCATATTAAAAAAATTAAAAAAAAACAAAACAGAGGGTAGTAATCCGATTTCTACGTGGTGTTTCCTGGGTAACTCAACAAGTTTTTTTAAATAAGACATTACTTATTAAAAATTTGCAAAACTTTTGCTGTAGTCTGTTACTTCAAAAACTCACACGTCTAAACTTTTAGTAAAATAAAACACTAATCGTGCAAATACTTTAGCACACTTTAGTACTTTATAATTGACGCCATTGACGAAACAACGAATTTTTGACAGTGAGTTACTGGCGGTAAATTGCTGAATCGGTGAATTGCTGGCGATAAGTTGCTGAGGCGGTGAATTGCTGGCGAGGAACTGCTGGTGATGAGTTGCTTGCGCTGAATTGCTGGCGATGTAATTCAGTTTGTGTAAAATAGTCTGTCAATTGCTTTTATCTGCACTTAGTTTGGTTTCTTGTGCGTTGCTGTCTTGAAGAATATATCATCTAATTTGATTTGACTATTGGTTGATTCCATAACCTTCTGTCTTCAATAAGCTATTATTATGTTTACAAAATATACATGTTTATCCTATTTATAAGCATCGCTATGATTTACTCTTATTAATATTAAATAAAAGTTGCACACATTAATGTTTGTTTAATAATTAGTAAATTTGGTAACATCAAGTTAATATAAATGGATCATATTCATTGTCGGAACATGCGTGGACGAATGGTGTTGCCATATAGCATGTAAGAAATCGTTTTGCCATTCTTTCAATCTCAACTTCAACGAACATTGAACAAATATGAATAAAAATAATTTTGGGTTGAACTAGCCGTGGAGTGTATATAAAGACCTTTTAGTTACAATGCTAGTCAGTTTGAAGTTGACTTTGAAGAAATAATATTTAACCGCAACTTATTGTTATGTCTGGGTGATTTTAACTTTAATTTAGTCTTCTGTAATAACTCTGCGGTAGAATACTTTAGTACTTCTCTTTAAAGCATTAGGTTATATCAAATGGTTAAACTTCTACTCGAGTTACCCCAATGAATTTACTTGATGTTATTATTACTAATGACACATCAATTAACACTATCTGTGACATGGCAGACTATGATTTAATTGTTGCTGTTTTAAACTTAAAACATTATAAGTTAGTGCATCGATCTACTTACCGCGACTACAGAAACTGTCACTATGAAAAGTTTGTTAAAAATCAACATACTCTTCCGTTTGATGATTTTTTGCATATAAACAAGATAAGTAATAAAGAGATTTTTCTAAATAATCTACTTCAATATTCATATTCTGCTTAAAAAAACCTTCAACGTAGCTATCCGATACACTAGGTTTCTGATGAAAATCAGAAATAAGGCCCTAACCAAAAGTCGACCATCGAGAAACACAAATAACTGGAGCTATTATAATACACTGCACAGGTGAATGGAGAAGATTCTTTAATACAGGTATAATGGGTAACAGAAATGTTAAAACACCTTCCGGATTGCAAAATGTATATAAAATTAGTTCATACTTTGTACAATTCAGGGCTCTTGATTTCGGGCACTGTAAATGATGTACTAGAAGAGTATCGAAAACTTAAATGACAGTATGCTTGCATTTATGTTTGTGACAGTGGCTAATCATGAAGTCTATACTTAGTATAGGTACAAATCCTTCGAGTTTTGATAACTTTAATATAAAACTTAAAAAAACATGTTTTCTCTGATAGTTCTTTTTGTAACACATTTGATCAATACGGCCATATTGGAGTGTGAAATTCCCGACCTATGGATAGTTGCTGTTGTTAGTTCTTTGTCAAAGACTAAAAACCCGAAACTTCTGCAGATCTTCGACCGATAAGTATATTACCTATGTTGTCTAAAGTACACGAAAATTGTCTGTAAACAAATTAGAAAATGTTTGAATGAATTTCATATATTACCTAAGAAGCAGTCTGGGTTTCAACGGAACAACAACAACAGCTGTTGTACAGGATTATTTAATGTCACAGATGACATTCTATGTGCTTTTAACAAAGGTAATATTTTAGTATTAGTATTAATTGACTACAGTAAGACATTTGACACAATCAACCACAAGTTGCTTTGTCGATACGTCATTACGTGGGTTTTGGAATAGATGTCGTTTAACTAACCAATAGTTTCCTCAGTAACAGATATCAGATGGTTAAATTAGAAAATTGTATGGTTTCAGATTTGCTACTTATGAAATCAGGAGTTCCGCAAGGGTCAATTTTAGGTCCACTTTTATATACTTCCTCTAAAGAAGTAGAACAATCATTCAAAAAAAAATAATGATGACCTTAACTTGCTGCATGATTCTTCGAAAACCCATAACTTATTCATGAATCGGAATAAATCCTTTGCGTTCATTTTTGGCAATGCCAATTATTCCCAATTTAAACTGCACATTAATGATGTGTGTTATCAAACTTTAATTTCTGCTGATTTAGAAGCCCTGTCTGGATAATAATAGTATACGCCGTATACAAACAGTTCAAAATGTTAAGGTTTATTTTTAGTCTTAGATGTCATGGGCATGTATCCAACAAACTAAAAGATTTGCGGTGGCTACATATGGCTCAACGTAAAAAACTACATTTCCCATACATGTTTCAAACTGTACAGGGTATCTGAAATACCTTAATGATAAAATTTGTTATCTAACCGACTTGCATAATATGAATAATCGTGGAAAGAGGTTATTGTCAATGCCACCTTCCAAATGTAAATTTAAATATTGTATTTTAAATTATTTTTATATAATATAGTAAAGTCATACAATGCCCTTTTTCCTAAGTTGAAATCATGTTCACTACAAACTTTTAAAAGCAAAACACGATTGTCCAGGTAGTGATTCAAAGTAGTATACTATAAATATATGAGATACAACAAATTTCATAGTCTTCGTCGTTGTGTTAGGTGTAGTAGATAAAATATTAGTGTATTATATTATATTTTTCATTTGTTCTCACTAGTAAACCAATAAAGCAAATTTATTATTATTATTATTTGAAAAAAATATCAAGCATGCTAAATATGTATTAAAGGTTACGGCGTTTTCACAGGTTTTAAAAAACGTGTCAAATTACAATGAAATTATATCTGTTCAAGGCTTACAATTTTTTGCAAAAATACATATTTATTAGGCAATTGCTTGAGAACATCAGAGAAAGGAATTACGAATAAATTATAATTAATATACTAAAAGAACGTCGTGATGAATGAAGTGAAGTATATTGTAATCAGTCTGTTTCTTAGTAATTACCAAATTGATTTATAATTGACTTAATTAATTACTTGAACCACTTTTTGATTAATCGTTTTTATGTTAAAAAGACTTTAACATGTATTAAGATAAATTTTATATAAACGAAATATTGTGTTTGTTGTCTCAATTCAAATCAACGCTCATATTTATTATGTATTCAATCAGTTTTATGTATTAATTTGTAATAAACGTTCTTATCACGTTTAGTTAAATATATTTTGATATAAATAATAAAGAGGCTCTTTAAAGTTAACAATGTTTATCGAACAGTTTCCCTCGCAGAATTCGGATACGATGCAATTTCTTAACCTAATGTACCATTTATTCCATCTCAAATCAACACAGTTTTAGTAATTCTTATTCATCGCCATCTCAGATTTGGTTGAAATTTGATACATTTTTAGTTTTTGACAAAACTAAGAAAAATACAAAATTTCATTGAAAAATGTTTATCGGTTTAGGATTTAGAGCTATGTAATGTTTTTAAAAAAGGCAAAAAAATGCTCAGAAGATTTTTTTTATAATTATAAATATAGCTCTCCTAATTGACTTAGATGGGCGTGGTGTCATTTTGTTGCTTTCTTTATGCTCTCTAATTTGATATACAACATAATATATATTTAGAGGAAAATATTTTTTCAAATTTAAACTAAAAATTTTATTTTGAAATTTAAAAAAATGCGTACTTTTGAAAATTTTCAAAAAAAAAATGTGTTTTTTATTATGTTTTTATAAGTGGATTCTCAAAGTATCATTATGGGATTCCAATGGATTTACTTGTATTTAAATTGTATTGTGAACTAATTTGTAAAGATATTAAAAACGTTTAACATAAGCATAAACAAATATATAAATGAACATTATAATATTAAACATAGGTTAAGAATATTTAATTAAGTTAGTCTACAACTGTTTCATTTTATTAATTAAAATATCTAAGCCTATTGTTTTAGATTATTATCAACTTTTAATGCACCCTGTAGGAAAACAATTATTATAGTGAATTAGATGTTTTTACTTAATATCATTTACACCTTCATGAGTTTTAATAAGTGTGTACAGTTTAGTGTGATAAGTGGCTTAAGATATGGAGAAGCATCGGAAAGAAAATAACTTATTTAAAAGAACAAAAAGAGAGGAAAGAACCTGGCCCAGACTATGTTAATGATCCAACTTTTGATGTTCCAACTACATCCTCACATTTGTATGAAACTTTTAATACAACCTTAAAAAACTTGGAGAACTACCCATTGATCTTAAAAAAATAAAATCAAAGCATTACTCTGGTAAAAAAAATAACAAAAGATGTAATCTTAAATGAGGTGAACATTATTTCCGCATTCTCAAGAGTCTTCAAAAAAGATTGTATTTCAATGAAAAATGGAAATGGATCTAAAACTGCTGTTTAAAAGAGATTGAATTTGTGTAACTTCCAGGAAGCACACATTTTTTTCAAAGAAAAGTATCCTGAGATAAAAGTAGGATTTTTAAAGTTTGCAGTGTTAAGGCCGAAACTGTGTATTTTGGTGGGAAAAAGTGGTACACACTCAGTTTGTGTTTGTACAATCCATTAAAACGTCAAACTAATGATTGAGAATGCCCGTTTAGAAACATTAACTAATGGAAAATTTGCAACGTACATTTTCTGTCTCAAATGTTATGCAACCATCCTTCCCTTGATTGTATCATGGAAAACTACCATTCTTGCTCAGGAACTAATGAAAAATAGAAACTTTAGAGAATGTTTTTGAGGAAAATATGATTGAAAATATAACTTTTCTGCAATGTATCAGTGTAATCTTGAGACAATATAAAAAAACTCAACAAAGTTCCTTGAGATGCTTTGTGACAAACTTTATCAGTTAGTTTGCCATGATTTCATAGTAAAATAACAAAGCTCGTCGAATGAAGTAAAAGAAACGTTGAAAGAAAATGAATGTGCAGTCACATTATACTTCTCAGAAAACTATGCTTTTCTTGTTCAAGAGAAAGCTCAAAGCTACTACTGATCAAATGACTATGTAACAATACACCGTTTTGTAGTTTATTATAAACAAAATGATAAAGTAAAACATGTCAGCTATGTTATTATATCTGAATGTCTGGAGCATAATACAACAGCTGTTGACTGTTTTCAAAAAAAGTTCATGCAGCTTTTGAAAAGTTACTTTCGGTTTAATGTTGAGAAAATATATTATTTTTCCAATGGAAGTGCTGCTTAATATAGAAATAAACAGAATTTTATAATCTGTGTTTCCATAACCAAGATTTTGGAATAAAAGCAGTTTGGCACTTTTCGGATAAAGTTCATGGCAAAGGGTGGTGTGACGGAGTTGGTGGTACTGTTAAAAGGTTGGCTGCAAGGGCGAGTTTACAGAAACTTTATCAAAATCAAATCCTCATGCCTCAACAAATTTTTGATTGGTCTATCCAAAATATTAAATATGTTAATTTGAGCTTGTCAAGCAAGAAGAGTATATAGAAACTGAAAAGTTTTTTGAGTAACCGGTTTGAAACAGCACAGACCATAAAAGGAACTCAACAGTTCTATGCTTTTTTACCAATCAAAGACAACATGACCCAAATTAAAGTCAACGTTTTTTCGTATAACACAAAATTACAGCATAGTGACAACCACACAACTACTTGGAAAAATTTCAATGGCAAACGCTAACGGTTATGTAACTGTTACATATAACAGTTGGCTAGCTTATGTGTGGTGGCTAGCTTATGTGTTAGATAAAAATGAAAGTAAAGATGAAGTCACATTTCTGCACCCAACTGGTCCTTCCCTATCTTTTTCATATCCAAGTGAAAAACCTGACATTTTGTAAACATCTTTAAATGATATTTTGTGTATATTTAACCCTACTACTCTCACAAGCAGAATATGCAGACTTACTAAGCAGGACACGACAAAATCAAATAAACAGTTCGACAAATAATAACGTCATTAGTCAGTACTGCTCACTTAAACAAGATTAATGATATTTTATTATTTGCTGTTATTTTTAAGGACTTCTAGATCCTAACTAAATTTCATACAATTTATATGCAAGTGAATCCATTGGAATCTTATAATGATACTTTGAAAATCCACTTATAAAAACACAATAAAAAACAATTTTTTTGAAAATTTTTAAAAGTACGCATTTTTAAAAATTTCAAAATAACATCTTCAGTTCGAATTTGAAAAAAATCTTTTCCTCTTAATATATATTGTGTTGTATATCAAATTAAAGGGCATAAACAAAGTAATAAAATGACACCACTCCCGTCTCTTTAACTGAGTAGGAGAGCTACAATTATAATTTTTAACAAAATCGACCAAGCATTTTTTTACGTTTTTTTAAAACTTTAGATAGGTCTAAATCCTAAACGGGTAAATATTTGTCAACAAAATCTTGTGTTTTTTTTTAGTTTTGACAAAGACTACAAGTGTGCCAAATTTTAACCAATTTTGAGATGGTGCAAAAAATACTTGTGTTAACTTGACATGCACCGACCCTTAAATAATTTTAATTTTGTAAGCATGTAATACTAAGAATTTTTGCAGTTTCCATTATTATACACTCAGGTTTACTTCTTTTCTGTTATAATCAAATCAAATGGTTTCAATTTGATTACATGTCCACACTCAACGATCGTATGTTTTATTAATAAAATTAATTGTTTTTTACTATTGACAAATACTTAATTCTGTATATGTACATATATAATAAAGACTTCTTTATATACAAGAATTACACGTAGGTAATACTGTATTACTAATACATATTTATATACTTATTCATATTAATAAGAATGTTGTAACGACATTAATTTCTTAATCTTAATTCATACTAATTCTAGTTAAATATATTTATTTGGCTATTAGGTTTCAATCGTTATAATCGTCTTACTTTGTGATTTTAAACAAATTGCCTGCCAACACATTATGATTCATTATAGTTTTAACACTGTAATTTACACTAAACCGCTTAATTTTTCTTTAATCAACAGAGGTAAGTCTTTTGTAATTATAGTATTATGCAAATACTACTATCCTTAATACTTTGAAGTCAAAGCGCTGTCAAATTTTTAAATTAGAATTACTTCCCGTGACCTAAACTTCAGTTTTATTGGGATTGCGTTTTTGTCATCGATCGTGTTTATTTTAACACTACTGCAAGGTGATTCCGGGTTGCAACATTATTATATTTTGTGTTTGGCGTTTAATTTACCTGTTACGAGATGGCTCAAGCATACACTGTTAGATTCTAAATTATTTTTTTTCAAATGACATCGTCTATCTATATAGGTTCCCAATCATTTTCGGTGTTTTTTTTTGCTTTGGAATTAATAATTTTCGTAGCCATAAAATTGTACCCTTACTGTTTTTCTACTATCTTTACCTGAACAATCACTCGGAGCAATGTATACATATCATTTTTTATTATGTCAAATAAGTACTGTACTTTGCTTCCTTGCATTGTGAATACGACTTTAAGTTTAATCATACGTTTAACATTTTAATGTTTAATAATTTATTTGTCCCTCCAAGATATTTAACAAGCGATAACACCATATTTTAAAGGCGGCTAACTTCCTCATGTCTAGTTTTAAGGACCATGCCATATCAGGATAAAAAGCACGTGTTACGCTGCTTTTCTTGTACACAGTTTCCCCGGAGAGGGAGTCGCAGAGTTTTGTGATGCTAAATTATAGATTAAAGCTAAAAAAAGGCGCCAAGACGATGAAGGATTAAATTAAGGAGATATCGTCTAACTCTACCCGTAGCTGAAAAAGAACAAATAACACGACAGAAGTAATAACACAGAATATATATTTATTGTATTACAGAAGTAGTTGAAGAAGACAGTATATAAGTATAGTTATAAACGTTGCAAACAATATTACATGGGTTGATATCACAGGCCAAATATAAATTACGTCTTTTGTCGGGAAGGAATGTCTTTACTTTATTAAGTTTGATTTCAAGAATGTGACAATCAAAGTATCGAGAATCAAGGCGCACCCAATAAATATGTGACACACAAAAAAAGTTTAATATTAATTGTGATTACAATCTAGTATGTACATGTGGCCATTCTAATAATCGACATGACCAACAAAGTAAAATAGAAAAGACAATACTTACAGTTGTGAATTATCCAGAAGGGGATTAGCTAATTCCGTACCAGTCTGACCTAAAACGTAATATGAAATTTAAGACAAGTGTACATACTGTGTGAGCACAAGTAATTTGATTTAATGCATACAATAGTTGACGTAAAAGAATGCGCCGAGCTTCTCTCTAATTAACTTCGCAGTTTATAAGTATTTCTTCCCATCCAGTGGTGTACAACCCCTTAACCTGGCGCCATGAAAACTTTTCGACAAACAGGTGTTCCAGGTGTTACAAACGTCAATGATAAGGTTACAGGTGGAGGGATCAGACCCGCTCAAAATAAGCTTTCACTCAACACTACTTAAAATTGGCCCACATATTCACGTGGAGTATTGTGAACCAACTTATTAATGGAAGCTTTTTGTTGGACCAAAAAGACCGCTAAGAACGATCCGTAATTCAGAAAACGTTAGCAGGAAATGAATTCGTTTTGACAGCCGACTACGAAAAAAAGGATCGCGCATGACGCGGGACAAGTTTCATACTTGAAAAATTTTTATACTAGAAAAGTGAACTACTAATTTTTTTTTACATAACACATGTAACATCTTATCATTTTGATCATAAATCTAATTATATTTGGTTGATCGCATAAAAGTTATGTATTTTATGGAATGCACATTAGAACATTTCCATTTAGGTTTTAATTTTAGACGTGTTATTGGTTATATACGCACAAAAATATTTATCCAATTGCGTGATATAAAAACTTCATTATTCAATGCTTATGAGTTGCATAATATTTCAACAGCGACATCTATAATTTTGGCTAGAGTTGGAGATTAAACTGTTGGCAATATATGCATCAATGACTGTCAGTCATTTGGGTTAGATTATAGTCGGAAACAATAAAGAGGTTAAATGCATTGAGTTTTATTCAAAGGACAAACATAATAATAATAGGTAATATTAATAAACGCTAAAAATAAATAAACGTTATTCCTGGCAGTTGACTGTACAATTATTAAAAACTTTAATGTTGACTGTGCATGAGTCTGTTGCATTAATTGTTATGCCAGACATCTTTTGTAACACAATATTTTGCTTCAAGTTTGTGTTGCCCACGACGTTTGTACATCTACCGTAAGTATTGTCATTTTGGGTATGATTTATATCCGTAATATTTCGTACCTCGCAGGTTTGTAAAAAATTACAACATGACTGGAAGTTGATGTACTTGCTGCTGTGGATATTTCAGCTATTTTTTTTTTACTTAAAGAGGTTTCAATGTAACCTTTTGCTATAGCTGAACTAATTCACCCATCATGCTGTTTTATTGTAATCAAGTCACTTCCTCGGTTAGCCAATTGAGTTGCACTAGAACGTTTAAGACAATGGCCAGTGTATAGCTCAGAGTTCTCTAATTTCAAGAAAACTGCAACTTTTTTTGGCACTTTACTAATCGTCTTTTTACCAATCGGATTTGATACACATAGTCCATTGCGATATATTAAGAAGAAACGTTTTGTTAGGACTGCACTAGGAAGAAGGTTGCAGTACTTTTTAATTAAATTTATCCAATGCAATTCAGAAATTACGAACACTCAATTTGTATTTGTTTTAGTGTCAGGAAGAGTTACGATGATTATTCCTTCTTGTTATTGAATATCATCCATCGACATTTTTATTAATTCGTCACAACGGCAAGCACCAGTGTAACCCATTATAACAATAACCTAAACAGAAATAGAAGAAACAACAAATTTTATTGTGACAGATCTACCATAGATGCTGCTGCTGCATAAATTGCAATATACCTATGTAACCTTTAGAGCAAGATAATGTACGTCATTAGCACTATCAATAAACCGGTTAATCTCGACTAATTCTAATTTTTTAGATTTCTTCGCTTGATAGCCATGGGACTTTTGCTTGAATAACCCTTGCAGCTTCACAAATTTAGAAATATTAACATCTCTGTATATATTTAACAGGTTAAGTGTCATGAGAAGCCAAGTGGGACTCACAATTAAAAGTGATATTTGGGCCACGGATCATAAAATGTTGTGTAACTCCCCAGCGGCTTTCGGCTTGGCCTGTACTTCTGAGAGTCCAACACGGACTCACATTTTAAAAAATCGATTTTTTGAGTAAAAGTAAAAGTACCTCGGGCTGTATGAGTTAATTTGAACAAAAAAAATATATAGAAAAGCTATTTAAAAAAAAGGATCGGCTAATGGAGACGTAAAAATTGTCAACATTGCGGCACTTAACCTGTTAAACATGATCTTAGCATGCTATACGTTGTCCATAATGTGGATGATTTTTTGCACTCGCTTATTTCTTCAAAATATGCTAGTTTTACATTCTCTGTAACACCAACATTTTTTTTTCTTTACACCAATCAAATAGTTTATGCTGGTTTTCATAAACTGGTCGACTTTTTGTTGGTAGCAGTTCATCTGTTGCTTCTATCTCAAGTTTTCTTATTTCAGGAGGAGCACAATTGATTTATTCGTTATTCATTTAATTTAAAAATATAACACGACATATCGTTGTTGAGCTAGGAAATTCTCGTAAGCGACACGATGTCTAAATTTGATTTCAGTGTTAGTTTGGTCAAAAAATCTGTTGTTTAAAAATACATAAAAGTGTATGTCTATTGCACTACAAGCAATCCTATTGATTAATTCATAACGTATCCAAAAAAACAATTTTTTAACAATTCAATTAATAAAACAGTTTAATGTGTCTCCTGTAAAATTAGCTTTTTGTCGCTTACGAGGTTTTTGTAGCTCGATGACGATATATGAGTTGTCTTTAAAAACCAATGTTTATCATTGGATATGGAGGAAAGGCGCCTTTGTATTGATTAAAATAAAAAGTCCTGATAATAAATTATCTATTTATAAAGAATATTTGTATTTAATAAACACATGCTAAATGTAGCAATTACTTGCATCGTAACTTTCAGTCAGTTAGGTACAAAACATTGGTATGAGCCTGGAAATGAATTTTAATAGTCTGTTGTGCATAATTGGCAGTCATCGACATCGTTGTTTTCAATTTCCTTCAGTGTTTGTTGCAATTCAAAGTGAGTTGTCACTGCGACTAAAATAATGTACTTGTGAGTAGGTTTAATGCTAGCTATGCACCTACTGCAGTTACTTACTAACACATCAGATTTTATAACAGTATAAGCGAAATACATACTAATTATTTTAAACTTTTAAAATACAAAACTTTGAGATTGCAGTAATTGATCAGCTTCTTTTTGTCTATGTTTTTGACAGATCATTGTGAGCTAAGATTATTGTGACATGTCAGCATCTTACAATTGAGTGAAAACAAATTCCTCTAGATGACAAATGTTGGTTTCGTCAAAGCAAAATGTTTTATGATAATTCAAATCATAACGCAATTGGATAAAATAGTATATAAAATACGTTGTATAAACGGTCTAGTGTTGAACTCGTTCTATTGTGGCACTCCTCACTTTGCTCGTCGTGCCACAAACACTCTCGTTCAACGATAGACTGTTTACACAACTAATTTAATATTATACTATTATATTCCGTTTTTTCAATTATATAACTCTAAACGTTTGGTACTTCTGATTTAGTTATTGTTATTAGCATGCGCACTCAAAAAAAAAACGAGACACTTATAAGTACACCCGCGGTCAATAAGAATGGACATATTCAGGTAGAAATAGAACGACGTTACATAAACGAGGTTTAACCTTATCTATTACAACACAGGCCTTAGACGATTCAGAAAAAAATTACTTGGCATTATTTTAAACTGTTAAAGATTCTTTTCTTTATTGTTGTATGTTCATGGTTGTAATGCAATTTCAATTTTGTCGGTTACGATTTTAACAAAATTTTTAAGTTTATTTAAGCATTTGTTAATTAAAACATTTTCTGTTTGTATATTAAAATTCCATTCAAATAAAATTTAACTGTAGACTACGTTTAACAACTTTCTTTACCGCAGAATCAAATTGGCGTTTGTTCACAAATTGATCAAAATGTATTTAAAAAAATCTTGAAAAGTAATGAAAAACGTAATTTTATTTCAACAACAAAAAGAAACCAAGGAATCAACTAAAAAAATAGTTTTAAATATTTGAAGATTTTCGTTTTGATATCAAAATTAACTTAAACTGAACAATTAAAATGAAAAGAAGTGTATTAATGTTGTAATCAAAATTTCGAGTCTTCGGTTCAAACCCGAAAGGTTCTTTGTTCTTATTTCGTCGTTTTGTTTCACTTGTCAACGCAAGTTTACACGTTTGTTTTCTTTAATAATCAACTTTTTTTATGTTCTATTAAATCTTTAAAAGAAAACAGATTTTTTTCTTTATTTCTGTACTTTTTATTAGAAATTTTTCTGCTTTTGATTTCTTCTCTTTTGGTTCTTCAAGTAATCACCCTTGATGTTAATTTTTCAACGTTTAATTTTATTTAATAGGTCAACTTTATTTCAATTTTAAATTAAAAACAAAAATTACATGTTTTTACTGTACAATTGTTACAGTTTTTTATTTTAAGTTTTTTTAAGATAAATTTGAATGTTTTTTTAGAAAAAACGATATACCTAATCGATGATTTTTCAGTTTTTTTTATTTTCCTTACTTTAATTTCATTGTTTCTTTCTTCTTCAGTTTAAACGATTAATCTCATTTAATACGTCACATTAGGTTTATCTTTAAATGGATAAATCAAATTATCTTTGTTATTTTTATAATTTTTTAATTGCAAATTAAGGCGTTTCAGTTCTCTTCACATCACTTTTAAGTTGTTTTTTTTTGTTTTAAGTGTTAACGATTGATTTTATTTTGTGCTGCCAACATTGCAAACGTCAATATTCGTTTGTTAGTGTAGTTACTAATGAGCAAAGGCTCTAGCGGTGCAAAATGAAAACTAGAAATCTACATAAAACTAAGTGTTTTTGTGTAATTATTTAAGTAGGGTTTATCAAAGCATTGTCTCACTTTATCAAAACCTCTGAGTATGAAATATGAAGATTTTTTTAAATATATGACTTGTCAAATTAATAGTCATTAGATTCTACTGCATTTTTGAGATTATCCCAGTTTTGTACATTTTATTTAAAAAGTTTACAATAACCTAAAGATGGTCTTTCTTAATTAGTGTAATGAGTTCACATAGAATTTTATTTGATCTAACCACTTTTGCGTTTTTAATGTTGGTTTTTGTGTAGTAAATTTGGATGTTTATTACATTATCCTTAGTATTTTGGGAAGATTTTAATTTATGATTTCTTTAAGGTAATTTATAGCATGTATTAATAATTAAAAAGGTTTGTGTCTATACTGTTTGTGCGTAGACTTAGAGAAGATTTACGTTTCTTGGATTTCGGAATAATACATTCATCTATGCGATGCACTCTAGTTTCTGGCAATTTTAAGTTACTTATGCCTAAGATGTTTATAGTTTTTTTTTTTAATTTTGTCTGCTTTCTGAGTTTATCGTGCCGTTTAACACGCTCATTTCTGCAAATTTGGTTATGGGACTGTTAACCCCAGAAAAGTTGACACAAGTCATGTTTTGATGATTATAATACGGAAATCAATAGGAATTTTTTATGCAGTGTTTTTGTTGCGTTGTCGTCGTTGTTGCCAGAGTACGAGACTTTTATTGGTTCTAACAGGCATGAAAATTCTGCTTAATTTGCTAGTTTTGGTTTACTTTAGGTATTTTATTTTATTTCCTATCAATATGTAATGTCGAAATTTGAGACACCTGATGACACATCGTAATGTCATTTTTTACCGCTCTAGTACGGTAAAGTAACACGTTACCACACTAGTGTGGTAAACAATGACATTACCATATGTCATCGGGGATTTATAAAATTTACTATGACAGATATTTAATACACCTGCTTAATTGAAAATAGTTTTAATAGTTTCGGCCAACTGAATTATTTTATCACTACCTTAATATTTCTCTAAGAAATTAGAACTGTTGATATGAGATAAAACGTTGTACGATATTTGTATTATAATTTTATATTACTATACTTTATGGGTTCTCAACTTTCCTATCGCGTATTGCAATATGAAACTTTACAATGCACATATACTAAATAACTATTACCGGTCACTGCTATATCTAGCAAATTCTTCTCTATCCGTCTCATAGGAAAGAACTTTATAGATAGTCTCTTCGTAAATATAAAAGAATGAAATATCAAACAATAAACACATATTTGTGGCAATATCCAAAACGTGTTTATTTCTCACTTAGAGGTAAATGCATAATAAATACTTAAAAGACAAGTCTTGGCGATGTTAAAGATGACATTTGTTCAATTACGTTAAGGGAATAATAAGTAAACAAAATAAACTGACAATAGATCAAAATGAGCTTTTCATGTAAAGCAACGGCAAAAAAAATATATTTAACTTTACAGTTTATGTACTGAAAATTGTGTGAGTAAATTAGAGTTAGTAAAAAAATGTCTACGTACTTTTAGTTATAGTCAGTGGCACAATAATAATACAGAGCTTCCATAAATGTTTGCTTGTTTTTTTATTATTTCTATCAGATCTGTTAAACCGAACTGAATTATTATTTATAATAAATTTTTTGTGTTTCCGTCCGTTTTAATGTATTTTACAAGCATCATAATCAGCCGGGCCTAGGCCGGTAAAGTGTAGTAGAATTTTATAACTAAAAGTTGGCACTAATAATCATTAATTTATTAAACGTGATCTGTCAATCTGTCAGATTTATTAACATACACCATTGTCTGTGTTATTGTTTAGAATAACGCTAATTTTTTTAATTAAATATAACAAATTTGCTAATATCTTACAATTTGCTAAAAACAACAATAGCTTTATTTCAAAGTTAAATTGTAATAATATTATGTAATTGTCAAATTAATTTAAAAAAACAATTGAATTTTGTTATTACAGGTTTCAGTTCTATCAACATATGTATGTTATTAAATTTTATTAAAAATCAATACTTAAATAACTGCTTTTAAGAAATTTATACTATAAAGGTCAGTACAAAAAATTTTGTGTATCACACGCCCCTTAATTTTTTTTTGTAATTACGACCTTATTTGTGATACGCCACTTTTTGGGGAATTTAATAAGGAAAACGGTGTTAAGCTTGGTTTATAATTTTTACAACTTTTTGACAAAAAAATGAGAGAAAAATTAATTTATTTTTAATTTATTAATAAATTAAAAAAATTTAAAAATGTAGTAAAACTAAAATTTTACACAAAAAGTACTCTATAAAAAGAAACTTATTGTTTATAAAAATAAATGTAATTCAGAATAATTATTTAAAATCACTTCAACAAAAAAGAAATGTTTTAGAAAAAGTGTTGGAAATGATACCCGTTATTCTCGAAACAATATTAGAGTCTACTCTCAAACTCTTGTCAAACATTTTCAAAAGTTTTAACTGTGAGAG
The DNA here is from genome assembly GCA_035610365.1 of Aquatica leii. Lineage (NCBI taxonomy): Eukaryota > Metazoa > Arthropoda > Insecta > Coleoptera > Lampyridae > Aquatica > Aquatica leii. The sequence continues at coordinate 29,639,546 of CM069433.1, read as the reverse complement.
TCCGACATTCTTCAGTCATTTTACGCAGCAGTTCTTTAATCGACTCTGATTGAATTTTAAAACGACATACTTTAAATGACCCTACAGAAAAAAGTCGAATGGTTCTGAATCCAGTGATCTGGGAAGCGATTCAATTGGCATTCTTCTTCTAATCCATCGATCTGGGTAGGTCGTCTAACCATTGTTTAACTAGTCGTGCGTAATGAAGCAAAACTCTATCTTGTCGGAAATGGAGTGAAACCTCCTTTAAATGAAGATTTTTATTTATGCTCCTCTGATTTTCTAATTCTTCAACTATTAACGGTTCGATGACAGTTCAAGATAAAGTGCACCAGTGAAACCTATAAAAACAGGACCAATGATAACATTCCCAAAATTCTCGCCCAAGCGTTAAGTTTTTTGAGGTATTGAATGTGCATTTTCCGCAAAATGATTCTTGTCGCTCTAATACCGACAATTTTGTTTATTGACATGTCCATTTAAATAAAACGTGCACTCTTCACTAAAACAAATGTTTCTTAGAAATTGCGGATTTACATGAATTTGATGATAGTTTCACAAAACTCAATTCTTCTGTCTGGATCGTCATCTCCAAGTTGACATCGTTGGATTTACAGCGAACTGTCCAAGTACTACCATATTGTCGGCTTCATCGAGTATACTTGGTTTGTATCTTTTTCTATTAGCAACAAATCCCGTTGCTCAAATTTGGCAATCAATTGAAGAACGTAAGTGTGACTTACATTTCGGCCAGGATGTCTGTTGTTAAAGGTTGTAGCTGTTTTCAGTGACCAGCGGCTTTCCATGCCATAAATAAGGATGATTTTGACAAGTTCGGCGGTGGCGTAAGTCATTGTCAATAGAATGAAAATTTGATAAGTGACAGATTTGTTTGATTACAAACTTCGGATGTTTTAGTGTGAACGATAGCTCTTTATCAAAATAACACTCAAACAAAACAGTATTGTTAAAAAAAAAGAGAAGCACAACGAAGACAACAATAACAAAACATTATTTTTTCCATTTTTATCGTATTTTTAGTAGCTAAGTAATATTAAAACGTACAACAAACTTAATATTCCATTAAATTTATTATTTCAAGTTTGTTGTGTCAAAAAATTGTCAAAATTATAAATCTAGCATACCGCTGAATTCTTTCATAAATTTCCAAAAAATGACGTGAGTAGGGTCGTGCCATGTAAAAAATTAAGTCGTTTAAACGTCAAATATCGTCCACCTCAATATTAAAATTAACCTATTTTTGTATGTTATATTTTCGCATTCGTTTAAAAATTAAAGCAATTAATAGTTTTTAAACCTTGTTTGTCGAAGAACAAAATGAGTTCCACGTTTGTTTTTGGTAAACGACTACAAACTCAAGAAATAGTTTCTTTATGGGGTTAAATAAATTTTTTTTTGAAAAGATGTAGTCTAAAGTGACCATTTTTGGGATAGTTGCAATTAAAGTTTTCAGGCCGATTCTGACTATTTAAATAAATGGAGATTTACTGATTTTAATTATGCGGTAAATGCTGTGAGATCCGTATTTTAAAACGCATTAATGTATTGTGTTGATTATTGCTTTTTTTAATTTTCTATCAACTACAAAATGCATCGGTAATAAAATAATTATAGCAGATATTAATCTTTGTTTTTTCGTATTGACACTGACTTAAATTACGATTATCTTGTTGTAACCAGAACATTATTTCAGCTAAGTAAACAAAAGAAACGTGCAATGCAAGAAGTATAAAAATTCAGCTTTCTTAGAACTCAGTTCTGACTCGGTTTATTTCTGCCTCGATTTTTTTTAGTTGATGCTATGTTATTTGTGTAAATTGCTTTTGATAAATTTCAAAATGCCTGAAACCAAAAAAAATGTCGGCAGTACAACATTGAGTATTTGAAATATGAATTTACGCAGCCTCCAACAAACCAATTATTACCATTGTATTTAATTTGCCAAAAAGTTTTTTCAAATAAAGCGATGAAGCCTTTTAAGCTCCAAGGGCATTTGAATAAAATACATGCTGATAAAAAAGACAAAGATTTATTCAAAAACTTGAAAAGAAACATTTAAAACAGGCAACTGTATCAAACATTTTTGCATCGTGTTCTAAACAAGAAGATGAGAGACTTCGTGCTTTATATCATAATTTATTATTATTTGCAAAAGCGAGAAATCCACACACAATAAGAGAGGTCCTAGAAACTGTTCTTCATCATAAGACACCATCAGATATCATATAATCATCTTTTGAGTAATATTACAGTGCAAAGAAGAATATATGAAATGGCTAAAGACGTTGAACTATCATTATGTGATTACTTGAAAACATCCAAATTTTCCATTCAGCTCGATGAATCAACTTTACCAAATAACGAATCACTACTCTTAGCTTACGTCCGATTTATAAAAGAAGAAAAAATTTGTCAAGAGTTATTATTTGCAAAAAAATTGTAAACCAATACAAAAGGAGAATCCATGTTTAATACCATGCATGTTTTTTTCCAAGAGAAAGAAATTCCTGATCGAAATATTTTATCAGTTGCTACGGATTATGCTCTAGCAATGACGGGGCATCATAAGGGTTTCATGGCGCATTTAAAGCAAGCAGTACCAAAAGTATTCGCTCTACATTGTGTTATTCATCGTCAGCCCTTGCAAAATATCTTAATGAACGCCTGCATACGTCGCTCCATTAGGTTATTAGAGCAGTCAGAAAGACAAGAAGCAATTCATTAAATGACACATTTGGCAACTTTGTAGTGAAAATGATGAACACTATAATCGTTTCCCAAATAACAAAGTTCTCGTAAAAAGATATTTTTTTAACACCACTTCTCGGGAATCAATTAGACATCATTTTGGCCACTTTTTTCATACAAAATTTGTGTCGAAAATTCCGCATGAAATCGGTATCTATAAACTGTCACTATCATTTTTAAGTCATTAAAATGATACCATCTATAAGAAAGCTGAACGTCACTGTGATGCCAAAATCATACAACATAACATGATTATTCCATCATTCTGTTATCAAATTTGTATTAATTAAATTATATGCTCCCATGTTGAGTAATACAAATATGTACAGTATAAATAACGATTATATTTTTTAACTTTACTATGTTTAGTGAAGATCTAAACTTATAAAAAAACACTGTAATTACAAATTACATATTGGAATACAATATTTTAAACTTATATATAGTAATAGACATCGTTTTAACAAGCATTTAAAGTAATAAAAAACAGGTTATACCACGTTATACTTTATCGGATAAAAACGGACATTCTTTGTAAGGCTTCGGTGCATAGGAAGATGTGGCAAACTGTGCTGATTAGTTTATAATACCGCCAAAATAAAATAAATTTATATCTTAATATTTTTTATTTATGTACACCATTTACCGTAAAAAAATATAAATATGGTCTATGGTTAAACTTTTATATCTAAAATTATATTTATTTACCTTTAGTAATTATTATTATTCCACGACGTTGAATTATTATTTAATTATTTTATTATTATTATGTCTAAAATTATTTATCTTTTTTTATAAATCGTCTTTTGTGTAAAATACACAATAAATTAAATGGATAACTACACATTCGATTCATCTCCTAGTAGTAAATAAATTGCAATCTTCAGATTAATAATTGCCCAGAAAAATATTATGCAACGTTTGCAAAATGACCAATATGAAAAAGTATGTATAACGCTTTTATGAATTTTGTATAAACTAAATTTATGCTTTGAGCGTTTAAATTTTCTCGTTGAGTTTATAACAGAATGATGCCTTGGCAACGATTGTAGCGTATACAAACCACCAAGCTATCTATTAGCTATGAAAATTGTACCAATAGTTTTGTATCAAAATATTTTCATTAAATTGGGTTGCTACTGCACACAAACGTACGATGGTTCTCGAAATGTGTTTGTCTGAATCGCTTCTTCAATCTATTTGACTCAGTACGGGACTTCCTTGAAAACAGAGACGATGAACTGCGCGGAAACTTGATTGCGTCCAAAAATGACATCACTTATTTGACAGACATTTTTAAAATATTTAATGACGTTAATTTACAATTGCAAGGTGATGTGTTTAATTTGATAAAAACAAAAAACGTCATAGCTGCTTTTGTGGGAAAACTTCTTATATTCAAACGAAATCTAGGAAAAGGTGAATACAGCCACTTTCCGACATTATCAGAATTATCGGTAAAACAGGAAGATTTACTTACTTACTTCCAACACCTGGACGCTCTTCATGCTGAATTTACAGAGCGATTCCAGGATATTTTAAATATGAATATACCCAGCTGGCTTTTAGACCCTTTTGCAAATGCGATTACTGTTACAAATCATGTGAAAAATGTCATAAAAAACAAATCAGTGTTACCGAGTAAGCAAATTTTAGCCAGGCCCCATAAAAAAATAAACTTTGTTATTTGTTCTTGCTAGAATTATATCGAAAAGATACCAGTTATTTTTTTCCGCCGCATTTACTAAAACTGAAAAATAATGTTTCCGGTCCGGTTCAATAAATCTAACTTGGACAAATTTCGGTTCCGGTTTCGGTCCAAGTAAAAATAACGGTTTTGGTTTAGTTTTTGGTTTTATTTCGCTCCCGTCCATGTCTCTGCTCGTAGGTTAGCTATTACTGAAACAAGGTTTCAATTTTTATTTAGCGTAGGTGAACATTTAATAAAATTAAGCACAAATTTATGAAAAAAATGACGATTTACAATTACAGTTTTGAGTTGTATCAACAAAACGAACTTTTACATTGTATTAGCAAAAACATCTGTTTTTTACTTGACTTAAAGCATTGGGTAATTAATTACCTATACGAGCATTTGTGGTCTTCGGTTTTGCCCCGGTCAGCAATTTTGCAACTAATTTGCGGAATAATACTTTTTGCACTGGTGATACAAATAGTTTTTCTCAAATCGTTGTGTTAATGAAACAGTTTTTGTTATAATTTACTTCATTTTTATTCACAATCAATAGTAACGATAAAATTTTTATATCGTAAGTCAAAAGAGGGCATATAATATAATTTAATTTTAAACAAATTTAAACTATTTTATTATGACTTTATTTTGTAAAAGAGATTTAGTAACTGACAGTTACAATTAAAGAAAAATTCTAAACATTTTACAATCTAAATGTAAGAAAATTAATTCTCGAAGAAAAACTAATTTAATTTTAAGATCGTCAACGGTAAATTTAATTAATACCATCCTTCTTGTTTCAAATAATTGCAATATCTTTACAATTAACTTTATCAAAACCTAAATACACGAATGACTTCCGTTTTACTAAAGTCATGCCTCGTCCCGCGTCAGTTTTGTAAAATGAAGATTCTATTGTTGTTAGTGATCAGTAAGCGTATCTTCATCTTAATAGTATAATATAATTATATTTAATGGACTAGGCAAATAATTTGTATGTTATAATTTGAAAGGTACATTTTTAACCTAAATTGCTTGGATAAAAAGTAAAGTAAGCCTTTCTTCGTAATTAAGTAACTCAATTTCGATAGGTTAAAATCAATTACGGTTGTTTTTGTCTCTATAAAACTATATTTGCTACAGATGAATTATTGCCAGTCATGATCTAAATAACATAGAAGGTTAGATTGTGTTTATTATACATAGGAAAAAGCTTACGGTTATAATTAAATTAAAATAGTGTTTATAATTCTCTTAAAGATATGTAATTAAGAAAACTAGTGTGATGCCGCAAAAATATTTATTCTGAATATTCTTACTTCGTTTACACTGCAGGCAATTTATAGTTCTTTTATTATACTTAAGTAGCGGTTTTTCTGTTACTAAAGATGGATGTATAGATAATATACGTCTTCAAATTATGTAAATACATTAACTCAAATTTACAAGAGACTTGCAAAGTACCCACGATAAAATCAGAAATTCACACCCACTATTGTATTGTAATCAAAAGACACAGAACATTTTGTTTTATTATGGCCATATTCATAACCACACACTTAAAAAACACTTTCTCTTACTCGTGTGTCAATGTTATGAAACTAAGAATTGGTACGTGCAAATGTTACATAATCCCAAAAATGCTAATTAGCATTAGCGTACCTTCAAAGTTCATTTATTTTTAAACAAACGGATGTGGCAGTATTAAATTATTCGTATAAAGTTGTTAAATTAATAAAGATTGTTTGAAACAACGGATTTACAAACTTTAAATAATAGATTTAACTTGTCTGTAATTTTTTCAACGATCACTTAAATATTTACAAGAATTAGTGCGGTTTCTTGGTTTTATAGTGGTTCTATATATTGACCGACAAGTAGTAAACTTTTATAGGGCATTTAATGTCGTTCTTTGTCAAACTCCAAACAATTCATCTACGATAACTGTTCATATCTAAATATTATTTTATTTGTTTGGACCAATAATAAAATAAGTGATTTTCGGTTAAAAGAAGAATTTGCAATAAGTAAATTAAAAACAACTTTTTTCTTTCATCATCAAGGTTGGAAATAACTAAATAATTGCAAACGATGACTTCATAGTAAATAGGACGTATTGTCAATAAAATTCGTAACTGAATAATTAGTGAAATTAAACTAAAAAAGTGCATTTTTTCACAGTTTACAATGCTATATAATATTGGCTTTTATTATTATAACTTGCTTTTTGAAAAAATAAATACTTATTTATATTATATATCTACAAAATGTAATATAAGAAAATAAGTGATCATTGTAATACTATATAACATTTAAAGTACAGTTCACGCCGATTAATAGGTGAACACCAGAAGAAAATGTCAAAATAAAACATTAAATAGTCTCCCAAGTGTGTTGAGACCGTGAATAAAAAGAAATCAAAAATAATGTTATGATGTTTAGTTTGGTTCTAAGAAATACACAATTAAAATAAATAAAAAGTAATGTCATCACATATTACATAGTTAAATTAAGTAGTTATTCTAAGAACTACACATTCTTTCAAAGTACACCAAAAATATAAAGTAACTCGAAGATAACGTATTTACAGATGTTTAAATGCGATCATGTTACGTAGGTCACTCAAAATACATAATTGAGTAAATACAGGGCCTTCATAAATGATTGGATCCCACGTGACATATATGTTAGGCAACCAACATTACTTGGATTGGTATAACGTAAAAAAAAATTACTAAATGAAAAATTTGATTTGTAACCTTTAAATTAAGGTTAAGTAATTAATTAAAAACAGTAACACATTAACAACAATACCTGTTTATTTAAAAAAAAAATTGGTAATAACAATTATTTGAAATTTATAACCGATGTTCAAAATGTTGTCCTTCAGCTGCGATACATGTGTTAACTCTTCTTTTTAAATTTTCGAACACATTACGAAGCTCATCAACTTCAATATTTTGAATAGCATTAGTAATTGCATGTTCCAAGGCTTCAATATTGTGCAGTTGATTCTTATAAATTGTGTTTTTTAAATGTCCGTAGAGATAAAAATCTAGTGGCGTAAGATCTGGAGACCGTGGAGGATACAACCCTTGGCTTATTATTCTTTCATTATAGAATTGTTGAATAAATTCAATTGTAGCTAGAGTAGTATGAGCCGTTGCATTATCTTGCTGAAAGTAACCAAATTGAAGTTCGTTGTCGTCTAACTGCTCGAAAAATTGGCCCAAAATATCACGATAACGATCTGCATTTACAGTATTGTAAAAAAATATTGGTCCAATTATCCTTCTCCTTGACATTGCAATCCATACACCAACTTTCAAAGGATGCAATGTGGTTTCCACAAAAGTGTGTGGATTTTCGGTTGCCCAAGTGCGATAATTTTGGCTATTTACATATCCACTTAAATGAAACCATGCTTCGTCCGTAAAGAAAGTTAAATCCAATAGGTCATCGTTATTTAAATGTTCATTAAACCATTCAGAAAATTGAACACGCTGCAAGAAGTCAGGAGCACGTAATTCTTGATAAACCGTAACCTTGTACGGAGTCATTGAAAGGTTCTTTTTTAATGCCTTATGGCAAGTTCCTACTGACAATCATAAAAATGAAATGTTTATATCTTAAAAATAGAACTTAAAATTATTTTATACCTGTTGCCGCAGATAATTTTGCCACCGATTTATTTGGACTTTGTTCCATGCGATTGCGAATGTCTTCAACAACAGGTGCAGTAAGTACAGTAGGCCTCCCTGTAGATTTCCCCTTACAAATGCAATTCTTATTTAAAAATCGAGTAACTAAAACTAGTTTACGTTGTCGGAAAGCATCATAAGTAAAGTTTGCTTCTGGGAAATATTCGTTGAATTGATCGATGCAACTTTGAAGAGAATACGACCAAGTTCCATCGGGATTGCGAGTACCACTTCGAAAATGCGCCATTACAATGATCGTGTCTTGTTCAGCGGTAAACATCGTGAAATTCTATTAATATAAAATTAAAAAAATTACAAAATTACAGCTGTTATTCAGTACTTACTCAGAGAAAACACAAATAGTGCTGAGTAGTTATGATAATAACTGTTTTAAAATATAAAAATAGAGAATAAAGAAAACGATGAAAAATAATACTCGATGTAAACAAAACGTCAATCGATAATGTCAAATAATGTTACTAAACGTTAACAGCTGTGGTCACACTACCAACCTAAAATAATGTTGATGCTCAATTCTTAGATCACGTGGGAAATGGGTTTTAATGAAGGCCCTGTAAATACACTGCAACAATAAAACTAAATATTTAAAACTGATCTTAATTATTTTTAATTGGGCAGCAGCATTGGGCTCACTTCTTTTTGGCTACTTATAATATGTTAAAAATAAAAATGTTCAACGGCAATCGCCAACAATAACATAATACAATAATTCAATAATACATAATCGTTAGAAGAACAATGACGCAAGTGTATCGGTACCAAATATCTCAAGCGTTCAAAACCAAGCGCTAGACCAAATAACAAGGAAGTCGTAAAAATTTCGTACACTCGTCCATCCTACTGATGGTATGTCCCCATATCATCGATGTTTGATCCTTTGCTCACCTAGAAAATAAATTGTAAATAAGTCTAAACCCAAACATCAGCTCGAGAACAAATAGGCAGTATGGGTTTCAAATGTTATCATGATAAATACTTCAACGCTTACAATGTGCGGACAGTAGAAGTCCCGGACATCGTTTTCATCGTCTATGTGTCTACTAACCATGCAAACATTAAAAAACCAGGCAACATTTTCAATCTCAGAACGTTTTCTTTTATATTTACACAACAGTTATTCAGCGCTTTAACTTGTCGGCAGCTACAACCGTACGCTTCTGGTTGTACTGTCCCTCTCTTAAATCTTCAACTTCGTCCTATTGTTGCAGAGTTCTTACCAGGACAACTTTTATAGTAAGCGCAATTCAAAGATGCATTGATATATTTAGTAACAAAGTGTCTTATTTTAAGAAAACAATGCATTTGGATCCGACGTAGTGTTGATTCGATACTCAAGTGGGCAGAGCCTGACTATCTGCCATCGCGCCGCATGTGATACTTCCCATACTCTTCTTCCGTCTGGCAACTTTCTATAAACTTTTTTATTTTTCAACACATATTCTCAAAAGTACTGCTTTGTTTCTGAGTTTTCAAAACACGTTTTCAATATTTTACGAATCGACGATAATCTATCATCTTGTAACTGCACTGATCCTGTCACCTTCTCTAATGTAAATTTTGTTGTTTAAATGGTAACAGGGTAACGACTGAGATCGTCTACATGCGCCATGCGTGCTCCAGGTCTGTATTTAATATCAAAAGTGAACTCCTGTACTTAAAGCCACCATCTACCGACTCGCGGTATCAAATCCTTCTTCATGAACGTTTTTCTGAAGGCATTAAAATCAGTCACTACTGTAAACTGTAAACCCAACAAGTAGATTCGAAAATGTTGCAGTTATGAGTGGTAATGCCGTTGACCTACCGTCGTTTTCTTACTAAAATAAGCCACGATTGGATTCCTCCGGGATTTGTTTGGAATAACACGCTCTCCGCCCCAAGCGAACTCGCGTGTGTATGCAGTTCAGTCGGTAATGATGAGTCAAAAATAGCCAGCACTGGTCTGAAAGGTAATAGCATTTTTATTTGTTTGAAAGCCCTTTTGCTACTCAGGCTGCCAACAGCACTTTACGTTTTTACGTGTTAATCGTGTTAGAGACTCAACAATCTTAGAGATGTTCTACACAAATTTCCTAAAATAGCCCACTACACCGAAAAATTGACGCACCTGTTTAATGTTTCTCGGCGGTATCATGATTGCAATAGCCACAACCTTAGCGCATCCCGGTTTAATTGCTTCACTACTAGCTTCACTACCTAAATAATCTATCTTAGTACAAAAAAGGAGCATTTACTAAGTCTAAATGTAATATTATGTTTACGTAGAAGAAATAGGTTTTTGTGTGACTATTTTTATTTCTAGCTTTGTATTATCAGTGTTTCCTATTGTAGCCACAAAGTTCGAAACTCGATCACTAAATTCAGGTAATAGTTGTTTACACTTTACTTTATCGTCGTATGTGATGTCGTCTTCAAACATTATTTAGTTTTATTGTTTTTTGTGCAGTAATAGGGCTCATAAAATGTGTGAGTGTTACTAGGGCCTGAAGTTTGTTTAACGCACTACTGTTGGTTAATATGCACCATTAGTCTTATGCTCTAGGTACTTACTGAAACTTTCAGGAAATGTTGCCTAGCGAAAATCAAAGTATTGATGAGTCAATGGTAAAGTTTAATGACAGAATAAGCTTTTGTCAATACATGCCTCTGAAGCCAGTCAATAGAGGATTTAAAATATGGATTAGACCTGACCAGCCTGGATACGTGTCGCAACTCCAGATCTATATCGGAAAATCAGAAAAAAGGTAGGAAAGTTTGGTCCAAGGGTCGTCAAAGATTTAAGTTGATCACTGATAGGAAAACACCACAGAATGTATTTTGATAATTTCTTTACTTTAGTTTCACTGCTAAACGATTTGGCAAAAATTCACATTTATGCTTGTGGTATGATTAGAATGGAACGCCAGTATGAACCAATGAACATAATAAGTAATAGCACAAAGGTAACAAGAGAAACTTGCGACTGGGAAATAAGTAAAGAGGGTCTACAATATCTCAGATGGATGGATAAAAAGCCAGATTTATTTTTGAGCAACTTTTACAATTCAACGGACGTTCAGACAGTTGAGAGAAAACAGAAGGATGGATCGTCCGTAAATATTTCAAGTTTGAAACTGGTAAAAGATTATAACAATAAAATGGGGTACGTGAATCAGTCTGACATATTCGTTTCTTTGTACAAACTAAACAGAAAATAAAAAAGTGGTGGCATCGATTGTTCTTAGACCTAACAATAGTAAATGTTTTTCTTATATTTAGAGATCGATCACCTAAAACTAAAAGTCTAAATTTGAAAGATTTTCGATTAACCGTTTCTACAGAGCTGATTGCCGCTGATTCATGTGCGACAAAGAAGCGTAAAAAGAGTGTAGTCTAATAAGTTCAAAGTTATAGTTCTTTCTGAAATGCGCTTCGATAAGTGCGCGCATTGACCAATCAATAAAACAAAAGTAAGATGTGCATTTTGTAGCACTCGATCACAGCATATACGCAACCACGATTTTGAATAAACTAGAATAAAAAAATGTTTTTGTTAAATTTCAATTTTATTGACCTTTTCCAAGAACTGTATACGGACAAAAAAAAAATTTTGATTTAAAAAAACTCCGTCTTTAAAGGGTTAAGACTATATTAATCTACAAACAAAAAATGTTTTTCTTTTAAATTGAATTCACGTACTCCGATTAAAAAATGCATGTAAAATTAGTTATAAAAACAAACCTGAGATGAAAATTAATAAAATAACATGATAACATTATCTGTGACTTCAATAAGCGGCGTGCACTGTATTACATTGAACTATTCATTTTAACGTAAAACTGAAACTTATAGGGTCTATGTGTTTAAACCTTAATGTTTTTTGTTTGTTAACCGCAATTTATATAAAATGCATTCCACCTGGTTGGAGTACATACATGCACTCTTCTATATGGTAATATTTGTCTCGGTATACGTTTTTATATAGAATTGTTTTGATAAAATCATTCATTTGTACAAATAGATAATAAAAACTTTTTATTTTAGATGTAATGTTTTTACTATAACAACAATGTTTTTGTTGTTAGTGTTAGTGACAACCTATTTTCTTCCGAAACATCAGTTTGTTTAGGTTCACAAACTATAAAACAGCAAACGCCGTTCTTTTTGTTTTAGCTTACAAACAGAAACTGTGATCAAGCTTGTATGATTTAAAAACTGAATTTACTTGTGATAACGCCGTATCTACGTTTTAGTGTTTGATTTCATATTACGTTTTAGGTAATACAGGTACGGAATCCTCTACTGTATAACTGTAAGTATTACAATTTTTAATTTTATGATTAGTATTTTGTTGGTTGTGTCGATTGTTAGAATGACCGTACGTACATGTTAAGTTGTTAACATAATTAATTATTAGATTATTTTGTGTCACAAAGTCTTATGCAGTGCGCGTTGAGTCTCTAAGTCTACATTTTTTATAAATTTTTGTATTTTTAATTTACGAATATAAAGTCATTTCTTTTTTATATGTAAAAGTTAGACCGACTAAGTTACTTTGCTGTACGACGTGTTGCCAAGTGGAGGGCGTAACCTATATTTTGTTCGACCTATGTACTAGTGTTTGGAAAAATTTATATAACAATACTTATGTACTTTCTTCGTCCTATTTAACTACTGTCCGTGATAAAATAAACATATATTCTGTGTTATCACTTCTGTTTTGTTATTTGTTCTTTTTCAGCTGCGGGTAGATTTAAACGATGTCTTCCTAATTTAGTCTTTTATTGTTTTGCCGCCTTTTTAAATTGAGTTTATAATCTAGCATCACGAAATGCGACTCAACCTCCGAGAACAACTGGGTAAGCCACAGTCTTCCATTTTTGGTGCAAGAAAACCCGCGCTACAGGTTTATTAAATTTAACTGTAAATTTTATATTGTAATTTTAAAATTCATTTGGTATATACGTTTTCAAATCAAAAATATGCCGATATTCATTTTACTTATGGTTACTGTAACGGAAAAGAAAGAAAAGATCTCCGCTGTTATTCTGGCACCGACGAATATCAGCGAAAGTTTGTGCATCGTCATTTGACATAAAAAGATAATTTTTTTAGAGTTACTGTAAAACATTCTGTACAGCAAGAACCTGCCAATCTTAACATGATCAAAAATTGTGCTTCTACTAGTGTACGAAAAATTTTTTTAACCGGTGGATTGTAAGAGAAGATTCAGTTCTCTGCACTCCAAAGTCACCAGACCTATCCCGTTTGACTATTATCTTTGGGGACACATGAAAGGTTTAGTGTATTCAAATAAACGACGAACTAAAGATGAGCTAATTTAAAATATAATGACTGCGGCTGCATCCATACGAGACGACCCAGATACTCTTCATACAGCTTCGTCTTTAATTATTAGAAGAGCCAGAATGTGTTGTGAGGTGAGGCATTTAGGATAAAAAGTTTAATTAAATTTGTGTTATATAATATATATATAATACTGTTAATTAATAAAACATTACATTACTTTACGCTGTTTACTTGATTCTACACACTTGGTTAAAATTAATATGGCTAATAACTCCTTAACTATTGAGTTTTGTACAAAAGTGTATAACCACTTTTGCTTGCTATGACCATTGGGTCATAGAATACCTTGTATATTCTATATATTATTCATAAAAATTCTTAAAGATATAAAATTTAGGAGAGTGTTTTTTATATTATAATTTACAAACTTACAGACATATGACTTTTTCTAGCTTCTTCGTGCAATCACGTTTATCCATCAGTCACCTTTTCTGTGGAATCTTTTTTTGAAGTACGTTTCTATAAATTTTGTGTGCTTTTACTACTTCGTAAGTTTGGCTCAACACATCGAGCGAGAACCTGCCCAGGTCAGACGATATCGTAATACCATTTATGGTTTTGACAATATATCGTTCAATGAAACTGATTCCAATCACTCGGTTTAAAGAACATTTTAATCTTTATTTATTATATACGTTTGTAAGACTTCATTTTAGATATTATGTTTTATCGATCCAAATCTTAATTTATTTATTAATTTACACGTTTTGTAAAGAGAAATTAAGAAATTTACACTGCGTACAAAAATTGAATTCAAGGGTGCAAATGTACCGAAGATGGATTGATGAACAAAATGCAAGTTACGGTCGTTACATGGATTGCACATCTATGTAAAACAAGCATTTACTTTCTTATGATATTGAAGATATCGCGTTTGTCCTCGCTACTTATGTCAAAGTGTATGAACATACCAAAGATTCATAAATGAGCGCGGTTTTGGTCATGGTCACTACCTTGATGTCAGATCTATGTAAAACAAAGCTTTACTTTCTTATGAGACTGTGCACACCAAAGATACTTTCCTCGTCTACTAGGTGGTTTATTTTATATTGTGGTAAAACTGTTGGCTTCGAGGTAAGTTGCAACTTTATTAGTCTACTTTAAATCACGTAGCATTTACTTACTCATCAAAACAAACAAATATTGGAACGAAACAATGTGTAAAGTTCGTTGCGGTTTTTTGTCTACAAACATAGTTTTAAACATTTCATAAACTTTTTGTTTTTAATGTTGGTTTTCATCCATTACAATCGTGCAACTTCCAACAAACTTATTTAATAATAATATTGGCAACAATTAAATAAATATAGTACTTTTTAAACGTTCATAATATTTTAGCTAGCAGCTAATTAAGTTAGTTGCTATAAATGGTTTGTGTAGACTTAAATATTCTTGAAAATAATATTATTAAAAAAGGATAATTTATTACATTGATTTGAAACTAAATTTATTGCTAGAGATCGGTTGAAATAAACTTGGGAAAGCCAATTATTTTTTGCGCAGCTATTACCAATATTTTTGTTAGTAATGTGACATACTCATCGAAATAACATATATTGAAAACCGCACGTTTGGTAATTATAGTGAAGCGCATTAATAAAAGAGTGTTAGATGATATGAAAGTAAAACTGCATTGGTTAACTTTTATCCCTAAAGAGATTAGTTTTGAATAGGCTGCAACGATTTATTGGCGGGTTGAATAATTCCAAGACGTTCAAAAACTAAATACCAATACGTATGTAAATTTATATATGATTTTTAATAAACAAGTTTTTTTGTAACGTGAACGTGTTGTTTGTTGCGACAATTATCATAAACGTGCCTATTTTATTAAATATGCGATTGTATGTGTTGAAAAGATATATAACGTATAACTAATAGTACGCTACTGTAGTGTAATCGCAGCGCAAGAGGCTGGATTATTTGTAAATGCGTTATTGCGTTGATCTTCTTTTTGTTTGGTTTCTTCTATTACTGTTTTTAAATTTTTTTTCTATGTTCTTACTCGAAATAATTAAGGCGTTTACATGTCACTTTTTTACATACTACGAACTTATGTGTGCAAAGTTTTCTTACGATTACATGCATTAATTACTACATATTGATAGTTTCAATTTGTTTATGTAAACAGGTAAAATAATTTCTTGAATTGATTTTGAATTTTATCTTGCTTTGGATACAAATTATGTAACATATGCTTGTAAAGTCGATGCTAATTGAATTGAGACGTAAGCCTGATACTTTTGCAAACAGTTATCAGTGACCTACAGGTTTTTTCTGTATTGTAAAAACTAGTTTTGTCAAGAAAAAGTATATTAATTATATTATACTACCTACCAATAGCTTAATCGTCTAAAAGATAGTAGCGGCAGCTCAGTACTTTGCAGAGTGGGTATCGGGTAGGTAACTAATAGGATTCAGTCTGATCTTTGATGTGTCAGTTATAATTTAGTTAAAAATTGCGCCAAACCTTGACCCTAATCGTTTAAGGTAGATAAATCATCTAATGCAAGTCTAGAAACAAGTGTATTTATTTCAACAAAATAAAAAAGAATAAAAGAGCAAGTAGAAGAATAAAAAACATAATAACTAATTAAATTATTCAACACCTTGCACACATAAACAGCGAATCGCTTAACGTTGCATTCAGTAAAGTAAAGTTGATATATACAAAAAAAATTAAATTTTTACGAAATTATAGTAATTGCACAATAATGAAACAAAACGCATCGTTTAAAACTTGTTACATAAATACAAATAGGTTGCGTACGTAAATCGTGACAAGAAACGTATTATGTGGAGTCATTTGTGCATACGACCGACACCAAAGCAAATAATTAAATATAAGAAACAATTATGCTATAACAAATCAGATGATAAAAGTTTTATACGATGATTACCAAAGTGCGTTATCAGAGAATATACAAACGTTGGTTTTAATTGTCTATCTAACATGGGTTCGTAGCTGACAGATTTAATATCTAACTAATAAGGTTTAGTTTTTGTATTCTGTGTATGCTTTATTTATCAGTCATTGAAATTTTGTGAAGTAACAAGCACTTGCGGGTGATCAAACTTGCTGTGATAATAAAAAGAAAACTAAAATGCACTGTAAAATGCAAATGCATTCTTACCCTAGCGAATCTTTTAAGAACAATTTGGTGCAATTGGTTTACTCAGTAATAGCGAAGATGTTCTACGATACTTAAAATGTAGAAATCACACGTGCTATTACATTAATGTTACAAACGGAAATATGATAACCAGTAACGTTTGACTCGTATACGACATATACAACTGGACAAAATTTATACAGAACCACAAACGGTACTAAGGTTTTTTTAACATAACAAACGTTTTTACAATACACACAATTTAGTAATTCGTTTTGGTTCAGTCAGTAATTTATTTTTACTTTAAAACTTTTTTTTTCAAAAATCTATTACATTCATTTTGTAATTTAAGCACAAACGTCGGAATTTTTAATGAGCATTTTCAAGCTTTTATTATAATATAATTTTGTTAAATTAAAATTAAATGATTTTTTGTTTATTACTAGCAAATAACTAAAATAGGCAAAAAAGTATGAAACGCGTTTTAAACTAAAAATTATTGAAACGAGAACGTCAATAAACAAATGTACTACTGCAAGAAAATTAAACTTAAAAAAATAATAAACAACAAACTTTTTAAACGTTAGTTACAATAGGAAAATTTTGTTGCAAAATGAGCATTGAACTAAAGTTAAAAGTGCTACAACGTAACAAAAACTTAATATTTATCATAAAGCAAAATACTAAATGTAGAATAATCTGAAAAATAAAAACAATGCGTTGTTAAGAAACACCAGCACAGCGTAAAAAGGAAATTGACAGATTTATTGCTTAATTAAAACCAATACGTGTATTTTTAATTGTCAAATATTGGAAAAATGAAAAAAATGCGCTTATAAAGTTTGAGATAATAGGCAGATAAACGATAAACTATAAAATTAAATGTTACCATCCTCTCCAAGCGTGAAATTATTTTTCGGTGCTAAACTTTAATTTTTTGTAATTAGCGGATAGATAAAAACAGTTAAATTTTGTATTAATTAGGTATGGAGGTTGAACTAAAGTAAAAATAATTATAAACCTGTGGTGTCTACTTAAACGAAATAAATTGTTTATATAATTTTTAATTTTAATTTAAAATTATTTGTATTTTTTTAACTAAAAATTAAAAATCTGGATTAGCGATGTTTTATATGCTGATATATTACGTAAATAACATATATTATAATAACACAATTTTGATATAATGTATGTGTTTAAAAATTAGTTGTGTGTTTTTTGTTATGGCGTTAAATATGATGAAGATCTAATGACGGACACCACTCACTGTTACAAACCCTACAAAATGCGGAAGTGTGAAACTGTTAAACTGCCATGCGACATTAAATTAAACTGTAATACATGTAGTCATCAGTAATATTCTTCCTTGCTCTAGTTATATAACCAGACTGCGGTTCTATTCAAAGTTGTACCGTATTTATTTACTATTTATACATATGAAACTTTATAACTGCATGGTCTTTAAGCCAAGTTAAGAATTAATGACCGAAGAGCGTAATTGTATCAAACGGTTTCATAAGCGTAATTTCACTTATTTGTTAGATAATTTGTCATTCAATTTGTAAAGAAATTAATTACATAAGCTTGTCACTATAAGAATTTCTAATATAAAATTTGTCCTATACGTAACTTATGATATAGACACTTAGTGATTGTCTGCATTGAATGCCATTCCATTATTTAAGTTACGGCTGCATAATGGTACACACATAAGTATTTCTTACCTCGTCTATTCAAGATTATCATTTTTTATTGTTTTATAATTTATAATATAAAAATAAGATTATATACCGTCCGTTATCAAAACTGGAATCTCAGTTAAAATTAACTTTAATTTTAAAGAAATCGTAAATAAACTAAGCTAGGTTATAATATTAATTGCAAAAACATTTTTCCTTAATTGTTGGTTAAGTTACTCAGAAATATTAAAATTTCTATAGTATAACAAAAACTATTGCATCATACTGTAGTAATCTTTTGCTTTTTAACAAATTAAAGGTATAGGGATTGATATGTGTTGGTGGTTGAATTTACTAACTTCGAAAGTTCGAAAAATGTATCGAATAATACACGATTGTAATCCACTAACAAATAAAGTGAAAAGTAACTATAGCAGTATAATTACAAAAATTACCACCAGAGAAAATCAGTGTACGACCGTTTCACCCTTTTGGGGATTGTCAGCACTGGAAAATACTCTCTGATGTATTATGTATAATGTAACATTCATAGATACTTGGTAAATAGATATTTTATTTAAAATGCAATTTTTTATACACAGGTATTGCCTATTTTTTATATTTATCTTTACAATAAACATTTGGATTAAAGTCTTACACCACTTAAGAAATTACTTTTCATTTGCTAAGCCGATATAGAGCTATTAAATACTTTCTATTTTTTTTTAAATTTTGACATGGATAAGATTTTAGCAATAGAATTTGGTGAACTTACGAAAGAAAGTTTTAAACTATTCAAGAAATTAAAAAAAAATGCTTTGTATCATCACAGGGCTACACAAAAAATTATTGATTTTGCAAAACTTCAAATGACTAAAACTTATTTTTTTTTAATAAAACTCCCTAATTATTTTTAAAAATGGATGCAGAAAAATGATATCTTTCTTTGATATATTACATGTTATATGCTTAAAACCAATATTTTCAAAAATATTTGCAATTCAAAAGTTAATGGAAAGTTCAAAAGTGAAATAACCAAACAAGAAACGCATTAAATAAAAGATAACATAAAAATTATACCAATAAATGTTCAAAGTGACTACCGATCTTGCGTATACACACGTCAAGTCTGTTTCTACATAATTGCTACACTATTGCAAGCACGTCAACAATTGACGCAAACGCATTTTTAATGCGCTGTGGCATATCGTCTTTTGAAATCGACGGGTTGCGCTTTCCCACACAAAAATTCAATTCATTTAAATTAAGCGATTATGAAAGCCATGCCGTAATTGGACTGGCCGACTATAAAAAACTATCAAGCCATTTTGCTGCACATGTATCTTTTTATATTAAAAGAAACATTTTTCAAAAAAACTTGCAATTATTTTTCTAAAAGCTGTCGAGTAGTGTACTGTTCAAATTTCTCTCAAAAAAATATGGTCTTATTATCTGCATTCTTTGGTGGCGGTGTTTACGTCGCTAGTCTGCTAAGTTGTTTTCTGTGTTCTGTTGGAAGTAACATATACCGTTTGCAACCTCAGTACAGAATTTTGGTAATTTATGGGTTGTTCTGCTTGTCCGGTTGTTGCATGGATTCATCTGTGAAGAACATCATCGCATTTATCATGTCTATAACAATAGCGTGATAGAAAAACTTTAATGAAGCACTTTTCGTATTTAAACGAATGTGGTAACGTCTTATTAACCCATCTATCAAACCCACTTTTGCTTTTAGCTTTTTTGTCGTAGCAATTTTCTCAGGAGCCTTTGGCTTTAGACGTGAGAAATGGTTTGACTCCAACATAAGTTAAGGCTAGACGAACGTTTTTGGTGCTTTTGCACACTACGGTATTTATTAGGGAGTCACAGACTTGGCTTGGTTTTTAAAACCTTGGCTTAAAAGCAAGCTAAGTTTTCAAAAAATCAAGCCAAGCGTTTCAATAATCAAGCCAAGTTCAATATTAACCAAGCCAAGCTTTTACTAGTCAAGTTTTCAAACTTTTATTAAGCTTAAAATAAATATTATCTTGATGCATGATTTATACCCAAAAATAAAGTTTATCGAAGGTAATTTACACAATCACTTTAGCAAACAGCGTCAACTCAAGTAATCCAAACAGAAATTAAGCAAGTTGTGGAACTGAGTTCTAAGAAATTATAATTTATACTTGTTACATTGCCACGTTTTTTATTTATTTAGCTAAAGTCCTTTTTTGGTTACAACCGCAGATAAGCGTAATCGAGTACACAAAATACATTTTGTTAAGTTAGGTCAGTGTAAATACGAAGAAATAAGGATTGGTATTTGCTGTAATTATTTTACTAACATTTTATTTATGTAGTTTCTGATTTGCTTTAATATATGCTGTTGATATTGCTACGTGCAAAAGCTGGAACAATGACACTTGCCTGAAATAAAGTAACATAAACGAAGTTTTGCCGTGATTGTTTGAAAAACAACAGAAAACACAATGATAAGCCAAAATCAAAGGGCGCTAGAAAGGTGTAAAGCACAATGGACTTCTGGCCCTTGCCAACCACAAGCCCGCTCCTGAAGGATACACTCTAAATGGACTTACCTTAATAGAGTGTATCTATCATTAAATTCTGTAATAAACAAAAATTTCATATACCGCAAAGGCCACTGGAATTAAAAGCTCGTTTACATTTAACTATTTAACATTTATTTGGACACTTAAAACAAACAAAACAAAAAAACTATTTAAATTAGCGCAAAATAAACTAATAAAAAAAATAGTATAATAATAAAAGTTAAAAAAAATTAAAGTGAATTGAATAAAAAAAAATAAAACATAAATTTTTAACACAAAGAAATTTTGTCACATATAGTTTTGATAAATACGGACATTTACCATTTACTAATTGTATTATCTTTAAAACACTTAAACGCGTAAATAAAATTCACCAAATTTAATTAATCGGTACAAAATAAATACCTTAAATAATCGTAATAAATCTAGAAAAGAACTTGTGGTTGATCTTACGTTGCCAGATGTAATCGGAAAGAAATGTTGAAGGGTCTCCCAAAGAACTATGTACCGTCGGAAGGTTCCCAATAACCGCCACCAAGGCGAAGAGATAACCTAGTCGTACTACCTAACGAACACGGTTCTACATTACGTAAAATAAAACTTGAAAGCACGTGAAAATTTTTTTAAGGGTCGTAGATTTTACGAACTAGGAAATCACCTATATTTATCAACTTAATCCGCTAGCACTTCTTAAAAGTTGTGTTCGAAAACTCTGTGAAAGAAAATCATACTGCCAAAAGTGCAAAGAGGATGCGAACAGATTGAATTACGTCACAAAAGCAGTGTTGGTAAACGGCTTTTAATTCTGTGTGAACTGTCAAATTGACATAATATTTTATATCAATACTGTAATAAAGATTACTTGTTAGGACTTAAATCATAACAACTGTCTAATAAATTAAAAGAATGACTTCATTCCAACGTAATTTAATAGAACTAACACAAAGAAAATAAGTACGATTGTACTGAGAATGTACTTAAAACAATTACAATTATATCTTAGAAGGGAAACATAAATTACAACTGGAATTTTGACAGAACAAAGAAAATGCCAAAATAAAGACAAACGCAGAATACGGTTGTTTAAACAACGTAATAATTTTTAAATAAATTAATACAAAATTGATTGACAATTATGAAACGTTGAATAACTTCCTTAAATCAATTTGAAATCAATAAAACAATTCCAAAATACATTATGTGAATAACATCAATTCAAATACCGAGTCTTTTACGAAAGAAATCGTATAATGTCAAACAACGGTTACAACATCCTATAGATCTGATAACTTCTATACAGACGTTGTCTTTGAATTTTTTATATTTTTAATGAAAAACCGTACTTTCTTTCTCTTCTTATTTTCTTCTTTTTATGTAATTAGCAATTTTTGGCATTTTTATCTTTTTTTCTTTTTCAGTTCTACCAATGAAATCTTTAAGTATAATTGCTGCGCTTATTTTGTCTTTTTTCTAACATACTGTAACATCACACAAATAATCGGTGCCAAATATGTAACATACAAATAAATGAATGCACCAGCCAGCTCACAAAAATATTTATTTAAAACACATTAAACACAAACTACATAAGAGCAATGAGCATTTTTATATTTAATTAATTAGAGTCGTGGGAATTCTTACGTTACTTAAGATTACTAATTTTCAATTTGATAAATACAAAATTATTTATAAGTTGGACGCCACAATATTTTTTATATTAAAATGGTTAAATATTGAAACCAAAAACGTAACTTAAAACTAATAATTACAGATATCTACATACGTGTTCTTGAAGGTTTAATTTTACTACTTGCGAATCGCGCAGCTTCTATTAAGGTGTGGTCGTGACTCATTGAATGATGCAATATAATGCAATTTCCATAAATCGTATCTTTCACGAAGATTTGATTGATATCTTGCCTTTGAAATCAATAAAATTGATAATCGTAGATCGTAGTTTCCATAATCGTAGACGTATAAAGATCGAAATCGTATTCATAAGACTTTTATACTCAAAAACATCGTATAAGAACGAAACCAAAAATCCGGAACAAAGAAAAAAAACTAGAACGTAAATTGCGATGAATTATACAATTCGAATCAAAACAAAAATGACTTACCCCTTCTAATTTACGGGTTTTTATTCTAATTTTCGTAAATACAACAAAATGCAATTGCTACTAACGAATGCGGTGCTACGAACAAATGCGGGCTACAACGAACGCCAGCTTAAATAATTTTCACCATTGGGGCAAAAATTCACAAACACAAATTAAATAAGTGGTAATTCCACTTTTTGCAGCACGCAAAAAAATGTCCGCTCACTACTTCATTTCTAAGCGTAAGATGAAGGATGACTTCGTACTTAAGAAGAAGGCTCATACGCATGTGCGCGCGTCAAAATGTATTGCGCAAAAGGATTCATATCAACAGTGAATACAAAAATGTTAACGAAAATCAGACGTATTCAAACGAAAAAAAAATGCACGTTACAATACATTGCGTGTTTTGTCATCTTTCGTACGGTACTTATGTATCTTTGTACTTTCAAAATATTTTTAAATTGCTTTCCAATCACTGATTTGTTTTTTAGTACCACCAGTTTTTTTTTTTTTTTTTTTTTTGAGTGCTATAATGTATGTTGATTTATGCCAATTCAGACACAATGGAATGAATCTTCTGTTAGATATTTTTAAAAATCTTATTTTTTGCTACATACATAATATATTTCTCTTAACATAACATTCACTTATTGTACGTCCAGAGGTTACCAAGAATACTTAAAAAATAGTATTTGTTAATACTTTGTAAAGTATTGTTTTTGCCATCTTTTTAGCTTTTTTTATGTTGCTAAAGTGTTACAATCTATTATATCTATACTAACAAAGGTTACGAATACCATAAATTTAAAATTTCCAATATTCAATGTTTGCGATACTTGATGTATGAAACTACTTGGTTTTGAAATTTTTATAATTGTATAATGTCTTGTTGTTTATTTCAACATATATCTTAATCTTTTATATAGTAACATGATTCAAACATCATATTTGCTACAGTCATAAACAGCAAAAATGGACATGTATAGAATCGAAGGACGTGGTAACAGTCTACTTGACAAATCTAACTTATGAGCGTAAGAAATTTTAATTTTCTATGTAAATAAATAAAGTACATTACATTTTTACGTTACATCTTCTTATTTACTTTTAACGTACTGAAAACTCAAAACTCTTTTGGTTCAATTATATACGTATATTGTTTTTGTACTAGGTATATATTATTTATTACTATTTCCATATGTGATTAAATACCCGATAAAAAATTATAGAACAACGAAAAACAGTAAGAATCTATTTGCGGCTTCGTTTACAATTAGATATATAAGTAACTCTTATTTTGAAGTAATTACAAACAGATTTATTTACATACGTAGGTATTACTGGTTAATTTGGATGTTTAGTGGATGCATAAAATTCTTTACACAACAAAATAGTAAACGAGTAATTTCCGGAAAAGTGCCGATTATGAATGAAATATCATTGAAAAAATATTTTTTAAATAAAAAGTAATTTTAACTCTTTGTTTCACATTTCCTTTAAGAGTATTAACTTTCAATAAATAAATAATTATAAAAAGTTTTATGAGTCGACCCATTATCGTTCTTCTACACGGTAATTGCAAATTTTCTTCAATTTGAATAGTTATACAAAACGTTCATTAGCAACCAGTTTTATGGTGTCACTATTTTGTGTCGGTGCTGATGCACATGGTCAATTGGTAGTCAATTCTTTAGTTTTATTACGACAGATCCAACGGCGCTTAATTTGTCTCTAAATTAAAAAGAAATATTTTCTTTGAAAGCAAAGTCACAACCAAAACATGAAGAGACTTTTCAAACGATATATCACAAGCGCATACTTCCCATTAAAAAAGTTGGGGGTTGTAACTGTCACTCGAAGAGGGTTTGTTACGTGCATAAATTTAAATAATGCGCTGCCCTGTATATTGGTTTAATTAAAAAATATATTCTATTTCTCGACGCCATCTATTGGGCTCGTTGGTCTCTTCGTATGGAGAAGACGATGGACGGTTATTATGACTTTTAACATTGTTCACGATATAACATATGTCTGCGGGAATTAAAAATCGTTTTCTTAAAACATCCACGTGTTGTGACACGATGGGTAATAAAAGTATTCTTATTTAACTAATTTAATCCACGCAGACGCCATGTGCTACCTCCTAAGTATGGATGTTCTTGTCTGAGTTTAAAATCTACAAGGGAAAATTTTAATCGGAAGCTGTAGACCTAAGAAAGCTGCGATACAAGGGCAGAATTTTTATGCGGAGGCAATTATTACCGTTAATTATTTCTTCTTGTTCGGAAGAGCCTAAGTACCGGACACGATTGAATTTCTCTTCGGAGGCAATAAATTAATACCATCGTAGACGAAAAGACATTGTAACAGCATATGATAAGTTTCGGTTTTATTACTTTCTTTTAAATGTTTCTTTCACCTGTTGTAGTTTGTGAGTCGCCAGGTAGACACCATTATTTTCAGGAAGTTTGATTACAGGAAGCCAGTAGGAAAACGTTTTCTGAAGGTACCCCTGAATCTTGGTAAGTCAATCTTTGATTTTAATTATTCGCTGTCGCTACGGTGCTACTCAATTAGTTTAAGTAAATTACTATCGCATGCTGATTACGTCAACTGTCAATTATTACTATTATTAATATAATTTACTTACTTTTGTTTTAAGTGTAGTGTAAGTTGCCGATACTTCTGATATTTTAGTACCTGCTTATATTTGTACTTGGACTAAATTTAATCACTGTGATGGTATCAACTTATCTCATAATTGTTATTGATTCAAATTTTAATCTATTCATCATTCTAAAGTAATTAAAGTGCAATTGTTGTTAACGATTTAGTTTCTTTCTTCGTTTCCTCCAGCTTTACGAACCTTAACAATTTTGTACAAGCTTCGAGCCTCCTGTGCTGATTTAGCAGGAGCTATTTCTGCAAAGAACAAAAGATCTGACGCCCTTTAAAATAAAGTCACTTGAACCTTCCCTCTCTCCGACAGGTATGGTTTCAATCCTACAGTGAGTTGGCCGTGCAGGTTCATAAATTACTAGAAGCTTGTAGCAGGTTGAAGGTAGGGATCATATTTTTGTTGAATAATGTCAATTTGTAATTTAAATTTGACGTGTTTCAGAATTTTCTATAAATAACAGTATCTGAATTTTCCAAGTACCCCGGTACCCGGTAAAAACGAAACCATTAAAATATATATTGAATACTTGTTTTAACAGGTTGACTGCCAAGTAAAATCAAGAAAAAATCCCTCAGACGCCAAGTACAAAATAACATTTTAAAATACATTTCATGTTATACAATCTATGTTTTTCCAAAAAAAAATTCAAAATAATAAAAAAATTTAAAAACACCGTTAACGGTCGTATACACCCGCCCGGAAATCGGCGGCATATTTATGTCACTGGTACCAGCGGTCGTGTTTATCGGATTGTTGCTTGTCAGCAAATTCCATATTAGTTCGTAAGTGTCATTGTAAGTATCCAGTCTTGCTTCTATCGCTACGTGGAGTGCGTGTATGATCAAAATGAGTACCAGAAGTAGAAGAATTGTTGACCTTGCTTTTTTTTATATTTGAATTTTTTTGCGTTTTACTAGTTCGTATTGTTTGTTGTTTAGGTGATGAATCTGATCCATTTAGTTCATTTGATAGACCTTGACCTCATGTTCTTACCGTCTAGTGATGAAGATATGTCAGCTACGTCGGATTTGTGTGAGTTTCAACAGAAAAGCGAAAACGCAAATTGCAACTTTGTACAAAGGTTTCAAAGAAATTGAGGGTTGAAAATAATATTGTTTTGGATGAACCCTGCTGTTTCAAGTCACTTTTGCCCGGTATTCTAGCATTCATACTAGAGTACTAGTACTAGTACTAGCATTCATCATTGTTCCATAGAAGAAAATGAGAATATTCCTTCAGAAGAATTTGAAGAATTTTTTGAAGTTGAGACTGTAGCTCCAACTCAACCACCAAATATTGGTGATATTCAGGAATCTGACAATGAGGCCGAAACCAACCAAAATGTTATGGAGCATACGTGGACAGAGCCAGTTGGAAACCATCAAGAATTTGAATACTCCGGAGAGGGTGGTTTACATGGTAATTACGCTGCAATACTAATAAACGATTTATCGCCCTATAACTGTTTCCGCACCTTTTTAGACGATGAAATCATTGTGAATATGGTAAATCAAACAAAATTATATGCTACCCAAGTACTGTGTAATTCAAATAACGTAAAAAAAGGTTCACGACTTTACCGATAGTCTCCAACTAACAAAAAAGAAATAATTAAATTTATTGGTGTAGTGGCTTACATGGGTTTGGTAAAAATGCCTTCCTTGGACAAGTACTGAAGCAATGATGACCAAATCGAAATGTTATTGTACCAAAAACCATGTCAAGAAATAGGATTGTGGCACTTCTCCGATAATGAAAATTGCCCTGAGGGAGACCATCTACACAAGGTGAGGCCATTAGCAGAGCAGTTTGTCAAAATCTTTCAAATGGTCTTTACTCCTGCTCGGACATTTTGTATAGATGAGTCTATTATTCCGTTTTAAGGACGATTGCTATTTAAGCAATACATTCCACAAAAAACCCATAAATATGGAGTTAAGGTTTTTAAAATGTGCAGCGAAAATGGGTATACATGAAACCTAAGAATATACGCCGGAAAGGAAAAATGTGACGGCAACGCTTCTGTTTCAACTAACATCGTTGTCAACCTTTCAAAGGACTTGCTAAATTTAGGACGCACTATAATAGCTGATAACTATTATACAAGTCTTGAACTAACAAACATTTGTTGGATAAAAAACCCATTATGTTGGTACGCTGAGGGCAAACAGGCGTGGAAACCCAAAAGACGTCATACAAAAGAAACTAAAAAAAGGAGAGGTATTTGGACAAGAAAACGAAAGAGGTGTATGCGTGATGAAGTAGAAAGATAAAAGGGACGTTTTACTACTCAGCACCAAGCATACTATCGAAACTGTGAATGTACAGCGACGCAGTGGTATGATCCAGAAACCGAAAGCTATAATCGAATATAATGAAGGTAAATCGTCCATTGATCAATCTGATCAGATGAGCAGCTATAATTCACCGTTAAGAAAATCTTTGGGATGGTATAGAAAGCTTGCTGTCGAGTTTATTTTGGGGACAACGCTAGTAACTTCTCACATAATATACAACCAGCTTGCCGACAAGAAAATGACAATTACAGAGTTTCGAGAAAATCTGGTGAGGTCTCTTGTAACTTGTGAGGAAGTTGATGTTCAAAAGGAAATAACTGAGCCACCATCAAAAAAATCAGCAAACATTCACATATATTTCGTAAAAAGTCTTTTCGATAAAGTTAGAAAATATTGTAAAGGTTGTAATGCAAAGAAAATGCGAGGAGAAATAAGTAAAAATCGTGTAAAAAAGTTTGCAACATATTGTGGAACATGCGAGGGCCAGCCTCATTTCTGTTTCGAATGTTATAATAACCATTCAAAGTAGTTACCTATACCTTTTTGTTTAATTTTTTTCCCTTATTTTATGCATTTGTAAGTTTGTTAGGATTACTGCTTATTTTTCAATAAAAAAAAACTAAAAAAACTGGTATTTTTATCAATTTTTTTTTCAATTTGAAAACTCGTGGTTACAGACGATACTTGTATACCACAGCGGTCGTATCCTGCATTGTAATACATTCTAAAAGCGACCGCTGGCTTATTAGGCTAAAAAACTTTATCGACTGCTCAGCATACGACCGCCGTGGCATTTTCGCATATTTATCAAGCGGGCGTATACGACCTCTGTGGCAGTCAACCTGTTAAATGTAATCAGGTAATTAAAAAATTAGCGTGTATGCAAAAAGTGATCGTACTTTTTGCATACATGCCAATCTTAAGTATTATTTTTAACTTATAGACAAATTAACATTGTTAAATTAAGTTGGTCATATTTGTGTGATTAAGTTTTTGATACTTTTTATAATCATTAACCCTTTCCAGCCCAAATTAAAAGTTGAAGGGAAAAAAACTGCAGGGCGCTGAACTTCAATGTTTCGTTTTAGAGCACCATCGTTTTACGTAATCAAGTGGATGTTGTCCTATATATGTGGACACTGTATGAACACACTTACTGTCATTCTATTTTACTACAGTTATATTATTTGTGTCTTCCTTTTCTGATTAATTTTTTATCAGATTGGATCTTGCAATTAGGTAAACGCGAAATTCGGACCGTGTCAGTGACTAAGTATCCTTTTTCTTTTAAAGTCTCTAGTAGTTTGTAAGAAGTAAACCAATTATCCATAAATAATTTAAAATTTTTGTGTAGTGGCAAGTCTTTGATCAACCTTAAGACAATATCTCCACTAATCCCCAAAATTGAATCTTCTTTTATTGTACCTTTTCGTACGTATATCTCAAAATCGTAAACAATTCCACTTCCTCCGGCTCGAGCAAATATTTTTATGCCCCATTTATGTGGTTTATTTTTGATGAATTGCTTTAGGCTTGAATGCCCTTTGAATGGAATCATAATTTCATCCACGCTGTTATATTCTTCTGGTTCCACCTTTTTTAAAATTTGCTGTAATGAGTCAACAAACGGTCGTATTTTGAAGAGTTTGTCATAATTCGGATTATTCCGTGGTAGCATATTTGAATTGTCATTCACGTGGAACGTACCGCGTAATGTATCAAACCGATTTCGAGATATTACTTCTGAAATCGGTTTGAACCTAGTTTCTTCGGCCCAGTACATTCGGTACGAAGGCATTTTTACAATGCCGCTCATGACGTGTATACCGAAGAATTGTTCTATTTCATCATTGCTTATATTTAGTGATGAACCACATTTCTGCATTGAATATAAATTTGTTTGCCATGATAAATTTTCAAGCATGTTGTCATCAATAAAAGTTTTGAAATACTCATAGGGCGTGCTTTCTTCTATAAAAGGTTCTAAGAATTTTTGGGTTAAAAATTGTGTTCACAGGATCAATATCTTTTCTTGTCCAGCTCGGTTTAGTTTTTGTACTGCTACATTTTTTTCTTTTTTAGTTTAGCAGATATTTTGTTATTATCTTGCTTTTTGGGTGGTGTGTTTTCCTCACTCTCCCCGTCAGACGATACTTCCGAATCATGTGCATTTGTTCGTGATGTAAGCGATTCTTCTAATTGATCTGGTCAATTTGAAATTCCCAACCGTCATCGGAATGTTCAATTTCAACATCGGAATCGTCGAGCAGTTCCAAAATTTGGTCATCCGTCAATCCCTCTAAATTAATTTTTTCTTTTCTTCTTCTCAGCATCTAGAGACGAATACTCAAATGCATAAATTTGAAAAGAAAAAAAATGCTAACTTTAAAATAATATATAATTTTATTTGTCATTTAGGCTTTTTTTTTGAAAAGACACCGGATGTACCTCATCGAAAGCAAGCAAGTTTCTCCCACTGACGCGATGAATACAAACCGTTGTAATATCGTAATAATAATAAGTAAATACGACCACTGTCGATACTCTGCAAACACGTTGACGCTGCGCTCCTCATTGCCGTTAATCATATGTAAATTTCTTCCTTTTCGACATTTGCATGTGGTCCCTCTAGGTTAGGGTGGTACAAATTAGTTTATCCCGATTCACGTGAATTTAGCTATTACAGATCTCTAATAAACTGCTACAAAAGCCAAATGGCATCACTGGGCCGGAAAGGGTAAATTTATTAAAAGTCAATAATAAATAATATTGTTTACAAAAACGATATATGTATATAATTGAACTAAAATAGTTTTGAGTTTTTAGTACGTGAAAAGTAAATAAGAAGGTCATTTTCACTGTCCATGACTGTACATTCCTAATCCTACTACCTTTTTAATTCATTGGTATTGTCGATTTTTTTTTATTTAACTATATATATAAAACAATTTCAAAAAAGACTATTTTTACTTATTCGATCCACTACTCATATCCGTGTTACTTACTCATTAGTAAACTAGTATAATAGAACTTTTATTTTAAATTTAGTTTATTTGACCAAACGAGTTTTTGAGCTTAAATTGTTTTTACAAAAGAGAAACTGAAGCATGCTTAAAGTACTAGACTAGTTGTACATGTTTGAATGTTCTTTAACAATCTTATTTTAGTAGTTTGGAACAGCATATTGTTTTTGATAATTAATAACTACAGTAATCTCTAAAATATAAAAAAGAAGTATTAAAGTTAATTTTTGATATATTTTTTTCTGCTACAGGACGCTGAGGTAACAACTGACCGACGGAAGATACCATCGTATGACATTCAAAATGTAAGTGATATTACAAATTTACTAAAGAAGTTAAAATTTTCTATTCATTACTAATTTGTGTATAAGTCATAACCGCGGTTATCAAATTGTTTTTTGTGTAAGCTTAACTATGGAACTTGTTACGGTAATTTTCATTACGTACGCCTTTGCTGTTACGGTTGAAATCGTCATTAGGTACGCCTATGTGTTTTCGACGTAAAATTAGATTCAGGTATTGACGCCATCTATCGGGTTCGTTGGTCACTTTGATTTTGACAGACGGCATCCGGTGACAGTCCGGCATTTTCACTTTAACATCGTACTTGTTAGTTTCTATGTCTGCGTGAATCGAATATCGTTTTCAAGAATCATCCACGTGTTGGGACACGATGGAAATTAGTAGTTTCTCTTAAATAATTTATTGTACACACGCAGAGTAAGTGTTTGTATTCTTTCTTTACTTAAACGTAATTTTTATGTCTTTTTGGTTAGCACCATGTGCCACCTTCATGATTAGGGATATTCGTATCGTTACATAAAATCCTCAAGGGGAAAACTATAATCGGAAGCGGAAGATCTTAATTACTGGATACGATTGAATTCTATTCGGAGGCAATATACTAACCTTAATAACTATCACATTGTTCGGAAGATCATAATTACTGGATACGATTGAATTCTATTCGGAGGCAATATCCTAACCTTAATAACTATCACATTGTTCGGAAGATCATAATTATTGGATACGATTGAATTCTATTCGGAGGCAATATCCTAACCGTAATAACTATCACATTGTTCGGAAGATCATAATTATTGGATACGATTGAATTCTATTCGAAGGCAATTACTTAACACCACCAGAGGCGTAACATTAATGTAACAGCAGACGATAAGTGTCGGTTCGATTACTGTCCTTTAAATGTGTCTTTATTTGTAGTTTGTGAGTCGCCAGGTAGACACGATTATTTTTTTTAGGAAGTTAAATTGTAGGAGGCCGTAGGAAAAACGTTTTCTGACAGCACTCTGGAACTTGGTAAGTCAATTTTTACTTATTTATACGTGATCGCTACGGTGTACTCACGACTTGTTATATTTGCTAATTGTACGTGCTAATTGATTTGTTACTTGTGTTTGTTACTAAATTAAGTTAGATAAATTACTTATCGCTTGCTGCCTATATCTACAATCAATTATCATTGCTAATGTTACTTGTTGATAAAATTATATACATGTTATAGTACTTACACGCTTGTTTGACGTGTAGTGTAAGTTGCCGATCCTGCTGCTATTCTCTGTTCTATATTCTCTACAGCACGGACTTATATTGAACTACTTAATTGTTACTACATTTATTTTTATAGAGGAATTAAAGTACCATTGTTGTTAATGATCGAGTTTCCTTTTCATTCTAGTCGTTTCTTTCAGCAGTTACGAACTTCCCACCTAGTTACAAGTTTCTTACCATTTCTGCTGTGAGCAGGCAGAAACTTACTTTGGACAGGCTCTGGCGCCCTTAATTATCTTATATATATATTTCTAGAAGACCTACCCCCTCTCCGACTGTTGAGAGTTGGCCGTGCAGGTTCGTAACCAGCTAAAACTTGTAACAAACTTATTTTAAAATATTTTAAAATTTAAGTTACATCAAAAATCGTTGATGAAAAATACTTTAAACGAAATGAGAAATACATAAAAAATATTAATTATTTATTTTTTGAAGATGATTTTAAGTATATTTTTATTAGAGGAAAATGTACTTTTTCTTTCGATCTAATAGGTTATACTGAAATAATTAATTGCAATTACTTTTTATCTAACCGATTGTACTACCAGTAGTGAAAGAACGTTACTTTCAAGTAGGTATTTCTCTAAAAGAAAAAGTTCACACCAATTTAGTTTATTGGGGCGTAGTAAAAACTAACCATCCTAATTATTTGCACTCTATTTCCGGTTTAACGAATGCTTATATTGATATTAATTGATGTAATTTTTAAACAGCGCCACAAAATGTAAACATTTGCACTTTCACGTTTGGATAAATTAATTGGTATATAACAAACACGTTGTTTATGTATTTAACAATGTTACGCGATAATCATTTTATAACATTTATTGAGTTGGAATGCAAAGTTTATAGCTTCCAATAAGGTTATTAGATTTGTAATTAAAGTGCACGCAATCTAGTTCTTGATTAGAGAAGCGAATTTACCCATCTATCAACAATTATGATTGTGCTATTGGAAAATTCCCCTAAAGCATAAAACACTGTTATGTTTCTAATACAATGTATATCATCGAATCTATTGTAGTTATTTACAGTTAGTTAGTTACATCGACATTAAAAAATAGTTTAACTTGCGTTCACTTATTTAAATTTGCGAGTGCCATTGTTATGCAAATTCAAAACCGTCTTTAAAAATAACTAAAATAAATAATTTGTTAATACTATATAAAAATATAATCAACAATATGTAATTTAATAATTATTAATAAAACCAAGTATTTAAAAGCAGGTACCTAGCTTGGTATTGCTAATGAATAAAAATGTTTATTTATCTACTTGTTGAATTTTGTTCTTTTATTACATCCTTTACTATTTTTACTATAACAAGAAAAACTGTTAATATTATATTTTATCAAAAGCTTTATTGAATATAAATCGGGTGGAATTGTAAACGTCTTTGTCACATACACACAAAAATCAATACTCAAATTTCACTTTTATAAAAAACAAGCATATGAAGTTTTTTATGTCTATGGTTTAATGTTTTTTTTTAACATTTGAATAAGTTTATATTATATTATAATAGAATTGTATACGTTTTAAATTTTGAGTTTTTTTAACCTTAATTAATATGCATTAATTTATTAGATCCAAATCTATACATATGTACATACTCTTTTTTTAGTAATTATAAATAATGACTACACAATTAAAAGTTTTGTGATACACGATATAGATATGTAAGTTAGTTAAATATTAGAACAAATAATTTATATAAACTTACATATTTTGTCGGCTAAAAGTAATAAGTAATCATTTACAATCTTTGAAAGAGACTATATAACTAACGTATAAGATTCTATAAACCGATTGATAAAGAGGTTCATTACTCATTAATTAACTTGATTACCGCTAACATAAAACGTTTGTATATGATACAAAAGAATTTTAATCAACAGTTCTAAAACAAATCTTAAAATAAAGTTCAACAACCACAAATAAAACCTGTTTGTGAGCAACTGAAGTACATGATAATTCATTCATTTATTTTTATAAAATAAAAATAGACAGATAAGTTAGTTATACAGCAGATTAACAAAATTTTAATGTATTATTAATTTTAAATCTTCATTTTGTTGTATAGCAGTCACGTTTTTGTAATCTATACATCCAAAACAAACAATGTATGTTTACATGGTTGTTAAAATATATAAATATTTTAACAAGTTTATTTTGGTTATTTTACCTATGTAAACTTGTTAAGAAAGAAGAAAAAAAGATTATGGTTTAATTAAATTAACGTCTTATACGCTTGTATCGTTAAGGTGTAATTGATTAAAATGTAGTTAATCATACATTATTCTAAAATGTTTCAATTATAACGTTGAATCAATAAAGTGGCCATTACACATAGTTAAAGTCTATTATTAGAGTTTTTATTATCATATTGTATAAAAAATTTAATGTATTATTCCTTCGATTACTCAATTATTAATGATATATTGAAATTTTTTGTATAAACGTGTTAAAAAAAATTGCATATGGTATCATTTAATTATACAAAAGTCTCCACTAAATACCAACGTTTACAAACATAACTTAAAACTAATAAAAAAGTTTTAGATCTCTTAGTATTCGATTATAATAAAATAGGTAAACCCTTTATTATTGTGTAGAAGAGACAATAAAAACTACTTCATATGTTTTCTTTAGGCGACGTTTCGTGAATCTCGTGTGTCGACTTCCTTAGGTTAACTGAATTTATTAAAAAGAAAACATTAGTAAAAAGGCACTTACAATTAAGTGAAAAATTAAACTTATCTTATACTTCTTTTATAAAAAAAATTTCGTCTAAGTACATTATAGTTTCGTTTAATGTTACATAAATAAATATTGGAGAGATCTTAACTCTTACAGGCACAGGAAATTTTTTTACCCAGGTTGCACACAAAACAAAAAGTCATGTTTTTCATATTTTTTTTAATATGGTTGTCGAATGATATTTATAAATGTTAAATTAACATATTTTCTCGGTATGCCAGGGAGCTTCTGGTGAGGTGGTGCAACTTATGTACCACTAGCCCTGTAATAGAAAAATTTAATTATTTAGTTATTTTTGCTTAAATATTTTCTTTTATTTTACCCCATTGTGAAAGTCCTGAAAGTATGTCATTGTTTTCGATAAACAAAGCGGTACTTTGCAAACCGTACAACTCCATTCTGAGCAAATTTGCAAATCTTTAATACTACATCACATCTTCTTCGTGTAGTGCGAATAGGTTGGTGGGCAGAATTTATAGTTCTTACCTCATGGGATACTGTAGATTTGTGTTTTTTTATTTTAACTTGATTTGTATTTATAGCGGGGCGCTTTAGTAATATCTATTTTGTTGCCACTAAACTGTCAATCACTTGTCTTTGGAAATTTTGGAATATTTTTTCTTAATGGATTTATTGTACCACAAGCGTAAATATCTTTATTTTTCAATTCTATTAATTAAAAATAAACGATGTTTTTTTCCTTCTAAACCTTCAATTAACATTTTCACTACTTTTCCTCCTAAATCTTTTTCTATAGTTTCTTTTTTCTTGGAATCTAATCATCGATTCATCAATAGCCAAAAACTGAGCTGAGCTTATCGTGAAGATCAGGACCTGAATTTCAATAATTTCTGTAGCTTGGCAAAAATTTTATACCCATTAGAAAATTTATTCCCAAAAAAGTAATCATTTCAGTTACATCCCTTGGCTTGTATTTTTTGTTGGTTTTTAGTTCCATTTGAGCGGCATAAAGGTTTGTTTGAAAAAACTATATTTTCTATCAATTCATTTGTTATCAATAAACTAAAGATTTTATAAGGCGTAGGGTGGTATCATAGTCCATAAAATTAATGTTCCATATAGGTATTGTCTGTGCTTCTTGAATATTATTTCTTATATGTAATCGGCTGAGAGGAATATTGTTTTCGGGATCTGACGAATCAGATTCGTCTTCAATAATTTCTTCGTCAATTTCCAGTTCTTGGTTGTCATTTAGATCCAATTCATTAACTGCTGACTCTTAATCAATAGGAAGAGTTTCGCATTCAGCGTAAAACTCCTCCATTATTATATCTACTAAATTAAAGGGTAACTCATCCAACTTCCTTTGATTGATATTTATGAACAGGAAGCTAAAATCAATTATAAAATGATTTAAGTTTCAGAATGTTTTTGTCATATTTCTCCTAATACTTATAATGTACCACTAAATAATGCTCAAATACATCTAAGTAAAACTCATTTTTAATGTAAATATAATATCAATTATTTAACAAAATCACTGTTGTCAATTTTTACACAATACAAGTATTTTTCATTGAAATACAATAAAACTATGTAATGTTTTCTTTTATACGCACCAGTCGGTACACCAAGAAAAACTGTCAATAATTTTTGAAACTGAATGAATTTGAGCATATCCAAACCTGCAGCCGTGCGAATATGAATCATAAGTATTATATTATATGAAGTGGTACATAATATCAACGTTGGTGCAGCAATGTAGAGAGGTTTAATAAATAGTACATTGCATGCACCATCGTGCAGTACTGGGTTAAAAAAAGGTGGCACAAAACGTGTACCACTAAGTCTGTAAGAGTTAAAAGTCATACCACTATTGAGTTGTCAGATTTTATTAACATCATTAAATTTTTTTGACTGTAGTTATTGTATAGTTCACCTAAATACCTATATGCCTAAATAATTATTGTAAGACCCATATTGTAAACCCCTACTCTCAAGAATGTTACTCAATTACCGTAGTAACCAGTAATTGTTCTGCGTCAGGACTATGAGTTCGAAACCAGCAATCGTGCAATAAACACGTTTGAGTTATCTCGTTTTTTTTGTTATCACCCGAGTGTGACACATTAATCGTGGCGTGATATAATTTCGTATCAGCGTCATCTACATATGGTCATTCGACCCGCATTAAGAAATCTCGATTCAAGAATTATCTCGCTTCGCAGTTTGTGTATTGTGTACCACCTAATTAATTATCATCTCGCAAAGAAGAT
Source organism: Aquatica leii (assembly GCA_035610365.1). Taxonomy (NCBI): domain Eukaryota; kingdom Metazoa; phylum Arthropoda; class Insecta; order Coleoptera; family Lampyridae; genus Aquatica; species Aquatica leii. Next base: position 29,601,995 of record CM069433.1, on the reverse strand, counting down.
TTCGCTAAGATTCGCCACTGCTCGCTCGCTCGCCGCTCTCGTCTACATCTACAACTCAACCACTACAGATCAACTACAGTAATAAGGTCAGATATCCTTTGTACTATTTTAATCCTAAACCCGCATAATTATTACCGAAGTCCACCATGTTGCATGATCCTAATACTACCGGTGAAGTACCATCCACTGTGAGCGACAATTTAAAAAAGTTAAAAAACAACCGTACATATCTTAAACGCAATTTGACCATTTTAGACAAATATTTAGATTCGCCAGAAAACACACCCGAATATTGTAACAAAATCTGTAAACAATTTGAGTTATGCGAAAAATCAATCAAAGCATTCGACGAAAACCTTGAAAATAGTTTCGAGGCCGATTTTGACGACCAGTTTGACGAATTTTTTAACGGTCGCTCGGAAATAGATTCATTGTTTTCAAAGTTAAAAATAAAAAGCAAACAATATTGCAAAGAAAACAAGGCCAATTCTCATTGTCTACAACCCGTTAGCCCTCGGGTGGTGAAACTACCCGCGGTAAACCTACCTGTTTTCAATGGTCAATACAATGAGTGTTTATCTTTTAAGGATACCTTTAATTCGTTAATTGATGCTATTCCTGCACTTTCTAATATTCAAAAAATGCAATATCTCACGTCGTGCCTTAAAGGAGAAGCTTTGGATGCGGTTAAATATTTAGACATCACAGATCAAAATTACGAAAACGCTAGAGAATTATTACGTGAAAGATTTGAAAATAAACGCATAATTGTTAGTAATCACGTTCGCGGTCTTTTCGGAATAAGCGCTTTAACGAATGAGTCTTATCACGGATTTCGAAACATTTTAGATATTGCATCACAGCATACTCGCTCATTAACCGCAATGAATTGTCCCGTAGATAAATGGGACGATATTTTGATTTATTTAGTGCTTTCGAAATTGCCATTTATAACTTGCAAAGAATGGGAAGAAAAATTAACATCATCTGAATTTCCCACTTTTAAAGAACTAACCGAATTACTTACACATAAATGTCACACATTAAACGCAGTTCAAGCAAAATATTCTTTTGAAACTATTCCAAAGGTTAATAAATTTAATCCTAGGGCAGCATCTTGTAATGTACTCGCAAATAAACCAAACGTTACCTGTAATTATTGTACCCAATCCAATCATTTTACAAGTCAATGTCCCACATTTTTAAGTTTAACTATTCAAAAGCGTATCGATAGTGCTCGTTCAAAAAAGTTATGTCAAAATTGTTTGCACCGGGGTCATCTCGCACGTGAATGCAAATCTTCTCGTTGCAGAAAATGCCAAAAACTCCACAATACAGCTTTACACATTGAAAGCACAGAGACTTCAAACGATTTACAAAAAATTAATGAACCGAAACCTAGTACAAGTAGCAAGACACAGGAGGTCGTTGCTTCATCTTTTTACGCCGCTTTTAATCCATCGAATATTTTGTTATCTACTTGTTTAATTGAGATTAAGGATTTTCAAGATAATTATCATACCGTACGCGCGTTACTCGATTCTGGATCTCAGATCAATATTTTAACAACAAAATTGTTGGATTTACTTCAATTACCCACGAAAGCTACCAATCTACCTGTCGCCGGAATTACCGGAAACTTTACAAACGCGAATTTAACAACGACTGTTGAAATTAGATCAAAATACTCCAAATTTTACTTGTCGCTAAAAGGTTACGTATTAGATCGCATATCATCCAACATACCCGTAAGAACTTTAAATATCGAGAAAATTAATATACCCAAAGATATACTATTAGCAGATCCACAATTTTATCAGTCTCGATCTATTGACCTATTAATCGGGGCACAGGTGTTTTTCCAACTATTACGTGTTGGACAACGACGTACAAATAACGGTGGGCTAAGATTACAAAAGTCCGTTTTTGGGTGGTTATTGTCAGGGGAAATAAATAACAAACCTTTAACTGACCATGCAATTTGCAACTTAGGCGTCATAGAGGAACTAAACCGGAACATTGTGAAATTTTGGGAAACAGAAAATATTCAAAACTATTCTTCAAAATCGCGCGAGGAAATAGAATGCGAGGAACACTTTGCAAACAACACAACCAGAGATAAATCTGGGCGTTTCGTAATTGCTTTACCGTGGAAATTAGACCCAAATTCAATAGGAAATTCTTTAGAAACTGCAAAATTGCGATTTTTTTATTTAGAACGAAAATTAAATAAAAATCAGTTTGCCCGGGAGGAATATAACGCATTTATGAAAGAGTACTTAGATTTAGGTCATATGCGCGAAATAGGTCCGCTTTAAAATTGTAATGACAACGGTTATTTTCTTCCACATCACGCCATATACAAAATGGAAAGTGTTACAACGAAAGTTCGCGTTGTTTTTGACGCCTCTTGCAAAACTACACACGGTAAATCGTTAAATGATTGTCTAATGTTAGGACCGGTGCTACAAAACGATTTATTTAGTATATTATTAAGATTTAGGTTACACAAATACGTTTTAACAGGGGACATTGCAAAAATGTACCGTCAAATTCTAGTTCACGAAAACGACCGGAAGTATCAAAAAATACTGTATAGGTTTAATACAAACGAATCTATAAGAGTCTTCGAATTAAATACTCTTACATATGGAACCCGCCCAGCATCCTTTATTGCAACTAGATGTTTAAAGGAAATAGCATTAGAAATTGAATCTCGCGAACCCGAAACTTCAAAACTTATTTGTAACGACTTCTATATGGATGATTTGATAACCGGACATAATGACGAACGAGAGTTAACTAACATTCGCGAAAAATTAGTAAAAACGTTAAGTAATTGTAGAACCTAAATTCAATAAAAGCCAAGTTTTTACAGGTTTAAGTTTTTACCAAGCATTTTAGCTTGAAGATAATATTACAATAATGAAAAAAATTGTACCTAAAAATAAAGTTTCTCGAAAGCAATTTACACAAATCACTTCAGCGAACAGCGTCAATTGAAAAAATCAAAATAGAAATTAAGCAAGTTGTCAAACTGATTTCTAAGAAAGCTGAATTTAGAAATAATACTTCTTACATTAGAACGTTTTTTGTTTATTTAGCTGAAGTTTTGTTTTGGTCACAACGGCAGACAAACGTAATCGAGTACACAAAGTACATTTTGGTGAGTTAGGTCAGTGTCAATGCAAAAAAATAAAGATTGGTATCTGCTGTAATTATTTTACTAACAATTTATTTTGTAAATGACGAAAAGTTAAAAAGAAAAAATCTTTACTTATTTAAATACACAAAACCGGCTTGAGAACTAATTGCACATATGTATCTCGAAAATGGGCACATTCAAACCTTGCATCGTGAATTGCTAATTATGTATTTAATTAATTAAGTAAATGTAACTATGCATTTGTGTTTATTTATTAATATTTTTGTTTATCCCACGTACAGACGCGTTGTTCCTTTACTTTAGTTTGAAGGTACAAGGTAACTTATGCTAGCAATTGTATATTTATTTATACTGTGACAGTGAATTGTAACACGTGCGGTGTACGTGTTCCAAGGCCATAGATTAGTTTTGCAAATGTAGCAAGAATAAGTTTGAAAAAGCTTGACTGAGCTTGGAAAAGCTTGAAAACCATGCCAAGCCTGGATCTGTAAACATCAAGCCAAGTTAAGCTTTTATTTATTTTTTAAAAGTTTGACTTTTAAGCCCAAGCTAAGTTTTTATGTTTTAAGTTTTGGTGAATATCTAATTATAAATTCTATTCATTATATTATAAGACTTTTTTGATGAGGTAATATATAACAAAAAAAAAATAATAATATTTGTATATTCGTAAAATCTAAATTCACACCCAGCCATACATTATATTATCTAACTAACAACTTTATAGTTTCCTACATGTAGATTATCTATGACGTAGCTCCGTTTCTACAAGATGGCGTTTAGCTTTAGATTAATTAATTAATTTAACACCGGAATGGGATAAAACTATGGCAATTTGTTTTATATAGTTATGAAAACTGCTGAAGAGTCCAAATAGGACAAAACAGGTGTCCCTTGGTCTCTAATGATGGTTTCTGCATTTATTTTTGCACTTGTATAGTACAGTTAGGAATATTATGTCACGTCTAATTCAAATATGTACATTATTTGAAATTCGCGGTTGTCATATTTACTACCTAACCATCAACTTCATAAAGGATTAACTTGTACGTAGTTTTGTTTCTACAAGATAGCGCTTAGCCTCAAATTTATTTTAAATATTTACTTACTTTATTTGTTTTATACACAATCACACATCAGTAGCTTATTTTTGCTTGTCGAAGAATTCAGGTGTAATGTTGTTTCAAGCTTCGACATGAACTGAAATAGCAAAATGCTAGAATGAATATTTTTCAAACTAATATTATTATTTACGTTCTTAGTTCACATATTTTTTGGGTCTCTTGTTTGCTTGGGCGTGCAGTAGTAGGTCATACAGCTAATATCACGACGTTAAAACAAACACGGTGGCTGGAAAAGCAGTATAGCTGCTGAAGAATCTAATCTGGAAAAGTAGTTCTTCCTGCAAATTATGTTGCTTTTAAAATACATCAAAACGGATAGAGGCACAAAGAGAGTTATTGTGGATTCAAAAAGTAGATCGAATCCACGAACTCAGCCCCTACCGGTTGTATGCAGTAATATTTAATAGACTAATCTATTTATTTCTGCTGCGTTACTTTAAAAGTGTTAATACTAAGTTCGCGTACCTTCTCTATATTGTTCATTGGCGATTACAATGCAAAATCTGCTCTAAATATTTGTTAAACGTTTATTACCGTGTATTGTCTTATATTATTCTTACTTTTTATACCCCTCTGGCCTTCTATTTTGTCTCGATTATTAACTGACGCAGTTGATATTTTTTGCCTTTTAGTAAATTTTTAGTGAGTTTTCCATCGTTGAATTGTTAGAATAAGTTCTCTATTTATGTTCATGCAACGTAGCATTCGCTTTTGATTTTAAAATTCCCAAGTTTGAACTTAACTTAGCCAACAAGTATCTGTATTTTTTCACACTTTTAATAATAAGTATATTATAAAATTACGTTTATCACATATAGACAGATTGAACTTAAATAAACATACGGTTTTATAGGGAATTTAGTTATGTTTTTTAATAAATAATAGATTAATACTTACACTAACGATACAGATTACTACTTCACCTATTAATAATATATAAAATTTTTATTCAGGTGTCAAAGTATCAATTAACAAGTAAAATTTTAATTAATAACCCCGAGCTTTCAGTGGTTTCAAAAAATAAATTTGATAAGTGTAATAAAAGTTATGGATAACAATATTACTATATTGAAATTTTTCTTTATTCTCTATATCATTTACTATTAAGATTATTGATTTAAATACAAGTTACGAGAAAACTTGTTAAATATGGTGGATGCAATTAATTGACTATAAGTTTCTTTAATTGGCTACGCTCTGCATTTCGAATGTAAATTCTTCATCGGGAATCGGTAATCACATGTCTAAATATTATTTAACAGTTGCCTTTTGCTAATTTGCATCCTGATATTACACCCATATTTATAATAACAATTAAATAAATTATTTAAATAATACCGTGTTTAACAGGAGTAGACTAAAACGGTATAATACAATAATAATAAAAAATGTGACTAGCGTATCTAAGTTTTGAAGGTCGTATGAATCTATAGCGAGTAATAACAAATTTATTTTTATTATAAACTTAAAAGTGCATTCAGAGATAGATACAAAACCATCATATTCTGGTGATGGTTGAATAAGAAAATAGCGCTTTATGTCAACTTGTTCAAAAAAATTAGAGTCATCACTAAGGACTTGGCACATTGATTGTCATTAATCGAGATATATAACGCTTTGAGAAAGTTTGATAATTACATGAATTTTTTTAAAAACGTTAGAGTGTGAAATCGACTTCGCAACTCGTGTCGTACACGACACTTTTCCGAAGACCACAAAAAAAACTTTCTTTAATAAACAAATGCCAATTACAGATAAATCCAAATCCAGTGAATGTCAGCTGTTATCTTATAGACAACAGCACACCTGATTTATAGACATCGGTAATCATCGGTTCGTCTTATTGTGTGACAAAACTCAAAACGCACAGCTGTCAAAATTTATAGATTTTTTTATTGTACACCGTGTACTCTTTGATTGTTTTTGGACTGATATTTACACTATCGTTTGTAATATTAAACTTTCACTAGCAGTGGACGATTTTTGGTATACATAATTTATAATAGTCGTCTGAAAATGGTATAGTATTTGCAACCAAATTTTCATTGAATGCTATAAGTATTGTTCGTGTTGACTAATTTTTGATTCTCAAGTAATATATCTTTGTTCTAAAATCTTAGATTTTTTCTGTATTTATTTTTATGTTTAATTGAATCGCCAACACAATTCGGATTTTATCTACGTAGATTAGCACTATGTCTTTTTCTGCACATCATCTGCATACGTTCTTGGCGTAAACAATATAAGGCTTTGCAAAGTAGTTATTTGACATTTTGAATATTTTAGCGTGTTTACCATACATCTAGATAATTAGATCTTCTTTTATGAACCATTTTTAATTTTTAGTTAACTATTTGGGAATATCTCTATATTTTGTCTACGCCAATCACGTTGTTGTTGTATGTACATAGTCTGGACAACGAATTAGGAAATCTTTTAACTAATGCTAAAAGCAGAGTAATGCCCCTAACCATACCATTGACAAAATCTATTTCGGGATGTTATGAGTACTTAATAACGAGCTGTTCTGTTTTGTTATCGTGGTACGACGTAGTACTTCTTTTCAATGCCGTACGATATTTCATTAATTTGCCGCTATGTTTAGATCCAAATATATTTTAATTGCAGAGGTATTGCTTTAACAAACCTGTCATCAATGTCACAGATTTGGCGTGGCTTCGACTTGTATCAGCTTCCTGTTACATACAAATTCTTCATCGCTTCTTTCAATGTTTTTCTATACTCTATTTGTATAAATACTATAATTCAAGAACATTTTTCTTATTGTTGTTTAACTAAAAGTTTGTAATGTGATCATTTCAACTTTATTATGACATAAATATAGATTAAGCTTCAAATCGTATTAGAAAAAAATTGTAACATGCTATAGATTAGCATATGTTATTAAAATTTTTAAATTAGTTTTGATATGTGCATTGATTGTTTTTTTTTTTCAATAATATTGTACTGATATCTTAATAATTTTCTCGTATAAATTCCTTACAAAATCATTTTAATTCGACAAACAACATTTATATGCTCTAGATACAAACTCTAATTACTATATCACACTAAGCGCCATTATTAACAAGTTTGTGCTAAAAAATATTAAAGTCACAAAAAAACAATAGGAACAATAATTACTCTTACGTAAAGTATTTAAATAAAAGAAAGTAATAAAATACCGTTCAGTCTAAAGTTCAAATATATCAAAATTACTACAATCAATCATACTATTAACGCAAGGTTATTGAATCACACCTAAACGAATTTGAATTTAAAACGCAATTGTTTTTGACCTATTTTTTTACGCGCCCTATCAATAGCAATCTGCTACTAGTAACAGAATTCAAACTGACTGCTAATAAATTAATATTTGGGCATTTGATGAAAATAAGGTTTTTCTTATTCTAACCACGTTCTCGATCCATAATAATATGCCAATCAAATCTAAACTAGATTACTCAACTATATTCGTAACAAAGGAAAATCGTTGCTTTCTAAATGAAAAGCGCATACCTTTAGAAGGATTTCAACTTTTGTGTACAGACGAAAGATCTTATTATTAGAGTGTATATACAGATGAATGTATGCTCCTTAAATAGATTCTAGTGTTCAAGATATTTTTAATTTCTATTTTTATATGAATTCAAAAGCTACTTTTATATTACTTCTAAAAATAGAACAATATTTGGTTAACGTAATTAATTTTGAAGGTTGGTCGAGTCAAAAGTTATTAGTTATTTATAAACCATGTTTAAAATTATTTTTGATTGAAAATAGGTTAAATTGCGATTTATAAATAAGAATTGAGGAAGAATTATTTTCCAATATTAAGCAATTTAAATGTAGCATTAAACGATTTTATGCCAACATTTTCATATCGTACCGACGCTTTCGTTACTTTTTATTGGCTATCGGTGTAATTAATTTAACGTGACTTAAGCAAATATAAAAAGTGCAAATGTCTAATTGAATTAGTGCGTAACAATTAGATTATTTACTCAATAAAAAACTAATTGAGTTTAGTAGTTTATAAATCAATAAATTAATTTCTAACAATTATTAGCTTTGTACAAAAATGTCATTTAGATATTAATTTAATAAAGAATTAATTAGTGTATACCTAAATAACATAAAATTATTTTATATTTTATATGTAAAAGTGTATAAAATTTATAAAACAAGTCAATTTATTACAATATACAATATAAGGTATACGATTTTTATTTCAATAATTTAATTAAAAAAATTGTTTTCACAAATGATAATATAAGAACATTTTTTGTATTTTTAATTAAATAGACATAAGACCGGTTAAATCGTCAATAAAAAATAAAAACCGCTAATTTTTAAGTTTTTCAAATTGCTGAAATTATTTTTTTTTAAATGGCACCCTTGATTTATTTTGACTTCTTCTCTATCGATTTGCACTAGAAGGTTTTTCTCCTAACATCTACATTTATGAAAATATTTAGAAATTTTTAATTAAATCACAATAAGCATTATTTTAATCAAGCAGGTTGATTATATTAGACTTTTCTTTTATTAAACGAAAACATATAGAGGGAAACCAACCAACCAACAAAAATTTTAAAAATATTAATTTAACCAGTGTTCAAAATTTTGCCTATTTTGTTGTAGCCACGTCTCAAGTCTTTGCCGTAAAGATTCACGCACATTTTGTAACATCTCGTGTTATTCTGTTTTTCAATGCCTCTTGTATAGTAGGATCTTCTTGAAACACATAATCTTTTACGAACTCCCACAAAAAAGAAAACGATGACAGTAAGATCGGACGATTTTGCTGCCCAAACACTAGAACGCACCATTATGCTGATACCACGTGGTCCTTGTGTTTTTCATAACTCTGGCAAAGAATTATTCAAAAACTCCAAATATCTGTCGGCATTTAAATAATCATAAAAAAAATAAGGACCTATGATAAAATCATCCACAATTCCTCTTCATACATTGTCCGTCCATCTACGTAGATGATCCGAAACTTGCATTATCATAGTAATAAAAATTACGACGATTTACTCGGCCATTACTATGAAAGGTAGTTTCGTCGGTAAATAAAACAGTGGATATGAAGCCTGGCACCTCATTAAGTTTATTTAACATCCACACACAGAAAGTTCTTCTCGAGTTAAAATCCCCTACAGCCAACTTTAATGTAGTTCAATGTGATAAGGATGATATTTATGGCTCTTCTCACTGTAGTAACACTGATTGTACCAAGGTCTTTTTTTTTGTTCGAATCGAATTAATAATTTTTGTAATGCACGGATACTTGGAGCACGGTGATCAGGATATCTTTGTTTATAAACACAAAAAGCTAAAAGACATTTACCCAAAATAAACACTAATTCCACTGTCCACTAATTCGTTCTATAAAAAATTCATTCTAAACGAAAGTTAATGACTAAACATAATAAGTAACTTCTACTGGCTATTTGTTTTTTGTTTAATAGAAGCAAAGCCTACTAGAATAAACCTGCTTCATTAAAATGCTTGTTGCGATTTACTTGAAAGTTTATAATAATCTATATCTATAATTGTACTAGTGCAAATCGATAAAAAATTAAAAACTACATTAGAAACAGTTGAAAAAATCGAGGGGCATTTTTTAAAAGCGTTTAAAAAAATGAGTTTCAGCAATTAGAAAAATTTGAAAATTAGCATTCTAAGTATAGTAAATTAAAAAAATCTTTTAGGCTATTTAAGTACTTCTTGCTTTCATCTACGAATTTACAAAAACAAATTCCGAAATTTCAAAAAACACTCGTTTTGTGACCATTCCTTTCTGATGCTGCATTTTTAAAGAAGCTGCTCTAAAATGGCAACGCCGCAATCAATTAAAAAATTTTTTTTAATATTTTTTATTTAAATTAAGTCTTCATCGAACAGCATAAAAATATTGCCCAGCAAAAATTAAACACCCTGTATAAACAAAAATATTTTTAAAGCATGCAATTTTTCAACACAAAACTTTTCATTTTTAAAGTAATTGCTTATTTTTCTTGGTATCAAATAAATACAAAATAATTCAAATTATTGAGCTTATTCTAAAACATCAAACAATTTTCTAAAAATTTATAACTAAAAGTTTATTTTCAAACAAAAACACTAATGAAAATCCGTCTAACATAAAAGTAACCAACTGATTCTATTAACACTGAACTCTAATCAAAGGAAGTATTGTCAAAGACACGCTACTGTCAATAAAAGAAATTGTACGATAGGATTTAAATTTTTTCAATTAGTCATTGGGATTTCGAATGAACATACAATGAGAGAAATGTTTTATAATATATATCTAATTGAATTTTGCTGAAACAAGCCAGATTTTGTGAGATCCATTACTCTCTTTAACAATTTCTTTACAAAATGTGTCCACATTTCTGAAAGTATTAGGCTTTATAATGTCTCCTGCTAAAGATTCAGGCCATGTGCTACTCAAGTAAGTTCCGTTGCAATATGTTTTTTGCCTTTTCTATGACTGCAGTGTTGGCCGACTGTCTAACACTATAGCCATCTTATTTTCTGGGCAATGCACTCTCCAGTATGACTTTCTGCACCTGTAGTAATGATTTTGAGAAAAACTGATTTGTGTGTTGTTTTTTTATTATCTTATTAGATGATAGTATCAAGTCACCGACATTAATAATAGTCGAGAACCATTTGAATTTAAGCCTATGTTTTGATACTAATTCATATTACAAAATTGATTTTGAAAGAGCCAAACGATATTAACTGACAAAATGGTAAGCTGTTTTACGGTTTCCTTCTCCTTTTGTTTTTGGTTTTTATTGTTTTTTCCGGTTCCACACACTTAACGACCTCGCATTTATCTTTCTAAAATAAGACACGTTATAATTGTAGTTGGTCACGATTTTGCATACAAAATAATCGAAACATACTTGACAAACTTTTTTACAGTCTGCATTATAGATTAATTTCAAAATTTGCAAACTCAATAATTTCAAATATGGGTGTTATTTTATATTTTTTATAAATTTTATATTACTTAGTTTATTTTTATCCCAATACGAAGGGGCCTCTCAATTTGGCAAAATTTCGCAGATCTGTGTTCGCTTCATCTGCAATCTAAGAAAAACAATTAATTGGTAATTATTTTACATTACGACACATTAAATTTATTGAAAAATTGAATAGTACATAGTTTTTAAAAATTTAAATTATTTCATATTCCCAAGGAACTTTGCCTGCTGGTGACATAAACCAATCTTCAACAGCATTACAAACGTTTAAAGCTTGTTTATTTGGTCTTGCATATCGCCGGTTAATTACATTATCATCGTGTGCTTTAAGTTGTATTTTCAAAGACGTTATAGCATTTTGACGATTTCCATTTTCTATTAATAGGTAATCGTAAAGTGTGCAATATGCGACTGTTATTAAAGTAGCATTCAACATAAACTTCAATTCGTAATAGTAATATTTTTTGTATGCAAAGTAATGCCAAAAGTATTTTTGATAGGTGATAGTTAAAAATTCTTACGTGTCGTTAGTCATTAGGATTTCACCATTCGTTTTTTGGTAAAGTTTTTGGTACGGAACTGGTAGCAAGCGCGCCACGGGTTGTGTAATGTGATATTTACAGTAGGGATACTTGGTCGCTTACCTTGATGGGTCGTATGTGATTTGCTGCTTTGACTGTTGTTGCACGTAGTTATAATTGTTCAAAATTCTGAATCCGACTTAGATTACGAATGGGGATTCTACTGTTTGGTGGTTTTTAGATTGGTTGCTCTGCTAAATTAAGCGCAGGAAGATACGGTCGGGGTCGTTCCCTACAATTCTAATTATGAAAAATGGAAACATGTCCCAATTCATACCTGTCCAATCATTGGTGGATCAATTTCCAATATCCTGTAAGTAGTTTGTGTGGATGGCCTCAATGATTACAGTAAAAAGGGGACTTTGACTTCGACCAGCTAACTAGAAAACGTTCCCTTCGATGTGGTGTTACTTCTTATGTGCCTTCAGCGTAATTGATTGTGCCTAATTTTTTATAATTTGTGTTGCGTACGTATTTGTATTTTTTTAAATTAAGTCTTCAGCTGTATTTAATTATGTTAAGTTTTTAGCATTATTACTTATATTGAGCCTTCAGCCATTTTTTGTTGTATCAAATAACATCAGTTAATATTTTTCTTTCAGTAGAGTCGAGTATACAGTTTTCAACTTATTTCATTATTAAATATTACTGTTTACGTTGATTTGAGTATCCAAATTTTAATCGTATTCAAGGCCAGTATGGCAAATTACAGTCGACTGCATGTAATTGCTTGATGGAATCTGTTATTAAGTGCTTGTGAATAAAATTTACTAAATTTGTCTTATTTTGTTGGAAGGCAAAAGTATTAGCATAACTGTTACCGTTAAATCAAGTTACCTTATGTAGTATTTACTGATTTTATTTGTGTATGTGAAAAACAAAAGTGGTATTTTGTTATTGTTGGAAAATATATAACCAATTTTTTACGTTGTCTCATTGATAGTTATTTGCTTTTCTCCTTCTTTGACAGTGGATTAATAAATACCTTCAGTGTTTCCGAGCCAAGGATTCTACCGGTACGCGCGGAGTGGTGCATTTTGTTTCTTAATTTTTTGATATATTATAGCATTCTTAACCACGCCCACTTACTGACATTTTAGCTAGCCGTAGTAACCTGGTTGTTACCAACAGAGCCCGCTGGGACAAAAAATATTTATCAAAATGCTCGCGTGTTTGAATATTTTTTTTCCAGGAATGTACGTAATATATTGGACTTTAACAAAAACTTCTCGTCAGCAACTAATGCTAATGATTAAATATTACCTGTTGATGAAACAGTTTGTTTTTCAGATACATCTAAATTCTTATCGTTAGCTTACTACGTGTTCTAAAAGCACAATAAGCAAAGTCTCGATTATCACTATTACATTAGAACAATATAAAACCCTTCTTTATAATTACAAAATGATCCAAAATTCCTGGGAGCAAATATGGGTATATGTTTGACGTCAACAGCATCTACACAACTCGGAAAATTACGTTTCTGATAATTTTTGGAATATATGTACGAGACTTGTTCCATTGAAACCCATCTTTGGAACAGAAAAAATGTATTCGCAAATATATTTACAAATAATTACCACTACAATTACGGCACATATTCTATTATTTCACCAACCGAAGTTACCCTGCTTAAAGAATTCTTGTGGCTCGTGTTCAAAGAATTCTTTTACGGCATTTTGTACTTTTTTGTCTGACTGAAAGCTATTGCCTTTTGACGTCTTTTTTAGTGGCCCTAAGATGTGAAAATCGCAAGACGATAAATCGGGACTATAGGTTGGATGCTCTAAAACGGTCCATTTCACATGCCACATTCCTGTCTGTTGATGCAGTACACAATGCACCTGGTCGTGGCTTATCATTTGTCTTCTTTTTTTTACTCTTAAATATCGACATCATTCCTTGACAGTTGGATACGGAAAACACGCGTTACCCATAAACTGCTTCCATTGCGTATGAATTTGCAATGGTTGCAATCCTTCAGCACACAAATATTGAATGACCGCACGCTGATTATATTTGGATTGATTGTTAACAACAAACACCATTTTAAAATCACAATACTTAAAATCGCTGTCAAATACAAATGATAGGAATCGATCAGTGTGACGTTTACAAACACAACTAACATTGCAAAACGTCAGTTGAGTTATTACAATTGTTTCCAAAGCTAACTTGACCAGAGAAGGGTTTCAATTGAACAAGCTTAGTATAATGGCATAATTGTATTTTTTATAGTAAAACAATGCTAATTTTAATGGTTTCTCTCAGGTGAAAGCTAAATGCCTGACTTCTAAAAGACAGACTTTTTGATAAATATCTGTGAAATAAGTGTATTTTAATTTTTCTCAATTTTCAAGAAGTATTCTGTATGAAATTGTGAAGAAACGCTTACATTATCATAAGCTGTGGTCAATATAGGTACTGAGGAGGAGCACAAAACCAACCGTTTAAGCAGCGCTTTCACATTCTTTCAGCGTTATGCTGCCGATGGAGATGATTTTTTAAATCAAATTGTTACAAACGATGAAACGTGGGTGGCCTACGTTAAGCCGGAATCAAAACAGCAATCTATAAAATGGCGGCATTCAACGTCACCCACGAAAGTGAATTTCAAACAGACAATTTCTGAATTCTGAAAATTATTGTGAGACATTAACAAAACTGCGTCGACCAATCCAAAACAAAAGGCGCGGCATATTGAGTAGAGGAATCCTTCTGCTTCCTAACAATGTCCGGCCGCACGCAGCTCACAGAACTCAAGATTTCATCGCATCGTTTGGAAACAACTTGATCATCCACTATACACCCGAAATCTTGCGCTTAGTAACTACCACTTGTTTCTGAATTTGAAGAAGTATCTTTGAGGTCAGCGCAATGATGACTACGACAGCCTCAAAACGATCGTAAATCAGTGGTTGTCAAAGCAGGCGGCAGACTTTTATGACAACAGGATACAAAAGCTTGTTGTTCGATATGATAAATCTCTCAATAGGGGCTGCAATTAAGTAAAAATGTAGGTTAAAGCACAGGCTTTTATGTAAAATAAAATTGTCATAAAAAGTTCCATAGTTTTTTTTAATATTTTGAAACGGTGTTTACTTTAAAAACATATTTCTTAATGCTATATTGCTGCTCTACTTAACTGCAATACCATGTCTGCTAGTACTTACTGTTACCGGATCATTTTTTTTTTATAAAGTGGTTTTGATGCGCTTTTACCTAATAAAAGTTTATTTGAGATCTACGACAGGTCAGTTTAGTATTAGTTTTTTTCTTTTGGTTTTTCTTTTTTGTCAAATGTATTTCACTATTTCTTCATATATGAAATAAAATTCACTATTTGTCAAAACTGTTTCTCTCTATTACAAATGATTTTCATCTTTTTTTAAGTTTTAAATATAACCAAAAAACATTTCGAGACACTATTTTATTAGAAACAGAACTTACTACCTTTGCTAATATTATGTAACGTAAAACAAAATTTAATGTATACATAATATATGCAATTAATTAGTTCAAAATTTCATTTCTGTTGAGGCAATCTCCCAAATATGTTTCTATATGTTGAACATGCTTTTGGCAATATTTTTGTGTTATAGCTTCAGAAGCATTATGAATGTGAGCATACATTCTTTATCGGTAGACTGACTTTTCTTAAGCATACAATTCAGTATTGCAATATTCCGTCAGTTCTAAGACCTGTTCCTCATAACGATACTTTGCCAATCCCAGAGCCCCCAAACACTTATACTCTAGAACCGGAAATTGATTTAAAAGACTCTGAGCCACAACCTGGGGCTTCGAATGATACGTCAATGATGATGAAGAGTATTCCGCAGATTTAGTTTCTCGTCAACCTCACCACCTCACTCAATCGGAATTAAATGATCTGGTCAGGGATTTGCAGTTACCCAAGACTAAATTTCAGCTCCTAGGATTGCGACTTCAACAGTGGAATCTCTTAGAAAAGGGAGTAAAAATATCTTCTTACAGGACCAGACAAGCAACCATGAAATGTCTTTTCTCAGAAGATAAAGGTTTAGTGTTCTGCCCTAATGCAAATTTATTGATGACAGAGCTACAGATGCCATGTGACCCAGATAAATGGAGACTGTTTATATACTATCGAAAACAAGCTTAAAAGTTGTCCTGTTGGGAAATGGGAATGACTTCCCATCAGTTCCAGTTGCATACTCTGTCGATATGAAGGAAACGTACGAAAACATCTTCAGAATCCTTGATAAAATTAGTTATCATGATTATAAGTGGAAACTTTGCGCTGACTTAAGACGTTGTTGCTTTACTCACGGGCCTGCAATCAGGATTCACAAAATATTGCTGTTTCCTTTGTGAATGAGGTAGCCGAGTCCGAGATAAACATTACATCGTACGGGACTGGCCTCTGCGAGAAAATCTTATTCCTGGTCAGAAAAATGTCGCCCACAATCTTTTGGTTCCGAAAGAAAATATTTACTTACCACCTTTACACATCAAACTTGGATTGATCAAACAGTTTGTGAAAGCAGTGGACAAGACATGTGGCGCAGTTCAATTTGTGAAAACTAAATTTCCTTGTCTTAGCGGAGCTAAAATCAAAGAAGGCGTTTTTGTTGGTCCCCAGATTAGACAACTCTTCCAAGATTCGACGTTTATTGAACACCTAAATCGAAAAGAAAAACGAGCTTGGCTTGCATTTCAAAACTTTTGTAAGAACTTCCTGGGTAACCACAAAAGTGAAGATTATGTCGCTCACGTTGAGGAACTGCTTTTAGCGTACAAGGACATAGAATGTAACATGTCTCTTAAAGTTCACTTCTTTCATTCGCATCTGGACTTTTTCTCTGAAAATTTAGGGGCAGTCTCGGATGAACACGGAGAACGGTTCCATCAAGACATCGCTAAGCTGGAGAAGAGATTTTCAGGGAAGTGGAATGCAAGCATGTTGGCGGAGTACTGCTGGTTTTTGAAACAAGAGAGCTGTACCTCAGGGTATAAAATGAAAGCAAGCACCAAGGAACGATAAATATCTTTTTATTTATTACTGTTTATAGCTAAAATAGTTCTTTTTCCCATTTAAATTAAATTCATGTCCATATATTTATTATTATAATAATTATTATAATTATTATTATCGTTCGATAAATAAACTATAATTAATTTATCGAAAAGTGGTAAAATTAGAGATTTGGGGCTCCCTCGAAAATGGTGGGTGATGGAAGAAAACGGAAGACATATTTGGATTCAGGACGTCATTTTACATAAGAATCACCCGGAATAGTGTCAGGGCTCGATAAAAAATATTTTTTTGCAGACCAGTGTAATTAATGCACTTTACAACAGCAACAATTACGGTCTATTAATTAACCCTTTACTTTGTTGGCTCTACTATTTTCCTGTGATCTTTTATAAGATCTTCTCAAATTCGCCAATAAAATTTATTTATTTAGTTCTTGTGTAAATTAGACTTTTTTTTCCCAAAAGAGCATTTTTAAAAATCTTTGAGGAAAAAAACACCTAATTTAGACAGGAACGAGTTGAGTACAACATTTTATTACTCGAACAGAGACTACGAAGCCCTCAAAGTCTCAAAATGTCTCAAAAACCGTTTGACGTTTTTGTCCGCAATAACTGTCAAAGACGGTTTATAATAACAAAAAATTAAAATTTATGACACTTAAGAACAATAAAAATATTTTTTCTTTATGTTGTATCGAACAGCATAGTCAACCCTATTTTGGATAGTGTCTGGTGTGCTACGCTTTTCTCGCAGAAAGAATTGCTTTTGTTGCTCTGTCAATGGTCGTTAAGCTTACCTCTAGTTGTAGATTTTTTTCTAACAATTTGGTTTTTATTTGTTTTAGTGTCAAGGTGCACTCTCCATCAATTAAATTGCAGATTTCTTCTTGAGTAACTTTATTCTTTTATTCACTTTATTTGGTTTCGGGATTAAGATGACTTTGGCTTTTTTCCAAGAGTTTGGGTAACATTTAAGTTGTATAATTGCATTACATATGTTTGATAATTGATAGATTTTTGATAGATGTATTGGATATATTATCCAAGCCTGGAGCTTTTCGATTCTTCAAGTACTTGATAATGTTACGTAGTTCGTGTATGTTTACTGGGTCATCCCTCTCTGATTCAAGTAATGTTTCGTTTTGTAGCGTTATGTTGACGGTTCCGTGTATGTTACTGTCAAGATTTGGCGAACATTGATTTTGTAACATTGTTGCGAAGGCTTCCGTCTTGTCTTTATCAGTGTAGAGAATTTGTTGCCTGTGTTCAATTGGTGAATTTGTAATTTTTTCCTTCCTTAGGACTCTAGCAATGTGCCAAAGTGGATCGTTTGTGTCGTTGTAGAATTCGATGTTTTTGTTCCAGAGTTCATTAAAGTGTTTTGCTACTGCTTGATTGATTCTGTTATTTAGATTGCTTAGCAAGTTTTTATCCGTCGGTGAAAGAGTTCGCTGGTATGCTTGCGTGCTAAGTTTTTTTGTTTTATTAAGGTACGTAAGGATGTGCGCAAGAGTTTTATATAGGTTTCTCTCTGCGGTGACAGTAGCATGTTGTAGTTGTGCTACAAATATATTTTGAGTCATTGTTTCCATTTCAGTTTCGAGTTTCGTTTTGATGTTTATGATTTTTGGAAATGTGATTGTTTTTTGCGTTTGTGTATTTTTTTTTTAAATTTATTGTTAGTCTAGTGGTTTGCGTTAAATGTCGTTTCGAACCTTCTAAGGTAAAGTAAATAAGAATATGATCAGAGCTAAGCGCTGTTTCCGTGTAGATTTCCAGGTTTTTTGTTAACTTTTTTATTACAGTTATTTCAAGTATGTCTGGTCTACTGCTAATATTTGTCGGGTAGTATGTTGGATTTAAAAGAGCCGCAATGCTAAGGTTGCTTTTTGTGACATAATACAGCAATTCTGCACCGTTGACATTAGTAGTGTTACACTTCCAGTTTTGGGGTTTGGCGTTTAAATCACCAAGTACTGTAGTACTGTGATTTGAGTTAAAAATTTGATTCCATTCAGCTTCCACAAAATTATGCTGTGGAGGTAGATATGCTCAATAGAAGCGTAAGTGATCATCCTGGCCAATCGTTACATCTACCCCAACGGCTTCTAGCTCTGCATCTACATCGGTCGGTTGCAAAGGGTAATGCTGACAGTTTTTTTTAATTAACACGGCCACTCCGCCTCCTCTTTGGTGTAGGTGGTCTTTTCTGTACGTGATGTAATTAGGAATTTGGAGTTTGTGCAAAGGATTGAGGTGTGTTTCGGTAATTGCAATTATATCCGGTTTGTTTGAGTTTATGTAAATTGGCAATTCTTGTTTCTGACCTGTAATACCATTGGCGTTCCAGGCCACAGTGTCTAGTTGATTAAGGGCATTTGTGATAATTTTTAGCGAGTTTGCTTACATAATCTAATTATGTTTTTTAACATTTGGTTAAAAGTTGCTTCGTGAGCCAGGATTGGGTTTAATTTCGGGTATTCGAGTACCATTGAACCAAATTCTTGCGCCAGGTTTCCATTGTTATTTGAGCTTTTTGGTGCTATAGTTGCAAGGTGTTTTGGTACAGTGAAAGTATTCATGTTTTTCTGCTCTCTTTGAATTTCTGGAATTGATGCTGTCTGTATGCTGATAACAAAAGAGTTCCATGCTTTTTTGGGAGGATGCTCAATTATTTTTGACCTGTTGGAACATTTATGATAAATAGGAATGTGTTCACCTCCACAATTTGCACATTTAGTTGGCAGGGTTTTCGGTTTTGTGAACTCGTGAGTACTGTGAGTACTAGCACACTTCATGCACTTATATTCTGCTGTAGTTTTTTTGAGCATGATCAATTAATTGGCAGCGATGGCACTGCACAATTTGATCCGTCGATCTTAAAGCTTCTGTTGTGATGTTGAGATTTATTATTGTTTTTAAATATAGATTCGTACTGCCTTTTTACTTCCACTATAATCATCGGTGCGGGAATCGGGTTTTTTTCGTTCATTCTTGATATTTTTAGGGCGAGGTATCCCTGTTCATTTAAGTCATTTATAATTTGTTGCTCTGAGGCTTCTACGGAGACCCCACGAATCACCACTTTCAGAGTTTTTTCTTGTTTGAATTGATGGGTGTGAAACTCAAGTTTTTGCTCTTCTATCACCCAGCGCAAGTGTCTGTAGTCATCTATCGTCCGTGATTAAATTCTTATTCCTTGTGTGGTTGTTGTAGCTTTAGTAAACTTGATTTTTTCGATTAGCATGTATTGCCGTAAATGCTCCAATTTTTCTTTATTTCGCAATACTATAAGTGTTCTATTGCGAGTGTCTTCTAGGTTGGTAGGGTTAGTTGCGATTATAACGATTATTAGTAAAGATAGACGTTGCCGTGCATTTTGAATATTATTTTTTAGCGGTTTTTTGGGTAATATAAATTTATCATTATCATACGTTACGGGACGTTTGTTTTGTACATTATTTTGTTCAGTGAAATTTGCAGTAGATTTAGATTGTTGTTTGTGGTGAGCACGTTTTCAGTTTGTTTGTTATTAATTAAACCATTTTTATACTTGATGTTTACAGAGGTTTACAATTCCATATTATCTGTATTTTCTAAACTGCATGTTGCATTGGTGTGACTCTTAATCATATCCATGAGTCTATTGGGTATTGGTTAAGATATTTGTTAGCTATTGCTACCGAAGTATGTTGCCGCGTTGGAAATTCACTTAACACTTAACTATCAACGATTAACGATTTGCGAATGTTTACTAGCAAAAATTCACTCTCAATCGGCGTATTTAAATATAATTATAAATATAATTTAATTTATGTGACATTTATTTAAACGCCGTTTTGACACCCTTAGAATTGCATTAACAAACCTTATAACTGTATGTACACATACGATGGATATAACGATTAACACAATATTGATGGCAGAACCATCTTGTAGTATAAGGTACTATGAGCGATAACTGGTTATACCCATCGTATGTCTATATAAAGCTATAAGGTTTGTTGATTCAATTGTAGAAATTACATTAGAATGTATCTCCTACTGCTGATGAGCCGTAAAAGCGCGAAACGGCCGTCCAGTGGCATTTGCACATTTGCATTGACATTGTTTTAACCTCAATGGCTTTTACGTTGTGGTTTTATCCCGCAGCTATTTACAGTTAAATGGTAACCTAATACATCTTTCAAACTATCTTTTACGACTAATTTATAAATTATGTTTTGAAATTTTATAATGAATTTGTAAAATATTACGCTTTACAAAATAGTTTTATCAACGAGATTTATTGTAAAAAATCAGACACAGATTAAAGATTAAGTAACTTTTATCCCCGTTAAAATCAAGCAAAAAGCGTTTAGGGTGGAAAGGGTTTATGGAAATATATTTTGGCAGACGTTTCAGAGATGTATATCTCACTAAAATCCAGATGTAAATTGTAATATGCTACGTAATATTATCATCCTCTTCTTTCAAATTCCTGTAGGATCATCGGATATCAAGGAAAGGAAAGTTATTTTGTTCTAGCGTAACCAAACAGAATCTAATTTACATGCAGATGAGGTGTCGTAGTAAAGTTGGTTCCGGGACTACTGGAGTTCATTCGAGAATGTTATTCTATACAAAGCAATTGCGTTTCATAAAGGTTCAGATTTATTGTATTCAATTATGTTACACCTTTATTTATTTACTGAAAACGGCAAAAGACAAAATAATCAAAAAGCAATTTAGTTTTTATGTTTTAACGCAATTTGTTGTGTTTATATTATAAATTAAATTGAACAAAGGAATTTAAATTTAAGCTCATCCTACTACTATTATCAATTTTCCCTTAATCCAGCCGGGGTGGGCTGACAAACAGCCTGGTTGCTGTAATACGACCTGGGTATTGCGTGTGGGCTCACCCGCATATTGGGAAGGTTGAAAGTGACTTGAGTGGGAAGCTCTACAGCAAAAGTTCCTAAACGAAGGTAGTGCACCCAATTACTGTCAGACACTTCTCTCTACAAACGGCCATTACTGTTAAGTCAATTTCTAAAATTTACTCTTTTATATTCATTCTAGCACATATTCTTATATGTGCCTACGTAAACTTGTTTAATGATTAATGATATCACGTTGTACGTGAGCATCGTTTACAACTTTAGCAGTAGTCCTTGTACATTCAAATGACGACTTTTGTTCAATTCGAAATACAATAACCTAAGCAAAATGGTATAAACCGCCTTAAAAATCTAAACAGGTTTTGATTTAAAACTATGTTAAAGACAAAGGTGGCCCACATGTCATAGACTTTAAACAAGTAAACGGGTGATTATCTTTCGTTAATGGTATGCGACAGTAGTTAATCTTAATTAAAATCTATTAAGCGTAAGAAACAGGTAATATTTAATAACACTTGTGTGATCGCATGAAGGGTATTTGGTTACTCGAACACTTTTTGGAAGCTCTTTTGTCAACTTTAATAACTCGTCGAATAAATTCAAAATCAATTTTCAATAGAAATAATATGTAAAATACAATCATATAAATAACCGTTATTTTAAATACTCATATTGTAAGGTCAATTTAACTGTTTCGGCCATCACAGTTATTTAAAAAAAAAACATAATGCAGCAATTAAAATCATATGAACTTTACTGGACTTGAGTACGTCTGTCGGTAAATCGTGACTGCGAATCTTTACAGGACTGTAAATATAAAGACTCTAAGTGTGAATTTGATTTAATCCGTTTCAAAGTAATAATAAGTTTCAACGGAAATCACACGGTTGCTATAATAACTGGAAACAGTTGTAGAATAACAATTTTCTCAAAGAATGAGTATATTGCACCCACTCACTATTTGTTGCGATGCAATATTCTTACGTTGTCAATTTAATTTGAAAATAAATATTTATAGAATATAAACAAACGTTTGTCTTGATAAAAAAATGTCTTTTTATTTTGAAGATGAATTTCATAATTATAATTGAAAATGTTATAAAAATAAATTGCTTGTCAATTTCAGAGACATTGATATTGTACTGTAATTGGATCGATATGAATACGACGCAAGTATTAGTTTTATGTAATAAGAGATTTTGTAGATAATTATAGAGATGTATCAATCGAAAAGAAAGATACACTAAAACTAAAATTTTTAGTTACTGCAATTTCGCTCTAATTTATTACATCTAACCTGCTCTTCTGCAATAACTTCAGCAAAATAAAATAATTTAACTAACGACAATTTTGTTTAAAAAGTCACCAAAAAAAATGTGTCAAAATATTTACTGGAAACATCTGTTTGTTTGTTTGTAGTTTAAAGTTAGTTAAGTTTATTAAGTGTGGGTTTTACTTAGTAATACAATAAATTATGAAACTGTCAAACTGTCCTACAGATGTCATTTGCTTTTTTCCTAAACTAAAATTAAGGTGAATTCGTCTACTGCCAGTTCTGTCATAGGGTTTATTGTCAAATCTAATCGTATGACAAAGAACTGATAATGCAGTGAATCGCCTTATTACCAAAGTTGAATTTTAGGAAACAAAAATTACTTCTCTAGGACACATTGACAGCAAACTGACAGCATTCTGTAAAGATCTATTTCAAGTACTGTCAAAGTCAATTGTCAACTTTCAAATCAAGTCAACAATGCAAAGTACATCATAACACAATGCACTAATCTCTACAGTATGGTGATAAAGTAAGGAACAACATTTATAATTGCGTTATTTAATGTTTTCAAACAAAACGCTCGGACAGGTCAATTTTACTTTTTAATTAGCCACCTTATGACAAAATTTTACTTATGACGTCATGTATTTTTTTACAAAGACATTATCATTGCTTTTTTTTAATGACAACCCAATTCTTCTACTGCTTTTTATTCGATGGTCCAACTACTTAAATTATGGTGTGAAAAAATTGGTACCTTAGACAACTAATTTTTGAGAAAATAACACATTTATCGTAAGAAATAAAAATGTAACTTTAATGGAAGAAAATCATAATTAAACCTAAAAATCAAACGAAATTTAGCGCAAATATTCAAATTGCGCTCCGTTAACCATTTGGGACTGACCAATGCAAGTGTAAACACTTTGTACACTCAAGGACTTCAGGAGTAATGTGCGTTTTTATAAATTATCGTTATCACGTCTGTATCATTTTTGACGGAGGAAACAAAAACTACTCGTAAATTGGCCTTTATAAATCATCACTTGATTTAGTGGGACTGCAAAAAAAGCATTTAGCTAGTTTTTTAAAATCGAATTCTCTTTGCCATTAAGAAAATAAGGCACGTTTAACTGAACGGGAAAAAATAGAAATTTTAATAACATGTGAATTATTCAACCAAGAACATCCTAATAGACCGCCTATTGCAAGATCCACAGTAAATAAATTGGTTGCCAAATTTACACTGTACTGACAAAACCTAATTTTTAAACATGTATAAAAAATACGCTACTTAATATCATAAATCAGTTCGTTTTATTTGTTGGAAAAAAATATTCAACAAAAACTTGAAATGATCATCGTGAGAAGAAAACTGTCACGCATAAGCACTCGCACTAAATAAAACTGCAAAAAGTCTAAATAACGTGCTGCTGTAAGGTTTCCTTCGAAAAAGTTAGATCCCATTAGACGCCGTCCGATTATTCCAATCCAAACGTTTAATTTTCTTTAGCGTTGCACTGTTAGAAGCTTAAGTCCAGTGGAAATTTTTCTTGCCCAATACCTACAATTGTGACCCATTTAGACAAAAAGTGGCCTCACTTAAGGTCAATCAGAAAAAAACATATTGTTTAAAAAATTGGGATCTCCATCGCTGCGTAACATTAGTTTTTCGTAAAACTGCAAGCGGCGGTCTAGATCATCCTCGTTTAATCCGTGAATAAATTAAACTTTGTAAGAATGATATTTTTCTTTCTTAAACAACTTCACTTTAAAAAAGTGGTCTACGTTGTTGTTTAGGACTAGCTGCCTTATAGAATAGTGAGAATTTTCTTCAGCTTCAAGTAACACATCTAATCGTGTTTCTTCTTTACTCGAGGTCGACTATGCCGAAGCAAATCATAGACGGATCCAGTTTTAGTAAAAATGGACGCGGTTTTTTAACATGGTACTGATTTTAATTAGCAAAGATGATTAATGAACGCCTAACTAACAGTGATTTGATTAAAAAAACTTTCCCAGTTTATGGAAGAGGAGGATGTTGTTCACCAAACTATCCAAACTTGATAGGTTTGTAAAACGTTACGAGTACAACGGAAAGTCTTCTAAGACCAGTAAGATGGGCTAAGTATAAGCGCGTGGTTTTCCGAAGAACCTACTTTACGGTTTATGCTCGCTTCTAAGATTAATACCAAGTCAGCAAGAAAACGGATACATAGGTAGTGACAGCTAAAAACGAAAACCAAAATGTTATTTAATTAAAATGATTTCAAATAAACGTGCAATGTTATCTAACAAAATTAAATTCCCAATTTGCCATCGCTGCTTGCAAAATAATAAAAATTAACTACTAATGCAATTACTTCTAATAAAGATTCTGGTCTATCTTTGTAAAAAGTTGATATGCATTTACATCAGGCACCAGCTAGGATGGCCTGAAAAGAATTGAGATAAGGGACGATCAGGTCACTCCAAACATGATCAAATTTACGCCAAGCAAAAATTCGATAAGTTGGAGTGTCAGGAACGCCACACGACCGACAGCTGATGGGTTTTAAATGAGAACAAAATTCGCCGAGTGAAGAAAAGATTTGGACTGCCTCTCGTTCGGGGACGTGGTGACCTAGTTTAGAACGTTTGAGATGGGGGTATGGCATTAAGCCCATTTTGAGGAGTTGTTACGAGAAACTCGGGTTTCTAGAGTTGAGCTGTCAACATAAAAAGTTCCACCGGTCTTCTCATAACCAAACAAAGCAACGGCCAGCACAGCTTCTTCGGAGAGGGATCGCAGGCTTTGTTATGTGTGATTATAACGTGAATCTAAAAAAAGGCGCCAAGACGATGAAAAGTCGAGGGAGACCGTCTAACTCGCCTCGTAGTAAGCGAAGAATAAATAACATTACAAAAATAATAACACCGAATATATATATATTTATTGTATCACAGAAATTGAAACAAGTATAGAAAGGTAAATTCTTGAAAACATTCACACGTAGGTTGACTAAATTAGAAATTGTGCCGAGTGGCGAGCAACACACCGTGCAACAAACTGCCCTTGTCGGACTAGATGATTATATACATATAGCGTCTAAATGGATAAATACATATACTTAAATCGTAGACAAATCAAGCAAATTAAGCCTTTGAGATTCGATGTGCACAAACGATAAATTCGCGAAGCGCAAAAATACAATTAATTGTGTTAAATTAACATGCACGTACGGTCCTCAACGACCTAGTCCCCGAAACACAAATAAGAAATTTAAAGTAGTAATACTTACAGGCTTCACCTCACTCGGACTGTTAGCTAACCTCCGAACTTGGTGTACCTAAAAAATAATCTTAAACCCAAATTGGAACGAGCATATGCTGTTAACACAACTAAAAAAAGGTTTGTTTGGCATCCAATGATTACGAATGTAAGTGCGCAGCGTTTCCCTGTGACTTAATCGATTAAATTCCCCATGTTTGACTTCGTAACAGAAAAGGATGGTCCTGGCGGTTCTCAACCTTCGACGGTGGATATTATCAGTACGTATCACTACTTCGACGTCATGGAATGTTCCGAATAAGACCACCTGTTGGTTATCTTAATTGATAACGCAGAACAATTGGTGACTACCAAAATCCGCTATAGAAAATTAGTAGGTGTCAATTTAAACCCTCAATAAAGAAAATTGTATACCACTTACCCCATTTCAACCTTCCACAAATAAACGCATTATAAATTAGCAGCGTGACACAGTTTAACGGTAAAGGTTAATCCGGGCATACAAGTAATGAACTCGACAAAGATTTCATGTAAAGTGAACTGCGAATATGCGGTCGCAATTGTGACAATCTGGCGCAAGAGCAGAAAGGTCCTGACTATTTCCATAATACCTACCGAGACATTTTCCCTACTCGCGAATTGAACTACCAATTTCTTATTTTAACGTTACGAATTCCCCTCCAGCAACATGAAAACCTGGGAAGTGGACACTAGCTAAAGTCAAGAATAGAAATTTAGGCCTACGCCAAGGACAAAAACCCTGAAATCCAAAACCAACCCAAATACAATAACACCCAACCCCAGAAGAAACGTAGACGAAAGAAGTTTTCCCAATTTGCTAAGCATCACCAACCAAATGTGTCCAAAAGTCGCATGAAGCGGAATGATACTTCAAAGAACCAAAAACTCAACCAACAGAAGAGAAGTATCAGAACAGGTACTCGTTGAAAGTCGACAAAAGTCGTTACGCTATAAAGCAAAAAAGCAACGCAGTCCCATAGACCTCACTGACCGACAATACTAAGCAAAACCAAGAGAAAAAGAAGAAGTATAGGAAAGAAAGAAGTTTAGACCACGGTCAAGGACAACGCCTTAAAATCCCTTGAAACCCCAGCCCCTGAACACAAATCCAACCCCCAAATATAAGTCCCCAAAGCTAACTAAGCTAAAGAAGTAAAAAGAAAAAAAAGAATTTAGATGTTGAATTGTGATACGCGGGTTTAGAAGAAAAGTCAAAAAGAAAAACTAATGCAGTTGTGCTCAAAAAGTCGTCAACAGACGATATGAGATTCTTCCACCAAAAACCAAACAGACCATAAAGATCTAAGCAAAAAAAACCAACGAAGAGATCTCGAGCAAAAAAAAGATTCTGATTAAAAGTCGACATAAGTCGGACTACCAAAAAGGCAGAGAAAAAGAATCAGTAATCCAAAAGTCACAACAACAAAGTTACCAAAAAGCTAAACACTAAAGGAATGCCAATCCAAAAGAAATTCAAACCGCGAAACCCAAAACAAAACCAAAAGAAAGATAGAAAAAGAAGTAAGAGCCAATAAAGAATAGAAAACTTCATTTGCTAATTGAACATCGTGAGTCAGTGCTCGTTGTGTTGGAATGTCACGTTGGAACGTAAATGCCGAAGAACGGATTAGAATATTCCAAGAGCAAAAGAAACCCAAAGAAGAGAAATATCCTAACGGTGACTAACAACATCAAAAATGCCGGCTAAGCGGAAGTACAGAGTACAAAGAGCGACGTTGCAGCCTATCCCAAGCTTCAATCCAAAAACAACAAAACAAAAACCCCCTAAACCCAATAAAGCGAGAGAAGTACCTGAGAAAAAAAAGAAAAAAGAAACACAGTTGCAGTGAACACTAAAGAAGGAAGCTACTAAAAAGAAAAAAAAAAGAAAGTGTTCAAGCAACAAAACCAAGATAAAAGAGAAAAAAAAAGACAAAAGAGATAATTGTTCTAAAGGCAAACCTTCAAAAGTAAAAGAAAAAATTTAAAAGTAAGAAAAACAGGAAGGGAAGAAAAGAGACAGACGGAGAAAAATAAGACAAGATGTAAATGTCTGATTCGTTCTTCTCTCCGTAGAAGAAACGAAAGGGAGTGACCAGCTCTTCATTGCCCAACCAACCGCCCATATTTTAGGAGAGGAGAAAAAGAAGAGAAAAGATATTGTAGTTAGCTATAAACCGAATGTGTACCAAATGCTGTCCCCAAAGTGAAAAGTTTACTCCAAGACTTTTATGCCGACAAACAGAATAGAAAACCCCAGAAAAAATTAAAAATTTAAAAGCGAAATAGAGAATCCTATAAGTGACATACCAATCCAACAAAAGGCCGACTAAGCGGGTATAACTATATACATACAGAAAGGTAGTCTGTCCCGAAATAAGATGGTAAAGAAAAAAAACCAAAAGAAAATTGTTAAGCAACTTAATCCAAAGAACAGCAAATCAGTGGCAGCAAATTGGAAGAAGGCAAATGGATAGCATCCGAGTTACTATAACCAAAATACCAACAAAATAGTTAAAAGAGTAAAATCAAAATTCCAAACACACGAACCAAGACGATAGCTAAAAGTCAACAATCCGAAGTCAACTAGCGTTGTTAAGATTTACGACGCTTGCGACGCCGATGAAAGAAAAGCGAACGATTAAACG
The DNA here is from genome assembly GCA_035610365.1 of Aquatica leii. Classification (NCBI taxonomy): domain Eukaryota; kingdom Metazoa; phylum Arthropoda; class Insecta; order Coleoptera; family Lampyridae; genus Aquatica; species Aquatica leii. The sequence goes on along the minus strand of CM069433.1, from coordinate 29,572,999 downwards.
AAAGAGACGTCGATGCATCAGCAGAATAATTCGAAGAACTCGATGAAAGAGAGAAATATGCAGCTTTTACATCCTGAGCAAGTGTAGTACCTTTATGTGGATGTGTAGAAGACCTATTAGCAACAATATTGTTAGAACGCTTCATAGTATCTGGCAATAAGCGAGAGTGCAATTCCAAAGTATTGTTTCGTCGCGAGTTGCAACAGCAAGATCGTATGTACTCAGCAACCTTAGATCTCATATGCGGCCAGTAGAAGTGAGAGCGAAGACCGTTCAACGTACTTTTAACACTACGGTGGTCACACTTAGATGGAAGATGGTGATAATAGATCAGCTGTTTGCGTTGATCTGATGGAACAACTAATTTCCATACACAAGGATCAGATAGAGAGATACGTACACGTTTACATAACAGATTTTCCACAATACACCAACGAGAATAACGTCGAGGAAAAGCAGAAGCTTTAGCAATTAGACCTAGATACCAAGGGTCGGTAGTAGGCTGAATAATCCTAGCAACCGAAGAAAAATTTGGAGGAAGAGAAGCTAAGGAACGAACAGGTCGTAAAGTTTTCTCAGCTTTAGGACGACAGTTTGCCTACGGATGTCAATTGCAAAAAAGATGTAATATCGATTAGTGCGAATTGAGATTGATAAAATGAAGTCAAATTGCGACGTATGATTTTAAGTTGTGTCTTCTCCGAGACCGGTTCCAACAACTGCATAAAAAGATACCGGATAGTAGCAACATACATCCCAATCGATTCAGTAGGTTTCATCCTACGGTTCCGAATAGTATCTAGTAGTCTAACGGTAGAAATTCAGTTTTCAAAAGAGTAGTAACATCCTTCCAAGAACGCAAACAAGTTCAGTTTGTTCTAAAAGAAAGAAGAGCTTTGCCAGACAAAACCTCGAAAGCTGAGAGGAAAAGTTGATGTTGTGTTGTGTCATAATACCTACCGAGACATTTTCCCTACTCGCGAATTGAACTACCAATTTTTTATTTTAACGTTACCGCTGCCTTTCAATCAATTTAAAAAATTGAAAAGTTTTTGGTCAAAACGTGCTGATTCAAGAATATGCGTGAACCTGCCTTGCCTACAACTTTGGTGCAGTAACTTTTCTGCAAAACGAGGAGAGTAGAGAAGGGATAAGGTATGTATAAGAACGGTGTGATATGCTCCGAGGATTGTTTTAAGGAAGATGCATTAAAGGCAGATCAGTTTCCGGACCACGTAGGTGTGTCAAAGTTTTTGATACCAAATATCTAAACCATAAGTGAGCATGGGTATAACAGCACTGTTAAAAATGTTTGCAAGAAATTTTTTGAGAGGATTTATTTTGATGTTGCATCTGGCCGGTTTGTTTGCTATGTTTTTGAAAAATACATTTTCTGAAGCTTTCTTACGTCTTATATACTGTACATACTATTTTTTTGTCTGTTCTTCCTTTGGCATCGTCAAATTGCAATGTTTTTCTATAAAAGATGGAAGAAACTGTTCTCTTATTATGGTCAATTTGAAGCAAGGAGATGCAAGTATCGAATCATCTGAAAGTTATTTAGTATTTACATAGTGAGCTTTTCTCGCTCTAGCTATGCATAGGAGGCCAATGAAAACATATATCACTGTAGTGCCTTTGTCTCAGCAATTTTTTTCTCTGATATAACTATTTAGTATTTTTGATAGGTGTGTTGTTACACAGACAGCGTACTTTCGTTACGTAAGTATATTTGAATAAAATTGATATCTCTTTTTAATTTAAATTTATTTGAGCAAAGTTATACTCTTGTTTAAGTTGGTTAAAAAAAATATATATCACAGTTCTCAATACATTAATCTCTTAACATTCATTAAGGATTTCTTTTTTATTAAATAATTAAGAAGGGATTGTAAGATTTTCTAGCACAGATGTGTTTCTAAAGAATATATTATTGATGATTCTGTAAAAAAAGTTAGATATATTGGGTTTTATAGTTTAATATAATGTAACCTAAAAGTTATAGCGTACTATTTTTTTTTGTTTATTTTTGCGAATAACCAAATCCGCAAATGTTTCAAATTACTGTATATTACTGTATATTGCGTTGTGAATTAATTTTTTAATTATTTATTTTTCTTAAAAAATTAATTAATACACAATGAGTACCTACACAATATATGACATTTACGTGAAGTTTGATCTTTACATATCAAACAATTAATTCAAGAGAACGTTACATTGCAGCATTCTATTTTTAAAAAAATATTATAATTAACAGTGGTTTTTTGCAAATAAAAATTTTTATATGTATATTTTCTTATATTTTTTGGGCCGTTTTTATTCAAATAACAATATGAGTGAGCCAAAGAAAAAAATCAGACAATACAATGTTGAATATATGAAACCATGAAACGCCTCTATCTATGTGTCTTCTATATAATAAGATGATGTCAAACGATTCAATAAAACCTTCTAAGCTTAAGGAACATTTAATAAAAATCCGTAGTGACAAAAAAAATAAGGATTTAAACTTTTTTCAAACAATCAAAAAAAAAGTATTTGAAAACAGCGACATTGCAAGAACTCATAGAGACAACATCTAAAAGAGATGACGATGGACTGCTTCTTATAATATTATATATAATAGTCCGTAAAATTGCTTACTATTGGTAAAGAACTTGTTCTATCAGCTGTAAGTGAGGTAATACGCACAGTGTTGCACAAACCAGCATTCGATATTAAAAAAAGAATTCTACTGAATAATAAGACTGTACAAAGAAAGATCGACAAAATGGCCCAGCGTGTAAAAAACTCTTTATGTGACTACTTGAAAACAACTGAATTCTTGATACAGCTTGACGAGTCAACGTTATCAGGAAACGAAGCTTTACTTTTAGCTTATGTGAAATTTGTAAAAAAAGAAAAATGTTTCCAAAAGTTGTTATTTGATAAATGTTTGGAAACTGATACGAAAGGTGAATCGTTATTTACTGAATTCAAAAGATTTTTTGATGTAAAAGTTATACTCTTGACTAATATCATCTCCGTTGCTACTGACTGTGCTCCGGCAATGGTAGGACGAACCCAAGGCATTCTGGCATACTTAAAACAAGGTATAGCAAATGAATTTTAGGTACATTGTGTCATTTATCGACTTCATTTAGTTGCAAAAAACATTAGTGAGCGAAGCTTTTGCTTTACAAAGAAAACTTGAGAAGAGGAGAATGTTCTCAGTTTCTAAATCTTTCAAAATTGCAAAATAGAGATGAAGATTTATTTACTTATCATCAACTCTTAACGGCCCTTCATTGGGACTTCACCCAAAGGTTTGAAGACATTCTTCACTTGGACATTCTCGAATGGGCGTTAAGTTAAGTAAATCATATGCAAAACATGATCGAGTCAACGTAAAACCGCATTAAATGAAAAATTTGCAGAGCTGTTTAGAGACGTGATATCGAGACAAACTTAATTATTTTTGATCAAGAATAGTTTAAAAATTTAATAAAGAAAGGAAAAAATAATTACAGACAAAAATATCTCCTTTGACGTTAATATTTACGTCATATTCTTTGATTATTTTGTACATAAGCAAAAATATGCGTGTAACGTACACAAAAAACTTCCATTTTTGTGACAAATGAATTATAAGACGATTTTTAAGCATATGTATAGTGTTTGTAAAGTCTAATTGCAGCCTTGTTTATTCAAAAATGAGATTAATTAATTAATTAAGTAAAAAGAAACATAGAAACAGATGTAAAAGGCAACATAGCAAACGGCTCTAGAAAAGCATGTCTATCAGATTTGCGTAAAGCTTTAAACTTTATAAAAATTAATTTTTGACATTATAGATATTTGATATTATCGTAATATATATATATAAGACGGCAGAGATCTCCTATTAAAAACTAATAATAAAATTAATAATATTAGACTGTTTTTTTATTATTTTATTTATCAAAAATAAAAACTTTTTTATTGTTACAAATAACTTGTAATGAAAACAATATACTTATTAATAAAATTGCCAGCGTAAATCAAACTAACACTAAAACAATAAGGTAATTTCAAGAAAGTCACTTTTAATTGCATCTAACGCAGATTTTATTAAACGAACCTTAAAAAAAGTCAACTTGAACATTTAGAAAATGTCTCTAATTAAATTTTTACGATTACTGAACATAAAATTTAAAATTAGTAGTAGAAGGCCGTCAGCTTTCCCCCACCACTTTTCGCGAATTAAATTAATTCGCGGGGTCAATTAAGGTCATTTCGCGGTTTTTCGTTTAAATCGGCGGTTTAATTCGCGTTTTCGTTTTAATCGGCGGTTTAATTCGCGGTTTAATTAAATTTTACCCGTTTTAATTCGCGTTTTCGTTTTAATCGGCGGTTTAATTCGCGGTTTTGCATATTAATTAACGATTTAATTAACCTTTACCGGTTTTTATCCGCGGATTCGCTGTTTGATCATTTTAATTCGCGATTTGATGGTAATTCTTGGAATAATCCATTTGATTAAATAAATTTAATTGTAGTTTTAATTCGCAGATTGATTAAATTATTTTAATTCGCTGTTTTGCATTTTAATTAACGATTTAATTAACCCTTTTCGTTTTTATCGGCGGATTCGGTGTTTAATCATTTTAATTTGCGATTTTGATTTTAATTCTTGGAATAATCTGTTTGATTTAATTAGAATTTTAATTCGCGATTTGATTAAATTATTTTAATTCGCGTTTTGATTTTAATTTGTAATTCGTGGAATAATCGGCTTGATCAAATCATTTTATTTGCATTTTAATTTACGTTTTAATTCTGTTTAATCAAATGAATCCAAAATTAATTTATGCAATTACATTTATTTAATCGATATCAGATCATGACGTCAATTACACTTAGTTTTGATTGTGTGATTCTTCGAAAGTCTAAACTACCTGCAAATGCTTACCTATTTCAGCTACCCTTGTCCATTTCTTAGAAAATAAAAATCGGAAGAAACTCTTAGAATTTAATGATTGATTGGAAGTTTTGCATATACAAACAAAATCGGAAATAAGTATAGCTTTGATGAGTATGCACTATTTTATTACCATAATTATTAATGAAACCGACAGATTATAAAATGTATAACAATTACAATTAAAAATTATTGATCAACATAGGTACAATTGTTTCACTTTACTTTTTTTACTACATGTTATTATACCTATTAACAAAATCGGAACTTATAATTTTTGCATTTACAAACAAAATCAGAAATAATTATACCTTTGATAAGTACTACTTATTAATTTTAATAACATAATTATTAATCAAAATGACAGATTATAAAATGTGTAATAATTAAAAATTATTGATGAACATACACTATTTTCACTTTTACATGTCCAACACATTTTTATAGATAGCGGAGCTCCGTCTAAATGTACATTGTCTTTGTTGTAATGCTTCAAACAGGGTAGACACTGTTGTAGTTTAACGTTTTCTTGATACCTTAGCGGTAAATTTTCTCACACTTCTTTTAATTCGTACGCAGGTACATTATTAATTAGAAAATTGATTTTAGATCCCATTTTTCAAACTTCTTTAACCGTTTTCTTGTACCGTTTGTACGAAAACAATCAACAATGATCACATCACTAACTTTAAATATAACAGATTATACAGATATCTTACAGAGCACTGACAATATTTTAACCCCCAAGTATTTAAAGACTAGCACAGTATGCATCGTAGTGACGTCAGTTTCTGTGAAATGTTTTATGCCTGTACCGACTTGTTGAAAGTAAGATATAACACAATTCATTTTGTTATGATTCATATTTTTATGTACCTATAGACCAGCACAGAATACATTGTGGTGACGTCAGTTTGTTTTGAAATCTTTTCTGCCTGCACCAACATGTTAGTGTTAGTGTTTTGTAAATTACACCTAATTGACGTATGAATAACGTTATAAAATATAAATAGAATTTTGACTTTGAGATTTAATATATTATATTTTAGAAAACTTGCAATATAATAAACGCGTGACGTAATAATTAAAACGTTGTAGTATCAATTATATATGTTTATAGTCAATCTAATGTTCTTTACTGTACTCACTTTTGTTATTTTGATCTTAATTTTTTTTTTATTGACAAAGTAAAAGTAACTTTGATAAAAATAGATAACTGTTTTAAATCACCCCATTTTTTAAATTCATTACATTTTAAAAAGGTAATATACATATTCCGTCATCTCATTATTGCAATGGACAAAAATTAAATTGTAATCAAGTCAAATTCATTTGTGTGATTTATGTAATTAGTATAAAATTTTTATTATTATTAATGAAATAAGTAAATGAGTAATAGTAACTGATACATTTCATTATTTTAATAAATAATCGTAATTTCAAACCTTTGCAACAAATCAAATCAGTTTAATGCAACCACTAACCAACCAAATTCGGACGTTAGAACTTGATTTTTTTAGCATTGTAATCTATTGTTAATTTTCATAATAGCTTCAATCTAGCCGGGACTCGATTTTGTTATTGAGATTTTAATTAATACATCGGATCTAAGTAAATTTGACGGTTGGAGATGGCTTGACTGGTGGTGATGTACTTTTGACAACACATTCAAAGTAAAAAGCATTTTGGCGGGAAATTCAAATAATTTGTAGATTTCTTGGGTGATAATTTTCGAAATATGTATCAATGTATAAACTGATTTCAACTTTAATTTTGTTTATATTTATATTCTTCAAATTTGACGTTACTTCAAAGAAACACTGACCTACTTATAATCTTATTAAAGTAATCTGTAACTACACATTTCTAAAATTTCTTATTTAATGAAACTAGATTATGCCACTTTTATCTGGTTTTGATATTATTTTCATAATGAAATGATTCAGTGTTTACGATAAACAAATGTTTCAGATTTGTCGAACAGTCTACTGGTTCCTACCTATGGTAAGCTTATGTAATAGACATTAGCAATCGTAGTACTGTGACTTTGTATTTAAAGAGTTGATAATAATATAACATTTTATTAATCGTATAAAACTTCACAACTAGTTCTTTTCCAAATATCGAAGTCCCAATTGTCGAAAGCTATTTTAGTTGCTTTGCCACTTGTAAGTTAATCGTCGCACATCACGGCATCAATACCTACAAGTATTTTTTATAAATGCAATTGATTTTTCAATTACAATAACATCTAGGTCCAAATACCTTTCTGAGTTAAATTTTTTTTTACAGAATAATGTTTTATTTGTTGAAGAACTCCACAACATGTCCAATAATGTTCCAGAACAAAAATTTTTCTTCAGTTTACTAACAAAGTTAATAAACAACAGTTAAAACAATACATAGTGTTAATAATGCACAAAATAACATTAACGATAATTTGCTAAACTATCACCGAATAACATGTATAAGATTTGAAATAATGAATACAAAATAGTAATTGCTTTTAGGGTTATGTCGTACAAGTTGTGTTTATAATTAAATGCATATGTATACATAGTTTGTTCCTAAATAACATCGTTAAAAACATCTTAATAGACACTGATTTAATACAGTTGAATTTTAAAAAAAATAATAAGAATACGAATTTTTCATTGCTGACAGTACACCATTAGTTAGTTGGCATATTTTTCGGGGATTATGTTTACTTCGACGCTTTGTATAAAGTTTGTGTTAAGATATTATAATTGTTATAGTGTTGCGTTTAGTTAAAACCTTAATTGAGAAAATAGTTGAACAACCTAGCGGCATGTTACTTTATTTTAGAAACATTATTCAAATCCGAAAAAGGCAGCTATGGTTTTGTAGAAAAATATCAAAAACATTTTTAAGAAGCACGTAAACAATACTGTGTGTTTAATATATTGTATTTTAGAAAAATTGTAAGATAATAAACGCGTGACGTAATAATTAAAACGTTGTAGTATCAGTTATATACAGCAGAGTGTTTAAGAGTTCCTACTCATTCTGGTTTCCTAAAAAAGCCCGATCCTCATACATTTTTCTGGTGAAAACAACAATATTATCAATTTACGCCTGAACAAGTCAGTACAAGAATTGTTTTAGAATATCAGCAAAAAAAAATCTGTGTGTTGATCTAGATGTGTTTAGTAATTATAAATCACGCCTAAAATATTAAAACACAATTTCAATTAAAAACTATGTAATATAACTTTAATACACGTTTTGAATAACGCTGGCGACGTAATTGAACCTCTTACAAATGGTGAAAAAGTTTTACCGAGAAAATGGTAGTCATACGTGACGGAATTTTACTTAACAAATTTTAAAAATATTATTAAAATTCAAAAAAGGGTTACAACAAGAAGTATAACGAACTGCTGCATTTTCTTACATGAATACTGTTCTGTAAAAATATATCAAAAAAAAATGTCTATAAGAAGCACGTAAATGATGGTGTGTATTCCTACTTCTAAAAATAAAAATAAACGTTTACAATTACTTGATGAATTGATTATGTTTTTAAATATCTGAGAAAGAACGTTTGCGTGTATTGATCTTGATGTGTTTAGTAACTATGAATCACGATTGAAAATATTAAGACAAGATGCGAATTGAAGAGTATATTCTTCTTTAATCAAAGTCTTGGATAACGTTGGAGACGTGATCGAATTTCTTTCGACGACAAAAAAAGACACAGTATGATAGTACCTATTAAAACACTAATTAAATACCAATACCGTCACCAAGACTTGTTCTAAAAAATAAAGATTAACGACGCGACGTATAGTAAGAGATCTGTTAAATATGTTATGATATAAAATAGTTCTTGGTAAAACAAAATTTCAGAATACAAAACTGTTTGGTTCAATAGATTTATTGTAAATGTGGTAGAATAAATTAATTAACGCTAATACTAGAAACAATAGTATTTGTTATTTTTCAGCATTTAACGTAAGTCTACTTGGAGTATTAAATCAATCTTTGTTGTAGGTTTTTTTATAAAACGTATTTAAAGTAAGCAACATTAACTTTTATAAAATAACATAGTATTATGAAGAATTATAACATGTATACTAAACCTCAAGTGCAACTGTAAACAATTCATATGTTAATAAAAAAAATTATTTCAATCAGTCAAATAAAGAATTTATTAATCGCAATTATTAATTACCATAGAAAAACATTTAGCGTCAAATGTCGCATTCGACAATTTAAACATGAATTACTCAATTTAAAAACGCAAAAACAATTATTAGTGAAAAAATAGTTTGAGCATTTGAATATTTTGAAAATCGTTGCGTGTAAAAAATTTTATCATCACAAACAAATAATATATGTAAGTTAAAAATATATTTTGAGATTTATAAAGTCGCTATAGATATTGAAACACAAATATCTATGAAACAGTTCGAACTTCTGTGCAAAATAATTAAACTACGACTTAAATAGTCTCCGTTTTGTTCAACTAAGCAACCAAAAATTTTCTTTTGATGACAAGCCTACGTTTTTAAATTTATAAAAGAATAATTACAAAACAGTTTTAATGTTTTACTAGCGCATTGGTTAGAAGAAAGCAAATACCTTGAAAAAGAATAGTTTTAATCCCTAAAAACCATTATAAGTGCAAAAATTACAATTGAAAGTATTGCAAACAATTATTATACGATAAAAAAAACTTTTTATAGGTTCAGAAAAGAGGTATAATCGTATAAAGGAGTTGTTAAAATTAAGAAGCTATTATGCGCTAAAGACATCTACATTTTGAAATTTATACAAAACAACTACCTGTACAAAATTTTTTTTTTTATATAATTTAGAACATTTCTAAAAGCGAAATTCGATACTCCAGTTTAAGAATTAGAAAATCGCACAACTTGTTTTTGTCATTGCCACGATCTACAAAATAAAGAAATTTAGTTAGAAAATCATTATTGCAGATTGATCTAGAGTATGAGCTACTTTGATCGTACGTTTCTAAGAGGGCCGGAAAGGTCCAAGGATTGTTGGAATTTATTGAATTTTGCAGATACTACACTGAAAAAATTGGATCATAAGATGGTTTGTAAAACTAAAAATTATATCTGTTGATATCAATCTATCAACAACAATTAGCGTAAATCGTAATTTTCATAAACTAGTTAATAAGGAACATTATATTATATCTATTGGTACAACTTTAGATGATAGCCCTTAATAAATCGATTTATTGTCTAAATAGGTATGAAGATTTCTTATAATTGTTATAACATTTTTCTCTCAGTGTACCTACTACAATATTTTAACTTGGCCTACCCTATTCGTATTTTCACAAAATAACTAATACTGTGTTTCCTCAAGTAGGTATTTAACCTTATTAATCTTATACATGCATTATGTCGAAGATGTTATTGACGATATCGGTATCATATAATAGTTTTGACTTGTTAATTCTATAATCACTTAAATTAAATGACTTTTTTTACCTTGATGAACACGATTTTGAGATCTATATTTGTCACCTGATTTTATTTAAAATAAACCTTAATTTTCTTTTTTACTTATAAGCGTTTTTATTTACTCAAAACTATATAACACATAAGTATTTACATAAAATAAAAGCTATCATAACTACATGCTACATTAAACACATTCGTCTTCTTTAAAAAAAATTCTAAAAAATAATTTTAACAATAATTTTTTATTAAATTAGTATCAAACATGTTTAAAAATTTAGTACAGGTACATTATTAATTTTAAATGTGAATACATTAAACAATAAAGGATACATAGTACATCTGAATAATATTCTTGTAATATTTTAGAATTATAATTAAAACACTTCGAGCTCTTTTTCAAAAACTTTAGGTGTAACTCTAAAGGATATCATCTAAAACTATCACAATATCCTGCTCTGCCTTGTCTGCCGATGATTATGACTACCTAGTGCTCACCTAGTGAGGTAGATGGCACTGTGTTTACAATAATTGCTGTAGTTCTATTAACCGTTTCAGCTAACATCTTCCAAGCAGTAACATGAAGAGAAACATTCTTCATGAAAAAGTTCGGAGTTAGATGCAGAGCCTACTGAAATTCTAATAGGTTAAATTTAAAAATTTAATTAAAAGCAAAAATTGTCTCAATATATCGTTTCAGAAACATATCAGGTGCACTGATGAATTGGTTTTCAAAGTTAACACAACTACAGAACATGATTTGGAGTTTACTTATTATTAAAACAAGGTTAGAATATTTTTATAAACGTGAGGTTATCTTAACATAGATGGAGTAAGGTTAGCTTGTTACAGAAAGAGTGAGGTTAGCTTATTACAGAAAGAGTGAGGTTAGATACGCTAATTATGAGGTGAAATAAAATTTGTTGTTTAATCTTATTGCTATATGGCTTCCTCATAATTAGCGTATCTAACCTCACTCTTTCTGTAATAAGCTAACCTCACTCTTTCTGTAACAAGCTAACCTTACTCCATCTATGTTAAGATAACCTCACGTTTATAAAAATATTCTAACCTTGTTTTAATAATAAGTAAACTCCAAATCATGTTCTGTAGTTGTGTTAACTTTGAAAACCAATTCATCAGTGCACCTGATATGTTTCGAAACGATATATTGAGACAATTTTTGCTTTTTAATTAAATTTTTAAATTTAACCTATTAGAATTTCAGTAGGCTCTGCATCTAACTCCGAACTTTTCATGAAGAATGTTTCTCTTCATGTTACTGCTTGGAAGATGTTAGCTGAAACGGTTAATAGAACTACAGCAATTATTGTAAACACAGTGCCATCTACCTCACTAGGTGAGCACTAGGTAGTCATAATCATCGGCAGACAAGGCAGAGCAGGATATTGTGATAGTTTTAGATGATATCCTTTAGAGTTACACCTAAAGTTTTTGAAAAGAGCTCGAAGTGTATTAATTATAATTCTAAAATATTACAAGAATATTATTCAGATGTACTATGTATCCTTTATTGTTTAATGTATTCACATTTAAAATTAATAATGTACCTGTACTAAATTTTTAAACATGTTTGATACTAATTTAATAAAAAATTATTGTTAAAATTATTTTTAGAATTTTTAAAGAAGACGAATGTGTTTAATGTAGCATGTAGTTATGATAGCTTTTATTTTATGTAAATACTTATGTGTTATATAGTTTTGAGTAAATAAAAACGCTTATAAGTAAAAAAGAAAATTAAGGTTTATTTTAAATAAAATCAGGTGACAAATATAGATCTCAAAATCGTGTTCATCAAGGTAAAAAAAGTCATTTAATTTAAGTGATTATAGAATTAACAAGTCAAAACTATTATATGATACCGATATCGTCAATAACATCTTCGACATAATGCATGTATAAGATTAATAAGGTTAAATACCTACTTGAGGAAACACAGTATTAGTTATTTTGTGAAAATACGAATAGGGTAGGCCAAGTTAAAATATTGTAGTAGGTACACTGAGAGAAAAATGTTATAACAATTATAAGAAATCTTCATACCTATTTAGACAATAAATCGATTTATTAAGGGCTATCATCTAAAGTTGTACCAATAGATATAATATAATGTTCCTTATTAACTAGTTTATGAAAATTACGATTTACGCTAATTGTTGTTGATAGATTGATATCAACAGATATAATTTTTAGTTTTACAAACCATCTTATGATCCAATTTTTTCAGTGTAGTATCTGCAAAATTCAATAAATTCCAACAATCCTTGGACCTTTCCGGCCCTCTTAGAAACGTACGATCAAAGTAGCTCATACTCTAGATCAATCTGCAATAATGATTTTCTAACTAAATTTCTTTATTTTGTAGATCGTGGCAATGACAAAAACAAGTTGTGCGATTTTCTAATTCTTAAACTGGAGTATCGAATTTCGCTTTTAGAAATGTTCTAAATTATATAAAAAAAAAAAAATTTTGTACAGGTAGTTGTTTTGTATAAATTTCAAAATGTAGATGTCTTTAGCGCATAATAGCTTCTTAATTTTAACAACTCCTTTATACGATTATACCTCTTTTCTGAACCTATAAAAAGTTTTTTTATCGTATAATAATTGTTTGCAATACTTTCAATTGTAATTTTTGCACTTATAATGGTTTTTAGGGATTAAAACTATTCTTTTTCAAGGTATTTGCTTTCTTCTAACCAATGCGCTAGTAAAACATTAAAACTGTTTTGTAATTATTCTTTTATAAATTTAAAAACGTAGGCTTGTCATCAAAAGAAAATTTTTGGTTGCTTAGTTGAACAAAACGGAGACTATTTAAGTCGTAGTTTAATTATTTTGCACAGAAGTTCGAACTGTTTCATAGATATTTGTGTTTCAATATCTATAGCGACTTTATAAATCTCAAAATATATTTTTAACTTACATATATTATTTGTTTGTGATGATAAAATTTTTTACACGCAACGATTTTCAAAATATTCAAATGCTCAAACTATTTTTTCACTAATAATTGTTTTTGCGTTTTTAAATTGAGTAATTCATGTTTAGAATTTTGCAATGCAACATTTGCCGCTAAATGTTTGTCTATGGTAATTAATAATTGCGAGTAATAAATTCTTTAGTTGACTGATTGAAATAGTTTTTTTTATTAACATATGAATTGTTTACAGTTGCACTTGAGGTTTAGTATACATGTTATAATTCTTCATAATACTATGTTATTTTATAAAAGTTAATGTTGCTTACTTTAAATACGTTTTATAAAAAAACCTACAACAAAGATTGATTTAATACTCCAAGTAGACTTACGTTAAATGCTGAAAAATAACAAATACTATTGTTTCTAGTATTAGCGTTAATTAATTTATTCTACCACATTTACAATAAATCTATTGAACCAAACAGTTTTTTTTTAAATTTTGTTTTACCAAGAACTATTTTATATCATAACATATTTAACAGATCTCTTACTATACGTCGCGTCGTTAATCTTTATTTTTTAGAACAAGTCTTGGTGACGGTATTGGTATTTAATTAGTGTTTTAATAGGTACTATCATACTGTGTCTTTTTTTGTCGTCGAAAGAAATTCGATCACGTCTCCAACGTTATCCAAGACTTTGATTAAAGAAGAATATACTCTTCAATTCGCATCTTGTCTTAATATTTTCAATCGTGATTCATAGTTACTAAACACATCAAGATCAATACACGCAAACGTTCTTTCTCAGATATTTAAAAACATAATCAATTCATCAAGTAATTGTAAACGTTTATTTTTATTTTTAGAAGTAGGAATACACACCATCATTTACGTGCTTCTTATAGACATTTTTTTTTGATATATTTTTACAGAACAGTATTCATGTAAGAAAATGCAGCAGTTCGTTATACTTCTTGTTGTAACCCTTTTTGAATTTTAATAATATTTTTAAAATTTGTTAAGTAAAATTCCGTCACGTATGACTACCATTTTCTCGGTAAAACTTTTTCACCATTTGTAAGAGGTTCAATTACGTCGCCAGCGTTATTCAAAACGTGTATTAAAGTTATATTACATAGTTTTTAATTGAAATTGTGTTTTAATATTTTAGGCGTGATTTATAATTACTAAACACATCTAGATCAACACACAGATTTTTTTTGCTGATATTCTAAAACAATTCTTGTACTGACTTGTTCAGGCGTAAATTGATAATATTGTTGTTTTCACCAGAAAAATGTATGAGGATCGGGCTTTTTTAGGAAACCAGAATGAGTAGGAACTCTTAAACACTCTGCTGTATATAACTGATACTACAACGTTTTAATTATTACGTCACGCGTTTATTATCTTACAATTTTTCTAAAATACAATATATTAAACACACAGTATTGTTTACGTGCTTCTTAAAAATGTTTTTGATATTTTTCTACAAAACCATAGCTGCCTTTTTCGGATTTGAATAATGTTTCTAAAATAAAGTAACATGCCGCTAGGTTGTTCAACTATTTTCTCAATTAAGGTTTTAACTAAACGCAACACTATAACAATTATAATATCTTAACACAAACTTTATACAAAGCGTCGAAGTAAACATAATCCCCGAAAATATGCCAACTAACTAATGGTGTACTGTCAGCAATGAAAAATTCGTATTCTTATTATTTTTTTTAAAATTCAACTGTATTAAATCAGTGTCTATTAAGATGTTTTTAACGATGTTATTTAGGAACAAACTATGTATACATATGCATTTAATTATAAACACAACTTGTACGACATAACCCTAAAAGCAATTACTATTTTGTATTCATTATTTCAAATCTTATACATGTTATTCGGTGATAGTTTAGCAAATTATCGTTAATGTTATTTTGTGCATTATTAACACTATGTATTGTTTTAACTGTTGTTTATTAACTTTGTTAGTAAACTGAAGAAAAATTTTTGTTCTGGAACATTATTGGACATGTTGTGGAGTTCTTCAACAAATAAAACATTATTCTGTAAAAAAAAATTTAACTCAGAAAGGTATTTGGACCTAGATGTTATTGTAATTGAAAATCAATTGCATTTATAAAAAATACTTGTAGGTATTGATGCCGTGATGTGCGACGATTAACTTACAAGTGGCAAAGCAACTAAAATAGCTTTCGACAATTGGGACTTCGATATTTGGAAAAGAACTAGTTGTGAAGTTTTATACGATTAATAAAATGTTATATTATTATCAACTCTTTAAATACAAAGTCACAGTACTACGATTGCTAATGTCTATTACATAAGCTTACCATAGGTAGGAACCAGTAGACTGTTCGACAAATCTGAAACATTTGTTTATCGTAAACACTGAATCATTTCATTATGAAAATAATATCAAAACCAGATAAAAGTGGCATAATCTAGTTTCATTAAATAAGAAATTTTAGAAATGTGTAGTTACAGATTACTTTAATAAGATTATAAGTAGGTCAGTGTTTCTTTGAAGTAACGTCAAATTTGAAGAATATAAATATAAACAAAATTAAAGTTGAAATCAGTTTATACATTGATACATATTTCGAAAATTATCACCCAAGAAATCTACAAATTATTTGAATTTCCCGCCAAAATGCTTTTTACTTTGAATGTGTTGTCAAAAGTACATCACCACCAGTCAAGCCATCTCCAACCGTCAAATTTACTTAGATCCGATGTATTAATTAAAATCTCAATAACAAAATCGAGTCCCGGCTAGATTGAAGCTATTATGAAAATTAACAATAGATTACAATGCTAAAAAAATCAAGTTCTAACGTCCGAATTTGGTTGGTTAGTGGTTGCATTAAACTGATTTGATTTGTTGCAAAGGTTTGAAATTACGATTATTTATTAAAATAATGAAATGTATCAGTTACTATTACTCATTTACTTATTTCATTAATAATAATAAAAATTTTATACTAATTACATAAATCACACAAATGAATTTGACTTGATTACAATTTAATTTTTGTCCATTGCAATAATGAGATGACGGAATATGTATATTACCTTTTTAAAATGCAATGAATTTAAAAAATGGGATGATTTAAAACAGTTATCTATTTTTATCAAAGTTACTTTTACTTTTTTCAATAAAAAAAATTAAGATTAAAATAATAAAAGTGAGTACAGTAAAGAACATTAGATTGACTATAAACATATATAATTGATACTACAACGTTTTAATTATTACGTCACGCGTTTATTATATTGCAAGTTTTCTAAAATATAATATATTAAATCTCAAAGTCAAAATTCTATTTATATTTTATAACGTTATTCATAAGTCAATTAGGTGTAATTTAGAAAACACTAACACTAACATGTTGGTGCAGGCAGAAAAGGTTTCAAAACAAACTGACGTCATCACAATGTATTCTGTGCTGGTCTATAGGTACATAAAAATATGAATCATAACAAAATGCATTGTGTTATACATTTATCTTACTTTCAACAAGTTGGTACAGGCCTAAAACGTTTCACAGAAACTGACGTCACCACTATGCATACTATGCTAGCCTTTAAATACTTGAGGGTTAAAATATTGTCAGTACCGCATAAGATGGCTGTAGAATCTGTTATAGATAAAGTTCGTAATGTGATCATTGTTTATTGTTTTCGTACAAACGGTATAAGAAAACGGTTAAAGAAGTTTGAAAAATGAGAACTAAAATTTTTTCCAATCAATTTTCTAATTAATAATGTACCTGCGTACGAATTAAAAGAAGTGTGAGAAAATTTACCGCTAAGGTATCAAGAAAACGTTAAACTACAACAGTGTCTACCCTGTTTGAAGCATTACAACAAAGACAATGTACATTTAGACGGAGCTCCGCTATCTATAAAAATGTGTTGGACATGTAAAAGTGAAAATAGTGTATGTTCATCAATAATTTTTAATTATTACACATTTTATAATCTGTCATTTTGATTAATAATTATGTTATTAAAATTAATAAGTAGTACTTATCAAAGGTATAATTATTTCTGATTTTGTTTGTAAATGCAAAAATTATAAGTTCCGATTTTGTTAATAGGTATAATAACATGTAGTAAAAAAAAAGTAAAGTGAAACAATTGTACCTATGTTGATCAATAATTTTTAATTGTAATTGTTATACATTTTATAATCTGTCGGTTTCATTAATAATTATGGTAATAAAATAGTGCATACTCATCAAAGCTATACTTATTTCCGATTTTGTTTGTATATGCAAAACTTCCAATCAATCATTAAATTCTAAGAGTTTCTTCCGATTTTTATTTTCTAAGAAATGGACAAGGGTAGCTGAAATAGGTAAGCATTTGCAGGTAGTTTAGACTTTCGAAGAATCACACAATCAAAACTAAGTGTAATTGACGTCATGATCTGATATCGATTAAATAAATGTAATTGCATAAATTAATTTTGGATTCATTTGATTAAACAGAATTAAAACGTAAATTAAAATGCAAATAAAATGATTTGATCAAGCCGATTATTCCACGAATTACAAATTAAAATCAAAACGCGAATTAAAATAATTTAATCAAATCGCGAATTAAAATTCTAATTAAATCAAACAGATTATTCCAAGAATTAAAATCAAAATCGCAAATTAAAATGATTAAACACCGAATCCGCCGATAAAAACGAAAAAGGGTTAATTAAATCGTTAATTAAAATGCAAAACAGCGAATTAAAATAATTTAATCAATCTGCGAATTAAAACTACAATTAAATTTATTTAATCAAATGGATTATTCCAAGAATTACCATCAAATCGCGAATTAAAATGATCAAACAGCGAATCCGCGGATAAAAACCGGTAAAGGTTAATTAAATCGTTAATTAATATGCAAAACCGCGAATTAAACCGCCGATTAAAACGAAAACGCGAATTAAAACGGGTAAAATTTAATTAAACCGCGAATTAAACCGCCGATTAAAACGAAAACGCGAATTAAACCGCCGATTTAAACGAAAAACCGCGAAATGACCTTAATTGACCCCGCGAATTAATTTAATTCGCGAAAAGTGGTGGGGGAAAGCTGACGGCCTTCTACTATTAGTTTACAGAACTTTTTAATAACAAAGTTTTTATCGTATATAGTATAAAAACTATGAATATTACGTTTCTATTTAAAACACTTATATCGGACAACCTGTTCTTTTTTCATCAGTTTGCACATTTATTGTCGTTCTTAAAACGTACTCATTAATCTGAACCGAAAACCTTTATAGAAGAATCATCTGCTTATTTGCATTTGCATCAGAGCATACTTGAAATAATTAAGTATTTACATAATAAAAAGTAGGTCAAATTCGTATATGCTTACGAAATACACAAAGTGTTTTTTTTTTATAATCCTATTGGTTTACAGTAAAAGTCAAATACTATACATTACATCATGTAAGAGACAGCTAAGTAACGCGAATAAAATTAAAACGTCGAATGAGTTTATAAAAGTTTGAAAGTATTAATAAATAGATTTTTTTAGTAACATAATTAATAACATTTCAAATGAATGAAATTGCATTTTGAACAAATTTTACAATTAATACATCGCTTATAGGTTTCATTGTTTCGTGTACAATTTTTGTGTAGTTTACTCCATTTAATGACTTTTTTGAAAAAAAAATACTCCTAATAATATTCTAAATGTTAATACGTTTCAATAAACGTAAAGTAACTTTTACCTTGACGTTGCAAAAATATTTTTTGTGATTTTTTATTATATTCAAATATGCAACAAACGTACGCTCTTTGTAATTGAATTCAAATCTTCTACTCGATTTTTGGTTATAACCTTAACGGTTACAAACAGATTTTTCTAATAACCAATAAATGTTTATTATTATATTATAATAATGTGTCTGTAAATTGAAGATAATACATAAAATTATCTTTAAATTAGTATATACTATGTTTCACTAATTAATTTAAATTAAAAAAAACTGGTAGTTAGGTAAACGAACTGATGTAAAAGATATTTAGTAAGTAACTTAAATTAATATAATTGTTTATACCGTTGTATGTATAAGTCTGAAAGATTTTTACGTTTCAATTCAACGTACTTATGAACCAGAAATCTATATAAAATTTAAAGATCTGCTTTATAAAGTTTGAGATCTCAACTGGATTACCTTTAGCGCAACTTAAAAATTTTGCATCTGAGCAATTTAATAAGAACTTTAAATTCTGAAAATCTATCTTTTATTTAAACTACAGCATTTCAAAGTTGGAAAATAAATAATTTTTTTTAGAAATGCAATAGTAAGGCAATACGTGTTACATCAAAAAAAAAATTTAGTATGGTAATCACACAAAATTCATAACTTAGTAATCTTAATTAATTTTTACAATTGGTTTTCAGATAGATAAAAAAAGATTTAAAAAAAAAGTTTTCCTAGTGCAATACTAAATTAAGTAATTTAAATATAGGCGTTTTATTTTTAAAGAATAAATTAAGCTTATTTTGTTTCTGGAAAGTTTAACTACCAAAATTTAAATTTATTTATAATATTCTTTTTTCCTCTCAATAAACGTGCTAAAACGAATACTTTTATACAATAATAAAAATGTTTGTTTATAACACTAAAAAATAATACTTTAATAGAGTTATATTTGCGATATTTAATTATAAAAATTGTTTTTGCGCTGCCAACATCGCAAACGTCAATATGAGTATAGTTACGTAATGGGCGAAAAAAGCTCTAGTGTGGCAAAATGAAAATTAAAAATCCACATGAAACTAAGTGTTCAAAGTCAATTATTGCATTAGAACGAGTAGGCGACAGGTGAAATTTGACAGATTTAGTAATGAATATAGTAGCAACATTGTATTTCTGGTGGTTTTTTAAAAATTGTTAAAAAAATGTAATTTTACAAAAAGCAATCCAAAAAATAATGTACGTTACTTTCTTCGAAAGATTCATAGCATAACTCAATCACATGCAGCTCATTAACGTTTGTTATGTTATGCTGTACTTTCGACACTTTTTACGTAAACCTTGCACGGCCAACTCACACAGTCGGAGATAGGGGAGGTTCAAGGAAATTATACTTAAGGGCGCCAGATCAAATCCAAATTAACACTTCTGCCTCGATCACGACAGACGGTCCAAACTTGTAACTAAATTTGAGGTTCGTAACGTAATCCTTGTTACTCTGATGTTCGAGTAGCCAAAATTTGTTAATAGGTAACGACAATTAAAAGAGAAAGGTCTGTTGCCATAAAAGAAAGATTAACAAGTACAACAACTTTAATGTATTAACGTAGAAGATTACCAAGAATATATGTAATTTCTCCACTAATCAATGCTCGAAATATTAATAAGTATAATTAACAAATATAAAAACTTTAATTTAGCAGCGTAGCAAATTGACAGA
Organism: Aquatica leii; assembly: GCA_035610365.1. Taxonomy (NCBI): domain Eukaryota; kingdom Metazoa; phylum Arthropoda; class Insecta; order Coleoptera; family Lampyridae; genus Aquatica; species Aquatica leii. The sequence continues at coordinate 29,552,195 of CM069433.1, read as the reverse complement.
AGTATGTTGAATTCCTCCATTCATAAACATTAGACAAATTAACAAGTATGATTAATAGGTGTAGAAACCTTGAATTAACAGTGTAAAAGATTAACCGGAGTACTGTCTAATTTCTCGATTCATAAATGCCGGACATATCGGCAACACACAAAGCATATACTTAAATTACGTCGAGATAGCGAAATAAATTTCGTAATAAATATTGTCTACTCTCAGCATGCGATACACTACAAATGACACTTGAAATTACCTTATTGGTATGTACACAATAAACGTACTTATAGACACCGACAATAATCAAAGTTCCGTGAGTGACTTTTATGACAGCGAATAAAATATAATCAAATTGACTTACCCAATCCAATGCTTGCTGGCGCAAAGAAAACGTTTTTCTACTGGCAGCCTAGAATAATTATTGATAGCAATTCGTGTCACACAATAACTCACGAAAAAGGAAACTACAAAATCAGTATTAATAATTCATTAAATGCGATATAAGAACCCGTTGTATCGAATGCTGTAAGTTGTAATTACGAACAGGTGGTTGATAACGCAATCGATTATTGTCCAAAAATTAGCATCTCCGACGCATTGCTCGACGAGACCTCGTTGTTGTTTAAGTAGCAGGCTCTCCCAAAAGCTTATACGTTCGGTAGCGGTATTTATCAAGCGAACTTATGGTTATGGTTTTTATTATTAAATCGACATGCTGCAGAACAGCTGACAAGTCGCATAGCGACGATTGAAGTATTTTGTAGAGTAGTAGTGTGTTTGAAAATGGTTAAGCAACATAAACTTATGACAAAATCACTGGCAATAATGGATTTTGGAAAATTATTCGCTTTTGATGAAGTTTAAGAATCCACACTAGTGCTCAGTTCTTCCAATGTATCGAGATTAGTTTTGAAAATTTCCTGAAACCTGATTAACTTATTATGGTTTTTGACCTATCGAGTCTCACCCATTACCGTAAGTGTTTGCCATTTGGTGTCTAGGAAGTTCTTTCTAATACTGCGCTTTAGGCAATTGGTTCGATTTGCCGATTACTTTCTAACGTATTTTATAGTGCCGATAGTATTACAAATTTGGCAAGAATGGTATAGAACCAAATTTAAAGAATGCGAGCTACAATGCACATATTCTGGGTAAGACTTGAGGATTATTTCTTGCACACCATTAAAAAAAATTTTCATGGCAAAGGCGCTATCATATTCTTGCCCAATTAAGTACTGACAATGTACTCCTAAACGTTTTAATTCCGAGAGAAATGAGTTAGGTAAATTCCTCCCCGTAGTACTCACAACTGCGACAAAGTTTAAAAACTCTTTACGCAAGATAAATATAATATTTTCAAGTTCTGTGTATCTCGCACATCTTGACATCTGTCCTTGTCAAGAAACATCGGTCGTTTTATCAACCAATATTGAAAAACATTGAGAAGAATTTATTTCTTGAACTATCTTTTTCTGAGCAACTTTGCCACAGGTTGATAAAGCTTATTTTGTATGGTGGGGCTTAAGTACGTTGCATTTAACATCATAGTTTCGGAACGTTTTATTAAATTTACATTTACACACTTGTCTTTCATTTGTAGGACAGCTCAAAAAGGTTCATCATTAAATTCGGGTTAAGGATGATCAATTTTATTTGGAGCTGAGTCATATGTTTTTCTCAAGGACATTTCTTGTCTTTCACACAATTTGATTGTTTCAATAATAGGAATAAGTTTCCTTCAAATCTCGGTTATTTGTCCCAATCGTCCAGTTATCAAGTTAACTCATGATATCTGGTTGTAATTTTTTATGAACTTTTAGAAAACTATCTGCTAATAGTAAACACGTTTTGTGGTATTAGCTCTCACTATGATGCTTAAAATTGTGTAGCGCATTTTTCCATTTATTAAGTGGCTGAGTAACCAACGCTTTTAACTGCTGATGTAAACCTTTACCTGCACAGTCTTTAGCAAATAGAATTCAATATTTGCATAAAGCACCTTGCTACGCTTTGGTTGTGTAAACTAACCACCAAAAACTAATGTACTGGAATTTTAAGTTTTTGTTTATTATTACGTGTTATTGGAAACTTGTAGGTTTTTTTTCGGTTCCCAAGGAGTATCTAAGAGTTTGCATTTTGAATCACCATCAATTTCGTTAGGTAGTCCTATGTAACAACCCACATCTAACAAATTGTGGTTTCCCAAAATATCTTCCACAATTAGTACTGGGAATAGCATTGATTTAAATTTTTGGTACTCGTACTGATACTGTTGAAGTCTGATTTTTAGAATTGTTTATGACAAGTGAACAGGAATTTTGAATTTCATTAGTATCGCTTGGCTTAGGTTTTTTGATTATATATTCGAATAATGTGTTTCCGTTTGGCTTTGCTCGTTTAGACGTTTTGAATAGAATGACCTTCTGTTCTGAGGTCTGTAATAAAAAAAAACAAATACGGAGTTGAGATATACATATGCGTGAGCGACAGCGATAACACAATAAGCGTTGATCTTCTTAATACAATTAGTTACAAAAGAAATAAGCATTAGGTTAATTCTTAGCTTAGGCGTCAAACCAGGCGTAAAAATATTCAAAATTTTCTGCTACTTGACACAGGTTCTATTTTAAGCAGGTTGAATGCGATTCGTTTGACGCACGTGGAAAGGTCACAATCCAATAATAACAGCGCACTGGCAACTGGCCGTAATCCTACAAAGTCATTCGCAAATAATGACCTATGACGTTCTTTTTATTAATTTGAGACATCGTTTTGTTCATCACAATATCAGTATCGTGCAAAATTAGTTTACCAATACTGTGCATTACCAGCAAGAGATAATCGATACCGTCTACGTTTAGATGGCGTAAAGTACCATTAAAACCATCAATTACTTCTTGGTGAATCAAATATTTGTCACAAGTGAGTAACTCAGCACTAGAATCATTCAAACAAACTTTAAAGAACTTGTGAATCAATACGGCAAGTGCTACTCGATGAGGTGTTAAAGTTTCTCTGTAGTTCTTTGTAACCTGCACGTTTAATGAGTCTCTGTTGAATATGACACTTTTAAGTACATCTCTAATAAACTTATTTTCACGTATCAATTTTTTTATATTCTTATGTTTGAAGGTTAAAACCATGATTATTAAAGTTAGTATGAATGTATGAATCCACTTTTTCAAAAACAGGAAATTACAGAGAAATAATAGTTCATGTAGTTTCATATGTATGGTGTTTTCTGTGACAGGGCACAAAGTATTTAAAAAAAAGCAATATTTTTTAAGTGCGTCTCAATTGAATCAAAATCTAAGTTAAAAATCAAAAATGGCACAAGGCACGATAAATTACCGAATAGAAGAGAATTTATGACACCTGGAAGATGCAAGGTCAAGCAATTCTTACATGTAGTAGATTACGGGGTTATGTTTCGGTTGCGGTCAAAAAACGTGATAGTGCTAACGAAAAAAAAACTGGGAAAAACTTGACCTGCATGCAAAATCAGAATTAATTTTAATAATATTCCCTATTGAATTAAAACAAATAGAAATTTGTACAACCTCAAAAAATGTGTAGGACACATTAGAAATGAATTTTCAAAGTAAAGGGCCAACTCGAAAAGCTACTTTGTTTAAACAATTGTTTCAGTGCAAAATGCGGGAAAATGGTGACATACGAGAGCATCTTAACTATTTCAGTGACACCGTAGACGAATTATTTGAAATGGAAATAGAAATTAATAACGACCTTTTTAGCATAATGATGTTGTATTCACTACCTTCGTTATTTGATAACTTTCGAGTAGCAAACGAAAGCAGGGATGCATTACCATCACCTGAAGACTTAAAAATTAAAACTTTAGAACTAAATAAAGCTAGAAAAGATAGCAGTTTATCAACATTAAAAGGAGCATTCTTTGGAAAAGAAAAGTACAGAAAAAATCAAAATTTTTTCATCAGAAACTGAATTATAAACAGAATAAGTATTTCAAAAATCTGACGATGATCAGATGCAGAATTTGTAATGAAAATGGACATACTGCTAATGAATGTTGATTCAAAAAGAACAAAAGAGCAACTTTATGGCTGATCAATGTCTGTCTATGAACAACATAAAATAACTGACAACGCTTGGTGTTTGGATAGCGGATGTACATCACACATGTGTTCAGATAAGTCAAAATTCATTAATTTGCATGAAAGTTCACACCACGAAACGTTAAAATTAACCTCAAAAAATCATACAACTGATATTGCTGGGACAGGTCAAAATGAATTAAAAACAAATTCAAGTTATCAAGTGAACTTAAGTGATATACTGTATGTTCCAGATTTAACGACAAATTTAATGCCTGTAGCAAAAATTACAGAAAATGGATATGATATAGTATTCAGAAAAAACAATGCGAAGATAAATAATCGAAAAGGGAACATAATATTAGAAGCTGGCAAGTGCAACGACCTTTATTTTGTTACAACCAATGAAGAAAGCCAAAGCTGCAACAATGTAAATACTGACAGCAAAATAAAAATATGGCACAAAAAACTAGGTCATGCAAATGAAAATGTTCTCAAATTAACTATTAAAAATAATCTTCTTGATGGTTTAGATTTTAATTACAATGATACTTTAGGAGATTGTGAGACATGCATAAAAGGAAAAATGGCAAGAGCAGCATTTCCGATACGAAACGCACAAAGGACCAAAGAACCATTGAAAATAATTTACTCTGACGTCTGTGGTCCAATGAAATTTGCTTTAAATGGTGGTTCAAAGTACTTAGTCATATTTATAAACGACTACACACGTTACTGTTATGTTGACTTCCTAAAAAATTAGAATGCAGTTTTAGAAAAATTTATAGAATTTAGAAGCCAAGTTGAGAAATATACGGGCAAAAAAATAAAATGCTTGCAAAATGATAATGAAAAATCAGAATACTTAAGTAAGCAAATGGAGGAATATTTAAAACGAAATGGCATAATTAGACGTATTTTATGTACTTACACTTCACAACAAAATGGAACTTCGGAAAGAAAAAATAGATCATTAATAAAGAAAGCAAGATGTTTACTGATAGAAGCAAACCTTGCGATGTCACTTTGGGTTGAAGCGGTAAATGAGCAACAGAACTCCTTCACGCGTATTAAATAACAATTCACTTTTCCAAAAGTAGGCTGAATACACAACATCAGTACGTCACTTGTAGATCTTTGGATCAAAAACATAATTTTTAAACAAAAACCCAAAAAGAAATACATTTGATACAAAAGCTATTGTAGGTATTTTTATGGGATACTTTGATATTACAAAAGGTTTTCGAATTTAGAATCCAATTAAAAACAAAATTGAAGTTACAAGAGACGTGAAAGTACTTGATAAAATGTATTACTTAGATGGCCCCGAAAACTATGACATCATGATAAATGAATTTTATGAAGAAAGTGTACAAAAAGAAAACACAATAAATGAAGATTAGCCAGTACAACAAATATACATTGAAGTAGAATCAAAAAACGATCCAGAACCTGGTACAAGTGAAAGAAGTCTACACGAAAATGAATATCAAGAAGACACATCTGAAGAAACTACAACAAAACGGAATAGAAAACTTCTAATATAGATGGAAGATTACGAAATAAATTCTGATGCTGCCATGATTGCTAAATGTGAAACAAATGAAAATGATGAAGAATGGAATCAAGCAATAAAAGAAGAAATCAAATTTCACATTCAAAATGAAACCTGGATTTTAGTTGACAGAAACGATAATAGTAATGTTATTGGTGCAAAGTTAGTATTAAAGAAAAAATATAAAGTAAATGGTGAGCTGGAAAGAAGAAAATCAAGGTTAGTTGTTAAAGTATTTGCTCAAAGGTATGGCACTGAATATGTAGAAACTTTTGCTCCAGTAGCTAAATTTAGTTCAATAAGATTTATGTTAGCTTTAACTGCAGAACAAGATTTAAAATTGTACCAACTATACGTGTCAACAGCATTTTGAAATGGCAAAATTGAAGAAACAATATACATGGAAAAGCCCAATGATCTAGAAAGTTACCTAAATGAAATAATGATTGAGGAAACCTAGATAAATCCACATATCTAAAGAAGATGTTGGAAAACTTTAAGGAAAATGGTAAGGAAAAAGTTGGTTTATTAAAAAAAGCTCTTTATGGATTGGAACAAGCTGGTAGATAGTGGTTTACAAAACTAGATCTGAAATTAAAGCAGTTAGGTTATAAATCATCAAACGCAGATCCCAGCATGTATACATTAAAAGTAGGAAGTGATAAAGTACTTGTAGCAACTTATGTAGACGACATTATAATTGCTTTGTCTAAAATGCAAAACGTAAATGAATTAAAGGCAGATTTAATGCATGCCTTTTATATGCGAGATCTTGGTGAATTGATTGTCTAGGAATAGAAAGAAAACTGCATATTTGTATCACAAACTAAGTGTGTAGAGGATTTATTACATAAATTTAACATGTAAACCAGTTACTACACCAATGGAGACATGGTTAAAATTAGAAAAGGCCGAAAATAATGAAACTAATAATGAAATTCCTTATCAAAATTGAATAGGATTGCTTATGTATTTATCAGTCTGAGTATACCAGACATATCACATGCCGTCAGTCATTTGAGTGAATTTAACAATTGTTTCTCATAAGAGCATTGGCAGGCTGCTCAACGAGTTCTGCGATATGTAACAGGTACAAAACAATTGGGACTAAAATTTGTACGAATTGGAGAAAATATCACTGCATATTGTGACGCGGACTGAGCATCATGTTCCGTGGACAGGAAATCTTATACTGGTTACTTTTTTAAAGATGCGAGCACCTGCATAAGTTGGGAATCCAAAAAACAGAAAACAGTAGCACTTTCAACAGCCGAGGCCGAATACATGTCCTTAACCGAAGCTTCTAAAGAAACAATTCATCTTAAACAATTAGCTAGTGACTTATTTATAACGAGCCAGACTTCTCAAAACTTGTGCAACAATCCCATTGTGAGTTCGCGTTCGAAACACATTGCAATAAAAGAACATTTTATTAGAGAAGCAGTTCAACCAGGAGATGTAAAAATAGTGTATAAACCTTCAAGTGATATGGATGCTGACATTCTCACCAAACCATTGACTAAATCAAAGTTTATTAAATTTAGAGAAGGTCTGGCAGTTAATAATTAATAGCGTACTTATTGTGCGGGGCAGTGTTGTATATGACCCTTTTAAGTACATCACTAATGAAATTACGTTCACGTACGAATCTTTTTATATTTTTATGTTTGAATGTTATAACGATGATTATTAAGTTAGTATGAATGCATGAATCCATTTTGTCAAAAGTGTAGGAAAATACAGAAAATAAAATAGTTCATGTAGTTTCATATGTATTGTGTTTTCTGTGACATAATTAAAATAAAACAACAGTCTTTAGTCTACTCTACTCTATGTGTTGAAGTACTCCAGCTTCTATTCTTCTGTTGGATTTGTTGACGTGTTCAACTTCACTCGAAACATACGAAGCGATTAAACACAAACTTAAATTTAGGTAGAAAATATTCACACACTACGCATAATCGAGCGAGACTAGGCGAAGCAAGACAATAGAAGAGAGATTAGTTTGTGTTTTAAAGCTGTTTTGATCCAAAGTTAGATGCAATAGACATCGAAAAATTAAAATATTGATAATTACATGCCTCACAGAAACTGCCAATCTTTCAGTTGGAATAATAGCCATACGGTAATCAGTGTTTCGCCTTTGCAACCGATTTTGTATTTTTGTAAAAATGTAACTGAAAGTATTTTTGCTCATATGAAAATAACCGAGAAATCTTCCTGAGTCCCCTTGTAATTGTGACAGTAAATGATTAAATTTTTCGTACTTTAATCTCACCAACTTAATTTAGTGTTCAATAAAGGTTTGGTAATTAATAGGTTCTTTAATAATAATATCAAAACTGTAACATCCATTTTCAAAATTGCTCGCAAGCTGAACAACGATTTGTATTTGAGCACTCCCGCACCACTCTGACTCGCTATGTCTCACACGAATCGGCGTTGTATGTGAACGTACACTTGTTATAATTAAAGAGCGGATAGTAAGGCAAGAAAAAATACCAAAAAAAGTGGCATAAAAGGCATATTAAATCTGACAAAAAAGGCAATAAAAAAGGCACAAATATCTATTAAAATTTACAGTTTATTTTTTGTTTTACAATGTTTATTAAGTGCTATTACTTTCCCAAGCACAAATCAAATATTTTTCAATATTTTGACCAAGAAGCTGTTGCCTTTTATCATTTAAAATATTTTTATAGAAGGAAAAAGTTTGTTCGACATCACAAGATCCCCTTTTTGAATTTCAGTCAGAAAAAGGTCAAAGGAAGGGATTTTTGATGTGACGGAATCTAATTTTTGATTAATTCTTCTTCCTATAGTCCCTGGACATGCTCTTATAATTGCTCTTATTCTTTCGAACGTAGCGAAAGATTCGGTCATTGCGGTTTCGCTTTTTTCTAGCTTCTTTAATTCGTCAGGAATGCCGGAAAAGTGTGTTTTTATAAAAACTAGTCCTCTCTTAACAGCTTCGTCATTAAAAACTTTTTGAGGGAATTGCTGCAGAGGCCGTCTCGTCAAATAATTCAATCACCTGAAGTAAGACAATTCAATTAATGTATAAGACAATGTCAGATTATAGTATGAACGGTACCTCTTTAATTTTTTCAAAATGTGTGGGATAAAAAATGCAAGCAGATAACCAAATTGCCCATTTTGTTATGATAGGTTTCGGTGGAAGTTTAACATTTATAAGTTTTTCTTTATAAGCCCTTACCCGTAATGGTGCTTTCACAAAAACCTGAAACAAGATCCAATAATCAAAAAGAGAATATAATATCTTAGAGATATTTACCTTTTTGGTGGCAGAAATTAACTTGTTTACTATTACAAACTCGTCTCTAATGAATTCACACAACTTATGTATTCCATGTGCTAGACAAGTTAAATGTTTTAAATTCGGATAAAATATTTCTAATGCCTGAGCGGATTTGATCATATAAAGTGCTGCATCAGTCTCGAATAAGAGAACCTTTTTTTTTACGCCATTTGGATACAGAAGTCCTACAAACATAAAATTATATAATTGTAATTAATTATATTAATCGATCATTAAAAAAAACTTACGTAAACAATCATCGACAAAATTTGTAACTGTTTTGTGATTGGTCTGTAGACTTTCTTTGGATGCTAGCAAATGAGCTTTTTCTGGTTCTAGTTCAGACAATTTACCAACTACAAAATTTGCTATATATCGACCTCTGCAATCGCTTGTTTCATCAACCGAAGTCCAAATGTAATGGTCCCCAATGTCATTCCTTATTGTCGGTATTTTCTGTAAAAGGTAAACCAGCATTTTGAAAACTATTATAATTTAATTAAACTGCTTACCGATTGGTTACATATGTCTAAATAATTTTTTCTCAAAGTTGATTCATCTGGAACAACTTGTTCGTTGTATTTTTTGAGGAAATTGCGAAAATTGATATTATCAAATTTTTTAAAAGAAATTGGAGCACCACACCAATGCTTCGCACAAATCTAGAGCAAGAGTTGTTTTTGATGAGCCAGGTTTATTCTGTTGATCTTCTATAACGTTTTTTAACAACGGTTGTTTTATAGTTTTTTTAATATTTTTTAAATGTAAACAACTACCCAAGTGTTGTTTTACATGGTACTTTTTAGTAGCACCGATATAAAATAATACATATACTAGTAATTAAAAGCATTTAAATTAAGATAATACAAACTTACTGATTTTGAACAAACTTGACAAAAAAGGTTCACTCCACTTGTAATAATTTTCAAATTTTGACTTTATTAGGTGGCATTTTTTAAAACTTACTCACAGCACAACAGCAATAGACTATCACAGTGTGACAATATCACAGGTATTTATAACAAACAAAGAATTTTTAGTCATGTGTTTCATTCATTAAAGGAACCAAACGGAGGAATTAAAATTATCTATATTTGTTTGCTTTACTTAGGTACCGAATAGACCTATAAAATATGATTCATTCCGAAATCTTTAAGTTTTTTAAATAGTGTTCTGTTAAGCCTGTCATTGTACATAATCCTAGTATAAATTCTTACAATATTTCTTCTCTATAAGCGGCTTTTGTATTTAATGTTTTCTGGAAACTATTGTTTAACAAATGAAAATCCCTATTGTCATTTATAGGTTCGTGGTAAGACCTTTTGAGCAAAAAATTATAATTATATTATTGTACGTAATTTAAGTGAAATTCTGTAATGCGTTATTGTCATCTACCTATTAAAACACTGTTTACACCAACTTTTCAAAATTTATATGTAAAAAGACAATATAAAATAATACTCTTTAAAAAGGCAAAAAAGACAAAAAGTTACTCAAAAAGGCAAAATAGGCAGACTCCAGGCATTTGCTTGACTGTCCGCTGTTTAGACTCATAACCTATACATCCTGTGAAAAAAATTTTCTGTTTTGTGTTTTTGACACTTCTTTTACTAAATATAGTTCACTTTTTATATTATGTGCAATGGTCTTACATAAATGATTTTATTTTGAGATTGGAGGAACAAATACAGTAAAATATAAAAGACATGGCCCCATTACATCCCACTAAAAATGTACTTCACATAAATGAAAAAGAATCTACATAAAAAGGGTAATAGTTCTACTTAATATAATATTATAATAGTCTACTATTAGTCTAGCGTGAAAATAATGTCTTATATAATTAGTTTTAAGTCTCGGTGAACGGATGTAAATAGAAATAAAAAACACAATCTGTTTGTCTGAAATTGTTATGTTACACTTCAAATACAAATTAAAATTAATAGAGTAATCTAAATAAATTCCAAAAAGCAATTAAAAACATAAAAAATAAGTGGCACGTGTTAAACTATAAAGTTAATCATTATCACACATTTTAACAGAAAACTACAATGCATGTAAAAGAATATTATTTATTATATAAATTTTTTTTAATGCTTATAATGCAAAACTTGTTGAGATTAATTAAACTGATAAAAGACCTGTGTCTAAGTTTTTTCTATAAATAAAAACACGTACACTATGTATACGTAAACATTAAGTAGTACAAACGGATATACTTTAACAAGTAGTATATGCAGACACTTTCGTGCGTAAGGAAGTCAATTTAATTAATCATCAAGGTAAGTGTTGGTTGTACAAGTTTCCTAAATTCGAAGGTATTTTAAACACAGTAAAAAATTGACCCACCAAAGAGTCTACTGGAGACGGATGTTTAAGTAATTTCCGGCGGAAAATATCAGTGTTTGGAACTTATCCGAGATGGTTTTGAACAATGCGTTAATTGTAATACATAATTGACACGTTCAACGACCACAAGTACTTTTCGTTTGTCACGGATTTTAATTTTTGTTTAGAATTGTAAATTAGGCAAGTTTTTGGGGTTATTGGTACTTAGTTACTTAATCGGTTTATTGCAACGTGGTTATTAAATTTCAAATTAGAATAAAATACTTTCTTAGTTTTCTATTTTAACAGTCAAAAAATTTTTCTAGCTTTATAGGTTAAAAAAATCTAATGAGTCTAGAAACTTTCACCGTCAGCAGATCGTCGCCTTATGTATTAGCATGAAGGAAAATACAAGAAAAGTGTATATTCTTTCATTTATGTTTATTTTCAATATAAATAAATTTATTTTGATACAAAATTTGTAGTAATAAAAAACGTATATTTTTTTAATAATCAATTATTTAACGCAAAAAAAAATTTTTTTTATACTTATGCTTTTCTTTATTGTTTTATGAGTGTTAACTGTATAAGCCTAAAACTAAACATTTTCAGCACAAAAAAATAATCAAAATCTAGATAAATGTTGAAAAAAAAGGTGGATACTTACTACTAAAATTTTGACTCAAACTGTATGGTATGTTTTATTAGATTGAGTAAGATTGCATGTAAAAGTATAAAATTATCGATGTTGACTCATTTTAAAATTACTAAATATTTAGAATTGTTAAAACAAGAATTTGAAATAAGGAGATCAAGTTTTTGCACTATTACAATGAGTACACCTGTTAGTTTACAGACGGTCTTTAAATAGTAAAAACCAGTGATCGCTATTAAATATTTTTTTCCTTTGTCTAAATTTCAACGTTTCTACTAAGGCAAGAAACTAAATATGACTGTAACTATATATATACATATATATATATATATACTATATAATTATGTATACAGTTGATAAAACCCAAATGTGAACGTTAAAATTTAATAGCGTAATTTACAGTTTGCATCATAGTCGTTGGTCGCATTATTGTCGTATAAATCTACTTTGTAACACCACTGGCCGAAGCCAAAATTACAGGAATGAAAAACCCCACGATATGAATAGTGTGTTCACAATCGGGTTGCGCCGACTGTGCGTAAGTTGTCTTATTTCTAATTACTCTTTAAACAACGCGAACATCTTACTACATGTGCCAGTGTTGCCATATATCATATCTGGACGTATTACACAGTACATTATTTTTACTTTCCTATAAATTATAGCAATTGCAATTTTTTTTGCAAAAAATTTTTGTTGCAGAATTTTACGTTTTAAGGTGTCCTGAATCAGAAAAACGTATTTTTGACAAAAAAATTGGGTGTCTGTGTGTGTGCGTAGGGTGCGCAACAATTGTGTGGACACACGCCCTACTATAATATGACTTCAGTGGCCTTCTTCACTACTGGGGCCTTACATAGGGCCACACTTTTTCTAACCATTTTTAAACGTATTTACGTGCCCTCCCTACCCATCTATATTTGACACCACTACATGTCCCCACAACTATTGCTGAAATATGGTGTGTAACATAACCAAAACACAACCAACTTTGTGTGGCCTTGATTAGTGCTGCCCTCTACAATGAGTTTGCTCCTTTCGTACTTTGTAAGTGTATATTTCACATTCTTGCGTAAATGTTCAGAAGTGACAACTGACAATGAAGTTTCGTAAGGGAACATACATTGCGATTTGTTGTGAAGAAGGTATGTAATATCATTTATTCTAAATATAGTACATTACACTACAAATGATGAAAGTGCCTGACTTTTCAACGAGCAATACATGATATAATCACAAGCGATGTAACTTATCCTGTAAAATTTCTGATTACTCATTAATCTAGTGAATAGTACCTACCCACCTTTATTTTTTATTTATTGTAATCAGCACAATTATGAGGAACTTTTCGATCGGTTTGAATATTTTGATGACAAAACATAGATATAATAGAATATGATATTCGAGAATATACTTGTAATACGGCCTGACAATATTAACAAAATTTTTATTTTTTTGCTGATAAATAATTTTACGTAAGTATATAAATAATTGAGCCGAAATACATAATCCTTTGACGCTAAAGTAAATCAACTAGCACTTATATAATCCATTTATAGTACTGCCGCTGCACTTTTTACAACTACATCTACTTAAATATTCAAATTCATAACGTCTTTTTACACCTACTTGTGGCAATGACATCACCTTGAATAGCTCACATTAATGCTTATCTGTTCCAGTGTACAACTTTCCTTCACTTAATCCAATTTTTGAATAACTCTTTGTCAATTTCATTAGAATATTAAGTAGCCTTACCGTGTGTATTTTTCAAATTTAGTTTGAAATTTTGTTTTAATGTCCAATTTAAATTGTAGCAACTTAAATTTGGATTTGCAACGTTTTTATCTACCTTCTTAAATGACATTTTCAATAATAGAGATAGATATGTGATGAATTCAAAGTTTCTCAATATTTGTTAATAATAAATAATGCTTTTCGCATGAATTGAATAAATCGTACGCACTCCTTTCGTTTAGTGTTAATCCAGTAGAAATAATGTTTAAAATTAATTATAAAATCGTGTTCCATTTGAAGAGAAAATTATCGTTTATGATTTCATCTTTTATTGTAGAACCCTTTTGGCTTGCGCAATGTAAGCAAGACATTTTAGAATCTTCTGGTACACCACAAAGCATTAAATGGCTTGAAAGAGTGAAAGTGAGCAAGGCGGGAACTATTTATACATTTGGGGCAGATGACAAAATACTAGTGTCCAGTATTATTTGCAAAGTAAATATTGTCCGCTTGAAAAGGTTTCAGTTCCTTCTTACATTAGAGGAAGAAAAAAAAATTCTGGCTGGGGATGACGGTAATGAAACCAATAAATGTAGTACAAGTAATATTAAAGCTAGCAATGTAGAAGAACGTTATAATGAAGTTACTGTTGTTAATAAAAAGAATTTTAAGGAAACAGAGAGTATGTTTAATGGAAAAACGATATCTATCAATGAGGCAGAAAAGAAAACCTTGTGTAGTGCTATAAATGACAGTTATCCCGAGGTATTGGTTGATATAACTAACATGTCAAAGAAAAACGAGTTGTCATATGTGAAAGAGGATCAAATGGAATCTGAAACCACGGTATTCTCGCCCGCTATAAATAAATATAGTATTGAACTTAATACCACAAAAAATAATGTTAAAGAGAACTTGAGACCTTTCCTATCCAATTCTGAAGGTAATATTGAAGAGCATACCATAAACAAAAATTCTGGTACAAACAGGGAAAATACATCACCTTTCACACAAATAACATGCACTCCATTTGATGTAGAAGAGAAAACCAACGAAAAAGAAAACACCAGCTACAGTAAAAATAATATCACCATACTATCTAATATTGTCCTAAAGGAACCAATAACAAACGATCATATGGACGATGATGCATCTATCCAAAGTAATGATGAACCGTATCAATCATCCGGTAGTGAATACGTGCCTTCCTCATATTCCTCTTCTCATGAAGGTGATGAAGATGATTACGCAAATTTACGCAAAGAGTTGATACTTGCTAATTCTACATTGTGTGACGAGCCTTCAACAAAAATGTTATCAAACTTACCGGTTTCTCCTTTAGAGTTTGCGTGCCAATTACAAGAGGTCCCTAAATCGATGAAGTCTCCTGTGTTTCCGCTTCAAATCTGTGATAAGTTCCAAATTCCTGACACTAGTAGTGATAGCGAAATAGAGACAACTGCTTACGTTAATCGTGCAAAAAAGACCATCTCTGGAAGTCGTGTTTATGATAAAAGACATGCTTGTTACTTCTGTGACAAATTGATCGGCAAAGTTACGAGGCACTTAGAGTTGGTACATTTTAAAGAAATTGAAGTTGCGAAACTATTAGCTATGGATAAAAACTCTGAAAGACGAAAAGAGGGGTTTTTATGTTTGCTTAGAGCCGGCGACTATTACCATAATTGCCAAATACTGGCAATGAAAAAGGGTGAACTTATTTTAAGCAGGCGCCCTTCTTCAAAAGGCAGATCAAGAGGGTTATCAAATTATGGTCCTTGCCCAAACTGCCTAGGGTTCTTTTTGCTAACAACGTTATGGCGCCACGTTAAAAATAGTTGCCCCAATAAAAAAAATATCTCCGATAACACTTCCCGTAGGGACGTGAGAGGTGAAAGTTACGCACTTTTGTCCAGTTGGTCGGAAACCAATACATCAGTAGAATTTCAAAAAGATATACTATCAACGTTAAAACATGATGATGTTGGTATAGTTTGTAGAGAAGATCAATTAATTATTAAATTAGGAGCTCTATTATTTGAAAAATTTAGTGTCCAACAACACGATTTCATTCGTCAAACAATGCGTCAGTTAGCGAGGCTAATCATTCAAGTTCGATCCACTTCAAGTTTAACAAATTTAGAGCAAATTCTACTACCTAAGAATTTTGATATTATTGTGAAAAGTGTGAAACAATTATGCGTTTCCACAATAAATGCTGAAAAGTTTCATAATTATGAAATTCCCTCTTTGGCACTTAAATTGGGCCACAGTTTACGTAAATGTGCTCAAATAAGTAGAGGAGTTGCATTACGTACGGGCGATCTACGAAGAGATCGTGAAATGCAAGGTTTTTTAGAAGTCATGAATCTTGAATGGAAAAAACAAAGTTTCATCCAATGCGTTAAAAACTTTACGCCATCGTAAATTTAATTGTACACAATTACTGCCAATCACCCAAGATATCGTTACCCTTAACTCATATTTGGATACATTTATTCAAGAAATGACCAAAAAAATTCAACTTAATGTGCAACAAAACTGGCCAAAGTTAACTGCAGCAACTTTATCCCGAATAATTCTTTTCAATAAACGACGATCTGGGGAAGCATCTCGTATGACTTTGAACCATTATGCTTGTCGACCGAATTGGAATGAACAGGTTACATCGGAATTGAAAAACTCATTGACACCATTGGAACAAACTTTAGCGAATCGTTTAACAATTGTTGAAGTTCCAGGAAAATCAATAAAAAATTTTAAAGTCCCCATCTTAATTACTACCGATTTAAAGATTGCTATAGACAAATTAATAGAAACTAGAACATTAGCTAATATTAATCCAAAAAATAACTACATATTTGCTAGAGGAAGTATGTCCTTGAACCATTTAAGGGGACATGATTGCTTAAAGCAGTTTACAGTAAGTGTGGACCTGAAATCGCCGAATCTCATTACTAGCACAAAGCTACGAAAATATATTGCAACTGTTGTACAGATCTTTAATTTAAAAGAAACTGAGACTGATTGGCTAGCTAGGCATTTGGGCCATGATATTCGTATTCATCGTGATTTCTACCGACTACACGAATCTGCTGTGGAATTGACCAAGGTCAGCAGGCTGTTGATTGCAGTGGATAAGGGAAAAGCTGCAAACTTTTCCGGAAAATCATTAGAAGATATTAATATCGATGGTAAGTAAATAATATTATGATGTCTTACGAGTACATCTACATCTATATTTTATATTAGAGTTGCCAGATGTCGATGACAGCGACGGCAGTGAAACATACAAGGAAGTGGAAGGAAACGAAGGATATGGAAGTGGTTCAGATGGAGGTGAGGTGTTAAACCAAAAAGAAGATATTTGTGATACAATTGAGACTTCAAGTACTAAATCTGACAAGAGGAATACTAAGAAAGTGGCCCAAAGGGGATCTAAACAGAAAATTAAACAGGGCAAGACAGGTAAATTTTATACGATTAGGTACCTACATAATTATGAATACAAGTGCTTACCACATTTTTAGATATCAACAAAAAGATTACAATTCGCAAACCGTGGGGAGCCACTGAAAAGGAATCAGTATTACAATTCTTTAGCAAAAATATTAAAGCTGGCACAATACCAACAAAACAAGAAGGGGAAGATTGTAAAAGAGCATTTCCAGAAATTCTGCAAAATAGGTCCTGGAAGGACATAAAATATCAGGTGTACAATCATATAAATGCCATTAAAAGGAAGAGAAGAGAAAATGTTCCCAATTTAAAATAAAGAGATTGCAATTTCTCAATATTCACTTATATGTTGTAATAGCTTTCATATAAAATTAACAAGTAAATCAATCGTTGTCATACTGAAACATTTTTTTAATATATTTTTTCCTTCTTACAATAACATGTTTATTCCGAAATAACCCGAATCAGGCACTGATCTAATAATTTCGCCATATCAATATTCAATATACATTTTGTTACTGAACTTTGCGCTCACCTAGTACCTACCTAAAGCTTCTTCATTAGATTTTTGAGACTATAATTCTAAAAAGGTAGTACTACATTTCCAATTTCATTCTGAACTATGCCGCCGTCACACTACAGCTGCTGCTACTTCTGTTAGCTTGTTTTGATTCTATAATAGCAAATTAAATAAACAAATTATAAAGTTTGTGTCCCGAGGGCCTTTGGTCCGAGGGACAGCAATTCCCCGAGGTAATTGAGACTCATTAATTCCCGTGATACATACATAATTTTATTTCTGATAGATTTTAATAAAATTTTGTTTATTTTAAAAATATTGAATCGAGTATCGTTGATTATAGTTTTGGATGTTGCTAGGTTGCTAGGTTACGACGAAATTATAGCAAGGTGTTTAAGACCCTCCTTATTGATATCGTAACTATGATGTTATAAGCTTATAATAACACTATCAGAAATAAAAAAATTAATATTGAAATACCTATGGTGCGTAAACCAATTTTACACACGGTACGTAACTTGCAATTACAATGGAAATTTCCATTCAATGTAAGTGATTGTGTGAGGCCACACATTATATCCATCCAGACGACAGTATATAGGTGTAGTAGTGGGGTCTGGCCACATATGTATGTTTTATCCACAACTTCCGAGATATGGAGTGTATGGGCATGACGTTAATACCAAATAAAGCAGGAAATAACATATACTCATTCTTTCCTCGTTACTTGAAGGACCCCACTTTTAGGTGAAATACTGGTGTCCACAGAAAGATTGGAAGGCCTGTATGTGTGTGTCTGTGTGTGTGTGTGTCTGTGTGTGTAACGATGTACCCACGCTAACTCTCGAACTAAAAGTTCTAGTAACTTGAAATTTGGTATTTTCATATTCTCTCGGTTCTATCAAAACATGTCTGATAAAGAAACCGGAAGTGGGTGTATCCGCCAACAGTTTTTCTTATATAATTTTGTACGTATGTAAATTATTCGAATTGTTTTTACAGTTTCTTATAGAGATAATTCTTCTTGTCAATTTATTCAAATAAAAAAACTTTCTAACAGTAACAGTTTATTAGATATGTGATTTAAAATTTAAAGTGAATTCCATATATATTCTAAGTTCGAATCCTGCCTGCGACGATTTTTTTAGAAAAAAATTCCTTATCTTGAAGGAAAAGCAAGATACTAGTGATAGGAATTCTGGTTCTTTTTTATGAACTATTTCACCTGGTCTCGTTCAAGAAACTGAACCAGTACAATGTAATAGTTCTTTAGGACATTTACGACAACGTACCGAGGGATGCATAAAACAGAGTTTGTGGTGCAGATTTGCATCTAATAAATTAAAAACTGAAACGCCATTTCAAATTCGCAATCTTATTGAAAATTGTTGTAATCTTAATTAGTTAAAAAGTTTCAATTAAACGGGAAAACCGATTTTTTAATCCCTTGTGTAGGCACCTTTCAAAGAATAATAATTAACAACTACAAAACATAATAAAACAGTTATATGAACACTAACTTAATAATATCGATTACGCAAGGTACAAACAAATTTAGGTTAAACACAATAATCATCGTCATCAAAGTAACGAATATCAAAAACGTAATAATTAATCGACATGAATACTGTGGGAAAAGACCTTGTAGTCATTTCAGTCTGGAAGAGAAAAGTAAATTATGTGATGACTAATACAAGATTTGCAAGGAACAAATGTACTAAAGTACTAGTTCACTTTATAATAGAAAACTAGTACATTTAGTACATTAGCATGACTTATTCTACAACTTACATGATAATTTAACCTACTACATAATCATTTAGATAACCAGGATAAATTCTCAATCTATCTGGTCTTACATTGTTTACAGGTTCTTCTACAATTCCAAAATGTTGATCTACAACTTTCGTATACTGATTATTATCAATAGAATCAAAGTCATAGTCATCAAAAATATATTTAGTCTCATTCTGTGTATCATAGATAAGTGTTGTTTTGTTTAAGAATTTCCTGTTTCGTCTGTATCTTTTACCATAAGTATCTAAAATATAGAACCTATTTGGAAAAATTCTACCATTTTACTTTTCTTCCACTTATTTATTGTATCATAACCTTATGATTAGTCGTCAATTCAGATAATTTCTTTGAATTTTTATTGTAATATTTAGCTTGAATATTTTGCGTTTCTTCTAATTTACTTTGTACCAATTCTTTATTAATAATTATCGGTTTTAAATTTTCAGTAACACAAGGCAATTTTATTTTTACTATTCGACTGAGCAGTAGCCGTGCAGGAGAATATCCAATTTTTGGTAATGGCGTATTTCTATAGCTCATTAAAAATAAAGAGTTTTTATTTTTTTAACATTTTTTTTACTATTTTAACAGTACGTTTTGCCACCAAGCTGTTGGATTGATGATAATGAGGACTACAAAAACTATGTATAAAATTCCATATTCTAGCAAATTTGTTTGAATTTATTGCTATTAAATGGATGATTGTCTGAATAAAATGTATCTGGAATACCAAATGTTGCAAAAATGGATTTTAGTACCTACTTTAATAGTTTCATCAGCAGTTTTATTATTTATCTGCTTCGATCCAATTTGAATAGTAATCTACAACTACTAAATAACATTTATTATATTCACAGATATCGCTAGTTATTGTTTGCCATTGCCTCGATGGTATTTTACGGTTGATTAGAAGTTCTTGGCATGCAATACTATCATTTACAAAACTTTTTATTTCAGCTGACATTTTAAGCCAATATAATAATTGCCTAGCACTTAATTTTGACTTTTCAATTCCTGGATGTCCTTTATGCACTAATTTTAACATTTCTAATTTTAGTTGATCTGGTACGACTAACTTATTATTTAAAAATACTAACTCACCACTACTAATCAAATCAACTTTTAATTTATAGCAATGTTTCAATTCTGTTTAGTTTTAGTATTCTGTCCAATTTCTGTTGAGAAATTCTATGACTTTTGACAAAATCATCTTTATATGCTTTTATAAAAACTAGTTTTTTTTGCTTCAGTAATTGGTAAATATTTTGATATGCCATGTACAACATATTCTAATTCAGCATCATCTTCTACAGAAGTATCTATGTATATATGATCTTAACAATGCATCAGCTATATACATTTGTTTACCTTTTACATATATTATACTTAGATTGTATTTTAATAACCTTAACAGCATTCTTTGCAAGCAAGCTGATACCATATCAAGATTTTTACGTGCTATAGGTATTAACGGTTTGTGATCTGACTGTACAATGACTTTATAACCATAAATATAATTATGAAATTTGTCACACGAAAATATGATGGTAGTTAACGCTTTCTCAATATGTGCATAGTTTAATTCAGATTTAGATAATGCTCTAGAACAGCGTTTCTCAAACTTTTTTTAGGCGACTAATTAATCCACTAAATAAACTTTATAGAAACTTTTAATTTTAAGAAAATACATAATAGATAAATTTTAGATAAAATTAATAAAAACAATTTTGAAAAACGATCTTGATTGTTAATTACTATAAGTGTTGGTATGTTAGTGTAATGTGTTATATTGAGACTTATTTGCGCAAAAATCTTTAACGTTTGGTTATAGAAGAGAGCTGGAGCCTCGTATCATGTTCTGCATCCAAGCGATTTCGATACTTGATTTAGTGGCCACGTACTAGGAAACGCAGTTTTGCTATGCGCTGACAAATGGAAAAAGAACAGAAATAACTTTTCTTGACAACTGTAGATACTTTTGTTTAAGGCTATGCTAATATTCTTTTTGAAAGCATTGGGTCACAGAAATACATAGGGGTGTAACATGCTTAATAATTTCATTTGATCGTTCTTTAGGTAGCTCCACTGTTTCTAACTCTTGACTAAATTCTTTTAATGTTGGAAATGTCAAATTCTCCATTTCTTAGGCTACTAAGCCAAAATTCTGTAATTATTTTTGTAGACAGAGATGAACTTCCTTTAATTTAAAAAATATTTTTGTTAAATATGCAATTCTGCATAACCGCATTATATCACTTCTTCTCGCAACTCAAACAATTTAAGTAAAACTTTATCGTTAAATAACAATCGTAGTTGTGAGTGAAATAGTAAAGAGTAGGTTACCCATATCATCACACAATATTTGAAATAACCGGATATTTAAAAGTCGAGACTTTTTTAAGTTTACTATTTCCACTGACTTAAATTTTTGATAGCAAATGCTTGGCGGTGAAATATGAAGTGGCTACTGCTATAATTTTTAGCAATCTTTTTGATCTTTACAACAGCGTTTTTGCTCCATGAGTGTAAACATCGATGCAATAGCCCCATGGTAATCCATTATTGCAAAAATAGTTAACAAGATCCAGCCTTGTGGTATTACTTTCTAACGGCTTAAAAATAAGTAGATGAAGAGGCTATAGCATGTTCGCATTGATACCGTACAAATTCTAACAATACTGCTAGCCCTGCTGCATGAGTGGATTGGTCTGTTTGTAGAGAAAACTCACAAGACTTTAGACAAGAAGATACCTCAGATTTGATCTTATCTGAGAAGGCTGTTATGCGGAGATATATTGTATTATTCGAAAGTGGCCTCATGGATAGTTGTTTCGTCAAACATTTTTTGGTATTATGTGAGCTTCTTCAGTCATTGCAATTTTGTACGAAACAATGTAGGAAGCTTCGGTAGCATTTTCGTTAACAGTATGTGGTGCTTGAAGCATAAACGGTTTTGTTCTTAAAAGCACCTCGCGTTTTTGCGTAAAAAATACTGCCGTTTTATTTTTATATTCGGGATGCAAAGATTGGAAATAACAAAGCATTTTTACAGGGTACAAAAAACTATTGGTAAAATTTTATTGCACAAAACACGCTGAGGACAATTATCAGCATCCATAAATGAAAAATCTGTGTAACTTTCGTCATACTTTCTGTTTTTTGTATCTCATATGAGATTTATTTAAATACGATTGACTGGCGTACTAAAGAACGCTTATTACTACTTTCTGGTATAACTAAGTGGTATTCTTCTGAACATTCTGGAAAATCTAATAATAATATGCAATAAAAAAAAAGAAAGGTATTGTATCTGAATTAGCAGGCCTAGTTTAATTCTATACCTTGTGAACTCTTTGATGTTGATGTATGTGTTTTTTTTTATCTGGTTCTTAGAGATTATTTGACCTATAAATGTTACTTCTGATCATTTATACTGAAACTTATCAACATTTAACTTAATATTATACTTTGATGTACGATCTAACACAGTTTTCAAAGTTTCACCATGCTCCTGTTTATTTACTCTCGCTACTATAATGTCATCAAAATAAACATCAACTCCGGGGATATTCCCAAATAACTTATAATTTGTTTTTTAAAAGATTTCTGAGGCTGACGATATACCAAAAGCTAATCTATCAAATTTTCAAAAGGAGTGCTTAATGAACATAAATGTTAATCAAAATATTAAATTTGTGTTTATTTGTTGGTCGTACTAGGCTCGCTTAGCGCAATTAAAAGTTAAAATCTTTTTGAATCAAATTGAATTTAATTCTTCGTAAGAAAATGTTTACCGATAAAAATACCCAAACTACTTAAAAAATTGATAACTTATTTATAGAGAAAACACATATTTTATTATTAGCTATCATAAAAAAAAGTTGCTAACTGAAATATATAACATATAACTAATAATGCGTATAACCCCCTTGTTAATATATTCTTGAATTGCATCAACAACCTGAGCGCGAATAAAATTTGTTGGTTTTGAATTAATTGCATGACTCTAACCTAAACGTTGATATTAAAATCGATATTTTTTGCCGGCCATGGCAGGACGCGCAGGTTGTTTTTTTGAATCGAAGACTGCGCGATCGTTGATGGTGATAATAATAAAATAGTACATTACACACCGAGGCGGAAAGTATACTATTCCTGTCGAGAGAATTATAGTTTACCGAGAGGCGTAGCCTCGAAGTGAACTAGTTCTCGAGACAAGAATGGAATACTTTTGCTAAGGTTTGTATACTATTTTATTCACAATCAGCCATTAAATAAAATAAATAACTTTAAACTAATAAAAAATGAATAAAAGCTACCTTCAAAATATTACCATTTTTCAGTAAAAAAATTAGTAGGAACTTGTATTCACATTTTATTAAATTAGTTAAAACAAAACACACACAAAATTACAATTTGCTTAATTTTCTTAACAGCACAAAAATTAACTCTTAATTTTTTACCTGAGAAAAATAAAGCACGGTAGTAGTGATTATCGCAACTAGTACTTTAAAAAGACTGTTCAAAATTACACTTCTGAGACCGTTCTACTGGCTTATTTTGGCGACGTAGCAAAGATTAAAAAATCATCCCCCATGTGGTCTTTATATTCAATGTTAAAGAGTACTCTTAACTTGAAAGACACATCAGCAACATTGCTTGCAAATAGTGGTGGAGACATAATTAATTTAAAGAAATTGGGAGGATGGAGGTCCAGCACGGTCGCTGAAAGTTATGTGGGTAGTTCATTAGACGGACAACTCAAAATTGCAAGCATGCTTTCTACTGAAGATACTGCAAGCGTGTAAAATATTGTATACTAGCGGTTATACTTTACACACATACGATTCACAGATGCTCTCAAAACATCCAACATCGTAGCGATTTACAGACGGTACCATCTCGCTTTAATTCTGCAATAATATGCGCTTTTAAATCTAAAGTAATGTGAAAAGGCATCTTCAATAATAATATGTCATCAATTCTCTAAGCAGTTTGGGTATTTTTATCGGTAGTAATCATTGTCTTACGAAAAATTAGATTCAATTTCATTTAAAAAGATTTTAACTCTTATTTTTGCCGAGGAAGCTTAGTAGGTCCAGCAAATGAATAAAATGTAATATTTTCTTTGAAAAATACAGTTTGACTTAATGGTTTCTACAGTTCTTTTATAACGGCATTTGCTTATTACATACCAACAAATTATTGAATTTGCTTTGCTAAAAACGCGCATGTCGGACGTTTTTATATTGTTTAAGGAAATAACCTGCGCGTCCTGCCATGGCCGGCAAAAATTTTAACATACTTAAAAACGTTTGGTTTAAAGTCATGCAGTTAATTCAAAACCAACAAGAGCTAAATTTCATACGTCAACACCGTGCTTTGTTTGTTGATAGAATTCAAGGTGCGTGGGATGCCATAAAAGAAGATTTTATTGAGACATTGGTAGCATCAATACCCACACGATTACAAGAATATATTGACAACCAGGGGGGTTATACGCATTATTAATTATATATGATATATTTTTGTTAGTAACTTTTTTTGATTATAGTTATATTCAGTATTTTACATTAATAAAATATATGTTTGTTCTATTTTATCTAAATAAGTCGTCAATTTTCTAAGCGTTTGGGGATTTTTATCGGTAATCGTTTTCTATAGATTCCATTTTATTTAAGGCCTCTTATTTGCGTCAAACCAAGACTTATAGGACCGACAAATAAATGAAATTTTAATATTTTGATTAACAAATACAATTTGACCTAATGGTTTCCAGAATTCTTCAACAACGGCATTTGCTCATTACTTATCAAAAAATTATAGAAAATATTTTGCTAATATTAATTCTATCAGCTTATTTCAATTAAATTAAATTAAAACGGGCAAGCCGGGCGTCTTTATATAATTTAAAGAACTATAATTGCTTTTGTAAATTAGAATTATCTAATGTGGTAACACCAGTATTCTTTATGTAAAGGTATTCAGAGAAATTTTACGATCAAAACAAAAACTTACCTTTCACTTATAAAAAGATAGTACTGTTTATTTGAAATTTATTGCCAATTTCTAATAAATGATTTTTAAAGCGTTTATTTACATAAATATGTATATGCGAAACGCCTACATCATAAACGATACAAAAATTAACAATTAATGGCACATTACAAGGTAACCATTATTTACAAATTTTGTTTTTAACAAAATTAGTTTTTTTGTGCTTTTATTTCAACGTTCTCGGTTACAGGTATTGACACCTGCTGCGTTGAATAGGACCATTTACAAGGAAACGGGCGATTCTTACGGCCAATCCCCGTTTACACCATTAAAACTTTTGTTCGGTACAAAAAGTTTGTATCAATGCACAATTCAAGTGTATTTTTTTTCTACTTTATTGCGTGAGTAGTGTTGATATTTATCTATCTTATAAAATTATTTTAATATTTAATAACTTTTTTAGTTTTTTCTAAAATGTCGAGAATGTCGAACGAGATAGAGAATTTCTGTATTGGTAATCACAATCTCGTATTATTCTCGAATTTTCTTTATGCATATCGTCTCAATCTCGATTTTCGAGACAAGAATTAATTCGAGATACTAGATTGTGTTGTTTACATCTAAAAACGACTGCTAACAACTCGTTTTTCACATTTGCTTTGACGTTGTTTACCTTATAATGTTTATACGTTGTGGTTTCACCCCGCGGGTTATTCAAAACTTGTTTGAATTATGCTGGTATAAAATCAACGTTTCCATCTTTATAGCCATTTACATACTATTATTCATACATAGTAACTTTATACTATGAGATGGCGTTACCATCAAATTTCAGTAACTTGTTTCTTTAACGTAACCCCATAGATGAAAGTCAATTTTGCACAAGTTAAGTGATCGTGGAGCCAATTCAATTGAACCGCTTTTTCCAATCTACTTTTGTAGAAGTGTAGCATTAAGATCATGATGGATAGGACCAGTGTAGTAAACAGGAGCACCATCATGGAAATACCACATCCTTTCTAGAATATACCGTAGAATAATTTTAGGTAATCGAGGTAACTGAATTTGCAATAATTCCAAATAAGTTTGGCTACTTACAGTACTATAAAAAAGTGAGATCCTATTACATAATTTTCTATAATGCCACCTGATACATTTAAAGACCACCTAAAATCAGCATCTAAATTTATAGTTTGTACTGTCTGTTCAGTAGCTGCAGTTATGCTTATGTACATTTAGCAAAAAAGAAACTTTATCAGAAAATACAATATTATGGATCAAATTTGGATAAGCACTTATTCGATGCATAATTTCTTCAAAGAATTCTAATCTTTTGTCGAAGCATTCTTCATTTAAGTCTTACAAGTGTACTTTATAAGGATAAAATCTTTAACGCTTCGTGAATCTGCGGACGGAAGACTTAGATATATCTTGGTTTACTGCTAGATGCTGTACCAAAGTCTTTGGCGTATTAATAACATTTAACCTAACATTTACAGAATTTTAATCGTTTGTTGCTATTTTTGGACAGCCAGATTCTTTACAGTACCCGTTTCCGTAAAACGCTGAATTGTTTTAGTAACCGTAGATTTGGCGATTGGGTTGCGGTCAGGATACGTCGCATTAAACAAAACCCGTACTTCTGCATGACTGTGTCTTTTATCACCGTATCCTATCATTATGAAGATTTCTATACGTTTTTTTTTTCTATAAGATGCTCCATAATTTAACACTTCGGACACAGTTTTAAGCTTTTGACTTTCGTTAAACAACATAAATTAATCGTTATTTTCAGCGCTCACAAAATTTTTAGTTATCAAGTTAATACCTACTTCAGATCTTTAATTTCCAATAGCAATATCTTTAGAGATAACTTTCACTGAATTATACTTGAAAATACCTTTCAAAAGGTATGCTTTTTGACCCCCTTACTATTTAAGAAAAAAACAACATGTTTGCAGCTTCCGTTCTTATCAATTAAAAATATAACAAAACAGCATTTAATATTGTATAATTTCAGTTCAATTTCTAGCGCAATGTTCGGATTTTTTTACTGCATTACTAAACAAATTGAATTTATTTTCATCCATAACTTTATTTACACCATTATTCTGTTTCACATTGAGCAAAATCACTAATTAGTTTAAGGTTCGCATTACTTTTGTTATTTGTAATAATTTTTGTTTAATTAATGGACCTGATTCATTTAAATTACTTTGATTTTTATAATTTTTAGATACTATAATTTTATTGATTTTATGATTCTATGCCAAGTTCTTGTAAATCATATTTTGTAAATTGTTGCAAAGCGGTTGGCTAAAATATAAGCTATTAAACCAAAATAACGAAATATATTCAACGTACTATAGAAAAAACGTTTTTGGATTGATGCGTAGTTCTTTGAGCGCAAACTAATTTATTTGAGTAGAATAAAAGTGACATTTTAAAAGCCCCGATGTCCTTCACGTTATTGATTATTCCGCATGAAGACTAGAACAGTAATTTAATGAACCACTTATTATACAATTATCAAAAATTAAATAGATTATATCTCTTATTAAATAAAATAAATAAATGACAATTTTTGATGTTTAACAGTTTTAATTAAATTTAATATATCAGTTAACGTTTATTTAATTTTATATCGTTTTTGTTAATTAAAAAATCATGTGTTAAAAATGTTGAGATAAAATGTTTAGATAATTTTATGCTTGAGTTTATGTATTTTTTTAATAAAGCTAATATTGCAGCTAAATATACGTAAAAGTCAAACACAAGTTCGTACAAAACACAGATACGCACGTGCAGATATTTTAGATACACTTAAAAATAAGCACAAAATTTCTGTAATTAATAGTAACGTAAAATAATTATGGTTTGTGTAATGCTTATTATTAAAATATTTAAAAGCTTATAAATGCAACTCTTTATTTTTTTAAATTTTGGTACAAATCTTTAGAATAGACATCTTGTTTTCTTTACTTAACATTTTAGATTTAATTGTAATACATAAATTATGCATTTATACACAAAAAAAAGATTTGGTTCAATTGTTTCCCAACATTTTACTATACCAACATTAGAAAATAGAATTTGATCGAACATTACTACATGTTTGTTTATGTTTACACATTTTGTTATATTTTGTAATTTATGTTTGATATTTTTAGACATTGATATTGGCAATGGACATATTTTAGACATGTTAATATAATTTAACAAGGAAAAACAATTGTATTGATAACTAGAATGATTTTTGCAGCTAATCATTATATTGCTAACACAAAAGTACAACAAAATGATTGTAAGCAGAATTAATTTAAATACCAACAAACTAGACTATTTTAAATGGCATTTCGTTCTAAAACAACAAAAAAATTGCACTTTTATGTACAAAGTAATTTAAGTAAACTAAGTTTTAAATACAGTAGCAATTTTTTCGTATAGTGAAATAAAAACTTGGCCAGATTTTAAAAGCCATTGGAAATAAGTTTTTTTGGTTAAATTTTTTTTACACTAAATAATTTACTCGTTTTTTCTATGTAAAAAGTTTTTTTTAACCAAATACTTTTTCTATAAAGTGTTGTACTTCAGAATATTGTTTTTACAAATTTATAAAAAAAATTCTGGTCTTGCCAATCTATGTGCACAAATATGAAAAAAAGGGACAAGCAGATTCCTCGATGCTAACTTACACTGTCTGAGTACATGGCTTTTAACTTCGGCGTGTTGTATTACGTTTTTATACCTGGCAAGGTATCTATTGTTTTCGCTAAGTACTAGTTTATTGTCTATCTTGCTTATTTAGAAACCGAATTCGAATTACCACGTTTTATTATGCAATAATATTATAAATTTCGTATATTAAGGATACAAGAAATGCAAGTGCACCTATTCAAATTGGTAAACACCTTACAATAAAACAATAATATTTAATATTTTAATAATCAAAGTTTACTTTTAAAGTAATGGATTGGATTATTTATAAATAAAATTTACAAACGTCATCAAGCAGGGTTATTAATTTTTAATAAGAAAAGTATTATGCGTTATTTATACAATAATATTTATCATTTAAGAATTTATTTTATTCTCACTGTTGCATAGAGTATATACTTATTATTCTAATAATAATGTTTTATAATGGATGTCACTAGAAATAACAGAAAATATACTTCAACTTAATTAAGTTTTTATCAAATAATGATTTTTTTAGTTATGTAGTAGTTAATAGGAAATAAATAATTACAAAAACTATAATTTATTAATGGTTATATCTACCTTCACTTTCAAATAGAAATTTTGAATTGTGATTTATCACCAAACTTTTTTATATGCGCGGAAATCAAAAACGATATTTTTTTTATTTTTGTTTAGAGTTAGATTATAACAAATTTTTTATTACTTTTCGAGCAGGTTTTACACATTTATTATGATTGCAAAATTAATTCTAACAAATAAAAGATTAAACGTCCAGTTATTTATTGTTATAAACTACTAGATATACTTGTAGATTTAATAAAATAGAAACTAATATAGTTGTTTACTTTTAGTTTTTATATTATATAAAGTGAAAAATAAAATATTATATGTCCCACGTTACTGATCCAGAGGCCCTCAGTCTATATCCGGTTGCTCTTCTGATATTATCTTTGTAATAACGCCTTTGGTGCATAAATAGCTAATAGGATAGTGTTTTGGCTATATAAAATTCATTTTTTTATATGTATAAAAAAATTTAGATTAGAAACTTTTCTGGTTTTAATTACATTATGTATATGCTTACCATCCTATCAATTTATTGCAAATGTCGAGTGTATGAAACGCAAAGAAAGAGCAAAGCCAATATTTTGAAAAATTAGTTTATATTTAATTTTACATGCCGTAGCATAAGCCGTTGTAGTCATTGAATTTATATTTTACTTTTATGGAGTTTCCTATGCAATCTGTCTTTTTTTTACAAAACAATAAACATATTTATTAAAGTACAAAGTGACGTAAAGAAATGTATTCTATTGGGCATACATAACATACATATATATATATAGTACCGTTTGTGTTTAATTTATCCGAATCTAAGGAATTGTAAGTAGCATAAATGGTAGTGATAGTAATAAGTTTGCTTGATGCTTACATTAATTCGAATCAAGTCAAGTTTTTTTGTTTAAGACGTTTACTCTGTTGACGGTTATCTCGTAAGTTAATTGCTAGCACATTTGAGTGTTCTTCTAAGCGTTTAATGTAATAAGCACTGAACTGCACAATCACTTCACTGATTTTTAGCAGATTAAGATCGTTGTAGATGTTGTTGTTAGTGATTAACTACGGAGCGTAGACCATGGTTAGTAAACAAATTGTTAAAGGATTTCTGTGTTGGATTTTGCTGTTGTTTCCCAAAGCTGTATACCATAGGTCCAAACCGGTTTTGATATTGCGGTGAATGCTAATAGTTTATTGTTAAGGTGCTTACGCTTCTTCCAAATATACGGCCACCAAATTAACCCTTTATCAAGGCGAATTCTTAAGTACTTTTTGGTGTCTCTTGTAGAAATGACTTTGTTATTTATGGAGATTGGTAACGGTGCATTGCGACATTTCGTAAAGACGATATGATTAGGTTTAGACTCATTGATTCCGATACGTCACTGTTTGACTCAGTTTTTTATTTCGTTGATATTAATCTGGAGCATATTAGTGGCTTTGATGATATTTGGGTAAACTGCTAAAGTAGCGGTGTCGCCGGCGAATGTAGTTGTGGTTGCAACTATACTAGTGGGCAGGTCCACTTCGTATCTTGTTCTAAAGAATATTTCTTATAAATACGATTTAAGGATACATTGCTTCTGGTAACATTTTCTTTAAGTTATAGTCTTTGATGCCACGCCTTATCGAAGGTTTGTCGGATATCAAGGAATACTACTGCGCAGTAGCTTTTGTTGTCTACAAAAGTTTTGTTGATTGTATCTACTATTCGATGAATTTGTTCGATGGTGGAGCGCGTTGATCTGAAACCGAACTGGTGGTCTGGCATTAAGTTTCGTTCGGTAATAATATCTTGTAACCTTTCAACTAATAGTTCCATTGCACTAGAAAGTATTTTAGTTTAATTGCAGCATTAAAGAGTAATGTTGAAGTATTCAATTTTAGGTAGTTCTTTCATTACCTGAGCAGTGATAATGTCATACCTTGGTATTTTTTGTTATTTAAGTTTTTAAATGCTACTTTAACTTCTGTTAAAGTAATGCGTTTAATACATTCACTAGGTTGTGATGGTTTATTAAAAAAAACAATTATTTCTTCGTCGTCGGTGGTTATGGGTGGGAGTGAGGATTGAAAGATCTCTCTCAGGTACTCAGCAAAAACTTCGACCTTTTCTTTATCAATTTTTGACCAGCTTCTATTAGTTTTATTGATAGGCATAATTTGCTCTTTGGGTTGCTTAAGTTGGTAACAGATTTTTAATAAATTGCTTAAAACCGTTATTTTTTAATTTTGAAAGAAATTTTTTGAGTTGTCTTGTTG
This sequence comes from Aquatica leii, assembly GCA_035610365.1. Lineage (NCBI taxonomy): Eukaryota > Metazoa > Arthropoda > Insecta > Coleoptera > Lampyridae > Aquatica > Aquatica leii. Next base: position 29,520,236 of record CM069433.1, on the reverse strand, counting down.
CCCAGTTATAATTTAGCCAGTCTTGAGGGTATCTTGACCTTTGCCAGATTTTTCTAAAACGTCTTTTTTCCTGAATTTTTTTTCGCATTTATGGGGTTGATTTTGTTTTCTTTTCGTCTTACGAACGGTGTTGTTTTCCAAGCAGCTTCTTGGACAAGTGCAGTGAATTTCTTCACTTCTTCCCCTGGTTCCGTGGTTGTTTTAAGGGATACTCTCAGCTTATAATACATTGATTAAATTTTCAAAGTAATTCCAGTCGGTTTTGTGGTTGCAAAGTTTAGCTGGTTGTTCCTTTGATATTATTTGTGAGTGAATTCTTGCTATTATTGGCGGGTGATCGGAAGCTATATCATAGCTTAAAGCAATGTTCAAATATTCTCGAACAAACCTCTTTGTTACAAAGAAATCGAGGCAGTCAGGAAGTTTACGGGGGTCTGTAGGTCAGTAAGTGGGATTATATGTGGAAATGTGATCTAAGCGTAAACCCTACATAACATTATACAATATTCTTCTTCGACCTGGTGCAGCGATTCTAGAACCCCAACTGGTGTGTTTGGCGTTAAAATCATCCTTAGCCAGGAATCTGTTGCCTAGTCTATTGAAGTAATTTATGAACATTTCCTTGCTAGGTCTGTAGTTAGATAGGCAATAGACTACTGAAATAGTACTTGGTCTGTACCAGTCTATTACTATACTTGCTGTTTGTAGAAAAGGTATATCTAATTAGCTTAGCAAGTAGTGTTTGATGCCTTCTCCTATGACGATTGCAGCACCGGCTCTTGCGCTCTGTTCTGCATCAGGATGAGCAGCGTTTTAGAATATATAGCGCGGAATTTTAAAACACGTGTTAGATGTGAGGTGTGATTCAGATATCAATAGAATGTCTATTTTGTGAAGTGCTAGAAAGGATTGAAGTTCGTGATTTAGAAAGCCGTTGGCATTCTATAAGTAAGCCTTAAATTATTCAGCCATTTTACTTGCTTATTTTTAGAGTTCATAAGGTGTGTTTTAATTCGCCTCGCAGCTGTTTGATTTCAATTGAGGTTGTTGAATTTGATGGTGTGCCTGTGGTTCATGTGAATGTTGACCCATTAACTTTTAGGCATAAAAATGCTTTATTTGAAACTATAGTTTTTGCATTTTTCTGACTGTGTGAGGGCAGTGCTAAGTTTCTTTGCGTTCTGTTTTGAATCATACGTATTCTGTTTCTTGTTGGGAATCGTTTATTAATAATATCCAAGTACACTTGGCATCCTTTACAGTTTGCAAGGTGCGCTCCTCCTCATAGAATACACTTTGTCTGTTTACCATCAGATTTGTTTTTGGTACACTGTCGATAGTCATGCGGCCCTGTGCATTTCACCCAGAGAAATTGTTATGTACATTGATTTTGGATGTGGCCATATTGTTGGCATCTCCTACACTGTAGCATGCCCTGTTTTGTATAAGGTTTCTCAAAACGTACAATGCGGCCTTTAATATTATATATTTCACCGTTGTTTTGTTTTCTTTTCCGGTCTATAAAGAATTTTATCTTGTACAGTCATGATTTGTTTAATTACATGCTCTTGTTCTTTAAGTGCTTGTTTGACATCACAGTGCGATGCGCTGTAGTGTAGATTTCACAGGACGACTTTAAAAGACTTTTCTACTTGCAATTATAAGGATGTCTGACGATATTGTTTTTATCTAGTACAGTTATCTACGCTGTCTGGTTTGATCCTAATTTTATTGTTGAGAGTATTTGATTTGTGCATTCATCCGTTGCTGCTTTTATTAATTGTAATAATGTTGGTAGATTTTTAGTTAAACCGTAAAGGATAAAAAGACGAATTTTTTTCAATTTTATTTGCTTTAGGTGTCTCGGTCTGATAGAGGTTGATAATGATTTCTCGTTTCAATGCTACCCGTGTGGGTTTTTTGGTTTGTCTCTACATTTCCAGTTATGGACTGCTTTCTCTTGTGTTTACTGCGCCCTAGGTAAGATTTTTGAAATTCATCAGATTCAAAAGGCTATTCTTCGTATTCATCACTTTTTTTTTGAGGTAATTGAGGACGCATTAGGTGCATCAAGATATTTGTTGTTTTCGTTGCTGAAACCGGTCTAATTATTTCTACATGAGATGTTTGTGCAGTAATTTCCATTTTGTGACCATAGTAGCAGATTTTACTGTATTGTTTGTTGTTGCGGTTGAGACCAGTATGGTCTTGACTGAATTATTATTTGGTTATTTGCATCATAAACTATTTGATTTGTTTGCATACCTTGAATAGGAATGTTGGCATATGGATTAAACATTATGGTTAAAATGAAAGTTTCTTAAGTAATTAATGAAAAATACGCGACTTGAATTTACAATAAACTGTTTAAATTCACTAATAATTAACCTTAACCAGAAATGAAAAAATAGTTACTGATTAATTTATGGCATGAGTTGTATCAAAATGTTATCAAAACAGAGTTTGGTCTTATTTTGTATTGGTGGTCCAGGTATTAGATTGTGCGTTGTGAGCTAGCTGGCTTTTGTGACCAAAAATTATTAGACGTTATGATATAGACCCACTTCATTTCAACGTACAATGGTAATATGTCTTATTGCATTTTTTTATTGGTAATTATAACATTATTTTATTGAATCTTTACTTTGCAAGTGTGCCACTATTAGAGAGAATTTTTATTGCGCGATATTGAAAAAGCGTTTTCATAATGTTTAATGATTGTAACATAAAAATTCAATTGGATTTATTTCAAAGTTTCAAAAAACAAATATTTGTTTATAATTCCTTTGCGTTCTACTATTGTATCATTTTTTGATCGTTTGAATACGAGCGATATATCTGTTGCGTTTAGCAACATTTAAATTTCTTATATTTTTAATTACAATACCTTCTTGTGTCATGTTTTCTGTCTGTGTCTACTGAAATATATGGTATATAATTATGGTAACGGTAATCGGTTGTTCCTCTTTGCTTCATACTATTAATAGTTTCTGTTTATTTATTCTTCTTTTAGGAGAGGAAATAACACTATTTATATAGCCACGTTTCATGCGATGACTATGTGCACTTCATCATGGTCAATAAGTTTAAAAAAATGGACAGTCTAATTTTATCTTACAAGGACTATATAAAACGTTAAACATAAAGAAACAATGTCAAGTGCTTAAAAATAATAAAATTAAGAAAATAATCACAGCCCAACAAAATAAAATTTTTGTCTTGGCGTCGGAAAAGTAAGAACTGATTTTGAATATTTGTAATGTGCTGATTTCAAAAATACCTGGATTTTTTTCGTAGCAGCTCCAGTTTTTGAGATATGGGCTAATTGGTATTAGTTCTGATAAAACGCAAAAATATTGAAATAGTGATATCTTTAGAGGCCAAAAGTGAAATTTCCTACCTAAATAATTAAAATCTAATGAGCTAGTTTAAGTTACTTGGTATTATTCATTACTGTAAAACCCGACATTCCTATACCTCTAACAAAAGCGTACATTTACCTATTTAGTTTACGTAGCTGAAGTTGTGGTATCATTTGGTGTTGTTCCGTGATAAAACATACATTTAATTAAAACCATGGCATTCAGAAGCAAACGTAGTTGTGTGAATCATCCAGACGTTTTTTGCTATGTATGTGGCGAATACACTTTTAAAGAAAGTAGAAAGCCTATTTCTGATTGTGTGAGAAAAAGTTATCTGGCCTGTTTTGGCGTTCACTTGGGTGATCAGGATAAATCTTGGGCTCCACATTTTGTATGTGAAACATGTATTGAACATCTGCGTCAGTGGACAGTTGGAAAGAGAAAGTGTCTACAGTTTGGAGTACCAATGGTTTGGAGAGAACCAAGAAACCATCACGATGACTGCTATTTTTGTCTCGTGAATATCAAAGGAATAAATCGGAACAATAGACAGAAATGGCCATATCCTGATCTAGATACAACAAAGAGGCCTGTACTGCATAGTAAAGAAATACCCATTCCATCATTCAGCAGTCTGCCTTCGCTCCCGGAAGATGATGCAGAACTACCCACGTTTGATGAAATTCAGTGTATGGAATCAGAAAACGACAGTGATTTTGAAGCAGATTTATCAAGTCTGCAAAGTTTCAATCAACAAGAACTGAAGGATCTCATTAGAAACCTGAATCTTTTAAAGAAATCTTCTGAATTACTTGCTTCCAGATTAAATGAGAAGAATCTACTGCAGCCAGATACCAATATTACATTTCATCGTAAAAGAGATAAGAATCTGCTGCCTTTTTACTCTGAGGAAAATAACCTGGTATTCTGTAACAATATAAGAGGACTCTTACAAAAAATGGGTTTGTCGGAATACACACCAGACGAATGGCGCCTTTTTATAGACAGTTCCAGACGAAGTTTAAAATGTGTGTTTTCACACAATGGTAATAAATATGGCTCAATACCCATTGGTCATTCTACCAGCATGAAGGAGGAATACGAGGCAATATCACTAGTCCTAAAAAAAATTAAGTATGAGAACATCAGTGGGTGATTTGTGTCGACCTAAAAATGGTGAACTTCCTCCTTGGACAGCAAAGTGGATATACAAAATATCCTTGTTTTTTATGTCTTTGGGACAGCAAAGCTAAGGATCAGCACTGGGTTAACAGAAATTGGCCTTTAAGAAATGTTATGACTCAAGGAAAGCAAAATGTAATCAACGAACCTTTGGTTGCAAGAGACAAAATTGTATTTCCACCCTTGCATATCAAGTTGGGGCTTATGAAGCAATTTGTGAAGGCTTTAAATCGCGATGGACTTTGTTTTGGCTACTTGATTCGTAAATTTCCTGGAATTAGCACGGAAAAACTGAAAGCCGGAATATTCGATGGCCCTCAGATAAGGCAGCTTATTAAAGATCCGCAATTTACCGCATCAATGAATGAAATTGAATCTAACGTTTGGTGTTCATTTGTTCAAGTTGTACAAAATTTTCTGGGAAATTATAAGTCAAAAAATTATATAGAATTAGTGGAAAATATGCTTTCAAACTTTAATATACTCGGCTGCAACATGAGCATAAAAGTTCACTACCTCTACAGCCACTTAGATCGGTTTCCAGAAAACCTAGGTGATTTGAGTGAAGAACAGGGGGAAAGATTCCATCAGGACATTGAAACTATGGAAGATCGATATCAAAAAAGATAGGGTACCCACATGATGGCCGACTACTGCTGGAGCCTTCAGTGAGACTACCATGCTAGAAAGTCATATAAAAGGAAATTTATAAATGATATGTAAATATAATTTATAAACTTATTTGTTTATTTTGTGAAATAAATACATTACTGAGGATTTTATGTGTTTTTTTACTAGCACTTAAAGCAGATAGTATTAGGAATAACGTAAAAAGTATAAAAGTTAAAAAACTAGACTATTTCTTTCTAAAAAAGGTCAAAATACAATATCTCAGAAACTAGATCTGATAAACCAAATCTGAAGACAGTTTTGGATTCTGCACCCAAAACTTACTTAAAAACAGTTACAAAAACCCTGGCACCAAAATGTGTGTTGGGCTGTGAGTCATTGAGTTAATTAGACCAAGTCTAAGTAACCGATATCTAGCAAATTCATCTTCTTGTAAAACTTTTTCGATTAAAGCGTGCCAATGTAACGGTTGATTCATACAAATTTTAAGTATTTTGTTGTTTTTGAAGCGTTTCTACTAATGTTATGACAAATCAAACTCATGTTTGTTAAGCCTGTTCTACATTATATACATTTTGCCTCCAAGTTTACATCTAAGTTTTTTTAAACTAAAACTTGTCAAAGAAAAACGTATAATGTGATCCAAGTTTGTATCATAGTTCATGCGCAGCAAAGAAACACATAGTCACACATTTGTTTCTGTTTTTACTACTTGTTTCTGTGACAAGTTCTAGTTTATAGATACTTGGATGTAAACATGGACACAAAAAGTATAATCTTTGCTTTCCTGCCAGCGGTTAAAATTTACATAATAACAATTGAAACATTTTAGAATTGACGTTTAAAGAGTTGTTAAGCATACCTTTTAGTTTTATATTTGTTGGATGATTCCCCAAATATTTGCTAGAAAGAATAAATTTATGTTTTTTATTTGTTTTAATTATTTCACAATTATTTTTGGATTTTATTCGTGTTGTTCAATGAACATGATATTCGTCTTTTTTCACGTTGTTTTTATTTTAATGTCGATTGGTTATTATGGATTAATTATATAAAATAAACAGAACATTTTGTTCTTTTAATGTATTTGTAAGGGCTTTACATTCGCTGTTATCGTTATGGAAGTTGTTTTCAATTGTCAGCTTGAAATTTTTCTAAGTTTTGTATTACGAACCTACAGCGCACAACAAATAATAATTATTGACATTTCATTTTATTCGATTTTTCTAACATTTGTTCTATTTGAAATTGTTGATTCTCAATTTTAAATTGTTTATTACTTTTTTTTTGTGATAATTTGTGTCTATTTTTTCTGCTGACTAACGGTTAATACAAAACATGTTATTTTGTCCTACTACTCTATAATCAAATCAGAAATGTTTTTAAGTTTGCCTTGCAGTACATCTACCAAAAAATAAATTTTTACAAGATACGTATGTTACATAAATATTAAAAAAATCAGTTTGTGCGACGTCATCCGCCAATTTTATGAGTCGTAGAACAAAAATTACTCACTTTTGGTAGAGTTATAGAAATTAACACAATCCAAAAATCTTCTATTTTTGTACAAAATAATTTGAAGTTATATCATATACACTAAACATTCAAGAAAAACTTTTATTTTTACATTTTTATCGTTTCTATATATAGAGGTTAAGTATTTTAATGTTGCTATTTATCTCAAAAATTATAACTAACCAATCTAAAAAACCAATATGATTTTAGATTCCACATAAATATTTATTATAGAAAAATTAAAAGCCATTTGTCGTCGTAGAACTTTTCTAAAAAATTTGTTGGCAACATTTCGAACTGCTAAACGAGTGTGTCAGACGGTTATTAAAAGTTAATTAAAGAATACATTAACGTTAAATTTTTTATACAAATCTTACAGTAACTGTGTTTGCTGTTTACGATTTAGACTATGACCGTCCAATAGTTTTAATCTGTAAATTCAATTAATTTTGAACAATGGTCCACTTAAGTACTCTGTAACGTTGTTAATAATTATAATACTTTTCTGTCCCATTCTCTTATAAGAAGGTTCATAAAATTTAATTAGTTTATAATAACGTATTTTGTATCGAGAAATTTATTTTTACAATTATTTTAGTTAATAAATTACGTAATACATACTTTGTCTTTATTATATAATATTTTAAAATTTTTAATAAAATAATTGTTTAATCTTGAATTAATTTCTTATTTCTAAAGTATAGATAATTTTCTTGGTGGTAAAGTTAAATACCTCGATATTTATATAGGCATATACCAAAATGTTACATTGTCCACCGTACCCCTTGACCACTGTATTTGTGACACAAGACTATAAATAAAATTATCATAATATTTACTGAGCTCCACAACATTGACAATAATAAGATAATGGGTTTCTTATCGAAACGTACACGACTTTGATAAACATTGTGGTAATTGCCTTAAAACTTGTATAATCTTCTTTTTTTTAGTCTTCTCACAGAGGACGTAATTTAAGCGTTCTAGTCGAAATTTACGTGCAACCCGTATATTTGGTTGATGTTTCAATTAAATCATTTAAAGTTTCAGTATATTATAATGTGTTAATATTTTGCTTAAAATTTCTTTTTGCATAAATTTACTGGCAACAGAAGGTTAATACACTAGAAATTAATTTGTATTAGGTGTTGCATTAAAAAAATCGTTTTTTCTTAACGTAATTTTATTTTTGAAAACAATTGTTAACCGTAGTTGTTAATACGTTTTTGTGTAAGCCTTTTCTTTTACAATTTTATTTAAGAAATTATGAAATATACTTTTATATTGTCAAAAACTATTGTAAAGTAAGGTTTTTGTTTTACTGCCTTAGATATATTTTTGAAGTTGAACTTTATCTACGTTTTTTCTTTTTTAAAAATGGATAAACGTTAATTGCACACTTTAAACAATTCACCAGAAAGTATTACTCAAAAGTTGATAATTTTTTCAAAATACTAGGAAAAAGGCAATATTGTATATTGTATAATTGATAATTGTATAAGAATATACATAGAATTTTTTGCAACTGCTAATAAAGCGCCTGAGGGTTTTGACCTCGAATTTTTGCTGCAGTAAATAAATTTATATGGTTAAAATGGAATTTTGTTTTTTATACTATAAATTGCAGTTGACCAAATTTTTTTGTTATTTTAAGTTTTTAATTATTTAAAAAAAATATAAAAAATGAATATTTGAGAATATAAATTTAAATTAAATAATATTTTACCTAAACAGACATAGAAGAACATATTTCAAAGTTACCAGAGTGCAGTAAAGGTCGTAGGGATCCAAAACAGGTAGTAAAACGTGAAGGGAAGAACGGCAGCGGCTGCTGCAATATACAACAAAACGGAATTTTTCTGGCTAATTTAGTTATAAATTTATATATGACATGTGTTTTGTGCATGTTATGTATATTTGATAGTAATGATGACATAGTCATATTGAGTAAAATTGGATCCAATACTATTAAGGCTCGGTTGCATAAAGCGTTGTTAACTTTGACGATGTAGTTAACTACGTGGTCATATCGTTAAGTGTCGCCATTAGTCGTCAAGTACAAAATCAAATATAATGGACAACCAATGACGTAGTTAAAAACGGCATCAGCTAACTCCATAGTTAACTTTGCTTTATGCAACCAGGCATAAGTGTTTCAAAAACATCAACCATAATATATTAACAGAAAATTGGCACAATCAAAAACATAATGATAAAAAAGAAGAGGAGTTTCATATATTAAAAGCGGCTAGCAAAATTAATAGGGACATAAGAGCTGAAACGTACGATTATGAAAAATTACACACCAAGTGACAGCATGCTTGAAGATATTGTTGAATCAGTTACAGAATTTTTAAATTTCTTACTACCAGAAATAATATTAAAATAAAGTTTTATCATCTCTGCATATTACTTTGAGTGTAAAATTTTATAGGAAATTTTAAATATGTGTCATTTTTTAGGCTTCTGTTCTTCATACAAAAAAGCTACAGCAAATAATTTAAAAACAAAAAAGGTTGTTATAGTTTCGGAAGATATTGACATCTTGGTTATATTAACGGCAAAGTCCAACAAAAAATATTTTCTTCGAAAAGTTTAGAAAAATCCCTTCCGAAATGTAAACAGTTAAGTTTGCCAAAATTTTTAAGAAACGTCATGATCTACACGAATCAGCACAAGTATTTCAAAATGACAACTAAAACTCCAACAGTTTATTACAAGCGGGTATAGCATGTATTTTGGATTTATATGGAGCTCCAACTAAAATTAAAGATTTGAAGAACCTTCTACAACAGTTGCAGCATTTGAACACCTGAATAAAATGTACTTGCAAATCCAGATATGGCTAGGAAATGACGTAGATGTTGAAAATTGGGAATGGAAATACTCCAATAACACGTTCATCCTAGTAACAATCAATCACTTACCAGCTTCGGATAATCTATTGCAAATGTTATTTTGTAATTGTAAAAAGAGGCTTGGAGGTGATTGTGGATGTCGGAAAATTTGCTTATACTGTAATGTAGCATGTTCACAATGCAGCATTGGAAAAATACAAAGTTTGATATATAATATATAAGTGCAGTTAGAATTGTAACAATGGTAGAAAATATACAGAATTGTATTAAGTAAAATGAAGCAATTCTTATTTTTAAAATATATTGCAAATCCTTAGTTTGGAGCCTTACAAATTCAGGTGTGGGGTTGAGCTTGTGTGCATTATAAAAATCAGAGTATATTTAACCAAGATTTACTGTAATTACGAAAAAATGGAAACACGTGGCCGCAGTAAGCAATCTGAACAGATGGGCGTGTGTGAATTTACTTCTCAAGCAGCTGAAGGTGTTGATATACTTTCCGTAGGGTAATAAAAAATGTATTTGTGATACGTAAAATTTAATTTAGTGGACTGTATATATATATAAAAAAAAGTACAAGTGACCAATGCTGTCACTCGCTTGAATGGTTACAATGCAATGCTTAAAAACTACTGACTTTACTTAAAATAAACTACCCTCTAATGCTGCGTAGGCGCATTTGGTAACATACACCCCCCTTGAAATAATCAATTTCAACTACATATTTTTGTTCTAAACAAGAAGAATTTTTTAATGCTAATATGAACAATAACAAATTCATTCAAAAACAAAGCCAATTCAAGTTTATCAATCACTACTACACTTATTAACACTATTCATTCTATAGGTAATGCACATAATTTCACTACCGCACGTTTCACTAGACCAGTTGTCGTTTTTATTGTGGCTACTCTTACTTCGTTGTCTAAACCTCTGTGGAGGTCCACCACTCTGCCCAGTGGCCATAATAATGGCGGTGTCGTTTCACCCTTTAACAATACCATATCACCAATTTTGATAGATGAAGATGTCTTAAACCATTTTTTGCGCGCCTGGAGCGTGTGAATATACTCTGCAGACCATCGCTTCCAAAAATGCTGTGTTATTTGGTTTAATTGCTTATAATATGTTAAGCGGTTGGTTGGAACCTCGGTTTCATCCTCTTGAGGTATACAATTCAATACGTCTCCGATTAAGAAATGCCCGGCAGTTAAGGCTAGTAAGTCATTAGGATCTTCGGAGACTGGGGTTAGAGGACGGGAATTTAAAATTGACTCTATTTGCGTAAATACTGTGTATAGCTCTTCAAATGTAAAACGTAAATTACCGACAACCTTTTTTAAAATTGACTTTGCGGATTTTACTGCGACTTCATGCAGCCCGCCAAAGTGCGGTGAGTTAGCAGGTATGAATCGCCAATCAATTGAATTTAATTGAAAATATTCCGTAAATTTTGTGTCTGATAATAAATTAATTATACGTTTAAGTTCGTTGTTAGCGCCTACAAAATTGGTGCCGTTATCAGAATACATTGTTTTGCAAATGCCTCTTCTGCCAATAAATCTCTTAAACGCATTCAAAAATGCAGCAGTCGACATATCGCTTACTAACTCTAAATGCACGGCTTTAGTGGAAAAACATACGAATACACATAAGTAAGCCTTAATTAATTTTCTATTTCGCAACTTACCGTCCTTTATTATAAATGGGCCGGCATAGTCTACGGCCGTATGTAAAAATGGCCTAGATGGTGTAATTCGTTCCTTTGGTAAATTTCCCATTACAGGTATTATAACATTATTTCTAAATCTAGCACACTGTACACATTTAAATATTATATTTTTGACTGCGCTTCTGCCATGTAAAGGCCAGAATTTTCTTCGAATACTCGCTAATGTTCCTTCTACTCCGATATGCATGTTACGTCTATGTTCGTATTCAATCAACAAATTTGTAAACTTACACCTTGAGGGCAAAATTATAGGATGTTTTTGATCTAAAGTTAAAGAAGAGTTGACTAATCTACCCCCTACCCTAATCAAACCGTTTTTATCAAGAAACGGGCTTAGTGATAAAAGTTTGCTTATGTTCGCAGTGCGCTTTAAATTTTTTAACATTTTGATTTCATCAGGGAAATATTGCTTTTGCGTCAGTACAATTAATTTGATTAATGAATTATTTAATTCTTGAACACTTAGAGCCCCTTTTGTTTTATTGTTTTTGTTTACACTAACGTTGTATATAAATCGATACACGTAAGCATATGTTCTTTGCAGCTTTAAAAAACTTGAAAATTTTGAAAATAAATTTAATTCATCATTAATAATGCCAACAAAAGACGATGATAGGTTTTGGCGTCGTTCTGGAATTTCTTCTAATTGTTTAATTTCTGATACAGGATAATTCTCACCGCTGAGCCACTTAGGACCATGCCACCAAATGTCACTTTGTATTTGTGATACGTAAAATTTAATTTAGTGGACTGTATATATATAAAAAAAAGTACAAGTGACCAATGCTGTCACTCGCTTGAATGGTTACAATGCAATGCTTAAAAACTACTGACTTTACTTAAAATAAACTACCCTCTAATGCTGCGTAGGCGCATTTGGTAACAGAAGGCGTGGAGGAAGCACCAGGCAGTAGATGGGATTAAATGTTACTGTACAAGATTTAATATCGATGGTTGTTGCGACAATGAAGGAAGTGGAATCGACTCAAAAAGTGAATACCACAGAAATAGCTGCGTTAATTCCAGAGTTTAGTGGATCTTGTGATGAAGTTGCTGCTACATGGTTTGAAAGGGTAGCATTGGTGAAGCAGGCACACAATTTAAATAATAATTGTAATATTAGCGACTAAGATAAAAGGACTTGCACTAAATTGGTTTCATTCAAAATCGAGTCTGCTGCATTAGAGTATGAGGATTTGCGAGTATTAATGTTGGCTATGTTTAGTCGCCGTGAAATGAAAATTAACTTAATAAGGAAGTTCGATGCACGTAAGTGGCGACGAAATGAAAGTTTTTCTAGTTATTATCACGAAATGGTTATGCTTGGCAACCAATTAAATATTAGTGACGATGATTTGATTGCATATTTGATAGATGGTTTTGACAATGTTATTCTCTAAGGATGACTAGGTTTACAAAATTAGAGTACCTATTGCATGTAATGAATGGTTTAACTAACATTGAGAAGAATGTGCTAAAACCAAACGGAAACCGTTAAGATGTTTTGTGTGTGGTAAAGATGGACATTTTGCCTCGAGGTGCCCAGAGAAAAAATGTTATGGTTGTAATGCTATTGGCCACCTTAGAAAAGATTGTCCAGAGAATCAAACAACAGTACCGGACAGCACAACGATGGTTGTAGAGGAGCAATTGAACATTGCATCGCCCATAGTGAAACCAATAGTGGACACTGGTAGTGGAATCTCTCTGATAAAGGCTTGTTTTGTCTCAGAGGAGTACAGGGTTCCTTATCGTAGTTGTGAAACTTAATAATGCTAAGTTAGACATAGTAGGTACATATAACTATAACGTTTGTGTTGAAGGGCTTTATGTTGATGTTAGGTTTTATGTGGTGAGCAATAACACAATTAGCTACAATTGTTTGTTGGGAAGAGATTTTATTTGCAGTCGTCAATTAATGTTGAATTTGGTAGCGATAGTGTTATTGTAAAACCAAAAGATGTTAGAGATGATCAGAATGCTACTGATGATTTAAACGATATTATGTTAATTGATATTGACCACGATGATTGTGTAAAATTGGTGAGTTGGTTAAATGTCAGTCATGAGATTGGTATGAAAAGTAGAATGGAAACAGGTTAATTGATAAGATAGTATCCAATTTGTTATAATTAAAAACAGTTAGTCTCCGTACGGTTTGCCCATTGTCTTGGTTTAAAAAAAATGGTTCTAAAATAATGTGTGTGGATTTCTGGGAGTTGAATAAAGTCGTAGTTAAGGATAGATTCCCATTAACCTTGATTGATGATCATTTGGACGCGATGCATGGTAAAATAGTTTTTAATAAATTGTAATTTAAAGACGCCTTCTATAATATTAAAACGTCTGAAGAATCAACTAAATTTCTTTTGTTTGTCACCCTGCACGGTTAGTATGAGTTCATGAAATTACCATTTGGCTTCTGCAATAGTCCAGGTATATTTGCACGTTTCGTCAGCGAGGTATTTCGAGGTTTAGTATCGAAAGGGAAGGTTTTAATATATCTAGACGACATTATAGTTGCGACAGTTACCGTAGACGAGAATATACACATACTACGGAAAGGTTTTAAAGTTTTGATTACCAATTTACTAGAGTTGCGTTTGGAGAAAAGCGAATTCTCAAAAAATAGAATTCAGTATTTGGGATACAAGATTGACGCACAGGGCAAGTAAGGATAATGTCAAAGCGGTCATAGACTTTCCAGTTCCAACAGATGCGCGTGAGATGCACAGCTTTTTAAGACTGGCAAGCTATTTTAAACGATTTATCGAGGGGTTTTCGATTATTGCGAAACTTTTATTTAATTTAATCAAAACAACTAGTACATTTAAATTTGGAGAGGATGAGTCAAGAGCGATGGAGACCATAAAAAGTAAGTTGATATCTAGACCAGTTTTAGCGATATATTCAGTTTCTGCCGATACGAAGTTGCATTGCGATGCTAGTAATCACGGCTTTGGCGCGATTTTATTTCAATGAAAAACTGTTAATAAGTTCTACCCAGTCAGCTATTTCAGAAAAGAACAACTGATTGTGAGAGTAGGTATAGCAGTTACGAGCTAGAATGTCTAGCGATAATTTTTGCAGTAAAGAGATACGAAATTTACTTAAAGGGGATTGAATATAAAATTATGACTGTGACAGCATAAGATTAACTTTTAGCAAAAAAATGTGGTGCTGAAACTAATGCGATGGGTTTTATTTTAGCGGGATTTTAACTATGTAATTGAGCAGGGAACGGACAAGCGCATGGCTCACATCGATGCGATGCACGGACTCATGGTATTGGAAGATAACAATTTTTAGCACAATTTATCGATTAAACAAGATGCTGACTTAAAAAATAGAGAGATTAGGAAATCTTTGGAAAAACGAGAGAGTTCTACTTATGAATTGAAGAATGCATTGGTGTACCGGCAACATTTAGATAGGTTACTCTTTTATGTACCGTGAGTGATGAAACATACAATACTATTATAAATATCACGAAGAATTTGGACAAGTAGGTGTGGACAAGGCTGTAGAGTTAATTTTAAGAAGCTTCAGGTTTTCAAAGTTGCCGACCAAAATTAAAAATCATACTAGTAATTGCTTAAAATGTGTCGTGTATTCTTCACCGAACGGTTGTAAGAAGGGTTTATTGCATCCAATACCGAAGGAAAACGTACCCTTTGATATAGTTCATATAGACCTTGTCGGGCCTTGGAAAAAACACCTAGATCTAAACAACATATTTTTGTTGTGGTTGATGGCTTCACGAAATTTGTGAAATTATATTCATGCAAAACTGTAGATGCCCGTGCAGTTCTAAAACATTTAGAATCATTTATTTGGAATTACAGTAGACCAAAACAAAATGTCGAATAGAGGCTCTGCTTTTACTTCAAATGCCTTTGCAAAATTTGCTGACAAATATAATATACAGCATGTAAAAATCGCTACAGGAACACCGCGCGCGAATAGCCAATTAGAGCGGATAAATAAAATAGTGACACCAATGTTATCTAAAGTAAGTAGTACATCTGATTGATGTGATAAGTTTTTAGATGTTGTAGAATTTTCTATGAATAACAGTATTAGCAAGTCAGCGAAAAACACGCGAAGTCTCGACTCCCTACCAGAGTTTTTAAATTTAGAAGATGATAAAGATTTGGAGGCTACTCGTTTGGCAGCTGCTATGTATTATGATAGAAAACATAAAAAAGCGAAAGAGTACAGGATATGTATGTAGTCTTAACAAATAACATAACGACGCCCGGTAATAATAAAAACCTATTAACAAAGTATAAGGTCCTTATGTTATCGAAGGTGTATTAGGTAATGACCCAAGCAACACATTGGTATAAAAAACGTCTAAATGTCCGGCTAATAGACGTTTATTAGACATTAAAACGTTTTTAAACGCGTTATTAACGTTTATTAGACGGACATTTAGACGTTTTTTGTACCAATGTGTTGTTTGGGGACAGATATGTTGACACAGAAGGGTTCCAATTGACGCAATTACCATGTAATTCGGTTGTTGATGCTTCACGTATAAAATTGTGGTCAGAGAACAACCAATCCACATCTTCGGTCGAGGTCGACCAATGTCAGGTTGGACGAGATGTAAGAATAAATACTAGTTAAATATAATAAGAATTTGGAAAAACACGAAGTTTGATATTTTATATATAGCTGCAGTAAGCATTGTAACAATGGTAGAAAAATATACAGAATCTTATTAAGTAAAATAAAGCAATTATTATTTTAAAAATATATCGCAAATCCTTAGTTTGGAGCTTTACAATAGTTTAAATTTAAAATATTTTATTAGTAATTTTTTGTTTATTTGATTTTCCTTCATTTCCTTCTTGTTTCCGATTACTATCTGAATACACTATTTGAATTATTGCAATTATCATTTATTTAGTTTTTAAATTTTGAATTTTTAAAATTCATTCACTCCAGATCAAGTTCGAGGTTTTCTGTTTTTAACGCCCTAGGCGCTTCAGTATGCAATAATATACTATGATGTAGATTTTTGTTTCGTTTTTGATGTGAGTTATGTTTTCTTAAACTTACTTTTCAAACATTTTTGAATTTTTACAGATTTTTTTGTAATTATTTAATCTCACAACAATTTTGTCTAGAATCGCTTTTTTTAGGAAAGTTGGAAATGTAATTTGTATTGTTACTTAAGAAAAATATATGAGCATTTGTTAACTTTAAGTTGCAGTTTATGACAGTGTTAACTTTAATTGATGGTCGGGACAATGTACTCGGGGTTTATTTCACACTCGCGTTCTTTAAAATAGCAATAATTACATCATTCCTTTGGTAAAACCTTCTTGAGATCATCAACATTATCAAAGACAAACGTCTAACAAGCATTTATTCATGTTGAAGACAAATACTAAATACAGAAACCAATGTAATCGATTTGTATTTTCATCATCACAAAATCAATTCATGTTTTTTTTTTTAATTTTAATTTTAACGTTTTTTTTTAACTGCTCCGGTAGTAGTCATTGTTATAAAAGGTTTACCAAATTAATTAAACTAATAGGTTCTAAGTTTGATTGCATGCTACAAATTTGAGTGCATTTGGTGATTAGCATAGAAGCACATAACTGATAACAAGATCAACAAAAAAAAACTTTTAATACGATGTTGTAATTCGAAATCATCAAAACTGTTCCATATTTATTCAGAATTCTAGATGTATAGAATAGGTACATAACATATTTAATTTAATTGTTTCTAGTCTCTAATTATTTTATAACACTTAATGTTAACAAGAGTTTCGTTGAAATTGTAGCCACTGGGTCAATACACTTAAAAATGATTAGTTGAATCAGAATTTTTTTTCAATGTAAAGGCAATAAAAATTTAAACTAAAAAATTAGCATAAATTATATACTAGCGTTCCTTAAACACAGAAAAAAAAGTTTATGATTTAGAATATGATTCAAAAGTATACTACCTACTCTTTAATTATGTTAAAACCTCATTTCAAGGATTTTAAAACCAAAAATATCAGTTTATTCTTGAACCTAAATCTAAAAGTATCCAAGCTTTTAACTTGTATGTAAATACTGTTATTTTAGAAAATGATTAACAATCTGACTAAACAAAGGTTAGATTTCTATCGGAATTAGAACTTAAAATTAAATGCATTTTAAGTGTTAAAGGTGTTTAGTTACAAAACATCCACTCATCTATGACACAATAGAAGAGAAAGCGAGTCAAATTGAGATATTTAAGCTTATGCTTCTGCACGTATTCGACGGATTTATTACACCGTTTACATGCATCAACTAACAAGTTTCAAGCCCTTTTGTACCTGGTCCTAACGATTACAGGTGAAATTCATTCATAGAACACATATGCATACTACCCACCATTTTATTTTTATTGCCTTACAAGCGGCCATTACTATCGCTCTAGAAACAAGATGAAAATACATATATGCCAATACTTCTAACGCTTAATAGTATTTACACGCTTCAATTAGATAAAGTATTTACGTATTTTAATTAAATTATTAAAAATACAAAGAAAATATATTCTCTTTACAAGTTTATTGACACATATTATATAAATCTTACTTACTACTCTTTCAAGACCGTTAGTCACTTTTTTATTAATTATCACGTACAATATCAAATAACCTAATTTTTAACAGCGTAACTTCCTAGAAAGTATGTTAACTAAGTACTTTATTTCATTATTTAAAAAGTAGAAAATTAGAAATTCACATTCCATACAAAAATATTGTATTGTTTAAACTACTCACAAAACTACTTTCGACAAAAATTATTTTAGTGATTTGATTCAATTATTGATTTTCAGTTTGTTTACAGTTTTCAACCCTTCTGTAGTGTCTTCATTTTCTTCACAATGTATGTTTACTTATGAAGCTCTTTTAACCAACCGTATAACCGGCTTTATTATTTAGTAGTGATTAACAATTTGTTTAGAAATTACCAAAACATACATTAATTGTAAACAATCACGTTTTTGATCTGTAAAAACAAACCAAAAAGTACAAACTCTAATTGAAAGAAAGTGCACACTGTATTTTATATCAATGAATAAAACATATAATCGCTATTGATTGAAAGTAATACGATTGTAAAATATATAATAAATGCAACATTTACATATAGAAACCGATAAAGGAAAATAAAACTTATAAAAACATAAATTATAAATTAGTGTGTGAATACTACTATCGAATTATTAGATTTAGGCTATAACTTAACCCTTAAACATCCTTACAAATAATTTATTCCTTTAGATTTTTTTTATTTAACAATAATTATAAGATTACGTTTATTTGATTGTTTAAAAAAAATTTCGTAACTGTTGTTACATTAGAAACGTCATTTGGTATAAATATATGTAGTTGTATTCTATGTGCAGATCGTTAAGAAAAGGAAAAGCTAGATTCTAATTTCCACGTGAATTCAACAAATGATAGTTCATTTTCAAATTACTTTCTTTAATATTTTTTTAAAATATTTAGTAGTAGTAGTAAGTATCCTTTAAAAAATTATTTTAGATTTTTTAAACAAACCTTTAATGAGTAACGAGTGTTTAAAATATTAAATTTCGGGGAAGAATTTTGTTTTTTTGTTTCATACGGTTTTCTGAAAAAATTCAAATCTTAAATTTACTGAATTTTGAAAAACTCTATTTTTAAAAGTCTTGAAAAATATATATTAAAAACTGACTTTTTTTTACTTATTTTGAAAGTTTTATGCTGGGATCAAAAACACATCATTTTCAAATGTTTTTTTTTCACATTTAACCTAGTTTGCAAAACGTTATACAAATAAAGTAACTTATTTATAATATTACTAATTCTCATAGACAACGTTTTAGTATAGTATGTAGATAAAATAAAACGGAATATAACATTACAATTTGAAATTATGACATTTTGCGATTTTGATAACCTCTAACACAACAACACCAAAACTGAAGTATTTTTAGTCCTAGTCATGTCTTACTATCTAAACGTGATTTGAAATATAGCATGCCATGACATGCATAGTTTTCAATTGTCAAAAAACTTCCAAACCAAACATTTTTTTAAAATAAACAGCAAAAAATGCAATAAAAAGTTGAAAAGGCTTTGCGAGTATATGAAAGAATTGACAAAATAGAGAATTTAGATTAGAGAAAGACAGCGTTGTCAAAATTCGAAAACCTCAGATATTTAAGCCAACTGCTGTGGTCGATAGTCAATCTAATGCTGTTGGAGTGGGATTATGGATATCATCTAAAGTCCCTTGCAAGCTGTTAATGGAGATTTAGTGATAATGTGGTTCATGGTCTGTTATAGAGCTTCACAACTGCAGCTTGGGTTTTCCAAACATCTCTATCGATGTAACAAAAATTTACATTTTTCTTGGCCAGTACGTATTCGATTTAACGTTGTCCATAGGTTTCTTTGTAATGAGAAACCTTCAATTTTGATTGTTAGATCATCCACAAGTTGCTTATTTTCAATGTTCTATTTCCTCAAAATCTCGTTCCATTGTTGTTTTATTTTGAATTTTTGTTTGTAGAGTTTCTAGCCTGGACTTTAATCTCAAACTTTGGAAGAATGTCCATGTCTTCCTTAATAGGCATTGGTTTATTTTGTAAAACTTTTTTATGTTCTTTCTTCAAAAAATTTTGACGTCGTAATGTTGGTAGTGTAATATTGCACAACACTGGTAGCCACGTAGTTTGCGTTGAACGCATTACTCCATAAATTATTCTCATTGCTTGATTTAGTAGTACGTCAATTAGGTTAAGCAGCACAATATTCTGCTGTTGAATAAACTAAAGCTATAATCAATATGCGTAAGGTGTTGGTATCTGCACCCCATGTTGTTCCGACAAGTTTATGAATTAAATTTAGTTTTGTTTTAGTTTTTGTAGCTAACTTCTCTAAATTTGATTTGTACAATTATGATAAATATTATGATAATTAGCTGTTTTATTGTTTAGATGAAATGAAACTTCCGTTTTTCTTGATTTGGAATTAATCCCCATTTTTTAAAATAATTGTTCAGAATTAGTAAATCATTTGTAATGGTTTTTGCTCCAATTTCTAAATTTTATTGTTGGAAGATCATTGCAATGTCGTCCGCATAAATTAAGTTTCTACATTTAGTTTGCGGGATGTCATTCGTATAAATGTTGAAAAATGATGAAGATAATACCGACCTTTGTGGCAGACTGTTGTTTAATATTCTGACCTTACTCATCTTATTGCCAATGTAAACTTGGAAAAATCGTGCACTAAGCACGTTAATTATTAAACTAAAAAAATTTTGGCATGGATGGAACTGATAAAGTTTCCATAAAAGACCTTTTCTCCAAACTGCGTCATAAGCAGCAGTAAGATCAACAAAAACAGCTACTGATTTCTTCTTTTTTTTAAACCATTTTCAATATGCGTTGTAAATTCTAGAACTTGATCACAACAGTTTCTATTGGGTCTAAATCCGGCCTGTTCTGGAGGTAGGGCGTCGTTCACCAAAAGAGTTAATCGATTGTAGATTAGTTGTTCCAAACATTTATAACAGACACTGAGTAAAGCAATAAGACGATTATTTTCTGGTTCTGGAGTTTTGCCAGGTTTTAAAATACCTAAAATTTTAGTATGTTTAAAAGTTTTTGGTAATGTATAAGTAGAATCTATGTCATTATAAAATGTTAATAACCAAAGTCTAGTTTTTGGTCCAGAATATTTAATAAATTTAGACAAAATTGTATCAAATCCTGCACCTTTCTTATTTCGAATTTGTGAAATCGCTATATTTAATTATTCGATAGTGAAAGATTTCATAACTTCAGAATCTTGTCGTTGAAATTTTTTAATTAGTCGTAATTTTTTATTTACAGTTTTTCTATTCTGGTTGTCGCCATTTGATTTTGACATTTTGGCAATCCGTCCAGCAATTTTGTTAGGATGCGGATTTTTGGTTTCTTTATAGAAAGTATTGGCTTGTAAAGTATTTAAAAGAAAGCACGCAGTTCTGCTTGAATGCGTGGAAATTAAGTTTTCTAAAGTACTTAGCTATCCAAGTTTTCTGGCTTCATCTAATTTCTTTATTAACAGATTAGCAGTTTCAATTTTTCCAAATTTTTGAAATTCTCTATAAAGTGTGTTACATTGAGCATTCCAAGATGACACATATTGCTTTTGGTGACCTCTAAGAACTCATTTTGCTGCTATTTTCATAACTAATCCAAAAAAACAATTATAGTTATTCCAACATGGTTTGATCTATCTAACACAATCGTCCAATACTTGCGAAAATTGATGCCATTTTGCTTTGGTCAGATTCCATCGTAATTTAGGATTTACGGAATTTTAACTGAATTTTGAATTTTAATAATGATATGTCTATGTTGGGATTGTAGAAAATTTTCTAGAACAGTTCTTGGGGTTCTCAAAGGTCAGACGTAACAATGCATAGATCCGGATTGTCACCATTGTAAATTATTTTTTATGTAGGTAGCAACGCCATAAATTTTATTGTTGATTGAACCAACTAATTTAAAGCCTTTGATATTTAGTCGATTGAACGATTGAAAGTCATCTGCTGTATGATTTTCGTGTATGACGACAACATCTGTTTCTTCTAATAGTTTAGCAAGATATTCGCTTTTTGCTTTACTAATGCCTTCAATATTAATTTGTAAAATTTTTTAAACTGGTCCTAAGTTTAATGTCATAGTACCCTTTTCCGGGAGATTCAATGAAAAATTTTAATGGCCTAACAAACTCCTGGCCCGCGGGAGCTTACCCAACCCTCAATATTCGTTGAGAAACGGCCACTGTGTGTACAGGAACTAATGTAATTTTGATGGTAACGGGTCCTTCTTGGACGAAAATTTTTTTTAGATCAATCGTTAGAACTATTGAACGTTTCGTTACTGAAAATGACACTTTGCCAAAACTCTAAGGCTCATTAATATAGCCTTATATTAGATTAAATAATTGATTTATAAAGAATACAAAGCATTTCATTGAAATAATTAGTAAACAGAAATTATCTTCAAATGACTTATTAGTTAGTTTTGACGTTGCCTCATTGTTCACTAAAGTACCAATAGTTGATACTTTACTTCTTTTAAAACGACAGTTTGATAACAACACAATCAAGTTATCTGAACATTGTTTAACAACTTCATAGTTTTTGTTTAATGGTGAATATTATAAACAAATAGATGGTGTAGCAATGGGATTACTAATTTCTCCATCTATTGCAAATTACTTTATAGAGCATTTTGAAGAAGAAGGTTTAAAATTTGCATCTAAAAAACCCAAACTATGGCTTAGATATGTTGATGATGTTTTTGCAATCTGGTCCCATGGTGAAGATGAACTACAAGTTTTTCTTCAATAACTAAATAATGAGCACCCAAACATAAAATTTAGTATTGAAAAAGTAATTAATGGTATCTTACCTTTTCTTGATGTAAACATAGAAAGAAAACTAAATGGTACTACATTCAGTTTATCGAAAACCAACACATAGAGATCAATATATAAACGCAAATTCTCATCATGATCCAACTCAGAAATTTAGAACAATTCGCACATTATACAACCGCGCGATGACAATTTGCCATCAAGATAAATTACCAAAAGGATTAGATTACCTTGAGAAAGTTATTATAACAAATGGTTTTAAAGAACGAATTAAAAAGTATCTTCGGCCAAAAACTAGACCTACTGTACCAAATTATTCAACTATAAGCAACAATTTTGCTGTTTTACCCTTTGTTGCCAATATAAGTGACAAAATTGGAAGAAGCTGAAAAACATGACATTAAAGTTGCTTATAATACTATCACGAAAATTTAAAATTTGTTGAATCCGGTAAAAGATAAAATTCCGCATAACACCTGTAGACTGTATCAAGTTCCATGCGCTTGTGGCAAAGTATGTATTAGAAAAAGTGGTAGAACTATTGAAACTAGACTAAAAGAACACAAAAAACATCTTTGTTTACTTCAACCTTTTAAATCTGCCATTGCCGAACATGCGCTAAACACTTTACATGACATAAACTTCGAAAAAACTATAACGATTGCTAAAACTAAAAACTGGCGTTCAAGAAAGATCAGAGAAGCGATTGCAATTATTAAAGTACCCAACAACTTTAACGGGGACAATGGTTATGAGTTATCTGACACCTGGTTACCTGTTATTTCCTGATCTTTACTTTATCCACCAAACACATGAGCTTATTTACACTATTCTATACTAAACAGAACTTTGCTTAACCGAACTAATAAAACTTTCTAAGGAAAATAAAATTCTGGTTAATTTTGTTAATATTATTAAGTTTTTGTGAAACGGAAGCTAATTTTGATGTATTATATGTATATATTAGTCAAACTTTATTTAAAAAAAAAATTAAATAACGCTTGTGTTAATACCGAGGTTAATACCCTAAGTGAAACAAACTTTTTTTTGATTTATTGCTTGTATTATATAATTACGGATTTTTATTCTTCTTATAGGTTTCTGGCTGTTTTTCTTTAAGCATCGTTTAGTTGTTTATACAGTTTTTGTTGACGTGGAAATCCAACTTTCGACCCATTGCTTTGGTGGTTTGCCTGGACTTCTTTCTTTTTGTGGTTTCTGGTTTGTTATTATTTTGATAACTCTACTGTTATCAACTCTGCTTACGTAATTTTTTTCGTTTTCCTACAAATCGAGCAGTGGTGCTTCATGTCGTTGTTTCTGTTTCTGTCTTGTCTTGTTTTTTATGTAATTGAAAAATTTATTTATGAGACTATTGCATATTTTATGGTTTGTAGCTATTTCAAGTTTGCACCAAAGCGGTTCTTTAGATCGTATTTACGATTTGGATTTGTTTATAGAGACTTCCATATTATACTTTTTTACCGTTGTTACAAACTTGTGCAAAAGGCGTTGCAGTTCATCTTTTGATTTCGCGATCAGGACGGTGTCATCCGCCTATGTTATTCTGCCTCATTTGGCATTCAGATGATTAAAGAGAATAGCGTTTAATGAGTCTTTTTATTTAATTACAGTATCAAATTTTATTAGATTATTCTACATAATGTTTTGGTTTAGTTCTTTTGCATCATGGCAAAGCTATCTCATAACGTATTGAAACGAGAAATTATTTGCAAATGCAAGAGCTTTCTAGAAGCTGTTATCCATCTTCTAGAAGATATACCGAAAAATAGGGAACGCTCGAGAAGGATTTCCGTATGTGCATATATACCGACGAAATAAATCGTAGGTTAGTTATTGCTGGAATGCGAAGACAGCAGTGTTAAGAAGATTATTAAAGTGGAAATAAATAAGTCGTTAGCACGCGTGTGTCTACATAAATATACCGAGAATAATTGTGTACGTGATTTTTAGTGTAAACAAGTGTGAAGCTATCCGAGGACGTTATCTTATCTTAAGTGATAGTGTTATACAACGGTTATACATAAATTAGTGTAAGTGTTTTCATTAAATATTATTAGCTTTCATTAGTTCGGTTAATTTAAAAGTGTACATATTTCTAGAATAAGTAAACGTATTTTTAGTCGTTTTAAATAAATTAGTTTTTAATAAATAAATACGCAACAGTATATTTGCTTTTATAACGTTTATTAGTTTTGGAGAAACAAATTCTTATAAAATTAATAAGACCTCTTGTAATTTAACGCGATCAAATGCTTTTCGTAGATCGACAAAGCACATTAACACAGGTACATTAAATTCAATAGTTTTTAACAGCGTCGGTGGTCGAACGGTTATTGCGATTGCTTTGTTGTTCTTTACTTATATCTTGACTTTGCTGCATCTTTTTTAGTAGTATTTTAGTTAGTAGCTTTTAAGTCTTATCTAAAAGCGTTATTCTACGGAAGTTTTTTGGATCGCTTTTTTCTCCCTTTTTAAATACTTGAACAATCGTATTCAGTTCTTATTTGGTAGGCAAATTACGGATTTTTTTATAATAATCTCATAGCAAAAGCGTTTTGTCTTTTTTATGTTATGCCTAATTTTTAATTAATATTTTATAAATTGTTTGATTAAATTTCATCTTACCTGTAGATGTAGGATTTAAATAAGTCTGGAGTAAATGGGGGGAACATCCGTTTTTATATACAGTTAGTTACGTTGGTTATGGAAGGAGTGTTTGTGGGGTGTCTCGGTTATGTTATGCAAGTAGCACATTATTATTATGTTTCAGTAAACGCTACTTACCAAAACGCGTATTATTGTCTACTACAGTTTTCAGAAGTGGGATTTACTGTGGAAGTGTTAAGATTAAGTAGAAAATACGAGATTTTGAAAATCAGTAGGTATATTTTTGTGTTATACAAGATGACCGATGGAGAACATGTGAACCCATCTATAAGTAATTTCAATTTAAGTAACCCTACTCCAGGAAGTCCAACAACAGGTGCAATATATATCGAAGATATTATACAAGCGACGGTAAAATTTTACTCTATGACGAGGCACGTGGAAGTCGTAGTTCTAGCAATGCTAGTAACGTAGCGGTTATGGGTCAACAGTCACAACCAATACATTTATTCGCAAAAAACTCTGAAATTGCAACGCTTTTACCTAAATTTTCTGCAAACGACGACAATGTAGGTGCGTGGATAAAGAGAATGGATGCAGCACAGAATTTGTACAATGTGAATGACATTGCTATGTGCCTTATCGTAGCAGCGAAGTTGAATAGTTCAGCAAGGTCGTGGTTTCATTCAAAAACAAAATACGCTACTATGACATGGAGCACATTGAAAATAGAACTACAATCAATGTCCAGCTGTAGACAAAACAAAAAGTACGAAAAGTATTCAGTTTATATAAAACAGTGTTAGGAAACAAAATGTGTTTACCTGAGAGTGAAATGATCGATTATATAATTGATGAGATTGAAAACAGAAATCTACAAATATCTGTTATCTGTACCTATAATGAAAAATGTTACAAATGAGGATCAACTTTTTGTCAGACCTAATTTGCTTTTTATTACAAAAGAAACCGTTGTATCGGATGCAAAGCCAAGTAATAGTTCTATTAATATTGTTGTAGTTCATGAAAATGGACTTTGATGTTACAATTGTAATCAAAATGGCCACTTGATAGCAAATTGTTTGAAGCCTAAAAGAGAGCGTGGATTGTGTTTTAAGTATGGGGCATTAAGACATTATGCAGGTAAATGTCCAACAAACTTGAAGAAAGAGCCATGTTATAGTGCTAATCTGATGGAATCATCCGCAGACATTCCGTATACAGTGCAGATATCATTTTCAACAAGAGATGAGTCAGAAATAGTATACCAATACCAATTAACTGGTTTAATTGATAGTGTAATAAAAAATCGTTATGTTCCCATCCATAAAATAGTGGAACACGAAATAAATGCATCCTTTTGTGGTATTAGTGGTACAAAATTAGATATTATAGGCATCTCTACTAGTATTGTTAAGTGAAGTAATGTAGATGCTATAATCAAGTTTTATGTCGTATCGGAGCGCGCTATGTCCTTTAATTGTTTATTGACAAGAGACGTTTTCTCGTTAACCAGCTTAAACTTTAATTTTGGTACTAATTATGTAGGTATTAAGAGTAGGTCCACCGAACTTTAGACACATGTTATTGATAATTCGACCACCAATGATAATCTAAACGCGTTGCACGAAATTTTAAATGTTAATTATGTTTGAGGCCCTTTGTATAACAAAATAACAAAAATTAACCCTCAAGTAAATTTAGATGATAGATAGTTTGTTAAGGGATAACATTATTCGCCTCAGCAATTCTCCATACTCAAGTCCAATAGTCCTCGTCTACAAAAAAGATGGAAATATTAGGTTGTGCGTAGATTATCGAGAAATATATAAAACAACCATTAGGGACAACTTTTTAGACCCTCTGATCAATGATCATTTAGATAGGTTAAGAAACAAGAAAATTTTTAGTGTTTTAGACTTGTTTCCATGATATAAAAGTTGCTGAAAATTCTATTCCATTTACGTCTTTCATAATCGATTCGAATATCTTCATATGCCTCTCGGGTTAACAAATGCACCCCGAGTATTGTAGCGTTATATATCATGTATTTGCCGACTTAACTAGGAATGGTTATGTGTTCATCTACATGGATGGCATTTTGGTCGCTACCACCATCGTGGTAGTAGCGACCTGGAGCACCTTACGATTTTAAGTAGGATTTTTGACATTGCTCTAAGGTGAAATTTTAAATTTAGAATCGATAAAAACTCTTTTTAGACTGAAGTGGTGCACGTTACTATCCCACGTTTGGGTGTCAATTTGCAACGGCTCGCGTTCTTGCACCCCTCGTTTGAGTGCTAATTTGTAATGTTTCGCGCGCTTGTACGCTAATGGTAAATGCCCGTTTTGACTTATACCTTCCCTGCTAGCTCAGCATGAACCCTTTCTCTACAAGACTACTGAGGAATAGCACACCAAATAAAATACACCGTCATATAAACGCATTTAATAATACTCAAACGAAATAAACGTACATGCTTTATTAATAAACTCAACGACTAACCTTAACTACAGCTTTTAATGGTTGGGCGCCACCTTCTTAAGGGTTGATTTCTCTCTTCGCTAGCTCTTCGAGGTTGTGTCGATTCTCCTATTTGATCTCTTCGCGGCTAGGCTACGATTTCGGGGAATCGTACTACACTTCGAATGCTGCTGGCGGATGATCACGTACAAATCACGTGTGGTTGGCCTCCTGGCGTTGCTTTAACACGTGCTCACTTCTTTATTTGCTTATAGCACAATTTCTAATGTTTCACCCTCTTCTGTATGAGGTTAAACACTACTTTGGTGGTTCTATGGAACCTAATACGCTTTTAATTGCGTATTAACGCTTAAAATGTGGCTCCTTTCGGTATTACCACAAACACCAACCGCTCTCTTACCGCGTTCACTTCACGCTCTCTTCCCGCTAACTTGTCATCTTCCTGTCATGCGCGCACTTTACGCACTTGCACCAACTTAAACTTAGTACTATACAGGTTGATTCAAAATAATATTACATATACAAGAGATGTACCATTACAAGACAATCAAGTAGTTTATTTAGCTTATGTCATTGATAAAAGTGGAATTCGTCCTAGCGTACGAAATGTCCAAACTATCATGAATTATAGTGTGCCCACGAATGCTAAAGACGTTCATCGCTCAAAACGTAGAGAAGTCGGAAGGTGTGTTACATAACATACCAAAAGGCGATAAGCCATTTTTGACGATTCACGTTAACCATTATGGTCCTCTCGAGAAGTAGAGTTTCGGCAAGAAGTATATCCTTGAGATAATTGATTCCTTTACAAAAATTGTAAAACTTTATGCGGTCAAAACCGTTTATACTTGGGAGGTTATTAGTCATCTACGATCGTTTATATCAAAGTTGCTGCTGGCACTTCTAAACTCAAAGGCCAAACTAAACGGATTAATCGAGATTTAACTGACTTGTCAAAATTATCGACTTTGAGAGATAAATGAGATAGAGTGCTAGGGCAAGTAGAATTTGCAGTTAATAATTCATGGTGTAGATTTGTCGGCAATTTGCCAGCTATCTTTTATCAAAAAAAAATTATGATCCATTAAGAAACGAGTCGAAAGCTATGTACAATTACAATAGGAACTTAGAGACTGTAAAAGTCAATGCTGAGGCAACGGACTTGCGAGCACTAGAGACAAATAAGCGATCTTACGATATGAGGCACTAAATCACCTCACTTTTACAATGTGGGCAATTACGTTCTGATCAGAAATGTAGACACTACTCCTGGAGTAAATAAAAAATTAATTACATACATACATCCGTTTTTATATACAGTTAGTTACGTTAGTTATGGAAGGAGTGTTTGTAGAGTGTTTCGATTATGTTATGCGAGCACCACTTATTATTATAATGTTATGATATGTTTTTTTGACTAAACGCTACATAACAAAACGCGTATTATTGTTTACTACATATCTATTAGACTCTATATTTCGTATTTTATAACTCGATTTTCTGTTAGTAACCTTATATTAGGTTAGTAGTTCCTAGCATCTTTTTTTACGTGGACAGCGCAGTGAACACATGGCAAACTTAACAAAACCTACTACGAATTAAATTATATTCGTGGTCATTTCGTTAATTTCTGCTAAATATTAAATGGGAAATTAAACGATGTTCTTGAGGAGTTTTGCTGAGGTATGGTGTACTTATACGTTTTGCGGTTAAATTTGATTTTTGTTCTCCGTTTGTAGCATTGTTCGTACCACACCTATTGTCGCACTTATTTTATCTCGTGTTAGATATGTGTTACACGTGTATTGGGCTACTAATACGTGTGGTGTTTAATTCTTTTTTTGGATGCTACGTTTGTGTTGGATTTAATTACATATGAAAAGTTATCTTGATTAATCAAGAAGAATATAGAAAGATATTATTTAGGCTTACTGTGTACTCGATAAGTTTGATCTTTACGAAGTAACTGGAAGTTCGACGCATTAATTTTATTTAATTTGAATTATATAATTTTTGGTGTCTGTCCAAGTACATTCTGTTACAGTTTTAGAGATGTATTTACCAGCCTTGCTAGGACTAGTAAGGACCAGTATCGATTGTTATTACCCTTATTGTTCTTTGCTTTATTATGTTATTGTCGGTTTGTGTCATCTGTTAATGTTATCACAAATAACAAATTTATCGTTTTATTACTATATAGTCATTTATTGCAATTTGATTTAAAGTGCGTTGTACTTAAAACGTTACGTTTTCGTATCGACAATGTTTGACATTATACTGTTTGTCTTTAACGTAAAGAAATTCTCATGCTTGTATTTGCTTCAATAATATCTCGTGGTGCAGTGGGTTACTTATACTGACGATCCAAGCTGTATTAAAGGTTACTGTAATATTATTGTTGTGTACTAACCGTGGTTATTTAAGTTATTTTTTTCTCTGTGTAACTTACTGTTTTGTATTTGCTTTCGCGTATCGTTATGAATCTATTGGACTGTCCAGGTCCACACCAGCTAGAAGCTTGTAACAAAATATTAGTTTTATTTAAATTCAAATTGGAAATAGAAAATACATATAGGTAAGAAAGAGAAACTAAGACCATTTTTCATATAAATATAAATAATATGACGATTTTTGTTACCAAATACACATCTCGTTATATTTATCGATTAATGAAAGGTTTTTGTAATTTTTACGACATTAACATTCCGTATTACGACGGAACTCAACCACAGCTAACACATATAGCTCATATAGTGGTTTCAACATTCCATATACAGTGACGAATTGATGAACAAATTGTTTGAAAGCTTTGTTTATGTTTTATATTTATGTTTATGAAGGTATTTTAATATTATTATTTATATTATTAGGAATTTTTATACTATGAAAATTTTAATTGTTTGTTATATGCATTAATTATATGAAAATAATTTGTTGGTAAACGTGATGATATTTTATACAAATCTTAGAAACTATAGAACACGCTCGTAAGACTAAAGCATGCAATGATTATTTATAATGCATCTTTAACATAAACTCTTCAAGTTCTGTAAAATCGTTTGCATCATTTTCCAAGAAAAGGTATATTTTGTAGATTTAAACAATTTTGGCCCCCACTAAACTGTTTTCTGTAAACAAAAAAAATAACTTTTTAAAACTGTGTTGTTAATGTAAAATAATCTATACTATGAATTAGTTAGACTTGTAGTCGTTATTTGTCAGAAAGTATTCCAATATCGCGCTTCACGAAATTTTTAACATCTTTTTATTACAATAATTAATGTCATCATAAATTCTCAATGCCAACATCTTTCTATTACTATCAATAAGCATTTCCATTATTCATGTGGATGTATGCTAATACGCATATATTTTAGAGTAAAATCAAGATTTGCAACTTTTAATTTTATATCGTCGCGCTATTAAACATCTAATTATAAAATCAACTCATTTGATAAACGTGCAAAATTTTCAAAAATGTTCTTTTGAAAGAGACACAGATTAAAAAGACATTAATGTTCATAAAGATGTTAAATCAATGTGTAAACAAATTATATTATCAATAATGTCGCACGACGTATTTTTTATGAATGATTTTATTGCTACTGAATTATTTATAAGACTTCCAAATAATATTTATAGGTCCAAGTCACCGCATGCCACTAAACACCTTAAACAACATAACACTGCGTTTTTTAAAATAGCGGTTAGCGTCTTATTTTTGAAACGAATCTTCTAGGAAACTATTTTATAATTCGTAGCGATTTGTATTAATCATAACCACAATTTTACTATAAACTCTTATAAACTTATTTGCAATTTTGTTACGTATGAAGAGCAATAATACAATGATCCTATTGATTACATTCAAGGAAATTCAGTTGATACGTGTTTTTCTCGCAACTGGGAGTAAAAGGAAATACATACAACCTAATGATTCATGTATTACTTAAAGCAAAATATTTATTTGAATTATATTTATCTTCATGTAAAAAAGAGTGGCTATTAATACTAGTGTTGTATGCCCTATTTCTATTTTTAATCGTACGCTCATAAATTTTTAGAATTTTATGCATTTGCTCTAAATACATTCAATAAACTGACTGCGGGTAAACAACAAATTTAGTGTAGCATAGATTTATTTAGTTATATAATTGTACAGTAACGACAATTTCTCTATTATACATCTATTAACGGTTTTACTAACATACATAATGAAAGTATCAATAATCGTAATCTAAATATGTGGTGAAAACCTATTTACTATTACATGATATTCCGCATATGTCAATTACGTATACCTTTCATACATTCATTGCTTATTACTAATTATATGCATACATTATGCTGTTAGATGATGTGCAATCGTAATTTATTGCTTATTGTTCTAATTTTTGTAAAGTAAGTAAATATGGTAAGATGAATATATATGAATACAAACATGGTAACACTACTAAATGAAATACAAAGTTTGGTTTAAAAATTACACAAAAGTTTATTTCTCTACATAGTGTTGCATCTAAAGCTCGAAAAGCAAATTAATAAATATTGTAGGGCAGACTAAGCAATAAATTAAAAATTTAAAATTTTTTGAACACAAAAATCAGAAAACTTAAAGTTATTTGCTTAAAAATCCTTTTAGATAATATTCACCAATGCTGTCTAAAACGTTTTGATTTGAAAATTGTAATTAAAAATTATCTATAAAAATACATAGATGAGTAAACGTAGAATAAATATCTACACAAAAACAGAGTACAAAAATCTTGACAAATACTAGAATGTTTTATTAGTATTAAGAATATAAACACTTAGCTGTGTACAAAAGAAAATTGCTGTCATATCAAAGTTTTGTATAAATATACCTTTTATGTTGGCTGTTGTCTTCCCTAATGCGGCACCAGCTATAATCACCAACCACGACGGGATCCCACCTACTTTGATGCCGTTTTTTTAAATTGATAAAATTTTCCTCCTGTTTATCTTTCGTTTTGCTTAAATTAACAGAAAAGAAACTCATATGCGACTGCAAAAAAATGAACTTTGACCGACATTCGACACCTTAAATTTTTATAGTTTTCTAAAAAAAAATTAGCCACGATATCTTGCTAGATTTCACTCTTTTGATTTTCCAAAAAATATTTGCAAACATTTTTTAAACAAGTACATGCTTTAATTATTCATAGTACGTTTAGAAAGTTTCCTAATTTGTGGAACAACAAATATTCCTTACCGTACTTTAGCATTAGACACCTTTGGAAACTTAATTCTTAAGTATTTAAAACAGTTACGTTCTTTTTCTAGCGCGTTGACAAACCATTTAGTCAATCCTAATTTTATGTGTAGAGGGGGTAGAATCACCAAATTAGAATAGACTAACGGCTCAAGCTTTCCAGGAATAATGTTGTTCCGTGGGTGCTATTATTTTATTTGGTAATGATGCTGAACTGCTCGACTATCCCACACAAAAAATCAACAATCTTTGGTAAATCCTATTTTCAGTGAAAGTAATAGCTTTAAATTAAAATACTTCTGTTAAGGTAAAAAGAGCAAGATTAAACGTCCTGTTTAAGCTAAGTATACAGTAACTATTAGCTATTTTAAGTTATATTAGGTAGTTACGAAATGTAGAATAAGTCACTCAGATCGTGAGTAAAGCTAATCGTGTCTTTGAATCGAGCAGAACTGCTTTTAAGGGGTTTTGACAGCTTTCTTATCGCGTTTACTTTGGACACGTAGATTTTTTTCTCTGTTTTTATAAATTTGATAGTATGGATATTACGTTTGAAGAACACAACAACATATTCAGCATTTATTTGGTCTATGACTTTTGCCATGTATAGCTTTAAATTGTTTTTTGATTTTCCGTGAAGTTTTACAACACAATATTCACCTACTTGTATTGAATTAACATCATGCTCGTGTTCTTCGTCGGAATGGCTCATAAAATCACAATCGTCATCGCTGTCACATAAAAATATTTGATCACTTTTTTCAGTTGTCTCGTCATCACTATTATCAAGTTTTTTCTTTTTGATGTTATTCCTTGGATTAGACTTGAAAACTTTAATTTTTTTCAACTCTTCCTTCTTCTCTTTTGCTGTTTTTTTAGTTTCTTTCTGTCTGCTTCCTCCTGCTTCGGTTTTTCTTCATTTTTTTTTCATTTTTAGATATGCTTTTACGTGCTTCATCGGATGTTTCAGTTTTTTCTTCTTTTTTTAGGATCTTTAATACGAGCTTGTCAAACTCTTGCAACATACTCCTGTCGATGTACTGAGTACTGTCATTGAGTCTTCAGCTGTGGACGTACTTACTTGCTCTATATGAAGTGTTATTTCTAAAAGTACTGTGGCTATTTTTGGCTTATCTTGTAGCACTTTAGCTACTTTAGAGGACTTTTGTGGCATCGTAGCTATTTCTGCCATGTTTTGTGACACCCTGGCTACTTCTGACTATTTTGCAGCACTGTGACCGTTTTTGGATCTACAGCATTAGGATTTAGGAAATTTTGTTTGTATCTCTTCAGATCAGTTGTTTTGAATACTAAAGCTTCTTTGTTTACCTTCTTGTAATTCTCAATCATAAATTCCAGTAGTTTTAAACCCATTGATTATATTTATTCTAGTCATATCTTGGACCACCTTAATCAAAAATTAAACAAATTCTTGTTTACAGATTTTTTTGCATTGATTTGCTTTTTGCCATTCACATAATTTGCTGTCGCATTTGGTTTTAAGGCATTTAAAAACCGCCACATTTAGCAGCTGCAGTAGGTGTATTGTATGACTTCTTTTGCTAGTTAATCTAATTAGTTGAGTTGAAATATGAGTAGTATAACTATCATAGATTAGTAAACTGGTCTGTCTTCAGCTATATTCGGCAAAAACACGTTACGAAACTAGTTGAAAAATAAAATGATTTTCATCCATCCTCGTGAACTTGCTGATACTGTTCCAATATCTTTATCAATCCAGTCTATCATTACATATCTTTCTTTAAATACACACAGAAGTGGAAACAATTGTTCTGGCGCAAAACATAATAACAGCACTGATCTGTTTTTGCGACCAGATGTACTAGTATTGCGCTTACTCTTTGCAGCAATGACCATCAACCACTTTGGTTTTTGAGGGATCATGACAACACGAGGTTTCGTCGCAATTAAATATTCTGGCCGGTTTTCTTTTAAGATTCAGTACTTTCGAAGTTTTAGCCAGAACTTCACAAAAGTTGTACACTACTTATAGATTGATTTGATTCCACCTGACATGTTCAATGCTTTGTGTTTTATTGATTGTCATGTGATGTCTCGTTCTAAAGGATATGAACTAGTCAGCACCAGGCCTTTGGTTTTTGAATCTACATAAGATGTTGTTTTGTTTAATGTAAAGTTGAACGAGATCCAAAACTTTGTGTTGAGATAAGCCAAATCTATTTTTGTCCATTATTTTTAAATAGTTTACGATCTCTGTTTCTTCAGCAGCAGACAAGAACGATTTCACAGTACCACCACCTTTACATTTTTTGTAGTGAATCCTTTACCACGTGTGCTCAAAATATGGATCTTTAGCGTAGATCTAGAAATATTGTGGAATGTAGCTGCTCCTCTAGTAGTTTCATTGCCGTTTCTTACATCTTCTATAGGTTTTTGTAAATTATCTTTAGAGTAACCTCACGCCAGCACCTTACTAAATTTTTCTAACGTTTGTTCTCACCATCGTCTGGGACAAATTTGAATTATAGAAAAATGTGTAGAATAGGTTAAAGTAAAGTTTGATTGAACTAAGCAGTTGCAACTCAAATATTAGACACTATGGATAAAACTTACATGGTAATTGAAAGGAAAAAATTGCTTCAGTAGTTATCTAATGACTAGGTAACTGGGTTCTAGGTGGGCGCAAACTCCCGGGTACCTTACTCATTTGTCCCACTATTTTGAAATTTTTGCAGTAACTAGGTCTTTTTCCAGTTTATCACCAAACAGAGATCACGTGCTGGGAATGACATTATGAGGTTATATTATGGTTCCAATTAATACTGAATTAACTGTCATGTTGATAATACTTACAGCTAGCTGGTAAATATTTTGTAAAATCAAGATTACGCCTCGTTGCTATAAAAATTTTGTACTGATGAATTGAAAAAATTGCTATATGAAAGCAACAACACTCAATATCATAAAATTTTTATAACAACCGTCATTCTGTAGGGTTATATTCAATACTAATTTTGTACAGAAGTCTATTTACATCAGTGCAGTAACAAAAACTTCTTTCAACTGTGAAAAACTCATTTTTTTCTAACATTTTTTTAATACAAAGATTTTAGTGGCATGTGAAAGATTTCATTTTCAATTAAGATTAGAAAATTTGTGCTTTTACTATGATTAAACCCAAATTCCGTATGAAGTCATTAAAATCTGATTGAGTAATGAGTTCGAACAAACCTACGTCCGATCACTTAAAAATGACACATTTAAAACATTGTTTTATATCTTTCTCGTACGTGGAAATTGCAAAAGAATTTTAATGCATTGAAGTTGAAAGTTCACAATTATTTCGTTTCAACGATTTGTTACAGATAGTATGTCTGAATACGTTATGTCTAAATACGTTACTTTGCGGTTATTTCTTCTTAAAAATATTTCAATTTTTACAAGAAAAAGTAACAGTTCGTGACGCGGTTTGTTGGTTTGCAACAAATATTCGGCTTTTGTAACAAACTTCCAAAGAATTGATGTTTTTGTTCACTGAGTTAATTTGACATAGCACAAGGTATAGCATATATGTAGTACTTATGTTTACTCTTAATTTCTAATATTGAAGCCAAAATATTGCATATAACATATTTGAGTTAAAGTCTGCTTTTGTAATTTTGTAACATATAATCCCCAAATACAGTGGGAGCTGGTCTACGAGGGTTTTCGGGCGCCCCAGAGGTGTATTAAAACAAAAAAAGTACAAATTATTATGAATTAAAAGATTTAAACATATTTATAGGTTTCATCTACTTTTCATTACTCTAAAACATTGATTTAATATGTTCGTTGTTCAAAAGCAAGGTAATTAAACAAGTTTTTTTTGTATGTTTGCGCTACAATTATTGGAGTCAATGCCTTATATGTAGTAGAGAATTGTAACGTGACGTCGCGACCCCCAATACGAGATTTTCATACACAGTTATAACGTGGGAAAAGGCACGCGCAGTTATAGCCCGCAGTTCAGTAGTGATTGTTTGGTACAACGTGTACGATGTATTCTACGTGAAACGGTATATTTGTCGTACGTAATTTTTGAATAATGCAAAAAATTGTGTAAAACTAATTTTCAAAAATTAATTTGTCGTTAGAAGAAAAGGTTGAAATAAAATCTCTCGGAAAGCCCACTCCAAATTTGCAACTAAATCAAGCTGATAAAAGTGCAAAATGTAATTTTACACGACATTTTTCTAGTGCAGTTTATGATTTAAAAAAAAATTACAAAAAACCGGCTAAAAAATAAAAAAACAATTTAATTTAGTTAAAATTAAACGACAAAATTTTTATTTACATAAAATTACTTTTTGAAGTCGTTGCCATGCATGACATGACGTAGGATTAACTTAGTTCTTAACATTACTTTTGGCAGCTGTAATAGATTTAACTCGAATGTATCTGGCATCAACTTCAAAAAGTAATTTCATGCAAAAAAATTATTTTTTTTATTTAATTCTAAATAAATTGAATCATTATTTTTAGTTTTATGGTGCTTTTTATTTAATGCATTTTTTTTGTTAAAATAATTCTATTTTTCTCTTTTTAGTGATGTTAACAATAGTGGTTATAGTCAATGAAAACCTTAAGAATGCACCTAATTCAAAAGAATTTTACACCGATGTAAGTTTGAGAGTTTAATCATTTTCTCATGGATCCCATCATCAAAATTTGACCAAATTGAAATGAGACCACTATTAAATTACTCTCTTTTTGATAAAAAAAAATAATCAAAATTGGTCAGCGTCGTAAAGAATGATCGCTCAACATAGCATCCATTAAAAAAATTTTAGTCTTTTTTTTAAGTCGGTTGAAAAATAAGTAACCACGATAAATTCTTTGTTTTGTTTCTCATGTTTATTGTTTTATTCCGATGGAGCCAATAAAACGTCACTACATTTTGGTAGTTACCTACATAATGCCATCATGATATCTGAAAAGCCCGACATTACGAGCCGCCATTGCTCAAACAACAAAAACGGTAAGGAGAATTTTTACAGAATCTTGCATGGTTTTCCATTCTTGAAAATTACACATAGCACCAGTTGTGGAACACTGCGACACATTTTCTTTTTTCTTAACCAAATGACAATTCATTAACATTACGTTTGTCTCTTGCCAGATCGCGTCAACAACTAAACAATAAATGAATCACTCTGCCAGCTGCAACCTTTATATATGCCCGTATCGATTCCAGAAGTTTCCATTTTAGTATATTTTGCGATTACTACGTTAAGAGTTCTTTTTAGTTTTCTCTGAAATTCGTGTTTTTGTATTCTTTGTAGTAGCCGTCGCTTTTCACTGAATGGTCGGGAACATATAACAGCTTTTTACAATACTTTTTATATTTTAAATTTTACATGAATGAAAATTCTTTAAAAAATGATAGTGGTATAAAAGATTTTTATATAGAACATAAAACATCATTAATATAAAATAAAACAGTGTTCAGTTTATTTAAAATGGCAGAATACTAGGAACATTTTCCTTTTTAACCAATAAATAATGAAATTAATTAGCAATTCGCTTCTTCTGTGAACTTAGGTGGGTTGAGGCTCACTCGTTTAATGATAGTCGTTTAATGGGATAATTATGTCACTGACGTTTGTGTTTATTTTCTGCATTACTTTTTTCTTCTTGTTTGAACTTATTTGTACATCAAATCATGTGGATTCGTCCTAAACTCCATTTAGATATTCAATTGTACTTGGCCAAATTTCTGGTTACCTTACACTTTTTACGTTTAAAATTTAGTGCTGAACGATTTTCTTATTTAAAAATTGGTTTTGTATAATACCCTCGGTTTTATTTTAAATTTGTTTTGTTTCTATTTTTGCAAGAGCTTTTTGGAAGTGTTTTAGTTGATTTCAAACTTTCTTAATTTTTTTTATTGTAACATCTTACAACATGGAGTACTAATAATTGGATTTATTTGTAAAACAAGCGGTGTAACGCATAAAACTAATAAAAATAATTTTCTCCTTAGATGGCATTCCTTAGAATCATACACGAGATATAATATATATATACTATACTATATAATCCTTACACATTTTAAAAAGGACACAGTATGTCATTATTAACGTATCTTTTTTTGTATTACTTTAACTTGACTATAATAATTTTGAATATTTGATAACTTATTCGTTTATATTTAGACAATGCAATTTTAAATTCTATTGGAATTCATAGATTTAAGTGCTATTAATGTAATTTAGTATTTTGTGAACAACGCATTTTAATTAACACATAATTTTACAATATTAATGTAAATTTTATATGTTAAAGTAATCAATGTTTTTAAATGGTGTATTAAACATAATTAATTAACTAATTAGTCTGAGCTAAAATTTTACTTCAAAGTTTAATGATAAAATAAGGGAACGAGTTTTGACAGCTTAAGCTAGCATCTTCAACCCAATACCAACCGAATGCAAAATATTTTTTACAAAATTGAACGTTAGTATTGACATTTTTGTAAACTTGAATAGCAGCTGGGCTGAAGATAAGTGATCAAAACTTGTAGTTTTATCTCATCATCAAACTTTAATATAAAATTGTTCAGAAGACTTTGATTTATTTATTAACTTATTTATATTAAAATACTAAAAGTTTTAGCTCAAACGTGAATAAACTTTATTAATTATAATTAAATTCATAAATACTTTTATTGGTCTAAACGTTGTTAGGCGTGGGTGCCCACAACTGATTTTTATCTCAATATTACTTTTATTTGTATTTTTTAGACTTTTTTTTACTGTCACTGCTTTCAAATTTCTGGTTAGAATTTGCCAAAAATAATGTGTTTATTCTTGACATCTAATAAGAATATTAATTACAGGTAACTGCTTTTTTTTTAATTTTAACAAAAAGAATTTGTATTTTAGTTTCATATCTTAAATTTACATGTTAAAAGTACCTTAAAAATTTTATTTTATTACAGACGTTGTAGTAACGTGCATGTGACTCAATTTTGACTAGTTTTTGAATTTGATCCGCGTATCTTTAATAATTCCAAGTACTTTTTTTCCACTGTATAAAATATTTACTTTACCAATGTTATAAAGTTTTAAAAATTATAAAAGTTTACACAACTGCTTCTCAAAAATTATTTAATGTTTTATATTAAAAAACATTTTATTTAATAAATAAAATTAACTTTACCGGTCACTTAATTGTATACGTTAAATGTTGTTAACAATATATTCCTCTGGTTTTTAAAAGCTTTTGACAACTAGCTTTAAAAACAGTTTCGTTTTACTGTATCAAATTGCTTGCATTAATTTATTTTACATTAATTCGCATACAAATTTACATCTATTATTACGAGTATGCTTCTATGTATGATGCATCAATAATCACAACAATTAGGGTAATCGCATGACGTCAGTTACATATTCAATCAACTACTTAACATTATATAGCAAGTGCAGAAACATTATTCGAATTC
The DNA here is from genome assembly GCA_035610365.1 of Aquatica leii. NCBI lineage: Eukaryota > Metazoa > Arthropoda > Insecta > Coleoptera > Lampyridae > Aquatica > Aquatica leii. Next base: position 29,479,715 of record CM069433.1, on the reverse strand, counting down.
ATAGATGCTACTGACTAACAATATTGTTTGTGTATTATCAAACAATTTACCATTGTCAATTTATCGTGGTTAAAAACGGAAGTCCGTTAATAGGAATAGTAAATATAAATGTCTTATCAAATAAGGTCACAAATGTATACCAAAAATTAAACACATTAATGTATTCTAAATTATGTTTATTACTATTTTTAGCACTGTACCGCATTATACCAAAGTTTTTTTTATGGAAAAACCTTACTAATCTAATCTAAATAACACGCGTGTGTTTGCCAAGTACGTTAGTTTATGTAACCGTTTGCGATGCATTACAAACTATTATTGTTAATAATAACTGAATCTCTACACTAAAACTAATTAAAACCAAAATGATTAATTCTTATATTAGTATTGCGTTTTAATGGAGGTGATTTGTTTAAATTATTTATTTTATTTGATTATTTCACTAAATCATTTTTATGTTTAACTCAAACAAGACAATTTTTAACAAACACTCCGGTTTTCGTATTCTAACAGCGTTTGTTATAATATAGGGTTGATATTAATTATAAACATTAACCAAAATTTTAGCGTTTGTTATAATATAGGGTTCAAAATATCTAAAAAAATACATTATTTTTTAGATCAAGATATCTTAAGATTGCTCAATAATTAGTTCAATTTATGAATATCACGTTTTTAATTTCTTTTTCTTTCATTTCTTACTCACACTTATTTCTTACCATCTTATCCTAACCTTAAAAAATGGTATTCACCAATAAGTCCAAAACAATGAGTGACTAAAGTCTTTCTAACCAGTAAGTAAGAAATGAGCCAGGTTAGGACTACCCTAAGCATTCACGAACTCGAAATAATTTGACAAATTTGCTTATGTTGCTTGTGCTTGTAGTTCAGTATTTTTATTTTTTATTAAATTGTGTTTTTATATCTTTCTATTTGTAATTTAATGGCAAAATAGTTGTAAGTGGTAGCCAAAACTTTATTTTGGTTTTTTTACTATTGTTTATTAGTGATTTTGTGAGTACTGAATAGTGTAATGTGTTCGCTTTGTTTTCTCGAGTACGTACTTGCACTTTTATTGTAACCGAGTGATTATTTAACTCGTAGATCACGATTTTGAAGAATATTTTCGTTACGCTGAAGAAGAACTTTATTTATAAAAGAAGTATAAAATTTCTATGCCTATACGTCTTTATAACTGATTCAAAGGGATAATGAAAATTTACTAAACAAATATTCAGATACTGAGCTAAAACAAAGAGTACATTTTTTAATATGCCATTAGCAATATTCTTTTATCCATGATAATAACCTCAACACCAAAATTAAAAAAACCGTGGAGTTTACCACTGGTTTCAAAGCTGTATTTAGCACTAAAATTTTTAAACTGCTACCTATCAGGTATTTTAGAAAATTATGCTATATTTTTTCATTGATTAAGAACAGCGTTTCTCAAAATGTGTTCCGCGGAACCCTAGGGCTCAGCGGAGTATTTTTATGGGCACACAAAAAAAGAGAAAGTATGAGGAAAGTTACATAGCTTTCAGATTTATGAATGCCGATAATTGTCTTCAGTGTGTTTTGTGTTGCAAAATTTTACCAAACAGTTTTATGTTTCCTGCAAAAATACTTCGTCAGTTTCAATCATTGCATCCGGAATATAAAAATAAGGCAGCAGAATTCTTTTCGCGTAAACGAGAGGGGCTTTTAAAAACAAAAAACTTTATACCTCAAGCATCACAGACTGTTAACAAATGCTACCGAAGCTTCCTACATTGTTTTGTACAAAATTGCAATGGAGAGGCTCACACAATAGCAAAAAAGCACATGAAACTGTGCAATTGACATGGTAAAACGTATGTTGGACAAAAAGTCGGCTACTGTCTATGATACCACTTTCAAATGATACAGTATCTCGCCGCATAAAAAATTTCTCAGGTAACATAAAATCTGAGCTATATTCTCGTCTAAGGTCTTGTGAGTTTTATCTAAAATCTACTGATGTGGATGCACGAACGAACGGACGAACATGCTATAGAAGAGAATCTACTTATTTGTAAGCCGTTAGAAAGTAACACCACCGGGGCTGAAATTTTCAATGTTATTAACAACTATTTTCGCAAGAATGAATTAGCATGGGATATTGTGTGATGATATGAGTGGCCTGCATACATCTTTACTACTTCACACAGAAGTACGATTGTTATCTCGGGGTAAAATTTGACTTAGATTGTTTGAGTTGCCAGATGAAGTGCGTTTTTTTTTCTAGGAGCATCCCTTTAATTTGGAAACTCGGTTGATAAAATGTGGTTACACTTACCTATTTAACAAAAATATTTTCTAAATTAAATGAGGTTAATTTGTCTCTACAAGAAAAAAATATCACTGTGTCTAAAGCAAATGACAAAATTATTGGTTTTAAAAAGAAATTCGAATTTTGGCTTAGTAGCGTAAAAAGTGGGAACTTTGACTGCTTTCCAAGAAATTAGTGTAGAGTTGGAAATATTTGAGCTACCTCAAATGAGAACCGACCACTGTCAGAATTTTAATGCAGCCTTAAACACGAGTATTCAGAACGGTCAAGAAAAGCTATTTATGTTCTTCTTCCATTTGTCAGCACATACCTTTATGAAACTGGTTTTTTTTGTACGTCGTCACTAAATCGAAGTATCGAAATCGTTTGGATGCAGAACCTGATATTAGGCTCCAATTATCTTTTATAAAGCCGAACATTAAAACAATTAACAATAAAGATCGTTTTTCTAAATTGTTTTTATTAATTTTACATAGAATTTACCTACTATTTTCTTAAAATTGAAAGTTTCGATAACGTTTATTCAGTTGATTAATCAGTTGAAAAAATATACTGGGGCTCCGCCAATCTAACTTTAATTTGCAAGGGCTACACGCCGAAAAAAGTTTAAGAAACGCTGATTCAGAGGGTTTGTGGCGATCTTGTATATGTACGATAGTTATTAGTTTCTCAAATTATATAGGAAGTCATTGAACGATTATCGAGCCATTAAGACAACTTATAAAAAACAATGTGTTACCTAACTCACCTGAAATGCCATTTGCGTGTCCTTCATTACGAGGCCTTTTACAAATTAAAAACTATAATTCGAAATTATAACACAAATTTTTTATTTTTAAAATTATTGCAAAATTAAATACTCACATCCTCTTCACACACTGTTTGTGTTTTGGTAATGCGTTAGTGTTTTTACACTCTACAGTGTTAATTCATCGAGTGACATTTCTTAAAAAAAATCCTTTTATCTTTGGTCATAAATTATTTTTTACTAGCACTCATTATAAATACGCAAACAAACAAAAATTATAGTAACAACACAGAAATAGATAGTAAAAAACACAAGAAAGCAAACACTAGGCACTAAGGAAAACACATTATAACGGGTTGTGTTGAAGTTGGGTTTAAAAACATTTCCAGTGACGCCTCTTAAACTTTTTAGTAGCATGTTTACTACCAATCGTTCCTCCAAAAACATCTCTACTCAACTCTAACTTAAATCAGTAACTTATTACTATAGGTCTTTGAATACCAAAATCAAGAATAAGGAAAATTCCTAATAACTAGAGATAAACATTAGTGACTAATCAGCATAGTGTGTGTTGGGTATTTGAAAGGTCTCTAAATTCCACGTTGTATTGCTTTAAACATACATATACGGCACATTTTTGTATATAATACCTATTGGCTATAAAATATAGAAACTGTGATTAAAAAAGGCAACAATTGTACTATACTTTATCTAATACAAATTTCAAAAAATGATATTTGCAACGCGTCTTTGTTTTACGTCGATAGTTTCATCCAGAGGCACCAAATTTTTATGGTTTATACTTTTCGTCTTAATTTCAGAAATTTTTAATTATTGAAAAGTAAATACCGGATGTAGAATTTGATTTAAAAATTTACAAGTAAAACTAAATACTCGCGAGTATTGGATTCATTAATTATTCTACGTTTAAATCAAAAGTTGTAGAGAATTAAAAATAACATTTAATATAATGGTTATCTGTTTATCTTCTCATAAAAAAACACAATTTTTTGTAAAAATATGATTAACGGTGAATTAATGACAGTTACAATATGAGAATAAAATAGACGTCAAAATGCGTTAATTGGCTCGAATTTACTTTGACTGTAATAAATTTGATAGCTTTTACATTTCCATTCCTACAATTATAGATTCCTATGACAGAGAAGAAAATGTAAATTTTATAAAGTGTTACTATTTACCCCTAAAAAAATATTGATGACGTCATATTTCGGAAACAAAACACGAGCAAAACATGTCAATGGCGAAAAAAAATGACATTTAAACAGACAAAATCGTCGAGTCTGAGAAAATGTCCTCAAAATCATCATTTAGGAATTAATGAATGTATTCCATACTTTACGAGCTCACTGTAGAGCTCAATGCATCAAATGTAACATATAAAAAGAGTCATAAGTTGTGTTTATGTAAATTTATAAATAAGGTCGTAGAAATTCTATCTTACCTTAAGATTCTTTATTTGATTTCAAAAACGAAAAACTTAAGTTTTTATTTGGACGCCATAATATTTTTATAATTAATTTAGAATAAATATTGAAACCCAAAAATAAATCTAAGTACGTAAAAGTTTAAAGGTTATCTCATATTACTACGCGTTACCGCAGATTCAGTTTGGGATTCATAGGATGACGTAATTTTGTGCAATCCTTTTGAGTGCGTATTTTATTTTCCAAATCTCTATAATTTTTTATCAGAATGATCCCTTATTGGTACCAATCCATAACCAGAATATCGCATAACATAAATGTAGCGTAACAAAGTTTCCAAATTCAATACGTACCAAACCAGCTTCAAAACGTAACGTTACAACAAAAAAGGGATTGTAATGATTATATTACTAAATGTAATAGGACAAACGTAGATCAAACCACATTTAAATTTAACATGTAACCATGCTACCGCACCAGCAGGACGACTCAACATCCGTTTGCTACAATCCGCCGTCAATAGGAACTTAAAAAAAATTACTACAGAACACGCATGAGTGTTCTGGGCCATCGTTTGTGCACGCAGTGAATCAAAAAATGTTAATTTAAACCAGAGGTATTCAATCGAAAAAATGTCACACAAATTAATATTTGGTACCGAGATACAGTAAACGAGTCACACTAAGTCATCGCATCATTGGACCGTATTTTATACCACATCGTTTGAATGGCGTAGATTTGTTAGATTTATTGCAAGAATTGTTGGGCCAACTATTACTGAGCTGGAGATTAAGATGTATGGTTTTGTTATGATGAATGTTACATACATCAAACGCGTGCTATGACAAAGTTTTTAAACAATACATTTTCAAATCGGTGGGTTAGCAGAATCGGTGAAATCCTCTGGCCAGTCTGATTCCGAGATTAAGCCGCGGAATGACTCTTTCTTGTGGGGGTTTCTAAATGATGGTATTTATAATAGAAGGAACGGGATTTTAACAGCAGTATCAGAAGAATGTCAATGAATCTCAGTTGCTATCAGTAAGCTAACATGAGAAAGAACTTTTATGATAGATTAGGGCTACTGTTTGGCAGCTACTGCGGGTTTATTTGATCATTTAATTCATTTTTTTAAATTTTGTAATACTCAATTAACTATATTTTTTTCTGTTACTCATTGTTTTTACAAATAACCATTGCAATAATATTAAATAACGGCAATGAATAAAAATAGCCAGTACTCCAGTTAACTGTAAAAAAAATGTAGCGTGCACATTTTCTGTTTTTAGAAGCAAAAAGTCTATAGTTCGTATACCATACTTAATGCATACCATGTCAACAACTTTTGGATTTTTATTTATACTCTGATTTTTTCGATTTCTTAACAGCGCTCATGTTAATGAGATACTTAAGAGCATTTTTTACTTCAAGAATGTTATATGTGAATTAAAAAGAGTAATTAAAGATGTATTAAGATGGTATAGGCGCTTAATAAACGACAGTTTATAACCTTGTATCCAATATATAAATAATTGGGTTTGCAATGTTCTTCAATTCAAAAACAAAATATTTTAGTTTACCTGCTATGTAGTTTTGCTTCTACAGACGATGATGCTCTAAAAATATCTTCCGACTGTAAAAAGGTTGATCGAATAGGTACGTTTTCCAATGCTTCCTCCCTTGGAGTTTCACGTTAGTCAGGAACCTAACAACAATTTGTTTTTTATAACTAGCTGTATACAATTTTTTTATGGTCTGCTCCTCTTTAACTCTATCTGCTAAACTTGCACCAAAGAGCAGGTCATCAATAGATGATATTTTAAATGGCTTTTTCATTGTAGGAGTAATGTATTGTAACGAATTTATTACTTAAAAACTAATTTATTTAAAACGATTAAAACTACGTTTACTTATTATAGAAATATGTATACTTTTAAATTAACCGAACTACTAAAATCTAATAATAAAAACACTTACACTATAATTTATGTATAACTGTTGTATAACACTTAAGATAAGATTAGATAACGTCCTCGGATTTGTTTACACTATAAGTCACGTTCACTCGATTCGGTGTACACTGTTATTTATTTAAAACGCCGCGCGTGCTAACTATACGTATTTATTTCAACTTGATAATCTTGTTAATACTGCATGCTTTCACATTCCAGCAATAACTGACCTACGATTTCCATCTTCGGCTTTTATAGACATCAGCGAATTCTTCTCGATCGTTCCTCACTTTTCGTTATATTTTCTAGAAACTAGATAACAGTTCTAGAAGGCTCTTGCATTTGCAAGTAATTTCTCGGACGTTTCACTGCCCCCTTCTTAGGACTGTTCTGTCCCAGAACAGGAGACTGGATGTGACACCGGTAAAAGGGATCGTGGCGATAGCGGCAGCTTCCTCCATTTCGGCAACTTCCTTGACCATAGAAGTAACAGTCAATGGACTTTTCCTGACCCAATACTCTCCTCGGTTGGTAACTACAGACCAACACTTGAACGCCTGTTCCTCGGAAGACGACCTCCAACATGTTTCGAACTGTCCTCCAATTCAATTGGTCTGAGCCACAACCAAGCTTGGGTACTGCCAATTTCTTAACAAGATGGAACTCCATTTGTCTCTTGAGACTCCATAATGTTCGCCACAGATCTTTGTATAACGGCTTGACACGTGAGTATTTCTTGGTGACTAGATAGAAAACGAAGCGTCCGTCACCACGTAGTCCTAAAACCTTTCCGACTGCCGGTTGCTGTCTTCGTAATTCATCTAGCTGCCCAAACTTCTTTTTAAACACGACTGCAACCCCTTTTGACATGTCAAGGTCCTCGCTCACGCAATGTGCGATGGCGTAATCTTTGTGTCTGGAACAGATCTTGTTGTTCCTCGGTGGTAACTCCGAACCTAGCTTTTCCAGAACCTCCGTATAAGTTCATAAACTTTTCGAACTCCATTTCTTCGATTGGATTCCTGGTTCTGCTACTTATTACTCTGGTTCGGACCTGAACTTGCGGATTGTGGTTATCGCCAGCAAACGGGGCTAGACGATCGACGTGGACCACTTTTGGCTTGCCTCTGGGCGGTTTTCGGATGCGGTATATAACGTCGTTAATACGCTGCACGACTTCATAGGGGCCCTCCCATTGCCTTTGCAGCTTCGGCGACAAACCACGTCTCCTTTGAGGGTTATACAACCAAACCATATCGCCAGGTTGAAACCCACCATTTTGCGCCTTGACGTCATATCTTGTTTTCATCCTGTCGCTGGCAATTTGTGTGTTTTTACGAACCTCTTCATGTACTTCGTCTAGCCTCTTTGCCAGCTTGCTGACGTAATCTTCTCCAGCGACTTCTTCTTCCGGTCTTCGTCCAAATTGAAGATCGCATGGTAATCTTATCTCACGACCGAGCATGACACAGGATGGTGTTTGACCTGTGCTTTCGTGAACGGATGATCGGTACGCCATTAAGAAGAGGTGCAAGTACTGATCCCAGTCTCTTTGATGTTCGGACACTACCTTGGCTAAGTACTTGCCCATTGTTCGATTCATCCGTTCAACCATGCCATCAGACTGAGGATGGAGAGGCGTTGTCCTAGTCTTTTTAATTCCTAACAGTCGGCAAACTTCTTGAAACAGCCCAGACTCAAAATTGCGGCCTTGATCGGAGTGTAATTCCAACGGAACTCCAAACCGGCAGAAAAACTCCTTTACTAATACGTCTGCGACTGTAGCTGCTTCCTGATTGGGTATGGCATAAGCCTCCGTCCATTTCGTGAAATAATCCATCGCCACCAAGATGTATTTATTTCCCGAATCGGATTCTGGGAACGGCCCTGCGATGTCAATCGCTACTCTTTCCAAAGGGCTTCCTACGTTGTATTGTTTTATGGGTGCTTTGCGCTTTCTCGCTGGACCATTTCCTGAAGCGCAGACTATGCATTTACGGCACCATTTCATGACGTCCTCTTTGCAGTTCATCCAGTAGAATCGTTCTCGCACTTTACCCAACGTCTTCTTAATGCCAAAGTGTCCTCCTGATGTCCCATCGTGGAGAAGCTTCAACACTTCGGTCACCCTGCTCTTCGGCACTACCAGCTGTAGTCTGTTTCCCGTGCCCTCGGCATTTTCTAGGATCGCTTAAGAAGACCGTCTTCTACTATCAAGGAGTCCCACTGCGCCCAGTACGCTTTGATATTTTTGCCCAAAGCACTCACTTCTTCCCAGGTTGGTCGTCGGCCGTTTTCTTTCCAGTCCAGGAGTAGTCTTATTTCAGGATCGTCTTCTTGTTCGCGACGTAACTGCTCAGGTTCCCACTCATCATCAACCATAGCAGTTCTCCGGAGGCATTCGACTTTTTCTTCCAGTCGCGAACAATGGCTGCAGTCCGCCGGACATGGTCTTCTAGACAAGGCATCAGCGTTCCGATGACTGTTTCCGGCACGGTGTTCTGTGTCGTAGTCATACTCTTGCAGTCTCTCGATCCATCTTGCCACTTGTCCTTCTGGGTTACGGAACTGCAGTAGCCATTTTAAAGCGGCGTGATCTGTTCTCAGTAAAAATTTTCGTCCATACAAATACTTGTAGAAATGTTCGATGGACTTAACGACTGCTAACAACTCCCTCCTAGTCACGCAATAATTCCTTTCTGGCCTGGACAAAACCTTGCTAAAGTACGCGATAACTTTTTCTTGTCCATCTTGAACCTGCGAAAGGACCGCGCCTATGGCCATATTGCTTGCGTCGGTATCCAAAACAAACTTTCCATCTTCTCGTGGATAACTCAAAATCGGCGAAGTGACTAGGGTCTGTTTTAGTTGATTAAAAGAATTTTCACAGTCTTCATTCCATCTAAATTCTGCTTTTTCTTCGGTTAATTTTGTCAATGGTTTGGCAATATTGGCAAATCCGGGTACAAATCTTCTATAATAAGTGCACAACCCAAGGAAACTTCGGACCTGATGTTTGTCGATCGGTCTTGGCCATGCTTGCACTGCTCGGATTTTGTCTGGGTCAGCCCTTACTCCATCTCTAGATACGACGTGGCCAAGGTATTGGACTTCCTTCTTAAATACGTGGCACTTCTTTGGGCTCAGTTTGAGGTTAGCCCCACGTAATCTCTGGAACACTTCCTTCAAGTTGTTCAAGTGCTCTTCAAACGACCTTCCAACCACGATCACGTCGTCCAGGTAAACCAAACACGTCTTCCAAGACAATCCGCGCAAGATGTTCTCCATCAAACGCTCGAACGTTGCAGGAGCGTTACACAGGCCGAAGGGCATTACGGTGAACTGCCACAAACCAGTTCCGATCGTAAAAGCTGTTTTTTCACGATCCTTGGGTTCTAATTCTACCTGCCAGTATCCACTCTTTAAATCTAACGTAGAAAACCACTGGGATCCTGACAGGGTGTCTAGCGTATCGTCAATTCTGGGTAAAGGGTAGCTGTCCTTTTGGTCACGTCGTTTAGCTGCCTGTAGTCTACGCAAAACCTCGTTGATCCATCCTTCTTCTTCACGAGTACCACTGGGGATGCCCATGGACTACTTGAAGGTTCAATCACGCCTTCTCTCTCCATATCCGTAATTATTTGTTCGGCTTCTTCTCTTTTCGCCAAAGGAAGTCTGCGTGGATGTTGTCGTATCGGCCGAGCGTCTCCGGTATTAATTTTATGTTTCACCACGTTAGTTCTTCCTTTGGAGCCACTCTCCAGCGCGAACACATCTTGGTACTCTTGGATCAACACTTTAACTTTAGCCAGCTGGTCTTGGCTGAGGTTTTCGCATTTGGTGGTAAGAATGTCCAATAGATGTTGTGGACACTTCTTCAGCGACGTATCTTCGTTCGACTTCACGCATCTCACAATTTGTGATACTGGCGTGCATTGGCCTACCACGGTCTTCTTTTTAGCGTTACAGGATCTGGAGTTGATATTTAAGATCCTTACTGGCATCGTCTTCTTTACTCGTACTAAAGTTCTGCCAACGAGTAGTCCCTTTTCAACTAAGCCGCCCTCCATTGGTTCAATCGCGCGTATGTAGCCTTCCCGGAGACTTCCATCCAAGCGTGCCATCACCACACTTTCAGTCCTTGCAGGCAGAGTCACGTCTTCACTCAATAAGACTCGCACGGCTGCCTTCTCTGACGAATGAAAAGGAATTTCTTCATTGTCCATCTTCAGGACATCGTTCTTCATATCCAAATGGAACCTATACTTCTTTATCACGTCCATTCCCAGGATAACTTCTTCCGTGATGTCGGCTACCAGTACTTGATGGTCGAGTACTCCATTTCCCAAACCAATGGTTACTTTGACTTGTCCGTGAGTAGGTATTTCGTCGCCCGTCGCTGTTCGAAGTCGTACTGTTACTGGTGATGTCTTCTCGTTTTCCAATAAGATGTCAGGACGAATGATGGTCTTCGTCGCTCCCGTGTCAACCAGTAACTGGACGCTTCTCCCATTGATCTTGCCATCGAGATAAATGCTATGCAATTGCTCTCTAGGCGATGCCATTTGGATTGTAACCTCCGGAGTTTGACTAGATGTGATTACTTTTGTTTCTTTCGCTCGCCTCGTTCCAAATTTTCGAGGGCTCTTCTAGTCCTCTTCTTAGGTTTGGTACGATGCCGTCGTACATGGCCTATTTCATCGCAGTTCAAAGCTGTCACTCCTCTTTCCCGAAGTATTCGTCGCGCTATCTCCTCGATGCTTTCCAGTGTCTGCGCGGGTACTTCTGTAGCACAGCAGAGTCTATGACCACCTTGTTGCGATGCTTGTTTTGCTGCTTCAAACTCCAAAGCATGCACCAAAGCGTCATCCAACGTCTTCGGTCGAGCTAACCGGAGGGTCTGCTGTGTTTCGCTGTCTCGGAGGCCATCTACGAAAGTTTGAATAGCTAACTGCTCCAGGAAGGTATCCGGTGCTGTAGGATACGCAAGCCGTGTTAGTCTGGCGATGTCAGCCTCAAACTCTTGAAGACTTTCGGCAGCTTTTTGAACCCGACTTTTAATTTGAGCCTGGTATACTTGTTGAAGATGAGCATCCCCATATCTCATTTCTAATCGTGATATTAAGAGTTCGTAATTTTCTTGCAGGTGGTCCGGAACAGTTTGTAAAATTCCAAGCGCTTCTCCACGTAAGGACACTATTAAAGACGTCGCTTTCTGCTTGTTGTTCCAACCATTAGCTGTAGCTGCGGCTTCAAACTGCTTGTAGTAGGTTGACCATGGAACTTTACCATCAAAATTCGGAGGTACAACTTTGAACTTATGAGTGTTTTCTTCTCGATGGTCCATTATTAAATCTTCACTCGTGACGCTTCCTTCCCCGTGACAATTCATTTGGTTCATTCTCTCTTCAAGCAGTTGTATTCTTTCTCTCAATTTTTGTTCTAATTTGTCTTCTACTTCTTCTATTTTGTCATTCACAGATTCGCAAATTTCTTCTTTTAAATTTAACATATCTGCTTGAGTTTCCTCTTGCACAATTTTGATTTGATTTTCTATGCTCGTTTGTATTTCTTCTTTTAATCGTCTAGAATTTTCCATCAACTTTTCTTCTATTTTCTGGGTATTTTCAAATAATTTTTCTTCAATTTTCTGAGAGTTTTCTTCCATTTTCTGCGAATTTTCGTAAAACTTTTCTTCCATTTTTCTAGAATTTTCGGACAGTTTTGCTTCGATTTTCTGCGAATTTTCGCCCATTTTCCTATTATTTTCTTCCATATTCTTATTCATCGATTCAAGAATTTCAAATATTTTTGAATCCATTTTCTCTTTTTGCAAACGCGTCACCGGCATAAATTTAAATATAACACGAATATAAAGTTTTTAAATACACTACTTTATAAACAAACACGCGTATCGTATCTCGAGCGATAATAAATTACTTAATGGTATTTACACTAATAAAAATCGCGAACAGCTTTATCTATTTACACGATTTCCACGGGTTTAAAACCGAACACCTGACACCAATTTGTAACGAATTTATTACTTAAAAACTAATTTATTTAAAACGATTAAAACTACGTTTACTTATTATAGAAATATGTATACTTTTAAATTAACCGAACTACTAAAATCTAATAATAAAAACACTTACACTATAATTTATGTATAACTGTTGTATAACACTTAAGATAAGATTAGATAACGTCCTCGGATTTGTTTACACTATAAGTCACGTTCACTCGATTCGGTGTACACTGTTATTTATTTAAAACGCCGCGCGTGCTAACTATACGTATTTATTTCAACTTGATAATCTTGTTAATACTGCATGCTTTCACATTCCAGCAATAACTGACCTACGATTTCCATCTTCGGCTTTTATAGACATCAGCGAATTCTTCTCGATCGTTCCTCACTTTTCGTTATATTTTCTAGAAACTAGATAACAGTTCTAGAAGGCTCTTGCATTTGCAAGTAATTTCTCGGACGTTTCAGTATTCACTAATGAAATATCTCCAGAGAAGAGATAGAGAATGGTGTAGATCCATTAAGAATTAACAGGAGTTGTTTAAACATAGCACAATTTCGTTTTTTTGTATCCATCTATTACCAATTAATTCATGGGAATTTCCATAGCGCATACTTTGTTCTTGAATTTTTTTTAAAAAACAATCCTGTTTTTGTAACAATCTGAAAGGTATTATTGAATTTCGCAGTTTAGTTTAGGAGCTTTTGAAAGAGAACAGTTTCTTGTAAGTGAATAATTTTCTAATAATTTTTTGCGTGTGCCTTTCTCGATCCTTTTTTGTAAAACCAAGGTCCTACTATTAACAATTTTGTTGTGTAATTTAAGTCCTTCTTTGGCATTAGTGTTTGCATCGGGGTCTAATAAAAGAATGATATTGTCATCTAACGGAAAAGAAACAGAAAAATTTTCTTTATCGTTGTGCTCAGACAAACATTTAATTTTCTTTTAACCGGTACCAGAAATTTAAAATTTCAGGAAAAGTGACTGCACAAGTGTGCATGGCTAAGCTACTCAAAGAGAGTTTATGGATGCTATTCTAAATTTTGTGTTTTATTTCGTACGCATACTAATGTAGGTTTGAGAAAACATCAAAAACCAAGATAACAGGCTTTGGAGGAATCAAACGTTACTTCTTCTACTTACGGAAAACTAAAAAGACTTTGTGCGACTAAATGGACTGAAAGATATAACTCTATAGCAGTTGTTGTAGAATTATATGACGGTATTGTAATGGGCTTAGAAAATATTTCTGAATGACGGGATAGAGATTCATCAGAAAAATTCGACTTTTTCATAAATAAAACGCGCACTACCAAACCCAAAGATGTAATGTTAACGTTGGTAGTGCTGAAAATTACTACCGCATCTCAATCTACACCCCATTCCTGAATGGTTTTTTAATAAATATAAAAGAAATGTTTTCAAAGACACACACAAGACTTTGTTAACCGCATTCCAAAGGTTATTGCCGACAGAACCATCCAGCCTTACAAGTGAAACTATAAAAGACTTTGAAAATTTAGTTTCTTTCTATAGAGGTAACGTAGCAGGCACTCTTGATGAGTTGAAAGTCGAACTCAAATTCTGGAACAGGGCACTCGCTAAGTTGAAAAAGGTCCAAATACCAAAAAGTGCTTTAGCTGCCTTAAAATACTGCTCACATTTAATTCATTTACCCAATATCAAGGTATTGTTATCTATATTGGCAGTTCTACCTGTATCCATTGCGGAAAATGAAAGATTTTTTTCTGCATTACGCCGTCTAAAAAATTACATTACAAATTCTAAAATTTGTACCGAGATATGGCTACTACTCCTGAAGAAATATTGGACAAATTAGCCGAAAAGCCAAGAAAACTCGAAATTAAGTTTTGTAATTATTGGTTACTTTTTATTTGATAAACAAAACACGTTATTGTCTTCGAGAGTTGCATAGATTTTGTATATACCTATACCAAGACTGACTAGTTAAAATCTTCCCCGAAAAAACTACCGGGTGGCGCACTGGTGCTTGATGACGTATCACACATCTTAATTTCTTTCTTTTTCATTTTGTTTGAGATTTTTCAGATTTTCCTATTTTACACTACGCACTTGTAACAGAATGAAAAGAGGCGTACTCAAGCAATTTACTTTCAACCGTTGTGACTCAATAATTAAAGAGATGAAAACTAAGAGTGTCTTAGGTAATTATGAGGAGGATATTGTGAAATATGTTTATAATACGTACATTTTTATGCTTTAACAAACTTTGTAGTTAAATTAACAAAATGAATAAAAAAAATTTTGTTGTGCTAATAACATAATCCAATAATTAAAAATAAATGTTGCTGAATTGTCTTTATTATTTTAGTTAACATTTTTAGGAATAATCTAATGTCGTTGTATGATTCTTATATTACATAATTGTCGTTTAGTCTTTGTAAACCTAGGGTCTGATCTCTAAAAACTAATTTTGAACTTTTGTTAAAACAAAATACATGCAATTCAAAATTATTTATATAATTATTTTATATATGTAAAAGCGTTTTATTATATTGTAGAATGTTATTATTGTTTATTTGATGTAATTCTTTTTACCAATTTGCACTACCAAAATGATGGACTATTTTCTAAATTGCTCTAAGTAGTTTTTCCTGTCGCAGTTACTTAACTGAACTACGATTTAAACTTACGTTCCAAATTGTATTATTTTGGATTTTTACTTAATCCATTAATACATAACATTTAATTATTCATAGTCATAGCGTGAATTATTAAACCTTAAGCAAATAATCAAAAATTATAAACGTTGGCTTCTTGTAGTTATACTAATTATATAAAAAATTAATGCAAAACAATTTATTAAGATTGTTGCATCAACACGTAGCATAAAGTAGCATTTTTTCTTAAATAAAAGCTTTCAATGCGATAAAAACACCTACAAATACTTTTCAGTGTGTAAATCAATAAACTGATTTTTCTCGAAAACCGTACGTATCAGGACAGATAAAACATGCTAGAGTTTGTGTGGTCCATCAGCAACGATTCCTACGACTCTCCGTAAATCACACACAATCAATTACAAGACGATCACTGTAAGTTGCATTTTTCAAGCCGAAGTAAAAATACAAGTAACGTGGTTTTATTTTGATTGCATTAATGCATGTTATTTCTAAAGTTTTTTTTTGAATATTATTTTCCAGATTTACTGTACCGCATGTAAACAATAGGTAGATGTTCTCTCAATTTTAAAACGGAAATAACAAATTAATTATACTTACAAACAAATTTGTTTTTTCTCACACTATTTTAATAGTATTTTGTTTGACGCAATTCGTACAATAAGTTAATATGCGTATAACTCATAAATATTTACTTTTTACATAGATTTCGTTATTGAATTATTTTAAAATAGTCACTTTTCTTCTAATTTTGTTTTTGTTATTAACAAAATTTTAATTCAATATTGTTTATGGAAATACGCCTTGGGAAATACGTACAGTTAATACACTTAAGTATAAAAAAAAATTACTTATTACTATTAGTTTCTTATAGTCCTTTTGCATTAATTGTTGTTTTTTTGCAATAATTTGTCTAAAAATTTTAAATCGGATATACTCGTATAAAACATTTTAATACTTTTTCTGAAGTATTTTTTGAGATTCATATATTTACAGATATTAGTTGAATAACGCTGAAGTTATTAAATTTACTTAATATTACAATTTGGGAATAATTAGTATCTAAACAATTATGCAGTGCACGCCGCTTAATAGAATCACGTTGGACAATGGAGTTTTTGACAGCAATAACCGATTGATAGCAATATCCAAAGTTTATAAAAAACAAATAAATGTTTAATTAAATGTAATTAAATACAGTCTTCCAATAATCAAAAAATAATAAAAAAATTGTATTTAATTATTAAATTCGTAACATGTTTCATTTTCAGATTACAATTAAGAAACACAAAACGTATGAAATGCACACAAAATTGATTAAGATTTCTTACTAATAACAACTGGGTCATAAGTCATAAAACAATATAAAACAGTTAATAAATAAAATTAATTAAATTATATGGACATGTCAACAAATTGTAAACTATAGAAAAGCTGAAATCAAACGAAGGCTAAGAAATCAAACAAAATGCGCAAGTATACAACAGATTTAAAGTGACGTTGTATGGCACTAAAACTCAATAAATTTAAAATTACAATTCAAATTTGTTTGATCGTTGAGTAATAAATCTTTTTAGTTAGAATAAATGTAAATGATATCTAATAACACCGGCACACAAAAATAAAAAAGCTTTTTGTACACCGGACGCTATCTATCTACGGGCATGTTTTTCGACCCGCTGAATACAAATTTTAAGTCAGTTTAGGCCGTACACCCTCCAATTTCGAGTAAATTGCAAAAAAATCGTAAAAAATAGCGAAAATTGGATGTTTTAGTAATAAAAAAAATTTGTGGATCTAAGGCAAGCATAATTTTCATGTATTTTAATCCCTTGAATACTATTTCAAGAGTTCTTAGACCATAAGCCGTTTTAAATCTAAGAAAATTGTAAAAAAAACATGAAAATTGCAAAAATCGCAAAAAATTGGGATTATTTTGATAAAAATAATTTTGTAGGCTCAGATCGAAAGAGATTCTCATGTAATTTGATCTGCTTAATCCGAATCTGCAATGTATTGCATAAAACCGATAAAATAGCAAAAAATTACAGCTGAAAAAATTGAAAAAATCTATTAAACACGATTAAATACGTTTCTTGTATTTTTTATCCACAAAATACAAGTTTAAAATCTGAAAATGTAAAAAAATTGTAAAAGCTATAAAAAATGACGTATAGACAGAATAAAGAGAACGATTTTCTCAGATTTTAAATTGTTTTCCGGTGGTATCGAACTCTTTTATTCTCAAATGATCTACGGAGTGAATTTCTTTTTCGTTTATTATCTTCTTTCGGTACATACCTTTTTTAGTGTCCAGCAATAGTCTGTCATCATGTTGATATTCCAATTTTCTTGATAACTAGTCTCCATTTCACTTATGTCTTGATGAAATCGCTCTCCCTGTTCTTCACTATATTCTCCAAGATTCTCAGGAAAGTTGTCGATGTGAGAATTTAGGAAGTGTAATTTAAGGTTCATTAAGCAACCTAAATTTTTGTAATTTGTCAGTAAGTCTTCTTACTAATGTCCTGTAATTCTCACTTTTATTATTTCCCAAAAAGTTTTCAGACACATTTTTTAAACTTACCCAAGCTGCTCTTTCCGTATCGTTCATTTTACCTGTAAAATTTGCATCCTGAAAAAGATTTCGAATTTGAGGTCTATTAAAAATTCCCTCTTTTAATTTGGGATCACTTATCGCAGGAAACTTTTCTTTCAAGTACTGAAAACAATCACCATTCTTGTCCAGAGCGTTGACATACTGTTTTATAAGACCTAGTTTGATGTGAAGTGGTGGTAGCAGATATTTTGAAGGTTGAATCAATGGTATTTGTATAACATTATGAGTACCTACATTGAGTTTCACTCTTGTTGGTCATTCTTTTTTTACATAGTGATTTTTCGGTCCCTACTATCCCACAAACATAGATAGCAGAGATATTATGTGAATCCCAATTGTTGACCTAAAAGACGTGTTTTTTTGATTTTCAGATCCCAAGAAATTCGCCATTGATGTTCTGAATACTTTATTTTATCCAATACAATTTGTAAGTTTTCATAGGTCTCTTTAAATTTCGTCGAATGAGCTATTGGAATTGACGCTAATATGTTTCCAATGTGAAGCAAAACAGCTTTGAAAATTCTAGTTGATGAATCTGTAAAGAGTCTCCACTCATAGTCTTTATAGATATTAGGTTTTAATTCATCAACCAAGCCTTTAACATTGGAACAGTACACCATTAAGTTCTCATCGTCTTTCGTAAAAAAATTCAAGAATTTCTTTTCGATAAAAGTAAGCCGATACTTTTTTAGCTAACAAATTTTTATTTTTCAGTCTTGACGCCAGTAATTCAGCTCCAGTCTTTGGTAAATTTAAATCGCGTATGAGATCATTTAGTTCTGCTCCAATAAATATTTCAGGGTCTTTTGTTTTCCCATCTGGCATGTAATCTTCATCCTCAGGATTTTCATCTTTAGAAATTTCTTCTTCCAGTCCTTCCTCCATTTGCACGTTTTCGTTTTCTACTTCCATTTCTTCAGGAGCTTCGATTTCATCTTCGACTACTACTTTCTGTGGTTTAAAAGCTGATGAAACATTGGCGTATTGTATTTGACTTCTATTAGACGAAGAAAAACCGGCAATTTCAGTCATAGAAAAGTAACAGTTCTATGAAGTTGTTGGTGAAGTCCAGATCATGAGGATTGTAAATTTCAGGTTTTCTTTTTTTTTGGCTTTTTTCCATCGTGTCAACATAATATTACATCGACCACAAACAAAGTGTGGGACCCAGACTGAATTCAAATTCGTAATTTGGATGCGAACGCATTCCTCATAATTTTTTTTTAATTTATCGGAAAATGGTCTACGGTCTTTTGCCGGTTCAAACTTTCCACAAACGTGACAAAATAACTCAGGACTTATATTACATAGATGGGAATTACTTCTTGTAATAGCACACTCTCCGTTAGCCAAGTTTCTCACCACCGAAAAGCTGCAGTCGCTGGATGACGACATCTGCGAGCCTGCTTTCTCATCCTGACCTGACGCCGATACTGGGTTTCCGGATCTCTGCATCGTAAAGTACTTATCACTTGTATTCGTCCTGACGGTACACACGCCGTTAACCCAGGGACTGTCAGATGGTTCTGTTACCCACCGTCACCCCGTGTAGGTGCCCTGGTTGCAGGCACAAGCGATCATGCCATGAAAATAAGCACTTCGGGTTCTTTCGTGACAATTGTGAACAGGAAGAACGATTTAATTAAGGCATAAATGAAATTGAGACTAAATATCAAGTAAATTGGAATCTCAATACGATGGCAATTATTTACTAGATGAAGGAAAAGATAGAGAAAGAAGAATAAAACAGTTCCGTACCCTCGGAATACAGTTCAAAATCCGATTTTCTTACACTTTTAGATTTTAAACTTGTATTTTATGAATAAAAAATACAAGAAACGTATTTAATCGTGTTTAATAGATTTTTTCAATTTTTTCAGCTGTAATTTTTTGCTATTTTATCCGTTTTATGCAATTTTTTGAGTGTTTGAGTTAATTTGGGCTAAATACTTTGCAGATTCGGATTAAACAGATCAAATTACATGAGAATCTCTTTTGATGTGAGCCTACAAAATTATATTGCGATTTTTGCAATTTTCATGTTTTTTTTACAATTTTCTTAGATTTAAAACGGCTTATGGTCTAAGTACTCTTGAAATTAGTGGATCAAAATACATGAAAAACATGCTTGCTTTAGATCCACAAATTTTTTTTATTACTAAAACATCCAATTTTCACTATTTTTTACGATTTTTTACAATTTACTCGAAATTGGAGGAATAACAGTCTGGAATTTGAATTGCATATGGCATACGACAATGTTGAATGTAATGTTAGAAAGAATGGTCTTGGAAGATATGTTAATGATGTTGTAATACAACATCATGACAAAATAGTAACAAGTTCCGATTTAGGACTTGCAGTCACCTGCCAATACGACCTAACTAACAAAAGCGTTACAAACGAGGTGGATTTAGGAGTTCACGGAGACATTCAACCCGCACTATCCGAAGAGGTTACTGTAGATTCTCCAAACGTTGCAATGAAAATTACAGACAGAAATGGCGGGGACGTCATGCCAACAGCCGAAGTTGGTGATCCTTTGGCATTAAGATTTGAAATCATTGACAAAAACAGTCCTTATGAAATATTTGTTCGAGATCTAGTTGCAATGGACGGTGTTGATTCCAGTGAAATTGTATTAATCGATTCGTTCGGATGTCCTACCGATCACTTCATTATGGGTCCAATTTATAAATCCATCGATTCAGGCAAAGTACGTAAATGAAACCAAATTACGCAATTAATAACTATAACCATTTTTTACTTTCAGATTTTATTATCGCACTTCGATGCATTCAAATTCCCATCTTCAGAAGTTGTACAGTTCCGAGCTTTAGTCACGCCTTGCATGCCCGTTTGTGAACCAATCCAATGTGACCAAGAAGAAGAATCTACTGGTGATTTGCGTTCTGTAATATCTTATGGAAAACGCAGAAGGCGTCGTTCTACCAGCGAAACAAACGACGATATGATCTTAGTGCAATCTATTCAAATCACTGACAAATTTGGTTTTGAACGTGATATGAATAACAGTAGATCTGTAGGAAGTGAAGCAGTATATATTCCTAGCAACGAGCCGGGGTTATGCGTAAATATGGCTGGTTTGATAGTGGCTGGTACTGTCTTCTTAGCTGCACAATTAGCAGTCATCGCTGTGTGGACCTTTATTTGGCAAAGGCGACGTATAGGCCACAAATTACATTCCGACGCAATGTCAGTAAGTGTAAGTTTGCCTTCAGGACTTAGTGGTAACCGTACAGATAGTCTTTGTAAGCTGTACGACGCTGGATATGCTCATTCCAGTAGATTTTAAAATAATTTCTTAGATGTGTTCTATATTCTTACAATTCATCAGCCAATCGTATGTGATAGCTATATTTGTAAATTCACTTACTACTTTACTATTTAACGTAGTAATTAGTTAGTGTCGCTACCGTTATGTGACCATCGAGAATTCGTGTTTTTTGTGTTTACTTTTTTGGCGTAAACACAAGAAACAGGTGCTATTAGTCTATTTGAACTATAATTAACTGCGTTTAAATGTAAGATGTTTAGACTGTACCAGAGTTAACTTTCCATAGTTAATTACGCATTATATGTGGCATAATCACATTCTCAGTAATGATAAATATCTTAACGCGCAATTCAAATAATAGCGTTAAAAGTAACGTTATGTTTTTATTATTGCAACACACGCCATTTTATTCTGCAGCCAATACTTCAGTCAGAATTGCTTCTGGTTCAGGTTTTATAATACGAAAGCTTTGTAACGTTGCTTTATACAAACTAAAGGCGTGGCATCAAAGATTCGAGGATGATCTTGTATGCTTTTGAATATGCATGAACGAAATTAATAAGACTAAACGTGTGAAAGATTTTTGAATGATATTTATAAATGCTTGTCCTCGTTTCTTGATCCAAATGACGATTTTGTGGAGCATATATTGTATCGTCAATTAACTACAAAATCTTGTGTACGGCCTAAACTGACTTAAAATTTGTATTCAGCGGATCGAAAAACATGCCCGTACATAGGTGGCGTCCGGTGTACAAAAAAATTTTTTATTTTTGTGTGCCGGTGTATTTGTTCGGAATTATAGTTAGGATGGATAATGGATATATATTTTTTCACAAGAACATATTAATTCAGAAATCCCACTAAGCTGTGACTTATCAAAATTGTCTTTGAGCTTACAAAAAGTATGTTTGACAGAGATTGGGATCGCAAAATTTGTTATTGTTGTTTTCGTTAAATTTATTGATAAGGTTCTGGTAATTTGGAATGAAAGATTTTGAGATGTAAGCTTTGTCGTGTTAATTAATTCTAGATAAAGAAGTGACTAAACTAATATTATAATTTAAAGACATCTTATGGTATAAATTGTAAATTAGCTTCACAGGAAAATTATTTTTTAAAACCATTGAGTAAATAGTGTCTAACTCTTTATTGTAATTCTTCTGGTTAAGGGGAGTGGCGAGTAATCGGTTGAAAAGGGATCTGAACGCTGCCATCTTATGTGAATCAAATGGAATGACGTGATCGATAGTGGTAGGTTTCCTGTATATATCATATATAAACAAATACAAAACAACGTTATCACATAGGAAGTAGTTAAATGAAGTGGTTATTCTAAAAACGCGTATACTTTCCAAGTTAATTCTTGAATTTACAGATGTTTAAATGATGTAATGTTACAGTCAAAATACTTGAATAAATAGACAACATTGCAAAAATAAACCCAAACATGCACCACAAGTAATTTTAGGGTACAATAAAAAAATTTTTCAGTCAAAACAAGCGTATTGTAAACATTTAGCTAAAAAAATTATGCAAAATATGTTTTTGTTCATGTATAGAAAATAACCTGAAACAAAAATTTATTAACAAAAACCGAAATTATGATTACTATAAACGTCCGGTCCGCTTTTTAGTAACGTAATAACATTGCCCGATTGATAACATCCGTGATTCCAATAAGCGACAGAACAATTTAACATAATTTATTTATTGTTTATAAATTATGCCTTAAAATTACTATTACCATTATATATAGATATTATTGTAAGCCAATGTAATAATGTAATATTCGTTTGTTTACATGTTTACTGACCTCCATGGTTTAAACATTAACGATATCAACTAATATTTTCTTGTAAGGTAAATACTTTTAGATGGTGATTTTTGCATTAATTATTTATCGTATTTTTGCTTTTAGTAAAACACTGAAAGGAATTAAATTTGGATTATTACGATTTACTACCTATTTTGCGGAAAATTTAAACAACTACAATAAGTTGATATTTCCTTCACTATGTACAACAAACTGTTACTTCTGAAAAATACTTTTGAAACACATGCCATATTGCACATTTTTTTACAGTAGGCACAGTTAAACTCGAAATTTTAAATAGTTAATGTTTGTAAATTTAAGTTCTTTCTTAATATCTTCTAATTGTTGTTTAACCCTTCCGGCCCTCTTGGTGGCAATTGCCACCTGAATTATTAGAGCTCTGCAATATCTAAAGTAGATATGATTAGACTACCCGCCCGTAGGTGTCGCATATATAGTCTATACTAAATCGATTTCATTTTTTGTCTTGAAAATATCGGCAACCCAATTTTGTTGACAATCGTTTTAAAAAGTGCGTTTCATCACGGACGTTACCCGCTCCATTGGCGTACCAGGTAAGCCCCAATAACTAGCTTGTGTGTGGCAAGAAGTTTATTTTGGCAGATCAACACATTGAAAGACCACAAATTAGTTATATAGAAACTGTTTGTTGGTTATGTAATAAAGTTCATCGTTATTGTTATTTCAAATCAGATGTACGCAATTGCCACTATTAGGTGTTTACGCTATATTTTATGACGTTCCTTTCACGCAGATATACGTATATCGAAAATGGTATTTTAAAGAAATATGAAAAAAGTAGCTAAAGCGGTGACTTTAAAAGAAGCAGAGGCAGCCGTGTTTGCAATTCCGGACTCAGACATTGAGGATGAAGAAGAAATTGACGAAAATGAAGACGATGATGACGATAATATTCCATTATCAGAATTGAAAAGCAAACTACCGCATAAACAAAATCAAAAAAAGGTACAAAATGTTAATCAGTCTTGGGTGAAAAACCACTTTTCAGCCCCAAATATTGTTTATGATTCTGCTAAAAAAACGAAAATATCGATGAAAATCAGACACCTTTTATGATTTTTGGTAAATATTTTCCAAATGAAGTATTTTTGGAATTAGCAGAGAAAACAAACGTGTAGTCTCTTCAAAATAGTGGTAAAAGTGTCAATACAAATGAACGAGAAATGAGAAAACTCGTGGCTCTACATATTCTGATGGGTGTAATTCGGTTTCCTAGATTGAGGATGTATTGGGCATCATCATCAAATTTGTCGAAGACCTTGGTATACATTGCAATAGATTTGAATCTCTTAGAAACAACTTACACAATATTGATGTGAACGCTGATCATGACAAAAATGATAAGCTATGAAAAGTGCGCCCAATAATTAGCTTCTTCTCAAATCGCTGTGAACAACTAGAACTCAAATTTTGTGGGAATAGAACCAGAAGATGAAGTAAAACGGTGCGATAAAAACAACAAAGAGTATGTCATGCAGTGGCGTAACTGCCTAACCCGCAGACCCTGCAATGCGGGGGGGCCCACATGCTATGAAGGGTAGGGGCCCAGAACAATGTTCGCAGGGGGGCCAAAAAAAACAGTTACGCCACTGATGTCATGATAAAACATCCAGCAATCATACGCTTATATAATTTCTCCATGGGAGGAGTGGACAAAAACGATTTTTTAATTGCACTCTACCGCACATTCATTCGCTCACGAAAATGCACGTTGAGAGTTATGTTTCATTACTTTAATTTGACTGTATGCAACTCTTGGTTAGAATATCGGCGCATCATGACCCAAAATGGTCTAGAATCTCCAATGGATTTATTGCAATTTACAATGGCAATTGCGGAGAGTTTGGCATTTTGTGGTTACCCAGTCGGTACTCCAAAACAAGGCAGCCCACAATCAGCAACATCAATTTGACTCACACACCTGGTGGTGGCAATTGCCACAATGTCCTGGTTAACTTATTTACCGTACAAACTCACTGAATTTTTTCAAACAATGTTCTTTCTTAGTCACAAACAATATTTCGGGTACAATTTTTTTTTGGTAGGTATCAAAAAATTCAGGGCTAAAAGGGTTAAGTTTTACAAAAAGCTTAGGGCTATCATGTTTACGTGTTTTTAAAAATCAATCAGTTTGACGTTTTCCTAGTGTCAGAAAATAAACTTCTACATTTATCGATAATTCAAATTTTTTTCTGGCGTTGTTTCTTTGGGAAATTGTGTTGAGCATTAAGACTCATAATTACTACTTGGTGTTACTACATGAAAGTTGTCTGTAAGTTCAGAGTTCATATCAAAATTATAATATTCTAGGAAAGCATTTACTTTTAAATGACCTGTAACTGAGGATGCCTCTTTTATAAAATGATTTTTGCAAACATATTTTTTTAGAGTTTCTTGAGACAGAGATCTTAGTGACAAATTACCTAAAACTAAATATTCTGTCATGTATCTATTTGCTGTTATATTCTTTTAAATAATTTTTCTAAATAAAATCGTATTTAGAATTTTCGTTTTTATTTTATATACGTGCATGAGACGTGTAGTCAAATACGTGCAAAATAGAAGTTTGTAATGCAATACACAGATTTAACTTATTTATGAATTTAGAAGTCTAACCGAATACGAATGTTCAGTAAAAGCCTTGTTATTATTTCTATATCTGTGCGTATTTTTGCTAATTATTTAATAATCGCACGGCGAGGTATTAAGTTTTACAAACGTTCAATAACAATTCCTTTATTTAGCGAACAACGGTAACTCATATTTGTCGTGTGACGAGAGTGAGAGAGTTACATTTTATCAAAACTACCCCGATAATTGACGTTCATATGCTGTAAGTTTGTACAAAGATTAATTTGTAATAGATGTCTACCCTTATAAAACTAAGCAGATATTTCTGAAAGTTTTTCAAAGAATATCTTAAGCAATGTTTTCATTTTATAAAATTTCTTGATAACTTCTAACTTTAGACAAAACCGCGTTTGTTAATTTGACGTTTGGATTCAGAGCAGTAAACAATTCAGAAAAGAAGTAAAATGAACGATTAGTTTTCACATAATAAATCAAACAATCAAAATTTGTTTATTTAATTACTTAGTATAAGTACCTAGATTGTTTGAAAACTGTGCTAGGTACTACTTTAACTATTTAGTGATTTTTTTTATATTGTTTATTTCGTGCACCTCTTGTATGCCCCATATTTTGAGATGGTATTCAGTCTCCATTAGTAACATCATCTAATACTACTGGTTTTTCTTAAAAATATATTTCGAAATTGTTTAATTTTCTCTTTTTTTGCATAAATTTGTGTGTAGAAAGAAATTGAATAAAATGATATTTGATTTTTGTTTAACTGCCACATCCTACAACAGTACAAATTCTGCTAAAATTTATATGCAAAGGATAAAAAACTACAATTTCATTGAAATTGTTAAGGGGGTTGTTATTGGTCAATTTCTAATTTATTAAAATTACCAGTCCACCAATAATAAATGCATTAATTTTCAAAATGTATTTTTTACATATGTTTCGAGCTTTAAAATAATGAAGCTCATCTTCAGAAAAGTCTACAAAAATATTTACAAAAATTTTTTACTTACATTTTTTTTTAAAATGTCAAATATGAAAATTTTGTAACTAGATAATTAAAAAATGTAAGTTTTACAAAATGTTAAATGTAAATTATTTTAAAAAAGCGGAGATGGTGCAACTGTTGGTGTAACATATTTTATATTGGTATGACACAAAGATCTTTTCAAACTAGACTTAATGAACATTTTAGATATTTAAAAATTCAAAATACATTAATAATCTAGATTCAGTGAAATCTACATTTGCACAACATGTTTTGGATTATCGCCATACTCTTATTTCTTCCAAATTATTTCATCCTTTTAATAACATCAATAACAAACAAATTCTTGAATTACTAGAGTTGATTTATATTAAAATTTTGTTGAACAATCAAACAAATTTCAATTATGATTTTAAATTTAAATTTTCTTAGATTTGTTTCCAAATTGCATCGTCTTCCCTTTTTTTAAAAACTTTTCATGCAAAATTTGGTAAAGCTTACATTTTTTAATTATCTAGTTACAAATTTTCATATTTGACATTTTTCAAAAAAATGTAAGTTAAAAATTTTTATAATCTTAACTTTTTATAAGTTTTCTGAATATGAGCTTTATTATTTTAAAGCTCGAAACATATGTAAAAAATACATTTTGATAGTTAACGCGTTTATTATTGGTGGACTGATAATTTTAATAAACTAGAAATTCATTGAAGCACCTACCAAATAAACTACACTTAAACATTGTTTTGCATTATTTCTAGTCTTTTCTTTACTTAAAAAATGGAAAATGAGTGCTCTTGTAAACACGGTTTGTTGCCCCACGACGCCATATTGAAAATATTTTTGCATATTATTGAATTCCTTAATTAACAGTGTACCTTATGCTGATTTTTTTAAACACGTTTTCCTAGTGATTTGTAAGAATTGTTCAGTTCAACGTGTAATAGTTTAAAAATTTTATATTAAAAATTAAAATTGTGAGTAAACGTGGAAACAATATAGAACCATTGTCACATTTTTAAAATTTTATTTTATAGAAACAAAGCTTATTGATGGTGTCATACAGGACGTATATAAATTTTTCATTATTTTTAAATTGCGCAGTCATATAACATTCTTTGTTTAATTAGACAATTACATTGTCGCAATTTTAATATGTTTAATATGTTATTGATTATTTATAATAAACGGAAATAAGTAAGAATACTCGAATTTTCAGCTTTTATATCGATGTAATTTGATATGTTCAAGTTTATTAACTTTTATATTGTCAAATAAATGTAATTAAGATGTTTTTAAAATCTGTTAATGTACTTTGTAACGAAAAGTAAAAAATACAAGAAATATATCATTTTGGGATTGAAACACAATAAGAACTGTAACCTAGGTAAATTTATATTAATTTAATGGAATAAGACACAATAAAAATGTCTGTTTAGCTTTTAAGTGCTAATTTATATGATTTTTATTAGATAGGTGTCGTAAAAACGTATATAGTAAAAAACGATTTTTAATAAACACGTAAATTCCTTGGTTAATTGTATGCGAAACGTTGCCTTTGCGAATTTATTAAATAGTAACAATTTGCAAAAGTTACTTACACTTGGAAGAATTTAGATTAGTGCAACTGTCGCAGAAGTAGAAATTGCGACTGCTTAATTTATTTACGAAAGCGTTGACTACATCCGGAAATGACAAGAAACACTTCCTAGTTTGTCTTATGTGGTTTTCTAAATTAAACTGCTTACTTTGCTTTTGCATAATTTTCATCTGTGATTTTAAAATAAGTTTATAAAAAACATGAAGTGATGTATCAATATTTATGATAAAGTGTTACGTGACTTTATTGTAAATGTACAGTTATTACGCATTTATAATAAACTTTTAGATTTCTTTGTTTCTTTAAATATCTAGTCAAGGCGCGAAGAAATCCTTGTATTTTGGATAGGTCATTGAATAAAAAAACGTAAACGTACTGAACCACTACTCACTAATTTGCATTGGCGACATTGTTTTATTCAATTCAATTACTTTTTAATGCTAAATTATGAATTCTATTAAATACTACCGTTTATCGTCTTAAATCTAAGTATGCGAATGCCATAAAAATAATAAGAAAATTAAACACATATTAATAATATTCTATAAATAACAATAAAAATCTTGTTCAACCGGCATGTTAAGAACGTAGAAGATTTTCTTTTTTTTTTTAATTTTTATTGGTATATTATAATTTGATTGTTTACTATTAACAAAAAAATAGAAGATTTTTAGTTTGATAAGCACCTTGAAATCTATTAAAGAGTAACGAATGCATGAAACTGATGAAAAACATATAATATATCAAGGATTTCCAGTCTATAGATTGAATATGTATTATAGGTTAAATCATTGTTTACTTATAAAACCACAAAATGCCTTGAAACCTTTCTTATAAACGTATTTTGAGTTGCAAAAAAAGAAAGCTTATGTATGCTGCTGCAGCAACGTTTCTGCAAAAGTTAAGGTATTTATAGAAACAAAAATGTAAGAATTTACTTTAATATTCAAACCATCTCTAACTTAAGAAATACCAACTAAAACTTAAATTTGATAAACATTATTTCTACGGCATTTGATAATTATTGAAGTCAAAACTAACTTTATTTATTACAATTTAAATGCAAGCTTTCAAACTTTAGAACAATAAGAAACTAAAACTACAAGATCCTAAATACATAAGCCAAATGCACTTATTCAACCAATTGTTAGCTGTATTGGATCGACAACTTATGAACTATCTAAGTATTTAAATGCTATACTGAAACCCTATCTTGGCTTAAGTAGTTCATTTATAAAGAACACAAACATTTTATTGAAGTAAATAGTAAACAGAAATTATCTTCAAATGATTTAATGGTTAATTTTGATGTTTCCTCGTTGTTCACTAAAGTACCAATACTTGATCTTTATGTCTTTTGCAACGACAGTTGGATAATAATACCATCAAGTTATTTAAACATTGACATCTTCCTTTTTGTTTAATGGTAAATACTACAAACAGATAGATGGTGTAGCAATGGGATCAAAAATTTCTCCATCTATTGCTATTGTTCAATGGAACATTTTGAAGCAAAAGTCTTAAAATCTGCACCTAAAAAACCAAAATTATGACTTAAATATGTAGATGATATTTTTGCAATTTGGTCTCATGCTGAAGATGAACTACAAATTTTTCTTCAATACCTTAACAATCAACATCCAAACATAATTTAGTATTGAAAAAAAAA
The DNA here is from genome assembly GCA_035610365.1 of Aquatica leii. Taxonomy (NCBI): domain Eukaryota; kingdom Metazoa; phylum Arthropoda; class Insecta; order Coleoptera; family Lampyridae; genus Aquatica; species Aquatica leii. The sequence goes on along the minus strand of CM069433.1, from coordinate 29,449,942 downwards.
TTCATGGTACCTTACCTTTTCTTGATGTAAAAATAGAAATAAAGCCAGATCGTACTTTAATACATTCAGTTTATCAAAAACCAACACATACAGATCAATACATAAATACAAATGCTCACCATAACCCAGCTCAGAAACTTGGCACTTCTTCAGGCCAACAAAAAGGTTAGAGTGGATTAGTCCTTAACTCCAAACGACATGAAAAGTAATTACACAATATAAATTAACATGAATTAATTGTTAAAATATTTCTAAAAAAGTCAAATAATTAAAATAGTGTAAATGAACAATTAACTGTGAATGACAAACAAAACAAAACAAAAAATCTTAAGTGGTTTAATTTGCCCCTCCTAGTGAAGAATATTCTACAACCAATTCATTTATTCAATATTAAAGGAGGACGTAACTACAGTACTTGAACTTTGCTAAAGTTCGAAAGCTTGCATTTAAATTTTGTTAAATAAATGCAACATTTACCCTAAAAAAATCTTTAATATGTTTCATGGTGAAACTTTTATGTCTAAAATAAAAACATTACATTGTAACAGTAACAGAATGATCAAGAAAAGAACAAATTTTATAAAATCACAATAAGATGTTTTTTAAATCAGATCAAACGTTAAAAACTATTTGTAGTTTAGGTTTGCCTAATGTTGGTCGTAAAAATTTAAAATTACAATTAAATTTGTAATGTTTTAATGTAAAATACAGCTTATTACTAAAAGTAAAAAATACTTCAGATGTTTCAATCATAAAAGCTGTTTTTTCACGATCCTTGGGTTTCAATTCTACCTGCCAATACCCACTCTTTAAATCTAACGTGGAAAACCACTGGGATCTTGACAGGGTGTCTAACGTATCATCAATTCTGAGTAAAAGACAGCTGTCCTTTTTGGTCACGTCGTTTAGCTGTTTGTAATCTACGCAAAACCACGTTGATCCATCTTTCTTCTTTACGAGTAATAGCGAAGGCTTCCACGACCGGAATCTATACTAAGATAAAAATGTCCGGGTTTGGACCGTGTCATTGTTGGTATAACCGAAGTTGCCAACGTTTCGCCCACTTTCGTAAGGGGCTTCATCAGGGCGTGAGATAAATCGCAAAACTCAAACAAGCAACCGAAATCTAACTAAGAACTTCTCAAAAGTTAGGTTATCCACTTGTGAAACAAGCCATAATCTAAACTCTGAAAAGGTAAGAAAGAAAACGATAACTTGAAAAAGCAAACGAAAATCTAACAAAAAACTACTACCGAGTTAGGCAATCAACTTGTGAACCCAGCCCGATTCTAAACTTCGTAGATTCTTTTCAGAGTTTAGATTATGGCTTGTTCTTAATTTCAATTTCGGTTGCTTGTTTGAGTTTTGCGATTTATCTCACGCCATGATGAACAATGACACGGTCCAAACCTAGAAGACATTGTTATCTTCTTTACGAGTACTACTGGGGATGCCCATGAGCTATTTGAAGGTTCAATCACGCCTTCTTGCTCCATATCCGTAATTATTTGTTCGCCTTCTTCTCTTTTCGCCAAAGGAAGTCTGCGTGGATGTTGTCGGTATCGGCCGTACGTCTCCGGTATTAATTTTATGTTTCACCACGTTAGTTCTTTCCTTGGAACCACTCTCCAGCGCGAACACATCTTGATAATCTTGGATCAGCACTTTAACTTTAGCCAGCTGGTCTTGACTGAGGTTTTGGTACTTGGAGGTAAGAATGTCTAATAGATGTTGTGGGCACTTCTTCGTCGACGTATCTTCGTTAGATTTCACGCATCTCACAATTTGAGATATTGGCGTGCATTGGCCTAACACGGTTTTCTTTTTCAACGTTACTGGATCTGAGTTGATATTTAAGATCCTTACTGGCATCGTGTTTTTTACTCGAACTAAAGTTCTGCCAATGAGTAGTCCCTTTTCAACTAAGCCGCCCTCTATTAGTTTAATCGCGCGAATGTAGCCTTTCCGGAGATTTCCATCCAGGCGTACCATCACCACACTTTCAGTCCTCGCAGGCAACAACACGTCAGGACGAATGATGGTCTTTGTCGCTCCCGTGTCAACCAGTACCTGAACATTTTTTCCATTCATCTTGCCATCGAGATAAATGTTATGCAATTGCTCCATCGGCGATACCATTTGAATTGTAACCTTTGGAGCCTGACTAGACGAGATTACCTTTGTCTCTTTTGGTCACCTCGTTCCAAATTTTCGAGCGTTCTTTTTGTCTTCTTCTTAGGTTTAATACGATGCCGTCGTACATGGCCTATTTCACCGCAGTTCAAAGTCGTCACTCCTCTTTCCCGAAGTATTCGTCGAGCTATCTCCTCGATGCTTTCCAGTGTTTGCGCGGTCTACTTTTGCAGCACAGCAAAGTTTATGACTGTCTCGTTGCGATACTTGTTTTGCTGGCTGCTTCAATCTCCTAATAATGCACCAAAGCGTCATCTATTGTATTTTTTCGAGCTAACCGGAGAGTCTGCTGCGTTTTGTTGTCTTGGAGGCCGCCTATAAAGGATTGAATAGCCAACTGCTTCAAGAAGGTATCTGGTGCTGTAAGATACGCAAGCCGTGTTAATCTGGCGATGCCAGCCTCAAACTCTTGAAGACTTTTGGTAGCTTTCTGAACCCGACTTATAATTTGAGCTTGATACACTTGTTGAAGATGAGCATCTCCATATCTCATTTCTAAACGTGAAACGCTTTGTACCACCGAAGACGATCTCCCTCTCCTAGTGGACGTATGTGTGGCTCCGGCCGACTCGAGTGGAGTAGGGTGCGGGTAACAAAAATTATTTTTCTCTTTATGCGCCAGCAAGTCTATACCCAATGACTCACACACACCTTGACGCAGCAGGACCTGCGCTAATGCATTCAAGTGCCAAGTGGCGTAAAGGGAAGAAACAAACGAGGAGACGTACCCACCGACAAATATGTTTATTCCTATAGTACAAAATTTAAAAAAATGTAAAATAAAATAAAGAAAGTAATTTGTAATAACCCAAAAGATTACTTAATACTATGAAACTATTATTTTTGTTTAATTTCAACTGCAACGAAGGATTAAGGTTTCGATTATCCTAATTTAATAAAAAAATATCGGTCACCACGATCAGGACTGGATCCTCAAAGCACTCCTATCTGCGCCTAAATTATATAAATTAACAAAATAAATTTAAATCATAGGAGCTAACACACCCAAGTACTTGGTTGGTCCACAAGCCTAGACAAAAAATAAAAAACTATTAATTATTTTAAAACCGGACCCAAATTCCGATGATGGTCGTACACCACTGGTATAACAGTAGCACCGTAGATCAAATAACACACGAATCTAACCGCACAAAAAAATGAAAAATATAAAACGTCACCTTAACCCTTATTAATGCGAAGTGAATGATTATAATTATAGATCGTAAGTAAAACGAAATACATTCAAGAATATAATACAAAGCTGATTCAATTTTAAGTAATCAACAAAAAAATTGAAAAAAAAAATCAAACGGAGGTCGATTCTTAACCTCACAGTTAAGTCGGTTGAGTAATTATAATTAAATCATGATAATGAGTGTAACTTATCTAATCTTATACAGGTATATGGTGGTTGAAGGTTACGTCCAATAGATCGGGCAGGTTGGAAGTTCCGGGTAGGTTTCCTGTGCAGGCTGATGTTAGATACTGCAACCAGGAGGTAATGGATCGAGCCCCTTAATCTAATTCTAGGTAGCTTGCTTTTAGCCGAACCAACTTCCCAAATGCAACGTCTACGGTGAAGAAGTAAAAAGATACGATTAGCTTAATGGAATTGTATGCAAAGATCATAAATTAGAATACTTGAAAGTACTACTTACTACTTTTGTTTTTTTTGTTTTTTTTATTCGATGGCCTTTGGTCTCTGATGTACGAGACATGAGGTGGAGTGTGAAGATATAGTGGAAAATTCAAACGTAATCCCTTACGGTATTTAGTGTGAAACCGAATTTCCAAAATTCACACTGAAATATGTCGTGTATCTCTGGTTAATCCTGCAAACCGCAGCTATCCAGCAAAATTGAAAATTCCAGAGGACGACTAATGAATTTTCCGGACACCTCTTACCGCACTTGCTTGTTCAAACAAAAATCCACCCAAAAAGGAAATGTTCCCTTTCCTTTTACCAATTTAAAAGGAAATTACTAAAGATTAGGCCCCTTTTTTGCTCTAAAATTATGGCGGGGACAGTCAAATATTTAAATCACCGCCAAAATAGAGAAACTCAAAATCTAGTATTTGTACCAATAACGTCTAGATGGCGCAAGTACAATTCAACTTTGCATTTTAAATTTTCACCGTGTTACAAACGTGAAATTAAAAGTTCGTAATTTTCTTGTAGGTGGTCAGGAACAGTTTGCAAGATTCCAAGAGCTTCTCCACCTAAGGACACAATTAAAGACTTTGCTTTCTGCTTATTGCTCCAACTATTGGCTGTAGCTGCGGCTTTAAACTGCTTGTAATAGGTTGACCATGGAACTTTAGCATTAAAATTTGGAGGTACCACTTTAAACTTGTGAGTGGCTACTTTCCGATGGTCTATTATTAAATCTTTACTCGTGACGCTTCCGTCGGCGTGACAATTCATTCGATTTATTTTTTCTACAAGCAGTTTCATTCTGTTTCTTAATTTTTGCTCCAGTTTATCTTCTATAGCTCTTGAGTTTTCTTATAACTTATATTCTAATTTGTCTCAAATTTAAAATACCGCTATGTATTTTTTCTTGAACAGTTGCAATCTGGTTTTCTACATTAATTTGTATTTGTTCTTCTATAGTTTTTATTTGATTTCCAATTTTTTCTTCTATATTCTGAGAAATATCGTAAAACATTTCTTTCATTTTCTGAGAATTTTCGGACATTTTTCTATTATTTTCTTCCATATTTTTATTCATCGATTCGAAAATTTTAAATATTTTTGAATCCATTTTCACTTTTTGCAAACGCATCACCGGCATAAATTTAACCACGAATAATAATTACAAAAATTTAATAACACTAAATTTTAATAAAGGCCGACACTAGTTTAACGAAATGGAACAGCTAAGATTAAACGCTATAAACAAACACGCGAACTAAAGTTTTATTTATTTACGCTATCAATGTTTTTATTACAAGAGCGATGTTAAATTACTTAATGGTATTCACAATAAAAATCGCGAACGGCTTATTACAAATTTTATTAAAACTAATTAGTTTATTTATACTAAAAATATGTACACGTTTATTTATATTAACCGAACTAATTAAATCTAAGAATATTTAATAAAAATACTTGCACTAATTTATATATAGCGCTATCACTGACACGAAGATAAGATGAAGTCCGCGGATAATTTCACACACTTGTTTAACACTTATGGTTTACGTTAAAGTAACGTACCAGGTTATCTATTTCACACGCGTTAATCACTTATTTATTTAAACTTGAGTAATTTTCTTAACACTGCTGTCTTTGAATTACTGGAAATAACTAACCTCTGGTTTTTTTGTGCCGCATTTATACATTTTGGAAATTCTTCTGGAATGTTCCATATTTTTCGGTATACGTTCTGAAAATGTACAAAAACCTCGCGAAGGCTCTGGAAGTTGAAAACATTGTGATCTACTTGTATTTTGCTTATTTTGGTATTAAAATTGGCAACTAAGATAAAGCGTGGGTGTCTTAAGTGTATGTAAAATGTGCATTGAAAATATGCGACAATTGAAGAAAGGACCACGTAAGTTTTTTAAGTTTAGAGTACGTATGATTTAGTGAGAACAAAAGAATCATCATGACGACTGTTACTTTTGTATAACCAACAAAAAGAATCGCCACAAATAGGAACATCTCAATATTCCTTTAGAAAAATAACCTAATGTTCCAGTACCAGTTTTTCATCAGGTAGTACAGCAATCTCAAAAGGATGAAACTGAAATACCTAGTGCTTCTCAAGACTTTAAATACTGTAGAGAAACGTCAAACCCTAAAACATTTTCATTTCAAGCATTATAATCTCTTCAAAGGGTTAGATCTTTCAAACTAGCGTGTTGAGTGGCTAGCATCCAGATCTCTCGTCCTGTACAAATTACTTCACATCTCACGAGAGAACAAAACTTATTTGTTTTTTTTTCTTCTGATCCAAAAATTTTGTATATTGTAGTGATGTGAGCGGCATATACATATACAGGGTTGCCATTACTCCGGCTTTGGTTTCTAGTGCCTTTGTATAAATGTCAACATAAAATGTTTAGTACTGTACTCATTTTTATTAAAAAGCTGCATGTTTTAAGAATGAGTGTTTAGTTTTCGCTGGTTACACTTTTTTAAATAGCAACCTATCAATTTTTTTATGCTGTTTCACGAAAGCTTAACTTAAATGAAATTTTTTTTTAATTGATTGGCATTTTAGGGCAATTTCTTTAAAAACCCAGCATCAGAAATAAATGGTGTTTTTTGAAATTTTGAAATTTGTATATGAAAGTCAGAAGTACTTAAATAAATTAAAATCTTTTTATTTTGTATGAGAACGCTAATTTTCAAATTTTTGAAATTGCTGAAACTCATTTTTTTTAAATGGCATCTTCGACTGTTCCTGTAGTTTTTAATTCACTATCGATTTGCACTAGTACTTTTTGCTCATAACATTTACAGTTATGGAGATATTTATAAATTTACAATTAAATCACAACAAGCAGGTTTATTCTAATAGGCTTTGCTTCTATTAACCTATTACCTCCCAAGATTCGAAAAATTAAAAAAATGTTTTTATTATTTCTTATTTAAAGCAGTCTTTTTACAGTAATTTAACAAATGAAATTAAAAAACAAATATATTTGATTTTTAAAAAATCCATGATGCGTTTACGCAACATTGGGGAACATTGTGCGAACCGGAATAAAACAGTATTTTTTAAACTAAATTATTGAATAATAATAATGTCAAAATTATTAGAAATCACTGATAAAAATACAATTTCTAATTAAACGTTATAAGTATATCTATAAAAAATACTTAATTTACATTTTCTTCTAACTTGAGGTTCAGACACAGCAATAATGTGATCAGAATGTCTACTCTAATTTCGTTTTTTTTTCACAAGATTATTATTTGCCAGATTATAAATTTTGCAAGTATTTACAATAGTACTATTTACTGAATTCCAAAACAATGGCCAGCACTATTTTTTTCGGATAATTCTGGATCGATAATTTGCAATTCTATTGTCACGTAAATCGCCAACACCCATGAATTTATTATATTGAGTAACCACGTTAGGTTGAGGTATAGACACTTCGTTTTTTTGTTTTCGATTGTATCGCTTTGTGGTGTTCAACGGTTGCGCGTTGAAGTTGTTACTGCAGACAGTTACGACAGAATTGTCATTCCATCGCACTATGACACTTTTGACACGTCATAAGCAGCACTGAACGCTACTCTACTAAATTTACTTATATTTTTTATACTTCCAATAGGACACTGGTTAGTTCTATTGTCTATTATTGTCCCAGTACCACAAATTTCTTGTTTTTTTAAGTAAACAAATAATTTGTACGACGAAAAAATTGTCAAAAAATATCCTATGGTTGAAAGGATTTGAAATAATTTCAAGCAAATTTATTACTATTTTCCGCCTAATCCAAGCACACTGTTAGCGTTTTTTAGCTGCGTTTCTCCATATGGTATGGCTTTGAATAAATATCTACCAGCAGAACAAATACACCACAATTTGAAGCCGAATCGGAGAGGCTTCCCTTTTATAAACATTTTACAGGAATGCTTTTCAAAATATGACACCATTTGTTCATCAATTGATAAATTATGTGAAAAAATACCCCATTGCAAATTTCTTTCGTTTATTTTGCCTAAAAATGGTCGCACTTTTGCAAACTTGTCGTTTTTATCAAGTAAGCTGTTATTACATAAGTGTAAGTTTCTTCTGATGTTTTGAAATGTATTTCTGCCCATACACTTTTTAACCACATTTATACCTTTGTCTTCATCCTGTGACCAGTTCATGGAAATTTGTGGTAACGTATGATATCTAGAAAATAAAAATAAAAAAATAAAAATAAAATAAAATAAAATAGAATGATTATACACATCTTCCCAATAATGCGTAAACGCAACATAAACATTTATTAATGATAGTACTTTTACTAATAAAGGTACTTAAATATTTTACACGCATAAAACAAACTGATAAGTCTTGGGAATAGAACGTTTTAGAAACTTTGCAAAAATATTATATGCCAAGTAATTTATTCAGTAAAATATAGGCAAATGCTTTTACGCCATGTTTTCATTAATCATTAAGTACATGATGCGTTAACGCAACGTTGGGAGAGAATCGGTTCAACAAAAAACAAATAGCCAGTAGAAGTTACTTATTGTGTTTAGTTGTCACATTATTTCTTCTTACTTTCATTAACTTTCGTTTAAAATGAATTTTCCACAGAACAAATTAGTGGACATGGTGTTTATTTTAGGTGAATGTGAAAAAATTGTCTTTTGGCTTCTCGTGTTTATCTTGTTTATCCTATTATATCCTGATCGCCATGCTCTAAGTATCCTTGCATTGCAAAAATTATTGGTTCGATTCGAACAAACAGGAACGGTAAACTACAAAAAAAATCTATCAGAATTCATGGTATTGCAGGCTGTAGTTGAAAATCCAAATGCTAGCACCAAAAAAATTGGTAAAGCACTTGGTACAATTAAGATGATATTTATGGCTTTTTGTACTCTTCTCACTGCAGTAGCACTAATTGTACCAAGTTTTTCACTAATTTGTTTGGATTAATTTAAATTTTTAATTACAGCCTGCAATACCATGTTTAAAAATGTATCCATAACTGTAGATATTAGGAGAAAAAAGTATTAATGCAAATCGATAGAGAATAAAAAACTACATTAGAAACAGTTAAAAGAAATTGAGGGTGCCATTTAAAAAAAATGAGTCAGCAATTTAAAAATTTTGAAAATTAGCGCTCTCATACAAAATAAGTATGGCGAATTAAAAAAATCTTTTAGGCTATTTAAGTACTCTTGACTTTCATCTACAAATTTACATAAACACATTTCAAAATTTCAAAAAACATCAGTGTTGTGAATATTTCTTTCTGATGTTGCATTTTTAAAGAAATTGCTCTAAAACGGCAACGCAATCAATTAAAAAAGGATACTCTTGCTTTATTTGTCTTTGAGATAGTCAAGCGAAATCAAGTCATTGGACACAAAATGGCTTATGAAAGATGGTTTTCTTGTTGATATAAGAAATGTAATAAATGAACTCTTGGTTCCCCAAGAAAAAAATATTCTTCCGTCCTTACACATAAAATTTGTTAAAGCTCTGGATAGAAATAGTCAATGTTTTTTGTTTATTTCTTAAAAATTCCTTGGATTAAGTACTGAAAAAATAAAAGCAAACATTATGGATGGACCTCAAATTCTACTACTTTTAAGGCTCTATGACTGAAATAGAACGATTTGTATGGAAATTTCTTTAGAAATTGACAACTATGTAGAATTAGTTAAGGAAATGCTGCTTAGGTGCTTATATGAACACGAAAGTCCACTACCTCCATAGTCATAGATCACTTTCAAGATAATTTTGAAGATTTTAACGAAGAACAAGAAGAACGAGATAATTTCTGATGATCTAGAGCTGATACAAAAAAATACCAGTGGCATTTGTGATATCACCATATAAGACATTTACAATCAGGTCTGAAATTCTAACACCAAAATGTGTTTGGGTCAGTGTTATTATTTAGTAGTGCATGCATTTTTCAATTCCCAAATTCGTAACTAAATTCTATTATTCAATGTTTTATGCTTAATTAACATTAAGCTAAGTTTTATATGTAAAAGTTCAAAAATAATATGCATTGTTAATTTTTTTTTGTTTTCGAAATATAAGTTTGATTATTTTTTTATTAGAACATTAATCAAACGTTATATTTGTTTTGTATAAAACATATAAATAAAGTTAAATGCTGTAAAATTAATTTAATTATCTATTCTAAAAGAAAAGTGTCGGAAATTAACTTAATATTTTAAAAAAGTGGTTTTGTTTTAATAGGAATTAACTTGACGAGATCAGAGAAAATAAAGCTTTTCGTTTGACCTAATTTCCACTACATGAGTAATATTGTGTCGTATCTAAGAAATCCATAACGTTATAAATTCCTATAGTTATTTACATTCCACGCAGCATAGTCGAATAAAAAATCGCAGTTTACCGACGTGATTATTTCAACGACGTATATGAATTGTAAATGAAAAGGAAAATCAACTTGTAGTAAGGCAGCTGTGTCGTTTTTCTCGTGCATCAAGTTAATCTGACCGTTCGTCTTGCGCTTCGAGCAAACATCTTCTCCACCGTCACTCTTGGATCCTATCATCCCTCAGCGCTCTCCCATTTCCATCATCCCACTCTTCCCTAGTACGCGGCATTTTCTTTCGCCCTGTTTACTTGATTTAACGGGTGCCGCAATCTACCAAACCCACACATATGACGTCATTCTTTTAGTAGACACCTACACCTGCCTTTTTTCCAATAACGTATTTATTAAAAGAAAACCACATCGTTTCACAATGTTTAATATTTAGACTAATAAATTCATCTGCAGCAAAAGCAATATTTGTCTGCATATAAGGATTTCGCGAATTGAAAGAAATACGAATCCACAGGTTGTTCATAAATAATGTTTCACAAAATTTGTAATTTATGTTCAATCTCAAAATGAAATAAGTTAAATATTTAAGAAATTCTATAATAAAACATTTAAAATCTTCATTACTGAGTACTCGTTTTTTTATCACATGGGAGGAAATGTACCAGAAAATTGATTTTATTTTTATTTTGAGAATGAAACAAACTTCTCTAAGTCCATTAAAAATGCATTAAAAAAACTATTGCGAATAACGAGGCGCTCGCATTTACGTGTACATGAAAAATTCTTGTTTTTGTTCTTATTATGTACTTACCCACACCTGCTTTTATTAAGTGAAACAAAAGAAACGAAAATTCAAAACTAATTAGTTCTAATTTTTCTGTTGCGCCGTATTAATTTATTTTTTTTTGCGTTTTTTTTTCAACTATCCTTCAACGTTTTAAAAAGCCAGGTTTGTTAGTGTTCTTGAATTATATTCTCATTATTTGTTATATATGATCAATCCAAATAAGTCCCTTCGAAATAACCTTTCTTCCAAATTCAACAAAATATTCATAAATAAAAAACGGGTGTAAAATTATTACGTCAACAACCTATAATTTATGTAGCCATAGAATATTTGTAATTAGGGTTTCTGACTAGTTTAAGCCGCAAGCTGTTGTTGATCACATTTAAATGTATTAATATCCATATAATTAAGTAATGATATGACTATGTTTATACTTTATATTATATAATACTATATTACACTTACACGTGCGTAATTTAAATTGACCATTGACGACAATATATAATTTCCCTCGCTGTTTCTAAACACACACCTTGTCAATTTGCTTAAAGAGTAAGATATATTCTGCCTTTTTACGGAGCATTAATAAATCTTTTAAATTATTCCATCGCCAAAAGTTAATATTTGTTGTAATTTGTCGTTTTTGGCGGTTTAAATTTTTTTTTATTGGAACAATTTTTGATTTATGTTGAAATCTTATCATCAGTTTATGGTCACTTTAATATTAAATAACAAAATGAATTACCTCAACGACTTTCAACCGTTTTTTCATACAATCGAGTCCTCTAAGCTATAATCCAAACACTCGTAGTTAATTTTTTCAAACTTGTTCTACTTCTTTTTGATTATAGTTGGTGAGACTTTTAGAAGTAATTGTCTCATTAGATGATTTTGAACAGGTGTAAAATATTTTCTTTATTTTGACATAAGAATTAGCAATTCTCACACTAAAATCCGTGTAAGAATTTACAAATTCTTACTCGAATTTTAGTAATGTTAGTTTTTTCAAAGCTGGTATCTTTGCATCGTAAGTTGACGTTACATGAAAAAAAAATCAAAATTATTGTAACTTAACAATTAAAATTCAAATTTGGATGCCAAGATAAAATAAAGAAGTCCTATTAATCCAAAGTTATTTACTTATCAAGGTATAAAGAGATCATTTCGTATGAGATTTTAGGTTAACACATAAATTTCAACATGTCAAAGTGTAAGTGTTGCCAATTGAATGAAATACAAAAGTTTCCCAAGGTTGTTTTAAAAACAAAATTATACAGAAAATTGATTCGAAATAGAGAAATAGTATAAAACACACGTCATACAATAGGGAAGATTCACTGTTACAAAAAGAAAAAAGTAAGTATATTTTCTGGTAATCTATAGGACGCGTATGTATGCTATACATGAAAAACACGCACTAAATACTTATAATTGGAGATATAAGTATAGTATATTGTTTTATTAGCATTAAAAGTGGCATTTTTTTGTCAAGCAAATTTTGCATGCAAAACTGCGAGACAAAAAAACACTTTTAATCCGAATGAAACATGCTATTTTTTCTCTAACCAAAATCACTCATTTAACTATTAATTTGTGCTTTGAATCTATTATAATAAAATAATATAATTGGGGCAATAAAATCAAGTAGGTAAGTATCGATGTAGTCATGGAGACTTTGTCAAACATTGGTCGCCATATTGGTAATTTTTTGTGGTGCAATTTGTTGAAAACTTTGTAAAAATGGAATCTAACGAAGATTTAGGTGTACCTAAGGAGATACAGGACTGTGCAAAAGAGATTTATTTGAATCTTCTTCCAAAAAAATCTCGAGAAATATATGAATGTGTGTACCAACGTTTTATGCATTGGTGCAAAAAAAACAATTATTCGTATTCAGAAGATGTACTGATGGTGTATTTCTCAAACTTAAGTTTTAATTTAAATAATTATTTTTAATACTAGGATTAAAAGTGACAACTTTAGCTCCTAGGATTAAAAGTGAATACTTCTGTTGCTAAGATACATTTTTTTCTCTTAGTAAGGAAAACGTCAACTTTTGTAACGGTTGGAGAAAAAATAAATTATTTTTATAATAAATCTCTTTGCTACTAACTATATCACATTTTGTGCAAAAATTGATTTTCTTCCGTCCAATATACAAGTAAGTGAATTAGTCTTCAATGTTAGGCACTTTATATTCATTACTATTAAATTTATTAGCATCAAACCTTCTTCTTCAAAAAGCTACTACTGTCTTGTATATCAGCACCACAAAAAATCCAAATAAAGTGTTTGTTTCTCTTTTTAAAAGTTGCTAATAAATTTATGTTTTAACTATAATGCTCTATTTGAATAAATATGAAGGAGAAACATACTTACATGTAGTTCCTCTGCATACGTGACAGAAAAATATGTTTTATTAGAATTTAGAACATAGTTTTGTTGAAACTTTCTTCTTCTGGAAAACTAAATTTGTTCTATTGTACACTTGATTATAAAATGCTTTCTTTACATAATTTATTGCAATTAAATTATATTTTAGTCAAATTTCAAATAGTTTTATTTGGTTTAAGTAAATACTTCATTTAAGACGATTATAGTGGTTACTTATCAGTTATAATTTTATTTTTCAAACAAACATCATTTTACTAAAAATTTTTTTTCAAAAAACTTTTTATTTTCACGTATACGTACAATATTTTTTTGGGAATACAAATGTCTTTTTGTATGTGAGATAAATAAAAAAAAATAAATTCGTAATAAGAAAAAAACTACAAGAGTTTTGCAAGTCTTGTTTTTGCCGGCATCATGCAAAGCTAGTCTTGCATCCAGTCTTGGTCTTGCAACCTTGTGTCTTGGTCTTGGTCTAGCAATGGCGTTGTTATCTTGCTCTTGGTCTCGATCTTGCAAATCTTGCGAGATAAGACAATACTGCAAGACCAAGACCGATTTAGGCCATCCACTATCCTGCACGAGTCTACTACATCTATGCCACTGATGTGGTGTAGACTATTACACTAAAAAATTAGTATTGTAAGAAAATATTTTGAAAGGTATTGGTTATTTTTAATATTCCTGCATGTAACTAAGGTACCCAAACCTCAAAAATGTAAATTGCAACCTCCCACTTATGATACATCGTTGAAAATTTCTTTGATATGCTAGAAATGCCAAAAAAAAGTAAGATTTCACTTAACAGATAATTATAATTAGCAAATAATGAAGTTTAGGAAGATGTTGTCAAGCCTTAAAATTACACTGATATAGATATTTGTTTGGAGCTTTCACTTATTGTTTACAAGTATTTACACGTCAGTATTTATTGTTACTTTGAAGTGTGCCATTGTTAAATTTTATACGAACTGGCTTTTTGAAAAGAATGGTATACTCAGTTGAAATAATTTATCATTACGCAAGTGAAAGTCGATGTGCTTTACGGGCGGCTATTGCGTTCAATGCAAGGCATTTGAATAAAAATGTCAGCAATGTTTACGTGCCACTTCTTGTGCGGAAATTTTAAGCCAGTGGTTCTGTAGCAAATATCAAGGTAAAGCAGCGAAGAATCTGGATGAAGGGGTGCAAATTGAAATTTTTGCTCAAGTTGCTATGTGTCCAACAACATCCCTGACCCTGATAATCACATTTAGTTTGGGAAACTATGATTGAAATATTGAACAATATCCCAACATTTTAAAAAACATCTGTTTTTTTATGAATGCACACTTTTGTTAAACGAGCAGGTCAACAAACAAAATTGTTTTTATTAGGATTATCAAAATCCGCGTAATGTATAAGAGGATCACACTCAATATCCTCACAAACTACATTTTTGGGCTGGCATTCTAGGAGATAAAATTATTGAACTTTTGTTTCTGAATGGAAATCTTACAGTTGATATTTTTGTGAATTTGCTTAAAAAAAACAATGACGCCGTTCATTGTCCAAACTTTGGAAGATCAAATACATAGCAAGTTGAAATTAGATGCAAAACGACTTCTCCTTCAATTGGATGGTGCTCCACCGCATTACGTTGTGCCAACTAGGGAGTGGCTAGATGAACATTATATAGGAAAATAGATTAATCGCAGAGAAGCAATTGAGTGATCATCGCCTGATTTGACAGGCCTAAATTTCTTTTTATCAAATCAATCGTTTATAAGAGTAACCCAGCAGATCTACAAGACTTACAGCTACGAATTATCAACGTTTGTCGTTCCATCATTCGTGAGATTAGTGATGACCGCAAGACCAAGACAAGACCACATAGGTTTTGGTCTAGGTATTGCACCAGTTGGTCTTGCTCTTGGTCTTGTATTGATATCCTTAATCTCGGTCTTGCTGTTGGTCTTAAATATAGAGTTTTGGTCTTGCTCTTGCTTTTGCACGCGAGACTCTTGCAGTCTTGCAATTTTACACCGTATTATGAATGAAAATTCACAATGAAAGTCAATGTTATTAAAAAACATTCTTTTTTAATTTATATTTGATTAATAACGAAAAATCAAATTACTTTAATAAAAAGTAAAAAGTTTGTCTAACCCACATAAATTATAATAGACACGACATGTTTCGGCTTTTTTAATACTTAAGCCATCTACAAGTACAACTGCATCTATAAATGACTTAAGTATTAAAAAAGTGGAAACATGTATTGCTTATAATTTTTATTATTAAAAATGAATGTGGATTAGACAGAATTTTTTACTTTTTGATAATCTACTAAACCTGCAATAAGAACGATGATACAGAATATTAAGTTACTTTATTATTAATTTTATATGTCAACGGTTTAACAAGATTTAATTAAATTTTTAACTCAATAAACTCTTCAAATTACAAATACATAAATACATAAGCAAATGTTAATTAATTTCAAATCTTATCTCTGAAGGACCTTAGAATTGTATATACCAACATTTTTTATTGAATGGCTGCATTTAAATAACAGACAAGTAAAAATGTTTGTGAAGGTACAAACTTGTTGAAATGTGCTAAAGGATCGACAATTTTTTTCCCACAAATATTAAATAATAAGCACTATTGCATTTGCAATGCGTCCGTTGTATTTTATAATAGATGTACTTTTAAGTTTTCAGAAGTCAGTTGTTTTAAAAAAGGAAGAACACCTCAACATGTTTGAAGAATTTTCATGAGTATTACAAGCGCCGTGCCGGTTTAAAATCCTTTGTAGCTGCCGTTATTGTAAACTAGGTAAAACGTGCTTTTTGGTACAAATTTAGAATTAAGAATTTGGGACTTTCCCACAAGTTGTTATTTTACGAGTTATTTTATTACTTGTATATACTTTTATTAGATCATAGAAATGTGAAGAGTTTGTATTCGAAAAACTCAAAAAAATATTAAGTTAATTCAAATAAGCTAATGTTGCTAAAATGCGTAACAGCGTCTTTCAACACTTCAGAAATCAATGAGAATTAATATTTTATTGGTACCTATCTACCTATATAGTTTCTATTCAGATATGACAGAAAAATATTTTTCCTTTAAAATTTAAAAAAAGAAAGCTAATGTTTTTTTGTAAGTGGGATAAATAAAAAAAGATAAATAATCGTTCGTAATAAGAAAAAAAACTGCAAGAGTGTTGCAAGACAGTCTTGTTTTTGCTGATATCTTGCAACCTTGAGTCTTGGTCTTGGACTTGCTAATGGCGTTGTTACCTTGCTCTTCGTCTTGCAAATCTTGCGAGACCAAGACAAGACTGCAAGACGAAAACCAATTTTGGCCATCACTACGTGAGACATTCCCAAAAGTGAGGCAAGAAGTTGAATTTGAACTATTTTTCGTTTTTATTTTTACTTTTCCAAATAAGATGTTGCAAACAGTGTTTTATTAACCCTTCGTTAGTCGCGCATGTATCTAGGAGATACATGCTCTCTTTTTTTACAAATATTTTAAAAACCTCTGATGTTATGACATTGAGATTTAACGTATTCCTCAAATAACATGTTTTGAAACGTTTCTTAGAAGGGCAAAGCCGATGGTCCTTCTTTTATTTTGTTATCATCATAAAATCCCAAAAGGGTCGGGTATGTACCTGCCAGATACGGCGCGACAATGCATGTTACAAACAGATTCGTTCTACTTTATTCGGTCTTTATATGTGAAGTATTGCCTTCTTTGTTATTTTTCGCTATGAGTACCAACAAGTATTTCGATTTTCTAAACCGGACGATATTGAAGAATTACTTCGTGTAATGTTGAATGAAGATGATGAAACCAACGTAGATGTACAAAATGAAGATCTTGAAGAGTCAAATAAGTCAGATTCCGAAGACTAAGTTGAAGCAAGATTTGTTGATTCAGACACCGATCATGAGATCAGTGATGATGAAGACACTGAAGAACCAGAACAAGAAGATAATAATTTTTTTGGTATGTTACTAAGATTTCTAAGAAATTGAAAATATTGGGGAATTTGTTACAGGTAAAGATGGGACGCAATTGAGAAAAGAACCCTTTCCTATGTCAAAAACTCGTCCTCCTAACATTTTGATGAAGTTACCAGGTGTAGTAGGACAAGCTGCTAAAAACGCAAAAACTGAAATAGCATGATGGAATTTAATGTTCAGTGAAGATATTTTAAATTTATTACTACAATATACAAATTAACACATCGAAAACGTTCGCGAAAGATTCTCCAGAAAAAGAAACTACAGAGCAACAAACCTTGTAGAAATAAGAGCGTTTTTAGGTCTACTTTATTTGGCAGGTGTATTTCGAAGAGGTCATCAACGCTTGAGTGATTTTTGGGCTACTGACGGTTTGGGAATAGATATATTTCAAATGACAATGTCTGAAAAGCGTTTTAGATTTCTTGTTAGATGTTTGAGGTTTGATGACAAAGACACAAGAGAAGTACGGCGTGAGACTGATAAATTAGCAGCAGTCAGAGACATTTTTACAACTATTATAATAAGTTGCAAAAATAATCACTATTTGGGTCAAAATGTGACCTCGATGAAATGCTTCCTGGATTTCGTGGAAGGTGTGCATTTAGGCAGTACATACCATCCAAACCATCAAAATATGGCATCAAAATTTTTTGTGTGAGTGATGCAAAATTATATTATACGGCAAATATGGAGATATATTGTGGACAGCAACCACAAGGACCGTTTCATAAACCGAATTCAGGAGAATCAATTGTTATGAGATTGGCTAAACCTATTTTTGGATCTGGTCGAAATATCACGGCTGACAATTGGTTCACTAGTGTCAACTTAGCGCGGGAACTCGAAAAAAAGAAGTTGTCATATGTTGGAACAATGCGAAAAAATAAAAGAGAGCTACCTCCTAATTTTGTGTCCCCAAAAAATCGGCCTTGCTTCGGGAGCATTTTTGGTTACACTAAAAATGAAACTCTTGTTTCATATGTTCCAAAACAAGGAAAAACGGTTGTTTTGCTTTCCAGCATGCATGTTTCTTCCAATGTTATTTCGGACAATAATGAAAAGAAGCCGGAAATAATATTATTTTACAATGATACTAAATCCGCAGTAGACGTTGTCGACAAACTTTGTGCCACCTATAGCGTCAGCAGATCGACAAGAAGATGGCCAATGGTAATTTTTTAACATTTGATGAATGTGGCTGGCATCAACTCAAGAGTTATTTTTTTGGCAAATTAAAATGAATTTTGTCTAAGGAGAGTCTTTATCAAAAACTTAGCACTAAATTTAGTACAATACCAACTAAAAATTTTAGCACCAATTATAAGCCTATCAACAGAAATAAAGACACTGTTACAAAAGTACAAAAGTCCTGAAGTAGTTCCCGAAGCACAACCAGGTGGGTCTAGAACTGCAAAAAAACGACGTTGTCAACCTTGCTACACTCAATGTAAAAAATCTTCATTGAGTGTTTATCGTTGTGAAAAATGTAACATTGCTTTGTGTCTGAAAAATCACGCGAGGGTAATTTGTGAAAATTGTTTGAATATAGGTGGAGAAGGGGACCAGTCAGAATAATGTGTTATGAAGTTATGCATATTTTGTAATCTATTCATAAGCAATAAACTTTTTTGAGCATGCATGATTTTTGCTTTTTAATTTAAATCAGTGAACATTTACGGAAAATTTTTACTGTCCAAAATTAATATGAATTGGAATAAATCTTTATCTAAAGAAGGTATTTTACAATAGAACAAGCCAAGTAAGTAGAATTGTTTGCACAAGTTTTAGAAATAAATTTAATTTAGATACATATTGTTTTTAATGAAAAAACAGGTTAAATGTGAATATGTATCTAAGAGATACATCGCGACCAACTACGTTATAGAATGTCGGTTTCTAAATAGCATTTTTAAAGATCATTGCAACAATGTATTATATGTGGGGGTTGCAAGTTAACTTTTTTGAAAGGGTAGGTGTCAAAACGAGTTTTGATAATTTTTGATATTATTTTTCGTTGTTGTTGACATACTGTATATAAGTAAGCATTAAACATACTATTTTAATTTGTTTTTTCTTTTTCAGAAAGACATGGTGATGTTATGGGTAAGCTTTATTTTACTATTACTATATTGTCCTTATAAATGTAGTCTTGATTCTTCTCTGTACTGTATCCGGTAATATTATTTTTTTTGTTTTGTACTTTTAATACCATTAATTTATTCAGATCGTAAAAAAGCTAAAACCGTTCTAATAGTGCATTGACAAAATGAATAATCTTTTTCAATCGCAGATTTATCGTTTTGTTTTTATTTCTCTATATGTGATTTCCTTTCTGTAGAGGTTTTATACAGTCAAAATCTATGTTTATTCTTTGGTTTTTAATCGAATTTTGTGTACAATTATAACACTTCTTTAATTTTCTAATTAATACATCGTGTAACGCTTCCGAAGGAAGAAAGTTATTGTTCACAAAGTGTTGTGTTGTGTAAGAACCAGTTATGATGTTTTACATACATTCTGTTCTTTCTTTTTATTTTTTTTCATTCATTAAAATAAACTGAAATGATTTGTTTAGAATTCTGTTATATATTTCTAAATCAAAAGTTTTGCTGGTATTTTGTTGATTTTAACACATTTATTTTTTTCAGTCGCAATTTTTTTTCTGAATGTGTATTTACAAGACATTTATCAAGAATTAAAGCAATTAGCGATATGCTTTTTTAACTAATAAATTTTAAGATTAAGTAATGAATTTTGCAGATCACATTGCTTCTAAATATTTTTTAATTATATATTTTCTTTTGTTTTCTGTTAAAAAATAAAAAATTAAAATAAGTTACTTATCTGGAGCATAACAAGAAGTAGATGAATTTAAATATCTTATAACAAAATATAAAAAGGATCATTTACCTATATCAATAAACAATTATCATAATAATATAATAAATATTTATGGAATAACAATATCAATAGTCTCTTCTCGCCTAATTGTAACTTATACGTTGTTAAATTATTCGTCTGTAAAAAAGAATCTACAAAGTGTAATTTTAAACGATTACATTTGATGTTAACTCATATTAAGAAAATTCTTCGTACGTTTCGTTGACTTTGTTTTAACAACACGTGTAAAATTTACCAGCTTGAAGTTTTAATACCGACTGAGTAAGAAACGAATATTTTATAGTTAAAAAAAACAATTTTGTAATCAAAATTCTCATAAACTTTTCGAACATTCTTTACATTTTTGTTTTGTAATGTTTTCGCATAAATTAACTGTAAATTAATTACATTATTTAATGTCTCTTAGTAACTAAACCTTAACACACGCTGCAAGCACACCAAAATTAGATTATTCATTGGCAAGGTTTTCTTGTAGTAAGGAAGAGGAAAGATCAAAAGTAGCAAAACCTTTGAATTACTACAAGTAAGACAGTTTCTTGAGGTACCGCCAAAGCATGAAATCAAAATTTTGTTAATTTAGAATCTTTATGTTATGCAATCGTTTAGAATACATACTTGATGGAATTTCTCATTAATTAACTACTTTTCACCTACACGTGTAAAATACAAATTAATACCATCTCGTGCTATCAGTAAATCTGATCTGTTGATCCTGACAGTAACTTTACGATGTTTGTTTTATATGTTATCAGTGTAGTATATGGGTAAATGCATTTCTTGGAAAAGATAAGTCACGTCTTCTCATCACGCCTGCATATTCCGATCTAATACATGTGCTTTTAAGTATTAGATGAGATGGAGATGTAAAAATGTGTGACAACTGAGATATTAAAAAGACAAAGATGAAACAGAAATATGCGAAATAACATGCGTACTTACTGTAAAGAATCGCTTAAGAACACGTTTTCATAAATACTTTCGGATTTTATTACCTTGTACTGTAAAACACTTACAATTGTAATAATATTCGTTTACTTATGCAAAATATTTAACGCGACTGTGGTGTGAACTTTCATCGTCTAAGTGCAAAGAAAATTTACAGTAATGCACGGCGCTACAATAAGGCGTTAAATATTTGGATCAACTACCAGATACCTAAATGAAAAACCACTTATACTTGAAATGTGACATCCACTTGCTATGCTGCTTTGTGATTTATTCTAAAGCATTCATTGAAGCCAATGAACCGAGCGATCAGATTTTAACGCGTGTTAGTGGAATGCGGTTCGTGTTTATTGATCTCTACGGTTTATTGTACTTCTCTTTATCTTACTTGTACTAAACATCTACATCTTTTGAAAGAAACAATCAAGGTTAAGCTGGTTTGAAAACTCTTTTGTGCGGTAGCTGTAAGAAGCTTTCTTTCAAGTCTGTGATATGTAAATCTCAATGAATATTAACGGCTATAATTTTACACTCCACCAAAATTTTATGTTTGTTTATGATAGGTAGGCAGTATATGTCAAAACTATTATTTTTATTTTATATACTACCTAATAATGAGAAAGATTATTTTATTTATACGATATTTGAATATAAAATTCGATGTCATTAAACTTAAGTTTCTGATGATTTTAAATTTCACATTTAACGTATATGGATATTCTTATAAATTTTCATTTTTAAAAAGCTACTGGTTTTTTTGGAAGATGTCACGACAGTTTAAGTAAGCTCAAATAGTGAATGAGAAAACAACCGAA
Organism: Aquatica leii; assembly: GCA_035610365.1. Lineage (NCBI taxonomy): Eukaryota > Metazoa > Arthropoda > Insecta > Coleoptera > Lampyridae > Aquatica > Aquatica leii. The sequence goes on along the minus strand of CM069433.1, from coordinate 29,427,890 downwards.
TAAATAAAAAAAAAGAGTATTGAATAAAAGCCTCATTTAGATTATGTTTGATACGTTAAACATGAGATCCGCGTAATTACAACAAACAAAATTTAAAGAAATTAAAGCTATTCTAAAATTATCACAATAACTAAAATGTTTATGCTTAAAACGTCAGCCAAGAATTTGAATTTGTATTAAGTGTATGTAAACGACATAAGAAAGTAATAATGTTAATACATTTTACACTAATTTACTGAGCCAACTTTGTTAGATGGAAACTTAGTTTACACAGTAGCTTTACCAAGTAGCATAAGATTACAAACTTTTGAGTAAAAGAATTACATTCTGCAATATAATAGTTATTTATGTAACAAGCGTCGAAAGTTAAACATATTATACATTATATTAATGACAAAACTCATAATGACAAAACAAAACATAGAATATATATTTAAATTAACTTTTTAAGTAACTATGGTAATAGTTAATTCCAGATGTTATATATCCAGATGTTATATATCAATTAACTATTCTTTACACTCTAATTTTAATTTAAACAAAAAGAAAACATTGAACACCCAACAACTGTCTAAGATGTTTAAATTTCACATGTAACAGTGGTTTGTCAAAATATCAGCGATTCGTGAGTAGGTATTCCAGTTGAATCTTGTTTTCTGCAAATTTCTCTCTAATGAAGTGATATTTGACATCTATATGTTTACTACGTTTATGGTATTCTGGATTCTTTATAAGCCTTATAGTACTCTGATTATCGATGAATAAATATTGGCGGACTTTCATTGTCGAGTACTAATAATTCATTTCTTAATAAATCTGACCAGAACAACTCCTTTACTGATCCACTCGGTACTACGTATTCTGCTTCAATGATTGATAGAGCCACACTTCTTTGCTTTTGTGATGCCCATGAAATAGGCATTGATCCAAGCTTTAAAACATATCCTGTAGTAGATCTTCTTGTATTTATATCTCCAACGTAATCAGCATCACTATATCCAGATAATTCTAAAGTTCTGCACTTGTTATAAAATAAAATACCATAATTAGAAGTTCCTTTAATATATTTATAAATTTTCTTTACTGCATTCCAATAAATTGTCGATGGTTTTTCAAGAAACTGACTAACACTACTGACTGAAAACATGATATCTGGTCTAGTAGGTATTGCTAGATACATTAAACAGCCAACTGCTTCTCGGTAAGGTGCATTTAAATTTCCTTCATCTTCAGTCGTTTTTAAAAGTAATTGATCTATAGGAACCAGAGCACATTTTGCATCAGTCATGTTGAATCTTTTTAACAATCGATTAACATAATTTTCTTGATAAAAAAAATACTTCCACTTGTAAAATGTATTTGCAAACCCAAAAAATAATCTAATTCAGTAAGACGTACTGAAAACTCTCGTTTTATGTAGCTTAAAAGTTGTTCAATACATTTCTCATCTGTGCTTGAAACAATTCCATCGTCCACATATATAGCTAGGATTAATTTATAGTTTCTTTTTTTTGCTTATAAAAATACAAGGATCTGCTTGGCTCATTTTCAGATTAAATTTCTATAAAAACTATGTAAATCTTTTATTCCAGCATCTAGGAGCGTGTTTTAAACCATAAAAACTTTGTTGTAATTTACATACTTTAAGTGTTCCATCTTCGAATCCTAGAGGCTGTTTCATATAAATTTCCTCATTAATATTGCCATACAAAGATGCTGTTTTTATGTGGAACTGTGCTAGTTTCATCTGTTCATGATCAATTATTGCAAAAATCATTCTGATTGAACTAAATCTAATAACCGGACTAAAAGTTTTTTTTATAATCTATATATATATCTATATTTACAAGTCTTGCTTTATATCGATCAATTGTATTATCAGCTTTTTTTATTTTGAAAACCCATTTATTGTCTATAATTTGTCTATCTAAAGGTGCGTCTACTAATGTCCAGGTATTATTTTGTAATACTGATTCTATTTCTTCTATCATTGCTTTCTTCCATTCCCCAACTTTATCCGAAGTTATCGCATCATTATATGAAACAGGTTCATCAGTATCTGCCATATAAGCTTCTGCATAATCTAAATAACGCAGGGGTACTTTTAAATTTTGTCGCGGTCTTAATGTTTTTTTAGGTATTTCCAAAGCTTCTTCAATAACTACATCATCTTCGCTAGAAGGATCTTTATCTCTTTCAGTATCAAGAACCACAACACATTCCTTCTCTGTTTCTTTGTTATTAGTCTAATTTAAAATTTTAGAATCTTTTTCATTCGAGTCCTTGTTATCTAACGTTAATTCTTCCATTAATATGACATCTCTAGCCAATTCAATTTTTCTTTTATCTGGAATCCATTTCCGATAACTTTTTGTCTCATTACTGTATTCAACAAAAAATCCTTTCTTACTTTTTGAATCTAATTTATACCTTTTTTGTTTAGGGATATGAACAAAAACTTCTGTTCCAAAGGTTTTTAAATAATTAATCTTTGGTGGTTTCCCATACCATAATTCATAAGGCGTTTTATCTTTAATCGAGCTCGTTCTGGTTAGATTAATTGTATATCGACAGCCATATTTGCTGATTCTGCCCAAAACTTCTTATCCATTTGTTTAGCATGTAATATTGCCTGTGCTGCTTACATAATTGTCCTCATTTCACGCTTAGCCGAACCATTCTGTTGCGGAGTGTACGGTATCGTCTTTTGATGTAAAATATGGTGTTTATGAACGATCTCTGCTACATCGTGATTTACAATTTATGTTCCGTTATCACTGCGAATTACCTTTACATTATATCCAGTATCTCTTTTAATCTCATACAGATATTCCTTTAATTTTAGTTTAGCCTCAGATTTGTTTGTCATAAAGTACACTCTTCTGTAATGAGAATAAATAATCATGTATGAAAAAAATAAAATATCTATATGAACAAATTCTCCTGGCTTAGATACTGTATGTTCACTTAACAGAAATAGTAAACTATGTTCTTTCTCCCTCATGCACGCTTCACAGAAGAAATTGCTATTATCTATAAATTGTATATTGAGAGCTCTTAACGTTTTTCGGACACTAGTTACATTTTGGTGCGCCAAACGCTCATGCTACAATCGCAATGTGCTTTTCTCTATCATATGAGTTTCGTGACTTATTTCCGGTTTTACCACTTTAAATACAAGCTGAAAAAGTTTCTTCCGGCGTACTCCCACTACAACAATACTTCCATTTTGTATAAACTGACGCCCATCTCTATTTGATACCATTTTTAATCTCTTTATCCATTGCTGCACCCGTTAAAAAAAGATATAATCTTATTTCCGGTACATAAAGAACGTCAACCAAGTATTTATTCAGCCATATTCCTTCTGCATAAGAGAGAATATCAATATTTCAATGCGAACTGACACAGGTTCTGAGAATTCTTTATAATCATGAAACTTTTGTAGTTGATTTGACATATGATCACTTGCTCCCGAATCAGCATAGCAAGCCTTTGCATCATAATTTTGTATTTTAAAATTTCCTCCAATAAATGCATTCTTAGATGAATTCTGTTTTCTTTCATTTATTTCTTTCTCTTTCTTCAACCTAAATCTACGATCTTTTATCCAATGACCAAGTTTCTTACAATAGTAACATACATGTTGTTTGCGTTGATTATTTTGTCGATTTCTATCATGTTAACCTTTTTGTAATGCAATATTTTTTGAAACTAACGCAGTGACATCTTCAACTTTACTTTGCAATTTCAATCTGGATTCTTCCATAATCAACCTAGATGTCAAATTTTCCAGAGTTCGTTTCTCTTCTGGTGTAGATTCCCAAGCGCTAAAGAAATGATTGTATGAAGATGTTAAAGTAATTAATATTTTAATCATAAGCATGGAATTAGAAATTCTTTATCCCATTTGGCTTAGTTGAATTAATAAGGTTTCAAGTTTGGAAATATGCATAGCAATATCATTTTCTTCAGATTTGGTGTAATCATAAAATTTCTTTTGGAGAAGGTGTAAACTAGAATCTGATCTTCGTTCATACACTAAAACTAACTTTGTCCACATTTCCTTAGCAGATTCTACATTTTGATTATTGACCAATGTCGGTTTTGTTTTTTCGCCATTAACTACAATTCATAAGCATTAAGAATTATTCGAATTTGAAACTTCCATTGAGTCCAGCTATCGTTATCTTCCAGTCTTGTCACGTTTAACAACTCGCTTTCCATATTGTATAAATAACTTCTTGCAATAATAAACTTGTTAATACGATATTATATTTAACTACATGCAATTATATTAATGACAAAACTCACAATGGCAAAACAAAACATAGAATATATATTTAAATTAACTTTTGAAGTAACTATGGTAATAGTTCCAGATGTTATATTTTCAATTAACTATTCTTTACATCTCAGGATATACAGTAAGTTGTTGGTTGGAGCCATGTTTATCTCTCAAGCACACGCAATCGCCGTTACTCGCAGGCCTGTGTATCCTATAAGAAACAAGGATTCGTATGTTTCATTCCTGAAGCAAATAGTAGTGGCCCTTACGGTTGGTAGGTTTGGTTCTCTGAAAAGTTTATAATTCAAGATATATTGAAATAAGAAAACTGACTATAAAAAACAGATTAAAAAAAATAAAAGCCCATTAGATATATATGAAGAATAATAAGCTCAAATAATGGTGCATTCTAAAATTAAATGGAAAGTAATCATTTTGGTAGGGATAAACTGTAGTTAGTGAATCTTATAGAAACACTGCAAGCACAAAAGAACTTGACAAACTGAGCAAATCGTCTAAGTTTGCGTTGCATACATACGTTTGCGTTTACTACTGTCCCTGTGCCACCATAAACATTATAGCATTCTACACAACGGCCTTTTGTTTTTTTAGCAGGACCTCCTAATAACTTAATTACCAATTTATGCTTATTACAGGATTTTTGCAACTTTGTTTCTACAGCTACCATGGCGACTGCTTGAGCAATTTGATCGCTTGGACCAGCATATTTGCATAGCATTTCCAGTAATTTTTATCTTCTTGTTTCGTTGTGTTTATTGTATAGGAAGTGCGCATTTACAACAAAGAATTTTAATAAATAACTTTTTATACCTTTTGGTGCACCGTTTCAAGGTAGTCCCGTATGATGCCATCTGGACGCTGAGGTCGATGCTGGATTAACCCGTATTATAATCTACTATGCACCCAGGTTTGATATTTCTCTATCCTCGAGGATTTTTTGTGATGCCAGTATTTAGGCCCGAGTGCTTTGTTGTGAGCGCAGAGACAATATATTTATCTCTCCACTTTAGCACTACTACACAATAAGTAAAATATGTATACAGAAACTTACCAAACCGACACTTCTTCGTTAATTGTAGTGACTTCCACTACTCCTTTTATCTTATTTAAAACTAAAACTGTGCTCGGTATATAAGCCTATGTACGACGGAATTTTGAAAAATATTTAGTATTTGTTCTAAATAAATCGATAAAATAACAATTATGTTGTTTTTATTAAATACAGTGGTCTGAAGAAGTAGAAACTTTGTCTTCGAAACGTCACTTTAAAAACACCTAAAGTAGTGTTTTTCAGTCGCCCTTTCCTACCTAGAAGGATTTACCATAATTCTGTTCAAAAATCTTAGAAGGTTTAATTTTTATTATCAATCGATGAAACAAATTTTATTAGAAATTGTAACGATCTATTTATTTATATCCAGAAATAATTTGAAAGTTGATTTAAGTTAATTAAGCGTAAAAATCCTAGCCTACATTTAAATAACTTCAATTTATTTACACTTTTGTATCTTCTTGGTACGATTTGTGTTGTCCCTACCATTCTTTTTTTTGTAAATGGGCCGTTTTAGAAATTGAAAGAGAAAGGATACTTACTGTGTGAATACGAGAGATCGTTTTTTATGTTAACCGTATAAACCTGAAGAAGGATTGTGGTTTTATTTATTGTCTTGTCCAGATTTTCATTACTTTTGTCAAATTTTTTCAAGAATTTAATCTACACATTTCACGTGGTAAACAATTATGACTCCATCCACCATTAATTATGAGCCTGCACATGATTGGAAGGCAATTGTTTGATTGAATCTTTGTCCTCGTTCTTGCATCTATGATGAATAGGTTATTGTCGCATCTGCTATTTCGTTCGTGATTGTTACTTAATCGTGTCTTACATATGATGTTTTTTTTTTAGCATATAATCCACCCTGCACACATGTCGAGGAGCAAAGACTGCATCCAGGTACTCTTATCAAACATCAAATAAGTTACAGTTTTTAAAGGTTAAGTTCCTAAGAACAATAGTTGCAAAACGTTATCACAATACAGTTTAATATTTTGTATTTCTGCATAAATCTCAACTTGAGAAACCATTTCATTACAATTGCGCTATGTTTATTAGTGCATTGAGTGCATTTAATAGATTATATACAACAGGTTTAGCATTCTATAGCTATTAATACTCGTTCGTATTATACAAGGGTACTGTTGGCAAATGCGTTTCTTTGCGAACTCGTCCCTAGTTTATTCTATAGTTTTGTGGCGCTCTGACTAAAATATTCTAATCCCAGGTTTAGTTCGAAAGAGGTACGAAAATTGGCGCCCAACGTTTAGGTCCGAGTTTGTTTGGAAATCTCGTTAATATTTTAACATTGTACCGTTTTTTTCTAAGGTATCAGCGTATAGTAGTATGGATGTAAAGTGTTTGTTGAGCGATAAACTGTAGTATGAACTTAAGAGTCGGCGAATGGGGTATGCAAGTAGTATAACAGTCACGCAGAAAAGTAAATTGTTACGTCCAATTTTTTCAAAAGGAAAAGTGCTTAAATGTTTCTGTTCGAGCGGATTCTTTGATATCAGTTTTTCAATAATAAGTCGATGCGTGTAAGGCAAAGATTATTTCTATTGAAACGGAGTTTGCTGATCTAGTTAATCAATCTCACCCTAAGATATCTTGTTACCCTCGCTTCTCGTGTTACTAAGACTGAAGGTGGTTTTGCCAGGTTAGCAGGTTAACTAGACGCTAGTTTTCTACGTCTTAAAGATAGCCGACGTAGTCACGTACGTATTTGCAAATAAGTCAATTAGAAGAAAAAATGTGAGCTTCTAATATTGGCAAATTTGTTAGAAAGTGCTACCGGCGCGATTATCGATTTAGCGCTTACTTGGTTTCGTTCGGTAAGAGATTGTGTAAGTTCATCAACTGATCTTCTGACAAATATCTGTACTTATTTTCTACCTGGAAATTATGAATTAATGTTGTGGGATGAGATTTGCGCTCGCAAGCAAAGTGTTAACGAGGCTCTTTTATTTTACATTACTACAATAACAGAACTTTTTTCACGATTTAATAGTCCTTCTAGTCTACATGAACAGCTAACGCTTATCATGGGTAATCTCCAGCTCTTTTATTAAGCACCACTAAGCTTAGTTAACGTTGACTATGTGGATACATTAAGTTTAAAGTTAGAAATCACAAAAACAAATAACACGGGTAGCAAGTAGTAGCAAGGTCTCCGTTTTAGAAACTTTTTCCGGTGTTGCAAATGTTTCGCTACCTAGTGATTGTGGTAAATCGAAAGTCATACGGAAACCTGTAATCTGCTGAAATTTTTGAGTAGAAGGGGATGATTTTAAAAAACGCGTCAAGGCGTTAACTCAATTTGTTTCATATGTGGTACTACTGACATTACCGTACCTACTTGTATCCGCGAACATTTAAACTGCGTTCGACGAAGTGCCAAACCCGATCAGTCGTTAAACCTCGGAGTTTGAGGGCTAACGATTCATACTGTCTAGAATGCCTGAAATATGTAAAACCGTTTTACTAGCCTCGACATAAATTTAACCTCGATCCTAAGTTGTCACTAGCCGACCAATTTTTTTATTCATCCGATGATAACAAACCTTATGCCGATGTGACTATTTTCTATTTCACGTGCAATTATAGATTTTGGTAAAAATATTACTATTTTAGGAGCTCTCACCTCATCTCTGGTCACTTGTGGTGATGTAAATTTGTAAACAACTGATGGTGTACGTTAAAATGTAATTGGAAGCGTGTTGTTACTTCTAACTCACGCCTGTGATGCAAGTTTGTGTTGACACTGAACGAGATGCTATGCTGGCCGCTGGAATCATTCGTGAATTCAGATCACATTGAGCGTCACCTATGTTGTTTGTTAAGAAATCAGATGGTTTGTACCGACTTTGTATTGACGGGAGAAAACTTAACAGCGTAACCAAGAAAGATTCTTAATCTATGCCACCCGTTTCATATCATCGATCGACCTTAAGAAAAATTTTTGGCGAATCCCTCTTACCACAGTCATGTGAAAAAATCGCATTCGCAGTTCTAAGGCGTGTGTTATTCAAATATGTCGTATTCCTTTTTGGTATCGCTAACGCTCCAGCCACTCAATAAAGGCTGATAGATAATTTATTCAGCTGGTTACTAGGAGAGAAGCTATTTGTTTATTTAGATAATATTATTGTAATTTTCAGTTCGCTTGAAGAACATTATCAACTCCTTAAGAAAGTACATAAGAAATTATCCATAAATTTTGAAAAATGCCAGTTTTGAAGATCTTTTCTGTCGTACTTAGACTATATGATTGACAAACTTGGGCTATGTACCGACCCTTCGAAAGTAGAAGCTATTGTTAAAATTTTCCCTAAGCCAAATACTAGCACTGATAATAAAAAAATTTTTGAGAATGTGCTCATCGTACAAGCGTTTTGTGCCTGACTTTTCGACGGTTTCCGCTGCTTCAGATTGTAATGCTGAAAAATAGTTTTAACATCTTATGTCCTTATTATCGTCGATCCCGATTTTAGCTAGTCTTAATTTACAGGAACCTTTCATGGTTCAATGCTTCCGACGTTGGTATGGGTGCAATTTTGAGGCAAAGGGAATGCGACAAAGAACGCATAATATGTTATAATTCTAAGAGGTTTAATGAAGCCGAACAGGTTTGATCTATTCATAATTTATAGTAGCAAAACGTTTTCTTGGTTTTTCTCATTTGGTCGATACGACAATATTTCATCTAAATTATGCAAACGTTTTAGTGTTAATTAATTTTTAATGTGACCAATTTTATTCGTTTTTTTTAAAGCTCTTATCTGTTAATGATAGTTATAAAATCTTTATTCGGACCAAAACGATTTCAAAATTTAATTTGATCTTTTACAGGTTTTTGAAGACGGATATTTTTAATTGGAATGTACCATGGTGCATCAGTTATAGAACGGAAAACCTTATTCTGGAATGGTTCAAGAATTGTAATATTGCTGGCAGATGTCGTGCCCCGTAATTCGATCCCATAGGTCCAAGCAGGTCGAATGATGCCAGAATTTTATAACGTAATTATAGGGTAGATTTACGACCAAGTAGTGAGCAGCGTTTTTTAAATTTAATGCCAAGTTGCTTCCTTTTAGTTCAGAGATGGGTTTTCCACGTCAGTCTCAGTTACTGTATCTGTTTTCGGGATTACTTTATTATTCATGATTAACTGATTCTCCATGTCTTTTACTGAATGTTACATTAACAGGTTTTTTTCGTTTATTTTTATTTTCTATTTGCTTATCTATTTCACTATTTTGTTTATGTTGTCTTGTAATATTCTTGTTGCTTCTTCTAAATTATTATTTTTGACCAACACAGCAGTATCATCTGCAAACGTCGCAGTTAGAAAATTGGTCCTAGGACACTACCCCATCTTTTATGTCATGAATATTTGTTACACTACCTTTATATTTAACGTGGAAGTATCTTTCTTTTAGGTAAGACTCTAAGACGACGTCGAGTGTGTTCCTTTTTTAATTTTTACAGTGGACCCGGATGCCAGACTCTGTCAAAAGCCTGCATTACAGGAATACTGCATCACTGAAACTTTTTTCTTAAAAAGCTGTTTGCATGTTTTTCACTACTCTATGAAATTGTTCTACTGTACTGTCCTTTTTTTGATATCCAAACTGATGTTGGTAAAACGTAGTTTTTATCTATTTCGGTTTGTAGTCTTTTTGCAATAACCGTTTCTGCAATTTTCGAAATTGTATACAATAATGTACAGTATTAATTTATAGTTGTACGATAATATTATTGCTACTGGTTTTGTTTGGGAATAATTTGCATTGGAACACAATCGGAAGACAGTATCCCAACATTTGCTGCAATGTAACTTTAAGACTAGTATTTCTTTGTATCAAAGTTTCAAGTATCTAATTAACTAGTTCATAATATTGATTTTTGCAACATACAGTAAAATCATAACGTTAGGGCGTTGAGTTACGTTTCTTATTATGTTTGATTTAAATTAGATGTTTTAACCTTCACCTTATAAATCCATCTACGGTTTATTTTAGTTTTGCTTGACAAAGTAAATATTAGGTCAAATAAAAAAGACAAAACAGTTTTTTAAGTATAATTTGTAATGTGTGTAGCAGCACTGCTTTAACCTAAGTTTTATTTACGAGGATTCTTTCTAATGTAAAATCAGCCAAAATTATCCACATTTTTTGATAGACTTTACAGTAAAACCAAATCACCAAATCTAATGGGAAAAAAACACATGTATGCTAAGTATAACTGAAGGTCACTAATTACTTGACTTGGCCACAAAAGTAATAGTGATTCCTACAAAAAATCACAAAAAAACACATTAAAATTCACATTTATTTTATGTCGGCAATATCACTTTAAAAGTATTTTCTCAAAACGCAACGTATAAATGCTGTCTCTCTTATCTTCCGTCTTTGTCTTGTAAGCTGCAGCATACTTTGGCCTCTATTTCACTGGAAATGTTGGCTTACGTTGACGACGTGAATGTTTTCTTTACGGACCAGAGTATGATTTGGATTTGTAAAGAAAGAATCGCCTTAACTTTTCAAATTGGCATTCAGCGTTTACTTTAACTACCTACCGTTGTGATCCTACAACAACGGTACTCTAATTAATGTTAGTTACGGTAATAAAGAAAAATGTCATCTGAAATATGTACTTTGTTCTATTCACAGTCGGCAAAAACTTTATTCGTCACGTTACGTAGAAGTACTGAAACACAGGAAATGTATAAGTAATTTAAAAAAAGGTATAAATGTGGCTCACTCCTTGTGGTAAAGAGTCATAACCGTTGTTTTGCTATATGTTTTTACGCATTGTCAGTTAAACACCTTTATATTTTTTAGTTTGAATGTTTTTTCATAAAATATTTGTTCAAAATGGTAATTAGCAGTATGTATATTTGTTACCGATAATAGTTCAACTATGATAATAAAAAGTTTTCGTCTTTCAAACACATTTATTACAAAAATTTTGTTCCAGTTTTATGAAAAATAATTGATCAAATAAAAAAAATAGTAGAGATGTCAAAACGAACATAAAGATACTTATTCAAATGTTGTAAACAAAGTTTGTATACAAAAAATTGTAAAATTTTTAATATCAAAACTCTCATAGACAACAATAAAAATAAATATTCAAACATGTGAAAAAGCTAGAAAAGGATATCAAAAATAATACTCAGACTTAAGAAAATAATTTTTACGCAGTGCAAACATAGTAAAAAAAGGTAGATTAATAAAAAACTAAAACAGAAAAAATTATATAGTTATATCTAGTAAATGTTAACGTAAATTTTATTTAAAACAAAATTAAATACTGCAAGTGGTTCTTCAAATTTATGATTTCGATTGTACAACAAAACCATGCAACCGAAAGATAGTGTATAAAGCAATATCAATAAACAATGTAACATAAAGCAAAATATAAAAAAGAAAACAACGAAATTATAAAATATAACTTTAATTAAGTTAGAAAATAGTGTGAAAATACGGTAGCTGCGATAAATTAACAGCAATTTAAAAACATTTTTAAACGTTTTGCTAAAAGAATTCTACAATATATTTGTAAATGCATTAGATAATATAAATTTGAGTAATATTATAATCAAATTCTTAACTTATACAGTAGCAAGATTTTCAAAAGATAAACTTTATAATATTTCTATGTTAGAAATTGAAAGCACTATATAAACTTTGCAAAGTTCTGAAACTGAACTCTTGACTTCCCTTGCCTGGCTGGAACATCACACTCCGCCGTATTGATCCTCAACAACGTTACGTGTATCTGGCAATACCCAACATCCTCCTTTTCTACCAACACTATCACAACTATACCCTAAATTTACCAAATTGAAACGCATCTACACCAATAGTAAAGACATTTTGTTGTTATAATAGAATTTGTGTGAACTGATACGGATTTGAAGGAAGTTTCCCCCTTAAATCCTGAAATTTCCACTTGACAGTATTTTGTGATTAATTAACTATCGATGTATTTTAGTTAATAGAAATAATAACTTGAGAATATACAAAAACGTATTTAATTGTTACATAAGTTATTTATAATTGTTTTTATTGGGATAACCTACAAAATTCTAGTATAGCTTAAAATTTCGTTATTTTTAAAAGAATTAATTTGGAACAAATTTTAAGATAATTTTTCGTAATTTAATTACAATTAATTAATGAAAATATTTAGATATTTTAATCTAGCTTCACGGTTCTATTTATAAACCTTGTAGTAACTATAAAAAATAAACAATTGACTATAACGTTAATATGTTTATAACAATCTAAACGTCCTTAGATTCTGTTATGAATGTTTGATTCAATTGATAAACGCAACTGTGTAAATGAAATTTATTAATAAACATTAAATACACTAATCTAATCTAGTTTATACAAAATAAACAGTGCATAAAATATTATTGGTGGTCATATTAATTATAGATTTTTAATCCAGAGACAGTTTTACGATCGAGGACCTTCACAAGAAAAATTTATTTCACAGTTTAGTAAAAATTTGTCACAGAAGCTGCTTACAATAGTCTGGAAGAAAGCTGTTTTGCTTCCTCCAATAACTTGTTACAATACTGCAGATAAATCTTTTTAGTTTTATTAATCTTTGGTTTTTTGTTTTTTAGAAATTTTAAGGAATACCTCATTCAAAAATTTGTAAGATGCTGTATCTTATATGAAAAATTTGTTTTGAACTTCAAGATGATTAAGAAAAGAACTTTCTATCAGTTTTTTCTACGTCAGAACACTTATCTTTATTATTAACAATAAAATAGTAGAAACAAAAATATTAAACTTTTTGAAATAATTTTTAAAAAAGTAATAACAAGAATTAACATAATGCATAGAAGATTGATACTAGCATTATCCGATTTATTTTAAGAAAAAGCAATGGTTTAAACAAACTTTATAAACAACATTGTTCAAACCATGAAAAGAGTAACCTATAATATTTATTATTATAAAAAATTTTAAATAATTTGAATTCAATCTATAAATCTTGTTTATTCTCAAAAACCAAAAATGAAGTCTAACGATCTTATTGTTTCAAAAGCTGATAAGGGTAATTGTATTGTTATTCTTCCTCGTTTCATATCCTATTACATACATAAACTTTTTATTTCGATTCTACTAATCAATATTTTCTATTCTTAATTCTTCTTAATTGCTTCTTTTTTTCTTCGTCTATTCTTGTATCGTTTGATGTTCTATTCTTCCAGAAGAATGTAGTTCTCTTATTCGTAATTTGATTTTTTCTAATAGTTCTCTGGATACTTACCAGGTTTTAGATATTTGTTCTTTGCTCGATTTGGTTTTTAAACAACTATTTTTTTAAATTTAATAATAATTTCTATTCTCAATTATCTGGTTTAGCTATGGAATGTAACCTCTTGCTGCTGAAATCTTTATGAATAATATTGAAAATAAAATCTTTTCTAATTCTTCTTTTTCTAATATATGATTAGTTTTTGGTTTAGGTATGTTGACTTCTGAAGAAATTGTTTTTTAAAAAAAGTGTGTTACAAAATTATTTGATATGGACTTGTATGATCAACAGAAGTTACGGCTTGTAAATTAAATGATATCAGGAAATTGTCGACATGGTTGCAAAATTATATACCTGCTATTAACAGTTACAAAAATACTATTGTTGTTAAAGATTCTGATGTACAAAAGTACGTGTTTTTGAAGTTCAGAGCTTCTACTTACATCGATCTTTTTCTTTTTTTCTGAGGTTCATTGCAGTCAGAATATTATATTATTTTTACTGTACTCATATTAATTTGCATTTTGGATAGTTATTAGGTTTGCAAGTCAATGAACTTTTTTGTTGTTATTTATTCAGAAATGTTTGTTTTATTCAAGTTTCTTGAACATCGTGCTTATGTGCCTTGCGGCACACAATCGTTTAGTGTTAAAGTTGTTAAGACTACTTTGGGTATTTTGAGTTTTTTGTTTGGATCTGCATTGCAGTCCAGGATTCTTTTCACAGTAGAATTCAGATGATCATTCATTTTTTCGTGTGTTCTTGCAGTCATTTCTTTTATGTATTCGGCAAGGGAGGGGGAAACCCGCTTCCCTATGTAGCATTGTGTTGGCATGGTACCACTATGCTCCTAGACAATTACGAATGCTTATATTTATTTATTCCAATACATCTGCCCAACAGAAACAAAATTCTAAAATAAAGCAGGTACAAATTAATTTTCATACATACTTAACAAGTAAAAATGAAAACACATAGATAAAAAAGAAAAATAAAGATACAATATATACATAAACTCAATAAATAACAACAAAAATTAATATTAATTATCTATAAGTCATATATAAGTCAGCACAATGGAAAGAAAACACATAATTCAATAACTTAATACAAACCAAAATATTTATTACAATAATATGTTACGTTTGTTAAAATTTAAGCACATCCGGTTGATAGGTGACTTGAAATAAATATTTGTTCGTGCATGGTCGAGATAAAAAAGTGTTGGATATCTTGTATGAACTGATGGAGAATGAAAATTTAAATTTTGAAGAGAAATTGCGTTATCTATTTCATTAGAGATTACTTTTTCTAGAAATTACTCAGTGTTACAGTTACGTCATTCATTTAGAGAACAGTTGAAGTAAATTATCATAAGTTATTTCAACCGGTGGATAAGATCCTATCATCTTAAAGTAAATATACTTTAGAAATTTCTGTTGGATTTTTTCAATGCGAGTTTTTTGATTCTGGTAGATAGCATCCCATATCAGTGAACAATATTCTAGTCTGGACCGGACAAATGCGTAGTATAATGTGTAACTTGCATGAATGTTTGAGAAGCTTCGAGAATTGCGAACAATAAAACCTAGCATCTTTATAGAAGAAGAACAGACTGAATAGAAGAACAGACTGAATATATTCTGAACTGCTTGTAATTTTCTGTGATTAGTTGTGCTAGTTTGTAGCGAGGTTTCCGTTGCATAAGTCAGGGTTGGCCGTATTATGGCTGTGTATATTTTCAGTTTATTCTTAGCAGATACTTGCTTTTTCTGTTTAGTAAAGGACAAGATAGAAAATTAGCCTTTTCGGTTTGCTTATTTATTTGTGTATATGTTCGGAAAGCGTCAGTTTCTTGTCAATTGTAAGTCCGAGGTATTTCACCGAGTTTGTCCATGGTGTTATCACGTTATTTAAGCGAAGATTTCGCGTTGGTATGTGTTTTCTAATATTGGAAGTAAATATTATGACCTGGTTTTTGTACGCATTTACTGCTATGCGCCAGTCAGCAAACCATTGTTTTTTTATGGTTGATATTATTCCCGAGCAGACACGTTTTTGTATCAGATCACATATTAATTTTCCATTTTCTTGTAACTCTGTGTTGAACGTATTTAAATATTTCCAAATATCTTTTAGAAAAGCCACAAACAGCATGTTGCGCTTATTTGTTACGAACTTCGAAGTGTTTCCTGGTTCTCTGCGTATCTAAGTTTTGCAAGAAGAAGGTTGCTTGTTCTTTTATTAGCCAGAACGTTCAATAATTTGACCTTTACTTAACCAACGAACATTGTTGTGTTGCAATAAGTCAAAATACGCTGAATCACATTCAGAAAAAACTCCTTGAAGTGTCGGTGCTGAAGAGTAGAACGAGATCTCATAAAATTGAATAACTTGACCAAGCTGTCCATAACTTTTTATAGTGTAGCACTAAGTTTTCCACAAAGGACTGCCTGCTGAATTATGTACTGACACGATATTAGACCTGATTATTCCTGGTTCCCTTTACTACACATTTTTCTTTGTCAATCTGGGTTGGGGCCCCGTCAGTTGAAAGCGACACCACTTTATCGTAACTGATAGATTTAGTAATAAATTCATCAATGACCTTGAATAAATCTTCTACTCGAGTGTTACCTTTCAACGGCTATATTGCTAGCAACTCATCTCTAAAAATTTGACACTCAATGTCAAGAAATCTTACCGAAATAGACATTTGTTCTTAATTCACAATGTCACATGATTCATCAAGTGTTATTCAGCAAGGTGCCTTTTGCAGAAGTTTAAGAAGAGTGTTTTTAATATCAGCAGTTAAAATTTAAGTTTTTCGTGTATTACTTCTCGCTAACAATGGAATACTTTGGATTGCAGCGACATATTTTTTTTTCTTCAAAACGTCCCGTGACTACTGCCAACATACATTCCTTCACTCTCAGAATCTGAAAATGGTTTCTGGTGTTTATTAAGCGTCCAGCACACCCGTAACGCTGCTTTTGTGGATTTTTCTTGCTTGCTCATGCAGCGAACTAGTAATTTTGTGCTTTTATTGTAAGAACTGAGATATGCCTGAGGTTTTTTTTTACGAATCTCACTGCCAAGAGGAAAGCATTTGTGGAATTGCTGATAAGTTGTTTCATAATGTCGCTTCAAATTTCCACTTTTAACAATAGCGACAATTTTATTGCACATAAGGCACACTTGAACCGTTTGAGACCTATCGGGCAGCGTAAAACAATATTGTTCAGTTCATTCTGCCAGAAACTTGCTATTTTCACCGTCCACTTTTCGCGCTTCAGGTTCCATATTAACATAGAAAAAATTTTTTTATTAAACAAACGAAAAGGCGAAAAATCACAAAACAAATAAACGGTCGTTCCGCGGTTTGCGCTGCGACTGGCAGTCTGCAAACGGACCGCGGTCCGCCTGTTGCAATCTTTTTTGTGTCGTAGACCCCTTGCTTTGTTTTTCGGTTTTAGGTAGACCCCTTCTTACCTGATATTGATTTTTTGTAAATTTCTAACTGTAGTGAAATTTAGTGTTGAAAACTTAAAGTAAAACACATGTTGAATTTTATACATTTATTAATTAAATTTAAATTAAAACTACTCAAAATAAAATTTTGTATCTGTTATATAAAATATACGTAACATAAAATAAACATAAAATAAACTAAGCAATAAGCAAATGTTTTAGTGAGAAGTATGAACCTGATGCTTTAATAATAAATTATCAACATTTGGCGTCAATTTTGTAAGGTTTAATCCTAAATCTCCTCGGCTAATGATGTCCAGTCTGTTTCTTTTTTTCGTTCCACTAGGTATGACGATGGAAAGCAAATTAAAAATTTCCTCGCTATATTCCATAATACGGGATAAGTAACGGGTATGTTGTTTTGCAACCAGAATTGCTGATATCCATTTTTAAACTGAACCTTAAGTTCTTCGTTTGTACTTAGTTCAGTCAATTCCTCTTGTATTATGACATTCGTTTCTTCTATGTCACCATATGGGTTCATTATTTATGGTGGTGTTACCATAGTCAAAACAAATTCAAACCTAGTTTTAAAATCTGAATAGAAGGCATTTAAATGTTGAACGTAGGTTGAAACGTCGTTTTCCTAGCAGTTTGTCTGTGACAAATTGGGGAACTGGGAAAATTTGCCCTGTCCAATATTTTGCTTTATTAATTTATCTCTGGCAAGAAACGCTGATAAGATGGACTTTGTTTTAATCAAATTTAGACTGTCGCCTTGTAACTGCAAATTAACTAGCGATGCAACCGAAGTGTCAAAACGGAAGTAAAAACGGAAACAGATGTAAAAAGTAAATTTTAGCGGAAACAGATACGGAAGCAGAAAAAGTACAATTTTTGACAAATACAATTTTTAATAAAACTAATATTCAAAATTAATTAATGGTAAATATAGTTATAAAAAGTAGTTTGACCGCTTTTACACCTAACAAGCTGTTCCGGTGTTCTTCATATATCAAACCAGCTCCGCTAAATAATTGCACATTGACAACGCAGTTACGAGAAGCTGATGAATATTGGCGCACTAATGGCAAAACATTGGTATATTTGCATAAATTTAATTTGCACGATATAAGGGGATCCTCATGCAAAGGCAATGTGTTTTTTTGTACTCTTGTAGTTATGACTGTGTCTCCAAAAATAGATGTCATTCTCGTTATTTGTAATCGAGTCTTGCTGGCCTTAATTCATACCTAACATGGATTCTAACGCTTGTAATGATAAATTCTGGGAGAAGGTATGCCGCCATCACAAATGGAACCCTTTGGATTTTCTGATTCTGCTGATCATCATATTTAATATTTTGGATTCTACCTGCTTCGTAGTGATGCTAGTGAAAAAAATGAGATTTATATGGCGGAACTAAATACGTCGCAATTGTGTACTTGCCGTCTTTGGTCAATTCTCCAAATGTTGCATTTGAGTTCAATTCATCACGTAAATTTCTTGACAAGTTTTGGAATTGTTCTAAAGTGTTAGGTTTCGTCTCTTCTTGATGTAATGTGGTCATAAGAACTTAAATCAAGGGTATGACTAATGAAATACTCGAACGAACAACAATAAAACTAAATTCAAACAAAGCACTTAATTTTTTTTTAGCCGGTTTTATTTTCCACGAATATTTTTTCGGATTCATGTCATCATATGTAACGTAAACATAGACGAAATAATCCAGTTCAGCAACTATGCAACTAAAATGAATTATGTAAAACTAAATTGAACAAAGAACTTAATCTTCAGCTGTTTGCGTTTTCATTTACGAAAAATGTTTTCTGTGAACATGTGTAATCTGTAACGTAAACGTAGACTAAATAATCTTCGACACTTAAAAATATTTCATATTTTATTTATAAGTATAAACATAACAAGAAATATGTGGTTTAAAATAATAAAGCTAACTTTGGCTTGCTAACATTTTTCTAACTTTTGAATGTTGATTTTAAAGCTTGTCTACGAGCCCCATCAGGGACCCTAATTTATGTCCGTGTGCCTAGTGGTAAACGCGGCTTTAACTATAATGAATCAAAAAAAGTATGTATACAAACGTGTTGCAAGTGACAAAAGCACGCACCCGCTTTACTTGTGGTTGACTGGAACACCCTTTGGGAATACCTCTTCCACGCGTGCTCTACCGTCTGCGCGTCTTTTTACGGTCGTATAGTTCCGTTCAAATTTCTGTTATAAAAGTTACGGAAACAGAAAAAGAAACGGATGTCAAAAAAGGTACAGAAAATTTTCTTTTAAAATTTTAACTTTAGTATCCAGAAATTCTAAAATATTCCCAAAAAAAATCTTGTCAAACATAAGCCTTTCGACAGCCAGCGTACTTCAGTGTGAAGGAGTAATTGATGAAAGTGTTCGTCATTTTCTTCACACAACTGCGCAAATATTCAACGCGTTGCTTCGGATTCGGTTAACTGCATCAATGACTAATTGAAGAGAATCATGCAATCTAACACTCAAATTTGTAGCAACTAAATGTCGATGGATGACGCAATGTATTGCTAACACCCCTGACACATTTTGTTTTAAATAGCTTATAAATCCACGTCCAACCATGGCAGGTGCTTCATCTGTAGCTACTGATATTATAGTTGATAAAGGGATTGCTTTTTCAATGAAGTAATCCTTCAAAACATGAAATATTAATTGAACTTTAGTGTCGGTTGTCGAAATTCTTGCGAAGAGCAGTTCTTTGTAGATTTCTTGATTTATAATAAAACGAACATATGCCAATAATAATGCTGCATTACCGGGTAAAGTTGACTCGTCCAGTTGTATAGAGAAATGGGTCGTTTGCAAATAATTACACAATCAGAACTCATTTCATCAATACGTCTTTCAACAGTATTGTTGTTTAAGGGAATTACTTTAATGATATCAGATGCAGGTTTGTGTTAAACAGTTTTTAAAGCCTTTTCACCGGCTGGCAAAATTAACTTATGTCCGATAGTATGCGGTTTTCCGCACTTTGCTATAAGTAGCGAGATATTGTAAGACGCCCACAAACCATTATTGTTTCTTTGTGACGTCGAAGCGAACAATCTGTCCAGCGTAGATCTCTTCTGAAGTTTATCTTGAAAGTACTTCAAATCTTTATCTGTTTTAACAGGGTGCATCTACTTAGATGATCCTACAGCTTAGATGGTTTCATAGCGTCATTGCCCAAAACTTTGTTGCATGAAAGGCACATAGGCAATTGTTTGTCCGACAATGATGGAATGAAGCCAAGTTTTAAATAATCAACACTGTACTGGCTACATTTCAATTTAGACTTGGACATGGCATCAGTCATCTGTGGGCAAAATTGATCTATTTAAATAAGACATAAAGTCCAGCAGCTGTATATAAAAAAACCAAAGTCAAATTAAAATCGTATGGTCTTAGATTTTATGGCAGCATAAGCGTACAGCCATTATAAATGAATGTGAGAAGGGGAATGTTATGAATGTTACTTAAGGTTTTGATATGATGGAACTTTAAGGAAATTTGAAAATAACATGACAAAAAATGTGAAAATAAAATATTATACAACGAATAATAATAACAAATTGTTATGCGATTTATCTCTACGTACATGCGACTGTCATGTGTAAAAATTCACTGGTTCCACTTTTGCAATAATACAAAATTTTAATTTTAATATAGAGATGTATGTACAGTACAATATCCATAATCCGAACTTCCGTAATCCGAACTGGCTCACAGTGTAACGACCAATGGACAAAAGTACAATTTTTTTACTTTTTTTGTGAAATTATTTGGTAAGATACATATATGTATTTATAAAAGAATAATAAATGCCTAGCAAGGTCGTAAATAAGTAAATATTGACACACATACATATGAGACCGGCCAAAATATGTAGTTTAATTCCAAAATATTTTTTTTAAATATGTTTCCTATATGTAAACATTTAAATTCTATGGAAAAAAAACAAAGAAATGAGAGTGAGTATTGGAACTTCTTTAGAAAACACGCAGCTGTACAGTTGTGGATTTCTTATTTTCTTAATTTATCTTTCGAAGTGGTAACATATTGTATGTTAATAATAAAATACATATGTAATATGTATGTAAAGTTGTCTTTTTTTAGATTTTTCGGAAAACATTCCATAATCCGAACATCTCCTTGCAGCAATTAGTTCGGATTACGGAGATTGCACTGTAATTATAATAACGATTGCTGAAACTTTGAAAAAGAAACTATTGAGGAGTACTCGTGTAATTTTGTATGACTTGAATACTAAACTATTAATAACTGAAGTCACAATTAGCGTAATTTATCTATCTTTGGTATCTACGAGTACAAAACGAAAATTTAATAAAAAATAATGTACTTACTTTTCTCCGGCACTCTCAAACAAAATAACACTGATTCACTATAAGTTGTGTGATAAACTACCAGTTTATATTTTTTTTAATATTTTCTTAGCACTTTCCTTTTCAAGATTCAGAAAACGAATAAACGTATTTGTCTCACATTCGTATTTATAGAATGACGAATTGAACAAGTCAGTGCAAATCGCGAAGCTCTGAGACTCCGCGTATGCTTGTAACAAGATGATACTGGTATATTATTATGTTCAGGTTTTTACAAGTTCAAAATGTATTGCGACCACAAAGCGAATGCCTACATTCTACTACTTACACAATTTTATAGACATATATGATAATGATTATAAGCGACTTTCGGCTTAGACCACGTCGTAGTAAAACACCCAAACTTAGGCTTGGTCCTAATCTCTTCTTGAGAGCCAAAACAAGAAGTAGAACGCCTTTGCCGTATTGTCGTTCGTGAACCCAAACAAAGTGACGTTTCGCAAGACATTGCAGCTGGCAACTTCAGAGTGATTCTTGTTTTGGCTCTCGAGAAGAGACCTGGACCAAGCCTAAGGCTAGGTGTTTTACTACGACGCGGTCTAAGCCGAAAGTCACTTATAATCATAAACATAACAACCGCAAAAGCTTAAGATGCTACATATATAATAATTTTTTTACTTTATAGGTACTTTTATAAATAATGTATATGTCTTTATATTATAAGATAGTATAATGTAAGTAAATAGGTATTATCAGTGTATGTTCAGATCCACTATCGTGGACCCCCATTTTCATTTCATGGACCCCGAAATTTTTTTTTTCGCTGACGTAGACCACTTGCAGGTTGTCACAGACCCCTGGGGGTCGACAGAGACCACTTTGGGAATCACTGCTTTATAGTAACTAAATATTGAATAAAAATTCGAGCGTTGTTTTATACGTCCGTTTGCATTAAACACGCTTACTAGACTCAATCTACTTCTTTAGCTAACAATAACTGGATATGTTACAATAGTTTGTTTTCATATTTTTTAATTAACAAAAAACTTGTTTGTTGATTGTTATTATACTTTTTCCGGAAAACGTTAACTTTTTTAACGCTATAGTGTTAGTAACGTCTTAAGAAAAAACTCCGCGTTAATTCATAGTCTATGTACGATAACTTAATCTAAGTAATTATCGTAAAACCACAAAACACTTGGGCTTTTTTTTTTGTTGAATAAATTTTTTTTTCGGTTTTTTATATATAGTAATAAACAACTACTTTTTTGTTGTTTTTTTTTGTTCTGCCTGATTAAATCATCGTTTACATTCATACTGTTAACAGTATTTATTTGAATTATTACATAATTATTGTATAATGTAAATTTAAGCTGTTCATTAACTATGAAGTAGTTGAATTGATTTTTATTTAAAAATAAGCGTTGCCAATTAATTCATTGATTATCCTGATCTCATTTTTTAGCGTGTACGTTTTTGCAAAAGTAGTTTGTTGTGCCATCGTCTCGCATGTATACTTTTCCCATAGACGTTAATCTTCTGTTGTTAGGGATTATTTAAAAAAGCAAAATACGTTTTTAAAATAGAATTCCAGTTTAGACTTAAAATATTTTTCTATTTCAAAATTTATAATACATCCGCAGGTTATAATTCTTTCTTTGCAATACTACGGTGGGTGCGTTTGACAAATTGAGCTGTCTTAAATAATCAATGATCGCCGTGTATAATGTTTATATTTGCTTTTAGTTTCTGAATAACACGATTTTTCGATTTGATTACCAATTTTTGAGACGACATGTTTCTGTATTAATTATGAAATTTACTCGTATGTAATATATTATCATCATCTTGCAGGAGGAATCTATTATAATAAATATGCCGTTAATAACGCACGTAGGAGTGAACGATTGTAACATAGTTATCCTTAATGGTTAGACTTGTTTCGAAATCGTTTTCTTAAATTCTTGTTGCTTTCTAGGATCAGGTTACGTCGTAACGTGTAAATAACAATGTATTAATGATTAAACCGATGTTTGTAACCTAAATAGTAGAGGTAGACACGACTAGGTTAGTTGCAAGTGGTTTGGAGTTTTGAAATCGAATGTTTCAATTACAGGAAACAGGTATCCCTTCTAACTGGCATTTCGTCGATGTGCAAATGTTCGCAAATATTTCAACACTACTATCAATTGTTACACTTTTACTTTGAATATCTTTTAGTAAATTACATGTTTTAAAACACTATCACGTTTTCCACTTCAAATAATGAATAATCAATTGTATAATCGTTACGATTTCTTTTCACTGTAAAATTTATTGTTATCAGAAAATGAATCAAACAAAATCTTGCCATACACGTTTGTTTTTCTTCATTATTGTCACGCTACGGTAACGTGCAGTATGTGTATATAAAACTATTGATTTCTATTGAAATTCCTGTTTTTCCTTTGAGTAATCTTAACAAAACTAAATTAATCTTTTTCTACAGAAAGAAAAATCGTTGTGTCACAAAATACAGACACCGTTAATTCTTGTGTTTGTTTTGTATTTAAATTTTGTATTAATCGATTTAGGTAATTTATGGAATTAAATTTGCAATGGCATGTATAATTTCTTAATGAATAGTATTACAATAATTTGATAATGTAGTAAAGGATCAAGGCTTTTAGAAAGCCTTCGCAAGTTAAGTAAACAAATTGAGTATCATTGAACTACATTTTTTATTCTTAATTTCTAAACAAAAATAGATTTTAACGAACCAAACATGTACTGTATTAATGGTTCTAACATCATTTTTTGAGATTACTAATTTTTTACTTAGAAATAAATAATTGCGGAATACTTATTCTTTATTATTGTAATCAATATGATAGTAAACATAAACGGTTTAGGATTCTTCTCATACACAATGACAAAGTAGGTAAACGTACGTTTTGATTTTGGTAAATAAGACTATGCAATTCACAATATTCACTGACCAAAAAATTCTTTTCTTATATGAGCGAAGATTTCCACAACCATGCAGTCTATGTAATTTTTTTACTTTCGGAACTACAACAAATATTGACTAACTCATCTAGGAAAAACGTATTTGGTAGTACGCTTAATAGGATCACATTGGAACTTGGCATTTTTGATAACAATAACCATATGATACCAAAATCGGATATTAGAAAAAAACATATTTATTGGTTAGAAAGCAATAAAATATATACAGTGTATCTGATTTATTTAAAAGGTAAAATTATAGCATCAAAA
This sequence comes from Aquatica leii, assembly GCA_035610365.1. Classification (NCBI taxonomy): domain Eukaryota; kingdom Metazoa; phylum Arthropoda; class Insecta; order Coleoptera; family Lampyridae; genus Aquatica; species Aquatica leii. Next base: position 29,403,127 of record CM069433.1, on the reverse strand, counting down.
AATGTTAAATAAAAGTTCTATAAAACATTTAAAAAGAAGAAAAGTTTGAGCCAAACAAATCAAAGATTACAGACCTGTTGCATTAAATAGGCTAAGTTTATTGACACCTTAAATTAAAAAAAATCAAAAATGATGTGATGTTTAATTTAGTTCTAAGAACTACACATTTCTTCTCAGTAGTTTGCTGACGCCAAAAATAAAGACAAAATAATGTTATTACATAAGACATGGGTAGTTACGTTAAGTTGTTATTCTAAGAACTGCACATTATTTCCAAGTGCACTAAAAATACAAAGTAACTTGAAGCTAACGTATTTACAGATGTTTAATATCGGTGATTTTACGTAGGTCAGTCAAAATACGTACTTGAATAAATAAATACGCTGCAAAAATAAAACTAAATATGTAAAACTGTGTGTATTCACATTATTGAAATGTTTACATTAGCGAGTATAATAACAATCACAGTAAAAATCAATGGCATTTATAAGAACGCAGTAATACAAATTTTGTGAGATGAGTTGCTATTTATTTAGCTAATATATCCGTGTATCGTTTGCATCATTTATTTGCTACCTTTGCTTAATAAATTTATATCAACTGGTGTACAAAAATGTTAAGATTTAATATTTTTAATACCACATTGGATAATGCACTGACAAGAGCTTTAGCATCGCAATCGTAATTGTTTCCTAATAGCACTAAAAGAAACGGCTTTATTTTTATCATTGCTGTAAAAAGCTTATTCAAGCGTTTTTCAATTTTTGCTGATTAAGTGTGTTCCTGGCCATGTGCAAATTAAAAATTGTTTCTGGCAATGTTACTTGTTTCAGAAACTTCAATATGCTTTACGGATATTTTTGATAAGACAAACGAAAGTAAAAAATAGTCTTATTATGTTTTTATCCATTGGTAGTAACGTCATACAAAAATTGAACCATTTTTGCTTCTCACTTGTTTCTCTAGAGGATCACTTAGTGCGCTATTTAAAACTACAACCAAAGTTACAACGGTGATATTGAACGTGTCTGTTTTTTACAAACTTTTTTACTTAGAAATTGAATCATTGCATGTTTATACATGTTTATTGTTATACCGCACAAATAAAGCTCTGAAGTGAAATAATTTCAGTAATATATTGCTACTCATCTGCTTTCAACGATATTGTAGATTTATGTTTTTGCTTCTAAATTCACGTTTTTCTTAAATACTTGTTTTTAAGAGCTTAATCATAGTACAGTGAGTCTCAACCTTTTTTTGCCGCGGTAAAATTTTAGCAATTTCAAAATTTGGCGTTATACTAACTATAAGATAAGTTTAAAAGAAATTTACGTACCTATAATACACTGTAAAATAATTTATGATATTTTTTATTGTATGGATTTTTAAAATTTGGCTGCACTTTAAGAACTTCGCTGCACAGTAGTTGAGAATCATTGTCATAGTAGTTTGTTGATTTCGATGTTTCGTAACTTTATGCATCTACTGCTAATAAAACACACATAATATGTTAACTAAAATTCAAACACAACTGAAAAAAATGCAATAATTGATTTTAACGTTAGCGAGCTGTAGACGATGTTTACGTTACTGATCATTCCATTTGTTCGTATAATGTGAAGTTTGTGTTTGCATTGGCGCGATGTTTCTATTATCAGATGTTAACATTACCGAGCGTCTACTGTATACTAATTTTTAATTGCGCAGCAGCATTTGGTTGACTTATTTTTGACTGTTTATCATATTGTAAAATGTTAATATTTCTTTTAGGGTAAGATCACGTCTTTTTACTTTATCAGCCATTGTTAAAATTAAGCTGATTCAATCAATCAATCAACTAAGATAGGTTAGTGAGTGGTTTGACGCTTGGCGCATGCTAATTTTAAAAAGCGCATAGTTGCTATGAGGTATGATATCACTTAGGTTTGCAAATAAACAAAAAATATTTATATGTGAACACACATGAACCAAATAAATTTCGACCCAAAAATTTATTAAAAATGTTCAGTTATAGAAACAAGCCTTAGAAAAAAAATTGATATCATATATCAAAATTATGATTACTATAAACGATGTTTTTCTATGTAGTAGCATACATCCCACCCGTTCTTTAATAAAGTGATAACATTACCCGACTGATAATGTTATCCGTGATTCCAATAAGCGGCGTGTAGTGTATTTAAAATCTGTTAAAACTTATCTTGATGCATTTGTTGATATTCTGCCGTAAGCATTTATTTGTTTTGTTAGAAAAAATAGAAAAATGTATTTAAAATTAAAGTTCGTAGTAGTTTGTGTTCTAAATAGCTATAAAACTACTGGTGTGCGTGTTTCTTTATCTATGGTTCAAGTACCAGTGATAAGTGGTTAACCTAGAGTTTATAACCGATATGACTGCTATGAGAAGTACTGTTTTTACTAGTTTCGTCTAATGGCCAATGCTGCAAAAGGTCATTTCAACAATAAATCTATAAAATCGCATTCTTACATGATAAAGATTTATATTTAAGGTCAATTTCTGTATCTTTAGAATAGGCAAAATGATTATTATGGCTTATAATTTTTTTAATATAAAGTAGAATAATTTTTAGTATTTTTTAAGGGTCATTGACCAAATGACCAATTGCAGGAGCCGCTACTGGCTTTTATCCTTAATCATCTGCTTGCTCGATATCTACCAAAAGTTAGATTTATACGATTAAAGCTTATTATATCAATATGACCAGTTCTGATAATAGCTTCCCGCAAATTGAAAAATTTTTGGCCGTGAAAATTAAAATACTTTGCAGTTTGAAGTCTAGACCTTTTAAGAGCATGATGGTGATATGTAGAAGACACTGACGACTCCTCTGTGGAATATTAAAAAATTAAACAAGACATTAAAGTAAAATCTAAAATTAATTTGACCATAGAATTTAGTACTATAGTAATATAGTACGAACGAAGTGTAGGATTATTCGCAGAAGTTATTCCACGTTCAGGTCTTACTATGGAGGTAACGTAAACATGAATCAATACAAAATTACACTAGTGGAATTCAATAGGAAGTTACATTTCTGCAGTTATGACTACGGCTCATAAATTAAGAAGTTTTGTTCAAGTTTATTACAAACATATTTAGAACGCGTAACAGAGCGGAAGAACCATGCTGTCGTCAAAAAGATTAGCTGTATGTTGTTTGATGGATATTTAGAAAAATAGTTTTGGGCGGAAGCGTCTACTACTATAACTTATCTTATTAATAAATCGTCGACTATGAATTTAAACAGAAAAAATTCCAGAAGAAATTTGGTCAGATTAACCGGTAGATCTTAGTAATTTAAAAGCATTTGGTTGCAAGGCTTTTATACATAACCCTAAAAATATTGCTGCATTGAAGAAAATGGTGGAAAAGAGCAACCCAATTACTTATGTTAGGATAGAGTCCGAACTGAAGATTAGATCTTTACCAGTAAAAGCAATATTGCACAAACACTTACATTTAAAAAAGGTCTAAGTTGGTTTACACTCCAGCATCTGACAGATTTACAAAAAGCAGAACGTGTTCAAATTTGCCAACAAATTTTAGATATGTGGAATGCTAAAAGCCATCAAATTATTAGTAAAATTCTTACTGGCGATGGACTTTACATACTATATTTTTATGTTCTTACTTGCCAGGAAAGCCAAATATGGATACATAAAAACGCAAAAACTCTTAAAGTGCTAAAAAACCAATAACCAATGAAAAAAGTTATGTATGCAGTATTTTGTTAGAAGTACAGGTCTGGTAGTCGCAATTAAATTAGAAGAACAGAAGGCAGTTACCGTTAAATCGTATATTAAAAATTGTTTAACTTCCGTGTTTAGTAAAGTACCAAGAAAGAGAATCATGTTACACCATGATAACATATCATCCCATACAGCAGGGATAACTCTTTAATACTGGCTGAATGTTTTAAAACTATGAAAAGAGAAAATGGTTAAATGTGTATATATTTTGAGCGACAATTAATTTTAACATGTTTAAAATTAAAATTCTGAAAACTCTATGACATCAATTATGGAGAAACGGATGCATTAGTAGTCCGCTATATTTCGATTTGATAATGAAAATAGGTAAAATTGATGCTGTTACCGCAGTTTTGCAAGAAGACTTGCAGAAAAAAGTTTATATGGTACTACCGGAGAGTTTCAAACAGAAACAAAAGTTTTTAAATTAAAAAAAGGTTTTATGTGATTTAAAGCAAGCGAGTAGTGCTCGGAATCAAAAACTCTATTGCGTCCTAAGTAAAATAGTTTTAACCTGTTGTAAAACTGACGAGTGCGTATATTTTAAAGTTAATGAAAGTGATGCTTTAATGATTGCTATTTACGTAAATAATTTTCTATTTTTTTTTAACGATAATGGTTTTAAACAGACAGTTAAAAACAAACTTAAACTGAAAGACGAGAGTGTAGCGAAACACATTCTCAGATTTAGAATAACTTGCGATACAAGTTCATAGAAGCTGTGAATAAATTAGAAAAGTTATATAAAAGACATTCTAGCCTGATTTAATATGTCGAAGTGTTATTTAGTCCTTAGATAACAACCAACGATTATAGAAAGCTATTGTAATCCGTCCTTGATGTCGTCGTAGTTATTTGAGATGTTGTTGGTTACCTTGGGGTAGCTTAGTGGAAACTGTAAAAATAAAAAAAAAAATAAAAATAATTGCTAAGAGGTCAGAAAAACCGTCATCAACACTTGGGTCAGGAGTTGGTCTAGCCACACAAGTATTAAAGCCGTTATGTAACTACCGACCGGAATAAACAAATACACGATTTCACAAATTCAACATCTACTGAATATGATGTACGAGACGGTGATAATGATTTTAATAATTCGACGGTGAATTAATGAGGCAGGTCCAGGTGAATCGCAGCGTAATCGTGGTCAACAAATCTCCAGGTCGTTAGAGTGGTCCAGGTAGCAGCGGTCGTTAACAAAACATGAAATTATTAGTCAGTAAATAGATTCGGAGATGAGAGAATTGATGAGATGATTGGTTTTTGTAGGACGTATTTTCGACCAGGACAGGTTCTACCAAGACGGATCTCGGCAGAGAGTTGATCTTCAGGCTCGTGTGGCCGCTTTAATACTCTTCTTGGGTTCCGTTTGGTTAATCTCGTGGCGGAGATCAAGATGCGCATCGTCCTGTACTTGGTAGGAATCTACGATGTGGGTGAAAGTCCACGCGCAGTTTTAAAAACAAATTTCCTAAAAATTACTTTACAGGATTTCGTATCTTTACAGTATGTACCTCAAAAATCAATTCGATTATAAGAAACCTATTTTTTTCATTAAGAAGCTGTTGGAAGTATGTTTTTTCAGAGTATTAGGCTTACGCAATGAGTCTAGTTATCGGATACAACAATGATCCTAAACAGTCGCATTAGAATACTGTTAAGCGCATTTTTTTTTATATTTGAGGAGTGCACGGTTGCAAAGATTAGAATTATTATAGTACGGTAGTACCAGAAATATCGAATTTAGTTTTTTGGAAATAAGCTGTGTAACTGATATAGATAGTCAACCTTGGAATTCGAAATAGTATTAAACGGTGCTGTTGTCGATAGCCGAAACCGATGTATATAGTACTAGCTTCTGTTACTCAGGAAGCTTCGTGACAAATTACAATTTCAACGATTGGACTCAACTATAATTTTTTGTGGTATTGATCTAGCCTCCACTATAGACCTAAAACAAAACATATACATTTGTCATCATTTTATGCGTAAACGCGTGGAAGCGAAAGATATTTTGATTCGGCATACTGCAGAAATGACTGTGTATATTCTTACCAAGGGAGTGCCGCGTCAAAATATGATTTTGTTATGAGAAGGGTTTAGTAGAAAGTGTTGTGAATAGTTATAGAACCGCTGCTCTGAAGTGTTGTTTTTATCTTGAATCATTATGGTATCATCAATTTTTGAGTACTTTTGTTGAAAAATATTAGTTTCGTTTCAGAGGATAGAAATTGTTTATGTTTAGTGATGTAAATTACATTTTTCTTCGTTTTTAAGTGATTTAGTCTAGTCGACAAGTTCAAAAACGTGTTAATTCTTGAAATAGCTTCTAAAAATATGAGCGAAAACTCATTGGATTCGGAATGACGTCTAGAAAAATGTATTAAAATGTTTTTTTAGCAGATAAAAAATTGCAAAAGTTATAAACAAATTAAGATAAAAAAAGGCATTTAGTTCTTCGCGAATATCTGAAATCTGAAAAAAGATTCTTAAAGAGGAGGAAACGTTCAATAAAAAAGTTCAAACCTCCGGAACGCTATCGCCATTGCTAATTTTAAATGAACGCTAAAAGTAGGCCTTCGCGTGTCTATTTCAAGATGCACGCTAGGCCTTTAAAGCGAGTATGTCACAAAATATTTTTTTTAAACATTAAATGTTAATTAAAAATTTTTAAAAATTACGATGTATTCTCAATACTTAAGGAAATAAGGTCCCTTTGAAAAAATTGATCCAAATGAAACAAATGAAAAATCCAAATCCAAAAACTGTCTTTGTAATTTTTCAAAGATTTATAAAAAAAATATTGTGATTGTCAGAATTTGTTTATGATAAATTGTTGAATAAAGAAACAATGCAATTGTTGTTAAACATTTTTCTTTTTGTAACTTTATTATCAAAGATGATTAAAAAAAATTCTTTAACTAGTCATTTAAACATTAGAAATATAAAAAGACAAATATCAACAATTAAAAATTGTTTCTAAGAAATTTTTTTTTAATTATAATATCATGACAAAATTGTAATTTTTTTAAAATTTTAAAGTAGTAAATTTGTTTATAAACAATTTATAAACAAATTATAAACACAGTAATATCCTAACCAATATTTAAAAAAAAATTTGACATTTTTTGGATTTTTCATTTTTTTGCAACTTAAAAAAATGTTTTTAAACAAAATAATCACATTTAAAAAATTTTTTTGATGTCTTCTTTTTGAGTATACATATAAAAAAGCTGTAAAAAGCGAAACATTTTTGTGTTAATTATTGAAACAATCGCGTAATTAAGTTAGATCAATTTTTTCCAACGAGCCCTTATTCTCTCAATTCTGAAAAAAATTTTATTTAACATTTAATACTTAAAAAAAATTATTTTATGTGACGTACTCGCTTTAGATGCCTAACGCGTACCTTGAAATAGTCAATGTTACTTAAAAAAATTTTTAGAATTGTGGTGTATTCTCAACACTTGAGGAAATAAGGACTCGTAGAAAAAATTGATCTAACTTAATTTAGGCGATTGTTTCAATAATTAACACAAAAATGTTTCGCTGTTTTATATGTATACTCACCAAGAAATCAAAAAAAAATTTTAAAGGTGATTATTATGTTTAAAATCATTTTTTTTAAGTTGCAAAAAAAATGAAAAATCCAAAAAATGTTAAATTTTTTTTTTAAATATTGCTTACGGTATTACTGTGTTTATAAGTTGTTTATAAACTTTTTATAAACATTGACTACTTTGAAATTTAAAAAAAACTACAATTTTGTCATGAAATTATAATTTAAAAAAATTTCTTAAAAACAATGTTTAATTGTTTATAATTGTCTTTTTATATTTCTAATGTTTAAATAATTAGTTAAAGAATTATTTTTTTTAATCATCTTTGCAAAAAAAAGTTACAAAAAGAAAAAAAAATGTTTAACAACAATTTCATTGTTTCTTTATTTAACAGTTTATTATAAACACATTCTGACAATCACAATATTTTTTTATAAATCTTTGAAAATTACAAAAACAACATTTTTTGGATTTTTCATTTGTTTGCAAATCTAAACAAAGTAATCACCTTTAAAAAATTTTTTGACGTGTTCTTGAGTGTACATATAAACAAAACTCTGATACGCGAAAAAATTTTGTGATAATAATTTAAACAATTTTCATTGCTTACAATGATGCTCAAAAATTAAGTTGAATCAATTTTTTTAAAAAGACCTTATTTCCTTAAGTATTGAGAATACATCATAATTTTTTTAGTTTTAAATTAACATTTAATGCTTAAAAAAATTACTTTATGTGACGAACTCGCTTAGGAGCTGCGCGCGCGTCCCGAAATAGTCACGCGGATGTCTACTTTCAGCGTTCATTTAAAATTATTAGCAATAGAGATAGTGTTCCGGGAGTTCGGATTTTTCTATTAGGAATTTCCTATTCTTTAAGAACATTTTTTCAGATTTCGATTATCTCCTATAATTTCTGACTAAAACTAAATGCCTTTTTTTTCATCTTAATTTGTTTATAACTTTTGCAATTTTTTATTTGACATTTTGATACATTTTTATAGACGTTATCTAAAATCCTGAACGTTACCTTTTTTTTGCATATAGAAATCTACACTTTACGTCTCAAAACGTTACCAATAAACAATTGAAATAAAAATTTTATTGCACTTCTTATAAGAACGTGGAGCACTGTTGTAAAACCGATACTTTACAGATTTTCAAACCAAGCAACTAATTGGTCACAGTAAAACTCAAAAATTACAGTTTAAAAAAATTATTAACATTGTTATACATGAAATTTTAAATATCTTTATTTATTATTTTACCAGCGCTGTTCGTGTTTGTAACCAGAAAATATGTTAAATATGTGGTTACTCAATCTTAATTTAATTCTAGATTATAGTATTCTACGTACTTAGCACTAACTTAATAATTACTTGTTTACAATTAAAAAGATCAGTATTTAACTTCCTCGTTTTCAAAGCAGAAGTGGCAGTGCCTTAAAAGATTCTAAATGTATTAGTAGAAAACATTACCTTATGTTAAACTTTGCATAATGAATTAAATAATCAACTGGTTTGTTAATATTTTCCACATGGGTATGTTTGGATAGTACATTCTTTTGTAATATTACACAACTAATACAAACCAATTACATGTTGAATGACATGAATACGATAATCGCATATTTTCGAATTTCTCAAAATGTTATGCGTTGACGTAAAAATTTGACACTTTAGGTCCTTGAAATATAGCATATTTTAATTCTTGAACAAAAAACAATATTCTATAAGAATCAATAAAGCATACAGGATACTTTAGTACGGCTTTAATAAGGAATTTTGTTGTACAATTACCCCAAAAACTAATACTTGCTTAATTATTGTAGTAATCGTTCATATATAACTGTAATTAATATTACGCCTTTTAGGTGATTAATTTTTTTAGTTAATCCTAAATACAAATAAAATGAAGTTTTGGATTTGACCATCATTTAGTTAATAAATGATTTAATTTACGTAATGCCGCTGACATATCAACTTAATTTTAATTAAAATTAAATCGATACGACAAACTATTAACGTTTTAATTAAAAAAAAGCGATACTACAGAACATTTAATTAACCCTATCAATAGCCAATATTAATCTAAAGAAATGTAATTACGTTGTTACTATTACAAAGATATTGAATAAAAGGTAACCCAGACGTGTACTTTATAGATCATACTTATCTTCGTTGAGTTTTTCCTCAGTTTGTGTCTGACAGAAAACCGATATAAAGAATTATATTCCACAAAATAGTTTATTTATCAAAATCAATTTCATCCTAATAATGATTACTGTTGTAATTATAATTTCTTTTTTTTTAGTATGAAAATTTGTAGACGCATTGTCAGTTGTTAAATAATCTTTTTTAGTAAAAATTTTTATAGAAAATATAAATTGATTAATGGTCGCGTAATATTCATTTGTAAAGTTTTTATATTTTAACCATATTTTTAAAATAATCAATTGATCGAAAAGGAAGCGGTGACGCTATAGTAGATAGAAAAATTGTAAGTGATCGCTGTTGGTAATCTTTAACTATATTTTTTCTTTCTTAGTAATGCGAAATTATCAGTTTATCTTTTCTCTAGATGACTGATTTTTTTTTGTTTAAGTTTTATTTTCGTCTCAGTGTTCCTGTATGTGCTAGTTAGTTTAGTCCGTTGTTTTATATTCTAAGTGAAAATCACTCGGTATATCTGATAGGCGCTAAATAGGTTTTCAGACAAGCACAAATTATTGCCGTAAAATGTTTTTTTAAAAAATCGAAAATTTTAAAAAAATCCATTTGGTGGTGACTTTTTGGCTAGCACTGTATAGCCGTTTTGTTAGACAACACTACTAAAACATAAGAGGTAGTATTCATGAGAACTCTAAAAAGAAATATGTATTGACAGGTGACTAAAACCTTAAAGCTCTGAGTATTCACAAAAAATGCTTTAAGAATTTCGTATTTATAGTAGAGAAGCGGTCGGTAAAAAGCTGTATTATCTCGGAACCTACTCCGATTTTTATATTTTTTCTAAAATGTCGATAATTAAAAATGCCTTAACTCTTACAACTTCAAAATGACACTTTAGACGGAAAATTTGTTTAAATTATAAAAAATCAAAAATTTTGGAAATAAAATGTTTTTTTAATGTTTCTACCGAAAAATCAAACTAACAATAAAATATGTTTCAAAACTGCACGTATTGTCTTCTAAAATCAAGATGATGGCAATATTGTTGGAAAAAATCAAAGGAACTAAACAGATATAAAATATATATATAAATACCTCGGATTATATCTAATAGAAATTTATTAACAAACGCATTCTAAAAATGATTCTAATATTTTCTGTAATGTTTTCCTCTTCTATTTCGTCATCATTATTTTCAACAGTCATTGATGATAGACAATTCGTGCAGGTATTGTTGTGACAACAGTCCGGTTTTTCTGCATCTACAATTTCCGGTACAGCCAGATTTACATCTGCAGATTATTATTCTTAATATTTGTTCCAGAGAAAGCTGCTGTTTTATGGGGTTAGGTATTTAAAAAAAAATAATTTTCAACTTTACTAAATCAGTAACATATAACACGATTGAACTTGTAAAGAAAATTGTGTACAAGTATCTTATACTACTGTTTTTCTAAATATTTCTAACGATATAGATTTAAATCAACTTCAAATTTTGGAGCATTGGACATGAATAGAATACATTTAATACCAGCTTCATAAATAACATGGGAATTGTATTTTGGTATTTATACAAATATTATAAACAGGTAAAGTTTGCAAGTTTGTATGTATGGGCCAAAGCTACTCAACAAATTTCAAAAATTTTTTCAACAATGTTTTGAATGGACTTTCAGGGTAGACATAAACTATATAATATACCAGAGTTTCTCAAAACTAATGAATAGTCAGATGTGCGAAATATTTAATTTTTAAAATGTTTGTCGTGTACTAAAATTATATCTTCGTTAATCTCAGCAGAATTATATATAAGATTTCAACAATTACTGATTTCTGGGCATTGGATACATTAAAAACAATTATAGCACTTAAAATTAAACACATTAAATAATTGAATGTATCAAATATTCTTGGAATCTACCAACCTAAATAAATTTCTTCTGGAAATACTGATTCTGTTCTCTGTCAACACTTGTCTGCATCAATAAATGCCAGTGCGCCATCGTTTAGGTTTTATGAGCGGTGTGTTATCAATTGTTTGCAATGGAGCGTTGGCTGAAGGCAGGAGCTTTTAAAAAACCACGTACATCAACATAAGAGATTTCACAAGATACAGAATCGAACCTTGGACTTTGCAGTTTAGGCACACTATTTTTCATTTTCTTTATTATTTATTATTAAATTTTTTTTTAGAATGTTCAAAAACAGACAACTTAGTTGTGCCAGAAAGTAGTAATAAGCGTTCTTTAGTACGCTAATCTTTGCGCTAATCATTTTTAGAGAAATCTCATGCTCATGAGACACAAAAAACGAGAAAGTATGACGAAAGTTACATAGCTTTTGGATTTATGAATGCCGATAATTATCCTCAGTGCGTTTTGTGTAACAAAGTTCTATGTTTCTTCTAAAAATGCTTTCTCATTATCAATATTTGCATGCGGAATATAAAAATAAGACAGCAGAATTTTTTACGCTAAAAACTAAAACGTAATGCTCCAAGCATAACAAATTGTTAAGAAAAATGCTAACGAAGCTTCCGACATTGTTTCGTACTAAATTGCAATGACTAGAGAAGCTCACCCTATAGCAGAAAAGCTTATACAGCCGTACCCAATTGACATGGTATAATTTACCGCAAAGCATTAGCTGTCAAAAATTTACCATTTCCTCTTAAAACTGTTCTTCACTAGTCATTAAAAATAAGAAATTTTAGAAATTCTCGACTTTTAAATATGCGGTTATTTAAAATATTATGTAATGATATGGGTAGCCTGCTACTACTTCACACAGAAGTACGATAAATATATCCGGATAAAGTTTTACTTAGATTGTTTGACTTGCAATATCAAGTGCGTTCTTTTTTCTTGGAGCACCTTTTAAATTTGGAAAGTTTTTAACAGAAATATTTTCTAACTAAATAAAGTTAATCTTTGCAATGAAAATATATCACTGTATTTAAAACTATTTTTGTATTGCAATGCACCTAATTTATAAGATTAAGTAGCATTTGTTTATGTCCTATTTGTTAATCTGGATGTTTCCATCGATACATCCTAGTTTCTGAGAAATATTGCGCACTTCTCTGTCATGATTACATTTGCACTATACTCTGTTTTTCACTATCATACACTTTACATTACACTAGCTCAAAAGGTTTCGTTCTTTTGAGCCTACATAGAAGATCTTGATTAATTAGAAGAAGCAGATCTTTGTCTCGCACGTACCAAGAGAAATGTGCCATATTTTGTAACACACTATTTTGGAGTTTTTGGATGCAAGTATAATTGCTTTTTTGTACAACCCCACAGCTGGATACCGTACCATACTGGTCGTATCACTTGCTTATAGATTATCACTTTGTTTCTAATAGATTGCTAGGAATTCCTTCTTTATAAATTAATACATGTCGTTATATTTTAATTTCAGTTCAGTTGTTTTTTGTAATATGTACTTTCCATTTGAGTTTTGCGTCTACGTCTCAACCTAAGTATTTAGCTGTGCTTTGATGAGGAATTATGTTATTGTCCAAGTTTAGTAAAAGATTGATTATTTTCCTATTTGCAAAATTTACATGAGCAGATTTTTCTTTGAGGGTTTTATACGTCACATTTTCATATGTATGTTTATTTCACTGGTTACGCTTTGGAGATTTACGGTTGCTTCTTCTACACTATCTCCTGTAGTGCGGTGTCATCCGCAAATGTCGCTAACGTGATATTTTTTTATAAGGAATATCGCATGTATACAGCAGGTACAATACTAGTTCCACAGACTTCCATCTGGAACACCTGTTTTTATTATTTTAAGTTCGGAGAGTTCACTTTCTTGCTTAATTTTAAAGGTTTGGTCTGTTAGGTATGAGTCAAAGAGCTGGACATATTGGATAGGAAAGTACTTTTTTAATTTCATTAGCAAACTAACATGCCAGACTTTATCGAAATTTTTAGAAATATTTAAAAATATTACTGAACATATTTCTTTTCCTGAAGGGATTTTTTGATCATATCTATAATGCGATGTACCTACTTGATCCACCTTACAGTAGACTCAAACCCAAATTGATGTGGGGGAATGAGTCGTTGATCCTCAATTATCGTCTTTATTCGTTTTAGAAGCAGCTTTTCAAATAGTTTTGATATTATGTGTAACAATAATATAAGCCTTACATCGTTAATAGGTTTTCTCGGTTTGGTTATAACAACTTCAGCTGTTTTCCACACAACTGAAACATGTAGTAGTCTGAATACTGCATTTATCAAGTGTGTACGTTTCACAATTCCGTAGTAGTTGTTTTAATATTTTTTCACTGATCAGGTCAAATCGCGGAGCCTTTTTTGGGTGAATGTTTATTTTAATTTCTTTATACACTTCTTTGGGTATAGCGCTATATTTGCCACTCTTGTTATGGGATCTTCTTACTCTTGCACTTAAATTTGTTCTGCATGTGGTATGCATATCTTCTACGTAGGCTGAAAATGTATCCAGTTTTTGTTTGTTAGGGTTTGCCCAAAACCGATGCGTATCGGTGTGATTTGTTTTATTGGCCTGTTGATTCTCTTAGTTCTTTTAGTGACTTCCAGAGTGAGTATTTGGTACTTTGATTTTCAGTTATTTTTTCAGATGTTTATTTAGTTTTTTATTCCTAAGTTTTTGAATTTTTTTTTTGAATAATGTTTAAAGCTAATGACAAAATTATTGCTTTTAAAAAAAAATTAAAAATTTGGAATAGTGTAAAGATTTGACTGCTTTCCAACATTAAAAGATTTTAGTAAAGAGTTAGAAATAGTCGAGCTACTTAAAGAACTATCAAATGAAATTATTGAGCATCTTACAAACCAATTAGTTCTTTGACACACTACTTTCCAAATGAATGGAGTAATATTTTGGAAAACTATTCTTGGGTGAAAGATTTTTTTTATTCTTTAAATTTTTCAGCGAATTTAATTTTTCCTTAATTAAAAAAATGATGCTGTATCACAATTGATAAACGCATGTAAAAACAGCACATGGCTTTTACAATTCGGCAGTTGATTGAGGCTTTTTGTTACGTTTTACTTTTGAGTAGTTTTAAAGAATGAATTTCCTTATATGCTAAAATTGGAAATATTAATACAACTAACACGTCAATGTTTTTAGCAACCACAATTGTATTGGAAGAAGAAAAATCGAGTGCTGTCGTAACAATTAATGTATCATAACATTAATAATCTGACACAGCTATCAAATATTGATTAGTTTTTTTCATTATTTTGCCATTTAACGCGATGTCATAACATACAAAATTGCTGATAGTATGTAAATGGCTATAAAGATGGAAACGTTGAAAGCTGATTTTTTATAACTTTCAACGTTTTCATGTTTCTAGCCATTTACTACTATTCATGCATAGTAAATTTATACTTTGAGAAGGCTCATTTCGCTCATGTTACTAACATTGATGTATGTGTAGGTATTAGTAGAATTCACATTTTTTTAAGCTTCTTGGATATGTTGGTAAAAAGTAGACTTTTGTGTTTTTTTTCATACCTTCATCATCATACAAAGATAGTGGATAAGAAGCTAATTCATATGTCATAAATTCTTGCAGTTGATCGTGTGGTTTTTTTAATACGCATATACGTTAAAAAATTAAGAGAGAATCAATCTGAAATTGGTTTTACATCACAGTATTCAGATCATTGAATATTTTTTTTTTACTCAAGCTCAAATAAAACTCTAGAAGTTAGTACACTTTCTTACAGTTTGGAGTGTACATAAATCTACAAACAATTAGATTCAAGAAAGTTACTTAAGTACATTTTTTTTAATTTTTGGTGGTTATTTTCTTTCCCATTTGTAGAAAGATCCAATTCTTACACAAGGATTCAGAGGGACAGCCTCACTATGTGTTAATGTTTTAAAGTACTTACTTTTTCTGTGTTTTTTTTTAATTTCTTCAATATTATTTCTTTATTATACTCATTAATTGAATATATTATATATGTACGGTTCACTTTGTTATAATACAAAAATCATTGGTTACGTAAACAACAAAACAGGAAAAAACAAGAATAATTTTGCAGTTTGTCCAATTATAGATTTTTATTTTTACTAAAGAAGAAAGCATGTTAGCTTTATTGTCAATACTTTTGCTTGCATCTATTAAGAAATTGTTTTAATTATTTGTGTAGTGAAACTGAAACATATAGTGCTGAAATAAAATAATATTTTATTACTCTTGAAGTCTTCTCCACAGTATTTTTAATTTTTTAATATTTTAGTTTAGGAAAATATACATGTTTCGGTAATTATAATTAGCATCGTCAGTATATATAACTAAAAACTAAAATTAAAACAGTGAAATATAAATAAAGAATACTAACCGAATAAAATAGTTAACAAATTATAAATTAATGTCAATCAAACGTATTTGACAATTGAATACAGTCGACTATATTTAAAAAATTAATTTGAATAAAGAAAATAGAAAAATATCAAAAGAATAGAAAAATGAAAAGAATAAAAAGAAAAAGAATAAAACTATAATTTTGAACTGAGAAGAATTGAGGGATTTAAATTTAACAAAATTATAGTTTTATTCTTTTTCTTTTTATTCTTTTCATTTTTCTATTCTTTTGATATTTTTCTATTTTCTTTATTCAAATTAATTTTTTAAATATAGTCGACTGTATTCGATTGTCAAATACGTTTGATTGACATTAATTTATAATTTGTTAACTATTTTATTCGGTTAGTATTCTTTATTTATATTTCACTGTTTTAATTTTAGTTTTTAGTTATATATACTGACGATGCTAATTATAATTGACGAAACATGTATATTTTCCTAAAATAAAATATTAAAAAATTAAAAATACTGTGGAGAAGACTTCAAGAGTAATAAAATATTATTTTAAAAAGAGACTCCACTTAGAGAAATGAATTACTTCACCAATATTATATAGTGCTGACAATAAGAGTTTATGTGTGAACAGATTTTAGTTTGCCTATTTCATAATTCATTATTTGATTACGTTATTTAGACGTTTTGTTTCGTTATAAATTTATTTTGGCAAAAGTTTTTACGTTTTTTAATTTATTTTTACAATAATATTATTTATTTAGCCATTCTGTCATTCAATTATTATATTTGTCTATTTGTTGTCTTTTATGTATTTGATTTAAGTGTTTCATATTTTTGTTTTAATTTATTGCTGTTGCCATCTAATTTTATATTATTTATTAATTTTCTTATTACTTTATTTATTTTTCTAATTTATACACTTTTTCTTGGAACAAATGTATAGTAAATTTAACTTTTTTTACTTCCTATCTTTATTTAAACATTTTTGTTACTTCTTTATAATAAAGTTTAAATTGGTTTTATTTTTGCCTCGTTGCTCAAATTATTTTTTTGTAAAGTTGTTTATTAAAGACGTCAAATTTTAATTGATGTTTTTGTTGCAATTTTATTTGTTTATTGAATAATTATGAAATCGATTAAGTTTAAAGTGACGTGCAGTTTATTAAGGTTTTAAAAATAAAACTGCTCTCATTGTCTGATCCTATTTTTCAAATACTTATTCTCCGATCTATACTGTAGCAACTGCGTACTTAAACACTCTTTAAAATCCGAGTCATGGTATATTCTACTTTTACATTATTGTTTTAATTTTGGGGAATTTGTGTTTATAGTATTACGATTGAAAAACAGATATTTTGCACACTTTATAATGACAATACGATTAACTATTGCTTACTAACGATAAGTCAAAAATAAGAAATAGAAATTTCTTATTAACAACGATAATCAATTTCATATTTTACAATTGATGTATAGATCATAATGATTTATATATTTTTAATCTGTAGAATTTTTAGTTGTATGTATGTACATATAATAAATTACTTAAACATTATGCAATAAAACAAATTAAACGATTTAACAAAATTGTACACAAAATTAGAATATTTTTTATTGTTTAGATTTTGTATTAGCATAATCTTTTCTTACCTCTGCTTCCATGGAGTGTATAAAGAAATCCGAATCTAAATGAACTGCATATCACTGTATCCGTATACCGTTCGCAGAGAAGATTCATTTTTATTTGTCTACACCGTTTATTTACACTGGCCTCCTTTTTAAGACTGTTCTAACCCAAAATAGGAAACTAGACACAGCACTCTGCATTTTGGCAACTTCTTTGCGTATAAAAGACCTCTAAAATATTTCAAACTGTTCTCCAATCCGCTTGATCTAAGCCGCAATCAAGCTTGAGTACTACCAATTTATGGAAGTTGATTTCTCTTATGAGAGTCTAGAATGGTTGCCATTAATTCTCCTATAATAACTTAGCTTGTGAGCATACTTGGTGACCAAAAAATGGTGCGTCGGTTATCACGTAGTTTGAAGACTTAACCGATTGCCGGTTCTGTCTGTCATAAACTTATCAAAGTCCATTCCATCGACTTAATTCCTGCTTCTGCTTGTTATTACATTGGTTCGGACCTGGTCTTGAGCAACGTTGTTATCGTCAGCAAACAGGGCTAGACGATCAATGTGGACCATTTTTAGTCACTTTTAGCTTGCTTTTAAGTGGTTTTTAGATACGGCATATGACGTTATTAATACGCTGCAGAACTTCATAACGGTTCTCTTATTGCCCCTGCAGCTTCGACGAAAAACTGTGGAAACCACACCATGACGCCCGGTTGAAACTCATCGTTTTGTACTTCGACGTCATACCTGGTATTTATTGCTATCGCGTTTTTCCGAATAACCTTATGTACTTCGTTTAGCTTCTTTATCAAGTTGTTCTCCAGCAAATTCTTCTTTCTGGTATTCGTCCAAATCGAAGATCGCATGGCAGTGGTATTTCGCGACCAAGCATGACAGTATGACTTTTAACCTGTGTTTCCGTGAACAGATGATCGGTATTCTATTGGGAACAGGTGTCAGTAGTGGTTCTAGTCCTTTTGATATTCCGGCACTATTTAGGTTAAGTATTTTTCTACTGTTTGATTTATCCGTGCAATTGTGTCATCAGACTGAGGGTTAAAAGACGTAATTCCAGTCTTCTCTTTTCGGCAGTCGGCAAACTTTTCGAAATAAATCAGACTGAAAGGTGCGGCCTTGGTCGGAATGTAATTCTAAAGGAACTGCAAACTGACAAAAAAACTATTTTACCAAAACGTCTGCGACCGTAGACGATACAATTCGAATGGTAATTTTTGATAACTAAATTTTTGTCTCTTTTTAGACTTTCGGGCGCTTCGGGTGTTCTTCTTACGTGTAGTGCAGTGTCGTCGTACACGGCCTATACCAACGCAGTTTGAAGTTTTTACTCCTCTTTTCTCGAAGCGGTTTTTTATTTTAACTTGATATATTTGTTGCAGATGAGCATCTCTACATCTTTTTTCTAGACGTAAAACTACAAATTACAACTTTAAATTTGTGAGTGAAATCTGTTTGACGTTTCAAGCAGCTGCATTCTTTCGCCTAATTTGTTTTATTAGGCGAAATAATTTTTTGTCTTACATTTAATATTATTTTATTTTTCTAGCATTATTAGCATATAACATATATTATAAACGCTAATAAAAAGTTTAAGGAAAAACACACTTTTAAAATGCACTTATTTTTCTATAACACTAAGTTTTACGAGCGAACAAATTTTATTTGTTAAATTATGTGCACAGTTTTAATAAACTTGTTATCACTACAGAGTATATAAACACACGCGAAGCACAAACTAATCACGTATATGTTTAACACGCAACGTTTAGCAACGGTTTTATATTAACGAATATAAGATATCGTCCTACACCTGACGCCAGTTCTAACATTTTTAAAACTCAATTTACACGATTATTATAAATCTAACTAAAAACAGAATACAACAAGTTAAGCAAAGTAACAAACTAGCAAATAAAAACACTTACATTAATTTATATATCACTGTAACTGTATACCGTCCGAGGATTAGATTCACTTGTTTCGATTACTTTTTATAATCTCGTCTTATGTAGGACAAGAACCTTCTGTTTCTTTTGGTATTTACTTTGAATAATCTTGAATGGCCTTGAAGCTTTCAGACGTTTCAATACTTCAATATTACATTCGTTTGGTTTTGAAATTCCGACGTATGCACGCAATGATTTAAAAATTTGTTTCAAACTTAACATTGGCGGTAATTAAAATTTAACAGCATTCTTCTGTTTTGTCATTTGCTTTTAGTCAATAAATTCTGTAACAGTGTAGATGTCTTTGCTGTTTGCAATTTACAATATATAACAATAATAGTTTGTTTATAAATTCGTTTTAAAACAATAGAAGCATTGTTATCAAATTGTTGCAAATTATTCAATGTCAGGGGTTATCACAATGAAACAATCGGTTAAATTATAAAAGATGGTACATTTACTACAAATTCGACAATATGTTTGAAGAACTTTATCACACTATTTTAAGACTGCCTTTCTATTACTCGTGTTTAAATCCCATAGAATTAATAAACAGTAAACCAAAAACTAGGTAAAAGCAATGTTACGTTTTAACTTGATGTATAAAAATCAGCAAATACCTCATTCAAGCAATGACAACTTAGCGTGTTCATCCAATCAAAAAATTATATTTATTATTCCAACAATTTATTATATTTTAGAAAGACTGCATCACATTTCTAATTGCAGCTAAGTTGCTTGGAAGTAATAAGATGCTTGTATTGGTTTTTTTAGATTAAATATGTGATTAAATAATGGATTGTATATTAGATAATTCTGTGACCGATTTCCCACCTTGTATGTATTCCTACGTTCTTTAAGAGCGGAAGTAGTAATTTCCTACCCTTCATGTTGAGCTTATATGATTTCGGCATTTTTTATACTTCATAAAACAATTGTGTGTAAGTGATAGTTTTTTTACATTTTTAGTTTAATTATGGTGTGTGTTAATTTTTTTTGTTTTTTTATAAATTTTTCTGAATTATTCTGATTGAATAGAGATACAGGGTGGGCTAACAGTGTGTCAAAGTAAAATATCTCCTTTATTATATAAAAATATAAAAAAATATTTATAAAAGTTGTAGAGTCCTTAAAGTTTTACATTTTAATATTAATTTTAACTATACAGGGTATTCCAGAATATCAGAACAACCCAAATAAACATTTTTAATGAAATTCTCTTGAGGTTTACTTTACAATGATACAAGGTTATAGGTACTTTAAGTTAGTCTGTACAAAATTGTAAGCAATTGTAAAAATTTCCTTTCAAATTTACGACTTGATTTTGAGAAATAAAAGTTTGTATGGAAATTATATTTGGTATGAGGTTTACCACTCTTTGAGGTATCCATAAACACGTAATAGTCTAATACAAGGTGTTCTGTATCAAATTTCAAAGATGTAGAACTTTAAAGTCGATTTTTTTAAATGGAACGACTTAATTTGAAATTCAACATCTTGCAGAGAATTAAATTCTCTATCGAAATGATGTAGCATGTAACTATTCATAAAGGAAAGTGTTCATATTTCGGATATCATTTTGTTTTGAATGTGTAAAATCAAAAATATTAAACCATTGGTTAAGCAAGTAACGTTATTTCTTACTATAAGTAGTGTGCTTTAAGATTCCAAGTCGTTAAATATCTGTGGTAAGGAAAAAGAAAGTAATGAAATTGTATTCAAAAGATTGATATTTTTGGTGTGAAGCAAATGGAGTTCTTATTTCGGATACAGTGGGTGCTTAATTTCGGATACATAACAATTTTAGAATAATAATCTTCAAAATATAATCAAACTATGCAATATAAGAAATATTTATTTGTTGAAAACTCATATGACATTTAAAAGACAAAAAATGATTTTAATGTTACGATACATAAAAAATTTTTAAAAAATGAAAAACAACAATCTTTTCATTCAAGACATTTGTGCAAATAAAAGTAGTCTTCTTTTTAAATCGTATGCACTTTTCGTGACCTCACTTAAAACATTTACTGCATCTTGCCCACTCCTCGCCATGTGTGTCTGCTGAAAACAAACTCGTGTTCACCAAAGACGTTTCTATTACATGAAAAAAGACCGGTTTTTTTAAACGCATTAATCGCAATCTGAATGGTTGCAGCGCAATCTATCTAGACACCTGACATGATGAAAATAACCTTACAAGTTTTATGTTGTACAATGTTCTCTCCAGTCTTATCAACATTAAAATTTTTTTCGGACAAGATCCCACTTTTTTAAATTTTTTTTCATAAATATCAAAAAAGTTGGTCACACCATTTTTTAGTTGACTGACCAGTGGTATCCTAAATGGATAGCGCAGGTTATTTTGTAAAGCCAGTTGAAAATCCATTTGTCTTATGTCTCGTACACGTGAAAAAAAGAATGGTTTCTCCATATCTAATAAATATTGAACTAGCAAACTCTTAAGTTCATCAGAAAATATGGGTTTTCTTCTAATTTTAGTTTTCAGTAGATCGACAACAGTCTTACCATCTTTATTTTCAACATAGTCTTCTAATGCAGACTTAGGCACTCCAAAAACTTTGTGAGGTTTAAGATATCCCATTTTGTTATTTCGCACCGCTTCTACGGCTTTTTTCTTGTTTCTGGGTTTCACTTTCTTCTCTTATTGACCTTAACAGAAATTAAAAAAATGTTAACCAATTATTTGAATTGAAACAGCTAATTATTCTAATGAAAACAATACTCCAACCTTTATACCCTATTTTCGGATATCCGAAATTAGGCACTATTAACTATTCGGAATTAGAGCTTCATGAATAATTCTTTTCAATCCACATGTATAAAATAACCTAAAAACCATTCATTTAAAATCAAACTGACACTAAACTACACTTTACCACCTTCATATTAAACTTTAAAATAGTTTAGTAAAACTTACCGTTTGCTCTGCAGCAGAGTTTGAATTTGACATCTTTAAAAACTACTGTTTTTCACGATTTGTTTCGTACACAATCTTTCAAAGGGCGCTGCGACAACACAGATTCGGTATGTTACCGGTTGCTTTACTTGACTATTGTTAGCAACGACATCTACTGCATAGGTAATGAATAATAACGGTATCCGAAGGTAAAGCGCCATCCGAAATATTGTAACGTGTAAATTCGCAATTTGGTATTATTTTGGCTGAAGGATAGGCAACTTTGCTATCAACCGTGTGAGATATCCGACCTCGAATAATATTCTTCGACTTTATGCACGCAGAGGGCGCAATAGTAGTTAACCTTCTACTGGTTTCCGGTTCATTTTGTCTTACGAGTTGATGTGGATGTGGATGTGGCGGAAACGGATTAGTAAGAGAATGAGGTTTTCCCTCATCAATCATCATCTAACGTAAAGACGTTTTCATTTTAGAAATCTCTAATAAATCCGCTCAAATGTCGCATTCATAGAACGACGTAGCTGAATATTTTCTAACCAAAGTCATAGAGTAGGTTAGTATTTACACTTTCTTTCTTGTTTCTCATGGATTAACAGAGTCGTTAGTTTTGCTTATGGATTAACGAAGGCGCAATTTCTTTTGTGTGATGTAATTCGACTAATGGCGTCCTATTGTATAGTTTGAGTTCGCCGAGGATCAGTTTGAAGTGGTTCCACGTGGTATTTATGTATCATATAAGTGTCCACCGGCATAATCAAGCGGTGAATACGGCACTACCTCGACCCTCATCTGGTCACGCACTTCGGGGTTATCAACGTACGATCGCGCTAGGTTGCGTTGTGTCAAAATTTTAAACAACGTTACAATTTAAGTTAAACGTATTAAGGACTGATTCCGTAATATCTGTGTAATTGTTAAATTTGTTCTTTCGTTTTCTACGCCTAATCAATGTCAATTTTGTTTATTCACTATCAATGTCAAAATTTTAATCATTAATGTGTGGGAATGTAAGTATCAGAGATTTCGAAGTACGTGTCGGATTGTGTTTTGGTCGTAAAATAAATTTCGCCTAATTTATACCGCTCGCAAGCTTGACGTGAAGATCTACGGGCGGTTTTAAAATTTTACTTGCGGTAACGTATTTAACTTGCTGCCGTTTATTGTATTGCGGCAGCGTAAGTTAATCTAATGATCTCATTTTCTCCTGCCTAAACATCTTACGTTCTATTAAATTGCGAGAAAAGGTGGCGCAATCGGGCATTTAGCTTACCTAAGAATATTCTCTTTACTTCGATCTTTAACCTACGACCATCTGCAGCGAGGCTAGCCGAAAGGTAAGCGTAACATCTCAGTATAATAATTTTTTTTTCTTTTTTTTCTCCATCTCCCCTATTGGAACGTGACAATATGGACACTTTCCGCTATCTTTTATTGGCAAAAGTACGGTTATTACTATTAGATTATTTGTTGGTAATTTACAATGCTATGAAAACAATTACGAATTCTGGCAAATAAATTATCGAATGCGCTGTTCTAAAAGTGATTGAAACAGTGGTTTTATAATTTTGCATTAAACTGAATTTTTCTACTGAAGAAATAGTCGATATGATTTATGTACTTGGAGCAACTGACAAAAACTGTATGTTGGCTAAAATGTACCCAAAACGGTTTCCCGAAAGATGCAGCCATGTAGAAGGTCTTTTGAAAATCTAATGTAACGTTTTGAAAGAATAGGATATGTGAATGATTGAGTGAAAATGAAGAAGATTGGCATTTTTTAATTAAGCTCAACAAATGATAAATGCATAAATGCTGTTTTTTTTTTACTTAGTCGTGTGGATAAAACCACATTTTACGAAAACGGTTGTAAAGTAATATAAAAACACCAAAGACTACAATATATATAACATCATGGGTGTTTCATTGAAAATGACTTCCAGATCAAGGATATGGAACAGTTGTATTAAAATTTTATTAGAATCACATCAAATTCTAAATTGGTTGCAAATTGAATGTACCGCTAGTGATGGTAGCACGGCCTGCAGTATTTTTTATTATTTTAGTGACAGTGTCACAAGATGATCCGTGTTAACCGCCATAACTTCCATTATTATTTTGATTAGAAACCACATTTTACACAAACCAAAATTCAAGTTAGGTGGTTTTTAAATGTATTAGGTGATATTGTCGGAGATTTAGTAATAAGGCTCCACTTTTTATGGTACTGTGAATGGTCAAATTAATTTGGAGTTTTTGCAAACTCACTTGCTTTGATTTCGTGAAATTATTTCACGGAATATTCTAGAGAGGACGTGGTATTTGCATGATGTAGCTCCTGTTCCCCACACTGGTTCTATCTATTATCAACTTAAATCCTACATTCTCACAAAGGTGGATTGGAAGAAACGGTTAAATTGAATGGCCTCCACGATCACCTCATTTGGCCAAAATTTAGTTTTTTTTACGTGGTTACGTTAAAGATATAATTATTCAAACACCGCCAAGAATGATATGAAAATGAGAATTACACAGATTTTTAAAATATTTAACCCAAAACGTTAATAAATGCTACTGCTTCCCTTGAAGATCAGTTACAGAGATGTATCAATTCTGGAGGGGACCACTTTAAAAATGGTTATTAGTTAAAAATTATTTAATTTGGCTTTTAAGTTTCTTTGTTTTTATTATAATTATTATTGATTGATCATGTAATTTTTTTTGTTTAATATTTTACCAATTATATATGTATGTATGAATGAGATGCATATAGGTATCTACCAGTGGCGACTTGTCTTAAAAGGCACAAGGGCCCTCTTTTATCAAATCTAACCTCCGTTTAACAGAACATATACTCAAAATTATGTTCCAAGACAGGCAGCAATATGTAACTATTTTGAAGGTGCGAACATAAACGATGTACAAGCAAAGATTTCCCGATTTAAGACGATTATGGGCACAATTCGACGTCGCCCGTAACCCGTTACTCATATTTATTCACGATATTTATTATTTTTATTTTATTTTATTATATTATTATAGTCTTTATTTTGGTTATATGTAAGGAATACTGCGAAGCAATAAGCGCTTTATTAAAGCAATTATAACGAGTCAAAAAGTAATTACAAACTTGTTAAAACGTATTTTTGCTTCTGAATAGTATTATATTCTTGCATATTAGTTAATTTATGTTTATCTGTGTTTTAAAACATATTTAAATATAGAACAAGAATAAGCATAAATAAACGCTGTTCAACATATTTTAGGCAGTTGTCTTTCATACGAACAGAAAGTTTTAATCAACAAAGTATATAACTTTATCATCAGGTAATATTTACTTTTGTTTTAATATATAAATTACTTTACTAGTTTTCCCACTGATCTCTATAATAATATGAGTAGCTGATACTCATGACAAAAAAATTTAAATATGGGATTAGACTATGTAGAAGACAGCGCCACACAATACTGAGATTAGAACTAAATTAAACGAATTTTACTTGTCAACAGTACCGCTATTTTTCAAAAAATTTTATGATCATTCATTTTGTTGAAATTGCATAACAATTTACGGAATTGCATAAAACTGTAAAATTTTGTGAAATTTAATGACTAATCAAATTTTAATTAGTTTCAATAAGATTATACAAAAAACAACACAGTTAAAGTCATTTTAACTCGCTTAAGAATTAATCACACATGCTTAACACACTTGTAGATTTAACGATCGAATGCATGACAAAATTGCGAAAAAATCAAAAAATTAAAGAAGATAACATACATATTGAAATAAGAATCCAAAGCACAAGCTAGTACTGATGCGCCGAAACAATTTTCAAAATATTTTTAAACATACTAATCTATTTAGAAAATATCTTACAAAAATATTAATATTTATGACAATTGCACTGACAATTAAACTGTCACAAAGAAGTATGGTTAGCGCTACCTTTTAGTTCCTGTCTCAGTAATGAGTGGCGCTGATGATTTCTCTAAAGGTGTCAATGTCAGACTACAATATCAGCTATCCATATTATTATAGAGATCAGTTAGTTCTGCTGTAAAACTTTTGTCTTTTTTAAAATTAAAAACTTTACGGTAACTTGATTGTCCTAACTTAATTAATTTACAATGTTTCTTATTACTTTTTAGATATTTCTTTCAAGAGGGGCAAGAAAACCACTTTTGGTAACTTTTAGGGCAAAGTTTCGTGCTACAGATGTCTGGATTTTATTGGGCTAAATAACATTACTAAAGAAGTTTAATGTTGAGCGTGGAGTTAAACATGCAGTAGAAGATTTAACTAATTTTTCACTATTGTCTTTTTTTTTACAAGAATAGAAATGGTTCGCGGGTCGGGCTTTGACTCGGCTCGGCCTGAAGCCCGTTTTATTCCGACCGGGGTCGAGCCGGGCCGAGAAAAAAAATTGGGCTGTCGGTTTTTTCCGCTCTTCGGACCGGGCCGCAACTCACAGTGACGATTCGATCCGAAAGTGACTACTTTTCTTACATTTTTTTGTATAATGTTACTTTTTGAATGTAGAAAAAATGTTTTTTCGATAAAAAAAATATTCGAAAGCACCAAAGTACAACTATGCGTACTAGATATTACTGCATTACAAATAGTTTTTATATTTCTCAACAAAGTAAATTTGGCTTAATAAATTGTTTTTAATTTTACTATAAGAACCAATATTCATAAACTCATCACTCTAGCACATTTGCATTTCTGATATTTTGCTTTATTGGCAACTCTAGAATTGCTAACCAGACTCAACACGTACATTCAAAAAGTGTCTAATGTGTAAAATTGCAGCACTCACTTTTTAGAACTTAGAAGAATGTTTATCCGTTCTAAATAAATTTAAGTTTTAACTTTTATTATTGTTCAAACATCTGTTTGCTTTTTAAATATTTTTAAGTTACATTCAAATTTCTATTACTACATCATGAAAAAGTAAAATTTAATTACAATCAATATTTGAACTATTGCTGAAAACGTTTTGGGAAAAATAAAAAATGCTGCGATTCTAATAATGTACCTATTTTAAACGACACATATTTAGAAATGAATCATTTTTGGGTTATCGCAAATATAAACAATTTTTTTTTATATTTATGTGGTCGCCGAGTTGTGTATGTATTTGCAATAACATTTCTTATGTCAATTATTTCCTAATCTGTCTGTTATTAAATCCTTGGCCTACAAAACTGACACAAATATCAAGATTGAAAAAAGCAATTTGACTATTCTAATGATAGTTTCTATTTTTTTCTTGTACGCTTACTATTGTATTGTAACAGTTAATTTTTTGCCGTCTCCGTGAAATTACACTAAATAAATCAGTCAATATAAAGACCTTCTAGTAATTGTCCTTACATTCTTTGCTAATACTTTTCTAATGTAGAGCAGTTCACGAAAGAACAATACTTTTAGTAATTTAACACAGAGAGAAAGTACGTACATAGTGAAAGGAGGGTGGAAGGAGGTCAGAGAACGTCTGATTACAATAAGTAAACGCGTGCCACTATATTTGTTCAAAATGTTTATTTAAAAACCCTTTTGCGTTTTTGCGCAATTAGATAATTAGAATTGTATAGCAGTTTCAATTATTTTTCAACGCAAATTTCTAAATTTCTCTGATTAAAAATTAATAAAATCGAATAAGGAAAAAGTGACATAATTAAATAAAATAATCGCATCGATAAGTACAATTTCTAAATTAAATAAAACATTTTATTTATATTTATATAATGCAGTTTCAAAAACTAAATACAACTTTTTAATCATAAAATGAGCGTCTGTTCTTTGTTGATGTGACGTGCTTTTCGTTTCCGGTTCATGGAAAGTATTATTGACATTCGTTTTATAAATAATTTAGTCAATGAAACAATTTGAATCTTATTTATGTTAAATAAATTATTAAATATAAAATATTAAATAATTAATTTAATTCGATGTGGAAATGTTTGATTTTTTCATGCTCATTTGGGTTTAGAGGAGAAGACATTTTTTTTAACTAAAATAGAAAAATAAAACAAAAAGGAAGCAATAAAAAATCGATTTTTTTTTATATAGTATATTAATTACAAAACACTTTTCGAATAAACAATCAGATGAATTATTTAAGTGAGATTTATTTATATTTAGAATCTTCTGTTCTTGTATTATTTATGATAAATTCTGTAAACCATCAGTAGCTTCTTCACTGCACTTTTGCAATAGAGTTTTCTAATTTTTCTTGTACATTTTCCGTTAGGAAAACCAATAAATCTTGTGGTTTTAATTAGTGAAGGTCGAAGTTTGTAGTACATTCTAAATAGCTTCAATAGATTCAAACATACAAAATTTCCACTTGTTATTGTAAATTCAATTGGGTAGCATCCCAGCTAGAACCAACAAAATTCCGCCTACATAATTATGACGTTTGCGACATCGATGAAAAAGACGAAATCGATTAGAAACAGAAGACGAAGCACAATTAGAAACTTGCAAACGATTAGATGCTGAGGAAAGAGAAGTAGCTTTCACGCCTGTAGAGCAAATATAACGTTCAGATAAACTCGCCGGAATCTTTCGAGATAGCAGTAAAGCAATTTCTGCGACACACGTAGAGGACAATAACATATGAGGCCAGTAAAAATGACGTCAAACAAGAAGTAACGTCTTGGCAACACTATGATGACCAGAATAGAATGAACGTGATCGTGGTGAATAATACGTTTACGGCGGTCGTTCGGAACTACTAGCTTCTACAGCTGCGCATCGCCAGCAGAATAACTTGGATTGCTAACCAACGAGAAAATAGACGAGAAGACGCTGACACTTTACACACTAACTGGTTATATCATTGGTCGTCAGTAGAGTCGGTAATCTTTGAAACCAGAGACAAGACCAAAGCAGAAAGAGAAGGAACTACACGTAAAAATTTTGCAACTTTAGAACTATAATAACCAAGAGTATTCGAATTAACAGTAGACACAGAAGAAGAAAGTAAAGAAACACCAAGAGAACATGCAATGACTGACGATCATAGTGTTCACTTGCGTTAACCGAAGATGTCTCAAAAGAAATAGTTTGAGAAGGCGTAGGTAGTTTATACTCGCCTATAGAAGATTGAGCAAGCTGTCTTCCATGCGTCATTAATAGGTCAAACGTAAAAATCGGTATTAAAACAAACCGTGACTGATAAAAAGGAGTGAGATTACGACGCACAATCTTAAGTTGTATTTGATCAAAGACAGGTTCTAACAGTTGTAAGAAGAGGTACTGTATGGTGGTAACGTACATCCCAATAAATTCGTTATATATAGTCATAATCTACAGGAAAAAAATTTAATTTCAACAGAGCAGCAACATCCTTCCAAGAACACAAAAAACTTTGGTTCGCCCTAATAGCAAGAAGAGCTTTGCCAGACAAAACCTCAAAAGTTGAGAGAAAAAATTGATGCTGTAAAACACCACGAGACAAATACAATTCGTCAATCCAAAGAAGAAATTCCATAAGTAACAAAGGAATTTCACCAGAGAAAGTAACATTACATCTCTTAAGTTCGTTTCCGAATCAGATTCTGAAGAAGTAAAAAGTTGTGGTTTTTCGTCTGAACAATACATACCTAAAACAATTAAACCTAAAACACCAAACTTGATTAGTAACCCAAAGCAGAAGTCCACCAACACAGGTGTGACTAGAAATTCAATTAAAATAAAAGTAAAAAGCAAAATCAGCCAACGTACTACTAAAAGCCAGCAAAAAATAATCAAACAACTTACGAAGCCAGGTCCTACACCAACACAAAAAAACGTAAACAAAAATGTAAGTAAGTCGAACTTACTAAAGACAATTAAGAAGTAAAAGAATTGTAAATAAAAAATACAGTGACGGAATAAAGAACGTATAATAAAAAGTAAAAATAATATTACCACGGCAAGCAATCGTAGGCACAGACCTCTGGGTATGGGTTTGAATGGAAATAACCACAAAGATGTGAACTCCTTAAATTATTAATTATAACTTAATATACTATTTACATTAAAGAACAATATTTGAATTAAACATATTAGAAATAAAACAGGATTTAAAATAAAATATTAGGACGCCAATCACCTTTTAAACTGGTGATGAATAAAACGCGTAAAATCTTACACCTAATAAGTAATTAATATTAAATACAAAAATAGTAGTAAACGGTTAATTTGTTATCGAGTGAACAGTTTTAATAACACAATTTAATTATTTGAAGGTAAAATGCAGTATCTTAATTTTAGTTGACTCACCATGTTTAATATAACGTTATCGGATATCTTCTATTTTTAGCACATACTTTGTTGTTGTGATAAAATTCTTCTAAAGGAATATAACCAAAGCATAATAAACTTCAATAACGGAAAATCCATTAATTAAACGACAAATCCAAAATGAAAGATCCAGTTAGAAACGAAATACCAGTAAATAAAAAGATCCAGAATAAAAATCCAATAAACGAAAAGATCCAATAAAAAGAAAAGATCCAGAATAAAAAGAAAGACGCTAAATATAAATAATTAGAATGGTTTTTTAAATGACATCATGTACTCACGTTACAATTGGCAACGGTCTTCAAAATAAATTCCTTTGTCTTAACTATTGCGCAACATTGCGAAGTCACTAAAAATGCTGAATTCAATAGAAAAATTATATCAGAATAAAGGCAAACTCACCAATAATTAGATGGAATGAATAAAAATTAAATTACATAGGTTTTTACGCCATAATCAAGAAAATTTTATCTTCCTCGCATCACACACGTGAACTGCGCGAGATTGTTCAAATGGAAGTGAAGTTCAAAGATGTGAAGTTTAAGCTAATACTAAAGTACAGTTAAAACAACGCGACGTTGCCAAACTGAATAAATTTACGTGCAATATTAGTTGCAAAAAATAAACGAATGTAAAATTGAATTTTAATGTAATGAATTCAAACGGGACGTTACAGAATCAAGAAAAACAGAAAGAATTAGAACCGCACACACGAAATCAAGCTCTAGACAGTTGGGCGTTAAATTGTGTCACAAGAATTTTTTTGCAATTTTATTGCTGGCGACTAACTCAGTTGCATCGCAAGCAGGTTGTAAGCCTTGGTGTGCTAATCCTACACTAAATTAAAAATATCACTAATACAGACCTAGTTTCAATCTGTCGATCACTAAAAGAAACAAGTTGACAAAACACAACTTCTAACAACAATAGTTTTATTTCTAACAAGAGAGGATAGGTGTTAAAATAAAAGAGAGAAAAGTAAACCGATAATCAACAATTATGCTACTGAGTTGCAAAACAATATAAAAGCACAAAAACCTACCCAAACGAAGTAATTCTTCGACACCAATAGTAACGTTCGTTACTTTCTTTTTATTTAACTTACGAACAAAATATGCACGGTATTGGCATTGATTGCGTTCAAATGATTCGCGGAACTTGGACGGATGTCAATGTACTCATACGACAATATATAAAGTTAAAGATGAGTCAAATTTTGCAAGTGAAAGTAAAATTGAATCAGTGTGATCTACGTTAGGATTACATACAATATCTATTTTGCTTGACGGTTAACTGATAAAATTGATTCAATAAAAAAAAAGACATTATACGATACTATTTAGTAGTACGCATAAAACTGACATGATTAATTAACGAGTGCACCACATTTACAAAGTATTCTATTAAGTAGCAATCCCTCGGAAATCGCTTGAAAAAGTAAAAAAATTAGTGTGACGACGTCATCTTTGATAATTGCAAGTGCCAGCAAGTGGTCACTTTAGAGAATGTGCTCACTGACGTTAAAGCTAATATTTTTGCCCTTACGATTACGCGAGAGGTAGATTAAGTTTGTTGGCAACACATAGATTACATTTTCCCACGAGGTTCTTTACTTGTCGTCTTCATTCGTCGATCACCGTAAAAAACCTATACCCCAATTTTTAGTAGAACTTGCGTATACGTTTAATAGAAATGTTTTTCTTTGTTTTTTTAGTACTTTATTTTGCTTTTCAACTAATATTAACGTTTCTGCTTGATGAATATAAAACGGTAACTACAGTCAAAGAAGTGCTTTCAACAGTTATGATGAAAACAGCAGTGCAGCTTTTTTACTATTTTTTAGATTATCATCGTGGTCACTCAAGCTTGGGAATCAGTACAATTATATAACTGAGAACAAGAATTACTAACTTATCTGATGGTTTTTTAATACGTTTTACTAACATTAAATGTGCTACTTGGGCTTAATTAAAGACATGGTCGAGGTGTAGAAAAAAAGCGTATCTGTTCTTACTCACTATTTCAAGGTTACAGCGTTACTTGATACGTCAATATTTTCCGATTATCAAAATTTTTGCATAGGGCATCAACTTGGTCAGTGTAAACACATTTAAGGATGTTTTCACTGAAAGTTGTTAGAAATCATTGACTTCACTACAGCCTTTGGAGGAGCACTCTTTATTCTGGGAAACATGGGTTTATTATTAAGACATATTTTGAGGTTATTCGTGTTTTGTTGTTTGTTGAAGCCAATTAATATAATATAACACAATATAATCAAAATAAATGCATTTCTATTAAATCTTCGTCTAGAGAGTGTAAAAGTCGTTTTAATTTGTGCGATTTCTTTTGTGAAAGACCCGGTATTTGAGTTGATTTTATTTGTTTCGTGTACTTTGGGATTATTTGAGCAACTTCACGTTAATTTAATGAAGTTAGTTCACGTTTCTAAATTCATCGTTGTTAATCAAGTTTGTAAGTAAAGTTTTGTACTCAATTAATTCGAAATTATTACGTTGCATATGCTCCGTATTCTTTATTTACATTGATTTGGCATTTTCTTTGTCTTGTTAGAATTCTAGTAGTATCTAATCTATGTTTCCTTTAGCGCATTGGGAATTGATCATTTTCCTAATTTATTATTTTCAATAGATGATTTATTATTTGGTTTCAACAAGTTAATCTTTATGAGTATGGTTAAATCTTTGGAATTTGATATTCTTTTGTTGTCGTTGCAATTCACACAATGAGAAAGGCCGTCTTCGAACTCTACTTTTACGTGGTAATTAAATCTGTTTGCATTTTTTTTCCACGTCTTTGTTTTACGGTTTTCTTTCACAAAGATTTCGATCACAGCCTTTATGGAAGTGGTAGTGGATTAAGTTTATTTTGTTTATAATTTTAGTGTGAGCATGAAATTCTTTTTATTCAATTTTGTTTTAATTTAAATTGTTATTTGCGTTAACTTGATAAAAATTTAATTACTGTTTTGTTTGTTTACCCATTATTTTCTTTGTCTTTCTCAGATTTGTGTATTAAATGCTAAATTGTTAAGTGAAACAAAGCTTTTATTCCGTCGACCTTCGCGTTATGTAAATTTTAGATTTCAGATTTTAGTGCGATACACTCTAGTACCCTATAGGAGCGGGTTTGTGGTTGGCAGAGGCCAGAAGTCATTTTAACCCATTAAGGACAGACCTTTTTTAAATTTTGCACTCTTTATGTTTTCAAGTTTTTGTTTTCAGTCCAAAACCAATAAATTTACCCCTCCAAAAAATATAGTAAAAATTGTGCTCTTTTCTTCAAAAATCAGTGTTGCTATATGGCAACGCGAGTCACTGCTATGTCTCGTTAAAAAAATAAAGTTTATCAAAACATTGAAAAAACTACATTTGTGTATGATGCTTGACATTACATGACAAACAAATTTCTACATTACATTTTATGCACTTTGTTCGCAGTTTTCTCCATTGCACTTTTTTTTACCGGTGTGAGTAGGTGTCCGATATTATCAAATCGGACATCATCTGCAACCCGACTAAATGATCTGCTCAATTTACTTGCAAATGGTCTACCTTTCCCTTTTGGTGGATTCTTGTACTTGTTGAGATACGTTTTTACTATTTCTCGACGAAACTCTAGTTGAGTGATTTTGTTGCCCGACTGTTTATACAGGATCCAGGCATTTTGAATTGAAGCATCAAGTAACCATGTGAGAAGACACCACCACTAATTTTTTCCACGTAAACTAAACCTCCATCGTGCAATATTTTTAACCATCAGGTCCGTGCCACCCATGGATGCATTATGCTTGGTGATCAAGTTCGGTCTTGCCACGTGAACAATTCTTTCGTCCTTTGCCGAATATCGTTTGACTACTCCATATTTAGTCAACGCCGCAGAAACCACATTATTGTCCGTCCAACGTGCGACCAAAATGCCATTGGTCTTATCCAAACAGGAATCGAAGTCACCGCGTTGCCTCTTACTCATATCCTTTGTAACGATTTATTTTCATATTTACATTTCGTCTTTGTGTTCGTCTTGTTTCAGTTACTTTTAAGTAGGGTTGGTTGCCTACAATTTTTGAAATTTAAAAGGAAATTTCCAAAAGTTGGATAAGGCTTATCACTTTACACAGGAAACGATAGAAATTGACACTTCCTTCGTAGCTGTGAGTAGAGGCAGACCGTGTGGTTCGTAATTTGACAAATAAGTTACGTTTTTAAGCTGGAAGCATCCACTACAAATCAACACTTGTGTATTTTGTTGCTGCTTGTGCAGGATATTTGTGGCTTGCTTCTTCTTTTGTGGCCGGCAGTTTGGCATTTTTGTATAAAGTTGACTGCGACCACTCATGGTCGTTCATTGAGGATCAGAAAGCTGACGAACTTTCCATACTACCACCGTCAACATCCAACGAAGTTTCCTACGAAGAAGTGTTCACCGAGATTCATTAAAAGCGAACATACCTGTAGTGCGAGGTACACCAACCATCTGCATGCTGTCGATTATTGCAGCAACCCCAGCGAGAAGCAACGACTGGCATATCTGCGGTTACTAGTGAACATCATTCCACCTGGTTACAGTAAGCAGTTTTCCATATTGTAGTGCGAGGTACACCAGCCATCTGCATGCTGTCGATTAGTGCAGCAACCCCAGCAGCGAGAAGCAACGTCTGGCACATCTGCGGTTACCAGTGAACGTCATTCCACCTGGTTACAGTAAGCAGTTTTCCATATTTTATGTTCTTGGGGTCCTTTTATAAACTGGTAGGGAATTCAACCTTCGGTGTAGTCATAATTGGTTTATTAGAAACGTTTTTCGTCTGCAGTTAGGTTATAATTTACTTACCTGTATACCTGCTGTAGTATACTGTGTTCTTGTTGTAAATCATTTTTTTGTTGTAATTTAAGTTATTTCGGTACTGAAACACTTGTAAGTGAAGGACAGGGGTTATAAATTTTAGTTTTAACGTAATTTCACGTGCGCACATATTAACAGCCATTTTGCTACTGTTCAGTGTCGCGCACATATTTTTTATATACTTGTGGAAGTAATTTGGGGGTTTTTTTGTTCAACCACGGGCGTACCCAATAAGTTTATTTTGGGATTATTGTCGGGGAATTGGGAACACCAAGCTCTTGATACCATATTCTTCGACCGTGATTGTAATGTTAATTTCAGGGTTTTTTTTATATTTTATTTTGTGTATATAGGTACAATAATTGTTGGTTACTTGCACATTTATAGGTTTTATATTTAATTATCGCATTGATTGGAGTAGAATCCTTTTCCGACACAAGAGTTCTTTCTTTTTTTTATATTTGGTGTTCAAGCTACAAACGAGTTATCTATTATTTCAATTGATGGTTCGATTTTTGCCGTTGCGTAGAAATAAATACATTTTGTTTTGGGATTACCATTGTGTTTTCCTTTTCTTCCTGTTGTGTTGTCCCAGTCTAGGTGGGGAACTGATCTCGCACAGCGCAAACCCTGTGGAGAGAAGAGTTGAATGGTTATCGTAGGTTTGCTGGCGCCCTTTTTTTTGAAGAACTTACCACACGCCGTCTCCACTCGCGTTAGCCGGAGCCATTCATCCTTCTTATCTTAGGTAGGACTTATTATATATATTTTGTGTCGTTTTGAGGTAAGTGTTGAGCAGAGGAGCGTTATACCTTTTTTGATACTAAAGGTCGAGTTTTTGGGATTCGGTTGTCGCGAATAGTTTCTGTAGATGAGAAACCTTTTGTTTTTAGAAGACTCAGAAGGTAGATACTTGTAAACCAATTGTCTGTGAAAATGTTATATTGATGTTTCTTCTTTTCTTCTGGCAACTCGTCCAAAAGCATCAGCAATGGTGCAGTCAATTTTCCAAAAACAGTCTAGTATTCTTCATTGACGCGAATATCTTTGCCTTGATATAACACAAGAATTACAAGATATCCGAATTTGTTATTTAGAGACCATATCTTATATCCAAACCTGATTGATTTGCCTCGGATAAATTGTTTGCATGAGTGCTTTCCAGAGTATTTGACCATACACTCGTCGTAATTTCAATCTTCTTCTGGAAAAAACTATTTTAAAAATTTCTGTAGTAGTAAATCACTCAGAGGTCGCAGTTTATAGAATTTATCATTTTGATCGAGTGCATTATTATTTGCGCAGTGAAGGCACCGCCAAATTGTTAAAAAACGGTCCCTCCTCATTGCATCCATCACTAATTGGTTACCAAGATTTCCATCAGTGTTCCAGTAGCTTTTCTTTCTGGGTAATTGACAATAATTTCATAAAATGAGGATAGCAATAAAACACTTCATTTCGTCTAAAGTAATTTGAGGATTTGACAAGTTTCTAAATTGTGCGTACTTCTATCAGTAAAGATAGTACGTCATTGTCTATGAATAATTCAAATATTTCTGTTGGTGATAATGTTTTAAAACTTTCATAATCAGAAGTATAAACATTTTCCGAATTTTTTTCCAGATCACCTTTGATCCATTCAATATCGTCATAAGCAACTTTTTCCACATGTTTCGTTTCTAGTTCAACAAATTCAACATCTTCCCCGTGTAAAACAAGTTGAACTTGAGCATTCGATTGATTTCGAGATAAATTATCAACTAGTCCGCCTTCATCTTCCTCACCGGAATCCTCGTCTGTTATCGCACCTCCATCCGGAAGTTCAACATAAATTTGGTCTACATCTAAATCCTCGCTATACGCCATTTGAAGAGCTTCGAGAGTTAACAAAAAAACGCAAGATGTAAAAAAGTAGTCTACTGAAAGGACTCGTGTTGCCAAAGTTATTATAATAAATTTATTAAAAAAAACTGTAAAAAGCACTTTTTATTTATACGTACGTCAACTTGAAGTCTATTTTTGAGAAGTCTTTTTGACACTCAATATCACTAGAGTAAACAGACAAACACTGCACGCGGTTCTGTCAACTAACACTGCTTTAACCTTGCCGTGTATAGCGCCATCTATGTTTTAAAACTTATTTATTTTTGAGCAACAGAAAACTACCTAATTTTCGTTGCCATATGGCAACACCAGTCCTTGATGGGTTAAGCTATACACCTTCCTGGCGCCCTTTGATTTTGACTTTTTTTTTCGTTTACTTTCGAGTTTTCCAAACAGTCACGGAATTTTGAATATCCACACCCATCTTCACTGAGCACCGGCGAAACCTCGTTTATGTTACTTTAATTCAGGCGAGTTTCATTGTTCCAACTTTTGCACCTAACTAGAGATTCAAATTATAATTTGTTAATTTAATCAATCCTAGTGAAAACAATTTTACAAAATTCAATATTAGAATAAATTAATAAAACGTTCATAATTTCAATAAATTAAAAGTTACGTAATTAGTTAACTTAGCTTGTAATTATAAATTAATTGCGTTATTTAAGTTGATTATAATTTTGATTTCGTCGTTCTTGTGCACAAACTCATTTCATCTCCATTAGAAAACGAACGACAAATGACATGCACTTAACTGAAAACTACCTGTAGTATGCATGATTGAAAGAGCAGGTTCGTCAATAATGTCAAGAACTTTTAAAGCTTATACTACAAAACATAATTAATCAACGTCCAAGGTCACCACTTTAAATTTTCACATCATTTAAATGTTTTTTCTTTTTACATTTATTTTATTAATAACGGTATCAAAGCTGCTTACTTAATTTCTCAATAACTGAATACAATTCCATTAGAGACAACATAAATTTATAAGACAATACTATATAAAAAATTAAGCAAGCAAAAATAAATTTTTATTGCCCGTTTATAAAAAAAATTAGCAATTGAAACTAATTTAAATAACTTCGGTAGAAACGTATACAACAAAATAACAAATCACAAAAACAACGTGAAAAATTTTAAATGAAAAGTGACAAAATAAAATAAAGAAAATAGGGACCCGGTTACATTCATCTTGATCGTCGAATAAAATAATGAATGAAAAATGTGAGGAAATGTAGTACGCACACTGTAACTGCGTACTACGGCTTTTAATTTAATTTAATTTAATTTAATCAAATAAAGCTTTATTGTGAGAGACGCCGGATAAAATAATAAATTTAATGTCAGCTACACATTCAAAAATGTGAGCATTTTCAAAAATTCAGTAGTGGAAAAGAAAGTACTTAAAGACTAATGGAATAGGCACGGATTTGGGTTGGCCGTGAAAACCGCCCATATCTAATCGCTGATGCAACTGATAGATGATAGATCAATGTTACCTGCTATGATTTATGGATACCTGCTAGAGGAGTTGTAATCCTATAGTACAGGTAGCTAGTTAAGTTTACAAACGCAATTAAGGTTAATTTGAGTTAGAAAATCATACGAGGTTTGTTGTGATGCTAAAATTTCTGAAAGTAGTGTTGACCTTTTCGAGTAATATTTGTATCTAATGACACGGTCGTTCGCTATTCAAAGCACGTAAATCCGAGAGACAATAATGTGCGTCTGGGCGGCCTCTAGAAATGGTAACATGTCTACATATATCCTTTTCGCACTAAACATTTACAGCTAGTGCTGTTTCTGTTCTCTTAACTCAAGTTGGTTGTGAATTAAACAGAGATATCGTTTACCCTACGCATACAGGTAGAGCACAGCAGTAGGCACAACATATCTTGTGGTTACAATTAACCAAACAAGGTAAACAAGGATAATGGAAGAACGTACACAAACTCTAGAAAAGGTGAGAGCAACTTAGTAAGTGTGGTTTAGGATCGATACAGAGAAAAGCAGAAGCGAGCACAGGCAGAGCTGATCACTGCATAACTCAAGCTTGTTGTTTTTTAAGCCCGACTACAGATATCAAACTCGTAGGAGTACAACGTTGTCGCTTCGCACAGAAAAAGAAAACTAACATCAGCTTTAGGTGTTGAAAAGAGAACACGAACGAACGTTGAGATTTTTTATTTGTGACAAATGTTAAGATCAACAAAGCATCAAAATATGGAGATGTAGATTAGAAAGTACATTTCAGTTCTAACTTTCCACGATTTTTTTTAAATCGGTAAAGGATCACTTACGTTCCTTAAGTAAAATAAAATTATGTAAAACCGCTTTGAATTTTGATTAGGCATTAAATCCTTTATGCATTCTAATGACGAAAAGTCGTTCATTAAATTAATCGTCTTGTTTATATCTGGAATGCGTACGTTTCTAATTTTAACAAAATTACAACGCGCATTAATCAGACGTTTGCTAGACAACGCATTATCATAACATCTTATTTAGCATTTTTCTTTAGGAAACGTTATAAATTAACAGGTAGTAAAATCCTTTTCGTGGTTCCTGATGTATAAGTAGTAACCAAATTGCTGTAAATGAATAAATTAACAACGTAATTAATAGCCGATGACAGAAAATGCACGGCGCACAGATACATTCCATATGCAAGTATAAACCGCCTACAGGATTAATTGTTTACCGAGATTACAATACTAATTCGATAAATAACGCTAAACAGCACTCACAATATAAAGGTTTATTGTAAACTATTTTCTATTTATTCGTCAAACAACAAAAATTATTATTCGTTGACAACGAAACAAATATAACAACTCTATAAATTGCAATTAAATCCAAGTTAATTAAACTAAGTCTTAAGGCATTCCTAATCATTTCGTTCAGGATAACGACTTGGAAAATCCAATGAATGTTTTATGACAATTTAGTTCATTGTTCGCTTTTGAATACTTATAACGAGTGTATTTCTTGAGAAATACGAGAACGTTCTCGGTAATTGATTCTATTGATTTTTCGGATCACCATTCGAATTCACTTTTTCTTTATAAATAAAATTAAGAAATTTGAAAAACGCAGTTTAAATAAAAAGGAAGAATCGCAACGATCGCCTAGATTTTTTTTCCGAATTATTAAAACATTTGAGCTAATTTTTCACAAAAAAATTAAAGTTATCAATATACGCACAGCAAATATTTTTGCAAAACTTAAGAGTCTATTTTACCGAGATCTCATCTCATATGCTGAACGGAACAAGTTTTCATATATAGTAACACAATTTTTTTGGATGGCCTTACAGTTTTCAATTTCAATTTTTGTGATTTTGATTTTTTAGAATATTTGAATAAATATTGGTTTGTTGTACTTGAGTTATTGGATGTATTCTGTATTGTGGGATAGAGTGTGTCGGTGCTAGTAATTGTTGAGTATTGAGTCTGTTGTTGACATTATTGGGTTGTTTCAGGAAGGTATGATAGAATTCACATCTTTTCTGACCACCCCACCCAGTAGTAAAATCTATTACAGCATGTTTCGATATGACTATATTGATGACAACACATACACTGGATAAGACCCTTCGTTTTTCTGGGTGGTTCAGTTTGTACTATTATATTATATAAGCGACTTTCGGCTTAGACCGCGTCGAAGTAAAACACCCAGACTTAGGCTTGGTCCTAGTCTCTTCTTGAGAGCCAAAACAAGAAGTAGAACTTGGCCTTTGCCGTATTGTCGTTCGTGAACCCAAACAAACTGACGTTTCGCAAGACATTGCAGCTTGTATCTTCAGAGTGGTAAATGTCACTGTCACTACGACGCGGTCTAAGCCGAAAGTCGCTTATAATCATAAACATAACCGCGAAAGCTTAAGATTTTATATTCTATTCTAAATAAATATGTATTTTTTTATTGTTGTCTGCAGGCGCGAGGTCTATAAAGAATAAATAGACACTATTTCTTCCATTTGATATATTCTTGATCTTATGTCCCTATTTCGCTAGCTCGTGCTTAATATCATTTATTTCGGTTATAAAACATATGTTTATGATAACCACTCTAAAGGCGCAGTTTTCTTTTGGTTGGTACGTATAGTGAATGATGTTGGGATTTTTCAGATGGTGTATTAGTTTCCTGTAGTTTTCCGGAGTATGGCAGTTTATTTTTATGGTGTTATCTGATAAAGGTTTTGGGGTAAATTGTTCAGTTTCTGTAATTGTATTTACGGTTTTTATCATGGCACTGTAGTTATGAGTTCCAACACGTCAGCAGGACATTTGGCGCATGTCATTTATAACTGGATTCAAATCAATTTGAATTCGATTCCAAACTACATCACCCACGGATTCAACCCAATACGGTTTTCAATTTTAATTAAAATCTTCATAGGAATTTAGTAAGTTATTCTTGTTTGTGAAACACTTTAACATCTACTTGATGTAGTGGTTGACAGGATAACGATTGGGTCACTTCAAGTTTTTCATATAGCTTTCTGTGATTGTCGATGATTTTCATTCTCCATGACGTTTTGTTGTTAATAACGTCAGAAACAGTGTCTCGTATAGTGTTCAGGATTTGATAAATACTCGGCAATATGTTTATGGTATAGTATTAATTTTAATTGAGAAAAATCGTTTCAAGAAAACTTTTATTTTAATTGTATTTTTTCTAGGAAATTTTTCATCCATTGTGCCCATATTAATTCAATGGGATTCAACTCACAGTGGTGGCAATCGTAGCACAACGCGTTTAATAACCTTTACCATTTTGTCCACTACATACTTTGTTAGTGGGACAAGTGCTAAAAGTTCTGTTTTAACCGCGTCTTTCTTAAGTTTAGACGATTTATTAAACCAATCTTGTATATCAGTTTTTTTTAGTTGCGGAAGTTTCATATTTCTTTTATTCTTTGTATCCAATTCTTTCTAGGTCTTCCTACTCTTCTTTTACCTACTCTGCTCATCTCTACTATCTTTTTCACCAATCTATTCTGATTCATCCGTGTTATGTGTCCATACCATTTAAACTGCTATATTTCTATTTTTTTCTAATTGTTTCTTTTTGTGTCATTTGTCTTATTTCTTTATTTCGTTTTCTATCCATATCTGTTTTTCCTGCAATCCTTCTAAAAAATTTCATTTCTGTCTCATTCTTGTTTATCTTTTAATGCCCACGTTTCACTCGCGTATGTAAGAATTGGAATCACCACTATACTCTTATTTTAGATTTCTTGTCAATTTCTTTGTTTCCAAAAATTGTCTTATTTAACGTGTAATAGATTTTAACACTTTTATTTATCCTGTTATTTACATTTTTAAACCAGTTTTCAAATACTTAAAAATCATCACAATGAATGGTTTACCTTTACCAAAAGGAATTTTGAAGTCTAATAGATAATTTGAAAATAAAGGCTTATCGTATTGTTTAAATTGTTGTATCTGTTTAAATTTTTGTAGTAACATGACCGGCGTTAACTCAAGTTTTGTCCAACAATACATCTTTTTGCCTTTTTTCCATGTGTTTATTTTTTGAAAAGATTGTTTTCTCCACGCTGCATCATTTAAGTAACATACTGTTGCGATTTTTTTCTGTACCTATAAAAGAACGTATATTACAAAAACAATGCACAATAATTACTTTAAAATTTGGCAAATTATCATCATTGTTAATACAACCTTTAAATTTCTGTACTGTTGGTGGTTTGTTACGTAAAAAGAACAAATACACAATACGTCTTAGAGCGCTTTTCATTCTATCAGTAACATTATCTAGTATTGACCTTGACTAACGGTATATTTTCGGAGAATGCAGTATATATAGAAACGTTTATGTAAATAAGTAAAGTTAATATAAATCTTGACATGTAGGTAGATAAAAAAATTCAAATGTTTACGTTACCTGCTGCTGTAGCTGTAAATTTACTATGATCTGTTTATGAACTACTTGATTGACTTGTTTACAAGTTTTATATATTTTTAAAAACGGGGAGATCTTAGCCCTATAGCCTTTTAGACATAGAATTTGCATACTTTAACACCGCACTGATATATCGAAAAGCGCGAGGGCTGTTATATTTTTATTTTAATTACTATGTTACGTGCAAAATTTTCATAACGTAATACCCTGTATATCGAATTAAAATTAGATTCTGGTTTTGACGCCCTCTGCCGATCTTTCTGGTTACTGACATGTTGCAGAATTCATTTTCAAGCTGTCAACTACTTAAGATGGTCTGTGTCGTATAAGATCCAAAGATTTTAAGTACATCCACTGTGATGGACAGGAAATTATAACTTAATTACATATTTAACGTAATTTATTCGGCACAAGGTAAGATATTTGCATCGGGTTTGTTACGATTCTTTTGTAATTTCTTTCTTAATTTGATAGCCGTTCCGCCACGCTTTGGCCACATGTTCCGATTTAACTAATTAAGTACAAGGAGGAATGAACTTCGATAAATAATTGAAGGCCTATTAATTATCCACACCAAAAAAGAATGTTACTTCTTTGACATCAGTCGATTACGATACTCACTTTTTAATAGTTAGAAGAAACAGCATTCGATATATATTGGGTTCTAATACTTAATGTCTTATATTAATAATTTTTTAGACTTCGACTTTCGTGAGTCTTTGCGTTGACACGACTTACATTCATATTATTCCAGGCTCACTTACCGCGAAAAACGTTTTCTTCGATCAAGTAAGTACTGGATTGTGGATAAGTTTATTTAATTATTTTGTCGCTGTCAGAAAAGTCACTCACGGAACTTTTGTTTATGTTAATTTCAGTAATTTCGATCATTGTTGCAATACCATTAAGGTAATTTCATTAATCATTTTGTGTGTATCGCATGCTGTATACAAACGATATTTATTACAAAATTTTCTTCGCTATTCACTTCGACTCAACTTATGTATTGTGTGTTGCCGATACTTCTAACACTTATGGATTGAGAATTAAATGTACTCTTGTT
Source organism: Aquatica leii (assembly GCA_035610365.1). Classification (NCBI taxonomy): domain Eukaryota; kingdom Metazoa; phylum Arthropoda; class Insecta; order Coleoptera; family Lampyridae; genus Aquatica; species Aquatica leii. The sequence continues at coordinate 29,358,700 of CM069433.1, read as the reverse complement.
AATAATCTACGTTACTAAATTAAAGTTTTTATACCTGTTTATTTATACCTGTTTCACCTTTCTTTTATAGTAACATACCTTTCTCTTTTATTGTGGTTACCTGAACATCAGAGTAACAAGGATTACGAACCTAAAAATTCGTTACGAGCTTGGACCGTCTGTCTTGATCGAGGCAGAAGTATTAATTGTAAAAGATCTGGCGCCCTTAATTATTATTCACTTGAACTTCCCCTACCTCCGACTGTGTGAGTTGGCCGTGCAAGGTTTGTAAGACCTATAAGCTTGTAACAACTATGCAATCAAATTAAAAAATAAACTTTTAACATACAATTTTAAAATAAAATGTAAAACCAAAAACCAGTCATGTTTATTTAAAAAAATTAATGAATATTTATTGTATAGATTTAGCCACGACTATACATAGTTTTTATCAAACATTTTGTAGGAACACTTTTCTAAATTTATTAGGAATATATTCTTAAAAGTTTTCGTTTTGTAGGGACAACCGTGACTTTTTTCCAATTTTAATAAGAAAACGCTCTTGGTTTTATGCTGTTATTTTTTTAAAAGGTATGTGTTTTGTAGAGACAATCGTAAAATTTATTCAATTTTATTAAGAAGAGGGATTAACATTATTAGCTTACTAATATTTTGTTAGTAGTGACAGACAACTGACAGACGTGATCTAAGCTACTCTAATCAGATCGGAAAACATACTAAGTGTTTTTTTGACTTTAATATAACGGCACCACAACTAACCTCAGTTTCTATCATCTTATCCCTCAAGCGCTAAGAAATGTTTGAATCACCACAGTTCTTTAAGAATCCAATCAGTTAAATGTAGTTAAAGTTTGGTTCAAATAAGTTGAGTGACGAACACGACTAATAAAAGTTCCTGAATGTTCAAGTGTATTCTTATTTGTTTTGCAAAGGTTGATGACGAGATCAAAAAGTGGCGCATTACTACTGAAGTTCGAATCTTTTTGAAAAATCGATTCTTTTGAACTGATTTGCTGAAATGATTCGTTCGTAAAGACTCAAACCACTGACGGAAGCTGTGAATTATTTGCTTGGTACAGTTCGTTTCCTGTTATGATCGTGATAAAAAGCAAAGCTACAAGTAAAAGATTCAAAATGTTGACAAAATGAAACATTTTAGAATAAAAAATAATATTCTCGCAAAAAAAGGTAATCAGTTTGTCGAAATACAATAGCTGACTGACAATTTTGTTGCGAGGATTGTAGGTAGCATGATATTAAATAATAGATAGTTATTTATGTATCAATTAAGTACAAAAATACTATTTTAGCGGATGAATCTGATTTTACGGAAAGGCGTTCAACCGAGGTCTAAATGTGAGTTTGCCAAAATATTTTGCGCACACAAAAACATTTTACCAATGGCAACAGACATTTACACAATTATTAAAATGTAAAATCTTTGGGTTGTTTTGGTCTTTTTATGCTTATTCCTCATCAGTGATTCAGTATTCAGTGGTGCTATGTTTAGTTACCTACAAAAATGAATAGAAATCGCAGCATTATTTGGCATCATGTTACCAAAATGAATAAATTGTACAACTCTATTGACAAAAAGTGGAAGTACAACAAATTCAATTCGACATATACGTACGAAGCACCCCGCAAGTTACACTTTCAACTTCTTTATCAAATTCAATAAATATAAATACTGCAGTCTACGTCCACTATTTCTGCGGCCTCTTCTATTTCAACATATTCAACCACAGCTTTAAGAGGCTTAAGTAGCTCTGCAGAAAAGAAATCGCAAAGTTTAATCTTAGAATTTTTGCACAGGCCACTACCAATAAATAAATCAAAAGAAATAGATAAGCAACTAATGAAAATGATTGTTAGTAGATATCATCCATTTGTAATAGTAGAAGATACAGAGTTTACAAAACTTTTAAGCTGTTAAATCCATCATATAATCTACCTTCTAGAAAAACTGTTTCCCAAACTTTACTTGATCAAACATATAATATAATAACTGAACGAGTAAAACAACAATTAACACTTGCTAAATCTGTAACAGTAACTACAGATAGCTGGACATTTATCAGCAACGACAGTAATATTGCTGTTACTGTTCATTTTGTCGACGATAATTGTAAAATAAAATCATTTCTTTCAGATTGTTTTCTATTTAATGAAAGTCATACGTCGCCAAACGTGTGCGAAGAATTTTAGCAAGTTCTGCGCGAATGACATGTATTCGAAAAAGTAAGAGTTGTTGTAAGTGATTGCGCAGAGGATAACCATATATTCGCCATCCTGACGTTTATGGATCCACGTTTTAAGCAGCAAGGGTTTTCAAAAAATTATGCCTTTGAAAAAGCCAAAGAATGGGTGATCAAATTGGCTACACAGATTAAGGAAGATGTTAAACAAGCTGCCAAAGAAAACCCTCACTAAAAACCGAAAGCGCACAAACCTCTTCATTGACTTCAATTTGGGAAGAAATTGATAAAAAGACTACACATTTAATCCAACCAGAAATCACCTAGTGAAAAGGTTTTTTCTAAAGCCGGACAAACAATTAGTGAACGAAGAAAAAGATTAAGTGTCACAAAAGTGGCCAAGTTATTATTTTTACATTTTGATATGAAGTATTTGTAAACGATGTTTAACTTTTAAGTAATGCATATATTTTTCAATGCTTTGTTAATTTTAGTTTTATTTCTTTGTTAATTTTTTTATTTTTTCGTTGAGAAACATGTTTTTTACTTTTTTTATTAAAGTTACTAACTAAAATCAATATAATGTACTGTATCTTTTCGATCTCATAACAAATTTTATTCGCATGCGGATTAAATTAAAGTATGTTCCGTTTCGACTCAATTTGAGTCGAATCTTTCGGGTCATGTCAGTGATTCGTTCGTTTTGAACGAATCGTTCGCAAACGACAGATCGTATTTTCTCGCGGCGCCCTAGCTAATCAAAATAAAACATTTACAATATGAGGCTCATGTATGTATTTAAATTATTTAACATTAGGTTTATGTACGTATATAATATGTACATTAATAAAATTATTTTATAAAAATAGAAAACAAAATATAATGTTAACTAAGTTAATGTGACGTGTAAGTTTGGCTTTTTCCACACAGCGGGGTATAAGACTGAACACTTCTACTCTCATTTCTAGCTCCACATTATTCTCTGAGCGATATTAGCTCTTTATTACAGCTACTGCCAAAAATTAGGCTTCACATAAGTAAGATGTTGCAAAAGAAATTAGAATCCTTAGAGCTTTTAAACTTAAAGTTGAATATTCATTTTGGATCGATATCCAAAACTCCACCAAATCAAAACTCCTAAATCTTGTATTAAAGCTGCTATGGCAACAGGATTCAATGAGACTTTCTGTTTCTTGTAAAGTGAATTTTGGTGGAGTTTGTACATGGAAAGGGTTTTGCACATTTTTTAACATCGTCTTCCGAAAAGTATTTTGAAAACCATTCGATGAGCTTCAAAAGAAGTTTAGTGAAAAGGGACATTAAGTTTTGTGAAACAAAACCGCCACTTTGATTAATTTTGTTTATCCATAACTGCATTTTTCCTAAACGCCGCAATTTTCTCTAATAAATTCATAATATGCATTTTATTACTCAGTGACATACTACCGATACGCTTTTCCCAATCTAAACCATTTTCTGTTAAAAACTTTTCAAGAATTTCAAACAAGTCGTGGGCCTTTGCGGTTTTGGTAATGCCTTTGCAGAAAAACAGATTTTCAACGGTAATATTATCATCCAGAAACCGTACGGAACAAATAAAATGTACAACTTTATTACTAGCCTCATCAAGTTAAAGTTTAAATTCTCTGCCTCTCATTTTTTCTATTAATTGGTGATTAAGATCCTTAGCAATGTAATGAACTCTTCGACTCATAGTGTTGTTAGACAAAGGTACCGTGGAAATTACTTTTCTCGCTAATTCTCTCACCATAATATTTTCCATTTACATTTTGCCACTCTGTACTCTACTTTGTAAGATGCTAAAAATGCGTTTCTAGGTACTAACACGTTTTTTTGTTTTTATAAATTTTTATTAAAAAATCACGCAATTTTTTAACCATAGTTTCGAAATGTCGCTTTAGCCTACTTGGGAGCATACTTTTGGACGATAGAATTGTTAAACAGAGCACACACTGCGGTTTTTTTATTGTCTCTTTCTACGGAAATAAAGCCAAAGTCTAAATAACTTTTAACGTATTTACGATATTTCCGCTTTTTTGCTTTCTCTCCATTTGTAGATGCTTTGTCTTAACCTACGCAATTGCTGATTTAATAAAAATTTATCCATTTTGGGTCTGACCATTGATAATGTTATGAAATTGGTGGTTCATGGTAAGCAACCAAGCCTACATCAGGTTTACTTTGTTAAAATAACCGTCTTTAATAATGTCACAACACTAAAATATTACAATTAATCACACTATAACAGTTCTGTTTATACATCGATCACGTAAATACCACAATAACTTTCTACGATTCACACGTAAACATTTCCGGTTTCTCCGACTATAATTAAATAACGATACGTCCACAAGCACGAGCCGGTCTTCGTCTGTCGTTGTGTAACGTTTCCGTTACTGTTATTATTTGATTTTAAATTATCTGTTGTGGAGTAGCTACTTTTTAGGGCGAGGTCGCTGGTTCGGTACTCAGCTTTTGAGAAGTAAGCATGTGGTACTTCATTTTGAAGCCATGTAGCTTTTATTTTACCTTATATCTACAATATCTTTATTTAAAAAGTCTGTGTTAATAATACAGGTATGTCTTTCATTTCTATTTTGTTGAGTTTATCTAATTCCCAGTTTTTATTTGTTTTAGACTTTTTTTTTATGTACCGATTTTATCTGTAATGAAATTATCATTATCTTTATAATTTGAGTGGATTTGGTATATGAATAATACAACAAATGCCAAATCGATATTCTTGAAGAAAATACACCTTGGTCATCGATTCTTGATGGGAAATTTCCCAATTCTATTCGCCAACATTAGCTCTGCATTCCGTTGGATGACATCAACATGAAATTTGATCCATATGCGTTATATATATATCTATCTACATTCCTTTCGTTGATTAAAAACTTTGCTTCATCGACGAACTTGGTTTTTCTTCTTACAAAATAACTTACATTTGAACGTAACTTATTAAATATTAAATAATAAAATTCTCTAATTAATATAAAAATTAAATTTGCGTACCGCAAATATTTAAATTAACTCAATTCAAGAATTGTTTCTCTTATTATATGTAAAGAAATACCGGTATTCTCTTAGTTTTAAGTTTAATTAATTAAATGCTAAAAATTGCTATCCTTAGTTTTAAGTAACGTTACACAATTAATTTTACCTGATTGTTTTTGTTTTGTTTTTGAATATAGGATTATACCTATCTTTTGATTTGAATCAATGAATTATTCCTGTGTAACTTTTTATTGCAGTTAAGACTTTAATAGTTTAGTCTTAAAATCAAACTATTTGGCATCCCTGACTTCGGAAGTTAATTGACCAATTTTGTCAATTTTTCTAATTGTTTAATTAATTTCTTTACATCGTTTGTTAGCGCACTCTTCGCTTATCTAAACTACCTGAATTTTGCGCTACAGTTGTATGCTACTCTTACGATGTTCTCACTGCACTAACTTGCCGCTCGGCTCTTCAGCACGCTTTTATTCTTCCGTTCTTTTATTCTGGATTATTCTCGAACCCGATGACGTAGCTGCACGTGCTAGAATAATTTCAAGCGTGGCTGCGTGCTCTTAAGCTCCTAACTAATTTAAAACATTCAGATGATGTAATGATCTGATTTATTGTTCATGGCGACACCATTCACTCGTATACTTCTTGGAATCGCAGACCGGTGTGAAATCTTTACTACGGTTCGTTATTTTACATAATAATCCATTATTATTTGCTAGGTCGTAATCGTAAAAATGAAAACACAAAGCGACACAACTAAAACAAAGCAATTGACGTCTTCTCGTCTGGTCTTTAAAAAATTCTACATCCTGCTAGCTACGACGACAGACTACAGACAAATTAAGTGCGTGGGAGGAAAGGGGTGTCGTCGGCTTTCAAGCTTAAGTACCTATCCCTATCGGCAATTGAACTATGCATGCAGCGCATGCGATTTGAATTGTCATTTCGTACCCGCAAATGCTAAATTGTGTTTCCAAAAAAGAGTGAAGAGGAGCGGCGCCCCCCTTATTCTTCACGGCGCGCACTTTGAAAACCACTGCCGGAGTAGTAGATCAAAACTAGCAAGATAAAAGCTTTGAAACTACACATCACCCGAGAATTGAAAAACTCACGTTTCAGAGAACGGCGGTTAAAACTGTTACAACACATTCTAGTTAGATTATTTTTTTTTAGATGCTACTCTTTGTTGTCAAGTCAACTAACACATCTTTTTCTGGAGCCTTAGAACACAATGAATTTTCACAAAAAAAATTTAATAACTTGGAAACAAAATTTTAAATCAGATTTTTATCCTTGACTAATCAGGTTTATTTGTTGTGGTAAGCGTGACAGTTATAGCTAAAAAGAAAAACTTTGATAGCATCAGCCATAACGGTATGATTAGTGAGAGCGATAAATGCTAACAGGGTAACAGGTGTGCAAAAAACGAAACAATCAGTTGAAGCGTTGGGCATCACTTACGATTATTAATATTATTCAACAAAACTTATGCACCAAGAAGTACCAAGTTAGACCAACCAAAGAAGTTCTTAGATATCGTTAATTTAATAAAAAAAAATATGTAATCCTAATTTTTTTACCCAATTTCGCTAATAGTGCACAAGCTATTGTTGACATTCTAAATGGTTGGCATTCGACTTGGGTTGAAAAAAATGTTCTTCAAGTTTTGTTCAACATATATTGCTTTAGATTATTTTACAGTTACAAAAATCATTTTGTGTATAGGTGTTTCTGGGTCTTAAGGGTCGTGATCTTGAGTGAAAACGTAGAACTAACGAGCGGTAAATTTAAAATTTTCTATTTTAAGTGCCAAACTAAAAAATTATTGTACTCACAGAATATGTGTATGTGAAATACGACTACAAATTGAGAAAGTAGTTTTCTTGTGGCGCTAAATGAAAATTTTTGCTTCAAAGATATGTTCTAAAGTGGCCCAGTTTCAACATATTTGCAATTAAAGTTTTCAGACCGGTCTTGACTGTCTAAACAAATGCAAATTGTTTGTTGACTGTAACTATGTGGTAATAATGGATAAACGCTGTAAAATCTGTGAAACGTATTGATTTATTGTGTTAATTATTGTTTTCTTTAGTTTTTCGTCATCTACAAAATCAATTGTTAATAAAACAATTAAAGCAAATAGTAATGTTTATTTCTTAGCATTATTACTGACCTACTTTAACAAATTGTACTTTGTGTACACGATCACGTTTATCTTCGGTTGTAACCAAAACAAGACTTCAGATAATTAAATGCAAAATTTAGCTTTGTTAGAACTGAGTTGGACAATCTGCCTCGACTTTTTCTTTCTTCTGGATTTCTTTAGTTGATGCTAAGTGATTTGTGTAAACGTACTCGTACTTCATAATATTTAATTAAATTTTTTTTTATTATGTACAACTGCAAAATACAGTTATACTGTTTTAATGTACGGTGAGTGTAATTATAACCACACCACACCCAGATTGTGGGTTGAGTGATATCCTAATAGACAATTGTCTCTAATAAACTTTATTTTGGCGTGTGTGCATGGACTTAAAAAAACTGGAGGTGTTTTTCCTACCTACAAAGGCTGTGGTCAAAAAAGACTCCATGTATTAGCAACAAAAGAAGAGTAAATTAAAAACTTTAATATTAGTTTTCTTTTAATGTATGTGTAGATATTGTAAATAGTAGAAGATCGGACACGAAGTATCACTAGAGAAATAGGTCGCGCAGGTAACATGTCTCACAGTACGCTACATTAGGTTTTAAGAATGTTGCCAGAATGCTATTTTCAGATGAGAGTTGTTTTACACAAAAAGGAGTGCTGAATTTTCATAATATGCATGGTTGGAATAAAGAAACCCTTCATAAAATTGAACAAAGTAACTTTCATTGGCGGTTTTCTATTAATGTTTGGACGTGTATTTTTAAAAATAGTCTATTTTACCAGAAAGATTTACAGACGACTTTTACAAGAAACTTTTACGCCAGAATTTGGATTTGATGACCTCTTGAAGTTCGCAGAACAATGTGATTTATGCACGATAGAGCTCCTCCACATGTAAGTCGTCCCGTTTGCGATTTCTTAAATATAATTAATTATAAAAGTTCGGGGGCACTGTCACTCACAACTTCCCGTCCTCTGGGTAACTGAGGAGAAAGCTGCAAACGTCCAGGTTGTTTTGTCATCAAAACTTACCTTATTATTAGCTTTTTCTGCAGAAGAAATGTGCACTGTCATGCATTACCTTTTGATGTACCTACTATTAATTGAACTTATAAGCACCATTGTTGTTTGCTTGTATGGTAGACATCTGGGGTAGATTCAGCCAAAATAGAAAAATATTTGAATTTTTTCCTTTCTTCTAGCACTTTCTGCCGAACTTTAGCACCACAAGTTGAAATAAATTTATTTTGAGACACTTGAAACTTCTTTCCTTTTTCTTGACCTTTTTTTATTTTGTTCTCATCGTATTGAGCCAAATTCAGATAACAACTCTATCAGCCCCAAAAAGTAGCCATTGTTGCTATTTTTTATAGAAAATTAAACAAGTCAAAAACGATACACATCACCTCTTACGCCATCTTCTGAGTAGAATTTAATTTTTTTGTCAGAAAAAGAAGGATTTACCTAATTTTTTTTAGTTGAAAGACAATCAGTATTATTTTTAATTATGAATTCCATGTGCTATGAAAAATTTTGTGAAGCGGATTTGAAAAAAAACGTTGACTTAAAAGCAGACCATCGTTGAGATATGCCTATTTAAAATCATAATTCCAAGGAGTTAATAACCAAAAAAAATTTATGCTTAAAAAACAATACAATTATTTTATTTAAATACGACTTCTTGTATTTATTACTATTTAAAAAAACTCTTTTACATATATGTATCTTAAAGTTAAACAAAATTAATTACTACTCTGCGCGTATTCACTTTAATTTTTTTTTTCGTTTTTATCTTGGGCATTATTGCTAACTCACTTATATTGAGTTAATTTACATTCTTAAAACTTTAACAGAAATCAATATTAATTAGTGGATTTTAAAAACATATAATTTTATACATCTAATTCTACAACTAGTAAATTCATCGGGGAAAAATTAAAGATCGTGAAAAGCTGCAAAGAATAAGAAAAAAACAAATGAAGAATTAAATTAAAATTCAGTTTATTTTGTGGTGTTATTTAACTGTTTTATTGAAAGAAGACTGTCAACGGAACAGATTATTTAAAACCACCCGGTATTACATATTTTTGTTATAAATTATACGATGTATTTATAATTATGAAGTATCATCCGCTTATCTCATTGTTTCAAACACTCAATAATAATAATTCTTTAATTTTACATTGTTAAAAGGCGCTTAAATGGCTGATTAATTTTTTATTCATAGTATAATGTTATTATATCGCATTAACAAATCTTAATCGGTGTTTCTACGCTATAATGATTAATAATATAAAAGCAATGATTACAAACAACTGCTACTTTACAGTGGGTTATGTATTCTTTGTTAAGAAATAAACAGGTTCCGTAGACAATTCTCTGTTCCCTTTCAGCTCTCACGCAGACCACTTTCAGCACGAGCTTTTATAGAATATCGCCCTTCTTCGCGTTATCTTAATACAGAACACAAGCGAGACGACTATATTTTAAAAATTTAGAAGCTGCGTACAACGAAGCCGTTTTAAAAAGATACTGGAATACTCCTACTCGTTTACCACAATTATCTTTTCGAGAAATCCCATTTATGCAAACTTCGTTTTATTTAACTCTAGAGTTCTTGTAATCAAAATAATTTCTATAAGAAAAGTTCGTAAACTGAAAAACATGTTTTGCGCTTAAGACAAAAGAAAAGTATTTGCATTTTGACCTCACACCTACAAATAACATTATTATAATATCGGTAAGTTAGAAGGATCGAGGACGGTCTTTGCAAATTAATTAGCCATCATTAGCAAATTGAATTATTCATATTCTAAATAAGCTATTGATTGGTTCAATGCGGTTGCAATTGCTCGTTTCCACATTGAACAGTTTTGCCTTGATGACAACAATAAATTGAGTTGATGTACGAAAGTAGCCCTAAATCTCGACGTTCCTATTGATTTATTTTGGGTGTTTTCAATAGGAATGGTTACGTTATTAAAAATAGATCGTTCATTGTATAAACATACTGCAGTTATTTTCAGTACCCGCCAACGAGTCGTAAAAAGTGACTACTGTTCGAATAACTAACTAAAAGGGTGATTATTATTAACACCGATTTATTCGGTGAATGAAAGAAGCAGACAACTATTTATATCGTTGAGACGTTTACATTTCAAACTAAATTCCAAGGACTAATCTTTACAAAACGCAGGTAAAATATTTAAGAGCATCTTTTGTGTCCGATATATAGTAGTGAAAGAAATACTAAGAAGGAATTAAGAATATCCGTCTTGAGGGCAGATGTAGTTGGTGGCCTGTGCCGTGGTAAGTGCGGCTGATCAGTTTTTTTACAGCGGTTTGTCGGCCGGCATATCGAGACCGATTCTTGATTATAGGCCTCCAAACATCACCTGCCGGCCGCACACCACATATCCACATTAATATGGCACTCGGTACAAAACAAAGCTTTACATTTTCTTTATTATCACTGTATGTCCCACTTTTTATCTTTTAATAGCCAATAACTTCGCAATTTGCATTTAGTCGATGTCTTACACATAGCTTTGCACAATCAGAAGTTGCATCAACCGTTGTGCATTTCTACGAATCGATAAAAATCATATAATTGCTCATTGTAATACCCTTTAAATTCTTTGCTAAATTATTCAGGTAACGTCCACATGTTACTAATTCAGGGACCTCACAATGACATACGTAAACAGCGATTTTCTATAATGAATAATATTTCATTATTGACCACAATTAAACACGTGCGATGTCATAGGAAATAACGAAACCTCAAATTATGCGATCATGCATCATTAGAAAATCATTTTCATATTCTACAAGCTAATACGTCAATTGCTAATGATTTAAAAGAATTACCAACAAAACGGCGATGTTATAACTTATCAAAAATCATAATGGAAAATTAGATAAAATATAACATATAATTAACTGTTTCAGTCGGCACGTCAGATTTAGTCTAACTAAATTTTATTCGATGTAATTAAATAACAAAAACTATATGAATTACTCTTAAAATAACGGTTATCAGATTACTAATTTATCGTAATTAAAGCCGAACATGCACGCCCAGTGCATTTTATTTGTTTATTCCTCTAGGCACAAGCATAATATACACGTTCAAGAAAAGAAGAAAAGAAATAAAATCTCTTACTGTATGTTTTCTAAGTAATTCTGTAATATGTAAGTAAATTTATAGATGTGAATCAGAAAACTTGTACAATCAGAAAAGATATTGCCAAATATTCTTCATTCTATACAACCACAAATTTGTCTATCTCATCTCGATGGATGATCTAGGCATTAGTCAAAAGCTCTTTGAGATGGGTGCTTGTGATTAGTTTTATATAAATCATTCAGTTTTGTTGCTGGCCAGTGATTGATAACTCTCTTTTCTATTCACTACTTCATCTAGCGACGCAACATTTGTTCACATTAAGTTATTTTATCTCTTTTGTAAAAACTTAATTTTGCAAATAATTATACTATTTATCGTTTATATCATTTCTCTATATAAATATTTCTTTATTCTAATTGAGCGTACTACAAAACAGAAAATTTGTAATTAAACTGATTTTTTAATGTCAGTCAGTACCTTATTGACACTTCTCGAGTCGCTGTGTTTTAAGACAGATTAATAAGTAGGACATTTATATAATAGTATGTATTTTTTAATAAATTTATTAAATATGGGAATAAAACCCTAAACATCAATAAAATATTACCACGAAACCGTTAGTTAGAATACAAAAAACCCAATTTAACAGGGTTTTTTTAAGCGTAAAGAAGTAACTAGTTAATTAGAAAAGTATTACATTTCTTAGCTTAGATATTACCCAATAACACTGGTCTGCATGAAAATCGGCCCTGATACCATTCTTGATGATTCTTATATAAAATGACCTCCTGAATCCAAAAATGAGCTCCGTTTTTACCCATCACCTACCTATCTTGGGGGGACCCAATTTTTATTTTTTTTGCATTTATTTTTAGGATCTTAAGTTATAGCCATTAGACATCCCAAAGCAGGTAATAAAATTTATACCAAAGTATATGGCAAAAGTTTTGCTATAAAATGTATATAGAAACAACAATAAAATACAAATATATAAGAACAGTAAAAAAATATCAATAAACAGTTAGGAAGATTAACTGCACGACGCTGGCGATCTCAATACCACATGCAGGTTTGAACAGGAATTTTCGACAGGCTTGAACTTGCATTACTATTCTCATTATAGTATATTACATTGTTTGCTTAACTGCTTCGATCACTACATCTATAGCTGTTGCAGAGTTAACTTGTCGACGTTTTAAACGTGCTGGATTTTGTGTTCATTTTTGTTCATTTGAATAAACCAGTAAAACTACTTTTACTCCGGATTTTTTCAAGTGACTAAGTGTGATTTCTGGTTAATGTCGGGCGTTAAATTACTGTTTAATTATGCCACGCGAGTGTAAAAATCATCCCGATAGCTTCTGCTATGTCTGCGGGGAATTAACTTTAAAAGCGCAACGAAAACCCTTTTCTCCGCTTGTTAAAACAGCTTATAAATTGTACTTTGATTGTCAAGTTGGCGACCAGGACAAGACTTGGACTCCATCAGTTTGCTGTACGACTTGTTACAGTAGTTTGACCAAATGTCTCAAAGGTACCCTAAATCAATGCCATTTGCTGTGCCCATGGTTTGGCGTGAACCTCGCTGTCATCTTACAGATTGTTACTTTTGTATGACTCCCACCGTTGGGTTTTCGAGAAAAAGTAAGCATACAATTCAGTATCCCAATATTCCGTCAGTTCTAAGACCTGTTCCTCATAACGATACTTTGCCAATCCCAGAGCTCCCAAACACTTATACTCTAGAGCCGGAAATTGATTTAAAAGACTCTGAGTCACAACCTGGGGCTTCGAATGATACGTTCAATGATGATGAAGAGTATCCGCAGATTTAGTTTCGCGGCAACCTCACCTCCTCACTCAATCGGAATTAAATGATCTTGTCAGGGATTTGCAGTTACCCAACACTAAATCTCAGCTCCTAGGATCGCGACTTCAACAGTGGAATCTCTTAGAAAAGGGAGTAAAAATATCTGCTTACAGGACCAGACAAGCAATCCTGAAATGTCCTTTCTCAGAAGATAAAGGTTTAGTGTTCTGCTCTTATGCAAATTTATTGATGACAGAGCTACAGATGCCATGTGACCCAGACAAATGGAGACTGTTTATAGACTCATCAAAAACAAGCTTAAAAGTTGTCCTGTTGGCAAATGGGAATGACTTCCCATCAGTTCCAGTTGCATACTCTGTTGATATGAAGGAAACGTACGAAAACATCTTCAGAATCCTTGATAAAATTAGTTATCATGATTATAAGTGGAAACTTTGCGCTGACTTAAAAGTTGTTGCTCTACTCACGGGCCTGCAATCAGGATTCACAAAATATTGCTGCTTCCTTTGTGAATGGGATAGCCGAGCCCGAGATAAACATATCATCGTACGGGACTGGCTTCTGCGAGAAAATCTTATTCCTGGTCAGAAAAATGTCGCCCACAATCCTTTGGTTCCGAAGGAAAATATTTACTTACCACCTTTACACATCAAACTTGGATTGATCAAGCAGTTTGTGAAAGCAGTGGACAAGACAGGTGGCGCATTTCAATTTTTGAAAACTAAATTTCCTTGTCTTAGCGAAGCTAAAATCAAAGAAGGCGTTTTTGTTGGTCCCCAGATTAGACAACTCTTCCAAGATTCGACATTTATTGAACACCTAAATCGAAAAGAAAAACGAGCTTGGCTTGCAGTTCAAAACGTTTGTAAGAACTTCCTGGGTAACCACAAAAGTGAAGATTATGTCGCTCACGTCGAGGCACTGCTTTTAGCGTACAACGACATAGGATGTAACATGTCTCTTAAAGTTCAGCTCCTTCACTCGCATCTGGACTTTTTACCTGAAAATTTAGGAGCAGTCTCGGATGAACACGGGGAACGGTTCCATCAAATTATCGCTAAACTGGAGAAGAGATTTTCAGGGAAGTGGAATGCAAGCATGTTGGCGGAGTACTGCTGGTTTTTGAAACGAGAGAGCTGTACCTCAGGGTATAAAAGGAAAGCAAGCACCAAGTAACGATGAATATATTTTTATTTATTACTGTTTATAGCTAAAATAGTTCTTTTTTTCTATTTAAATTAAATTCATGTCCATATATTTATTATGATAATTATTATTATCGTTCGATAAATAAATTATAATTAATTTATCGAAAAGTGGTAAAATTAGAGATTTGGGGCTCCCTCGAAAATGGTGGGCGATGGTAGAAAACGGAAGACATATTTGGATTCAGGACGTCATTTTACATAAGAATCACCTGGAATAGTGTCAGGCCTCGATAAAAAATTATTTTTTGCAGAGCAGTGTAATTTATACAGACTAACATACTGAAAGCATTCGATCTAGTACAACTATCTGATATAGTTATAGGATTATAAAGCTAAAAAAACAAAAAAACTGAGATATCACCTAGGCAATTACTAAATGAAAACTTTGTCATGTGGACAGTGCTATTTTCATTATCGAATCTGAAAGTGATCTTCACCCTATGATCTACACATTCAAACTTATGTTTGATAATTTGGAATGAATGAATTTACTATAAAAAAAAAACGAATGACGTGGTACAACGACTTTACAACAAAAAATATCAACAATTACTCTGAAAGTGTCGATTACCTATACTGTTTTGCATAAAATTTTATTGTATTATAAATAAGAGTGGGATTAGGTTTATACCATTTGAAATGCATAATCTTGCATTAGTTTATGACCTGTTTGGTAAAAAATTAGAGTTTTAAAAAATGTTAATGTTGAATTTGATTTAAAAATTGCAAATCAAGTTTTTCGCGAATAAACAATTAATTAAAATAAATTAATAAAAGGTACTTATTTTAAAATAAAAACGTATTTTTTAGCTTTTGATTTTTAGTACTGTTTATTTAGTGGCGTAATATAAGAGGAAGTACATTTATGGCTGCTCGTCTACAAATAACCAATGTTACATGCTATATCTTTCTTCGTGCTTATTGATTAGCCTATGACTGAATGATACTATCGACGTTAAGATTCTTCGCCCTGCGTCTTTCAATACTTAGATTGGTTAAACGATTTTCAGACATGGTATTTCTCAGATAATTTTTTACTGTATCAATTAACCAATAGAAAAATTTTATTTTATTGCATTTTTTAAAATTCAACCAATCATCAACGAATTACAGCGATAACACCACGGGCGTGGTGTTATCGGGCAAAGCAGGCATGATATATTCAAATGTCAAATTAAATGTCAGATAGTGAATTAATTCATAATAATGAAACAAAGATTTGTTGATATTTGTAATAAGAAAATTAACAAAATGATTTTAGAAAATACACCAAAAAACACAATTAGTTTTTATTAATTGATTAGAAAACATGAAAAGTAGTAAAAAAAAATTATCTTACCGCATACACCTCGAGCATTGATAAATACTCAAAATTTTGTCGTAGAGAATGTTTCAAGCGTGTTTCTTTGAGGTAATAGCACTCGGCCTTCGTCCTCGTGCTATTACCAAGAAACACGTTTTCAACAGTCTCTATGACAAAATTATCTCGGTATTATCAATGCTCTAGGGGTATTATAGCTGATAATTTTTGATTATTTTTAGTTTTGAAAATGACTGCTCTGCATAAGCAACTGTATCCTGTTACAGTAAGAAATAATATGCATGGTGTACACATATCCGAAAAATTTGGTGCAAGAAGATGATTTTTAATTATTAAAAATTTTGTCAAGTCGTACACAGATTTAAGATTGCTTAATTGATCTTTGAATGATAGCTTAAACTAATCAATTTGATTTGCAAGATCTGGTGATAAATCAGCTTCATACTTTTCAACCAGTCTTAAAGCAGATTTATTTAGCTAAAAAAGGGCTGATATTTTGAGGAACTTACAAAAAAATAAACCTGCAATTTCATGTCAACTTACAAAATCTGCGTTTGAAAATATTTTCTCGCATCTAATAGCTCACTGGTCTGCAAAAAAATATTTTTTATCGAGCCCTGACACTATTCCGGATGATTCTTATGTAAAATGACGTCCTGAATCCAAATATGTCTTCTGTTTGCTTCCATCACCCACCATTTTCGAGGGAGCCCCAAATCTCTAATTTTACCACTTTTCGATAAATTAATTATTAAATTAATTATTATTATTATTATAATAATAATTATAATAATTATTATAATAATAAATATATGGACATGAATTTAATTTAAATGGGAATAAGAACTATTTTAGCTATAAACAGTAATAAATAAAAAGATATTCATCGTTACTTGGTGCTTGCTTTCCTTTTATACCCTGAGGTACAGCTCTCTCGTTTCAAAAACCAGCAGTACTCCGCCAACATGCTTGCATTCCACTTCCCTGAAAATCTCTTCTCCAGCTTAGCGATGTCTTGATGGAACCGTTCCCCGTGTTCATCCGAGACTGCTCCTAAACTTTCAGGGCAAAAGTCCAGATGCGAGTGAAGGAAGTGAACTTTAAGAGACATGTTACATCCTATGTCCTGGTACGCTAAAAGCAGTTCCTCGACGTGAGCGACATAATCTTCACTTTTGTGGTTACCCAGGAAGTTCTTACAAACGTTTTAAAATGCAAGCCAAGCTCGTTTTTCTTTTCGATTTAGGTGTTCAATAAACGTCGAATCTTTGAAGAGTTGTTTAATCTGGGGACCAACAAAAACGCCTTCTTTGATTTTAGCTTCGCTAAGACGAGGAAATTTTGTTTTCAAAAATTGAAATGCGCCACCTGTCTTGTCCACTGCTTTCACAAACTGCTTGATCAATCCAAGTTTGATGTGTAAAGGTAGTAAGTAAATATTTTCCTTCGGAACCAAAGGATTGTGGGCGACATTTTTCTGACCAGGAATAAGATTTTCTCACAGAGGCCAGTCCCGTACGATGTAATGTTTATCTCGGGCTCGGCTATCCCATTCACAAAGGAAGCATCAATATTTTGTGAAACCTGTTTGCAGGCCCGTGAGTAAAGCAACAATTTTTAAGTCAGCGCAAAGTTTCCACTTATAATCATAATAACTAATTTTATCAAGGATTCTGAAGATGTTTTCGTACGTTTCCTTCATATCAACAGAGTATGCAACTGGAACTGATGGGAAGTCATTCCCATTTGCCAACAGGACAACTTTTAAGCTTGTTTTTGATGAGTCTATAAACAGTCTCCATTTGTCTGGGTCACATGACATCTGTAGCTCTGTCATCAATAAATTTGCATTAGGGCAGAACACTAAACCTTTATTTTCTGAGAAAATACATTTCAGGGTTGCTTGTCTAGTCCTGTAAGAAGATATTTTTACTCCCTTTTCTAAGAGATTCCACTGTTGAAGTCGCGATCCTAGGAGCTGAGATTTAGTCTTGGGTAACTGCAAATCCCTGACAAGTTCATTTAATTCCGATTGAGTGAGGAGGTGAGGTTGCCGAGAAACTAAATCTGCGGAATACTCTTCATCATCATTGAACGTATCATTCGAAGCCCCAGGTTGTGGCTCAGAGTCTTTTAAATCAATTTCCGGAGTATAAGTGTTTGGGGGCTCTGGGATTGGCAAAGTATCGTTATGAGGAACAGGTCTTAGAGCTGACGAAATATTGGGATACTGAATTGTATGCTTACTTTTGCTTGAAAACCCGATGGTAGAAGTCATACAAAAGTAACAATCTGTAAGATGACAGCGAGGTTCACGCCACACCATGGGCACAGCAAATGGCATTGATTTACGGGTACCTTTGAGCCATTTGGTCAAACTACTGTAACAAGTCGTACAGCAAACTGATGGAATCCAAGTCTTATCCTGGTCGCCAACTTGACAATCAAAGTACAATTTATAAACTGTTTTAACAAGCGGAGAAAGGGGTTTTCGTTGCGCTTTTGAAGTTAATTCCAAGCAGACATAGCAGAAGCTATCGGGATGATTTTTACACTCGCGTGGCATAATTAAACAGTAATTCAACGCCCGACATTAACCACAAATCACACTTAGTCACTTAAAAAAATCCGGAGTAAAAGTAGTTTTACTGTTTTACACAAGTGAACAATAAAAAATGAACACAAAATCCAGCACGTTTAAAACGTCGACAAGTTAACTCTGCAACAGCTATAGATGTACTGATCGAAGCAGTTAAGCAAACAATGTAATATACTATAATGAGAAGAGTAATGCAAGTTCAAGCCTGTCGAAAATTCCTGTTGAAACCTGCATGTGGTATTGAGATCGCCAGCGTCGTGCAGTGAATCTTCCTAACTGTTTATTGATATTTTTTTACTGTTCTTACATATTTGTATTTTATTGTTGTTTATATATACATTTTATAGCAAAACTTTTGCCATATACTATGGTATAAATTTTATTACCTGCTTTGGGATGTTTAACGGCTATAAGTTAAAATTCTAAAAAAAAATGCAAAAAATAAAATGAAAATGGGGTCCCCCCAAAATAGGTGGGTGATGCGTAAAAACGGAGCTCATTTTTGGATTCAGGAGGTCATTTTACATAAGAATCGTCAAGAATGGTATCAGGGCCGATTTTCATGCAGACCAGTGTAGTCTTTCATCCAGACTAAATTCGCCTGCAAATTGAGGAACCCTTTTTCTACGCCTTTGATTAAACACAGGTTGAATTCTCTATGATTTGGGTGTTTCTTCCGCGTTTTGTAATATGTCGTCGAAATTCAATCTCATTTCTTCTGCTATTCTTATAGTTGATCGAAGTAAATCTACAGCCTTGCTAAGCTCACATTCGAGTGATTGTAACACATGGGATATAATGATAAGAGCGATTTTAAATAGTTTAGCTTCGAATGTAAAATTACCACTACATCAAATTTTTAAAAGTATTTTTGAATCCTTTTCATTCTTAGTGCGTCCCATACGAGTTATGTATGCCAATGTTTTTATTACATCTGAAAATAGCAACTGTAATGCTAAAAGCGGATCACTTCTGGAAGACTAACGCGTACTGCACAGCTTCTTTTAAGAGATATTGAGAGAGTTTCCAACTTTCAAACATGCCAACCTTTTGATACTGATGGAAAAAAATCTGTAAAAACTTTCAACTTTATCATAATTTTTTTTGATTTCAGTAATATTTTGCACAGACTCATTAATTGCTAAGTTAAGATTGTGAGCTACACAGTGCACTTATGACGCAAGCAGCTGCACGCTTCTGATTCGTGACTGCAGACCACCATACATTCCACTCATGTTTGCACCTCCATCGAATCCAAGCCCACGTAGCTTTTTAGATCTAGTTTATGTCTTGAAAATGTTTATATAGTTGCTCTTTCATTTCTACGCTTGTTTGACTTTTTAATGTTACGATTCCTATAGAACTCTCATGTATAGCTAAATCTTCAGGCAAATCATTTTTATCGTTCTTTATAGAAATGTATTTATATGTGCGATTTTTTTGGTCTGTTTTGGCCATATCTTGCGATGAATCAGTCACGTTAGAAAAAAAGGAGCATTTCGGATATCTTGCAAAATGTCTTGTTTTATTTTTTCCTCCAAAGCAAAAATAATTTCATTTTGTATTTGAGGACTTAAATATTTTACAGGATCGTACTTACTCATAAGTGTAACGATCGCAATAAAGTTGCCTCGTACTTTCTTCATTTTCTTGGTGTCCTCTTAGACTTATATCCTCAGTTGCCAATGTCAATATAACGTCTATAATTCTACCTATGACTTGTATCCAATATGATTCTTTTTGCCAAATTTTCTTCTCCATTTTTTCGTTAATGGTTTTATGCTCAATGAAAAGCTTAAGAGATATATAAGAATCTTTATGTGGCTGGGAATTTTTGTGTTTATCAATACTACGTCCAATAGTTTTCCAATTGCAATATCCTTCAGTCGACCACTCTTGTTTTTATTTATTTTTATGTTGATTAATATCCGGACTATTACCTGGCTACGTTAGGCGATTAATGACTTTTTCATCCAAATATTCTTTTACCTGTGAATTTTTCCCATTGTAGTTTTAAAAATAAATAAAAATTTACAATACACACAATTTTTGCTCGATGACACGATGCAGAATCATCCTGGAAAATGCAATTACGTGCTACTTGAAATTGATTTGTGATAGGAGCCAGTAAATGTTCTTCTAAAATCTCAATATAATCCCGAGCTTTTACAGCGCCGTTTATAATGCGCAACTTGCTTGAAAAGCGCGCCCCATACCATTATACTTGCTGGAAATTTTACAGTAGGTTTTACACACTCTTTTGTTAATCATTCGCTTTTTCTTCTGCGTACGTAATTATTTCTATGAGTCCCATGTAAATTAAATTTGGACTCATCAGAAAAGATTACATTGCTTCAATCATTTTCTAACCAGTTTTCATGCTCTTGTATCCATTGCAGTCGATTTTGTCAAATTTTTTTCGTTAAAAACGGTTTTTGACAAAGTTGACGAGCATTTAAACCCATCTTACCCAGCCTATAACGAACGGTTAAAGACGAAACTGATACTCCAGTGGCTTGACTCCATTCTGAACACAAATCTGTTGAAGTTGCAGCTTGATTTTGTAGGCACAAACGTTGTAGCATTCGATCATCCCGAACCGTTGTCTTCTTTTGCCACATGTTTTATTTTTTGTTGAACCCGTTTCTGAATGTTTGTTCAAAAATCGCGTAGCAGTCGTAGTGCTACACTTTATTATGCGACTTTGTTGCCTTGCAGAATAATTTTCATTCTTGAAAGCTATTATTATAACTTTTTCTAACCCTTCCATTTGTTTCTGTCCTGTGCAATCTGGATCCAATTTCCTGCAACTCTTTTTCATCATCGTCCCATCTTGTTGGTGGTCTACCTCTGCTTCTGAATGCGTCTTGTCCATCTCTCATCTTTCAGTCTTGCCACGTGTCCCGCCCAGTTCCACTTCACCTCAGCTATCCTCAACACAGCATCCTTTACCTTTGTTTGCTGCCTAATTGTGGTGTTTGGTATTTTGTCTCTAAGTGTTATTCCTAGCATTATTATAATTGGAATAACAATTATAATTTTTTGTTCTTCCGATAATAATTTGAATTTTGCCATGTTTTCGTAATGTTCACACTTTCACTGTACAAACAAGAATTAGGAAATTTTATGTGCTGAGAAGAGCAGGTAGTAGTCGTAAACTAATACCGGTTTAAAGGTTTCGATCAATACCAGTCAATTTTTGTGATACAATAAATTTTATTGCCAAGCAGGTAGTGTTGCGATTCATGATGACACTACGTATAACCTTCTATTATTGGTTAAGACATTGATATAGTCGTATCTAGATAAGAAATCTATACTGCTTTTAGAAAAAAAACAAGTCGAAAGAAAGATAGAAGTTTAGTTCTAATACTGACAATTTTTAATTCTGAAATAAGCAAAAGAAGAGTTAATGACAAAGTAGAAATCAAGCAATACAAATTAAGGTCATCGAAAAGCTTCCAAGCGAAAAACTTTAATATTTA